>OZ007562.1:131747185-133114538 GCA_963931875.1 Pollenia griseotomentosa
TTGGCTCTTGCATAAGTATTTTAATGTTAATACTGAAGCAAAGTATATACTTTTTTTCTTACAAATTTAAGGTTTTCAAAGTTTATTTATGATTTTTCCTTTAAAGTTTTCTTTGTAAATAAGCACGTTATGTTTAACCCGTATTAGTAATTTAATCGTGGATCTTAACCATAAGCTGACAAACAATGCGTTAATTAACCGCCCCATGTATGTACAGATACTTTTTAACCAACAGGTAGCAATTAATGGTGTGTAATTCGACAAAAATAATACACTCGCTCCTTGTTTAAGAGCCCCAGCTAGCTTACCTCCACTGCTTTTGAACATACAGCAGCTTTTGTCGATAAGCAGCAGCACCTAAGGATAACCGGCCACAAGGGCGAACTTTCCCACAAGCTTAAAAAGTCAGCCTTTCATGTGGAAGTTTCCCTACCTGTGATTTTGAATGTAAACCACAGCCACTACATGATCCCCGAAAGTATATCTTCGTAAAAAAGTTGCATTTCGTTAACCCTTTTTGCGATCTCATGCCTTGGAAAAAGGACTCCCCCATCGAGCTGGATGAAAAGCAATTTTCCATAAGGAAAGTAAAGCCTTCGCGAAGACAGTCATCCTGAAATAAAGGAAGTTTTTTTTCGCAAGAAGCATATTAAAGGGAACCTCCACCAATAGTCAGACCGCTGCCTTTCACTTGGCGGGGTCTCTCTGACTCCCGTGGCACCAAGTGCTTAGGTACCCTGGTTAGTACCTCGGTCTCAAAAAATCACGAAGACTTTAGAAAGCCTGTCAGTTTGGATCTTT
This sequence comes from Pollenia griseotomentosa, assembly GCA_963931875.1. Classification (NCBI taxonomy): domain Eukaryota; kingdom Metazoa; phylum Arthropoda; class Insecta; order Diptera; family Polleniidae; genus Pollenia; species Pollenia griseotomentosa. Next base: position 131,747,987 of record OZ007562.1, read on the forward strand.
ATTTATTTATTTAAAAATGAATTTTTTTCCCAAGTAGGCGTGATTTTTGCGGTAGGATGTAACACCATAAGGGGTAGAGGTAAAAGGCAAGTATGTCCCGAGAAAATGTTAAGGACACAAATTTAGTTGAGGTCGGTTATGCATTATAACCCACAAGGGGCGACTTCTGGGCAGTTATGGCACTTTTTCTTCACTTTCGTTAACCCTTTTTGCGATCTCATGCCTTGGAAAAAGGACTCCCGCATCGAGCTGGATGAAAAGCAATTTTCCATAAGGAAAGTAAAGCCTTCGCGAAGACAGTCATCCTGAAATAAAGGAAGTTTTTTTTCGCAAGAAGCATATTAAAGGGAACCTCCACCAATAGTCAGACCGCTGCCTTGCACTTAGCGGGGTCTCTCTGACTCCCGTGGCACCAAGTGCTTAGGTACTCTGGTGAGTACCTCGGTCTCAAAAAATCACGAAGACTTCAGTTTGTATCTTTATTTATTTATTTAAAAATTCATTTTTTTCCCAAGTAGGCGTGTTTTTTGCGGTAGGATGTAACACCATAAAGGGTGAAGGTAAAAGGCAAGTATGTCCCGAGAAAATGTTAAGGACACAAATTTAGTTCAGGTCGGTTATGCATTATAACCCACAAGGGGCGACTTCTGGGCAGTTATGGCACTTTTTCTTCACTTATATCTAGTCTGTATTGAACATTTTGTACACTGAAAGAATTTTCTTAACAATACCAATGAATTTTGACATTAATCCCATGAAAAATTGCATTAAAAAGGAACCTATGCAGCGCTCCGTTGGATCAATGAAACCTGTTTCATTTTAAATGTATTTAATGAAACATTACATTAGATCTATGAATATTATTCATTGGATGAATACTTTCAAAAAAGTAAAAATTTTTTTTTAAAATTTTTTTTTTTAAATAATTACCTAAACTAATCCCGCGAAGCTTTACGCTTGTCTGCAGGAACCAGTCTCTCTGTGGCGGAAATCGATCCCGCAACCTCGGCGCTAATAGACTAGCTCACTACCAGCTAGCCTACCGGGGCAGTGTAGTTTTGAATAAAAAAAACTATGTTTTTGCCATTACTCAATTTAGAGCATAAATTTGAGATTGAATTGTTCATAACAAAAATAACAACGTTAAATTTTTTTGCTAACGCATAATAACAAAAGACCACATCAAGAGAGAACAAGCTTTTTCGTATACATCATTTGGTTGACAACAGTTTAAAATAAGGGTGTGATTTTTTTTTAAAGGAGAACATTTGTTTGTTCATAACTTATAACATACTATATGTAGGTAGGTATGTATATATTAGAGAAAACTAAAAACGTACATATTTATGGATTGAAAGTTTTTGTTTTTTATTGCTAAAACGACATTTTCCATTTTCATAATGAAAATTTAAATTTATGAAGGCATGCTTTTTCGAAATATTTTTCGAAAATTTTTTTGTGAAAACGATTCATTAAATATATGAAGCATTTTCCTTTCAGTGTATGGGAGTCCCACTAAGGAATGCAGATAATGGGATGGTATGCTAAAATAAATGATGGCGATGAAAAATAAAGTGTGGTTGGTCAACATTTGGCCCATATATAAAAATTTCATTAAACCGCCATATTTGTATGGTTGAAATTCATAAATTTGGTCCCTGGAATTTCGGTTTTTAGTGTCAATTTTCGAAATAACGGTATATCTGGAAAAACGGTTAGTGGTAAAGTAATTTAATGAAAATTAAATTTGATGAACTTTAGCCTGATTAAAAAATATTAAAATTTTGATTAAAAATCATGAACAGTTCAATTAAATAACCACATACTAATTATTGTACCCGAATTAGGCTAAAACGTTGGGTGTCCCGCTTGTCTCAAAAAAAAAAAAAAAAAAATCAAATTCTAGCACAGAATAATTATCAATTCAAATGACGATTTTCAAAAAAAAACCCCAAATATTTCTATGCCAGTTTATCTTTTGTCTGTGTCTACCATCAAAACATTTTAGCAGGTTTTGAATGTTATATTTCAGTTTTAATGTTCTAGTTAATTTTTGTTCTTATTCAGCTTTATTTTATCCCGACATTGTTTTACTGCAATTTTGTTCGGTTCTTCAATATTTACTATCGTATCGTAAAACAAAACAAATATTTTTAAAATTAAATTAAAAATGTGAAATTTTTCCCGAAAATATTCACTTTTGCGACTACATAAGCGCTACCTAAAGGGTGTTAAGAATCATTCCAAGGAAGTTTATATTTTCGAGAAAGTTGTTTACTGAGATCTTAGGTACATTTTTGTAGTTGATTGATTCCTTTAATTTTGAACGGTTTGCAACCTATGGACCTGAACAGGCGAAAAAAGGCAAAAGAAAATCGAATTTCTTTAAGTTTTTTGCGATTTTGATCATGAAGATGAAGTTTTTTTGATTTTATTTATTTTATATATACAATTTTTGTTCTTTATGGCAAAAGCTACAGCTTTGTGGCAGAGGGTAAATCAATATTCCGAACGGTTTGCAAGATATGAGCCTGAGAAAATGATAACTTTTTTACAAAAATGACACCGAGACCCCAAATCCTTGGGGGCAAATAAAAATAGTGCATGACTTTGGGCAAAACTGGGAGACACGGGTCTTTTTTTTTGGTATTTTATCACGTAGTATGTGGTTATTTTTCCATGACTTTAAAAATTACACACAGTGTAATCAGAGTGTAATATTTTCACACCATTTTAAGTTATTTTTCTTGTGCTCGTGAAGATCTTTAATATTTATATCGCATATAGTGCGATTTTTTTCTACTGAAATAAAGATTGATTTTCCGCCTAAATAGAGATATGTGTACCGTACAACCCTACTCAATATTTTATTTGTTTATATAACCTTCTGTTCTTATCTCATCATGGTGATACCGATGGCGATCCTATATAGCTTAATATAGCTCTCTTACCGGTTTTAGTTACTTCAATTTCTCATTTCCAATTTCAAAGCTATAAATTATTAACACTTAGTTAAGAGCAGTTCCATAAAAATTCACCCTCGCAATTTCATCATTTTAAAATTTTTTTTTCTTTGCAAAGCGTATTACTTTTTATTACAGACCACATAAATAACAAATCAAAAAATAAGCGAAAAATTTAAATTTGAATGAAAAATAAAATATATTTTTGCAACGTTGCAATTTAAATGGCAAACACGCATGCTTTTGGTTGTGTAAGTTTATGACTGTGTGGTGTGAAAAATACTTTTCACGCTGTTCACAAGTCAAGTTAATATTTATATCAACATCTTTAAAACATTTAAAGATTTAATTATGTCTGTATTTTCTGTGAACAGCAGCAATAAGTAACAAAATTAAAGACACACTTGGAGTTTTCTTTATTTGTAATCAATTTGAAAAACAAAATTTTAATTTAAGCACTAACAGCCCGTCCACCGATATCGATCGACAACTTAAGCGAGCGACAACAAGCCACTTAGTCACTCATTATCATTCTCTTAAGTCATCGTCTAAGCTTGCAATTTTTGTTGCTGCAATTTTATAAAATTCTGCTTTGAAATTGCATAAGTGTCCAGATTATGAAATAATAGTTTTGCAATTTTTTTATTTGAATCTTGCTTTCCTTTTCTTCTTTTTATATTTTATAAATAAAGAAACATAAGCCTTAAGCCAACTTGAAGTTTAAAAGTGTAAGAATAACAAAACAAAATAGAATTGAAAAGTACATGAAACTGAGTACCCCTCCCCAATCTTCTCACAACTCTCACCAATTAATACAAAAATTGCAAGTCTGGACGATGACTTAGCGGCGTACTAACTATCGACTTGTCGGTCGAGTGGTTTTACGTTTCTCTCTGAAACTAGATTGCCAAATATGCTGTTCATACAAATCATTCTTGTTTCATGTTGACATTTGTTTTTCGAAACACAAATATTGCTGTCCGTGTGAACATGGTATAATCCATACATGTTAAATTCCAATTAGAATTAGCAATTGATGCAATTAGTTTATATTTTCTAATTGATTAAACAATTAGAATAAGTTCAACTAATTCCCATTAGCTAATTAAAATTTTTATTCTAATGGAAAACTAATTGCAATTAGTTGCCATTAGCAAAATAAAATTGGTTAACCTTTACAATTAGAAATCTAATTGACTTCTGATAATGCAATTAGATATTCAATTAGCTCGAATTAGAATCAATTGAATTTAATAATTGAATATCTAATTGCATTATCAGAAGTCAATTAGATTTCTAATTGTAAAGGTTAACCAATTTTTTTTGCTAATGGCAACTAATTGCAATTAGTTTTCCATTAGAATAAAAATTTTAATTAGCTAATGGGAATTAGTTGAACTAATTCTAATTGTTTGATCAATTAGAGAATTTCACAAAAGAATGTTAATTAGCAATCATTAGCATTAGCTAATCATTACTTAACATGTATGGTATAATCCATTGATTCATTGTCAAATGTCTGTATTGCCATATTAACAATACCACAAATATAACGCCAGTTTGAAATAAAAATCGGCAAAACATATAAATTAAGCCATTAAAGTACAACTCTGCTGCAAAAAAAAAGCAGAAAACGAAACAAAGAATTAAACAACAAGCAAACAAAGCACTTTATAATTTTATTAATGGTGGCATTTAAAAAAAAACATAAGTAGGTATAAAAAAATATTTAGTGTTGGTGTGTAAAGAAAAAATTCGTTTAAAATTTTAACAAAATGCCTCTGTCGATAAACACAACACAAGTGACTGATTTTGACATTTGCTGTCGCATCGTATTTCTTAGTGGGCCGCAAATTGGTATAAAAACTGTTACGTTATCGGTCGCTCGATCAGCTGTTTGTCGTTGGAAATGCAAGCGAACGATAGCGTTCGACATCGTGGGCCAGACTGTAAAAGAAAACTAAAATTTTTTTACAGGTAAAACTTTGAGTGTTCATAATTCTTATTCGCTTTACAGTTTTATTTGTGTAATATTTTTAACTTTTCTAAAGTCTTTAGAAAAAGGTGTCCTAATGATCTGGCCTAAGCAGCCAGTGAAATGCCTCGACAATAAATTTCAGTGTATTTAAAATAAAATAAAATAAAAATTAGGAATTATGCACGTCATAGAGAAATCTTATTAATAATAAATTATGTATTCCCAAAAATAACTTTGATAAAACTGTTGTGTTTAAGTTTATTACAAAAGTAAATTTTATGTGGCTTACTTTTGTGCTTCACTGTTACTATAAACAACTGTGTTTATGTAAATCTTTTTTTTTTGTAAGATGTTTCTAAATGAAAATAAACAACATTTGCCTGACAATTGTACAATAAACATCCACATCGTTGGTTTTTGAATAAATTATTTTCAAAGAAAATTTAATTTAGAAATTACAAAAGTAGGAGTATTACGAAAAACATGAGATTTCTGAATCACATCGAAAAATATTTACATTAAAAAAAAATATATATGCTAAAAAAATTAAATAAAATAAATTGAAAATTAAAAAAACAAAAACCTTTTAAGCAAAAGTTTTTAATTTTAAGGGGACATTAGTAAAACGTTACTATTTTAAAATCTTATAACACACTGTACTAATTAGAGCTTAATTTGAAGTAGATTTGCAGACAATTTGTTCAGCAAATAATTTAAAATGGTCGTGCTTGACTGACTATACTTGCGCACTTATTTTTCAATTGATTTAATTCAAATAATTTAAGTTGTTTTGAAAATATATTTTAATCATACCATTTATTTTGTATAAATTGTTGGCATAAGAAAAGCCTGATGAAATTTTTGTAAAAAAATATCTCAGATATTTGCTTAAGAGTCTAAAGTAGTTTGAATATTTTATTTTGTGGTATCATTCAATGTCAATTTGTTAGCCATTACCTTCAATATACATACAACGCGTCAATCCGGTTAAAAACTTCCCTTAAAGATGTCCAAATATGCTCTTACAACGTTTAGCAGACCATCCCTTTTAAACAACCATGACATAAAAAAGATTCCTGGTAAGCCACTATAACAAATTGTATTATTGTTTTTAGCATTCCTAAAAACATTTATGGTTGGAGTTTAACTTTATGTGTCCTAAATTTACTAAAAGCTTTCCCGAAAAAAAAATACTTTTGTTTTCGAACTTTTTCTTCTGTTTATTTTTCTCATTGTGAACAAAAAATAGCACATCAATCCACGACAACAGACCGTAAAAACCCCACTATTGTAAGAAACAGGTTTAACTATAAATTTTTTAGAACTCGCTGGCAAAAAAATAAAACGGAAAAGGAAGACAGACAAAAAAAATAAACAAAAAATTTTCTTAGTTATTTTCCTGTTGACACAGATAGTTGTAATTGAATGTGTTTGTGTGTACGTTGTTTATGTTTTACAATAAATTTGAGTTTTTCCTTGCTTTTTAAAATATAAAACGTATTTTTTTTTCTCGGAATTTTCATTGAAAATGTATACTTTTGTAATATTTTAAATAATTTTGGAGAAAAAAATATATTTAGGAAAATTTTAAAAATGTTTAGACTTCAAATTCCACATGGGAATTTTAGTTAAAATATTAATGCGGCAGATGAAGAACTCTGCTAAAAAACACTCAATTGAAAATGTTAACTCTTTCCACGACTTTCTCTATATATGCGAAATTAAACGATTTATAGAAAATTTTGCTGTTTATAGTAAATTTTTACTATTTAAAAAAATTTTGCGAAATTTTCTTACAGAAACTGTAGAACACTTCACACAAAAATTGCCATTTACAAGAAATTTTACAATATTTTAGAAAAATTATCCTTTTTATAGAAAAATTAGGATGTTTTAACATCAGTAAGAAAATTTTCCGAAATTTCACTATCTTATTATTCCCCTTTTTACAGCACAGAAAAAAATATCTCAAGAAAATTTTTAACAACACAGTTTGTTAAAAATAAAATTTTAGGTCAACAAAATTTTTGTTTGATTCAGAGAAAAGATTTATCAAATTGACACTTTGCAAAATAGCACTCAATAAAACATATTTAATAATGAAATAATTAAATATTTCTTCATATTCAATAAAAAAAATATTTGAATCAAAGTAAAGACAGTATTTTAATAACTTTTGGCCATTTTTAAATAGCTCATAATTCTCATTTGTTTTACAGTTTTATTTGAATAATATATTTAGTTTTGCCAAAGACTTTGGAAAAGGTTTCCTGTTGATCTGGCCTTAGCAACCAGTGAAATGCGCATAGGAACTTACTTATCCCCGCATAATAAATTTTAGTGTTTTTATAAAAATATAAAAATTGAAAATTAATGACATCATCATTAATAAATAAAAAAATAAAGATTCGATTAACATTTTGTTTGATTTATCCAACATTTTCAACAATTTATTTTAACAAATCAAGTAAACATTTTTTTGAAAAAAATTTTTTGGGCAACAACTTTTTTTACTGAATCAATAAACTTGGTTGTTGAAAAAAAATTTAACAATTATACATACAAACTTTTTTATCAATACCGCAAAAATCGTCATCGCAGAAAATTCAAAAATTTTTGTAAGCAAATATGCGATTTTCGTATTCAAATATGAAAATTATTTTTTTCTGTGAGGGAATTTTATAAGTTTTTACAAAATATTCGAAAATTGTAGAAATTTTACTATTTTTGTAGTCACAAGCAATAACCGCCTAAGTTGAAAGAGTTTTTGAGAAAAGGCACTTTATATTTATGCTTGCGGTTCTGTAAAAAATCATTGGATTAGAAAAAAGTAGTTCAGGATCAGAGATTTTTACCCCCACAATGCTAAGATAAAAAAATTATAACGAAAGTTGTACACTCAACCAAAAAAATCAATCCATCTGTAGTCAAATCAATTTGAAGCGGTATTAATGCAACGGTCAGTACGTATTTTCTTAAATCAAGTACAGAAAGATTGGTTCAAGTACGGATTTTCAATCGTGAAATACTTAACTTATCGTTATTCAATCCCAAATTCGTACTTGAAACAATACGAAAATGGGAATGATTTAAGTAAAACTAAGATTGCATCAATCTCAAAATGCGCTTGATTCAAGTATGATAAAGTTGATTCAATTTCGAATTCGTACTTGAAGTAAGCCGAAAGTGAAATTAAAAGGAGCATTTTATTATGATTTATTTACTAACCCGTTTTACACCTTATAGAGTTTCAAAAATAAAACACCAGCATCACTCCCGATATGGTTTTTACTTACGCGTTTTTAGAGCTATACCGCCAATGATACATATATATCTGAAAATATAAGCTAAATGAGAAGCAAGAGTTCTCAATTTTACTTTTTAAACATGAAAATAATGTGTTTTCGTCTAGTTCTGTTGCTTTTGTTGTTTCTGCACACAACAAGCAAAACTATTTTAACTAGTTGTGTGGTGTTGTTGTTGTGTATGCAACAAATTTTGATTAACACAAGCGTATGCACGCATAATGAATGCAATGCTGAGAGATGAGACTTATTACTACTTACAACTACAATTAATGTTGGAAAAATTCCCATCAATTTTAGTGGGGAATGTAAGAAAAGATAAACTCACTGTTTATTGTTGTTGTTTTTGTCAAAGCTTTTATATGGTTACAAGTAAAGGCCCAACCAGAATGTGAATAACGTGACTTAAGCAACGTGTAAATAATATGTGTAAAACCATATTGAACTTAAGGAAACTTTATGTTAAGTTTTATAAAACTGTCATTTGCTTAAGCAAGGTGCGAAACTAATCGCTCATTCTGTACGGAATCAATGTTTTTTTATTTTCTTTTTGTTATTTTAAATGCATTTAAGAGGCTTTTTGTTTTCTTTTTGACAGTAGCTTAAGTTTGTTTATGCACATTCTGTTTAGGCCTTAAGCCTTTTACTTATAAGTAATTCTTATTCAACCAGTAAAATGCGCATAGGAATAGCTTATCCCTGCAACAATAAATTTCAGTGTTTTTATCAAGAATAAAAATTGGGAATAAAGCACGATAAACAAAATCTTGTTGATTAAAAAAATGTTGTATTCCCAAAAATTACTTTGACTAATAAGTTATATGAGATAAAAACGCTCACTTTGTAATTTTACAACCAGAGTGACACTACCAACAAAAAGCTTAATCTTTTTTTTACTTGATGTAAGAATTTTATACTTGTTTAAGAAATTGCGGCATTGGTTTTCCAAAGTAATCCCATTTAGGATTGTTTTAGTACGTTTTAGTTTTCGTACTTGCATTTTTGAGTACGACTCGTACTTAAATTAAGTAAAAAAAGCTTAATTAATCCCGAGTGTTTTTCTTTCTGTGTATTTATTTCAGAAATATTTAATAAAAAACATTTATAACCTCAATTGTTTCTTAAGTCGACTTAGGCGGTTATCGCTTGTGACCACAGATTCATGCGAAATTTGACGAAATTTAGCTTTTGTATTAAAAAAAACTCATCATTTTAGAAGATATCGCTGTAAATTGAAAATTTTACGTAGTTTCGCTATTTAAATAATATTTTTCAATTACTGAAAGCTCACGAAACTTTTTATATGTATGAATATAAAATAAGTAAGAGTTTTATTTCCACCGACAGCTAGGATATTTCAAGAGTTGGCTTTATATCTGTGGTAAATTATGAACCGATCTTCACAAAAGTTCACAGTGTGATTTCTAGTAATATAAAACTGAAGCAGACTAAAATGAATTACAATAGCATTATTCGTTACAGTTTTAGGCGTACTAAAGTGTTTTTCAAGAGTGGGTTTTATACGGGGCCTACGGTTAATTATGGACCGATATTTACGAAATTGAGTCGTACTATATCTAGCAATATAAAACAAATTTTTGCAAAATCTTATATCAATATGTGCATTCCTTTACTATTTATGTCAGTTTTTGTAACAAAATTATCAATTTTTGGGGGTGGTTGTTACACATTTTGATTCATAACTCTTATCCTACTGAACCGATCCCAAACTGGTTAGGAGAACTAGGAACAATTCGAAACCAATACTATTATTTTCTTTTGTGTCGTTTGAAAGTGGGCATGATTGCAACAGACGGACAGACAGACGGATATCGCTTAACCGACTATGAATTACTCACGGAACCAGAATATATATACTTTATGTGATCTTAGATGAACATAAAAAAAGTTTCACACGGAATGACAAACTTAGTATGCCCACATTCACAACATTGTAGTTGATCAACAACATTGTAGGAGCTCAAGTGGTTGTGATCGAAATATGTCAGGGTAACCAGCCGCCTGGGTTCGAATCTCAGGTCAGTCAAGAAAGAAAAATTACCAATAACAATTTTAATTAATTTTCATGTTGTAAAATTCCTTTCTTCATAAAAATAATTTAATGAAAAATTAAATTTGATGAACTTAAGTCTGATTAGAAAATATTAAAATTTGAATTAAAACCATAAATAGTTCGACAAAATAACCACAATACTAATAATTGTTGTTGTGGAGGGTATAAAAAAATTACGTAATTTTGCTATTGAAAAAATCCGCGCTGTGGATTCGTAGTTAAAGAGTCGGAGTTAGGGTTTTTGTACCGGAGTCGGACTCGAAGTACACATAAAAACTAGCGACTTAGTTTAATTCTTTCGACCTTTTTAATATTATTTCTTCACAATAAATCTTCAAGCTCAAGGCCACCTTTATATAACAAATACTTATGATTATTTATCTCAATGGATAACTACATCAGGGATTTTTGGTTTTTTTAATTGTAAGCAAATTTTTTAAAACAAAATTGTCAATTATGAAAAATAATAAGAATCATACACAGGAAACAAAAATTGTTCTATTTCATTTTTACAAACTTATTGTATTTCGTATCTCATTCTTATAAATTAAATTTCTGTTATTTTGATTAATAAAAATGTTTTTTATATAAAAGTGACCTTGAGCTTGAAGATTAATTGTGAAGAAAGAAAAAAATGGTCTGCTTTAAAAATTTGAATTCAGAAAATAAGGTCACCTACTTATGTAGGTGAGTTGCAAAACTCGTTCGTTTCAAAAATAAAAAAATTGAGATAACAATTGGTTTTGCCAGATTTTTCAGCACTTGTTGAGAATAAATAGGAAGATTGTAACGAAGCATGTCCTTTTCTATGCTTTTATGTGACCTAAAATTGCAGTTGGTAACAAAACTGTATTGTTCCATTTTCAGAACTTTCTCTTTGCATTTTCTGTAACAAAACGCGCTGGTTCACTGTTTTAACCTTTCTGGTTAAAGTGCGCCAAATATCGAATTGGGGAATTTAAAATGCAAATTTGTAAACAAGTTGGCTTTGACATATTTGTTTTTTTTATAAATCGTAGCTGTAGCTCCTGTGGTGAAGGCACTAAGTAGATACATTTTATCTTCCAGCCTTCAAAACGATTCCTAATAGAAAACAAGTAAGAGTGCTATATTCGGCTATGCCGAATCTTATATACCCTTCACCATGATGAGATAAGAACAAAAAGTTATATACATAAATAACGTTCCTTAGATGGGTATAAATAAATATTAATTTAACTTTTCATTTCGCCATGCCGAAGAATATAAAAAAAACAAAAAATGTATATATGTACCTAAGCCTGTTTCCTCTTTCGCAAAGTTGATGTTTGAAATTCGTTTTATAATCTTAAAATCGTTTTTAAGATTATAAAAAAATTAAATAAAAAAAAATTAAAAAAAAATTCTTTTTGGGATTTGAACTGGCAATATCATCAGTCTCAGGAGAGAACTTAAGAACTCGGCTACGAATGCTTTTACTGAAGAGTCGTTAAATTAAAATATATTGAGTCTATGAGTTTGTTTCCTTATTTGAGCGGCATATCATATACATGCATTAATGTGTATGTGTATGCGTAAAATTAAACACATTACAAAAAAAAAACCACCACTTGTAGTGAAGGGTATAAAAAACAACAAGAAAAAAACACATTACCAACACTGTATTACCATAGCCTCTGTGTGACCGTATAAACCAAAATTGAATTGGTTTGTATGGTATGTTTATGTCGTTTTGGTTATACAGTGTTGGTATGGTAATGTCACGTCTAATTGAACCTTTAAAGGAACAAATTTGAGGCAGTCGTGGTTTTTTACTCATATCTCAGCCATTTGTGGACCAATCTTGCTGAATTTCAATAGCAATAAATGGTGGACTATGTGTAACATAAATGTAAAACAATCTAGCTGCTATCATGTCTGAAGTCTCCGGAAAACACATATCAAACGAAAGACGGACAGACTTCTGTTCTCATAATGGCCCAGCATATATATACTTTATAGGGTCTAACATCAATATTATAGAAATTACAAACGGAATGACAAACTTATATATACCCTATTCACCACCTGTGGTGAAGGATATAAAAAGGAACACGGAAAAATACATGACATTGTTCCAGATATAATTATTAATGATTTGAGAATACTTTTATCTACTCACTTTGGGGAAAATTGGAGCGAAAATAAAGACTTACAATTTTATATTTTCGTGGACAATAATAATATTGATTTAAAACGAAAATACCTTTACTTATTAAATTGAACTTGGTGTTCTTTACCTTCCATGATGGCATTGGTACTGCTCAATCCCATGAGACAATCAGCACCAAGTCCAACAACAAAAGGTCTGCTATTTCCCAAAAATAATACAAGGCTTACACAAATTTTTTTTTTTACCTTACTTTTCTCTTCAAAATTTGTTATACAAATTATACAAGTAACAACAGAAGGCGCATGTGCATGTTTAGATAAAAATATACATATTTAATTTTCCTGGGAATGATTAACAAAGTTGGTCGAAATATTTGACTTAACAAATAAAATGAAACCAAAATGGCATATTAAAAACAAAAGACCTCACTTCACAATTTACAAAAAGAACTCCTGATGTTCTTTGCCTCTACAAATTCAGTGGTTAGCAACACTAAGTACACTTGTTGGACTTGATGTTGTTTTCAACTCTTTCTCGGAAACTACGTTAGATAATACCTATGGGAATTCACATATCGACAAAGGAAAAATTCTGATTCAAACTGTATAAAAAAACGTATTTTGAAAAAATGTCAATTGGTGTAGTGTATCACTCCCCTACAGAACTATTGTTACATTATTTAGCACTGTTTGCATAATTTAATATAACTTTCAAAATGTACTAATGTTTGATGAGTAATTTTCCTGCTAGGCTAAGTGTGTTGCAAATAGAGTTTTTTTTCCCGGACTTTTTCGATTCCCGGGAAAGCGGGAAATTTTTTTAAATTTCCCGGGATCCCGGGATCCCGCTCCATATAAATGATACAAAGTAAATTTTGTTATTAATTAATGAAAAAAACTTTTATAAAAAAACGTTAGGGAACTTTTTTACAAAGAAAGTAAAAGAAATGGTTCAATACTAAAAAATTAATTGAAGATTGAAATAGGAACTTGAATTATTATCACCTCACGCCTTTATTCCCTATTATTATGCTTTTATTCAGTATTATTATGCTCTGGATACAATATAAAAAGATAACATAAACATAACAATTTAATTCATAAAACAATAATAAAAACAAAATTAAAATTAAGGTACTCAAGATATGAGATCAAAAAGTTAATTAACCCTAGAGTACGAACCATATTTTACGTACGTTGTAACTAATGATCGTCGATTCGACGATGTATTTTTTAACTGCCTATAACTTTGGCTTAAAAGCAAATATACTTTTTCAATAAATGTTATTATTCATTATGGCACTTTATAAGTTTATATAAAAAAATAATTTTATTTTAATTCATATAGATAAACGAAATATTTAATTTTAGAACTTTTTTATTTTATGTTGCACATATTTTTGTGATCATAAAAAATTACCTATAAAATATTGTTAGGGAAAACTGAAAAACTAAAAAAGAATCAAAACTTAAAAAAGACATTTTTGTCTTTAAAAAAAAATAAAATTTTTTTTTTTTTAAATAACACTTTGAGCCAGAGTCACAAAGTTCAACTTTGTGCTCTCCGAATATGGGTTTTTCGCATATATCACATTTTGATTTTGACATTCGTCATTTTTTCGTATGGGCATGATCTACACATACTTCATTTGTGTTCTTTTTTATTTTCTCCTAAGTTGGACATTGGTGCCACTATTGTTTGAAGTAACAACATTTGCAATATTTGCTCACAAAGTTGAAAAATAAAAGTCACGTTAATACTAACCATCGACGATTCGACGAGTACAAAACCAATAAAAGCAATGTTCCAGCAACGCAATTCAAAAAACACAATTACACACAGCAAAAGTAAATCATCTACTAACAGCATACAAAATTTGAGAGTGTTAGACACACCCATTTAAAAGTAAATTAATCAAAAGGAAGCGATGCTCGTCGAAACGTCGATCATTAGTACTCTAGGGTTAATAAAATAGATAAAATATTTTAAAGAAATATATAAAATTTTTTAACGGCTTAGGAAATAACTTTCTGACACACTCAAAGCGCTTAGTAAGTCGTCAAAAAGTATATTCCTGATTTTATTTACTTATTATCATGTTTCCTAAAAATTTCGTTCATTTTTTACCGAGGTTGGACAAATAGTTAAAAGTTCACCGTTGTAGAATGCTTCTGATTCACAAAAAAAAGCAATTTTTTTCTTTTTTATAAACAACGTCAGTCAAATGTATGTCAAGGTTGATGAAAAAATAGCATCAACCGGACTGCTTCTTACAAACCTTTTCATTTCAATAGGTCCATTTGTAATCTTTAGGACAATGTGTTTTTCAAGTTGTATGTTGTAGTATCTTACACGAGTTTCCAAAATGTTATTTTATTTCGGTTAACCCGCACTTCACGGGTATATAAATCAACACAAATTGAAATTGGGAATTTGTGTTTATCACCTAATAAACATATCGCTCCTTCATTGCATCATAGTCATATCTCAAAATTTTAAGTAACTTTAGCCAAGTTTTCCTTCATACCTTCTCGTATTAAATCTCAAACTAAACCGAAGTTATAGCAAAATATATCTTTAAATCGGAACATTTTGAAAACTTTAATCGCATTTTTCCAAGATCGTTTGTTTTTGTTGATATGACTATGTTGCAATAAAGAAGCGATATGTTTAGGTATCTCCTATTTTTAAGACTTGTTCATGGGCAATGAAACTTTACTGCCTGCATCTTATTTTGAATTAATGTACTTTATTAATTCTTTACTTCACTTAATGTAATAATTATTAACTGTTGCACTTCTCATTCTGCTTTGAGTAGATTTATTGCATCAGGAGACATTGACTTAAATACATGTACTCACTTCTTGCAATTGATCTAATCCACAACCCATCCACAGATGCCGATTTTTAGAGAAAAGAAAACTAAATTTCAAAGTATAAATAGCTATTTTCTGAAATTATGAGGCATTTTTATTTCCCGGGATCCCGCAAGTAAAATCCCGGGAAAACGGGAAATAAAATAATTGAAATTCCCGGGAATTCCCGGGACGTGAAATCCCGGGAAAAAACCCTAGTTGCAAAGCTAGTTCAATCCCATATGGATTGTAGCAAAACTTGTTTCTTTCGAAAATTCATAGCAAATCTCGTTCGTTCCAAAATTAAATCTTTTATTTTTTCTATATTGCAGTTGGTTTCAGTTTTTCAAATGTTGAGTTTTTAATCAAGAATTGCATAACACTTAAGAATCAGAAAGTTCAACTAATTTACTCCATTAAATCGGGCGCTATATAAATTCGAATAAAGTGTATAGAACGAGTTAAACATATCACCTACTCATATGTAAATAACTACATATATTAAAGCTCAACCCAGGTGTTAGAATTAAAAAAATATCGATTTGATATTTTTACAAAATCATTTTCTTGCTATATTTAACCATTTAAAAGGTACTGCATTAAAAAAGGTTTAAGGTCAAATAAGGACCAGTCTCATATACATTTAGCATCAAGGTTAGAGTCGGAGTTGGAGTCGGAGTCGTGCTTAAAAAATTTCAGCAAATGGAGTCGCAATCAGAGTTGTCACTATTTCTTGACGACTCTAAGCCCTGGAAAAAATTTAGGAAATTTCCTTATAAATAGAAAAATATTGTGAAAACACTTTGCTATTTTTAATGAATCTCTTTTTATAGATAAATTTCTCAAAATTTGGCTATTTTACTTTTGAGAATTTCTGCTATTTTTTTTTAAATAAATAAATTTGCGGTTTCTTTTATCTTTTAAATTAATTTTGTAAGAATTTTTTTAAAACCTGAATGCCCTTAATTGTCCAACTTAATTTTTTTTTTAATCCTAATTGAGTAATTTATGAAATGTTATCTACTAAATATTTTATATTAAACATAATTGACTTTAAGCTGTCTGACTGGAAACTGTTTAACTAAACTATTTAAGCTGGAAAACAACTAGTTTCCAACTTAAATAGTTTAGTTAAACAGTTTCCCCTTGTTCTTAAGACTGATTATTAATTTGAACAAAAACTTATTAACATAATGAATACTGTTCTTGGGAAACATTTTCCCCTTGCAAACACTGCAACAATTGTTTTTTTTATCCATAAGAGCGTAAATCACAACGTTAGGAAGATAAACTATAACATAAATGAAAATGTGTAAAACTATTTTTCTCAAGAGTGGTAAAAAATTTAATTATATTTTTTAATGCGAAATTTTTAATTTCTTTCACGTGTTAAAAACGTTTTATTGCATTTGTCATGGAAATTATAAAAAAATTTAGAACCAGGGGATTAATAAATTGAAATTGATTGACATTTAATAAAGAACTGTGATTTTGGGTTTTTTAAATTGCAAAAGTTTTTCATGGATCAGCAAGCTATCGATTAATATTTCACAGTTAAATACAGCTGGAAAATGTGAAAAACGTATTTTCATTATTTCGGTATTATAAGCAGTGTTCTGAAAATAAACACTAAATATCGCTCCTTATCGTTTGGTTCGGTAGATTTTTGAAAAACACAAAAGTGTGTGCGTAGTGAATCATTTAAAAATAACGTTTTCCTGTTTGTGGTCTTTCGAACACAAAAATAATACTGTTTTTATCAAACTTAAACGATCAAACGAAGAGATGAGAACATTTAATTCCGTACGTTTTTTTTCATTTTTTAAACCACAAACTTCATTTTTGTGCTTAGCGTCTTTGTGGTTGGTAAAAAAAGCAAACATTTTTCACAAAAAGAAAATACACATACGAAAAAAACCAACAAAAAGCCAGCAAAATAATTGAACACAAACAAAACATATACACAATACACACACAAACTAATAGTGCTGCGGTAGTTGCTAAAATTTTTTTTGTTCATTTCTTTATCAATGTAAAACAGAAACACTAACGAACATTAAGGCCCTTATTTTGTAAATCGCAACGCAACGCCAAAGAATTACATTGAAAGCAAAAACAAAGTCATAAATCTTTTGTAATTTTGTTGTTCTTTCTACAGAAATTCATTTTTCCGTTTTAAAATTTTCAATGCCACAAGCTATGAGGCGCTTGAAATTTTAAAACGCAATAAGAATTTCTGTAGAAAGCAACAACAAAATTACAAAATATTTATGACTTTGTTTTTGCTTTCAAATAAAATTTTTAGAATTTTCAAAAAAATATTTCAGAACATAACCCCCGCATTTTTTCGGGTTCGGTTGTGTTACACTTTTTTTTTTCCTAGACTATAGATACAATTGTGCCGAAGAGAGAAAAACGAAAATCGAATTGGTTTCCCAGATATAGTCGTGAGAACAATTGCATGTTTTTCGAAAAAATCAGGTATTAATCAAAATATACTTGAGGCCAAAATATCCGAAAGGCAACTAACGGGCAATACCCAAATTGAGGTGCTTCGAGATGGAAGAAGGAGTTTGCCCGCGACGACTTACAAATTTTTGAACTGTGTAATTTTAATTCAAAATATTTACAAAAATGTGAATGAAGTAAAATAGCTCAACTGTTAAACCTTAAAAATATTTAGTGAATGAGCGTTCAAGAAGAATCTTTCTTAAAAAAAATCAGTGACTACCACTAACTGAGCGTGCGTGATAAACAAAATATGGTGAGCCAAAAACCTCAGGAGTATGTTTATGTTTGTTACAAATGCAATCTGTAATCATAAGTATTGAAAATCCCAAAAATTTAAAAAAATTGCTTATTCAGGAACAAGTATTCGATAAAATTATAAATTAGAATTTTTAAAATTTTATCAGTTGTTCTACATGGGAACACCTTTACGTATACATGTTTAAAATTTTAATTAACACTCATACGACAAAATAAATTTTTATTTATGAATTTTTCTTCAGATGTCATATTTTTGCTAATTGTATATCTATAAAAAAACAAGTGAATATTTGAAAATTTTAAAAAGTATTTTCCAAATGGTGGGTGTTACGTATTTATGTCATGTTTTTTTTTTTTATTTCTTAGTACTGCTCCATTTTAAAATATTTTAAAATTATCTTAGAGGCAAAGAATAATATTGAAACAAAAACGCCTACTTATGAAAAGAAGTCATATTTTCATGCATGTGCATCTGGCAGTGAATTTGCACTAGTCAGCAGTAAATCATTTTATTAAATAAAAGAAAATTATAAAAAAAGGCAATGATTTTGCTGTTTAAGTTGAATATGTTCGTACGCTACAAACGGTTTTAAAATTCTTAAGTGACCAGTGACCAGCATGTTTACTTTTTTAAGTTTTCTTAAATAATTGAGATTGGGATCTATACGGGATCTTTAAATTATTAACCAATCTTTAGTAAAACTGACGCAGTATTATAATTGGTTGTGATCAAGATTTATGTTAATTTATTGGTCGACAATCGGAAAGTTTTATGTTTTTATTTCTAGTCATAAAAAAAAACATGCAGCCATGCCCACGATGTCGATCGATAGCTTTAGCTAGCGATAACAAGTCACTCATTTTCACCATTCACCATTTTTACACAGTCAGCAATATTCGTGTTTCGCTCTACCATTCCTGTTTCGCGGCCCAAACATGACTGAAACAACATGTTTTGCCATACAAAACTCTGAGAGCGAAACAGGGTGTTTCATTTTGAAACATGCTGCGAAACAGAAAAAAATGAACCATCATCTCCAATTTTTATAACAATTATCTTTAGTTTATCTGAACTAGCTTTCAAAAAAATCAAAACAAAGAAAAAAACAAAAGAAAAAATGATGTTAAATAAAATAAAATGATAATTATAAAATAATAATATTAATATATTTTATAGTTTTACTACCTTTTTTTTTGTCTTATTTAAATAAAATCACAACACAAACAAAATGTCAAAATGAAACAGGAATGGGTCGTATGAACAGCATGTTTGGCAATCTAGTTTCAGGGAGCGAAACGAGTGGTTTATGTCGTCGTATGAACATAGCATTAAGCGGCGTACTAACGAACGACTTGTCGGTTTTACGTTTATTATACTACGTTCACACTTGGGCATTTAAACGCGTTGAAGCAAAATGTTGATTTAGCTTATCAAAGCCGTTTACATTATATTTAAGAAGATAAAGATGACAGTTGATTAAGAAAAACAAAAAACTAATTTATTTAAAAATTAATAAAAATACTTTAATTAAGTTATAAGAAGGCTATTTTAAACATATTCATGAGAAATTGTTAAAAATTTATGAAATTTTTAAGGGCAAAATAAAAACATAAAGAAGAAATCGTGGTCGGTTGTACACGCGAGGGGTACGTTCATGGTGGCTGATTCTACATTATACTCATTTTAAGGTATATACCGAAGATTCTTTATGATTAATAAAGTTACTTACACTGAAAGAATTATGCTTCATAAAACTAATGAATCAATTTCATAAAATTTTTTTCTTTAATCCAATCAAATATTAATGTTTCATAACATCAATGAAGAAATTCATAACGATAACGAAACACTGAATATAGCTAAATGCTAGTAATAGGTTCAAAAACATACAACGAGAAAGAAAAAACAAGAGCAAACAATTCTCACATTCTTTTTTCTTTAATTGTTAATTAAATTACACAAAATTTACGTAGTAGTACAAGCCAGCAAAATGGAAAGAAGCAGGAAGAAGGTCGTACCGAGCTGGAAAATGAATTAAATACAATTTACCTAAAGGTAGGTTTATACAAGTAGAACATACATAACATGATGTAACAGAAATATTTAAACGAAATAAAATTAATATAACTTGACGATTTGAAACAGGAAAAAAATAAAATTCACAACATCTCAAAACGCACATTGAAATGGCTGAAATAAATAAACTTAAATATATATATGGTCTTAAAAATGACCAAATTTAATCAGTAATTTAATGAATTTCTGTCATTAAACATATTAAAATTTTTATCGATTTCCAAAGGATTTGGAAACATTTCATTACCGGGGGGCTAATGTAATATTCTACATTAATACAATGAAACGTTACATAGGTTGAATTTTAATGTAATTTTTCATTGGATTAATGTCAAAATCCTTTGGATCTGTTAAGAAAATTCTTTCAGTGTAGTTGTAATCTTGTCAATTTAAAGTGATTAACAAATCACTTAAATGTATGGATAATCATCACGATTTTGATGTGATTAGAGCTTAAGAACGTTCGAGTTGCTTTAACGCGTTTAAGAACCTAAGTGTGAACAAAGCATAATGTAGTCCATAATAAATTGTCAAATGACTGTGTTGCCACATCAACAGTTTCACAAATAAAACACTGGTTTGAATATAAAAATGGGCAAAACATGTTAATTATGCAAAAAAAATACAACTCTGTGCTTGAAACAAAAAAGTAAACAAAAAAAAAACAAAGAATTGAATTTTGTGAAAAATATTTTATAAAACGTTACACTACTTTAAAATGTAAAGTAACTTTTTTACGTTTATTAGTGGTGTTGTTTTTAAAAAAATATATTTATAATAAAATATTTATGGCCGATTTCACCAATTTATTTAAACCCTTTCGCTACAAGTTTTTACTGGGTTACTAACAAAATCCAATTTTTTGGACTTATATTAAAATTGGCCCTAACAACAACAATCAATACTCACTTTTGAAAAAAATGTACCCTTAATGTGTTTTTTTGACTGTATCCATATGGATACATATCGGTTTTGGTAATGATATTTTGTTAAAAAAACTAACATAACATAAATAGTGGAATAATGCACGGAATGCTACAAGATTTTGCAAAAATTCGTTCTATTCGAGCGGAAATGGAAATCACACTGTTAAATTTCGTCAAGATCGAACCATAATTTACTATTTATTTTTGTGGGCACAAATTTAAGAGACTTTCTTAGTTAACAGGATTAAGAGCTACCGATTCAATAGATTCATTTTGAAATTAACTACACGGAGAGAATTATGTGCAGAAATTATGCGCTATGGGTACAACTTATGCACAAATTGTTCACGAAAATCGACCAAGAACAGTTGTTCATAATCTATGCACACTTGTTCATAACTTAAGTTCAGCACTATGAGCATGTTTTATGAATAACTGGGCGTAGGTTATGAACATCATTTTCACAGATTGTGAACAACTGGGAAAAGACTATGAACAACTGTGCATATGTTATGAACAACATTTTTATAGATTGTGAACAAGTAGGAAATATTTTACACCTCCTGCAAATATTAAAGAAACAAATTTTCATTTTATTTTCAAATGTCTTTATTTCAAAGTACAAGCACTTTATAACTAATATTATATTTACACATATTAAAATAAAATAAATCTTATACTTCAGTATTAATATGTTTATTTTATATAATTTATAAAGTAATTAATTTTTTTACATATCTATAAAATTCTTATCATAAAACATAGTCTAGTGCTTAATATTGGATGAAGCTCAAAGGGTTTAGGAAATTCAATAAGGAAATTCAATATACAGAAATAAAAGCAAATTAAATTAAAATATAAATTAATACCTTCTAAATTTGTAGAAAACATAAGTATATTCACGTCTTTGTTGACCTGCGAAGTTTTCCATATTTAGCACTTCAATGGAAGTTTTTCTGCAAAACACAAACAAAAAGTAAACAAAATCAGCTGAAGCAGAACTCCATAAATAGTTCGTCAAGCAACTACCCAGTCAGAAAAACAATTGGCTGTATCAGTTATCTTTGTTCTGTGATAAATATTTGATAATAACTCAATACTTACCTCTGGTTTTCTTGATTTGCGCAATTATATATTTCTAAAAAATATTCACTTCAATTCACTTCAACTACTGTCGCTTCTAAACACAACAGGCGCTCTTGACACAAGGAACATAATATTGTTCATAATCTATGCATAAATGCGCACAACTTATGAACAAGATACACACATATCAAAATGTTGGGCAAAATCCATGCACAAGTAGGCATAACTCATGAACAATAAGTGTTAATAGTCGTTCATGCACAATGTTCATATATTATGATCAATTGTGTTTAATTTTCAAATAATTAAGCTATGAACAATGTTCACAAACTGTGCACATTTTTTGTGTATAACTTATGCACAATTTCAATAGATTGTGCAGAATTTATGATTATTAGGCATAATTTATGCGCAAAGTTGCATATTCAAAAATGTACCTAATCATTTTATAGTTATGAACAGCTTGTGCATAAATAATGTACAACAGTTTTCTCCGTGTATTAGACCCATATAAGCCATACTACCGGAAAACTGTTTATTAAGCTAAAACCGTAATAAATAATGCTACCAAAATAAAATTTAACACTTCACAGTTTTATAAGACTAGAAATCACACTAATAAATTTCGTGATGATCGGTCCATAATTTGCAAAAGGCCCCATATAAAAACCACTCAGCAGCATCAAACGTAAAATTATTTTATATGTATTGTGTGTATATCATTTAAAACCATAAAATGCGTTGGTATCCATAAGGATACATACAATAAAAACGATTTGCTTGTTTTATGTAGAAACAACAAAAACCAGAAGAAAAAAACGCATTATTTTCATATTTAAAAAGTTAAATAAGATGCAAAAATTCCCATTCTATTTGTTAAATTATTAAGTTAACTATATAAAATTTTTAAAGTGGAAACCATGTCGGACATGATGCTGGTATTTTATAATCGAGAGCTCTTCTGCAAACGAAGGAGGCAATACAACAAAAGTGAAACAAACAGGTGTAAAACGAGTAATCTTTTTTTTATTCTCCTTCTGTCCCTGGGCTAAGTGTTAAAAGTTAGAATCACTCTAGTTTCACTTTCGGATTATTTCAACTTTATAATACTTGAATCAAGTGCATTTTGAGATTGATTTAACCTTAGTTTTTCAGTTTTTTTCTTAAATTCTTAAATTGTCGAATTATTTCAAGTACGAATTCGTTAAGGGGGTTATTTTCTAAAACACTTCACCGCACTTAAAAAATATATAAGTGAACAGAACCCGTGATGAAGAAAATTTTTGTCTGGCACTGGCAGGACATAAAATAAAGTATTAGGTTAAGATTTGATTAATTATTGTTAGTTCATATTTAAATGTATGAAGATTCAATAAATAATATTGAGAAAAAAAAAAAAAAAAAAAAAAAAAAAAACTTAAAAAATATTCTCATACAAAGTTTTGAAAATTCAAAAAATTTTATGTGAAAAACTTCTCAACGCAAGGTAAGGGGATTTACAATATAACCCCCCGAGTTTTTCGCATTTGAATAAGCCGTACTTGAATCAATCTTTCTGATACAAGAAAATCCGTACTAACCACACTATGGATACGGTTTTGGATTAATTTAAGTACGGATGGATTGATCTTTCTCTTCAGTGTATCTCTGCTATATCAGATAGGTAAATGCAAATCTCTTATCCAGTCATTTGACCCAATTTGGATCGCTAAACGTTGCTTCGATGTATCTTCCGGGAAGTATCCGTCGATATTGACTAATTCTTGGTTACAATAAAATTTTGTTCTTATCCATGCCGCGGACGTTGAAATGTCATGCCTCCACCCATAATAATAATGGCGTACCAAATAAAATTTTTTTTTGTAGTTCCCCCTTCTACAACCAGTTAGATTTTTATAACATCTTAAGCAACACAATTAAGGAAACTTTAATTTATATTGATTTTTTGGCCCACGCTTCAAATAAACTGGATAAAACTATTCAATTAAGTCAATAAGTAGCTTTAATAATGTAGCAAAATTAATCAAGCCGTTAAACACACCCGCGACATATTAGAAATTGGCCTTTAAACGAACGAATACAATACTATCCATTTTTGATAATTATATTTTTACTAGCTTCCTGACTAAAGCAATTAAAGGTAGAGAATAAAAAAAAAATAAGAAGTCATATCGTTTTTTTTTGCTGCAATGTTGTTACAACTCAAAATAAATAACTAAAATGAAAGTGCTTAAAGTTTTGAATTAGAAAAAATAAAGACCCATATACAGTAAAACATAGCAAACAACTCTTTATCACCAACTCCAAAATTAAAGTTTTTCAGTTATGACGACGTTGCAGCAAATGATGAAATATCAAAATAATTTTCCTGTAGTTATAACTAATAAGACACCACCTCACTATAAAATAATATGACCTGTGTCAGACATTTTTTTAGCGTTGAGTAGTGAAATCATTCAATTTTTTTTGAGTGTCAGGAGATTGTGCATGGGCAACTAGTTTTTGATTTGTTTCATAGTCAAGAAACACCAGCTGAATGACGAATTTAAGTGCGAAAGCTCATTACAACAGGGAAAACGCGACTGACTTTATTTTATTAATATTGTTGCCGAAAATCCTGCCACATGTATACACAGTGGATAGTGGAATTTTCTTTCAAATTTTAATTATTTTAAACTAACAATGCTTTGGAAATTTGAATTTTAACAAATATAAGATTTTGCAGGGGAATGACGTATACTTTCAGGGACAAAATATAATCGTCCATACAAATTTAAAAATTTTTGCAAAACAAACCAATTTTAGGAAAATCTATTTTAGTGAATGCAAAGGAACTATAAAGCTTAAATGTAAAGTAAATAATGAAGTTAAATATGATTTATTTGTCCCTATTTAAATAACCAAGGACAGCAAATTAGCCAATAATCTCAGAATCAACCATAAGTGGTTTTAACAAAATGACCATTACCAAAATTTTTTTTCTAAAGCGTAAGGAGAACCTGCTTAAGTACCTTCTGTAGCGTACCGTTTAATGATTGCTTATTTTTTTTTTGTTAAGTTAAACTGCTATTTATTAGAAATAATTTTTCTTGACTAAGGAAAATTTAATAAATTGTCTAAGAATTTATTTTCTTTGAAATAAAAGAAGAAGTCTATACTGGCATTTCCTTATACAATTTTTATTCTGCTTTAACAGCATCTGCAGTTTATGTTGGTTTTTGTAAATGGTTCAGAGAAAAACCTTTAGGATCATAAAGGTCATGTAAACAGTTGAGTTGCTGCTTTTGTTTCACAGTAGATTTTTATTTTATATTCAATAAAGGAGAGAACTTAAAGTGCATTTGAGTGCATGGCAACTGGATGGATGTATGGGTACAGCAATCTTAAATTTAAACTCTATAATTGTTTGAAGCGGTAATGTTGGAGTTAAGGATGTTGTGTGGCTCAAAAATGGTGAAGAAAAACTGAGGCGTATGAGTAATATTGCTTTTGTATTAACTGCCTGTGTTATACCCTTCACCGACAGGGTTGTCAGATTTTTTTTCACCTTCATCGCCAAATAGCATACTAAAAATCGCCAAAAATCGCCAAAAATTTATTTCTTTTAAATTTTTGGTAAAAAAAATTCGCCAAAAATCGCCAGATAAAAGTTTTATATAAAAAAGAGTATACAAGTGTATTTTACTTTAATTTAAATTTTCCATATTTAGAGTTATTTTAGTAGTGTGTTTATATTGTAGTAGAAAATCGCAAAACGCTTAACATTTGTGTTTCTGACTTGAAATTTCTTAAGACGTGTTCTGCAAATCGCAATCGCAAGAAGTTTGGCGACTTTAAAATGCAAAAGTATGCTGCAGGGAACTAGAATTTTTGTAAGAAACTGGCGTTTTGAGTTGAGTTGGCGAGTTGAGTTTCATGCAAAAAAATCAGTTTTTATTGGCGTGATCTTCTATATAAATATAAGTCAGAATATGGTAAAATTTTTGTGTTTATTTGAATCAAAGGATAAATGTCTTAAAAGGTGAATTCAAATTGGATATTTGGAATTGAACTGAAATACTAAAAGTCAACTCAGTCTTCTAAACGTATTACAAAAATAATTAAATTTATGATTTTATTTCGTACAAAATTGAGTCAAAATTTATAAAAATATAACTGCTCATTTTATCGCTCTACACTCCACTTTGAAAAATAAGCTTGATACTATTATAAAAAACCTGATATCAATGTAACTTTTTTTTAAGAATTTTCTGATTTTCTTTCGCTATTAATTCAACTATTTTTGCATACTACCCAGTATACATTATTATTTATTTATTTTAAAAATCACATTTCATATGAAATCAATTCAGTTTTTAAAATTTATTTTGCAAAATAAGTTTTTCGGGAAAAGATCCGATGATTGATAACTTTTGATAAGGAAAATGTGCGAAAATCAAAGAAAGCTTAAGCATTATTCCAAATTTCTATGGCAACAATTTTTTAATGTTTTCAGGGTAATTATCTGGCAATATTATCAATTTATCATCTAAAACAATCGCATTCGTATTGCGATTTTAAAATTTGTTAAAAATCCAAATAAAAATATTAGCCCATACTAATAAATTTTTTCATATAAATATAAAAAAAGTAAAATGCGTTTTAGAAATCGCCAAACACAAAATTGCATCGCCAATTAGGTTTATAAATCGCCACGTTTGGCGAAAAATCGCCACATCTGACAGCCCTGTTCACCGAAGGTAAAACTAAAATAACACGATTGTGATTTCAGTTGAACTGTTAATTTTCAATTTCAATATTTTAAGTAAGGCTTAAGTTTATCAAATTTAATTTTCATTAAATTATTTTTACCGAAGGAAAGAATTTTACAACATGAAATTTTTATTAAAATTTATTGATAATTTTCAACCGAGGTTTATGAATAAATTTAAATGAAAATTTCATGTTGTAAAATTCCTTCCTTCGGTAAAAATAATTTAATGAAAATTAAATTTGATAAACTCAAGCCTAACTAAAAATATTGAAACTAAAATAACACGTTTAGATATTTATATTGAGAACAAAAGCATATTAAAGTTTTTTTTATTGTTGTTTCAATATAAATTCCCAAGCGAAAATTTTTATTTTAGTTTGAAAAACAGGCAGAAAGTTTTAAATAAGTATTTAATGTGGCCGTCTACTTGCTGAAAATTCTTTTAGATGCCAACACCTTTTTTGTGAAATTGTTTTGGAATTTGCCAAAAATAGATAGGGTTTAACGGGATTTTTAGCTAAATCCTATTATTAGGGCGATGCAAATTAGAAAATGGTCTCTGCTGTAAATTTTATTTTGTTATAAAAAGTCGTTCGTTAAGCGCTTTTCACTTGAATGAAACAAAGTATATGTGTGATATTATCGAAATTTTTTAAAAGTTGTAAAGGCCTATGGATGCGATTATGTATGAAATGTAACATCGTCAAATGTTAGACGTGGCTTCAATAACTCTGATGCATAAATCAGTCTGAACTTCTCGTAAGTAATGTTGTCTTTGCGAACCGCTGTGGCTTGTGGCTTATTTGCAGAGAGCCGTGACTTAAAAAAACCGCATTAGAAAAAGTCGAAAGTGGTGAAATAGTATGAGCACGATGCTTAATTCACATCACCTCTAATGGTGTTTTCTTTTTTACAAAAAAATGTGACATTTTATTTAAAAAAAATGAAATTTGGTGTCTGTTTCTTAAAAATTTTGCTCCCGAAAAGGATGAGTTTTTTAGAATAAAAAATAAAAAAATTTTTAAGAAACAGACACCAAATTGCATTTTTTTTAAAATAAAATGTCATGTTTTTTTGTAGAAAAGAAAACACTATAAGTGTGATGAAAATTGCACCTAAATCACTTATACAAAATGTTCAATGGAGTATGAGCTGTTAAAACCACATGTCTTTACTGTCCATACTATTCAATTCAGGGATAAATAAGTAATAAATAAATAATCGACCCATAGCATTTGCCTTTAACTGTGATGGCTTGGCCATCGTCCTTAATAAGGAAAAATGGACCAATGATGCCGATAGCCAAAAACCACAAAACAGTAACTTTTAAGGGATACATGCTCTTGGATCTTATGTGGAGTGGTATCATCACAAATTCGATAATTTAGTTTGTTAACGTATCCATTCATCCAGAAATGGGTCAAGTAGCTGAAGATGATTTTGCGAAAAAAAACTGAGTCAATTAGACGGATGTAGCTTTAACAATATGGCCGCTATCAACAGTCAAAGTTCGGAAGTACATAGTGAAAGATTGTTTATGTACACGTAGGAAAAAAAGGTTGGAAGTAACCATATTTTAAGGGAAACATATTTTAATTTAATTTTTGCAGGTTTTTTTTAAAAAAGTTTCCGGGAAATCAACCATAATATGGTCGAAATTAACTTTAATTTGGTCAAACTTCAGCACATGTTCAAAATCGATCTTAATATGATTACAATTTCCCGTAATTAAGTCAACCGTAACCATATTAAATGCATAATTTTTTCTTTTGGATTGAAAAAATGTTTTTTTAATAAAAACTTAGATGTAGATTACGTAGAAAATAATAAAACAAATTTACTAAATAGTTTTGAGTGTTTAATTCGAAAAAAAAGCGGTATGTAAACTTTTGGCAACAACATGCGCTTGGTACTAAAATTACTTAAGCTTCGTACAGACGGTGGTCAGATCTTACAATGTTGTCATTAAAATTGACTAAAAATGTCTCGCAACTGTGTGAACATTGTACGCTATTTTCATTTGGCAGATGTGTTAAATTTATGCATCTGACAATGGCACCATTGTCAGAAAAATGGCAACATTGTAAGATCTGAGCCTCGTCTGTACGAAGCTGAAGGCATGAACAATAGTCATATACATATTTATATTACATGCAGGTGCTTAGAAAATTATTTCCATTTATGAAACAATTACATTTTTGGTCTGGCACAAAAAAACCTTACATTTAGTGCACTCAGTCAGTTAAAATCTGATGCAACCTGGAAGTTTGCAGCTGTTTTTAGTAGAACATCAATTTTTATTATGTCCTTTAACATCGGTACGTATATCTTGAGTTGGTATAGGTTTTGTGGGTCCTCGGTGTCTTTTCCCCCATCTGCCTTTCTGGTTGACGGTCTTCCTCGTTAGTTTTCATATGTTTTATAGGAGCACAATGTTTCCGCCAGGTCTGATCTAGAATGTGGCAATATTTGTTGTTTGTTTTTTTGGAGTATTCATGAGATTATGACGTCCATATCTGTCATATGGTAAAATAAAC
This sequence comes from Pollenia griseotomentosa, assembly GCA_963931875.1. Classification (NCBI taxonomy): domain Eukaryota; kingdom Metazoa; phylum Arthropoda; class Insecta; order Diptera; family Polleniidae; genus Pollenia; species Pollenia griseotomentosa. The sequence goes on from OZ007562.1 coordinate 131,777,441, forward strand.
TAAAACACCATCTACGACTTTTATGTATCACAAGCGCATGCTGCTGACATTTGGCAACATACAGTATTTTTCAAAAATATTGCATTTATTCAATAACATTATTAAATACAAGTTGACCAGGCCATAGCTAACCTGTCAACAGATGCAAAATTATTTTTTTCTATTGTAATAATAGACAATTCACAGAAAAGACAAAAATCCAAAATTTGATTTTAACTAAGAAATACCAACTAAATACAAATCAAAGCAACTTAAAACAAAGTAACGTTTTTATACCCTTCACCACAGGTGGAAAAGGGTAAATATAAGTTTGTCATTCCGTTTGTAATTCCTGCAATATTGATCTAAGACCCTATAAAATATATATATATTCTGCGTCCTTATAAGGAGAGAAGTTGATTTGACGATGTCCGTCTGTCCGTCTTACGTTTGAAATGTGTTTTCCGAAGACTCCTGACATGATAACGGCTAGGTTGTTTTACATTTCTGTCACATATAGTCCACCATTTCTTTCTATTGAAATAAAGCAAGATCGGTCAACAAATGGCTAAGATATGACCAAAAAACCACGACTGCCTCTAATTTTTCTAAAAAGATCCCTGGTGGTTGTTGTTTTTTTGTTGTTTTATTTTAATGCGTTTGATTTTATGCACACAAACCCATACACATTTATGTATGTATATAATATGCCGCTCAAATAAAGAAACAAACTCGTTAACTCAATATATTTTAGTTAAACGCTTCCTCAGTAAAAGCGTTCGTAGCCGAGTTGTGTAACTTGCCGCTTAAGACTCTTTGTATATATGTATGGGCAAAAGTTATTATTGTATGTAGGCATTGCTTTCGTAATTGTTGTTGTTGTAATTAAGAAGATGTTGCTACGTTGATCTCTTCTTGCATTTTTCTTGGTTGTGGTTTTTATCTGTGGTTTTTATACCCTTCACCACAAGTGGTGGATTTTATTTTTAATGTGTTTAGTTTTACGCATGCACATACACATTTATGTAGGTACATGATATGCCGCTCAAATTAAGAAACAAACTCGCAGACTCTATATATTTTAATTTAACTCTTTTTCAGTAAAAGCGTCCGTAGCCGAGTTGTCTAACTTCTCGCCTGAGACTCGTGAGGTTGCGAGTTCGAGTCTAAAAAATAAATTTTTTTTATTTTTATTTAATTTTTTTATGTTCTTAAAAACGATTTTAAGTTTATAAAATTATAAAACGAATTCCAAACATCAACTTAAGCAAAAGAGGAAACGGACTTAGTTACATATATACCTTTTTTTGATTTTGTCATATTCTTCGGTATGACGAAATGAAAAGTTGGCGTGGCTCAATTATTATTTATTTATATCTAAAGAGCATTATTTATATAAATTTTTGTTCTTACTTCACCATGGTGAAGGGTATATAAGATTCGGCATAGCCAAATATAGCACTCTTACTTGTTTTGTATTCATATTGCTTGTGTGTGGAACATAAAGAAAATTAGCAATGTTAACCATATTATGGTTATTTATCTCAGCTATTTTTTCAACTCGCTTAGCTAGTCAAGTTGTAATTTTATTTCTATTTTTACTCCTGACACATGTTGTCTTCTACTTTTGTACGCAAGCTAACCTTTAATTCATTTTCCAGCCCACGAATAGCTTTAGCTGCATTCTTTCCATTTGACTGGTTTGTACTTTAAGTAAATTTATGTATTCAAACCAATAATAAGAGAAGAAGAAGAAGAAGAAGAAGAATGTGAGAAGTTTAAGCATAACAAACAAGAAGTTAAGAAGCATTCAACTGCTGTAGAGAAAAAAGAAATCTTAATTTTGTTACTTTTAAACATATTGTAAAACATTGTCCCCCTTATGCAAGAAAAGTTAGCTAATGTGAACTTTAACTTTTTTTGCATATGGGGGACAATGTTTTACAATTAGCCAACTCACAAAGTATTCTATTGTGTCATATTGGTAGTATTTTCTATAAATGTGACATTCATAAAACTATAGCAAATACAAAATAGAATACTTTGTGAATTGCATAAAAATTATAATTTTAAACATATTATTGTTGCTTGAAAGCAACCATAATATGGTTGTGACTTTTATATGGAGCAATTCAACCGTAATATGGTTGCCGGATACAATAATATGGTTCAAGTAATTTTATTCTGTTTAAGTGTACGGTTGAAGCTAAATTGTTTAATTCAACCAAATTTAAAGTTTCGAGGGCGATAAACATTTTATTGTTAAATAAAAACATTATTTTATTGATCGTGAAAAAGCATTATTTAAAACAACAATACTTTCTTTGTGGCCATTGCGGAGACCATAATATGTTTTTTCTCTGTGTGTAGTTTTGTAAAACAGAAATTTGCTGAGGAAATGTATCGAAATTTTTTTTAAGTTATTAGCGGACATGCTCACAGTAAAGGCACTTAAATTAATTTATTGAGGCTTTGATGTTAAATATGAATAACTTTTGAGAAAGCTTCATAATTTTGGTGATCTAGTAGTGAAGTAGCTTAATGATAAATCTTTGTCAAGGTGTTGAGAATCAGTAAGACCCAAACAAAAATCTTGACTGTCATCTCTTTTGAGAGTTAGCATGCTTTCTACAGACAGACTCACGTAGATCAATCGAATTAAATATTTTCCAACACTGAAAAAATTTTTTTTTTGCAACTTAGATGAATAATTCTCGGCATTTTACAATGTAATTATATTCTTGTATACGAAGTTTAAGGATAAGCAAGTGATTAAAATGACCTACAATTTGTTTATTCTTAAGTAAAATTATTGCTTTCACTAATATTTTTTCTTATATCTATTTTTAGGTTAGTAAAGTTACATTGGCTTTTATCTGCACGTAAGTTTTACATTTATTTTATAGATTTTATTTGTGGTTTTATCAGACTCCTTTTTCAAATTTTAATTAGCGTACGTGTTAGGAACAACAAAACCTTTTTTTTAATTGTAAATCACTTTGAATACAAAAAGTGTTGCCATGTCATTTAAATTAATTAAATGATTTATAAGCTGACGCCATGTTCCACTGGGAATTAACCCTTAAATGAAAACACATATATCATCACCTAAAACGCTAAAAGCCTTTTCAAACATTTTACAATAGAAGTAAAAACTATTTAAAATGATTAATTGATAAATTGCCTTAAACTGTTTAGAATTTATTTTTATCTATTTTTCTCGCAAAGCCTACGCGTTGTTTTGTCAATTGACAATTTTGCATATTATGCAAGCTGTTGGTTAGCTCTTTAAGGTTTTACCATATAATCTTTTTAGATAGGGCCTTTTATTTTTTGCTAATAACATCGCAATTTTTAGTCGAAAGATTCCAACATTTTTTGTTGACATTTGTGTTGATGAAATACATCAGACTGAATAAAAAGTAGATTTTAAGCTTGTGGATAGTTAGGGCCTTTTGCGTTTAAGGAAACGATATATATGTTTACATACATATGTATTTTTTAAGTAAAAAGAATTTAAGAATTTGTAAGAAAACGGCTTAAGGTTTAATGTGCATATAGTTTTACATAGTGGATACATTTCCTTCACCGCCCTAATCGCACTTTCGGCGCATATAATGCTGCGCTAATGAACTTCAATTTTAGATCCAATGCCTTAAAAAGCATTCATTAGCTTTCGTAAAGTATACTAAATCTTTACCTAATGTCTAAACAAAATAGTCGAAGATGATTTTGTATTAAAAGTCATATAAGAAAAAAAAAAAATTTAAACAAGTCAAAGAAAGGTAGTTTTTCTGCTTCAAATATCCTTATTTGATCATACTTTCTAGAGTATTCACTAGATTAATCGTTGTTCGATTAATCGAGGAATTTTCCCGCCATTATTTGATCGAATAATTAAAATGGCCAATTTCCAATAACGAGTAACTCGAACAACTTGTGTCAAATAATCGAATAAAATTAATTTCCTAGAAAATTCTATTTTTTAATATAAATATTTATTTTTTTAGATTTCTAACTCACTAAATACCATAAATCTAAATTGCATGTTGTTGCCATTTGCATTTATTTTCATTACACATTCTTCTTAACTTATTTTAGTCCCTCTTAAGATTTAAGCGTGTGTTTGTTTCAAATTATGTAACTCACTATAAACATCAAATTCCATACGTAAGAAATTTCGCCCTAAAATAGAAAAGTTTTAATATTCATTTTGGCGTTTATTACAAAAAAAAAAAAAAAAAACAATCATCAGCAGTTATAAAAGTGTAAACCATGCGCTGTCAGATTATGGGTTAAATAGTTTTACCCGACTGTAAATTTGTTTATTACAGCTTCTTCTAATCGGCTGGATGTTGACATTTGAGATATCCCTAGATCCGTCTTAAAAATCTAAGTGTCTTTGTTTGAAAATAAAGTGTCGGCGCGAAATAGTAATACGTTAAGAAACAAATTAACCAAACCCTTAAGAGTAGATTTTTAAAATAAAGGAAATTAAAGGGGGACTACAAAAATTTGTGTATATAAGTGACCAGCCAAGTTCTGGAAACCGAATACACATGAGTGAAATTAAAATCAAACTTATTTAAAAAACGATTCTATTTAAAAGTTAATAAAAAAATCACTTATATATAGTACATACGTTTATTTTTTTTTATATTTGCAAAAATTGCAAAATGTTATATCCCTACAGCACAGTGCTCTTTTTTTTCTTTTGATCACACATTACGAGCAATCACGTCTTGAATAAAACCAATCAGTATAGTATAGCCTGAGCTTTCACACAAGATTTCAGTATTATTACTTGTTGCTTGCATTTAATGTTACCATTTTGGAAAATGCTCACAAATAGCGAAAATGTTATACAACTTAAAGAGAAAATTGGTTTAGAAGAAATATAAACTATTATGCAGGTTTTGGAACGATAATGATTTGGCAACGCTTCTTCAATATCAAACATATCAATGTAAGTGTTTGCCGGGCTCAGGCCTAGATTACTTATTTAAAAAAAAATTTTAATAAAAAGGTGTAGGCGTAGAAGTTGGGTGCAACCAGTCGAGTAACACATTAAGCTAGTTAGTTGTGAGCTGTGGTATGAGTGCGATGTTTGCGTGTTCGATTCCCGCCAGAAACTCTGATATGTTTCACTACAAATACAATAACTTTGTTAAAATTATTCCAAATATTTTTTTTACTCATCTGATTTTATTAAACAAAACAAAATCTTGATAACATATTTGCCAAATGTATGGAATTGTTACTTTTCTCCCTAAATTCATATTCAACGCAGCAGGAAATTAAAAATTTTGCTTGCTTTTTAGAAACGGTCTTAACCAGTGTTCACGATATCTAATTTTTTAGTGTTTATGTAGACGAACATAACCCTTAATACCTTTCGTAACTATTTTCAAGAAAGAGCCAAACATTATATATTGTTCTGTTCTTCGTTAAAAAACAGAACGATTGAAGAAGTACTGTAGACAAACATTATATTTTGGGCCCTAATTATAAAAATCGCAACGCCTTATAGCTTGTGGCGTTAAAAATTTTAAAACGGTACATGAACTTCTGTAGAAAGCAAAATATAATACAAAATATAAGGGTACACAAGTTTATCATTCCGTGTGAAACTTTTTTATTATTAATCTCAGACCGCATAAAGTTTATATATTCTGGCTCCACCACCCTAAAAAATTGATAATTTTTTTACACAAATTCGTTTTATATTGTTAGAAATAATATGACAAAATTACGTGAATATCGGTCTTTTATTTAACATAGGCCCCGTATAAAGCCCACTCTCGGAAAACACTTTATTGTTTGCATTTCATTGAACCATGTTGTAAGTAGTCCATTTAATCTTAAATGGGTCAAGTAGTCCAATATTATTTAGCAGTCTGTCTGTGAAATTCGCGATACGTAACGAACTTTGCATATATGTTTTTTGTTTTTTAGTAAATTTTATAGCATTTAGAACAGTGCACAGACCCAGGAACGATATCTATTTTCTTAGTGTTTTTGTAGACGAACACAACCCTTAATACCGTTCATAAATGTTTTTAAGAAAGAGCCGAACCTTATATAGTGTTCTGTTCTTCGTTAAAAAACAGAACAATTTTAGTGATACTATAGACAAACATTATGTTTTAAAATTCTCTTATGTTTCTTTTTTTAGCAACGACCGGACCACGAACAGCTTGTGTGCATGTTTTGTTTGTGCAAAATTATTTTGCTGGCTTTTTGTTTTTTTTTTTTTCGTATGTGTATTTTGTTTTTGTTAAAAATTTTTGATTGTTTTTAGTAGCCGAAAGGGACGAACATTAATGAGCCGAACCGAACACAATGAAATTTGTGGATTTAAAAAAAACCGAACTGAATTAAATGTTCTCATCTTTTGTTGAGTTTGATAAAAACGGTATTATTTTTGTGTTCGAAAAATGACTAACAGGGAAACGTTATTTTTAATGATTTTCTACACAAACACCGAACCGAACACTAAGGAGCGATATTTAGTGTTTATTTTCGAACACTGGTCTTAACAATAAACTTTTTTACAACAAAACGTATGAGTGTTATACACATGAAGTAATAATACTCATACGTATAGTAGCCAAATATCTTAATACTCGTATGTTTACATTACATTACATTTTAATTATGTAATATAACAAAAAGCACAAAATTTTTAATGTGTTTCGAATTCGTTATTGCTTTTATATCTTAATCTCACACTAGTTGTTTTACCCAAACGTGTGTGTATTTTTGCTTTTCATAAAATCTTTTTAAATCTTTAACCAATCTTAATTAAATTTTTTTTTTACATTTTTCTTCTTTTGCTTGTCACATTTTATTTAACTTTTATGAAAAACGTCCTGTTTTACTGTCTGTCAAATACTAAATACATTTTATTATTATGTATGATATTATTAAATACCAAAGGCATTTTGTTGTTACAGCCACTGATTAGAGTCTTGGAAAAAAACAAAGAAAACTTTTACTTATTTACTTACAAAAGAAAATTTTCGTATAAAAAAAAAATTTTTATTTGCAAAAATTAAGTCAGAACATGTTGATACAAAAGCACCCATGGGTATTTTTTTTACATACAAAAGCTGAGTAACTTCTTATTGTCTAAAAAATAAGAAGAAAACATTTCTTAAAAGAAAAGATTTTATATGATTAAATTAAATTATAAATGTTAGGAAACCAGTCAGAATTATCCAACGATAACATTATTTAGAATGTCTGTCTTAGCAAAAGACATTTGCGGTAAAAAAAATTTAGCAGTGCAGATGCAGGAGGCAGTTAGAAAATTCGTTAAAACTAATTTTTGGAAAATCTTTAAACAGGAATAAAACTTAGCATCCGTATAGTAAAGTGCTATATCAGGGCAATTTTTTTTTTTTGCTACATTTTATGGAGTCATGGATCCTTAAACCGATAATGTAATTTGGCTGGAAAATTATGAAATATTAACAAACCGAAGACTACTTCAAAACGTATGGACATATTCTGTAACCAAAAAATAAAAAAACAAACGGATTAAACACATAACGGCAACTATTTCATAACATAAAAATCTGTTCAACATATTAATATAATCACATTATCAGAGGGGGAGAAAAAGGTTATGCATCGTGGGAGTTTTAGGAAAACATGGAAACAGTTCTCTCTTTTGTACACGGTTAGTCCGATTTTAATAATATTTCACGTGTTTTATGTGTTTTAATTAAAAGAACGAGTTTTAAATCAGTGTTCGAAAACAAATAGAGCATTATTTAATGTACGGCTGTGTATTTAGGAGTTTTTCTGGACAGTAAGCTGTCCTGGAGGAGTAACACTAAGAAGAGACTAAGGAGTAGTCTCAATGCCTACTATGCTTGCAGATTATCGATAGGTAGGAGCTGGGGACTCCGGACGTCAGTAGTGGGATAGTTGTACACTTCGGTGGTTAGACCCATTCTTACACATGGATGCTGTGTTTGGTAGAATGCATTGAGACTGGCAAATCTGTCTAAGGCTCTGATGTGTGCTTCAATTGGCATGACAGATGCCATCAGAAGTACGCCTCAGGCGGCCCAGGATGTTATTCTACATCTTTTGCCTATAGAGCTCTATGTGATGGGAATGGCAGCCAGGAGCATTTTTTAGACTGAGGGAGTTAGGACTGGTAGGAAATTTCACGAAGGGTGACGTGATGATCTTGGTTGACATTAGAGATGGGGGTGATTACTTGGGTTCGCTTTGCTCCACGGACTATGTGGGCACTAGGGTTGATTTTGGCGTTTGCAAGAGGTAATACTGCCGTCTAGGGAGAGCTATTCAGGTCAGATCAGACTGTTCAGGGGAGTTGCTATTTTCATGATCTGGACATCAGAAGGTCATTAACCCATTTACGCCCGCTGTGCCAATTTGGGAATTTTTTGTTTTTTGTTTATATGTAATAAATTAAATAATAAAATAAACAATATTTTATTTTTTGTCCGGTAGTTTTTGTTCGGGCTTAAATGGGTTAAGACTAATAACTGCAGTGTATTTTAAGCCGAGGTTTTGGGGATTCTTAGGGCCGTGGAATTGGTTGGGAGCAACTTTGCCAGGCGGCTCTTAGGGCTGTAATGGGCTGTTATGTGTACTCCAGGCTAGAGGATGATTGCAGGAGCGCTCTAGGAGAAATCTAAGAGAATTATGTGGTGAGGCTGTGCTGGGTACCGGGTCACTGCAACATCACCGGCAACGAGATATCTGATGATTTGGCGAGACTGGGCTCGGAAATGGAGGATCCTTACAGTTTGCAGGCGGCCTGGCCTCCAATGGGCTTCTAATTTGGAAGAATTAGGGAATGGGTTCAGAGCCGGACTAATCAGGCTTGGCGGGGCCGAACGGATTACTGGGTATCGCGCATGCTGTGGCCGGTGCTGAAAAGATCGATTCGGATTTGCTGTTGGGCAAGAGTAGGTTCTGTGCCAGGACCTTGATAGGTATTATCACGGGCCACCGTTTTATAGGCAGGATAGCGGTGATAATGGGATCATACTTGTCGGATATATGTAGGTTGTGTGAGGACCCAGAGGAGTTGGAGACAGTTGAGCACTTTCTGTAAAATTTCATACTAAAATGATTTCACTATTTCACACTTTCTAACCTAACCTAACACACCCAGAAACTATATATATATTTTTAGTGCTTCTGTAGACGAACGCAACCCTTAATACCATTCGTTAATATTTTCAAGAGAGTAGCGAACATTATGTAGTGTTCTGTTCTTCGCTATGAAACAGATTAATTGTAGTGGTTCTGTAGACATACATTATATTTTTTAATTCTTTAGTGTTTATTTTTTTACATTAATCAAGAAACGAGGAAACAAACAATTTTAGCAACGACCACAGCATGAATAGCTTATGTGTATATTATGCACATATATTGTCTGTGTAAAACTTTTTTTAAAAATGTTTGTTTTTTTTTAACCAGCCAAAAGGGTGCTAAATCCAGCTGAAATAAACGAACATCAATGTGATAAAGCGAACATAACGAAGTTTTTGTGTTTTTTTTTAACAGAATGTAATTAAATGTTCTCATCTTTTTGTTAGTTGGATAAGTATATTATTATTTATGTGTTGGAAGATCACAAGCTGAGAAACGTTATTTTTTTTAATGATTTACTACACAAACACTATTACTGTTTTCCACAAATCTACTGAACCGAACACTAAGGAACGGTACATACTTCATGTTTATTTTCGAACACTGTTTAAAATTTAGGTTTAGAAAACAAGCTTATGAAGTTTGGAGTCTTTATGATTACCGTTATTTCTGATATGGTATTTGTTATACAATAACGCTACAACTTACTTTTTAATTCATACACTTCGGCTAAAGTGCTATTTAATTAAAATTTAAAAGGAAAACTATTTTTAACACCAAACTTCTTTGTTTAAGAACTTTTGCATGTACCTTCGAGTATAGGCAGACACATTTTCATATACAAATGAAAAATATTTGAACGAATACAAAAGCACACAAAACACTGAGCTCCGTTATAATAACTTCAGTCATTAATCACACTTTTACAGATACAACACACCAACCGCTAGAAATGACATTTTATTTACATTCATTAAGAAATCGAGGAATTCAATTAGGAAGCCCAAGAAACATTTTATTATTTTATTACACTTATTGTTATTCTTAGTTGATTTAAAAATAATTAAATCAAATTAATTTAATTTAATGAAATGTTATTTTTGCTAAAGATTTTAATGGATTTGAATAAATTAATTTTGTAACAGGTGAACTAATTTTATTCAAATCCATTAAAATTTTGTTTAAGTGTTCAAACAGAATTAAGCCATGAACATAAGGGAATATTCTTAAAGCCTATAACGAAATCGTCGGCAGTAACTTCAAATTATTATTATTAATATGTTTTCTTTGTTTACAAAATATACGAAATTTAATGAAAGTACGGTAGCATTGTTTATAGCAGTGTTCGAAAATAAACACTAAATATCGCTCGGTTCGGCAGATTTGTGGACATAAAAACGCTAATAGGGTTTGTGTAGTTAAAAATTACCTGTTTGTCATCTTTCGAACACAAAAATAATACTGTCCTTATCCAACTCAACAAAAAGATGAGAACATTTAAATCCGTTCGGTTTTCTTTTAAAAACCACAAACTTCATTGTGTTCGGCTCAGCTTAGTAATGGTCGTGCGTTTCTGTTGTGCTTAGCGCCCTTTTGACTGGTAAAAAAAATCAAATATTTTTTACGACAACAAAATAAACCAACGAAAAAAAAAGTAACATTATAGAACATTAAAATATAAAGTTTGTCTATAGCATCACTACAATTGTTCTGTTTTTTTTTTATCGGAGAACTGAACAGTATATTATGTTCGGCTCATCCTTGAAAATAGTCTCGAACGGAATTAAGGGTTGTGTTCGTCTACAAAAACACTAAAAAATATCGTTCCTGGGTGTGTGAGCCGAACGCTAAATAATGTTCTGTTTATTTTTGAACACTGGTACTAAAGTGTTTATATGTAAAAGCATAAGAAGAAAAAGTTCTCAAAATAAAATCGAAATTATTTTACAACAGAATTCTACGACAACTTAATATAATAACGAAATAAGGTTTAAAGTAAATAATTGAAAAAAATTTTTCAAAATAAGATGCTGGTAATTTTAATCACTGGTCGGCGAAAAGTGGGCTAAGCCGAAAATTTAAGGACCGTAAATATGGATTATCCAGAAAATGTTTACTCCGCCTTAAATGAAATTAATTTGATGAGTTTTATTTTTCCCATCATTAAATAAAACTCTTTTGAAGAGTTTTATTTTTTTACTCAAATTTAACTCACTTCCTCGTCATCGGAAAAACTCTTTTAAGGAGTTTTATGTCTCCGTCAAAAAATGGATTAAAAAAAATCTTTTTATTTGCCGCAACATCGAATAATGGATAAGCAAGGCCCTTCTGTTAATAAAAAAGACATGAAACTTAAAGTCATCGTATGAACGCAAAAGATTTTTGGGAATTACTTGAAAAGGGAATTAAGAAACAAGTAAGAGTGCTATATTCGGCTGTGCCGAATCTTATATACCCTTCTCTATTGTGCGAGCAGAATACAGAGCAACTAGGCAAAACCTAAATAATTTCTACATAAACATACATATATACAATACATAAATCTGCATTATAAATTAAATTTAAAAAGTTAAAACTGGTAAATATTTTTTTAAATCGTTTCAGAACATAAAAAAATTAAAAAAAAAATTTTCTTTTTGATAAAAACAAGATTCGAACCAGGGACTCACAGTTTCTAACCTTATCAAACCCCCTAGACAACTGGACCATGAAGGAACGTTTTATGAATATCATTAAAAGTTCACAATTCAACACAGTTGACACAGAAACGGACAACTGGATTTGAACTTCGGTTTTATTAAGGACCCAGAATACCCAGAACTTTATAGGGTATAGGACTTTCGGTGAAGGGTATAAAAAACAAACTTAATTATAAAAAGAGTAATTTTTGGGATTTCAGTATTTTGGTCATAACTCTACTATTTCTTAACCGATTTGACAGATTTATATACCGACGTGTTAAAGAAGAAATTTGCCAGTTATTTTGGTTATAAAACTTGAACTCGGGAAGATCTATGGTTCCCGAAAATGGGTATTTTTCAAAAAAAAAATTAATATTTTGGTCATAACTTTTTCGTATCTGAACCGATTTTCCCGAGTTTTTCAGAAAATATTTTATATTAAAAATTTCCGATCTTTTGATATATAAGGCGTAACAATAGGTCATAAGACAGTCCAAAAAATCAGGTTTTTATAAAATTTTTGATATTTTTTGTACGGGAGGTACCACGCCCACTTGTTCAATCCCGCCCACATTTTGTGGGATGCTGTGTATTGATAACGTTAATGTGTGTACCTAATTTGGAAACTTTGGCTCTTGCCGTTCTCAAGATATACAGAAATAAAAAAATACAACAACAACAAGGGATTTTTGGAAAAAATTGGAGGTAGTCGTCGTTTTTTGCTCATATCTCAGCCATTTTTGGACCGTTCGGGCTGAATTTCAATAGCAAGAAATGGTGGACTATATGTGACATAAGTCTAAAACAACCTAGCCGCTATCATGTCTGGAGTCTCCGGAAAACACATATCAAACGTAAGACGGACAGACGGACAGACGGACGGATAGACGGACGGATATCGTTAAATCAACTTCTCTCCTCATAAGGACCCAATATATATATATACTTTATAGGGCCTAAGATCAATATTGTAGAAATTACAAACGGAATGACAAACTTATATATACCCTTTTCCACCTGTGGTGAAGGGTATAAAAAGAACGTCAGAAAAGCCCTCGTATAAATTGGATGTTACATCTTGTAATAAAAAAAAACCCTACGCATTTTTGCATGGTGTACGCAAAGAAAAAACATGGTTGTGGTAAACATATTCTAAGAGCAATATATTAGGATAATCTTCATGATTGTAGTCACCATATAACAATTGTTATTGAATCATATTATTACCAAATATATTCGTAAAATTACATCATAATATTTTTCCTCTAATCATATTTTTCAGTCAACAATACTCAAATTTATAATTGCGATAAACATTGATATATTAACAGTAACTATAATATTGCTGATTTTAAATAAAATAAAATAAAATAAATAAAATAACAATAGTGCAGCTGCCGTAACCATGTCCAATCATATTTTTTCTCTGCGTGTGTGGAAGATTTGGATAGCCCCAATAGTTGAGAGAATTAACAGTTTCAGATCATCTTCAGCACTGCAGCTTATGGCTGCAATAATTTCACTTCAGTGACCCGATCGAAAACGCGTTTACCGACAAAATATCTTTCTGAGTAGGTCGAAAGCAACACGCAAAGAAAAACAATGGTTGTGGTAAACATATTTTAAGAGCAACATATTATGATAAGATTCATGATTGTAGTCACCATATAACGATTGTTATTGAATCATATTATGACCAAATATATTCGTAATATTACATCATAATATTTTTCCCATTTTAACCATGTTAATAACAATAAGTTAAGAAGTAAAAATATTGTTATCATGTTAATCTTAACTTGTTTTTTAAAAGATTTTTTTTTTAATTGTTGACCGACTCACTAACAAATAGTTCGAAAGGCATATTTAAAACAAACGACACAACTGATACAAAATTATTTTACAAATGTCGATAACAAAATATTATTAGAGTCAAGATATTTTGTTTGCATCTTAAGCATACTATGACTACGCGTATAGAAAGATATCATGTTATAGCTATTTAATATCATGAAATAGTTGTGAGTAATAAAATATCTTTTCAAAGTTATCATTATTTAGTTGTTAGAAAAATAATAAATTTTTTCAGTCAACAATACTCAAATTTATAATTGCGATAAACATTGATATGTTTACAGTAACTATAATAATGCTGATATTTAATAAAAATAACAATTTTTTGTGTACGACAACAATATGTATATTGTTACAATAAACATAGTGTAGTTGCCGTCACCATGCCCAACCATATTTTTTCTCTGCGTGAAGGATGTTCACAGAAACTTTTACTAATTTAACAATTTCACCATTTTAATAGTGCATCTCTAGCAAAGTAAGAACTTTCCACTACTTTTATGGTGGCAAGTAAAATGCAAAAACTCTCATGGATTTTTTATATGCCCTGTTTAAAAACATAGTTCTTGTTAAAAACCGTGTTTACTTAACTGTATAAGGGACTAAAATTTAATTTAATTTGCTGTTTGCGAAAATTATTATAGTTGTTGTTATTGTCATTATTAATAAAATCACGCTTACGTCACACTATTAAGTAAAAGATACATCGCTATATCTACAAAGTGAAGTCTTCCATGCTCAAAAAATAGATGAGAATACCTTCAGTCAAGCACAAACAACTAACACTTGCAAAGAAACACGCACATACAGCTAAGGTATCAGAATGAAAAAAATTTCTGAGAATAACAGAATATTCTAAGAAAAAACAGAGGTTCCCATCAGTTTTTGCTTAATGACCGTGTTTCATTTAATTGTGTCATTGGGATTGACTAAAATCAAAGTGAGAGAATATTGTTATTTACTTATCCGTTACACATGTTTGTTTCACTTTTGTTGTATTCCGCTCTTTGTTAACAGAAGAACTCTTTATTATAAAACACCAGCAGGATGCCTGATATGCTTTTCCAAATCATTCTTCTTTGAAAATGTTATGTTTTAACTAAATAATTTAAACAAAAAGAGCATGGGAATTTTTGCTTTTTAAACATGAACAAATGTATCTTTTTTTTCTAAAAGTGTTGTTGTTCTTTATACAACAAACTTTAACAAGCACAAGCAATTTAACTTTTTCGCTTATAATCTTTCTGATGTTTATGCCAAATGTAAAGAATAGATGTAATCAGCAGGGAAACAAGAAATAAGCTCTAAAAACAGGCAAGTGCACGGCCTAAAAAACACTTAATTGACAACATCTTTTGTAAGTTGTTGTTGTTTTTATTTTGTTTTTCTTAACCTACTTACAACTACAATTAATGTTGAGAGAATTTCAACTAATTGTAGTGGGGAATGTAAGATGAGATAAACCCACTGTTTATTGTTGATGTGTTTTGTTTAAGCTTTGATATTGTTACAAGTAGAATTGTTGCTATAAGTCTTATACGCTTTACAGTTTTATTTGGTTTAATATCTTCAGTTTTTCTAAAATCTTTATGGATGAAGTTTCCTGATGATCTGGCCTAAGCAACCAGTGAAATGCGCATAGGAATAGCTTATCGCATCAACAATAAATTTCAAGTGTTTTTATCAATAATAAAAACTGGGAATTAAGCACGAATAACAAAATCTTTTGAAGTTTAAAATAAAATTTATTTTTAATGACAACCTGCTTTGTCTTACAATTTTCGAGTCAAAATTAAATGAAGATGGCAAAATTAAAGCAACACGTTTTCTATACAGATTTAAAACAGAAAATCCAAAATTTCGCAAAAAAAAAATTTATTTGTTTTGATTTGCTGCGAAAGCAAAAATACATCTAAAAAAAAAAATCTTTTGAATTAAAAATTTACATGTATCAAAATATGACAAGCAAAATATGCGCTACAAACTTAAAAAATGCTGCTTAAAGACTCTAAATGTCTGAATTTATATTTTTTGTCCCGGGGGTTTGCATTTGTCTAAATGTCTAAATTATGCAAAAAATGCTGCAAACGGTAAAATATGCAAAAATATGCACTAACAAATCGATCCCAAAATTCATAAAAAGCTATAAAACGGATAAATCTGTCTGCCTTCAGTGATCGCGCAAGAAAGAACATGCAATTGCATAGTTTCCCTGATCATCGATATGAATGTTATTTTTTGTATAAAGTTTTTATTGCTTTTTATTGCTGAATGCGATGCCTCCTGTGCAGTTTTTAAAAATGTGTATAAAACAAACAAATAAGTTGAGAAAACAATAACCCTACGTTGCCACAAGCAAGTAATTACTTGAAAGTAGTGTATTAGAAGAAATGTCAAAAAAAAAAAAACAACGATTTTTTTAGTGACTACACAGTACACAGCAAGTTAGTTTTGAAAATATCGTCAACAAGTAAACTTCTAGCAAAACTTCTATTTCTCAATTGTTAATACCATACTTAACAAGCATTCAACCACTACTTGGTTTTTATCTATTTTCATACTTTACCTGGTAATACACAAAATGTGTCATCGAATTGATGTCACTGTAGTCGTATCATATATGACGCATTAAGTGTGGTAAAATTTCATGATGGCATTCGTCATTGGCGTAATGTCACTGTTTGCCTAGTTGTTATAACATTAATGTCACAACTCTGATGTTAGGTCATCATCATTACGAAGATTTTTTTTTTCTATGAGTTTATGCCTTAAATTTTATCAACTGATAATGTTGTTTTGAAATTTTTCACAAATTCGTTTTTTATGTCTGAAATTGTATCGGTTTATAATTGACTATATATCGCTTATTAAGTCTCATTCCGAAAAACATATATATATGCCTAAATTTCGCGGAAAAAATTATATATTTGTAATTTTCCACAATTAACTTTAGGAAAATTTTGTGAACTAAATTTTAAGGATTTTATCAGCCATGCCAAAGAACACAATTTCGTTCGAAAGTGGTTTAAATTTCGGAAGTCGAGTCTTTAAATTTTCAAAGTGGAATTGCTGTTTTAAGTGATTTATTTAATAAAAATGTTAACCAAACCAAGTCCAAATGAAAGATGTTTGATTATTATATATTCATATACAGTAGAATCTCACAAATTAGAACCGTCACAAATTCGAACCGTCCAGAAATTAGAACCGGCCATTTCAATGTATTGGACTCTCTGAAATTAAACCCACAGGTTCTAATTTCTGGAAGTGTTAAATGATAAATTTCAATATATTTCAAAATAGCGGTGAAATTCGTTTGAGCGTTTACAGTGAATTTCAGAAGGCTGCTAAATATGAGATCTAAGGTTAATTATGGACCGTATATCACAAAATTCATAAAATTTTCTCTGGCCATATGAAACTAAGTTGGAAGAAAGTTTACCACAATAAATATATTAGCTACGGGCTTTTTTTATTAATTTACTAGAGCGGGCTTTATATGGCGCCTACAGTAAACTATGGACCGATCATCAAGAAATTTATAAGTGCTATTTCTAGTCCTATAAAACTGTGAAGTATTAAATTTTATTCTGATACCATTATTAATTACGGTTTTAGGCACACTAAACAGTCTTCCGGGAGTAGGGTTTATAAGGGGCGTAGGGTAATTTATGGACCGATCTTTACGAAATTCCACAGTGTCATTTCTAGTCCTGTAAAAGTGTGACGTGCCAATATTTATTATGATAGAATTATTAATTACGGTTAAGGCGTACTAAACTGTTTTCCGGGAGTAGGGTTTATAGGGGGCCTACGGTAAATTATGGACCTATCTTCACGAAAAATCACACTGTAGATTTCCAATCGAATAAAACGAACTTTTGCAAAATCTTATATTATTTCGTGCATTGTTACACCATTTATGTTAGTTTTTGTAACAAAATTGTAAATTTTTTCAGGTGGTGGTTCCACATTTTGATTCATAGCTCTGATCCTACTAAACCGATTTGTCTGGATTTCAATCCCATACTGCTTAGAATAACTACAAGGAATTTGACACCAAGTTTGTTTATTTCTTTTGAGTTTTTTGAAAGTGAGCGTATTTCCAACAGACGGACAGACAGACGGAGATGGCTAAATTGACTTAGAATTACTCAAGGAGCCAGAATATATATATTCTTTATGGGGTCTGAGGTGAATAATAAAAAAGTTTCACACGGAATTATAAACTAAGTATACCCTCTTCACAACTTATTGTGGTGGAGGGTATAAAAATACACTCAGATCAGTGATGCCAATTGTAGGGATTTTTCCCTTTTTGTAGGGATTTTTTCGGAAAATTACACGCGTAGGGAAAACAGGACAGCTATTTTATTTTGAGGCAAATGTGGTGAATTTACAAAATTTTATCTCATTTCCAATATATTGTCTAAAAACACGTAAATGTTCGACTTATTTTCACTTAAATTTATGCCAATATTAGAATAGAATATCTAATAAATGAAATTTCTACATAGAAATTAATTTGTAAAAACACAATCGCACCTTTTAGACTAAGAAAAATAAAACAACAAAATTAAGGAAGATATATTTTTAAAAGGAAATTTTTTTATATTTTAGTTCAGGGGAACTGAAGAAAAAAAAAATTTACAGAGCCTTCCCTCTCATTTGGTACCAAGTCTGCTAAAAATTATTAGATACTTTTATAAAAAAAAATATTTAAAATAAGAATTTTGAAAAAAATTTGGCTTTTTAAAAAGGACAAAAGATGAGGAAAAGATTTTGTTTTGTCTCTAGATTAAATGATGTATAGAGGCGTTGCTGCTTAAAAGAAACAAATTAAATTTGTCACACAGTGTTTTTTTTTTGAAATTGTATTTTTATATGTGTGCGTATGGCATTTACATATTTATTTGGTTTTATTCTTGTTTTTTATATGCTTTTATTACAATATTTTCAAAATGTTAACAATGTATGTATGTATTTGTTTGCCTGTTGCTTAAAACAATAAATTTTTAACGTAGGGAAAAGTGTAGGGAACATTTTCTTTGACGGTATGGAAAAAAGGGATTTTTTTTTAGACACGTAGGGATTTTTTGAAATTTCTCCTGGCATCACTGACTCATATTCTTATTTTGGCAAAAATTTCCTCTAACGGCAGGTATGATTTTGTCGGATGTGTAACAAGTTACTAGAAATGTTACCTTTCTTTACTTTTATCTTGCCGATAGGATGGACGTGCCTTTATACATACAGCTCACTTTAGGTTAAAGTAAAGTTTTAATAGAGAACAATTTTTTTACGCGGGACAAAATCCTATCTTTAACCAACGCCAAGTTGTAATAATGACCCTTACATAGATTTAACTGTCGTATGGTTAAAACTCATTTCGAAAGTTACAGTTTTCTTTGGGAAAGTAATTCTATTATTTTAGTGCGCTTGATATATGGCTCACTTAAAATGCAGTAGGCAAGTAGTGCTTAAACTAAAATGCCCTTTGAGAGGTTCTTTTAAATCCGCTACATTTTGAAATTTGTGTTTATATCCACACCACAATGGTGTACAGTGTATTGTGCGCTTGTTCTGATGTTTGTAACAGCATAAAATATTGTTTCCTTTAGTAAACTGATCGACTCGTAAGCCCCCATTTGGGAACCCTTTCTTATAGTGTATAAGATATGCAATACCCAAGCCTCTAATCACACTCAGAATTTATGTCTACTGTAGCTCGTTTCTGTATTTCTCGCATCGTAAAATTTCTTGCATGAAGTGTGAAACAAAAAATTCCATCGTTTCTCGATTTATGAGATAAAAGTGTTTCTGTATTTGAATGCGAAAACAGACACAACAAATTCTGTTTATACTGGAATATTTCCAGTACTTAAGTGTCAAATAAAAGCGAAACGTCAACAAAAGAAATAAATATAATAAAAACAGGGCTACCAGATTTGACGAGTTATCGTCATCTTGACGATTTTTTGTTCCGATATTAACAAAGTGACGTTTTGATGATTTTTTCTAAAAAAGTGACGAAAGCAAAAACAAAATCAAAAATATTTTATAATTTTGTTGTTACTTTCTATAGAAATTCATCTTGAATTTTTAAATTTCAAACACTTCTATTTTGTGGCGTTGAAAATTGAAAAAAAAAAAAAATAATCAGCCTTATTACGGTTCTCGTTGTCGGTAACACAGTAAGTCGGATTTTGTAGTAGATTAAAGAACTTTAATTTAATTTACTTTAATCTACTACTGAGTCGTTTTCGACATCGAGAACCGAAATAAGGCTGATTATGAATGTCTGTAGAAAGCAAAAACAAATTTATAAAATATTTTTGATTTTATTTTTGCTTTTAAAGAAATTGTTGGCGTTGCGTTTTACACTATAAGCCCCTTAGTCTTCCAAATAAGATAATTGTAAATATTTTTATATGTTTGTTTATTAGAAAAAAAGATATCTTTAGAAACAAGGCTGCTTAAATTTTTATATTTATCCCTATTGTGAAAATTGTCCTCGAAAATTGTTTGTTTCTTCCCTAAAAAATGTATCGGCAAAAGCAAAATTTCGAGGGAAAGTAATGGACCGACTTGGCTTATTTTGAACATTTAATACTTTTTATATACATATACAAAATATGATTGATATTTGATATTCTTATCTTATATGTACACTTTTGTGCCAAAACCATTATTCCGGCAAGAAAGAAATTTGTTTGTCTCCCAGTAAAAACTTTTTCAAAATGCATAGCTTCTTTCACTCGTTATTAAGTAGTTTTCTTCCATAAGAACTTCGATAACTACTTTTTTCTGGATGTATTAAGATACAAAAAATGACTTACTTTTGAATTTGTTCTTTTTGGCACAACCCTTGTAAAATTCATTAGTTTTTCAGTAGAATTGTATGTAGTGCTTTTATGTGTTTCTGATTACTTAACATATTATTTTGTAGGCGAAGATTTTACTGGGTCTTTAACCCGTTTATTTATGAACCGATTTTTTTAATTTTAACTACAAGGTATTCTACTAAATCTATTTCAGGTAAAAAAGAAAAAGATTATAGGAATAGGTAAATTCAAGATTTATATCTCAATTATTAAATAATAATTATTAAATACCCATGAACTTTAGCTATGTTTTTGTTTGATTATTTTTTAATAAAAGTCGAAACAAATTTGTTTAAAATTGATTTTAAATTGCACGATTTTTAAAACAAAAAAGACGATCTTTTTTATTTTTTTCTCAGGAAATTGACGATTTTGACACAAATTTATCTGGCAGCACTGATTAAAACCAAAGCAAGAAAAAGCTAAAAAAAATTTAAACTAACAAAATATAACAATTGTTTTTTGTTTATTTTCATCATAAAAATTATGCATTTATCATTTCTATTTCTTCTATTTTTTTATTTATTTAAAAAAAATAGTATATAAACATATTTTAAATTCAAAATATCTACATTTTGTTTTTCTCGCCACCAATTTCAAATGTGACTTATTTTGACAGTTCTTGAAAGAAACTTTTCGCAAAATATTGTTATAGAAACACTTTTTCTCGCATCCTTCCAATAATTGCTGGAAAATTATTTAAATGACAGATAATTCTCGCAAAAAAAAGATACAGAAACACTTGTGTGAGAAAAACCATTTTTTGTTTCATTTCACACTATTTTTGTTGCAATTCACACGTTTCATGCGAAGAGTTTTACGATGCGAGATATACAGAAACGGGCTACTGTAGACATATTCTTCTTATCGCACCACTGGCACAAGTTGTTTATCATGTTCATAATGGAAATTTGTAACAAGTCAATGTTAATTTGTGGTTTTAAAGATGGAAATGTAGAGTAGGCAGAGGCCAACTCCTGTATAGTAAAACCTGAAGAACACGGTAATATGAAATAAAATATTACTTTTTATAACATTAAATGCGGCTTGTTTCAACTTAAAATCTATAAAAAAAAAAATTTAAATAACTTGATATGTTTTTAGGAAATTTAATGCTTTTGCGACTAAATTTATTATTTTGCTGGCGTATAACGGCGAAAGCAATATTTCCTTGGAGGTAACTACATACTGTTTACATAAAACAGTGTCTTTTTTGGTTGACAGCATTCATCATTATGTTTCTACTTGTAAGTTGTGTTGCTTGAGATACTTTGTTTTTACTGCTTAAATGAATAAACAGGGTGGCTGAAATAAAATCTAGTAATGTCATTGTTGGTAGTCTAGTTGTAGAAGTGCTTTCAAAATTTGAATTTTGTATGGATGTATCTCAAGATCCAACTTTAAAATTGACGACGAGTTGAGACTTATGGATCATTTACAAAACTATGCCGCACTGGCTCCTGATTGCCTTTAATGCGAATATTTCGATTAACACCTCCTTCACGATGTTCAATCACTGAACCGATTTCGTCAAAACCGTCTACTAAAGTCTTAATTATGGAGCTTATCTTGAATTAAAGTAATGACAATAAGATTTTGTTATTCGTGCCAAAATCCCAATATTTATTGTTGGAGGAAAAGGTAGTTCCTGTGAGCTTTCACTAGTTGCTTAGGTCAGATCATCAGGAAATCTTTATCCAAAAACTTTAGAAAACCTTTATATATTAGATATCCAAACAAAAATGTAGAGTGAATGAGAATTATAAGCACTAAACATTTTTGTTTGCAACGATATTAAAGCTTAAATAACATACCAACAATGAACAGTGAGCTTATCTTATCTTAAATTCGCCACTACAATTGGTTGGAATTCTCCCTCATTAATTGTAGTTGTAAGCGGGTTAAAAAAAACAAAATTATAATTTCAAAAGATTTTGTTATTCGTACTTAATTCCCAGTTTTTATTATTGATAAAAACACTTGAAATTTTTTGTTGATGGGATAAGCTATTCCTATGCGCATTTCACTGGTTGCTTAGGCCAGATTATCAGGAAACTTCATCCATAAAGATTTTAGAAAAACTAAAGATATTAAACCAAATAAAACTGTTAAGAGTATAAGACTTATAGCAACAGTTCTACTTCTAATAATAATCAAAGTTTAAACAAAACACATCAACAATAAACTGTGGGTTTATCTCATCTTACATTAGTTGAAATTCTCTCAACATTAATTGTAGTTTTAAAAAACAAATTGCTTTGTTGTCAAGAACGAAAATTGGGAATTAAACGAAAAACAAAATCTTATTAATTAAAAATTATATATTTACAAAAAGTACAGCTGACTTGGGTTCTGCAAGCTGTCCTGTTCTACAACCATTGTTAGAGCTAGATCACACTATTTGCATCGCTGCAGTTTCCAGTCATTTCAATTCCCTACTAAAACTAAATATTTACCTAAGACCTTCTATAGATACAACATCCAATCAGGGCGATTCTGGTCTCCCAAAATACCTTATCCTAAAAACGCTCAGACCGGGCCATTGACAGAAAAAGTGGGTTATCGTCAAAACTAAAAGAATTTATACAAAAGCTATAGTTATGATCAGTTAATATTGGTATGTATGTATATAAAAAGCCGGATTCACAACAGATGGCGTATCTTCAAAACATGGCTTGTGTCAGCTCTTTCTCTTATGGGTCGGTAACGGATAGCAGCACAACTTAAATTGAGTTGCCAGCAGCAAAATTAAGCATGTTAAATATACAAAATTGATTTAATTTTATATTTTAACATGAGCGTCGTTGCCTAGTTTCGGTGCTGTCAACTCACCTCGGTTCAGTCGTCATCCGTAATTTACCCATTAGTCATTAAAGAAACTAGTCTAAGAAACAAAGTTGTTGTTTTTTTTTTTTTTTGTTTGAAGATGTCAAATGTTTTGTGCAAAAGAGAATAATATGTAGGAATTTTAGGCTCACTTCCTTAATTTAAAAAAAATGTGGTTGACGTAAACCAATTGCTTATCGAAGCTCATTCTGAATATCATCCACCTTTCAAGACCAGGAAATAGTGGTCGGCAGGATCTGCCTTATTCGCCTTATAGTTCAGACCTTGCTCCGTCTGATTAATGCTCCTTGCTCCGTTTGGCGCAAAACGTTTTTACTGAAAAACGCTTCACTTCTAAAACAAAGACAGTTAATTTGTAGCGGCAGCCAAATGTTACCAGAAAAAAGATAAGAGAAGTCCCAGCTGGCAATACCAAAAATTTGAGAAAGTTTGTATTGTGTTAATGTTACGCAATAAATGCTTAAAATTTGGCAAAAGTCCTAAATTTGTAAGCTTTAAGTCCAATAGTTAAAAAATAAGAATATATTTTAAATTTCGATGTATGTCATTTATCCATGTTATTGTCATCAGTAACCTGGTTAAATTATTCCTCCATCACGTAGCCACAACGATCATATGGTTCACTCTTAACATGTTATGGTTTATATGACAATAATTTGTTTTCAAAGAAATTTTTAGGAATACTACATTTTTAATTAATACACAGTAAGAAAAAAATCGGGATAAATTACTTTCGAAAATCAATCGCGGAATTTCGTGAAATAAGTATAAAATTCTTAAATCAAGTAAAAACAGATTAAACTTTTCATTATGTTTAACCCTTCGGCTTACGCATGTTTTGATTTTCTATACACATTGAAATAAGATCTGGCCAGACTTATGTGTACGACGAAGGGTTAAAAAGTAAATTTGAACTCTTGCTTCTCATTAAGTTTATGTTTATACCAACACCACAATAGTGGAGAGGGTATTATGCATTTGTGCTGATGTGTGTAACGCCTTAAAATATTAGTCCTAGACCCACCTTTAAGTATACCGATCGACTTAGAATCACTTTCTGAGTCGAACTAACGATGTCCGTCTGGCTGGCAGGCTGGCTGGCTGGCTGGCTGTCCATGTAACCTTGTGCGCAAAGTACAGGTCGCAATTTTGGAGATAATTTGATAAAATTTGGGAAATATGTTTCTTTTGGCACAAGGACCAAGCCTTTTGAAAATGGGCCAAATCGCAGGGCCACGAGGGAAGATAGGGGGACATTTCTGCGTCTCAAAAACTATCAAACCGATTTTAATGAAATTTAAATCATAGATAGAAATATATTGATATGGACACCTAAGCTATGTAGTTTTTCAAAAATAGAACCACAAGGGGAGGTAGGGGGCAATTTCTGCCTCTCACAAAATTTCAAACCGATTTTAATGAAGTTTGTAAACATAGATTAATTCATATTAATTTGGACACATAAGCATGATGTGTTTTTAAATACTGTGGTGTAGGGTATCATGTGGTCGGGCTTGACCGACTATACTTTCTTACTTGTTTTGGTTAAATATGTACATAAGATGTCTAAAGTAAACACCATATTGGGCATGATGTTGGTGTTTTATCTTTCTGTAAGGTGTTATACTGATAAGTAAGTCAATCATAATAATTTTTTCTTTCTAATTTCTTTTTTGGTTTTTTTTTCAAGCACGATTTCGGGATAAAATCAACTTTATAATTCTTGAATCAAGTGCATTTTGAGATTGATTCAATCTTAGTTTTACTTAAATCAATCCCATTTTTGGATTATTTTAAGTACGAAATCGGGATTCAATATGGATAATTTTAGTATATTGCGATTTAAAATCCGTACTTGAAGCAATTTTTCTGTACTAGATTCAAGAAAATCCGTACTCTCCGTACTATTCATACCGCTTCGGACTGATTTGAGAACGGATGGATTGATTTTTCTTTTGAGTGTAAGATTTTTTTTGTCGTGTTTAATTTCCGATTTTTATTCTTGATAAAAACACTAAAAACTAATTGTTGGGGTATAAGCTAGTTTCTATGCGCATTTCACTGGTTGCTTAGGCCAGATCTCTTAAATTTTTTTTTTTAGAAAAGCCAAAGATACTTATTAGCAAATAAAACTGCAGAGTAAATGAGAATTGCAAACAGTCAAATACTCTTATTTGGAACCATATCAAAGCTTAAACAAAATACCAACAATAAACAGTGTGTTTATCTTTTCTTCCGTTTTTTTTATTAAACAATAGTACTTTCCTCTTTTCTAAGAGCAACATGCTTTGGTTGAAAAACAACCATGCTATTATGAGTGTTTAACATATTTTTGTTATTATTAACCATAACATGTTCGAAGGCAACCATAATATGGTTGTGACTTGTTGATGGAGGACTGATTAAATATGGTTGCCGGTGACAATAATGTAGTTAAATTATGCATAATCTATATATGTATAAATCGACAAAGGCGAAACAGTTAAGAACACTTTCCTCCTCTGTATACCGATTTGAACAAAATATACACCATTTGAAAGATATTTACTACCAGAAGTGCACAATATATATTTTATTAAAATTTGTTCAATAATTTTGGATTTTGCTACTAACACAAATACAAAAAATTTATTTTTTTCAATTATCAAAAAATAAAAAAAATAGGGTGGTCGATTAGTCGATATTTTTCAGAAACCCGTTTTCGAATATTTTGACTATATTACGCTTTCTTCCTTTATTGTTGTAGTTGTTCCTTTGGCTAGAGTGATGAATTTGTGAATGCTATTTTTGTCAAGCTAATAAAACCTTAATTTCTTCAATGTAAATAAAATTTAATTTTTAATTACAATATTCTGTTCCCGACGTTTCGTCGACTGTTTGTCGACTTTTTCAAGGGATTGTCTATTTAAAAAATTATAAAACAATAAAAAATATAAGTACAATAGTGTAACACATAAGCAATATGGACTTACAATATGAAATGAAATCACATTAAAAAGTTTTAGATGTACCCAGGATCATACAAATATAAAATATAATTTTAATATTTAAATGCATATTACTTTAAACTCTTAATATATCACAGCTCAAGTAATGGCAACAATATAGCTCGCATTTATGTTGTTCTTATCTTCCTTCAAATTCATTGTTCTCTTAATTTGTTGTTGTATTCTAAGGCTTTCAGTTGTGTATCTCTTCCTTTCTTTGTTTTTTATATCTAGAAATGTAACATTATCGAATTTAATTGTGTGATCAGTATGTAGGATGTGTTGTGCTAGTGCTGTTGTCTCTTTTCTCCGCATTATGTCCATCTTGTGTTCTCCCATTCTTGTCTCCAGTGTACGTTTTGTTGTTCCTATATAATACAGCGTTTACATTTGACAGTACTGGCAAGACAGTAATAAAATACATATAAGTTGCCAAAGACACTACTAACTGTCTTTGTCACTTTTAAAAATATGCCAAACGTAAGTGTTGCAGTGGAAGTCCAGCTAAAACATGTTTTATATGAACTAAACAAATTTAAAAATAACTTAAAATAGCATTATTGTGTGAACAAATATAGCACTTAACTAAAACATAAAAAATCAAAGCAAAATATGTTAATTTTTTTCTTACTTCTTGATTTTTTTTCTTTTTCGAACAAAACTTCAAATCACTGTCCAATTTTACTGTCTGCAAAATTTGCTAGACAGTAGACAAGACAGTTGGAAAAGTGCATGTATTGCTACTGTCTTGCCAGTACTGGCAAATGTAAACGCTATGTTAATTAGCTCGCATTGCTGTGTGTCATTTCCTTCACATTGTAAATCGTATACAATGTTACTTTGTTGTTGTTTATTAATTGGCGCCTTACCTCTAGAAAAAATTGTGCTTAATGTCAAATTGGGTTTGTATGCAAAACAGATGTTTTTTGTTTTTATTGACGACCGTATGTTATTGTTATCGGTTAACCCAGGTATGTAATTTACACCGTAAAATTTGTTCTCTTATTTTCCTATGTTTGTCAATCGAAACTCTATAGGGAAAAAAGTATCAAAAATTGGAAATAAGGGAAATTAAATTTCTTTCTTTTACTTTTCCGTGCTTCATGTGATAATTTTAAAATTCTCTATAATATTGAACTTAGAAACATCATGTTATACGTGCAGGTTACTGAGAAAATGCGAACCTATAAGATGAAAAATGTTGGTACTTTTTGTTTTTCATCTGGCACATTTTAATTTTTGTTAATATTCGACCTACAGAGATAAAAATAAACATGCATGATCCTGAGTGAATAAGAATGTCTAAGAGGGACATTTTTGGTACTTTTTCGTTCTCATCTAGTACTTTAAATAATTTTCGTTAATATTAGACAAAGAAACATAAAATTAAACATGCAATGTCCTGAGTGGATAACAATCTATAAAGGAGACTTTTTGATACTTTTTTGTTTTTCAATTGCTATTTTCTGATATTTTTTATATTAAAATTACAATATTAAATTAACTCACGTAGAGGATAAAATATGAACCTGAGGTTGGTCTCTCGCCAAATCGATCTACTAAGACGGAAAAAATAAATGCTCATATTTCAATAAAAATTTATGGTCGAATTTTGACTATTAGGCGAACACTAGTGTATTTAAAAATGTTTGCTAAAAATAGATTTGTTGGAGGTAACCCTATTGAAAAATGTTTTTTCCAGGGCAGTGGAGTCTTAAAAAAATAGTTCTAACTTTGACTCCGAATTTAACAGCTGAAATTTATTCAAAAAATATTTTGTTTTATACGAGGATCCAAGTGAAATTATGAGAAATTTTATAAATATTTTAACTTAAGCGACGTTTTGGGATTTGAGTCTTATGCTATATTATTGAAATTTTTTGATGAGGTGTAGTTGTGTAAACTGAAATTTGACTTTAAGCTCGTTTTATAATGTATTATCTTTTAAATAGTTAAATACTGCAACAATACGATTCTTTAATAGTTTCAAATCGATATTTTAATTCTAGCCCGCGCAGCATTGAGTTTTAATATAGCTTTTAACATATTTAAGTAGACTGGTCCTTACTTTCTGACCTAAAAATTTTATATTTTGGAAAATATTAAAAAGAACTTTAAATATTTTATGCTGAAAAAATTTGAAGTCGAAGACGAGAGTTCTTATGGTAACTTCTTTCGACTCCAACTCCGGTACAAAAAAGTCAACTCCGACTTGACAGCCCTGGTTTTTTCTCTACGTGTATTAAAACGACTACAAGAAATTTACAAAAATATTTAATATTTTATGAAAACAAAATTATTCCTGTTTCCTTCTAAAGCGTTTTTTTAAGATGGAAAAAAATGTTATTGCATCTCATATTACAATTGCTTCGAACCTTTATTTTTATTGTTTTTGCTGCTGCCCATCCCACTTAGTATGCAACAATATTGGGGGTATTCACGTCACAAGTTGCACCCTTGCGAAAAAGCAAAAGTGCAAAAATATAACAACAACCACACAGACAATAAGTTGTGAGTAAATAATTGTCTTCGTGGTTGTTATGTTTTTGCACTTTTGCTTTTTTGCAAGGGTGTAACTTGTGACGTGAATACCCTTATTATTTTTAAGTTGTTTGTAAGTGTGCAGAAAAACTATAATAGATTCTAACACAATTTGTCTGCTGTGCAGCTTGTGTTTTATTTTGCTCCAGCTACTTTTAACATTAATTTTCTTTTTTCTTTTTTTTTCTTTTTCCTTACACAAATTTTCTTGAGTTCTTTAAAGAAATACGCTACTGGTAATAATACAGAAAATAAAGACACACTTTATGGTGCACAGTAGTGGTGAAGGTAAAAAGACGATCTAATAAAACATATTATTTAAAACTGCTATTTTGTTATTAAAGTAATGAGGATAAACGTTTTGAAAGGGGAAGTTTTACTTTGAGAATTAAAAAAAATATATTATTTAAATAAAAATGGACGGATGAAACAGCAAGTGTCAAAGTTTACATTCCAATTTGCGATAAGACTTTCAAGCAAATCGATAGCAATTAGGAAAAAGTGCTTAAGTTTACTTAAACTAAATTTAAGTTAATGGCAACATTGCGATCGTTACGCTCAAAAGTACACATGGGCAAAGTTTTAATTATTTGGTACGATTTTTTAGAAAGTTATATCAAAATTTCTGTTTGCTTTTTTTTTTTAAGGGCTATGAAATTTGGAATACAAATTTAAGTTTATTTTCTTTCTGTGACACTAGGAATATTCCAAGAAGAAAAACTTAAAATAAAGCTTTAACCGCAGAGAAGTAATGCTTCTTTTCTAGTTTTTATAAAAGTATGGTCGAAACCTGCCAGTTAAAACAAAAATATGTTTGGTAATCAGAAAAATGTAGTGTGTTTGTCACAATACTTTACACCTACCCAAGAACACAAACAAAATTAAACACAAATTATATTTTTGTAATATAAAACCTTAAACACAATAGTGACACACTTTAAACATTTTTAAATCGAAAACAATGTATGACACATTTAAAGCAGCACTTGAAATATTACAATGCATACAATTTCACATGCATTTCAAACAATGTTAACAAAATATTGAGTGATAATTGGATCATGCCATATGCAACTCAAACAGAATAATTGAGTCAAATACTGACCAATGAAAACTGAGTGTTATAATTAATAGGTCATACAATGCGATAGAAAAGGAAAAACATAAAATTAGATTTAGAAATTGTAAATAGAAAATTTGTATAAATACCAGATAAATTGTCAAATAAAAATCAGAATACTTTTTAGTTTAAACCAAAATTAAATAGTCTTCTCAATATATTCTACCCGAGCACTCAAAAGGTGCTTAGAAGAATTAAAACGTGTTGCAGCTAGAAGCAACATTATAAAAATCTAGCACAAATACACTTTATATAAAATAAACACATTATAAAAACATAAAAGCACTGCTTACAATTCTACTGAAAGAACCAATGCATTTTACAAGGGGATGCCCCAAAATGAACTCATTCAAAAGTAAGTCCTTGTTTGTTTACCTACTCACATCCAGAAAAAAGTAGTTATGGAAGTTGTTATAGAAGTAGTCATAGAAGAAAGCTACTAAATAACAAGTAAGAGTGCTATATTCGGCTATGCCGAATCTTATATACCTGTAAAGAAAATTTCAACACAAATGTATTTGTACTATAATTTTCTTAACGTGTATTCAATGTCTTATCGTCTTATGGCTCCTGGTGGCAAGCCTTCAACTCATATGATTTTGACATAAGAATCTTAGTAATAAGGAATAATAAAAAAACACATGGATTGTATTTTTGTACGCTAAAACAAATAGTTATAAGAAAAGAAAAGAGTGAAATAAAGGCTTTAAATGTTGTTTCTCAACATTCCAGAAACGCAATTACGTCTTTATTTAAATAAATAATTCTCATATTACATACCCTTCACCATGATGAGATAAGAACAAAAAGTTATATACATAAATAACGTTCTTTAGATATGTATAAATAAATATTAATTGAGCCACGCCAACTTTTCGTTTCGCCATGCCGAAAAATAAAAAAAAACAAAAAATTTATATATGTACCTTAGCCCGTTTCCTCTTTTGCCATGTTGATGTTTGAAATTCGTTTTATAAAATGTACCCAAAGGAAGGACAAGCAATTTAGACAGAAGTTTTTCATAAATTTATACACATTTTTTTAATAAAGGCTTGTCCTACCATGATATTTATGATAGAAGGAAATATGCCAATCACTCGTGGATTCTTATTTGCACAAATGGGACAATGTTGCTTGTTAACGAATCCACTGAGGTGAAAGTGTGAGTCACGAATTGCATTTTGATTCGAACGCCCATTTTCGTAAAAGGCTTTAACAATCTTAACGCGCTGCTCAACTGTGTACCTCTCCATAGTTAAAGTTGTGAAACACGGAAACGAAGAAATGCCAAATTAAGTTGGGCAAAAACTTTACGTTAAGCTGTCACGCACAATTAATATCGTGCATTATGTTTGGACTAATGATGTAACGAATACCGATACCGATATATCGGCGATACTTCAGGTTTGTTAAGGACTTTTTAAAAATAAATTTTAATATTTATTTAATTATTTTCAATATTTAGCTTACCGTTGGAATGTGGATATAGTAATACGTCTCTTGCAAATATACTTGTAACTCATTCCTTGATAATGATTTCCGAAGGATATCGAAATATTGGAAAAACAATTTAATAAATAATATACAAATTTTTTTTTTACAAATAATTTGCCTCGAGCTCGAAAAAACTTTTTATTTTAATTAAAAAAAGGTCGAAAAAATAAAATTTAATTTAATATTTTTAAATTTTTTAAAATTAATTTAATTTTTAATTTAATGAAGGTGCTAACCAACAATTAGCGAAATATTGAAACTAATAAAATAAATATTTCAATTTTGTTTTTTCTTTTTTTTTAAAACAAGACCTAAATTTTTACTAAATATTATTAAAAAAGGTCAAATAAAACTAAATATTTATTAATAATCTCTTACACTGTTCTTTACTTTAAAAGCATAACTTATTTTTTGTAAATATTGTAATAAAATCAAATTCGATGTTTTTTAAATCATATTAATATAAGTTTCAAATATCAATAATCTACTACACTATAATTTGGATAAAAAAAAAAATTATTCTACTTGAGCCTTGTCAATTTGACCGTGAATTCGAATTTAAAACTCATATCGGCATAACGATATTTCACCTTGAGTATCGGTCTCGTATCGGCAAAAAGGCGTATCGTTACATCCCTTGTTTGGACCACCCTTTATTTTGGCATTATTGATTAATATAGAAAATTTCTCTTCTTATTTCTGATGGGAAAAGGTGCCGTTAAAGTCACTAAATGCATATTAAAACGTTTAAAGCTTTATACTCGTAAATATTCAATAAAATGTTTAATTTCAATAATTTTTTTTTTAATTTAACATATGAATTTATTTAAACTACTATTTAGTTTATTTTATTATTTTAAACACAACCATTTTATAAATCTGTGTTTAAATATCAAAGTGTTAAATAAAAATTGTATGTGCGTTATTTTGTATAAATTGTGAAAAATTAGCATAAATTATAGAGATATTACAAACTTCTCGTTCGTTTGTCATGGCATTAACTTAGACTTAACAACACATTGTTAAAATTTGTGGTAACTTATTACAATTTCACAGATTTAAGTGTTAAATAAAACTAACAAACCAAAAAAAAGAGGCGACATATTTTGCTGTAAAAGCTTTCATCGTATTCTAATATAAAATCTAAATAGATTTTATTTGTGTATCGAGATTTCGTTGACATATTTTTGGCACATTACCAAATATATACAATATTTCTATTTATTATTCTGTACAGCTCGGGTGATAAAAGAAAAACTGAAAAAACTGTCCCACATGGTTAAAATGCCTCCGCATTGACCGCTGATTAAATCAGAAGCAATAAATATTCGATAAAGTCAAAGGTTATTAGTTTTAAATTATAGACAAATTTAAATAACAATTTTGAAACAATTGGCCTGTTCGTCGATAAAATAACATATAAAACAAAAACAATTTATAAAATATTGTTTTTGTTTTACATGTAAGTTAAGCGAACGAAGTCTTCCGTTCGATACGAGAACTAGCCAAAAGTACATCCTAGCTTCGTTTTAGCCTGCAGCTCTTTTTTATGGGTATAGACAAATTAAATTGTGTTTGTTTTTAGGCTTACAATGACTTAAAAATGTTTTAATTGAATATTAACTGATTTGGCAAAATTTGAGTGAATTTTTCATACGAAATACGAAATTTGTACGAAGCTGTTTAGTAGCGACAAGCCCTGATGGTCAGCCGCAAAAGCAATAGATCGTAAAAATCTTTTGAGATCTGTCAATTTTATATTTTTGCCGAGTCCTAGGTGCAGTCTAGTTTCCCCGGAGGATGTAACAACAAAGTGTGACATATTCAGTTCAAAACAATTTTAGAAATATTCTTTAAAAATTTTTGCAACGCCTCTGGATACCGTTCTTTTAGTTTTTTTGTACACTGTGCCGCCATTTGTAGTCCGATCATAACATATTGCATATCGTTGTTCATGGCTTGTCTATTGCTTCATTTTTGCCTTCAGTGACTTCTTAATTCGGATTCCTTCTCCCTAATGTTTAATTTGTGGCAAAAAAGCCTTTCTAAAACTTTGTACGTCTAGATTTTAATTAATTCTCTTTAAAGTCACGCCCCAAAAGCAGGACCCATTGTTTTAACAATACATATCACATTAAATCAGATCGATCCCAAAAAAAAAATAAAAAAAAAAATACAGCAATTTAGGATTTTAATATATATAGCGTCGCTATTTAAGGTCCGATCCAATTGTATCACATATCATCGTTAATAGCTTGACCTTGCCTTTACAATTAAGCTGGAGCTCCGTAGCACGGATTATTAACACCACGCATTATATGATTCGGTTTACGATATAAAGCCATAAGAAATATTTCGTTTTCTGTGAAAAAAAAATAAAAAATACTCAAATCAAGATACTATAAAATTTGAAGCTGAGCTAAGCAGTTTTTCTTTAATCTAATATTTTTAGAAGTTTAAATTAAAAGAATCTTCTCTTTTTTGAACACATCACTTTATTTATAAAAAAATAAATGGAAAATTATCAATAAATTTTAATTAATTTTCATGTTGTAAAATTCCTTCTTCATAAAAATAATTTCATGAAAATTAAATCTGATGAATTTTAGCCTAATTAAAATATCAAAAATTTGGATTAAAAACCATAAATAGTTCAACAAAATAACCACAATACTAATTACACTGTGATACTTTTTGATCCAAAAAAAAAAAAAAATTAACTTTGATCAATCCTTTTCAAACTATTAGGGGGGAGTGATGAGATGAAGTTGTATTTTTTTAATAACCCTGTGATAGTCGAAAAAATGAACTTCGATGGATCCTTTTCGAACTATTAGGGGGGAGTCCCCTGAGTGCGAAAGTACATTTGAAAGTGTCAGATTGGCTCCAGTCCTTGAGAAATCGGTATATATCCATTTTTCATGGATATAGCTAAGCCTGCGCTATTGAAAAAATTTTATTCGACTGTATTAGTTTTCTTTTTGCCTTTTTAACTTTATTTTACGAAATGTTTTGACTTTTTTTCAAAATTTCACGTAATTTTAACCATTAATGTCGATTAAAAGTAACGATATGTTGACGACATGCTTCAATCCTTTGAAAAAAATAATGTCAACACGTCATTAAAAATACATTTTCTTCATTACCACCATCACCAAGATAACTTCTACCGCCAATTGCCATCGGAATCAGATGAGCATGGTGAACGATTTAATCAAGTTTTAGCTCAGTTAGAGCATTGGTATAGTGGAAAAAGATTAAATTCTCTTTTAGCAGACCTTTGCTGGAATTTGCAATTCGAGTTGGATGATGAATATTAGCATGATATGTAACGGTTATTTTTAAATTTTGAGTGTTTGTTGTTAAAACAACTTATAAGAAGGACAAAAATAGACACCAGCTTTGAAACTTTGCGCAGACTTAGGTATATCTATGGCTAAAAATGGTCAAAAATCGTCACTTTTGATCGACATTAATGGTTCAAATAACGTGAAATTTTGAAAGAAGGTCAAAACGTTCCGTAAAAGAAATTTAAGAAGGCAAAAAAAACTAAAACAGTCGAATAAAATTTGTTTCAATCGGTTCTCATCGATTTCTCAAAAACTGGAGCCAATCTGACACTTCCAAATGTACTTTCGCACTCAGGGGACTCCCCCCTAATAGTTCGAAAAGGATCCATAGAAGTTCATTTTTTCGACTATCACAGGGTTATTAAAAAAATACAACTTCATCTCATCACTTTAATTACTTATAAATTATTACTCTTCACTACACTATGGGAAATCCACTACTACCCTTCTGTTAGTTTAACATTTGCTTATGTTTTTATTTTTAGTATCAATCTTTTTGCTTGCGATAGAAGTTAATGGTAATTTTGTCTGTGTGACCGGAAACAGGAAACTAATTTATTGATTGTTATGCACACAAACAATTGCAGTTACAAAGAATTTTAAATTTGGTAATCATTTTGTTAGTTAACAATTCTACGGAATTGTTTACTGTCTTTTTATTTTCTGCCAAAATTATTAATAATTTTGGCTGTGTGACCGGATCCGTAGAAACTAAATTGCAAATTGCATAATTCTAAATAATTTTGGGTTGGCACGTGCAGGGAAAATTTGGGAGACATTAGATTATAAAGTTAGGTGTGACCATAATGTAAGCGTCACCATAACTGTAAGCCTGAAAACCCCAAACGGTTTTTTGCGGGGCCAGTTTCGATTAGTACCATCAGAAACCGGTTAAAAAATAAAGTGCACATTTAATGACCTTGAAAATTTTCACTGAGAAAGCAAAACTGCGTTTTTGCACTCATATTTGTTAGTTATATTTAAATACTGGAACAGTTTTTTTAAGTGACGGCTTATATATTTTGATTTCTATGGTTTATGGGTAGAACAAAGGGCTATAACGAAATCTATTAAATCTATCTGTCTATGCAATTCCATTTTCCTTTTGCTATTTCTGGTCAAATGGGCGATTTTCCAGCTTCTTTCCTCAAATCTCTGTTTGATATAACGTTCAGCCGAAATATATTTTTTTTTTCATCTACCTCAATGATCTGCTTGCGAGTGAGTTTATTATTATCGCCGACAACCATATAATGGTAAAATTAGTCATCCATCACGAAGCCACAACTATATTGTGGCTAAACATGACAATAATTAGCATATAAATTTACAATAGTATTTTTCCCTTTTCCTATGGATGAAAAGCAACAATATTACTAGAAGTGAAAAACATATTCTTGGTTAAAGATTAATTTAACCATAATACGGTTGCCGGTGACAATAATAAATTTTTCAAGGTTGTCGCGCTGCGCAACCGGAAGTGATCATTTCAATAACACTGCTCTAACTAAGACCCAATATCTTTTTTTTTAAACTAAAAGTAGCCTAAATTGTCCTTATTATATACTAAAAACATTTAGTTGATTTAAACAAGACTGTTTTTATTGATTAAAATAATATAAATTTGAATAAAAAGGACCTGTTGATTAGATTATTAATTATCATTGAGTTTCAAATAAAATTTGTCGTTGACATAACGACGAGATTTCTTTTTGTCAACAATTTTGCCAAAGTCTAAGGTTTATTCTAATACTACTCTATAACATTAGTTACACATAAACAATAAATGGTTTTGGATCAACATGCTGCCACCCACTTAAATATATATTCCATTTTCTAACAAAGTAATCGATTTGATATGTTTGAACGTATGTTCAATTATATACCCTGTACTCTATCAAGCAAATTAAGTAAGTGATTTATAGTAACAGTTGCTGAAATAAATAAGCTAATAAAAAAAAATAAACCTGGACGAAAAATAAAAACACAACGAATTAATCAATCATGAATTTTATGAACACCGCCCCCTCCCCCTTTCCACTAAAAGAAAGAAGAAAAAATAAACGGTAAACGGTAACAATTGGTTAAACTTTATTTCGTTTATATACTGAAACGCCCAAAGGTGCTGTAATCAATTCAAGGTCATTGTCAATAAAGTTAAATATTTGTTGCTGTTCTAGGTTGCACTATTAAATTTATTGAATTGGCAATGCTTTGGCATGTAAGCTATTTGTCTATCTGTCTGTCTGTTTGACTTAATTAATGACTTGGCAAGTAAATGAAAAACTTACAGGTCTTTTTTTTTTCTTTTTTTGGTTTGAATGGGAGTTAAATAAAAGGTAAATTGCTTCCTTAAGTTGTTGTTAACTAACATTTTCAGTTCCCATAATAATTTGTTTGTGTAATCAATTTTTATAAATAATTTCTGTGACGATTGATGTTAGTTGTTAATTACAGAAGACTGCAATTACCTTAAGGGGAAATAAGTTGAATGCTACTGGCAAGCATGTATAATGTAATTAATTTTCTACGATTTCTGTATGACGTGCTAAATTCCCAATTTATCACATTTGATAAATACACTGAAATTTATTGTTGAGGGAAAGCTAGCTTCTATGCGCATTTCACTGGTTGCTTAGGCCAGCTCATCAGGAAACCTTTTCCCAAGATTTTAGAAAAGCTAAAAATATTATACGAATAAAATCCTAAAGCGAATAAAAGTTTTAAACACTCAAAGTCTTACTCGTACCAATATCAAAGCTTAAACAAAACAACAACAATAAACAGTGAGTTTATCTTTTCTTACATCCCCCTACAATTGGTTGGGTTCTTTCCGACTCGAATTGTAGTCGTAAGTGGGTAAAAAGAAAAAACAAAATTAAAAAACAAATTGTTTCATTCTATTGTCTTCGTAAGAAAACAACAAAGAAAAACCAATTTGCCAATTCAGTTTTCTGCACGGGCACATGCGAGTATATTATCAAAGTTATTTACGGGAATACAAAATTTATCATTAATACGATTTCTGTATGACGTGCTAAATTCCCAATTTATCACATTTGATAAATACACTGAAATTTATTGTTGAGGGAAAGCTAGCTTCTATGCGCATTTCACTGGTTGCTTAGGCCAGCTCATCAGGAAACCTTTTCCCAAGATTTTAGAAAAGCTAAAAATATTATACGAATAAAATCCTAAAGCGAATAAAAGTTTTAAACACTCAAAGTCTTACTCGTACCAATATCAAAGCTTAAACAAAACAACAACAATAAACAGTGAGTTTATCTTTTCTTATTATTTTCGTTCAATTATTTTCGGTTTTCAAAAATACTTTGAAGCATTTAAATACTTACAATAAAAACCGTGCTAATTACCAACGTTACTTCTGATTTAGTCTGAACTTACAGAATTTGCGGATGTTGATCTAATTTACTGAAGCCAATATTAATTGTAAGCTGGTATTTACAAAATCTGCTTGCGTAATTTTTCTCAGACTTAATTTATGTCTCCTATAAAAAGATTATCTGTTAATTCGATTTCGTTTTTGATTTTTTTTCTATCTTGAAATTAAGTCTATATATAGAAAAAATAATCAGTTGATTTTTTTATCAATATAAAATTTTTTTTAAAAAGTATTTAAATGTAATTAATGTGATAATTGAATCAATTATTTCTTTTTTTGTTGAAAGAAAATTAAAATAAAATTTTGGTTTATTTACCATTTTAGTTGTTTTGAAATAAATTTTTAATAAAAATATTAATTAAATAACAAAAAATCTTAATTGATTTTTTTTGTGTAAAATAAAATAATTTAAGCTTGAAGAAATTGCTGTTGCTAGAAATTGCCAAAACCTGAGCTATATTTCATTTAATCAATTACAGGGACCGTAACGGTTATAACTGATATCAAAAAATTTATTTTTTAACAGTTATTTTAAGAATTAAAAAAAAACTCAATCTTTAACAGTTATTTTTCAACGTAAAAATAAAAGGTCGAATAAACTCTTAAAAATGGAGTTTTATTTTGCCATCAAAAAATAAAACTCATTTAAGGAGTTTTATTTTATCCGTCTGAAGTAAAACTCATTTTAGGAGTTTTATTTTTTCCGTCTAAAATAAAAATCATTTTAGGAGTTTTATTTTTTCCGTCAAAAAATAAAACTCGTTTGAGTTTTATTTTTTCCGTCTCGTTTGAGTTTTATTTTTACCGTCAGAAACAATTTTGCATATTAATACAATTTATTTTGCACTAAGTTTATTGCAAAAATCTGATTTTTTTCAATTAATTAATTTGTTTTTGACATTTAAAAATATTTTCAAACAAATAAATTTTCAATTATCAAACACCAGCAGATTGGTCCGCTCTGCTCTTAAGTTGGTATTGAGCGACCTGCGGTCAAATCTTTCACCAGAAAATTTGGAAAAAATAATCTTTGTTAAATTAAACATATAAAAAAAGTCTTTTAAAAAAAAGTAAACAAATGAATTTTAATTAAGACAAAAAAATTAATCTCTTTAAAAGAGTTTTATTTTATGAAGGCGAAATGAGTTTTATTTAAGACAAAAAAAATTCTTCGTAAAATGAGTTTTACTTTATACGGAAAAAATAAAAGTCCTCAAATGAGTTTTACTTTAGACGGATAAAATAAAACTCCTGAAATGAGTTTTATTTTAGACGGAAAAAATAAAACTCCACAGATAAGTTTTATTTTAGACGGAAAAAATAAAACTCCTGAAATGAGTTTTATTTTTGATGGAAAACATAAAACTCTTTTTTTTTTTAAGATCACTACAGATTCTGAAAGAGCTCGTCAGTTCGAATCTATTGGTATATGACACTATAAGACTTCCGTTGGCGCTAACATGAAAAGTTTTTATGTTAAAATTTTCCGGATAACTGTTATTTACGGTTCCTGATCAATTAACATATTGTTTGAAACGACAAGTTTTTTGATAATATTTTTAAGTAAAAATATCATTTATAGAAAAAAAAATATTTACAACTTTAAATTTTAACAAATTTTAATAATGTATATAATCATTTTTGTAATAGATGCAAAATCAGCAAATGGGTTGCTTGATTCTATAAATTTGGTATGATTTTGGTGATTGAGACAATTTTTTATCCAAATTTTTATATATTAATTAGGCTAAAGTTCATCAAATTTAATCTTTATTTAAATTATGTTTATGAATAAAGGAATTTTTAAACAAGAAATTAATTAAAATTTACTGACAATTTTTCATTCTTGACTGAGCTAGGAACCAGGGTTTCACGGACAGGTTGCCCTTACATATTTCGATTACAACCATTCAATCTCTACAGAGGGGTTTGCCGTTTAACACTGACCGCCATTGATGCCAAAAAGCAAATTTCCATCTACCAAAGGTTAAATACAATTTCGTTTAAAGACTGACTGCTTCCCGTCGTCATAAAAAAGGACTAAAAAATTAAAATGTGTAATTGGAAAAACTGTTTGTGAAATATAGCCTTCATTCTGACACCTTTTTGCATTTATTAGCACAAAATTTATCGCTTCTATCTTCGCTTTGCTTAAAGCGGCCACTTCCGGCCACAAGTAATCCGTTATCATCTCCATACAGCGAACACCATTCAGGGTAACTGCTTGGCAGACCTCATTTTCGAAGAAGCCCTAGACGCCGCCAGCTTATAAACCGCACCAAACAGTCATTTTTTGTGGACGCATCGGGCTTTCATGCATTTGCCCGAATTTACTGAGGTGAAAGTGTGCCTCGTCGCAGAGAATGAAGATAATTGAACGCATTTTGATTTGAACGCCCATTTTCGTAAAAGGCTTCACCAATCTTAACGCGCTGTTCAATTGTGTACCTCACCATGGTTGAATTTGCCAAACACTGCAACAAAGATATGTCAAATTAAGTTCCGCAAGAAACTTGACATTATGGTTGGAAAATGTTATATATTCTGGGTCCTTGAGTAATTCTTAGTGGATTTAGACGTAAACATCTTTTGAAAACACGCTTGCTTTCGAAAAATTTAACAATTTTGGCAATTGACAGACAGTTTTTGTGTTGTTTGCAGTGTTTATATCCTTGAAGATTTTGTGCGAATTTAAATTGACTCTGTAAAATAAATATTTTAAAGATGTACAGAAAAAAATAAAATTTGTCTTAAATCAACAAAAATTAGTATTGTGGTTATTTTGTCGAACTATTTATGGTTTCAATCCAAATTTTAATATTTTAATCAGGCTTAAGTTCATCAAATTTAATTTTTCATTAAATTATTTTTATGAAGAAAGGAATTTTACAACATGAAAATTAATTAAAATTGTTATTGATAATTTTTCTTTCTTGGCTGACCTGAGATTCGAACCCAGGCGGCTGGTTTCCCTGACATGTTTCGATCACAACCACTTGATCTTCTCAGAGGGATCTGCCGTCTTACACTCGCAGCCATCGATGACTGCTGACGTCAATAGTCAAACATCAATCCTTAAACCAAATTGTATTTTAACCTTTGGTAGTTCGAAATTTGCTTTTTTCGAAAGATTATCCATTTTTAATTGATTTTACATGTTTTTCCTTACTTCTGTTTTTTCGTACTTTTTGTCAAGAATTCTTCTTGAAGTGCAAAGTACATTTTTGTTTTTTCCATGTTTTGTCTTTCTTTTTCTTGTTGACCTTTTTCAGCACAACTTGAAGGACAAATGTACACATAAAACTTAATCGTCAAACTTATACCAAATTCATAGACTCAAGCAAGCAATTTATTAATTTTGCACCTATTACAAAAATAATTATATAGATTACTAAAAATTGTAAAAATTGAAAATTGTGAATACTTTTTTTTCAATAAATGATATTTTTAATTTTAATTAAAAAAATTATCAAAAACCTTTGCCGTTTCAAACAATTTGTTAATTGGTTTAATTAAATATAGCTCGGGTTTTGACAGTTCCCAACAACAATTCTACAAATTAAATTATAATTAGTATTGTGGTTATTTTGTTGAACTATTTATTCATCAAATTAGTTTTCATTAAATTATTTTTATGAAGAAAGGAATTTTACAACATGAAAATTAATTAAAATCGATATTGATGAACCAATGTTCTTTAGACTTCAAAAAGAACTCTTGAAAAAAGTACGAGAATACAGAAGTAAGGAAAAACATGTAAAATCAAATAAAATGAATAATCATTCAAAAAAGCAAACATCGATCTACCAAAGGTTAAAATATAATTTGGCTTAAGGATTGATGTTTGACTATTGACGTAAGCAGTCGTCGATGGCTGCGAGTGTAAGGCGGTAAATCCCTCTGAGGGGATCGAGTGGTTGCGATCGAAAGATGTCAGGGTAACCTGCCGGCCAGGGTTCGAGCCCGGCTACAGTGAAGAATGCAAAATTATCAATAACAATTTTAATTATTTTTCATGTAGAAAAATTCCTTTCTTCATAAAACTAATTTAAAGAAAATTAAATTTGATGAACTTAAGCCTAATTGAAAATATTAAATAAAAAAAATTTGGATTAAAAATTAAATTATTTTATTTCAAACGAAAAAATCAATCAAGATTTTTTGTTATTTAATTAATATTTTTATAAAAATTATATTTCAAAACAACTAAAATGTGAATTAAATCAAAAATATATTTTTAATTTTCTTTCAGCAAAAAAAAAAAAAAAATAGTTGTTTGAATTATCACATTCATTAAATTATAATACTACTGATGTTTTCTGTGTGTAGAAAATAAAATAAGAATTGGGTTTCTTAATATTTCAGGACTCTTTTAATGAATTTAAAAAGAGTTGTTTTGCTTAAAATAGTTCGTTGGAATATCTTGTTTGTGCATACAAAAAAAAAAAAAAAAAAGTCTTAGGGACTAACCTTAAAGAGCATAATTTTGCCAATCATTGCAGTACAAGTTATATATCCTGTTATACTCAGCCTTGTGACTCTACCCAAATGAAATAGATTTTTGTGTAGATTTTTGTGTAGATTAACAATCCAGAAACTATTTATAGGCTTGTAAGGACGTTTGTAAGGTATTAAGAGAATAACACAAAAGATGATGTATAGTAAGCAAATAATAGATGTCTCTCAATTGTAAAAACTAAAGTTGCCAGAAAAACCAAATGACGACATCGTCTTCAGCATTCTAAAATTAACCAAAAACAATGGACAGCAGTCTGGAAAATTTTGGTGTGTTTCCCTTATTAGAACAAATTCAGCCAAAATTATTTTAATACATCATGTGTACTAAGAAGTACCCAGCCAGCAAAATAATCCGACGTCTTTCAGATATCTTATAGAATCGTCGGCAAAAAAGTCGGAATCGTATACGAATTCTGTTAGAATTCTGACCCAAAAATGTATGAAGTGGTTGACACGAATTCTGACAGACATGTCGTGGGAAGTTCTGTTTTTTTGTCATTTGCATTTCTAATAGATATCTAACAGAAATCGGACGAAAAAGGCATGGGAAATTCTGATAGGTTTGTCGACATTCTTAATGTTTTCTGACAGATTTCTGAAATGTTTTCAGAAGCAATTCTTTCCGACTAATCGCACAGATTTCTCACAGAAATCGAGAAGAATCTCTAGCCATACAAAAACGTGAAATAAAGTGAATTAAGACTTTTAAATGTCAACTGTTGTTTATTTGTTTTATTTAATTTTTCAAAAAGTATATACTACAGTATACTTACATATGTTAATTAAATTAATTTGTAATAATTTTAATATTTTTTAGTTTCTTAAATCTTCTCTTTTGCGTTTTTCAGCCTTGCCAATTTTATCTTTGGTCAAGTTGAAAAATTTTTTCACGAGATCGTCCACGGAGCTGCTTGTTGTTTTTGGTATATTTTCCAAGGCTAGATCAAGAAAATAAAAATTTTGCAAAAACTATTAAAAACTAATATTTAATATAATAATTAATTGAGAGAATATAATAATAATATTTTTATTAAAAATCAAGTAAACGTACCTTTTAAGAGCTTAATAAACACGAAATCTTTAACACCTACATATATTGCCTTTTACGTTTGTCCATGAAAATTTAATGGTAACGTCGTCGTTCTTAAAAATCATTCTTAAATTTTCCCATACAAATTTGGTAACGTCATCCTGTGGTTTTTGGTTAAATCTGGATATCTGAAATTAAATATATTTAGTAAACGAAAACAAAATGCCTTCATATATTTTAAAATTTACTAGTTTCAGTCTTTTTTCTTCATCTTCTTTAAGTTCCATGTCAAATTGTAAAATCGCTTCTACGGTTGCCAGTTCTAAAGGAGGTTGAATGGAAAATAAAAGCTTTTGGGATTTCAACTCAATCAG
This sequence comes from Pollenia griseotomentosa, assembly GCA_963931875.1. NCBI lineage: Eukaryota > Metazoa > Arthropoda > Insecta > Diptera > Polleniidae > Pollenia > Pollenia griseotomentosa. Next base: position 131,821,647 of record OZ007562.1, read on the forward strand.
GGAATTCTCCACGGTCTTCTTAAGTGCAACGAATTCTTGTGTGAAGTGTGTCAAGGTTTTGTTATTTTCTTCTCTTAGTTTTTTATTCTCCTCCAGTCACAAAGAAAAGACCTTAAGTTATCACCACAAAAAGATTTTTCGTCAATCTTATTTATATTTTCTTCTGATGGACGACTTGCCTCTTGAATTGAAGACTTACTAGTGAAACTAGAACAATTTTGACCAATATCATCATCAGTAGTATTGGAGCATATTTCCACATTACGTTGGGTTTTGTTTGCATCATCTTTTTCTATAGAACTTACAAAGGGACAATGTGGCTCCAATAAATTTGCAATTAAAATTTCAGCTTCTTTTTTGATTTGCTTTCTAAAAGCTTGACGCGATATGTTCATTTTTTCTTTTTTTTATTTTATTTTTCGTTTTTTTAATTATAAATTTTTTTTCAAAACTTTTTTTATTTAATTTTTCAAAAGTTATTTATTCTTTTTTTACACTTTTTACAATTTACATATTTAAAAAAACTTTTATGCGTACGTACCTTTTTTTGAAATTATTTTTTCAACAATAAAAAAATATTAAAAATATTTTAAATTTTTTGACAATTTTCATTATTATTAAAAAAAATATTTCCCGGAACAAGTGTTAAAAAAAAACGTCTGTACGGCTTCAGTCAGAAATCTATTAGACATATCGGTTTAAAAAATCCCCCGATATATCCATGCGAAATCGATCAAAAATCGGCCAGACAAAACGTGGGTTTAATATCTGACAGAAATCTTAACGAAATCTCTTAGAACAAAGCCAGACATTTGCAAGAAATGTCTGATTCAGACAAAGTCGGAGTATTTTGTTGGCTGGGTATTTAACAATTTCACAATTATTATTAAATTTTTTTTTTTTTTTTTTTTTTTTTTTTTTTTTTTTGTACTTCAAGAAAAATTCTTGACAAAAAGTACGAAAAAACAGAAGTAAGGAAGAACATGTAAAATCAATTAAAAATAGATAATCATTCAAAAAAGCAAACTTCGATCTACCAAAGGTTAAAATACAATTTGGTTTAAGGATTGATGTTTGACTATTGACGTCAGCAGCCTTCGATGGCTGCGAGTGTAAAACGGCAAATCCATTTGAGAAGATCGAGTGGTTGCGATCGAAACATGTCATGGTAACCTGCCGGCCCGGGTTCGAGCCCCCGCCACGGTCAAGAATGAAAGATTATCAATAACAATTTTAATTAATTTTCATGTTGTAAAATTCCTTTCTTCATAAAAATAATTTAATGAAAATTAAATTTAATGAACTTAAGCCTAATTAAAAATATTAAAAATTTGGATTAAAAACCATAAATAGTTCAACAAAATAACCACAATACTAATTATTATTATTATTAAATATTTATTATTTTTATAAGTATTTATGCCCTATTTCACCAATTCTATTTAAATATCAATTGATATTTAAATTTAGTTTTACATATAATCTGAGGAGATCGAGTGGTTGCGATCGAAACATGTCATGGTAACCTGCCGGCCCGGGTTCGAGCCCCGGCCACGGTCAATAATGAAAGATTATCAATAAAAATTTTAAATGATTTTCATGTTGTGAAAATTCCTTTCTTCATAAAAATAATTTAATGAAAATTAAATTTAATGAACTTAAGCCTAATTAAAATTATTAGAAAATTTGGATTAAAAAAAAAAATATAATTAAATTTTTTTTTTTTTACATGAAAAACGAATTTTAAACATAAATTTGTATTTAAATAGAATTGGTGAAATAGGAGACTCGTTATTAACAGGGAAACCATAAATATGCAATTGCATGTTTTTTCTTGCGCGACCACTGAAGGCACAAACAATATAGTTATCCGTTTAAGACCTTTTTATGAATTTTGGTATCGATTAGTGCATATATCACCGTTTGCAGCAATTTTGTGCAAACTTCTTTAAGTTTATAGCGCATATTTTGCCTTTTAAAGGCATATTTTGGTACATGTTCAACTTTTTTACATGCCTTCAAAAGCTTTCGCAGCAAATCAATTTTTTTTTTCGAAATTCTAGTTAACAGATGGGTTTTCTGTTTTAAATATGTATCTATCTGTAAACCCAACTGTTGCTTCAATTTCGCCATCGATGAGTATAAAACATGGAAATCTAGACCAATCTTTTAGTATAGCGATCGACTCATAATTACTTTTTTAAGTGATCTGACGATGTTCATCCGGCCGTCTGACTGGATATCTGTTCATGTTTCAATTTTGTAGATAATTTGATCAAATATGGACAAAGTCTATAATTTATATTTTTTTTTTTTTTTTTTTTTTTTTTTTTATTTTAGTTAACGTGTCTTACAATATTTATAAGAACGCTACTCCAAGTGGAGCTTCTGGTTATTAAAAATAACATTTTTTACACCCGATAACTTAGCTTTGGAAATACAATAAAATTTTAAAATATTTAAAAAATTTTCCTTCCTAAATTTGGTTTCATTTTTATGTTTTTGTTTAAAAGTTGTTTGATAAAGAATTCTTTTAAAATGTATTACAGTTACATGGCATGAATGCATAATTAAATTTTAATTCAATTTGTTTACAACAGTTATTGTAAATGAAAATAGATTGTGTAGATTCGATAAATATTTTTCAAATACAATGAAAAAGTTAATTATGTTCAGTAACCCTCAAATACATTACGAAATTTTCTATGTTTTCATACATTAGAAAAATTCACAATTATTAACACTCCATGTGGCATGTTTTGGAAATAAAGAAATTTTTCAACATGAATTTATTTAAGTGAATAAGTAACGAAAAATCAATTAAACAGCTCTGTGTGATAAAAATAGAAATGGGCTTAAATATATCGGCATAAAAATCTTTTTAATTATATTATATATGTATTTACATTGTTGCATACATACACGCGCGAGTATATACAAGCATACCTTCGAAAGAATGAATTCTATTAGGAATCAGCTTACATTTTTTTTTAATTTACGATACTTTTAAGTAATTTATAATTAAATTTATTTTGAGCTTCATTTTACTAGCTTAATATTTTCTTAAGTAATTTTACAGATAATTGCATTCATATGAAGGGTGGCGGAGAAGGGCTTGAAAATTGTATCTTTGTTTTTTTCCAGCTTTTTGTGAAGAAAACTTAGCAAATTTTAAATGAATAACACAATCGAACTGAACGGCCTTACTATGTCATTCGGTTCCATGAAAGAGCAGAGGAAAACTAGACTTTATTCATAATTTGATAATTAAGCTTATTTCCTATTAAATGATTCGGTAAAAAATCAGAATAGCAGGATACGGGCTACGAAGAATCCAAGTGCAGTTTATCAGCGAAAATTACTGCTACTTAAGTAAACTATTTGCTGCAGTGCGTCGTCCTAAAGAATAGATAGATATGTAGAAGGCCATAAGCAGCACGACCCAGAAGATCTTTTGTGCAGCCGGTGTACCTTACCATGTCAGGTTTAGGCTACGTATAAATAAAGCCTATTTCCCTGCCTGGTTAAAAATCATAAATTTCAGTTTGGTTCATCATTTGCCCGCCGAAAAATTTCCGCCCAGTACAGCAGCAAAGCAGATGTTCTGACGTTTCGTCATCAACCTCACAAAATCTGCTTAACTTGGAAAGAAAATTATAAACTGGAGGTATCTAAGACCACAGTGCTCCTTAAATAGGCCAACAAGTTCATGCAGAGAAAAAACATGTTTTTATATGGTCACCTTTAACAAAACTATTTTCAAAGAAAATATTAAACATATTATGTTTAATTTAACCATATTTTTGTTACCGACAGCCATATACTGGGTAAATTAGTACTCCATCAAGAAGACACAACCATGTTGTATCGTATCCTTAATGTGACTGACAGGGACGCCGAAGAAAGGTTTAAGGCCTATAAATGAACGGGGAGCGCCTCTGTTTGTCCAGATGTCAGCCCTTTTGTTGCTGACAAATTAAAATCATTCTGTTTCTGAAGATTGTTCAAAAATGTAAAACAGTCCAACAGTCAAAAAGGATAATGTGTCCTTTTTTTAATGACATTAGTGTGTTATTCTCTGTTAACAGTGGAGCGATGTTTAAAAAATTTATTAGGCCAGCTATAGCGTACTATCAAACCTTTTTATTTTAACAAGACGGAGCTACAGTACATACTGTAGCCGCCTAAATGGCTTTGGAAGTGGACATATTAGCGAAACGCACAAGCGAATTTAACTGGCCTCACATTCACTAATTATGACAGGTTCTGCCAGTTTTCTTTTGGGATATTTAAATGAATCACCTAAAAAGGAATATCCCAAATGAAATCATGGCCACTACGCCCAAAAAGTTATGGAATAACCGAAAACCGGTTTTGAAAAAAGTTAAATAATCGATCTTCTTAGAATTTAGGTTCTAAATTGTAATAAAAAACAGAGTGTACATTAACAATTTTACTGTTACAGAGGGGAGAGTACGAGCATTGTCACGGTGAAAAAAGTTAACGAAGAGAGTAGTGTCATAATTTTTGGTACTTTTTCGTTAGTTGCGGATTGATTGCTCACAATAAAAAAACACCCTTCTGATCAGGTCAAAACAAAACATTATATCAGACTAATTGATATTTTGTGTAAGCGTTGAGTTTTCTGTTTTAAAAAGTCCAAATTGCACATTGGCTTTGTAAATATACCATTTTTCAAAATCGGATTTTCCAATTGCAAAGTGTTGACGCCGCGCTATTTGGGGATGCTTCATACAAATTGGGCATGAATGAGGATTTTTGACAGCTAGAAAACGCTTTCCGCTCTTGTTTAGGTATAGCTGTTAGGACGAACGTTTTTTGTATGTGCTGGGCCCAAATCGTCGCACACGTGATCGAATGAACTTTCGTATCGAATAAAATTTCGTGACGTATCAAAAACGGGATTGCGGCATTCGAAAGCTTTCGTATCGAAATTTGTTTAAAAAATGTAATAGATGTTTATGCTTGTATACTAATGGCATAAGGCATTGCACATTTCGCCGCATATAAATCAACAATTTTGATAGTACCCTATAAAATAGGTTACTTCGGTTGCCAAAAAGAGCAACAAAGCAACGCAAAAATTGCAAAACTTCGGAAAACATTTTACAAATTCAAAAAATTTGCAAAAATAGCGAAAATTCGCAAAAGTTTATAACATATCAAACAAGCCATTAAATTGATTAAAAGTCCCTAAAATTACAAGGAATGGCAAAAATTCGATAAAAATTTTAAATTAGCGGTAATTTGCAAACAGCGGCATGAAAGCAAAGTCTAGTATTTATTAAAAATTGTTAAAGCTGTACAGAATCAGAAAACTTACAGAAAAAATCGCTACTATAGCGAACATGGCTAAAATTTGCAAATAATCGCAAACTTGGAAACAAACCCTAAAATTTATTTGAAATCGGTTAAAAAAAAACAAAATGTCAACAATTAACAAAAAAAAATTTTTGTGCAAAAATAGCGAAAATTCGCGAAAATCTTTAATAATTCGGACAAGCCATAAAATTGATTAAAAGCCCATAAAAGTTTGAGTAATGGAAAAAATTCCGTAAAAATTGCTAAATTAGGGAAAATTCGCAAAAAATTGCTAACAGCGGCATAAAAGCAAAACTATTTATTAAAAATCGTTTAAGCTGTAAAGAATCAAAAAACTTTCAATACAAGAATCGCTTCTATCTATGACTGAATGTTATTATTTTATTTCTTATTGATGAAAAAAGTTTAATACCTAAATTTTTAGCTATTTGTTTAAGAAATCTAATAATTATTCCCAAAAAGTGTGTAAATTGTTTGTAAAAAAACAATTAAATGTTTTTACGAAAGCTCTTAACCTATCGAATGACATTTCGAGTAAAGTCATTCGATCGACTACTCGTTATCGAATGACATAATCTCAAAAAGTAAAATTTCGATCAAAGTCACTCGATCACGACTGCGACGTTTTGGGCCCTGGTTTACACTCTTCAAGTTTTAGCCCTCAAGTCTTAAGTTTTTAGGAGGGAAGGGAAAACAGAATGCAATTTATTTTTCTCTCTCTCCTAAAAACTCATGACTTGACAGCTAAAACTTGAAGAGTGTGAACCAGCACTAACTAAATGAAGAAAAATAGCGACCTACTGAGCAGTACACGCATATGTATGTGAAGCTGCGTCTATATACTTTCTGGTGTCATAGTTAAATATTTAAAAAGTGGTGCAGGGTATAAAGGGAAATGTGAAAAATTTAATTTTTGGAATTTTTCATTTAAACTTTTGTAAATTTTGAAATATCCATTGAAAAATTAAAAAAAAAAAAACAAGAATAATAGTGACTTGATTTAAGGCATCTTCTTAAAATTGTAACAAAACATCTCTGTAACATACATTAATTTTCTATTATAAAAAACTTGCCTTTCATACTTTTGAATGCCTTTCCTAGTTTTCCTTCAATCTTTTCATTGATAAATCAGCCAATTTTAAAAGTGTTTTAAACTTAATAAAAATCATTTTTATTGTAATACGTTTCACTTTATTTTACAGCAAACAAATGTTTATAGTTAAGTTTTTGTACAGATACCGACAAATTTACAAACACCATAAGTGTGGTTTTCTAAATTTTCCAGCGGTTTCCCAACATTGACACCGCAAATGTTACAAAAGTTTTAATTCGTGTTACATTCATTAAAACAAGTAAAAGCCAACAGAAAAACAAATCAAAATTATAATCTCTGTTTTAATTAATTACAAGTATTTTTTGCTCATAATATAGAATTAGAACTTTTATATTTCATAAGTACTTTGACACATTTTTAGGCAGCTTTGCGTTATTTTAGTACTTTCTGACTAAAGTTTATGGTAGGTTTTATTTTTTATGATTTCATTAGATTCTTTATGGAGATAATTGGAAAGTTTTCTATTTATTATGGAGTGACACGTGTGCAAAAGGAAATAGAGAATTTTATCGATCTGGAAAATAAGAGACAAATGGTATTATTTTAAGTAAAATATTATTTGTAAGTAAAAAATAATTGATTTTGCGCTTAATTTTTTTTTTGAAGTTAGCGCTCGTATTCGCGATCAAAAATTTCATACTTAAGTACCATTAAAGCCGGCGATACACTATCCTATTCAGTCGTACGATTTGCCAGAAAAAATCGTGTGTGGCTGGAAAATGAATTGAGTGACAGATTTTTTTGACAAGTCTGTCCAACTTGCAAATGTTTATGAAAATTTTCATAAAATGATTGTTTCTATGCGAGTTGCATTTTCTTGCAAAGTAGCTGAGTCATTTGAGTTGGCGTCATTTTTGTGGGATAGTGTGGCATTGACAGAAGATTTTGAAGACATTTTTTAAGTCGGATAGAATTCCATCAGATTTTCGTGTGAATGAATCGTACGATTATGTAGGATGATGAATCTCGGCCTAAAACGTTTTTTTTTTGTATTTTTTGGAACAATGTTCAGTTTAAATCAATTTAATTTTGTTAAATAAAATTTTTCATTATATGGTTTTGGAAAAAAAAAAAAAAATTTGCCAGTTTTTTTTAAAACATTTTTTTAAAAAATTTTAAGAAGCTGTAATTTTTTTTCGCAAAATTCAATATAAATGAAAAAAATTTCGCAAAACAATTTTCTGCAAATTAAAACTTAAATGTTATGTTTTTTTGAAAAATATTCAATAGAGTTAAGAAAACAAATTTCTGAAAAAAAATTGGAAGAACAAATTTTTTCCTCGAAAATGAAGTAACGAAAAATTGTATTCTAGAGAGTTGAATTGATTAAAATTTAACAATGATCCCAAAAATATAGCAAATATCGTATTTTGGTAATTTAATTCTAAAATGTTTAATCTTCAACATCGCGTATACCAGCTCAAACTTTGAAAACTTGTATTTGCGACTAGCGCAGTGTTATTATAGCATTTTATAAATAGTTACTATAACTTTTTCAGAACTTACCGATGGCTAAAGGAATGATTTTTTCAGCCGTATAAAAAGTGTTCTATTATTACAACTTTACTTAAACCTAATGTGAGCGATAAGTAAAGGAAAGCTTCATCCTACCTGTGCTTATGTTCTGTAACTCCCGCGTTGAGAAAATTTTCGGTTGAAAAGCGAGAAATGAAAAAAAAAAAATACTATAAGTTTAAATAAGCAACTGTTTTCCTCACTTAAATGTGTCTGTAACATTTTTAGTGAGTATTAGCTGTCAGGTAAGAAAATTACTCGCCAATTTACAGAAATAGTGTGTCTGTAAAATTTTTGTGAGAAAGTTCTCGCTTTGAACTTTTGAAAAAATGTTGACACAAAAAAAAAAATGTATTAAAAATGCAGATTGCATAAATAATAACACGGAAGAAATAAGTATTTTGTTCTTGGTTGATTTTTTCACTGTTTAACTATTTTGCTTTTAACGTTTTTGAAAAATATACGAATGTTTTCAAAGCCATTTTGTGAACAAAAAACATTAAAGTCACACTTTACATTATTTGGTATAGCCGACGGTTATATTTTCTTCGCCGTCGTTGAAAATGTTTTAATTTTAGTAAATTCTTATCGCCGTCAACGATATGTGTGACTGGCGTTCTCAACATCTGCAATTTCACATTGGGTTCGAGTGTAGTATTATGACACTGAAAACGTAACGACGTAATCTCTTTTGATAGTTTTCGACATGAGTAACATTTTGTTTCACATCTTTTCGATGCGAGAAGTTCTCACCAAAGTTACAAAACATGGGAACTTTTTATACGGCCGATAAAATTCTACCTTTTGCTATCGGTAAGTTGTGAATACTGGCCAAAAAATATCACACACATTTTATATACAAATTTGAGCTCAGCTCCAGCTCAAAAGATTTGTTAAGAATGTTAAATTGAGTGTTCGAAGATAAACCGTACATTATTTAGCGTACGGTACTTACAACTAGAAACGATATCTATTTTCTTCGTGTTTGAGTATTAGTACACAACCCTTAACCCTTGTGTTAATACCCGGGTACCATGGTACCCACCTAGGTATATCAACATGAAAAAAATGTATTAAAAACTAAAATGTTTAAGCAAGCTTCTGGATCGCCGTTATTTAACTTAAAAGAAAGCGAATTCAGATTCTAGATTTATTTTTTTGCTCATTTAATACTCCAAAAAATTTGCTTAACTTAACTTTAACCATTGCAACATGCGCACCCAATACACTTTATGGGATAACACAAACACGTTTGAACTGCTCAAAAAATTCAATAAACTAAATTCGGTATCATACAATTACTTAAGTTTAGTTTCCAAAGCGTTAGTATTACAATACGGGGAAGTCTCATTTGCATATCATATATGACCCAAAATGTTCAACTATTATACTAAAAAATACTTTCCTGTTTAAAAAATTTAAAATGTTAGCAGTTATGCAACACAAAGTTATCACATTTTAACATAAATATAATTGAATACGCTTTTAAGAAGTTTAAAAATTTAATTTTATTTCATTATAGTATATGGGTACCCGGGTACCCCGGGTGCTAAGCAATGTGGATAAAGTTGGGTATTAGCACCAGGGTTAATACCGTTTATAGCTACTTTCACAAAAGTAAAGAACATTATTTTGTGTTCTGTTTTTCGTTATAAAAAAAGAACAATTGTAGTGATTGACATACGCTATATTTTAGGGCACTGCTACACGTTCAATTTTCCTTTATTGTGATATAAGGGCAGTGATCCATTTTAATGAATTATGTAATAGATCGCGCGCATGTGCTGTCAGTATCTACATTATTTTTGTGCTGTGCGATTCGGTCGAAGTTAAAAAATGCCGCTAGAAAACCGACTTGCTGGCTTTATCTTCAAATCACAAACTGTAAAAAAATCTTTTAATATCTTATTTGTTTAGTTTTTTCCCTAGTTACGATATACGATATACAAAACGATATAACGAAGTGTGCTACACCTTCAATATTTATTTCCAATATTTATTTTATTACATAAAATTAGGCTATTCTGCGATATGGATCGTGATCCATCAATACTACGTGCTACACGTTCAATAAGTATCGCGATACTGGGTCGTACTCAATAAATATTTATTATGTAGTAGTGCCTTTAAAGGTTCTTTCAGTTTTTCTTACATTGATAAACAAATGATGAATTGTGTACGAAGATCACAAAGAGTAAAATGTTTTTTTTTTTAAGCTTATATACATATGTAAGGTTAGGTTAGAAAGGCTGGTGCGAAGAAAACTTCACACCCTCACCCAGAGACGAATATGGTCCATTGTGACGCTTTAATAAGTGAAAGAATTCTAGTATAATGGAATAGAAGAAGTAAAGAGTGAAAGCACAGGAAAAAAAGTAGTGGAAGAAAAAAAAAAAATTCGGACAGCACAAATTAAAACAACCCTATCAAAAACTATATATATACTACACAAACACTATTAGTGATTGTGTTCTCCATATTTCTACCATACCGAACACTTAAGAACAATATTTACGGCCTATTCTTAATAAACCTGTTTTATTTTTTATGAATAAGGGAGTTAATGTTTATTTTCGCACACTGGTGAAAATTAAGGTTTTATTCAACTTAATTGACAGCAAAAATATACTTTACAAAAAATTTACCATTTAAAGTCTCGTTACTCTAAGGTAAACGTATACTTGCGGCTCAGCTGTTCTATTTCCCTTATCAAGCTTATCTATAAACAGGTATTCCTACTTAGCTGTTATAAATTTTAACAGATTTTCTGTTTTTTTTTTTTACATATTTCAACACGTTTACGTAATTTTTGTAACTACCGATCGTATAGTTCGACCGAAACGCTTAAATGTTAGCAACATTTACATATGAGTAGAAAGGTCTCAAAACGAACAAACGTAAAAGCGTACACCGCACGTTATTATAGCATATTACGAGAGTAGACTTTATATGGGACCCATAGTAAATTAAGGATCTATCATCAAAGTCATTTGTGGGTGCCATTTTAAGTCATTTATTTACAACTTAATTGGACCAAATTTCAGTAATATATAATTTTTTTTAGCGTAGGCCCATTTTTACTTTCCAATTCACTTTTTTTGATGCGCATGACGCAGTATCAACATAAAATGTTATTTTATCTGTAAATGGAATGGAAATAACTATTTAGCAGCAAAACAAAGTGAAATAGTTCTTTTTGTTTTTCGTTCACATAAAAATTAATTTCATAGACATTTGAGATCTTGTTGGGTCAATATAAGCCAGCTGAATAATTGGCTTTAATTCTTGGCCTACAATAAAAAGTTGACACTTATTGCTATTAAATGCATATGGTAACCTTAAATAAACTGATATTGATGTGGCAGTATTAAGGATATTAGAATCTACAGTAAAATAAAAACGCATATGAACTTAAATATAAAAGTTTTGTTATTAAAGTGAGAGTTGTTTGTATATTTTTTAAAATGGCGTACGAAGAAAATTAAGCTAAGTGATGTAAAATTTCATACATACAGCGATGTGAAAAATAATAGAGACACGAAATAATAAGGATATCTAACATTTCAATTCAAATGGGCATATCCTAAAAGGGAACTCGAGAATAACAAACAAATAAAAAGTGCTTTGTACATAATTTATCTAGCTTTTTTCGTCTAATCTAGACCAGATTATGTTAGTAACGAATATTCTACGAGGGACGACCTGAAAATTTTCATTATTTATATCTAAATTGTTTTTCAAGTTCATAATTTTGTACTTTTAGTTATAATCTAGTTGCTCATTTGCAGTTATCCTATAATTTGTTTACTGACCAACATAAAAGTTAGATACAAGATCACTAAAAGATACAAAATACAAGTTTTAAATTTGAACCTTCAACTTCAACAGGACTTCAGAATGATTAATTCATTATCCGGAGGCGGTGCTATGTTAAATTATAAACCGACAATTATGCAACTTGGTAGTATAATTTCCAGTTATACAAAACGAATTTATGCTAAGTTTCGTTCCGATTTTATGCTAATTTTTGCTATTTTGTCGTGTGAATCATTTAAATTTTGGCCTTTCACCTGCTTAATATGTTCTTGGCTAAAATAATAGCATGTCTTTATGATACATTAAAAAAGTAAATTTTTTAATGAAGGTTGGTAAACAGACTTATGACCATTTTCTCATTAGGCGATTATCTTTTTTCCCAACGAAAAACTGCACATTAAAGAAATTTGGTTTTCTCAATGTCTCATTTGCTTCTATTTTGTCGCAATGCTAACCGGCACTCATCTGCCAATTATTTATTTTCCTTTCATTTGACGTACAGATAAATTCAATCAGCTGACTCCCAACTTTTACATGTATTTTGAGTGGTGTTGCCAACTCAAACCAATGCTTTTTGTCGGTATATTGAGAAACCCAAAATCGTTAGGTGACAGTTTATCGGTATAATAAATTTATGTTGACATTTAGTAACAGACAGTTTGTCGATACATTAAGAAAATGGCCATTAAAATGTTTTCTCAACTAAAAAAATAATTAAATCAACTCAATTTTCCCTCAAATACAATCAAACTTTATTCAACTACACAAATTTTCGTCAAATGAACACAATAGTTTTAGTTAAAAATTTTTTTTTTTAATGAAATCTGTGTATATGAATAAAATTTCGTTAACAGAATAGCCAAGATTCATTCCTGATTGTATTTAATTTTTATCCCAAACTGCTCAGATAAACTTGGAAAATTTTACATAAACTAACATTTCTAAAAGTCGGTCGGAAACGAGCGTGTTTTTAATAGATGGACGTATGTATCCAAATCGACTTACAAGTAAGAGTTCCGAATCTTCAATACCCTTTTACCTAACAAAATACAGCCTCTTAGACCGATCATCCACTAGCACACATTATCACTGTGGCCAATTTGACAGTTTCACCGCGATTCTAGCGGTTTTTATGTGCCAATCGCGAAAAAATTTCCGTTTTGACGGTTAGTGGGAAATCTAGCGGCTTTTTAAATATCAATAGAGTATAAAATTTTTGTTCCAGGTATTTAAAAATTTACAATTTTATCATAAAAAAGAGATTTCAAGTATATATATATATATATATATATATATATATATATCCCTTAAATGCATTGTGATGTAAATCTACATCATACGTTAAAACCTTCATATCTCTTGATGTGGCAACATTTGCAAAGTTTTTTTTTTACATTTTTAATTCCTAAGAACTTATTTACCGGTATCCTGTGCAACTAGAAGCACAAGAAGTTTATTTTATTGTGTGTAACGATATTCATAGGAACAACTCATTTTGTGTATAGTTTCATTTTGGTGTGCGTTAAAAAGTGTGATTTTTTATATAAAAATAACATAAAATAAGTCATTCTGATGATTTTGTGCATAAAAACTTTGTTTTTAATGTGATGTAGAAATACATCAGTATGCAAAATCGGTATGCAAAATCAGTATGCAAAATAACACAAGACACATACGACCTGTCATAGACCATCTAAATGAAGCATTTTGATCCCATTGATCAACGCTTTTATATAGACGAACAGCTGTGTTTTACAAAAAAAGTCCATTTCTCGCCGGATATGCATACCGTTTCGAGGTATACTCCGCTCAGGGGCCTGATTTTGGCAGTCGTGATCGAGTACTATCTCGATTCGAAAGCAATTTAATATCTAAATATTTCAGTTAATAATAATTAGTATTGTGGTTATTTTGTTGAACTATTTTTTTGACCGTGGCCGGGATTTGAACCGCGGCCGGCAGGTTACCATGACATGTTTCGATCGCAACCACTCGATCTTCTCAAATGGATTTGCCGTTTTACACTCGCAGCCATCGAAGGCTGCTGACGTCAATAGTCAAACATCAATCCTTAAACCAAATTGTATTTTAACCTTTGGTAGATCGAAGTTTGCTTTTTTGAATGATTATCTATTTTAATTGATTTTACATGTTCTTCCTTACTTCTGTTTTTTCGTACTTTTGTCAAGAATTTTTCTTGAAGTCCAAAGTACATTTTTTTTTTTTTTTTTTTTTTTTTTTTTTTTCATTTTTGTCTTTCTTTTTCTTGTTGACCTTTTTCAGCACAACTTGAAGGACAAATGAACACAGAGCTCGTGCCTTAGCTTTTAACAATAATTAGTATTGTGGTTATTTTGTTGAACTATTTATGGTTTTTAATCCAAATTTTTAATATTTTTAATTAGGCTTAAGTTCATTAAATTTAATTTTCATTAAATTATTTTTATGAAGAAAGATGTTTTACAACATGAAAATTAATGAAAATTGTTATTGATAATCTTTCATTTTTGACCGTGGCCGGGATTCGAACCGCGGCCGGCAGGTTACCATGACATGTTTCGATCGCAACCACTCGATCTTCTCAAATGGATTTGCCGTTTTACACTCGCAGCCATCGAAGGCTGCTGACGTCAATAGTCAATACTGAACAAATCGGAATTATTTTTTCAGTGTTGTAAAGCATTAATTTGAGTTTCACAATAATGAAAAAATTATTTCGATTCGTCCAGTATCGACTGAAAGAATTCAAAGTTAAATTGCTTTCGAATCGAGAAAGTACCCGATCACGACTGCCAGAATTAGGCCCCAGGCCAGAGTTAGGAGTAACGAAAAATTTCGTTTACGGTTACTGCGAAAAAAAAAATAATAATATGTGTTTCTCGATATTTTTTATGGTTCATTGCCGCTGGCATATTATTTCGCAAAACAAGGTTTCCGTTGCGTTGGAACCATTCAACAAAACTGATTGCCCAATTATCGGCTTCCGGATAATAGGGAGTTATGAAAACTTAGATTTCTAGGGGAACGTTGATTTTAGAGAGGCGGCGTGAAAAGACAATAAGGTGGTTACCATCTGAATGTCGTCAGCTCATTATTGGTTTGGCGCATAGCATGGTTAAACTACCAACATATCATGGTAAAATTACCATGATATGCGCCAAACCAATAATGAGCTGACGATATGTATATTGGTTCTCAACCTGTAAGCAGTAAAAGTCGGTATAATTAACGACCAAAACAAAATAAGAATGTACATAATCCAAAAGTGGTGGAAGACTATAACATGCATATGGGTGGACTTGACCTGTTTGGTAGCTACTAAGATCATAATTATATAAGCAAAAAGCCGAAAATGGTACTTTTGCTTGTTTTACCACATTTTGGACCTGGTGGTCATCTTGGCTAGTTTTAAAATGCCTTTGCTGGTTCCCATTGCAAAATAGGATCAAGTGGAGACAAACGGGGTCGGCCCAGCAACAGCTCCCTTCCTTGAAATAAGCTTACAGACAAAAAAATCGAAAGGATCACCTTACCATTTTTTTAAATTCCCTAAGCTCTTGGCTTGTCTGCAGGAAATAAACCAGAGCTTCTGGCGGGAATCGAACCCGCAACCCCAGCGCTGATAGACTAGCTCACTGCCAGCTAGCGTATCGGCTCACCATCGATGTGTGAAAAGACGGCGTTGATAACTGGCCTTTATTTGCAAATAGATTGCGATTAATAAAACCGGAATGTACGGGTGCAACACCGTGGTAACGCAAGAGATTCAAGGTGCCTTTGTGATTACATGCAAAAAATAACCGCTTTTTAAATTTCCATACATATAAATTATTAATAATTTTAAAAAAATTTTTGATATACATATATCTTTGTAGTTCATTAAAAGAATTCAAGGAATGATTATGCATGATGATGTAGATATACATCAGTATGTTTTTCTCAAAATAAAAAGAAAATACGCATATGGCGGTTATAATTTTATTTTTTCCATCAACTAGATGCTTTTTTAAGTTGATTAAAATTGTTTTTTACCAAAAATAAAAAATCATGCATTTAAGGGATATATATATATATATATTAGGGTGGCCGTTTTTTTTTTATTTTGATTTCTTATATTCTCCCCCCCTAAATCGGTTCGGTTATATGTAAAAAAAAATACAAAAAAATTTCGTACGCGATAATTTGTGTTTTAGGGAGGGCGTCCGTCCCTCAAAGTTTGCCATCAAGCCATTTATTCAAATGTTATTTGTTTGCGTATGACTTTCTTCTAAAAACAACATTTTACAAGAATATGATATATGGCAATATTTTAGCTCTTCTAGTCAACAACATAAGCCTCTAAAATCAATATTTTAGAAAATAATTAAGAAAATAAAAACAAAATACCAAACATTTTATATACTTTTTATATATATAAAAGGGGGATTTAATGTCAAGTGACTCAATTTTGAAATAGATGTCTTTCGATTTAAATGAAATTTGCACCAATTTTAGTACTGTTAGATAGTAGCTTAGACACAAATTTTCAACAAGATCGGTCAAAAAGTTTCTGAGTTAGAGGGGGTCAAAGTTTGACATTTTGGCCATACAGGTGTTCTTTCTTATCCATGTAACTTATTACCTATTGGTGTAAGCAAAATTTGTCCCAAGTAGCTTAGATAGCGTTTTGATCAAACTTTTTAAAAAATTTTTTTTTGTTTTTTTAAAAAATTTTTAAAATTTTTTTTTTTAAATTTAACACTTGGCTAAAAAAAAATAAAAAAAAAAAATTTAAATTTCAACAAAAAAATTAAAAAATTTTTAAAAAAACAAAAAATATTTTTAAAAAAGATTGATTAAATAGCTATCTAAGCTACTTGGGACAAATTTTGCTAACACCAATAGGTAATAAATTACATGGATGAGAAAGAACACCTGTATGGCAAACTTTGACCCCCTCTACCTCTGAAACATTTTGACCGATCTTGTTGAAAATTTGTGTGTAAGTTACTATCCAATAGGACTAACCTTGTTGCAAATTTCATCCAAAGCGGAAGACATCGATTTCAAAATTGGGTTACTTGACATGAAATATATATATATTTTTTTTTCAATTAAAACTATAAAGTGACAAGAAAAAAATTTTGTTTTTTTTTCCAAATTGAATCCATTTCAGCTATAAAAACTGGAATTCTGTCAAATTATGTTCAGCTAACAAAAATGATTCATAGTTGATTATGCTAAATACACTGGTCGGAAAAATAAAAAAAGGCGGGAGAAAGAACCTTGATATGTGATTATAATTGACTTTAGCGTGCTGAATTCAAATCTGTTCACAGATTGATTCTATTACGTCTAGTTTTTATCGGCTTGACTAATATTTCGTCTGAAAAGAGGTGGCTTTGCTTTGAATTGAATTTTAATCCAAGTCATCTGCTAGTAATTTAATCCAAATCGGACAAATCCACTTTAATTCAGCCGAAATATTAGACATTTTCATAATATATCTTTATAATTTTTTGCATAAAAACTAAATTTAACGCAACTTCTGAATAGCTCCGAAACAGTTAAAAATATAAAAAAAATGTTATTAAGATGATTTAAAGGATATTTTATTCCTAAATAATTGTAAATTTTGTTCTCAATCATTGGATCAAAATCGGACAAATCATTTTCCAGTTTTGATGTAATATATGAGCATATAATAATAAATAAACTAAACGTAATAGAATAACACTTTAAACGCATTTGAATTTAAAATATTTTTATTTAATATAAAAGTCATTCCTAAAAATTTAAGGAATAGAACTATTACAAAAAGCTTTTATAAAATACATAATTGAAATTTAGCTCATAGAGTAAATTCGAAAAAAATAAGAAATGTTGAATTTATTTAATATATTTAACCAACTTTTAGGCACTCTTAAAAAGAAAAGTTCTTGTACGTTCACTTGACTAAATATGTCAGCGAAATTAAAAACCTTACTAAAAAATTAAAAAAAAAGTCGTATATGTACCTTTAAAAAAGCACCCCCTACCATGATTTGTATATACATTTAGAAAAAAATTGAGATTTCAGCAATATTTTAAAACAATTTACGCTAAATAAAAAATTGAGCGGCTTCTAGCGGTTTGTGATGTACGGTTTGACGGTAAGTCTTCAAAAAAGTTGGCAACAATGCGCATTATCCAACAGAATTAAGAATAAAAAAATATATGTTGAAAACATTTTTTCGTTTGAAACATATTATGACACAAATTAGAGGCAATCGTTGTTTTTGCTCATACCTCAGTGAGTTATGGACTAACCGAATTGCAAGTGTAACAAAATCAACAAAGCATATACAGAAAGAAAAATACTCGGGATAAATCAAGTTTAAGTACGAGTCGTACTTAAAAATTCAAGTACGAATAACACTAAAACGTACTCAAAACAATCCTAAATGGGATTACTTTCGAAAATCAATCCCGCAAATTATTGAAATAAGTATAAAATTCTTCAATCAAGTAAAAAAAAAGATAACGCTTTTCGTTTTGCTTAACCCTCCGGCTTACTCATGTTTTGATTTTCTATACACATTAAAAAAAGTCTGGCCAGACTCATGTGTACCACGAAGGTTTAAAAAGTAAACTTGAACTCTTGCTTCTCATTTAGTTTATATTTTTGGTGAATTATGTACATAAGATTTCTAAAGTTAAAACCATATCGGGCATGATGTTGGTGTTTTATCATTCTGTAAGGAGTAATGCTGGTAAGTAAATCAGTCATAATAATTTTTTCTTTCTAATTCTTTTTTTGGTTTTTTTCAAGCACTAATTCGGGATAGAATCAACTTTATAATACTTACATCAAGCGCATTTTGAGATTGATTTCATTTTCGGATTATTTTAAGTACGAAATCGGTATTGAATATGGAAAATTTAATGGTGTTTTCCTTTCTACAAAAAAATGTGACATTTTATTTTTAAAAAATGCAATTTGGTGTCTGTTACTTAAAAATTTTGCTCCCGAAAATGGTGGCTTGTTTTATTCTAAAAAAACTCATCCTTTTCGGGAGCAAAATTTTTAAGAAACAGACACCAAATTGCATTTTTTTAAATAAAATGTCACATTTTTTTGTAGAAAAGAAAACACAAAATATTTATTTGCAATTGAAAATCCGTACTTGAATCAATCTTTCTGTACTTGAGAAAATCCGTACTACTAATACCGCTTCGGATTGATTTAAGTACGGTTGGATTGATTTTTCTTTTGAGTGTATGTGACAGAAATATATTATAACCTTAATCGTTTCTGGGCTCTTCAAAAAACCCATTTTCACAGATAGGTAATCAGATAGACATTGTTTAATCTCCTTCATTACTACTTCATTAGGACCAAGAATATACATACTTTGAACGGAATGACAAACTTATAAACATTTGTATATAAACCCTTTTCACCTCTGGTTATTGGTATAATTACGCAAGACACAGATCTAAGGTGAACAACTCTAGGTGCTAAACACGGTATGATAAACTTAAATTAAACTTTATTCCACTTTTTTGCTCGTCCTATACTAACCAAATAAACTTTTTTGTTATTTGCTTATACTTTCATTTGCACTGTATAACATTTATAGCCATTGTAGTTTGAATAAATTTTAACTTATGAAAACTACTTACAATTGTTAGGCCAAATGCAATATTGTAAAGTTAAAGTGAATGGAAATATGTACATTGTTATTAATGTTTATTTTCTCATTCTTTTTCAGCCAAGTGTTCGGAAAATGTGCTAACAAAGCCTTAAGCCCAGAAAATCTCACAATAAACAGAAATTACAACTTTTACAGGGAAAAAAACAAAATTAAAAGAAAAACAAGTTAGAGTGTTATATTCGGCTAATCCGAATCTTTGATACCCCCCACCGACAGTTAGAATCTTTTAGGAGTGGGATTTATATGGGACCTACTGAAAATAATGGATCGACTTTCCAGCATTTTCACAGTGTGATTTTTAGTCTTATAAAACTATTACTGATCAAATTTTATTACTATAGCATTATTCATCACGGTTTTACCCGCACAAAAATGTATTCCGGGAGTGACATTTATATGGGGCCTATGGTAAAAATAAAAAAAGTCTTATAAAACTATGAATGACCAAATTTGTTTAAAAATCATTATTCGTTACGGCTTTAAAGTGGCCTTTATATGGGGCGTATAATATATTATGGACCGATATTTACGAAATTTCACAATATGATTTCTGGTCATATAAAACTATGTGAAGCAAATTTTATTACAATATCATTATTCGTTACGGTTTCACGCGCACTAGTGGGAGTGGACTTTGTATGGGGTCTATGGTAAATTATGGACCGAGCTGCACGAAATTTTATGATATGATTTCTAGTAATATAGAACAAATTTGTGCAAAATCGTTTATCAATATGTGCATTCCTCCACTATTTATGTTAGTTGTTGTTAAAATTTTTTTTGGGTGGTCATTCCATATTTTGATTCATAACTGTTATACTACTGCACCGATTTTGCAGAATTTCAATTTCTTACTGCTTGGGATAACTTAAAATAATTTGACACGAATATTGTTCTTTTTAAAAGACGGACATGGCTTAGGGCTAAAAAATCAGAGCAAGTTAAACTCTCTTTTTGGTTTAAAATGTGTTTAAACCAACAAATATATAAATCATTAAACATATAAACCATCTTTAAACGCATGAAATTGGGCGTTTAAACTACCAGTACAAATCATATGAATTTGCCAACATTTGTCGTAGTGCTGCCACATGTTATTTTTTTAACAATATGTAATACATAGGACACTGATTTATTGTTGATGAGTTTAAACTACATATAAATTCAAGTTTAGTTCAACTAAACCAGCGTTTAAGCCATCAGTGATTTATTAGGCATTAGTCACCCTAAAATTACCCAAGGACCCAGAACATATATATTTTAGGGGATCTTAGATGAATATTAAAAAAGTTCCACACGAAATGCCAAACATAGTATACCCTCATTCGCCACTGTAGTAGAGGGAATAACAACTTTTAAAACTACTTTTAGACTTTAGATAGAATATTTTAAATAACAGCAGGAAAAAACAAACTAAAACTAGAGAGCCTGAAGAATAACAAGATACAGGTGCTGCAATAATCCCAATCATTTACTTTGTTATATTTTTAACTTTTAATGCCTTTTACAACTTTATAAAAAAGAGTATAAAGTGTAGAAAATAAGTAAGCAACTGACAAATTAGTAAATTCTGCAAAAAAACAGCTACGTAAGCATCTTAAGCCCCTTATTTGCTAAAACTCTTCACCTTTAAAATATTTTCATACACATTTTTAACATTTAAAAAGATTTTTTATGAAAAATAGCTTAACGCAAAGTAAAGGGATTAACAAAATAACCCCCTTAATCTTCATCATTTAGAGATTTAGAATAATTTTAAATGTAAACCCCTTTTTAAGTTAAATGCATTTTTCTCTTACTAATTCTTACTTTTCCATATTTGTGTGCCTTTTAAATAGACACGTTTACATTTCGAGAAGTGTAATTGTATACCTTGTAATGTTTTAAAATGAATGTGAATTGCATGTAATTAATTTTAATTGCAAAATGTTTTCATTATACACATTCAACTTTTACTTACTGGCAAACTATTAAATTTCCCTTAGTCAAATGTCAACAGCAAAAAAGCTTGTTTGTACCCTTCACGATTTTGATAAGATATAAAACTTTGCCATTACGTAGGAAACTTCGTGTAAACGATTTATTTGTTTCAAGACAAAACTGTTGTTGGCTTGTTCGGACATTTGTTCCCAAATTAAGGATTGATTCAAATAATTTGTTGGGACAGATTTTTGTGTTAGGGATTTTAGGAATTTTTCCAAATTGTGGACATATTTTAATTTTTACTTATAAATATTACTTTTAATTTGTGTGGAACAAGCTGCCTGGGCCTGGCTGGGACCACTTGTTTTTTGTATGGAGTTTTTTTTGCTATAGAAAAAACTCACACTAACGAACCCCTGGGCCTGGCTAGGACTACTTTAATATGTAACGGGTCCGTCATCTAACGTTTGTTTTTCAACTAGTGCTTATTTCGTGAATGGTAACACTTAGCTCATGTCTGATTTGACAGATAATTAGTTTTATCCTTCCGCTGAACGAATATGGTTGTGTATACGCTTGAACAACGATGGGAAATATTGCGACATTACTTTGAAAATCATGTTAATGTTGCAGAATGTGTGCGAAAATTTCAGATGAAGGTCATTTTGTTCTTGGCGGGTATGTAAACAAGTAGACTTGTGCCAAATCGTTCGTTTCAGTGACCGGTCATTTTCGTATACGCTTGAACAACGCTGGGAAATATTGCGACATTACTTTGAAAATCATGTTAATGTTGCAGAATGTGTGCGAAAATTTCAGATAAAGCTCATTTTGTTCTTGGCGGGTATGTAAACAAGCAAAATTGTCGCATTTGGGGCCCAGAAAACCCGCACGCATACATTGAAAAGCCGATGCACCCAAAACGAGTCACTGTTTGGTGCGGATTTTGGTCCAGAGGCACAATTGGGCCATTTTTCTTCGAAAATGAGCAAGGAGTGGCCGTTACAGTCAATAGCGATCGTTATCGGGCCATGTTGAACGAATTTTTGTTCACAAAAATTGAAGAGAAGGATATTGGCAACATTTGGTTTCAACAGGACGGCGCTACGTGCCACACAGCCGAAGCTACACTCGATGTTTTGCGCCCTGTTTTTAAAGATCGCATTATCAGCCGCAGAGCTGATGTCGTTTGGCCACCTCGGAGCTGCGATTTGACACCGTTGGACTATTATTTGTGGGGTGCCGTCAAAGATAAGTGTTACGCCGACAAGCCAGAGACAATTGACGCTTTAAAGGACAATATTCGTGAAGCCATTGGTGAAATACAGCTGCACACAATCGATAATGTGCTTTAAAATTGGACCGATCGTGTAGGCTACTATATGGCCAGCCGAGGCAGCCATTTGAATGAAATTATTTTCCATTATTATTAACCGGAAGGATTGTACTTTCGAATAAAAAAAGAAATTTGAGAAAAGATTCAGTAGTTTTTTTTTATAATAAGAATAAACATTTTATATAATATATTATTATACTTCGTATGTGTGTGACTGGTGCCAAGTTTGAAAGTTGCCACTTGGATAAAAAAATTTAAATTTATTAAAATGTCGACGAAAGTGGACAAAAAACATAAACAAATGTATTCAGATTTTCAAAACAAAGTCTTGACGGAAAGAATACGAAAAACCAGAAGAAAAGGAGGCAACATGTAAATAAATTGAAAAATGATAATTACAGCAAATTTCGAACCACCAGTACCACTGGTAAAATATTGATGTTTGACTGTTGGCTGGCAGGCACCGCAGTGGTGCAGAGGTTAGAACTCAAAGAATTCTAATTAAAGAATGTAGAGATTCTTGAAACTTGTAAATTCAACCCAGGTTCGAGCCGCAGCTCAGCCAAAAAAAATTATCAATAAATTTTAATAAAAATTTCATGTTGTAAAATTCTTTCCTTCGGTAAAAAATAATTTAATAAAAATTAAATTTGATGAACTCAAGCCTAACTAAAAATATCAAAAACTCTTACTGAGATACCCTTATTTTACCCAAACTTAAGATATTGAATCCAAAATTTTACCATTAACAAAAATTGCGAGTTCGAAAAAAAAAATAATTTTTCTGGTTAAAATTTAGTTAAAAACCGTCTACTTATTTTTCATTTATTTTTAAAGAAACGTTCATTTAATTTTTACTGTCAAAAATTCAACCCGATGTTTCGTAAAAGCAAATGAATTTTCAGTTATTTTATATAATACGCACTTAGTTTTTTTTTAATAAATGTTAGAATCAGTTAAAAAATAAATTTGCTTGTAATTTAAAATTTTTATTTATTTAAAAATGACTGAACGAAATACTTCTTCAATAAACTACAGTCCGTTACTCTAATAATATTGTGAGTGCTATATTTTCCGAGTTATAGAGTCCTAAGTTTATGATATATTATTCATTAAAAGCTTCATGCCAAAAAATTAACTTGAATTCAGATTGTCAAAATTGCTGGTTTTTTTTTAATATTCTATCCAAAACGTAGGTACATGTAATTTGCTCCTCGTGGTCATAGTTTGAAAAAAAAATACATAGCTACTGTGTCCAAATAAATAAACATCTATCAACGTTTTAAATTTTATTAAAATCAGTTAGATATCTTCGGAGAGCAGAAATTGCCCCTTCCCACCTCTCGTGGTCCTATTTTTTATAAAAATGTATATCTTAGGTGTAGTTTTACATAGGTACTGTTTAGAAATATTTATATCATCATCTTCAACCTCAATATACTATAAATCTTCGTCCGGTTGCATGCCAGTACATTTATCATTCTTGGGAAATGCCGTTTGATTCAAAAATATTGCTTCAGTTATTTTACCCGCCCGTAGATCGTTGTAGCCCTTCTCTACTTTTGCAGTTCGGAATCAAACTCTCTGATTTATTGAATTCTTCCTTCTGAAGAACTCTTACAAATTTAAAAAAATTTCCATTCTTAGATATCATTCTCCACAGAACGGCATTGTATGCTTCCGGTGCAGAGGTCGTACGGGTACATGTTCCATAAACGGAAGTTCCTTCTGGTCCAATCTACAAAAAAAATATTGTCAATACCTAAACAATAAAGAAATTAAATTTGAAATTGTAAACAATGAAATACTTTTTTCAACCACTGATTTTCGTAATATTCTAGAAATTTTTAAATTTAAGATTCTGGTTGAACTTTTCGATTTTACCTTCTATTACCATGAAAGATATATGTATATAGGCAGGAGGCAGAAATGGAAGTGCCAGCAACTTATGGAATTCCAAATAAGCCTTCTTGTTTTGCGTATAAATGCTGCCAGTTGATTACACTTTGTTATTGTGTGTCTCCTCACTGCTTGGCAGAAGTGGAACCAACAACCGATTACTTTCGATTTAGGGAAAACAATCATTATTGCCGTCCGTTGACTATTTTCATGGTCTGACACGAAGATCGCCCCGTCCAAATCCAGAACGAAATTGTGTAAAAGTAAGTATTTTATAATAAACTCTTACATCATAATTGTCAAGCGTTTCATCAACTTATAACTCTATATTAAAATGAGGTGGAACCACTGCATCCTCTTCGAAATCATAAAAATCTTCATTTACGATAGCACTTGACGTAGTCGGAAATTGATACTCAGGAATATCAGGAATCTTTAAAAGAGAAATAACTTCTCTAGGAAGCTTTAAGTTTTTCTTTGCTAAATGACGGGTCTTTAGACAAATACTGGATAAGAATGGGTCAGAAGAATCCATGGCTCTGTTTAAAACATCAGACATATTGTGTTCTCTGGAGTCCTTTCGTGCATGCTCAGTGCGATCCTTTTTATAAAATTTGTTTCTTGCCTCAGAAGCATTTTCTCCAGCGCATCCAAGAGGCACGGTTGAGGCTTTTTTTACGCGATCTAAAAAGGCGAATATAAATAGTTTAGAGCAGTTGGCTGCAGTTGGTTTTACAAACACATGAAAGTACACATAATTACCTTTCACCACATATATATTGTTTAACCAATACGTCCAAATAAACAAAGTACTACTTCAAGAATCACATGGTCGAAAACCAAAACTACACAGAAAAGACGACACGCTTTATCACAACAAATTATTTACTACAACAACATTTTTATGAAATTTATTAATAATATATTTTTTACGTACCTGAATTAATATTTTCCATGTTAGAAAAATTATGTAATGTTATAATATTTTGGTTAACAATTGTTTAAATGTAAGACACTATGAAGCTGAATATCAGAGAACAAAACAAACAAAAAAAACTACAACTTTGACAGCTTGGTTTAAAGCCATGAGTTGCCAACCGCTTCTAATTTTTTATTTTTGGTTATTTCAAAATGTTAAGTACAAAATGCCGTTATCACTTTTTTGAAATAGTTCACTTTAAAAATTGAATTTTTGCCTCAAAAACCAGTCATTTGACCCTTAGTGCACTGTGTGTAATTTTTTAAGTCATGGAAGAATAACCATATACGGACAAGAATCATTCCTAGGAATTTTATATGTTCTAGAAAGTTGTATAATTTTGTACTTGATTGTTTCCTTGAATTTTGAACGGTTTGCAACCTACCCAGCAAAAACTTTGCTTACAAAATAAGTAGAAAAATAATGAGAACTTGACGAACAGACTACTTATTTTTCTACTAGAAGAAGTACTTATTTTTGTTCGAGATGTCCCAAAAGTAATCCCTTATAATTTAGCCTATTATAATCTAAAAAATAATATGTTTTTTTTATACTTAAAATTTTTATAAAAATATATAGTTACACAAAGTCAATAAAGTAAAAAATTTTTTATTTTTTTTTAATTTTTTTTTTTTGTTTTTTTTTTTAATTATTTTATTTTTATTTTTTCTTATTCTATTTTACTTTATTTTATTTTTTATTTTTTTTTTTCTGTCTCTGGCGGGATTTGATCCCGCAACCTCGGTGATGATAGACTAGCTCTCTACCAGCTAGTCTACCGGGGCAACGTAGTTTTTGCATTAAAAAACTATGTTTTATGACTATAATGACATTTTTATTGTCATAATGAAAATACAAATTTTTCTGTATATTTAAGATATAATAAAGTTATTATTTAATATATAACTAATAATCCAAAAAGTGGCGAATAAAGCTACAAAGTAATGAATTCTTGAAGTCATTAAAAGTAGGATTGTAAGTAAAGTTTTTGCTGGGTATGGACCTGAACAGGCGAAAAAAGGCAAAAGAAAATCGAATTTTTTAAAGTATTTTGCGATTTTGATCTTGAAGATGAAGTTTTTTTTTATTTTATGTGTTCACAATTTTGGTTTTTTATCGCAAGAGCTACAACTTTGTCTCACAGGGTAAATCAAAATTCCAAGTGGTTTGCAAGATATAAGCCTCAGAAAATGATCACTTTTTTTGAAAATTGACACCGAGGCCCTAAATCTTTGGGGGCGTATAAAAAAGTGCATAACTTTGGGCAAAACTTGTGGTGTCCGTATATGGTTATTTGTTTTGTGTTGCACTGTTATTAAACACAACAAAAATATCGAAAATAATACTGGCTGACCGCAGTTTTGTGTATTGAGCGTTATTTTTTTCAGTTTGCTTCATTACTCAGTTTAATTGTAGAAATCGCAGTAGAAACATACACAAATCGTCGGTTAATCATTCAAAATGTTAAAAATTTTGAGAATTTGTTAAACATTTTTACATGTATTGCAAAAGGTTTTATCGATTGATCAGATTTTGAATTCTAAAAAATGTATTAAGTGTTATCCAAATTTCTTTTTATTAATTGAAAATATTTGGTGTAAAATTCAGAATTTTGTGCTTAAACGCAACGAAGATTATACACTTCAATAACACTGCTTTACAAATTTTTAATTTGGAAAAATACCAAGAACGGCACATGCCTAGATAAGTTAATTGGGACCTCCTGAACACGAAAAACGCTGTAACTTTTTTTTTTAAGTACCGTTTTTTAGATAACGGTACTTTTGTGTTTTTCGGTGTATGGTCCCACTCAAACCCTTGTGGAGCCCAACCGAAAAGTCCGATCGAAATGGCATATCGTTGGAAAGGTAATTGAATGCCTTTTCCGATATGCTGAAAATTTCTATCTGATAAGAAATGGCTGAGTTATGGCACCTCAAAATTTGCCTATTTTTTACGTTTGTTTCAAAAATTTTCATTTTTATTTCGTTTTTTTTCTACGTTATAGTAAAGATTTGGAATGTTTTATTTTTTGCCTAATAGTTTATTTAATTACCAACATTTTAAGTGTAATTTAATGTAAAAATCGGATGAAAAATAAAGTTTTAATTAAGGATTTTGTGGAACGACAATATTTTCATCTTCATTGCTCACACACTATATTCGACGTTCATCAGTTTTGGAATTTGGGAATTTACGTTTGGGATTTTTAAGCAATTAAGGTTTTTCCAAAATTTTTTGGTACGTTTGGGAATTTACATTGAAACGACAATAAAAAAATAAAATTTGTTTTTGTTTTCAATACAAGTTCCAGGATTTACATTTTAATTTTATAAAATAGGCAGGTCTATTATTGTGCATCGGATTTTTAAGCAATTAAGGTTTTTCCAAAATTTTATGGTCCTTTACTGTCTTACAGGTAACAAAACGCGCGAAACACCATCATAAAGATGTGTTTTTTTTTAACAATTTTCCATCCAAATAAATTTTTTAAAGAATTCTTACACGCATATAAAAAAAACACATTTTGTAAAAACACGTCAGTTTGGCTTTGTACATGCAAAAAATAAGATGTGTTCAATCGATCCCAACGAATTTTGTTATGTTTTTTGAGGTGCCATAACTCAGCCATTTCTTATTAGCATATCGGCGGAAAAGGCATTCAATTACCTTTCCAACGATATGCCATTCATCTCGATCAGGCTTTTCGGTTGGGCTCCACAAGGGTTTGAGTGGGACCATACACCGAAAAACACAAAAGTACCGTTGTCTAAAAAACGGTACTTAGAAAAAAGTAAATTACAGCGTTTTTCGTGTTCAGGAGGTCCCAATTAACTTATCTAGGCATGTGGCGTTCTTGGTATTTTTTGGCTGTATACCAGTGTAATTATTGTGATACACATAAAAATTTGGAATTGACATAACTAGGTTCATTTTGAAAGCGAATTTGGCCTACTTCTTAATTATAAATATATTTTAGGAAATAATTATTTTTAATAATTTTAATCTTAAACTTTTCCGAGGGATCCCTGGTAAAAATTAAAAAAATTGTCATATCTTTATGTTTCCACCTACGATTATTAAAATGTTTTTATGAGTGTAAAGATATAATATGCAATGTATTCACAAACATTTTTTAAATTTAATAAAGGTTTAAAGAACAAATTTACTATGAAAATTATCCTTAATAAATGTTAGTTAAATTTAATAATCGTTTATGAATACGGAGGATAGCGCTTGAAAACTCTACACTCAATTTTTTTGGACTATGCTTTTCATAAAAATCATTCCAAGAGCAAACGTGAAAGCAAAAGTAACACTGCATACACAAACATGTTAAAAATTCGAAATGTATAATTTTATTACTGGATAGATTAAATGGGGCAAAAATTTTAATATGAATCTAACCTTCTCATATTTTTAATAATTAAATTGGTAAAGTAAAAAAAAAAACACAAAATGAACACTTTAAATGAGAACCAAATATATAATGCAAATAATTTGTTTGTTTCCCAGTGTAGGGAATGGAGCAGTCGAAATATTTTATTTCTTAAAAACTCTGCTACTTGTTATTGTTTACAAAAAATGTCTACAAATAAAAGAAATACTAGTTTCATACAAATGAAAATAAGAAACTTAGTAGTGAATTGATTGAATGAGCAAAGCCTTGAACAAAGTACACACAACAAATATTCCAACAAAACGAAAGACATGAGCACTAGCAAGAGGCGTAAGAAGATTTAAATGAAACTAAAGAAATTTATTCGAAGTTGAGTGTATATAAATGATGTTCATTTTTTTTATAAATAAACAGCAAACAATACAAAGTAAGGTATTAGACGAAAAAAATTACTTTTTCAAGATAGTATAGACAGCACATTGGGTTGGTTGTTGACAAAATAAACAAAATAAATATTGTGTGCTTTTTGGTAAGAAAATATTTACTCTAGTATATTTAATCTAGTTTCAATTAAAATTGAATTTATGTATTTTATTTTATTTCATCTTAAGTACTTTACTATAGCAAAAAGCTTCTGGTTTACTTACCTTCTTTCCTTATTACCTTAAAAGTTAAATCGTTAAATATGCTAATTAAATACAGACTAAAAACAAAAACAGAAATACACACTCCCAACTTATTTCTACAAATTTATTTACTTAAAAACTTATTATTACATGATATTTTTCTTACCCCTCTTGTGTCTTTAATTTCAGTTGAAATCCTTGCTGCCTGGTTTCGAGTTTTTTCATATTTCTAAGGAAAGAGACGGTGGTAAAAGGAGCGAAAGGAAGACAAGCTTTTTAAAGTACCCCAACATTTAAAAGGCATTTTACTTAATTCCATTAACTCAGTATGGCCGTTAATGAATCTGAACCGCTTTACTGCGGTTCTGGAATGGATAATTTTCATACGAGGTAAGTATTTGAGTATAATTCTCTTGGGTTTTGTGTGGATGTTGCCACACTTTTCAGTTTGTATTTATACCAGTGTTCGAAAATAAACACTAAATATCGATCTTTAATGTTTGGTTCGGTAGATTTGTGGAAAACACAAACGCTAATAGTGTTTGTGTAGGAAATCATTAAGAAAAATAACGTTTCCCTGTTAGTCATCTTTCGAACACAAAAATAAAACTTTTTTCATCCAAGTCAAAAAAGACGACATTATATAATTCCGTTCGGTTTTTTTTTAACAGAAACTTAATTGTGTTCGGTTCGGCTCATTAATGTTCGTTCGTTTCAGATATGCTTAACGTTGCCAGATGAACAAACAGATAAATCTGGTTTATTAAGGTTTTTTGAGGTTGTAAATAAAATACATTTTGTGATAGAAAATTAAAAAAAAGAAGAAATATTAAATGGAAAAAGTGGACCTCTTTATTTATTTATAATTTATATTACACTAGAGGTCCATAACTTGAAAATATGCATTTCCGAGAATTTTTTTGAACAATGTATTTTCTTCTTATTATTATTACAGGGATGATAAGTGACATTTTCAAAATTCAAAAATTACTTTTTTGACCCTAGTTGTATCAAAAACCCGTTAAATATTTTTTATTATTAGAATAGCAACAAATATATTAAGATTCACTTACAAAAGAAAAATTAAGTAGCTAATAGGGAATTTAGACGAACACTTTAAAGCTTGTTTTCTAAAAGTTGATAGCGGAACAGGTGCAAAATAGTTTAAGTTTAACTGCTTATCAAATTCATATAGTTCATACTAAGTACTTTTATATTTCCTTGCTTTGTTTTAATCATATTTAAGTATGAAAATATCAGTTTCAATGTTAAAGCGTTTTCAATTTGTAAATTGTACTAAACATGTTAATATGTAGTAAACATTCTAATAGTACTGAAAAAATAACAATTGTACTGACTTTATCATCTATGTTCTAGCTTATTTTGTTTATTTATTATAATTAGGCAATATAAAAGCCTATTTTGGCTGTCCCCTTCTTTTTTTATTTAGTTTCATATGTCAAATTCATACAACTACTTAAAAAAAGGCCGCGCCAAAAAAATATATTTTTACAAAGAGTGAGTTCCATAAGCGATAATAATGATATCATATGGGCATTTCCAGGGTTCACGAACGTACGTTTGTACGCTTTTGATGTACAAATAATATAGAAAACAAAACTTTTCCTAGCATTTTTTTTTGCGATTCGATAGCATTTGGGTAGCTCTATGTTTAGTTCAAAAGATGGATTTCATCGAGTTTAAGTTTTCATAATGATAGTGATAAACATGTGGTCACGAACGTACGCCAAATAGAAGTCAACTTTGGCTGACAGTAGTGAAATGTAAAAATCTGCGTAATGGAACGGAATATTCAAAAGTGATTAATTTATTTTAAAAGTGTATTAATGTAGGTCTCTATCCAGTATTTACAAAATAAAATATCTCTCTTGGTTTTTGTTTAATTGTCTTATGCACCCGGTCGCGAACGTACGTTTCGCGAACGTACGATTTTTCCATATGTTTTTTATTATTATCACCATGCATTTTCCCATAAATAACTTTAAATTTCCTTAACAAAAAAACTAAAAACTCCTTTTACAATTGATTGTAATGGAGAGATTATGAAGAATGAGTGTAAAAATAACTTTTTTTGTGCATGTAAAATAAGTATATAAAACTGTCTTTAGAAGTAAAAAGTATAAGAAAATATAAAATTTTCCAGTTTCCAGCGCAATTTCCTCAAGTAAACCAGCTGAGATATGCTATGAAACCATTCTTTTATAAAAACATAGACTTTTTTTTATAATAATAAATAATAAAAGAAGATAATTATCAACATTTTATTTTTTCATCCTGGTAGACCATTCTGGGGAAATGCCCATATGCAATTACATTAATTTTGATTTAGCTGCACAATCTCCTTTACGCGATTTTTTGTGCAGATAAATCAAAAGTGCGGTTATCTTAAATGAATTTATCTGCCTAAATGTGTAGGTAAGCAATTATGGTTACCTGTATAAAAGTGCAGCTTAAGTAAAGTGTTTAAAAGAAGAATAAAAAACGTTTTTATTAATATATTGATGTTTTACTAAAATTTTATAAAATTGGATATTTATATAAAAAAGCGGCCACCATATTTTTTCATGTTTGCAGCTAACTTTGATGTTTCATATTAAAATAATTTTAAAATGCCCAAAATTTTGGGCATTTATCTCAAATGTGCAAGTACAGAAAGTGCACTTACAAAAGAAGTTTGTATGGGATTTTAAAGAATAATGACACAAATGATTCATTTTGTGCAGTTAAGTCTAAAGTGCACTTAAATAAAAGGCAGTTAAGTCAAAACTACTGTATAATAAATGTTAAAATAATATGTTAAATTCCCACAGCGGTAATTTGGAAAGACATCTAAAAGTGATGCAAAGTAAATGTGAAAGACAATATATAAAGTTTGGGAAAAAGAATGCTGGGCTATTGGTAAGTACCCAATAAAAAAAAAAGTTCCCAACGAAGCAGGTTTGTAAGGGAGAAACCTAAAAGTTTCGCTTACCATTGCGCTTCAGGAAGACATGAATTTTATATAGCGTGTTCCCACTTTGAAGCAATACATTTTGGACACATGAAGCGCAACGATCAGCTTTACACAGTGAATGTTTTTATACAGTTATTTTTTAGTATTCTCCCTTACACACCAGCCTCGTAGTAAGGGAATGCCGTAGCACTTGAAATGTTATTTTTTTTTATAAAAGTTGAGAGTTCTTTCACTTACATTACTGCTTTTCTGTGTGTCTTATTGCGTAGCGCATAATTGTGCGCTTATTATTTTAAATGTACCAAAAGTGCTTCGCAAAATGATAAAATTTTTTATTGGTTACTTATGATGCATCGAAGTATTACATAAATATCGGATAAATGTATTTTTATATTTGATAAAGGATGGCTAAAACCGATTGAGCAAGCTCCAAATTCTTATAAATTGACTCAATCGTCTTCAAAAACAGCATATTGTTCTGCTTGTAATTCCTCGCTGAAATCGCATAAAAAGTATTTAAAAAAACATGCCAAAACCAATCGCGACAAGCATAATAAAATAATTTTTTTTACAAAACATTTTTGGGGATTTCTTATTATTTTTAAAAACATTTTTAAATTTGGTCTGAAAAAAAAACCCAAAAAAAATTATTAACTTTTTAAGGTTTTGTTTTTTAACTTGGGGTTTTATTTTTTGAGGACAAGAAAAAAAGTTCCTGGCAGCCCTGTATAAAATACATAAATTGCATTTATAACCATTTTTACCTATTTTACTTCTTGTTAAACTTCTCTAATTTTTAATAAACGCACTCAATGAATTTAATACTTAAAAAAAATAATTTTGTGTCACTTTTACTTTAAACGGCTTAATTTGTATGTATAAACATTTTTATTTGATTTTTTTAACATTACTAATTATTTTAAAATTAAAAATAATTTAAAGTAGAGTTACATATTTTATTTTATCTTTTTGTCCCGCGAGACATTCATTTTTTTTAATGCTTTTTAAAATAAATATATGTGGCATCCCAAAATTGTATGTACTTGTAATTAAAAAAAAAAACCTAAAGAACATTAAGATACAATGTATGTCTACGGAACCTCTAGAATTGTTCTGTTTTTTGACGAAGATCAGAACATTATATAATGTTCGGTTCTTTCTTGAAAATAGTTACGAACGGTATTAAGGGTTGTGTATGTCTACACAAACACTAAAAAATAGATATCGTTCTTGGGTGTGTGAGCCAAACGATAAACAATAATGTGCGGTTTATTTTCGAATATTGGTATAAATACAAAAAAAAAAAAAAAAAATTACAACAGATATTATTTAAGAAGCTTTATAAGAGTTTGAAAAATATATGCTAGCTTAAGTAAAGTAGTTTACAGTTTTTAGAAATCGATAAGAGTGAGTTACAAAACTGTATAAGTGTTTAGACGTTTCTAAAATTAAGTGCATTCTGAACTTTAAAATAAGTAAGAAATTAAATAAAAGCTTTATAAAACTGTTGTATAATAGTCAGTATCTTATAGAAATCTTTAAAAAAATTTAAAACATTTTTCGAAAACAGTTTTGGAAAAAGTTAAACTTAAGAAGCGTTTCTCGCGGCGAGATACTTTTCGATTGAAATATAAGATAAGAAACAACAATACCATACAATGAAACAAAAAACTGTTTTTCTCACTTAACTGCGTCTGTAAAATTTTGGCGAGTAAGTAATAACTGTCACGTAAGGAAATTACTCGCCGATTTACAGAAAAAGTGTGACTGTAAAATTTTTGTGAGAAAGCTCCCGCTTTGAACTGTCAAATAGACTCACGAATAAAAACGGGGCGGAAAAAATGTTAACCCTAAAAAAACTTATTTAAAAATAATAATATTTTGTTCCTGGCACAGTTTTTCATTGTTTAATTATTCTGCTTTTAACATTTTTATAAAATATACGAATGTTTTCAAAGCTCTTTTGCAAACAACACACATAAAAGTCGTACTCTACATTATTTAGTATAGATGGCGGCTGTATTTTAAATTTTGGTAAATTTTGGTCGCCGTCAACGATATGAGTGACTGGCGTTCTCAACGTCTACAATGTCATATCGGCTTCGAGTGTAGTATTATGACCATGTATGGGCAAATGCAAAATGAAAATGCAAAATGAAAATGCAAAAAGAGCGATGTGTATACATACACAAAAAACAAACAGCATTAAACCAACAAAAGCAAACGTTAACAAACCAATACAATGGCACACATGCAAAGCTTTCAATGTTGTGGTGCTTATACCTGATTATGACATTTATAACGCAACGACGTAATCTCTTTTGATAGTTTTTGACTTTTGTATTAGCCACACTTTTTTCTCACTTTTTAAGAAACGATGGAATATTTTGTTTCACATCTTTTAGATGCGAGAAGTTTTCGCTAAAGTTAGAGAACATGGGTACTGTATAAGAATTGTATAAAAGTTTGAGGAACCTTTAAAAGAGTTCTAAGCGGTTTTGTCTAAACTAAGTATAGCAGATTAATAAAAAAAAGAACTTAAGAAAACTGTATACGATTTTTAGAATTTTTTAAAGGAAACTGTATAAGAGTTCTAAAAAAGTTTAAGGAGCGATATAATTTTAAGAATAACCAATAAAATTTAAAGAAAACCTTTAGAAGAGTTTTAAAAATCAAGTGTGGTAATGCTAAATCGCAAATCGATTCGTGCTAATTTTTTGGATCATATATTGTTATGCAATACAGCTGAGTAACTGAAAGATGCATAACCGGATTAAAAGTTTGCAATTAAATTAAATTAAATTGTATTTCTTCGACTTTTTTTAATTAAAAATAAAAAGCATTTTCGAATTCGAGGCCAATTATTTGTTTATATATTTTTTAATACGTTTTATGGTTTTCAATTACATTTTAATATTATTATACCATTTTTCAAAAGGTTTGTATACTTTTTACAAACTCTTATACATTTAATATAAAACCTCTTACAATTTTCAAAACATAAAAAAAATAAATATTAAGAAAATGTTTATCCTTAAAATCATTTTTTATATATTGTTTCTATGAACTAGTTCGTGTGTAAGAGTAATTGCACAAAAAGTAAGAAAATTCAATAATGATTTCAATCATTGAGTTTTATTTAAAATTATGATATACATTACATGTATACCAATACACAATCTTTACACATGAGTGCTTTCAAGGTTATGCGATACTAGATTGAATTGAGGAATAAATTGTAATCAATATTTGCTCATGTTGTCAATGCAGACACGACAACTTGTAGAAGTAAAATTTGTGTATAAACAAATTAATGTTTATTTAAAATTATACACGCATTGAAGTACAATAACTCATAAATTTAATGGTACATTGTAAGCTAAGAGTATGAGTCTAATAAGTATTATTGCCATTATATGAAATATGTGTTGAATGGTGATAGTAATAAGCTGATTTATTGTGAACTTAATGCAATTTAGTGTAGAATAGTTAATACAGCTTTTATTTCTTAATAAACTTTTTATAAAATGCATATCAAATCATAAATTCAATTAGTAATCAATTTAAGCTAATGGAATGTGAATGGAAGTTATTTATAGTTAAATTTTAATCACTTTTTCTCAGAACGCAAAAAGGGGTTTTATAGATATATCACAACTGAGTCATTTCAGTTATATTCAAACTTCTATATTATTAAAGCTTAAGCAAATTTTGGAAAAAAATTATAAAAGTTTATTGTGCTAAAAACGTCGATTACGTCTAATAGTGGTCCGAACGAAACGACGATACGTTTCGTGGACTGTGGACTGTATATAGGGGTGGATTTGGGCTACAGCTCCAGAATACCAGCCAAGGATCCAGACACCTTGGTATTTTCCCCGAGAAGACGCCGATTGCGTTTCTGGGCTTATGGAGTGTATAGGCCAGCTTCGGCATTTTAGCGCCAAAATATCCACCAAGTATCCAAACAAATTGGTGATATTATAAAAGCTAGAAGAAGAGAAAAAAGGCACTAATTTATAAACAAAAAGAAAGCACTTCTAACCATATATAAACACTTTCCTGTTTTTTCCAAAAACATTATAAAATTTCAATTTATTTTTCTTAAAAAAATATTAAATTTGCACAATAGTTAATTAAACTACCAAAAAGATTTGAATTTACTAATTAAATTGAAAAAACCGAGTACACAACAAACAGCCGTCCAATATGGCTTTGAAAACAACGATTCTACTTAGAACCAATTTTTTTAACAACAATAAAAAAATACATAGAAATTAAGGAAAGATTTAAAATATAATACTTGATAATAGTGGCGCCTCCCTTTGTCAATTTGTCTTAGGGCATATCATCATTTAAAATAGAAACCAGGGATGGGAAACCTGCTACCTTCGGTTCAAACGTGAACAGTGCTGTTTCCAAATAACAGGCAAGAGATTGTGTAGTCAAATTTGTATGAAAAGCACTCATATTTTGAGTGATTTGCATATAAATTTTACTTCACAATCAATTGCTTGTCACCTGGAAACAACACATAAGTAAACTTAAATTTAAACTTATAATTGTATAAGGTTTTTGAAATCAGTATAAAAAACGTGAAAGGGCTTCCAAACTTGTGTTAGATTGTTGGAAAACTAATGATATTATAGAAATTTTGAAATTTTGTATACACTTTTCGAAATTCTTATACAACTTTTAAGAAATCGTATACTGTTATTCAAACTTTTATACAGATTTCCAAAACTACCAAAATCAGAGAGTGTATAACAGTATACGAGTTCTTAAAAGTATAAGAATTTTAGAAAAGTATATAAAAAATGCCAAATATCTATAATATCAATAGAAAAACCTTAGAATATGTAACTGAACTTTCGTATTTACAACTTAACCTTATTTACAGCCAATCCCACGATGTCACACGTTAACGTTCGCATAGAAAATTACATTTAAAACAAAAACAATTTTTTAAATTTGTTTTTGTTTTAAACGTTAACGTGTGACATCGTGGGATTGGCTGTTAATTTTAAATGAGAAATTTTATGAAAAAAAAAACTTTAGAAAATTTTAGAAATGGTTACTACTAACCACCTTATTCAAAAAAAAAAAAAAAAAAAACAGTTTTATAAAAGGTTTATTAGAAAAATTTTCATAGAAAACTCGTTTCATTCGGTCAATCGAAATCGCCAAAGGGAGATGATTCGAAGCTTTTTGATGATTTAGACGTAGAAAATATGTATATGGTTTCAATAGCATTGTGCCACACAGCAAGATAAACAAGCAATAGATCTTTTGAAAGAAAAGTACGAAAATCGCAGCATTTCTCGTGCGGGAGAAGTGAATAAGCCAACAAGATCGTGCGATTTCACACCTATATACTATTTTTGTGGGTTTTTTTAAACCGAAAGTGTACAGCAATAATCCAAAAATAGTTTAAGAGCTTGAAAATAAAATTTTTGTGCAGATATCAACTATTTACAACAGCTTATTAAACAAAACGTAATTGAGCATTTTGGTAACAGATTGGGAGCCTGCCAAGCCAGTAGGGGGGGTCACTTGACCAACAGAGTGGCCCAAAATCACCAAAATGACATAATTATTAATTTTTTTAAATACAGTATATTAATGGAGAATATTTTTATTTTAATTACGAAAAATTGTAAATTATATATATTTTCCATAACTTAAAAGATTTTGTTATTCGTGAAATTTATTGTTGGCAAGTGCACGGATTAAAAAAACTTAGCTGGCAACATGCTTTTGCAAGTTGTTTTTGCTTTCATTTTGTTTTTTCTTAACCTACTTACAGCTACAATTAATGTAAGAAGAATTCCAATCATTTGTAGTGGGGAATGTAAAAAGAGATAACTCATTGTTTATTGTTGATGTTTTTGCTTAAACTTTGATACTGTTACAAGTAGAACTGTTGCTTGTTATTCTTATACGCTTAACAGTTTATTTGGTGACGATCTGGCCTAAGCAACCAGTGGAATGCGCATAGCTTATCCCATCAACAATAAATTTCAGTGTTTTTGTCAAGGGTGAAACTTGGGAATTAAGCACGATTAACAAAATCTTTTAAATTGAAATTTTGTATTCCCAAAACTTTTTGCAAAATTTCGAGTGTTATTATTTCTGTAGTCGTTATCAAACCGCGAAAGCGATTGGACGTGCGATCTCTTATGTTGTCAGAGTGTTCAAAACAAAATTGTGTATTATTAAAAACAATAATCAATCAGTATAGCTACTGTACTGTAAAACCAACAAATAAACTTTGTGCATTGTTAAATGCAATTGCATTTAAACAAAAACAACAAACACATTTATTGTAAATGCATTAAGCTAAAAACAAAAACAAAATATAAATAAAAAACCGTAAAGTAAAATTTCAAAACCTATAATATTGACAAAAAAAAAAAAAAATAAAAAAAAAAAAAAAACCAATTAGCAACAAAATAGTCTAGCTAGCATGACTACTGCTAGTTTATCTAGCATTGATGATGCTAGCGAAGAAAGTGAATGTGAATGGCAAACAATAAATAATACAAATAAACGTCGCCAATTAAAGTCACCAGGAACCTTTATAAGTAAACGTAAAGCAACAACAAATGAAGTACCAACTTGCTCAACAAACAGATTTGCTGTCCTAGATGATGGAAATACTGAAATTAACGCAGACCAAAATTCGAAAGAAACTAGACCTCCCCCATTATACATACCTAAAGTTACTAACGTGAAAGACATGAATCAACGTTTTGCCAATGTTATATCTCCCACACAATACTCTTACAAAGCACTCGGAGACGGCCAAATCAGGGTTATGGTTAAAGCCATTGACTCTTATAGAACACTTGTTTCCTATCTTAAATTTAAAAATATAAGTTTCCATACTTTTCAACTCAAGACTGATAGGGCTTATAGAGTAGTTATAAGGAATTTACATTATTCAACAAACACTGATGACATCAAGACATTTATTGAAAAATTTGGTCATAAAGTACGTAATATATCTAATATAAAAAGTTACCTAACAAAAGAGCCACTTTCAATGTTCTTTGTTGATTTAGAACCTAAAGACAACAATAAAGAAATTTATAATCTAACACATATTAACAATGCGATTGTTAATATAGAACCGCCTCGTAAGACAAACAACATCCCCCAATGTCATCGCTGCCAGCAGTACGGGCACACAAAATCCTACTGTCACAAACCCTATAAATGCGTTAAATGCGGAGGAAATCATATAACTGCGGAGTGTATAAAAAATCAAACTTCTCCTCCTAAATGCGCCAACTGCCAAGAGTCTCATCCTGCTAGTTATAGAGGTTGTATAGTCCATCAAGAACTAAAGAGAAAAATGCAGAACAAATTATCTAATTATCACCGTGGACAACCAATGCCAAACTCGCAAAATGAAGATATATCCCATGAATATGCAAATAATTTCAATCCACAAATGTCCCACAATATTTCTTACTCTGATGCTGTAAGAGGCAATAGCAAACCAAATAATACCAGTGAAAGTTCCATTTTACAAAAAATTGAAACGCTCCTTACTAAACAAATGGAGATGACAAACACATTATTAAATATGATGTCTTTAATATGTAGTAAACTATGCCAATAGATTTAAGGGTAGCAACATGGAACGCTAACGGACTCATAAACCACATACAGGAAGTGGAAATATTTTTGAAAACCAATTTTATAGATATTTTACTAATATCAGAAACTCACTTTACAAAGAAATCATATTGCAAAATAAAAAACTTTGATTTAATAACCGCTAACCATCCCAACGAAAGAGCCCACGGAGGTTCCGCTATCCTAATAAAATCAAATATTAAATACTCAACAGAAGAACATATAACCACAGAATTTGTACAAGCTACTTGTATTAAAATAATTTGTAACAATACATTGGTCTCTATTTGCGCTGCTTATTTCCCCCCCCGCCACAATATAAAATGCTTAGATTATGAAAATTTGTTTAATATACTCGGTCCACGCTTTATAGTCGGTGGCGATTTTAATGCTAAACACCCTTGGTGGGGCTCACGTCTAATTAACCCAAAAGGAAGAGAGTTACACAAATGCCTTATGAAGAACAATCTTTCCACTCTGTCCACAGGAAAACCAACATACTGGCCCACTGACCCAAGAAAAATCCCTGACCTTTTAGACTTTTTCATTTATTTTGGAATACCACGTAATATGCTTGATATTAAAGATAACTACGAGTTAAGTTCTGACCATTCGCCAATAATACTTTCATACAGTACCTCTATCAAACAACTGCCAGCAATTCCAAAGCTCATCACAAACAGGACTGATATGGAATCTTTTTCGTATTGGATAGATGCAAATATTAATCTAAACATTTCTATAGAAAACGGTTTTGAGTTGGATAATGAAGTGGAAAAATTTACAAATTTAATACACGAAGCTGCCTTAAGGTCAACGCCAATAAAAAACTGTTTAAATAACCAAAGTAATTTTCAAGTAACAATGGAAACACGTGAACTTATAAGACACAAAAGGCGACTTAGGAAAAAGTGGCAAACAACAAGAAATCCGAACGAAAAACGTTTACTCAACCAAGCAACAAAATCACTAAAACTTCACTTAGCTGAACTAAAAAATAATACAATTAGTGAATTTTTCGATTCTCTAAATAAAAATATCGATAATGATCACAAACTATGGAAAGCAACGAAATGTTTAAAACACCCAACAAAGAGACATCCACCTTTTAAAGACCTAAATGGATCGTGGTGTAGATCAGACTCAAGCAAAGCTGATGCTTTTGCAAATCATCTCTACAATGTATTTAATATACAACCGCACGAAAATGTTCATCAAGATGAGGATGTATTACAATATCTCGAAGTTGCATGTCAAATGAGTTTGCCTGTCAAGCCGATTTTAACCTCAGAAAT
Source organism: Pollenia griseotomentosa (assembly GCA_963931875.1). Taxonomy (NCBI): domain Eukaryota; kingdom Metazoa; phylum Arthropoda; class Insecta; order Diptera; family Polleniidae; genus Pollenia; species Pollenia griseotomentosa. The sequence goes on from OZ007562.1 coordinate 131,863,187, forward strand.
AAAGGATGAAATAAAGATGTTGAATGTTAAGAAATCTCCTGGTTATGATAACGTAGATGCGAAGGTATTAAAAAACCTCACAAAAAAAGCAATAGTTCATCTCGCTAATATTTTTAATACCATATTAAGAATAAATTACTTCCCATCACAGTGGAAATGTGCTGAGATCATAATGATCAGAAAACACAATAAGCCTGAAAATGAAATCTCATCATACAGACCAATCAGCTTGCTTAGCATTTTTTCAAAAATATTTGAAAAAATATTTTTAAAACGTTTATCCCCAATCTTAGAAAGTTTAAAAATCGTACCCGATTACCAATTCGGTTTCAGGAAAAAACATGGAACAATAGAACAAATTCATCGAGTTGTAAATACAATTAGATCATCTTTTGAGGAGAAAAAATACTGCTCAGCAGTTTTTTTAGACATAGAAAAAGCTTTTGACAGAGTCTGGCATAATGGTTTACTATATAAAATAAAAACTCTCCTTCCAGCTAGCTTTTATCATATCATCAAATCATTCCTGCAAGATCGAACATTCTATGTAAAAATTAATGACGAAAAATCAAACATTATGGATATCAGAGCAGGAGTTCCACAAGGCAGTGTGTTAAGTCCCATTCTTTTTTCTATATATACTGCTGACATGCCAATTCTAGATGAAATACAGGTGTCAACGTATGCTGATGATACTGCAATACTGGTAGCAAATGAATCTCCAATTGTAGCTGCAAATTTAGTGCAAAATCAACTAAATATCACAAATACGTGGTCAAAAAAATGGAAAATTACGGTTAACGCGGACAAATCAGCCCATGTTTTATTTACCTTAAGAAGAGGAGACTGCCCACTGTTGATGTTAAACAACACACCAATACCTAACAAAGACTGTATTAAGTATCTTGGCATGCATTTAGATCGTCGATTAACATGGAAACAACACATAAAGTCTAAAAGACAACAGTTAAACATCAAAAATAGAACCCTATACTGGTTACTAGGTGGTAAATCTAAACTAAGCATGGAAAACAAACTAAAGTTATATAAAGCTATTTTAAAACCCATCTGGACATATGGTATTGAACTTTGGGGAACTGCAAGTAATTCCAACCTTGAAATACTTCAAAGATACCAATCCAAAACTCTCAGGCTAATTGCTCAAGCACCATGGTACATAACCAACGAAGCCATACATAGCGACCTTCGAATACCCACAATAAAGGAGGTTATAAGAACATTCAGTGACAGATATTTATCTAGATTGAACACACACGTCAATACGTTAGCTATTTGTTTATTAGATGACACAGACGAAATAAAGAGACTTAGGAGATACCATGTCTTAGACCTTCCATTTCGAAGATAACGACTAACATTTGAATTACTTTTAGTTTTGTAATGTATCTTATAGTTTTCTGTGTATTGCGAGTTTATGTGTATATATGAATTCATTTTCCGTATTATTATGTTAATATTATAATATTATTTCCAAAATACTACTTATAAATATTTCAATTAATGCTAAATATATATTATATAATAGTGTAAATCTGTACATAAATAATTGTTATATTATTAATTTTCTATTAAGTTATTTGTATTTCTGTTACTATATTGTTAGTTATTTACTGTGAAACAAAAGATGATTCTGAACTTATATTTGTACTTATAAGAGTACATCTATTAATGTCAATTTCCATATTTCTTCAAAATTGCTTATTATCTTAGGATAGATTGTAATTTAAATAAATGAAAAAAAAAAAAAAAAAAAAAATTATTTCTGTTCGAGTGTAAGTTATTAATGATTAATTCCCCAAGTCTTCATCACAAAATGCTGAAAAAAAGACAAAATAATAATCAAAAAAGTTAAAAGGAATTTAAGACCGTTCGGTCATTTTGGGCCACCCTGCATAACATTTCTTTTTACGTTAGTATTGGATAATTAAAATAATTGACAAATTTGAATGTAATAAAAAATGAAAACAAATGACCAAAAATCATTTATAAAAAAAAAACTTAATTGTCAGAATAACAACAACTACTTGTTTCTCTTTATGTTGACCAGTGTTATATAAAGACTTGAAAATTGTCCGGAAAATTCAGTTGACTCGAAAAGCTACATACTGTAGCCCGTTTCTGTATATCTCACATCGTAAAACTCTTCGCATGAAACGTGTGAATTGCAACAAAAATAGTGTGAAATGAAACAAAAAATGGTTTTTCTCACACAAGTGTTTCTGTATCTTTTTTTTGCGAGAATTATCTGTCATTTAAATAAATTTCTAGCAATTATTGGAAGGATGCGAGAAAACGTGTTTCTATAACAATATTTTGCGAAAAGTTTCTTTCAAGAACTGTCAAAATAAGTCACATTTGAAATTGGTGGCGAGAAAAACAAAATGTAGATATTTTGAATTTAAAATATGTTTATATACTATTTTTTTTAAATAAATAAAAAAATAGAAGGAATATAAATGATAAATGCATTTTATATGATGAAAATAAACAAAAAACAATTGTTATATTTTGTTAGTTTAAATTTTTGTTAGCCTTCTCTTGTTTTGGTTTTAATCAGTGCTGCCAGATAAATTTGTGTCAAAAACGTCAATTTCCTGAGAAAAAAATAAAAAAGATCGTCTTTTTTGTTTTAAAAATCGTGCAATTTAAAATCAATTTTAAACAAATTTGTTTCGACTTTTATTAAAAAATAATCAAACAAAAACATAGTTAAATTTCATGGGTATTTAATAATTATTATTTAATAATTGAGATATAAATTTTTAATTTACCTATTCCTATAATATTTTTCTTTTTTACCTGAAATAGACTTAGTAGAACACCTTGTAGTTAAAATTAAAAAAATCGGTTCATAAATAAACGGGTTAAAGACCTAGTAAAATCTTCGCCTACAAAAAAATATGTTAAGTAATCAGAAACTAGGGATGCCAAACGGGAAATCCCGAATCCCGAAATCCCGGGATTTTTCGGGACTGACAAATCCCGAATCCCGGGATTTATTTTTATGAATCCCGGGATTTTTCAATTTAACAACTTTTGTGTATCAAAAGGTTTTATATGTATAAAAATATTCTTTTAATTGAATTTTTATACTTTCTAATTATTCATTGTTTTATGGTCGTTTTCTCATTACGCGATTATCCTTTTCCCAACGAAAAACTGCACATTAAAGAAATTTGGTTTTCTCAATGTCTCATTTGTTTTCTATTCTGTCGCAAAGCTAACCAGCACTCATCTGCCAATTACACTATGCCACAAAAAAATGAAACTCAGAAATGAGATATTGTCTAAGCTAAATTGGTGCTGCTGAACACGAATATGGCATTTATTTATTTTTCCCATGAACCGTTTTCGAGATATACGCGAAAATCGTGTTTTTCAGCAGTTGTTTAAGGTATTTCGAAAAATCTCGAGAACAGTTTAACTGAATTGTACAAGATTTAACATTTTGAATAGATATCTCTCCCCGTGTGGGTCGGATAAAGATTTACTGAGCTACAGGACTTTAAAGTTGAAAAAAATTTTTTCCAAATTCACATTTTTAATTCGCTCCAGTAATGCAATAAAAAAAATAAAATTTTTTTTTAACATGTATCTTAAATAATATTTTGTTTTAAACGTAGTAAGCGTAAAATTTTTATCGTCGCACAAAAGATTAAGAAATATTGACATAAAAATTTGTATATAAAATGAATTGTTTTGTTAAGTTTTCTTTTTTATAAATAAAAAAATATATATATTTTAACTTTTGTTTATAAGAAAAAGTTGTAAAAGAATTGTTCTGTTAATTTTTCTTTTTTAAAAATTCAAAAATAAATAAAATTTAGTTAATTTAAAAAAATTTTCTTATAATTGTTTTGTTAAGTTTTCTTTTTTAAAAATTGAGACATAAATAAATAAAGTGTTGTTGTTTTTTAAAAAAAATTTGTATATTAAAGAAACAAATTGATCCCGAAAAATCCGGAAATCCCGGAAAATCCCGGGATCCCGAAAATCCCGAAATCCCGAAAATCCCGGGATTTCGGGATCGGGATTTCCAAAATCCCGAATCCCGGGATTTTTTAAAATCGATCCCGTTTGGCATCCCTATCAGAAACACATAAAAGCACTACATACAATTCTACTGAAAAACTAATGAATTTTACAAGGGTTGTGCCAAAAAGAACAAATTCAAAAGTAAGTCATTTTTTTTTTATCTTAATACATCCAGAAAAAAGTAGTTATCGAAGTTCTTATGGAAGAAAGCTACTTAATAACGAGTGAAAGAAGCTATCCATTTTGAAAAAGTTTTTACTGGGAGACAAACAAATTTCTTTCTTGCCGGAATAATGGTTTTGGCACAAAAGTGTACATATAAGACAAGAATATCAAATATGAATCATATTTTGTATATGTATATAAGAAGCATTAAATGTTTAAAATAAGCCAAGTCGGTCCATTACTTTCCCCGATACATTTTTTAGGGAAGAAACAAACAATTTCGAGGAAAATTTTCACAATAGGGATAAATATAAAAATTTAAGCAGCCTTGTTTCTAAAGATATCTTTTTTTCTAATGAACAAACATATAAAAGGAAACGCCAACAATTTCATTAAAAGCAAAAATAAAATCAAAAGTATTTTATAAATTTGTTGTTGCTTTCTACATATTGTTTTTTTTTTCAATTTTCAACGCCACAAAATAGAAGTGTTTGAAATTTAAAAATTCAAGATGAATTTCTATAGAAAGTAACAACAAAATTATAAAATATTTTTGATTTTGTTTTTGCTTTCGTCACTTTTTTAGAAAAAATCATTAAAACATCACTTTGTTAATATCGGAACAAAAAATCGTCAAGATGACAATAACTCGTCAAATCTGGCAGCCCTGTTTTTATTATATTTATTTCTTTTGTTGACGTTTCGCTTTTATTTGACACTTAATTACTGGAAATATTCCAGTTTAAACAGAATTTGTTGTGTCTGTTTTCGCATTCAAATACAGAAACACTTTTATCTCATAAATCGAGAAACGATGGAATTTTTTGTTTCACACTTCATGTAAGAAATTTTACGATGCGAGAAATACAGAAACGAGCTACTGGTTACCAGAAAAATTAAATATATTACTTTGATTTAAAACTCATTAAAAAAATAATTTTCTTGCTTTGCTATTGATAAAGAAGTTTTAATTTGTATAATCTTCGTAAAAAATAGCCCAATAACAAATTCGTATAATTGGCATTTTGGTTTTAATATCGCTGCTAATTGACGCTAAATTATGACAGTTAAAATCGCTTGTTTGTTTTTGTGTAGATATCTTTAAAATAATTTTTTTTATTTATAAAAATCGTAAAAAATTAGCAAATATTTTTATTTTGAGTGTAAATCTTTAATTGTTTTACAAAAAATATAAATAATTTGATTATTTTTTGTTTTAAGAGGCAGAAAGGTGTTTTTAGCGGAAACAATCTTGTTTTGTTTTTTTTTAAACATTGGCTTATGGTTTCTTTATGATTACCTTAAAAATTAATTTATGTGTTGATTGTATATGGCAATCGAACTTTAATGGAGTTGTTAGTTGGCGAAAATGTACTACAGATGGCCACTAATGTCGATGCAACCGTTAAGTTTTAGTAACTGTGTCGATTTTTTATGTAGAAAGGCAAAATATTTTTTTATTTTGGCTAACAAAATGGTTAAAATTACCGCGCGACCATTCGGTTGATTCAGTAAAGGAGTGGATCCTGTTCAAATAAATGTCAGAGAGACAGATTTTGTCCCTGATGATTCATTGACCAAACCGCTTGAGTCTTAGCTCTCCAAATGCTGGGCAGTGAAAAGGAAGATGTTCCGGTGATTCCTCCTCTTCCTCGTCACCGCAACTCATACATAGGTCATTGTAAGGGATGCGCAACATTTGGGCGTGTTTCCCAATGGACCAGTGGCCACTTAAAACCCTAATAAGTTTTCTTAGGTTTCTCCACATGTAATTTAACACACTACCCCTGATTAGCAATGGGATGAAATTTGTTTGCAATAAGTTGCCTACTCCTTGGAAGCGAAACACCTATATCATTAGTCGAGTCGCTACGACTCAAGGTGGTTCCTGCATGCGCCAGCGAATTATCCATACAGTTTCCATGTATGCCCTTGTGTCTAGGGACCCACTTAAGGGTAACCACTGAATTTCTCGCTATCTCCTACAGAGACATCCGGCATTCTCGGACAATTCTCGATGTGCTAAACATATTCTGCAGGGATCTTATGGCCGCTTTACTATCGGTAATAATGTGATCCTTGCCAAATATCTCACCATACCGAATGTGCCCCGCGGCTGTATAGATGGCCATTATCTCGGCCTGAAGGACACTACAGTGATCCGGCAGCCCAAGAGGAATGCTCCAGTTTAACTGCTCGGAGTAAATGCCAGAACTGACACCATGCAGTACTTTAGGTTCGTATCGCATCCGAGGGGGTTTGTAAGTTATCATGATGGCTCGTCATGATTTCCAAGATGCTTACGGTGAAGCCAATAAATATCTTACTAGTGCAACAAATACAATTTAATCCACATATTGAAAACTTTTAACAAGCGATATCGCTGTTGACCGATGAACTTGTGTTCAATTTGTTTAGTATCTAGCATATACTATAGAAGATGCTGTCTACTATAAAAGTGACAGAATCTTTGGGAAGACGAAACTATTTGCTGAAGCAATACGGCGATTCTAACGGATGGGAATTGCCTCGCAATTGACGACCAGCAGATGTAACTTCCTCTCCTTCTTCTTGGCCATCGAAAAATATATGCACTTAACCAAGAACAGTTCACATAGGGTAAACTCATAGAAAAACACCCTTTTCTCCTGGTACAGCTTAACCAATCTGTGAAAAGTATCTAACTAAAAATACAAAGGAAATATGAAAAAAGTGCAATAATTTTCGTTTGTAAAGAATTTCTTATTATTTTCTAAATTTTATTTAATTATTTTTACCTTTCACTTGCACAATCTTTTAATTTTAGGAATTTTAATGAAAGCCAACATGAAAATATTTTATTTTTTTTTTCATGTATTTTTATTTGCAATCTATTTTACACGAAATATTAAGCAAAATTATTAATAATTAAATATAACTTATTATATCGAGTTCGACTGAACTCAATAAAAACAAAAGTAATACAATTTGCATTAGTGTTAATTTACTTATAACTACTACTTCTTAAAAGGAAAGTCAAGCACATGGTGCCTTTTTTCTCATCTCATTACTGTCATTTAATATGTAGGTTGATCGCTAATATATTAGAATGATAACTAAGCCTTTGCAAGTACCTTTCACTAAAACAATTAATTGCTTTTTTTTACTAATGGGATACCAAGATCGTTATGAATACACCTGTTTTTTAAAAACCATGGAGCATTTCATATTAATCGCAATGTTTTTGACTGATACCTTTGTAATATTTCAATGTTCGAATTACTAGTAGTTCCCCATAGTTGAACACCATAAGTCCATACTGGTTTTAGAATTGTTTTGTATATAATGACTTTATTCTCTAAGCTTATAAACAATTTTTGCCATTTGGGGTTGGAATAGCCAATTCGCCTTTGCACAGCTGATGGTTACGTAGGATAACGAGGCCACCTAGTATTCAATTCGCCTTGCACTTAACTGCGTATTTTTGCTTTGTATTAATTTCACTCATTTTTATTTATTTGCCTGAATTTTTTATATTTTTTTTCGGCTGCCCATCTGTCAAAATGGCAACGGACTAAAGTTGCCATACATACACATTAGCTTTCTTTAACACAATAACATAATTTAATAAAATTTAAGTTTGGTTTTAATTTTTATATTTAATATCCACTTATAATTTTTTGAAATAAAATTAATATTTAATTGCTTTAGCCACAGCAGTTTGAAGGCCAAAAGTATTAAACAAGATTCTCCTTTAGCGCTTTGAAATATATATTGATCCATTTTTAATTGGCTAATAATAATACTTATGTAACTTCAATCCCCTTAAAAGCTTTATATTGAATATCATTTACATATTTTGCTCATTTATTAACTTTTAATTGAATTTATTTTCAATATTGTAAAATTTTTTCTACATGAAGAAAAAAAATATTTCTCAGTATGGCCACAAAATATTTTGAAAGATACTTGGCGAAGGTTTGTTCGATTAGTTCAATTATTTATTGATTTTGCCAAATAATTTACGATTAGATTTTAACTTAGAAGGGCAATTTAACAGACAAACAAACGAGGGCGGATCAATAAGTCCTTAACTTTTTGAATTTCCAAAATCTTAACTGAAAGGGCAACACAGATTCTAACAAAAGGAAACTGTCAGTTGATTGCTGTCAAAATTAAAATACGCTGCTTAACTGTATTGTGTTTATAACAGACTACCTCGCTTTTCGAGGAGAAAATGGAAGAAAGTGAATTACATATCCCCATTGAGAGTTCCATAGCAAAACTTAATGAATTAGGCTGCGAATTGCTCTCTTTACCCTACTTTCCGGCCTTAGGCCCGAGTCACCATTTGTTGTTTCCAAACCTAATGACATGGTTCGGAGGTTAGTATTGGACTCCAACCATAAATCAGGCATTGGGGGTACCTCTGCTCTCCTGCAACCACTGTGGAACATATTTCCCTGGCGATGACTTAAAGACTTACAGCCATATTCATAAAAATTACTTGTTTTAAGCTTATAGAATGTAATAACTATTAAACGCTTTTTGTCTTATAAACCTCTTATAAAAATTTGTATTCATAAACGTACAATAACAGCTTTTTTACTATTAACTGCTTGCAGCGATTTTCTGTTTATTTGGCTGCCATTTTATTGTTAGTGATGCACGAAACTTCTATTCGGTTTACATGATATTCTATATTTAAATTTTTTTTTATTTTTTTTTTTTAATTGTAGACCTTCAAAATTATTCTTATTAAATAAAACTACATATTATTTCAGTTTCTGAATAAAATGTTTCCGAAAGGTATCATAAAAACTTTTGTTTGAACCTTTTTTAAATATACGATGCAAAGGTAATCGAATAAAAAGTTTGTTTACTTTTTATTAACATCACTATTATTATGATCTGCTTATATTATTTTTTTTATATTTTTGAACAATAATTTGTTGTTTTAAACAAAAAAAAAAAAAAAAAAAAAACAACTAGTTGCAATAATTTAATAAATAATTAAAGATAATATCTGCATTTGCCCCTGAACATATTCATTTAAATCATATAAATTTTTTTTAAATAATTATCAATCAGCCCAATTATGAATTCAAATCCCCCGGGAGTTTTTCCCTTTTCCCATTTTTACAATTGTATTTACATAGGAAAAATGGGAGAAGGGAGAAAACTCCCGGGGAATTTTTATTCATAATTGGGCTGTATAACTTTTAATTGGCTATCTAAAATAAAAAAAAAAAAATAGTAAAATGTATTTAACATGTCCGTTGTAATAAATAAAATATTTTTGTAATTATTTTTCAACATAAGTATTTCACAAAAATAATATCATAAAATGCAAACACCTTTTAAAATGTCATTTTATTTTTGGTTTAAAGAAGGGCAAATCCCACAATAAATTTTCTTACTTTATGAATGGTTTATTAAAGGTTCAATAGACTATTTTTCGTTTATGAATACAACTTTAGCAATTTTTGCTTAAAAACGGTCAATTAATCATCAATAAGTTTTTATGAATACGGCTGTTGAACAATTTCCGGTAAGCACAGCAATCATACTTAGGCTGGGTTTTTGAGATCTCGATTTAACTACGTTTAGTTAATCTGAAAGCAGATTTGTGTCGCCATTATTAAGTTTGTTCACAACATTTTGACGGAACAGCATAGTTTTGCTTAAAATGTTGGTCTTTAATGAAATAATAAAATAAAATCTCATTTCGCCAGAAAAATCCGAGTTTATGACTACGTTAAACTAAGTTTAAACTTAGTCCACATTTCAAAAACCCGGCCTTAAATTAAAAAAAAACAGATTCTGTAAAACAGATTAAACCTTTTCATGGTTAAAATTTTTCTTTAAGTGATAATTGGCGCAATTAATATCGAATAATATTTTTCTTCTTGTGTACGATTAAAGTGCAATTAATATGTATTTAACAAAAAAAAAAAAAAAAATCCAGTAAATCAAAAAAAAGAGCACTTAAAATACATTTAACATGAAAAAAATGCACATTTGAATAAGGAATATTTTTAATCATTGATTTTATTTCTTATTTTTTTCAGCTATAAAAATCTCCATGGTTATATATCACTTATCGTATGCATACTGGGCACCATAGCCAATACCCTTAATATCATCGTTCTAACACGCCGAGAAATGCGCTCACCTACAAATGCCATATTGACTGGATTGGCAGTGGCGGACTTGGCTGTTATGCTCGAATATATTCCCTACACCATACACGATTACATCTTATGGGAGACATTGCCACGTGAACAACAGTTAAGTTATACCTGGGCCTGTTTTATAAAATTCCATTCAATATTTGCTCAAGTCCTACATACCATTTCGATTTGGCTGACTGTGACACTGGCCGTGTGGCGTTACATAGCGGTCGGATATCCTCAAAAGAATCGTCAATGGTGTGGCATGAGAACAACCATCATAACAATAACAAGTGCATATGTTGTGTGTGTATTGGTGGTGTCACCCTCACTGTATTTGGTCACATCAATAGCAGAATTTTTAGAAATGTTAGATGCAAATGGCAAGACTGTTAAGTCGATAGCATTGTCACAATACGTGATTGATTATCAGCAAAGTAACAAAACAACAACGGCCACAGCCACAAGAGGTGACTTAAATCATACAGACTGGCATAATGTCACACAAACAACAGCTGAAATGCTTTTGGCCATAGTTAATTCTTCAACAAATACATTTACCACCGACACAACATCCACCACCGCTACAACTACAATAGCACCCCTACCTACCAACACCACGCAAATGCCAGAAGTGGTACGCAACATAACCGTTTATCGTCTCTATCACAGTGATTTAGCTTTGCGTAACAAAACCTTTCACAATACCACATTTCTCATCTACAGTGTACTGATTAAATTAATTCCCTGTATTGCCCTGACCATTTTATCTGTACGCCTGATAATGGCATTGCTGGAAGCAAAACGTCGCCGCAAAATGCTCACCAGCAATGCTGCCAACGGTATGAAATCCATGGTGAATGGTAAAGTAGTTGAACAACCCCGGCCTCGTAAGAATAGCAAAACATTGGAGAAGGAGAAACAAACAGATCGTACAACAAGAATGTTGCTGGCTGTGCTGTTATTGTTTCTGATAACGGAATTTCCGCAGGGTATAATGGGTCTGCTAAATACGGTGCTGGGCGATGCATTTCTCATGCAGTGCTATTTGAGACTGAGTAAGTACTTGTACTATTTAGGAAGTATTGGAAGTAAACAAGCTTAAACTTTTCATAGTTAAGATGTGTGAAGATATTTTTTTTCTTCTATGTAGCAAGAATTTTTGTATTTAAGCTTTAAGAATTGTTCATTTTCATACACTTAACTGTCACAAGTGATGAATGAGGCTCATTTTGTATAGAGCACCAACAAATATTCGTGCTAATGCCTCATTAGTTTTTACTTTTGGTTGCTGTTCTTTTCTTTAGAAAATATTTCTAAATTACTTTTTCTGTGAACGGAATCAGCTGTTTTTAAAGTAAACAATAATCAAATAATCAGAACTTCATCCGTCCATTGTTGTTTAATTCACGAAAATACATCACTTTCTAAAAAATCTTTTATAAACACAAATTTTCAAACTTTTAAGACAAATTTCTATTTTTGCCTGTCATTTAACGTAGAATTACATTTTCAACAGATTTGTCAGCAACAGAACAGAGCGAAAAAGGAAAAACACACTACACACACACAGTTACAATTGAACAGAAACAAAACAGCAGATTTATAACATAAAAGAACGTTTAAGATTATTCTGCATTTAAGCACAATAAGAAAAGTAAGAAGTTTTTGTTGGTAAAGCTTGACCATTTATTACCCTATTCCCCAGTAGTTACAAACAAATTATAGAGGGTGTACCATATTTGGAATCCATTGCAATTTTGGAGCCGTCAACACAAATCTAGGTGATGACTTATGGACCCAGGACTTAGGCTCTATAAAGTAGAGGTTTCAGATAAATTTTGACATTTAAAAATTAAAACAAAAATTTAAATAGGTCTACAGGGCCCTGTTTCTTAAAACTACAAGTTACAAATCTACAAGTAAAATACATTAAAAAAAGCAACAATTTTCCAATTTTTGTTTTTGTTTCAAATATATTTTACTTATTGATTTGTAACTTGTAATTTTGAGAAACAGGACCCAGGTCGCTAATAGCTAAGAAGACAAACTAATACACAAAGTTTATTCTGTCAAAAAATCTTGAAAAACAAAAAAGTTATGAGTATTTCAACTTTAAAAATTGGCTAAGAAATTCATGACTACAAAAAACGAAATACTGAGAAAGTCCATTTTGGACCACCTTGTTCTCAGTAAAATAGTTAAAATAGGGTTAAAATTGTTTGCCTACCGAGGTTTACTTCTAGAGTAACAGAACATGGGCACAGATCTAAAAAAATGCAAGAATGAAAATGCTCATTAATGTGGATATAAATAAACTGAAATAAAAATTAAAAAATGATAAAATTTTCAAAAATTAGTAAAACCTGTTCAAAAAAGTTTCACAAAGATTGACCAAAGCACTTAGAGTTAAAAAAATGGGTGAAAGTAACATATGAAAAAACTTTTTGAAATTACAGCAAATTTTATATTGTTTCTGAATTAAGAGGCCTGGAGCAACATGCAGAAACAAGGAAGTACAAATTGCTACGGTCATAACTAAAAACCATCCTTTTTAAAGAATTTGTTACAACGTTCAGCAGAGGCGGTATTAAGTTTATGTGCTGTCCACAGTTCAGTTGCACCTGTCGATCATCTGACAAACCCTTGTAAAAGGCAGTTTGACACCTCGTCGTGAAAGCTGAAGGACAAAATGCAGCATGTTATACAAATGTGCTTGGCCCTAACTTTAATGAAGATTTTTCTATTTTTTTTTTTTTGTATAAATTTATTTTGCATTTTTTTTTAACAAAATCTAACATTTTTTCCTCAATAAGTTTTGGCAAGACTGGCCAGAATATATGTACATATTTTTTCATGAACATCTGTAGGTCGTTGCCGAAAAATCTTATAGCATTGTTAATAAAATTTTTTTACATAAATTACAATAAAATAATAACACTAACAACACTAAAAAAATGTCTATAAATTGTTTATATGACTAACTTTTTTCTTTAAATTCGAGACACTGGTGAAATCTAGTCTTATTAAATAGTTGTTTTATTATATGAGGAGCCGCAGAACAAAACGTACTTTTTCACATATTTAAAATTTTTGGGAAATTGAGGTTTATTTTTTTCGACCCCTTAAAAAACTGTATGAACCTGGAAATGGAAACAAGTTTTTTGCTTACCAAAATATGAATCAAACTGCCGTAAGTCAACACATTAAATGTCAAGGATATTTAATATCAAACCAATTTTATATCGAAAAAAGTACGTTTTGCTAAAAAAAAAATGAAAAAAGTACGTTTTGTTTAAAAAAATATTTAAATTTTCTACAGATTCTTGTAATTATTCCATGTTTAATTATACTATTGTATTAATTATTGTTTTCATAACACTCATTCACCCCTGCAAATAAAATTGGACCACCTGATCCATTTTGATAAAATGGACTACTCGATGGACTGGTCCGATGTAATGCAAGCCTGGACCATGTCATTGTTAAAAAGTGTTTGTAGTCAGACGACATGTCTTCGTTTTTTAACGACATGCTTTCGTTTTTAAACGACTTCAAAACTAATCCTCTTGAGTATACCATGGAGTAATTTTAAAACTACTCCATAGTAGTCCAAAGGTGGGTTATATGGTCCTCCCCTATACGTTTGGGTTACTTTTGGACTAGTCCTGGTCCCTTGTGGGCTACTCTTTACATGCGTATTTGGACTGGTCCTATTATTTGCAGGGACCAAACAATAGTTAAATTATTGCAATTATTGGAGGCTATTCTTGAAAACTCGTCGAACAAATACAAATGTACATTAAAACAAAAGTAAAGTTAAAAAAATAGTTTTTGTTTATCATACATTTCTAAAATTAAATAAACGTGAGAATTTTGACTCGTTTCTCTCTCTTTAAAAAACGGTAAATTGTATGACAAACCAAAAACAATTTCTTTAACTTTGTTTTTGTTTTACTGAAAATTTCTTTAACAGTTAATTTTAACGAAAATGTAACGACATAAATAAACGTCAAACAAATTAAGAATATTAAGAAATGATTTGTTATTAAAACAACTTCACGAAGAAATGGCAAAAACAATGAAAAAAGCACGTTTTGAACAAAAACAAGTTAGAGTGCTATATTCGGCTGTGCCGAATCTTTGATACCCTCCACCGACAGTTCGAATGTTTAAGGAGTAATATCTGTATGATGTCTTTTTATTATTATTATCTTAAACTGTGACGATTTGTTATAAATTATGGTTTTAGGAGACTAAACTGTTTTCCGGGAGTAGTGTTTATATGGGGCTTAGGGTAAATTATGGACCGACCTTCACGAAATTTGACAGTGTCATTTCTAGTTGAATAAAACGGACTTGTGCAAAATCTTATGTCATTCCGTGCATTTTTGCATCATTTATGTTAGTTTTTGTAACAAAATTATCAAGTTTTTGAAGGTGGTGGTTCCACATTTTGATTCATAGCTCTGGTCCTACTGAACCGATTTTGCTGAAATTCAATCCCAAACTGCTTAGGATAACTACAAGCAATTTGACACCTAGTTTGTTTATTTCTTTTGAGTTTTTCGAAAGTGAGCGTGTTTTCAACAGACGGACAGAAGGACAGACGGACGGACATGGCTAAATCGACTTAGAATTACTCAAGCAGCCAGAATATATATACTTTATGGGGTCTGAGATGAATAATAAAAAAGTGTCACACGGAATGACAAACTTAGTATACCCTCTTCACAACTAATTGTGGTGGAGGGTATAAAAAAATGAAAAAAGTGCGTTTTGTTATGCACCAATTTTTTTAGAACCCATTTTCTTGGTAAAAATAGAAAAAAAATATGCTAACAAGATGTTTTCTTAAAGATTTTAACCCAAATATTATAAAAATATCAAAAAACCAATTTGTCAAAAAATGCGAAAAAGTACGTTTTGTTCTGCGGCTCCTCAATATAAGAGTATAACATTTTTTGACTCTGCTTTTGGAGAAATAAATTAATTAATAAATTCTAGTGCTATTATTAAAATTGCTAAAGTCTTTGTTAAAAAGCTCTTCACTTGACATTAACAAAAGTAAGTAGTTACATGTTACATGTCGAATTTAGTTCAAGCTAATATCCGGCTAACCGGTTTTCGGTTTAAATATTTAAATATTCTAGTTGAACACTTTAATGAACTTTTTAATGATATAATTATTTCTTTAGTTATTTTTAATAATCTATTTTTCATAAAAAGTACTGAAAAAATATCAATTGTAAATAAAACTGGCCATTGACCATTTCACGTTTAACTACAGGACGGTATTAAAAACTTACTTTTTTGAACCAAATACATTTTTATTATTTCCAACTAAATGCAAATATTTATACAACAGGTATTAAATTTTTCTGTTAATTATTTCACAAATAAAATAAATAATTGCAGCAAATCATGTCTGCAACACTTCATAAAACCACATTAATATTACCAAACAATACTGCCTAATGAAACGATAATATTCGATTCATTTAAATGGAATAATGAGAGAGAAACATACAAAACAACAGCATAATTACAAATTGCAATTGCATTTTGAATATTATAACAAGGGTTTCATGTTGAAAGAAAAGTAAAATATAGGGGTAATGCAAAATATCCAACATTTGAATATTTGTACTGATTCTGGGGCAATAAGGAAAAATGAATTAAGTCTGATATTTTGGTTTTTGCTTATTGAATTTTTAAGCTTTTAATCCTTAAAAACTGTTAAATGTCACAGATCAGAAGATTTGGAAAGTTGTTTTTCCAAATAATATTGAACAATAAAAGCAGATAGGCAGAAACTCATTTTTCTACAACGCTCTAAAAAATCGTATTAAATAACTGAAAATTTGCCCATGAGTATTTATATATGTATGTATGTATGTATACTCAAAAGAAAAATCAATTCATCCGTACTCAAATCAATCCGAAGCGGTATTAATAGTACGGAGAGTACGGATTTTCTTAAATCAAGTACAGAAAGATTGATTGACTTAAATTATCCATATTCAATCCCGATTCGTACTTGAAATAATCCGAAAATGAGATTGAGTTAAGTAAAACTAGGATTGAATCAAACTCAAAATACGCTTGATTAAGAATTATAAAATTGTTTTAATCCGAATTCGTACTTAAAATAAACCGAAAATTAGATTGATTTATGTAAAACTAAGATTGAATCATGAGATTGAAAAATGAGATTGAGTTAAGTAAAACTAGGATTGAATCAAACTCAAAATACGCTTGATTAAGAATTATAAAATTGTTTTAATCCGAATTCGTACTTAAAATAAACCGAAAATTAGATTGATTTATGTAAAACTAAGATTGAATCATGAGATTGAAAAATGAGATTGAGTTAAGTCAAACTAGGATTGAATCAAACTCAAAATACGCTTGATTAAGAATTATAAAATTGTTTTAATCCGAATTCGTACTTAAAATAAACCGAAAATTAGATTGATTTATGTAAAACTAAGATTGAATCATGAGATTGAAAAATGAGATTGAGTTAAGTAAAACTAGGATTGAATCAAACTCAAAATACGCTTGATTAAGAATTATAAAATTGTTTTAATCCGAATTCGTACTTAAAATAAAACGAAAATTAGATTGATTTATGTAAAACGCATTTTGAGATTGATTCAAGTATTATAAAGTTGATTTTATCAAGAAATTAGAAATTAGAAAGAAAAAGTTATAATGATTGATTTACTTACCCGTATTACACCTTACAGAATGATAAAACACCAATATC
Organism: Pollenia griseotomentosa; assembly: GCA_963931875.1. Taxonomy (NCBI): domain Eukaryota; kingdom Metazoa; phylum Arthropoda; class Insecta; order Diptera; family Polleniidae; genus Pollenia; species Pollenia griseotomentosa. The sequence continues at coordinate 131,880,332 of OZ007562.1, forward strand.
ATGCCCGATATGGTTCTTATTTTAGAAATTTTATGTACATATTTAACTAAATATATAAACTAAATGAGAATCAAGAATTCAAATTTACTTTTTAACCCTTAGTGGTGCACATTAGTCTCGCCAGACCTTTTTTCAATGTGTATAGAAAATTAAAAAATGTGTAGGCCGGAGGGTTATACACAACAAAAAGTTTAATCTTTTTTTTTTTACTTGATTTAAGAATTTAATACTTATTTCAAGAAATTCCTGCATTGATTTTCGAAAGTAATCACATTTAGGATTATTTTGAGTACGTTTAAGTGTTTTTCGTACTTGAATTTTTGAGTACGACTCGTAATTAAAGTAATTATAAAAAACTCGATATATCCCGAGTGTTTTTCTTTCTGTGTATGTATATGTACCATAACCTAATTAAAAGAATAGGTTGTCTGCTAAATGTCAGAAATCTTGGAATGAGATTGCCGAGAAATCTCATACGAATAAGAGGGAATATAGATTGCCAAAGTAGTTAAATAGCTGATAAGCTTGTTAAACAAGGTAGTCTGAATAACATATTTATAGAATACCTAATTAATGTTTCAATTACTCACTGCAAATAATTTATTCAAGGTGAGTCTTACAGACTAGTACAGATGGCGTGATCATGCCCCATAGCTAACTACAACTCTATGGACTTGTTATGACCAGGGTTGGGAAAAATACTGCAAATAAAGTTAAAGGTCACATTAGTTTATAAACTAATAATTATTTCTTAATATTACTAAAAAAAATCTTCTTGTTACTTTAACTAAATTTTAACCATTTCTTATTCAAAATAACTCTTTCTAGGAATTAAATTAACAAAATTAAGTGAAACAAATGGAAGAAGTGTTCAAATTAACATCTTTTGAGGATACGTATTCAAATATTTTTATGTGTTGTTTCCCAAAAATTGCTTTACTATTGTTTCAAAAACATGGTTGGTATTGCAACGGCAACAACACTATGTTTATTGTAACAATATAATGTTGTCGTACACAAACAATTGTTATTTTTATTTATTATCAGAACTATAAACATTTCAATGTTTATCGCAATTATAAATTTGAGTATTGTTGACCGAATAATAATAATTTTCTAACAACTAAATAATGGTAACTTGAAAACATATTACTCACAACTATTTCGTGATTTTTAATAGCCATAACATGATGACTTTCTATACGTTAACATAATATGTTTGAGAAGCAAACAAAATATCTTTAATTTAATAATATTTTGATATCGCCATTTGTAAAATAATTTTGCATCAGTTGTTCGAACTATTTGTTAGTGAGTGGTTAAACAGTTAAAAAAATACCCATTAAAAATGAACAAGTTTAAATAAATTAAAAAAAATTAAGAAATTATATTACCATTAAAAAAAAAATTGTAAGGTGCAACAGAATAAAAAATCGATGCAAAAAAAATTTAATTTTTTTTGTTGTGGTGCTGTGTTATAAAATGATTACTTCTTATCTTATTAGGATTAACATGATAAGAATTTAATTAAGGGAAAAATATTATGATGTAATATTACAAAAATTTTTGTAATCATAAATCTTATCATAATATGTTGCTCTTATAATATGTTTACCACAACCATATCTTTTCTCTGCGTGTAATGGGAACCTTAACTTTAACTAATGTTTAGAGTTTTTATTAATAACTATGATGAGATGTTTTAAACTTTAATTAACCAATTATTCGTATAATAATATTAACGTTTATGTTTTTATTAATAATGTTAACTTAACGGCCATTTTCAAGTTCATTTACAACTTACTATTACTTTAACTTCTAGTTAACAATATGTTTTTGACAGTTGCAGCTGATAGTTAATTATAAGTAAACTTGGTGAAATTGGCCTTAAGTAACATATATATTTAAATTTGAATGTCATGTATTCTTTATCTATTGAAATTATTTCTGCTTTTGAATGTAATTCAAATAAATTATTTCAGATATTATTTTTTCGCCTAGTCAATAAAGTTCATATAAAATACATAATTAAAATAATAAAAGTCATTTTAATAAAATCAAAAATAACTTGAACAGAAAGCAGATATATTCTCAAATTACTTTGGAAAAAAATCATTTGTATGTAGATAAAACTTACTCTACCCCTTCTTTTTATGTAAGTTTCAGCTTGCAGTTTATTAAATAAATTAAATTCGTTGCAATTTGTCTTTCAACGCAAATACAAACTTGAAAAATAAGATGCACAATGGGGGATTTAAAAAAGAAAATAAAAAAAAAAAAAAAATAAAATATAAATCTTGAGAATAATTAAAGCATTCGTAATTGCGATTAGTCTAAATTTACACGTTTCATCTTTTGAAACTCATATTAACAAACACGAAAACTCGTTTCGCGTCTGTTTGGCAACCCCTTTTCTTTTCTAACCCGATTGCGAGCAAGCAAAACAAACGTGTTTGTTAGACGTGTCTGAAAATATATCGTGTATATTTGGCCTAAGACTTTGAAAGCGTTCCGTGTGCAAATTAAAAAAAAAAATTTTGTGGTCATGCGGTAGAATTTCAAAATTCCTTTAGCATACGAGTTTTGTCAGTTTAATAAGGGGACATAAAGAGCAAAGGCCGTTGACAAATTATCTCCACTTTACTCGATCATTAGCAAGGATCTTTGCATTATTCAAAGGCACATTACGAGATTTACATTTATTTATCTTCATTCATAACCACGTTCAGGTCTTGTGATTTCATCATAAATAAATCTTTTAAATTCCTTAATTTTTTGAAATTTTTAAAAGTATAAAAAAGTTGTACATAATCCTGTAAAACTTTTAAAGATAAAAAAATTAGTTTTTTAGATTTTTTTTTTTTTTATTTTCAACAATAAAAACCGACGATAAAATTTTGAATTAAAAAATTTAATTTATATTATTATTATTATTAATTTGAGATTATCATAAATTAAGAGGTCTCTAAGGCCAGATTGCTTAAATTTCGTCAGCCGCTGAAGAGCACTTTTAAAATATAGAGGGTGGTTAAATTTCAAGGGCCGATGTTGATTTTGAATAAAACACAAACTATTTAGGAAATTATTGTAATTTTATTTTATTATGATATATTGGTATTACTCAATTATGTATGGAACAAAATATCGGCCAAATGGGCGCCGCGACCACGGCGGCACACCTCCATCCGATGGTCCAAATTTTCGATGACCCTGAGGCATAATGGAGGTTCTATGTCGTTAATGTGCCGAATTATCTCATCCTTTAGCTCTTGAATTGTTGCTGGCTTATCGACGTACACATTTTCTTTCAAATAACCCCAAAGAAAAAAGTCCAACGGTGTCAAATCACATGATCTTGGCGGCCAATTGATATCGCCATTACGTGAGATAACACGGCCATTGAATTTGTTGCGCAAAAGAGCCATTGTTTCGTTAGCTGTGTGGCAAGTGGCACCGTCCTGCTGAAACCACATATCGTCCACATCTATATCTTCCAATTCGGGCCATAAAAAGTTCGTTATCATCTCACGATAGCGAACACCATTCACAGTAACTGCCTGACCGGCCTCATTTTGGAAAAAATACGGCCCGATGATGCCGCCAGCCCATAAACTGCACCAAACAGTCACTCTTTGTGGGTGCATTGGTTTTTCGACAATCACTCTTGGATTATTATTCGCCCAAATGCGGAAATTCTGCTTATCGACAAATCCACTGAGGTGAAAATGTGCCTCATCACTGAAGATGATTTTCTTCGAAATTTATCATCCATTTTCATAATAAGTCTGGATAACTTTAACACGTTGTTGGATTGTGTATCTCTCCATGGTTCAAATTGAGTAAGTCTGAAATAGAGATATGTCAAATAAAATTCGGAAAAAAACTTGGCGTTTAGGTGTGGTTCACATTCAACATCGGCCCTTACAATTTAACCACCCTTTATAAACGTTCCTTATTCATAACAGCAATTGGACCATAATTTAGTTTTGGACTTCAAAAATTTCATCGAAAATTAAATATTCGCTTAAAACCTGCGTTTGTAAATATTTTTTTTTAAATATCCCACTGTGTGCAAGATTTGCATATAAATATAAGACCGACAGCCATTTATAAATAAAAAGGAATGTCACTGACATTGAAATGGCACCAGACCTGTCCGCATAAATGTACTTTTTACATTTGGTGACAAAATGAGTTTAATGTTTTTATCTAAAAGTAAAATGAAATTTGAGAACATAAAACACAATAAAAAAAAGAATTAATATAAAATACGTGTTATATTTCACCCTCTTCTAAAGTACTTTTCCAGATGTTAACAGTATCAAGTGATGTTTGCTTTTGTATAATTTTGTCCCCTGTTTCTCGCTTACAATTTGTTATACAATTAATCAAATATTTTGGTGCGTTAAAGTTTAAATGTTATTGTTTTGTCTGTCTGCTTGCCTCTTTTTTGTGAAGGTCGTCGTAATTGTTATAAATTCAAAAATTGTTTTTAAGATTTTTGGTTTTATTAACATCAATGTAAATTTACAAAATCGTTTTACAGTGGGTGTGAAATTGTTTTAAAATGTATTAGCTGAAAACAGGATTAAAAGGAAAACATGTTAAATTCAAATTAAATAATATTATCTATAAGCCGTGCTTACATTGGTTTTTAAATTGCCCAGCAGTATCAGAGATATCTTTAAAGTTTTGAAATAAATTTAAATTAAGAAAAAACTTTTTTTGTTCTTTAAAAATTATTAATAAAAAAAAATAAAAATGATGCAAGAAATACAGTTTTAAATGCATAGTCGAACCGAGATCAAGGAAAATAAAATTAAAACAAACTATAAGCCAAGTAAACACTACTTCGGTTTAACAGACTATAACTATTTAAACCAATTAATCATTTTTGAAAATCGAGTGAAATTTAAATAGATGGAACTTCTCCGTTAAATTTTTGTAAGTCACCTTAAATTTTCCTGAAGTTCTGGTAAAAATAGGAACTCAAACTCAGAAGTATACAAAGGGTGGTCCAACCAAAATGCACGATGTTAATTGTAATAAAACAAAAAGTTTTCAGAGAATAATTCTAATATTTTTTTATTATTACGCACACCACTTCGTGATAAAAGACCAAAAAGTAAAAGACCCGTGTCCCCCAGATTTGCCCAAAGTCATGCACTTATTTCTTATGGGCCTCAAAAGATTTGGGGCCTCTGTTTAATTTTCGCAAAATTTGTAGCCCTTGTCTTAAAAAACAAACATTGTGAACATATAACATCAAAAAAACTTCATCCCAAAAATCGATTTTTTATACGTTTTTCCCCTGTTTAGGTCCATAGGTAGCAAACCGTTCAAAATTCGAGGAAACAATCAACTACGAAAGTGTAACTTAGATCTCAGTTAACAACTTTTTATAACATATGAACTTCCTGGAAATGAGTCTTAACACCCTTTAGGTAGCTCTAAGGTAGCCGCAAAAGTAAAAAATTTCCAGAAAATACTTTAATTTCATTTGTTTTTTCTTCACTTCAACATTGAGAAACTATGTTGATGGGCCTGGACTTACAAATCGCTCTCTCTCTTAGGTTGAGGATCCAAATCGTCGTCCGAATCGTCCGAATCATCCAAATCAGACTCTGTTTCAGAACTTATGGTGTCCACAGGCACGTTGCTTCCAGACTGCCCTGCACACGCAGAAAAAAATATGGTTGGGCATGATAACGGCAACTACACTATGTTTACTGTAACAATATATTGTTGTAGTACACAAATAATTGTTATTTTTATTTAATATCAGCAATGTTATAGTTCCTGTAAACAAATCAATGTTTATCGGAATTAAAAATTTGAGTATTGTTGACTGAAAAATAATTATTTTTCTATCAACTGGATAATGTTAACTTTGAAACATATTAAATTACTCAAAATCATTTCATGATATTTAATAGCCATAACATGATAACTTTCTATACGTGTAGTCATAGTACCATGCTTAATAAGCAAACAAAATATCTTTACTTAAATAATATAGCACAGTGCAACACGAAAAAAATAACCATATACAGACACCACTACGTGATAAAAGACAAAAAAAAAAGACCCGTGTCTCCCAGTTTTGCCCAAAGTCATGCACTTTTAATGGGCCCCCAAGGATTTGAGGCCTCGATGTCATTTTTGCATAAAGTGGTAATTTTCTGTGGCTCATATCTTGTAAACCGCTCGGAATTTTGATTTACCCTCTGAGACCAAGTTGTAGCTCTTGACACAAAAAACAAAAATTGTGAACATATAAAATAAAAAAAACCGTTCAAAATTCAAGGAAACGAAAATGTTCCTATAATCTCAGTAAATAATTTCTTAGAACATATAAACTTCCTAGGAATGATTTTTAACACCGCAAAAGTGAAAATTTTCGGAAAATATTTCACTTTTGCGGCTACATAAGTGCTACCTAAACCGTGTTAAGCATCATTCCTAGGAAGTTTATATGTTCTAGAAAGTTGTTAACTGAGATCCTATGTACAATTTTGTAGTTGATTGTTTCCTCGAATTTTGAACGGTTTGCAACCTATGGACCTAAACAGGCGAAAAAAGGCAAAAGAAAACCGAATTTTTTAAAGTTTTTTGCGATTTTGATCTAAAAGATGAAGTTTTTTTGTTCACAATTTTTGTTCTTTGTGTCAAGAGCTGCAACTTTGCTTAAGAAAGTTAATCAAAACTCCTAACAGTTTGCAAGATAGGAGCCTGAGAAAATGGTCACTTTTTTACAAAAATTACACCGAGGCCCCAAAGGGGGCCCATAAAAAAAGTTCATGAATTTAGCCAAAACTGTGAAACACGGGTCTTTTTTATGGTCTTTTATCACGTAGTGGTGACCGTATATGGTTATTGATAGCATAGTAGCTCAATGTTGAAGTAAAAAAAAACCAATGAAATTAAAAAATGTTCGGGAAATTTTTCACTTTTGCGGTTACTTTACCGCTACCTAACCGTTGTTAAGAATCATTCCTAGGAAGTTCATATGCTCTAGAAAGTTGTTTATTGATATCTTAGGTACATTTTTGTATTTGATTGTTTTCTTAATTTTTCAATGGTTTGCTACCAATGGACCTGAACAAGGGAAAAAAGATAAAAACAAATTTAATTTTCGGGAAATTTTTCACTTTTGCTGCTAAGTGGTACTAAGAATCATCCGGTTTGCTACCTATGTACCTGAACAGGGGAAAAAAGATAAACAATATCGATTTTCTTAAGTTTTTTGCGATTTTGATCTTGAAGATGAAGTATTTTTTGATTTTATATGTTTACAATTGTTGTTCTTTATTGCAAGAGCTACAACTTTGTTTCAGAGGGTAAATCAAAATTCCGAACGGTTTGCAAGATATAAGCCTGAGAAAATAGTCACTTTTTTGGAAAAATGACACCGAGGCCCCAAATCTTTGGGAGCCCATAAAAAAGTGCTTGACTTTGGGCAAACTGGGAGAGACGGATCTTTTTTTTTTGTCTTTTATTACGTAGTCCGTATATGGTTATTTTTCCATGACTTAAAATATTACACACAGTTTTATGTTAGCGCCATTTGTAAAAAAATTTGGAATAAGTTGTGTCGTTTATTTTAAATATGCCTATCGAATTATTTGTTAGTGAGTTGTTGAACAACAATTTAAAAAAAGATCCTATTAAAAAACAAGTTTAAAGAAATTACAAAAAGAAATTGTGTTTACATTAAAAAAAATTGTAAAATGCCACAAAATAATAAATCGATGCAAAAAATTTTAATTAATTTTTTTTTTTTGTTGTGAAAGTGGTGCTGTTTCATAATATGATTACTTTAAAATTTATTATGATTAACATGATAATAATATGAATACTTCTTAACTTATTATGATTAACATGAAAGCAACATGATTACTTCTTAACTTATTATAATTAGCATAACAATAACATGCTTGCTTCTTAACTTATTATAATTAACATGATAAGAATATGATTAAGGGAAAATATAATGATGAAATAATACGAATATGATTCAATAATAATCTTAGAATATGTTTACCACAACCATGTTTTTTCTTTGCGTGTATCTAATAGGAGCGCTAATTTTTTAGTCATAAAATTATTCTTTCTTCGATGCACAATAGGTTGTTATGGTAGTGATTCTTGATTAGTATATAAATTTTAAGATGTAATTGTTCTTATCTGAACTGCTGGAATAATTGTTTGCAAAGTCGGTTATTGCTGATGAAATTAGTGAAGTAAATAAATAATTTTTCCGTCTATAATCATCTGCTAATGCTCTATCTCTGCGTTGTTTTCCTTTCTAGTGTGTTTTATGTCAGTTTCACCTAAACATCGCTTCTTTTCTCTCTTCCACTGTAAAAATTGCTTATCTTCATCTATTTTTATTATTTCTAGAGCGTTCAAGTCATATAAAAAAGGTTATTTATATAAAGTTTGAAGAAAGAAAAAAAAAAAAAAAATACCCTAAAGAGTTTTAAGCCTCTTTTGTATAGCGGTCAATTTTTGTTTTTTAATTGTTAAGAGTTCGAATATGCGGCTGTTGAGAAGAGTTGGAATCCCTAGAAAATTTTGAAAAGAGATAGTTGGAAACCTCGCCAGCCAAAACAATTAACGTAACAGAATATCGATATAAATTTTTTAAAAATCGATTTTTTTTTACAGTTAATTGGTATTTTTCCATATTTCATTGAGTTAATGCCCTTACACTGCCTAGTTTGCCTGGCATAAATCAATAACTATTTTAACTGATCATAAATTTTTTTACACAATTGGGCAAGGATTTGGTAGGCATTCTTACTGCCCAATTATGAATACAAATTCCCCGGGAGTTTTTTCCCTTTTATCATTTTTACAATTGAATTTACATAGGAAAAATGAGAGAAGGGAGAAAACTCCCGGGGAATTTTTATTCATAATTGGGCTGTTAAGTTTCCGCTGATTAAAAGGCTTATCGATTAAATAATTTATAGAGCTAAAAAGCATATAACTTTTTACTTCACAATAATTTAGATGACATAATTTCCAAAACTCCTAGACAAAAATAAAACTGGATTAAGGCCCAAACTAAAAAAACCATAAAATGGCTAAAAATAATGCCTAAACACCCTATAAAATGTTAAATTTTTGCCCAATCCATTATTTAAAGCATTGAGCAATTTATTTCCAACATTAATGAATTAATAAACATAAATGTTATTAAACCAGTAAACTTGAAATTATCTAAGTTATAAAATTAACGTTTCTCAAATTTACAACCAGCATTAAAACCTGATTATTGTAGTTAAAAAAATATATTATAATACATTTTTCCTAAATCATCATTCTATTAAAATTCCATAAACGATGAGATTTTGTTCGTCATTTATGGCAAATTTTCATTATATTGACACTCAAATTGTTTTAAGAAACATTTTAATTAATCAATTAAAATTGAAGAAAAAAAAACTTTTCAATTGTGCACAAGAATAAAGCGAAATATTTACGTACATTGTAAAACAATATTTATTCCACAATATTTGTACAACAATGTGTATCAAAAGAATGTATTCAAGCGGTGCACGAAGTGTAGACTGCAATTATAATAATTATATGAATGTACATAAATACATTAATTTGTATATAATAAGCTTTCTAACTATTTATAGTTTGTAATGCAGACGCTTGAATTTTAATACTACTATCCTCATTTTCATTTTTGAATTGTACATAGCTTTCACTTATTTCAAAATCAGTCTGAACTCTTCGTTTTTTTTTGTGGTATACCTTTATCTAGGACTGCGAAAATAAATTTAAATACATTGTTACATATGTACACATATATCAATGCACTTTTACATACTGTTATTATGGAAAATTGTCTCTTTTTCTTTCCGAGAATTTTCACTATTTTTCGAATCAGCCATTACTTTTATATATTTTTAATAAAAAGGTTTAACGCAAAATCATTGATTTATTATTCAAATATATATTGTAGGCCATTCACTGAAATTATATTTTAACTTAAATACGCACTTTACACAAAATTAATAATACTATAATCGCACAAACTGCAGTGAAGACTAACCAGAATGCAGCAATCATATTAATTTTTAATCCAAAAGAACGTAACGGCACTTAGAATAATAAAAAAAACACAGTATCAACAACAATAGAGACAGCAAAGTATGAAAAAAGTACACAAGTAATTATAAGTTCTTGTAAACTGAAAAATAGTCGAAAAATAATGTTCAAATATTTGCAAAAATAACAACGTATGTTCTCTTGTATTTTTAGAACAGAAATAATTTTTCAATAAGCACTTCGTTAGTGCTGAACGCATTTTGAATTAATATAGAAGTTACGTTATTGTTTCGGTAAAAAAATCGTAATTATATATATATATATATATATTAGTTCCTTTAAACTCCTACAAGGAGCATAGGGCCAAAACAAGTTGCTTCCAATATTCTCGATCCGATGCTCGTTGTTTAAGTTCATTCCAATTTAGGTTTAGTTTGGACATCTCAATTGTTATCTGGCGTTTCCAGGTATGCGATGGACGTCCTGAACGGCGACTGCCTTGTAGGTTCCACTCTAAAGCTTGTTTTGCCTTATCTTCTGGTGGTTTTCGCAAAGTATGACCTATCCAGGTCCATTTTCGCTTGCGGATTTCATTTTGAATCGGTTGTTGGTTGGCTTCTGACCACAGTCGAGTATTGGAAATTGTTGAGGGCCAGTATACCCGCAGAATCTTGCGTAGACATTTATTTATGAAAACCTGTATGGCTTGTATGTCTCGAGTTGCTGCATTCCACGTCTCGCATCCGTATAACAAGATGGATTTTACATTTGAATTGAACAGGCTTAGCTTTGTACGACGTGACATGTATGACGAGTTCCACACAGGATTTAGTTGCCCAAATGATTGACGAGCTTTATTTATCCGGCTGGAGATATCTGCGCCAGAACCACCACTCCTGTCGAATATGCTGCCAAGGTAGCAGAAAGATTCCACATCATCAAGTTGATGGGATTGTATGGTAATTGGTTCATTTTTATCCAAAAATTTTTAGAACCATGTAAAGAACATTTAAAACTAAGTACTTTGGCATCAATAACTTAAAATCGAAAAAAATTGACATACGCGGTTGCCCATGAAAACCACAGAATTAACGTAAAAGTTGGTAAGGAATTTTGTATAAACAGTGAAAGATTGCTAGTGCCTCGGTAGGCTAGCTGGTAGCGAGCTAGTCTATCAGCGCCGAGGTTGCGGGTTCGATTCCCGCCAGAGACTCTGGTTTCTTTCCTGCAGACAAGCATAGAGCTTCGCGGGATTAGCTTAGGAAATTAAAAAAAAAAAAAAAAAAAAATATGTGTCCATGGTGTTATTATTAAATGGCTACCACTTTAAAACAACTTTGTGTTTTTTTAAAAACGGTCGCTGGTGATAGACGTCCGCTTGTGCCAGCTTTCCCAGTGCATATTTTAACGCTCTTACTAGCGTTTGTTAAAAGAAAAACTTGGGAAAAAATGTGTGCAGTATTTAAAGATAGCATGTTGGAGGAGAGAAGTGTTAAGAAATATAAATAATTAAATATTTTGCTTAAATAGAAAAATAGAGGTTGGTATTTTTATTAAAACCCTTTCGACGCGGAGTTTGAATAGCAATAATGAAATAAAACTGTTGATGGGAAAAGGTAATTTAAGTAATAATACGTTCGCCCGGTGCTCCGCTTGACAGTTACAGTTAAAGTGAAGCTTAATATGTTATAGGCAATTTATTCTTCAAATTAGGGCTAATAAAATAAGAGAAAAATAACAAATGGCTTTTCATATTACCTTTATTTGTTACTTGTAATTTTACATTAAATATTTAAAATTGATGATAACAACCAACTAATACAGTGAAGGAACTAGTGCTGAGAAACTATCGATAGTACTATCGATACTATCGATAGTCTTAAAATATCGAAAATATCAATAGGAAAAATTTCGATATCGATATTATAATACAGTTATGAAAACATGTAACAGCAGCTATAATCACAGCTTTACGCCGCAAATTTAATTGCATTGATTCGCGCTCAATAACAGTTATACAAGCAGAAGAATCGCAGGTGGTCCTGATAGCTCAGCTGTGCTTCTTTGTACTGCTAATTAGAGGCCCTTTTGTCAAAATTTTTAGATATTTTCATATGGACTGAACTCTCAAATGTTTTGTCATGTTGCAAAAAAAAAAAAAAATTGTTAATGCAAATGTAATTGCAATTGCGAACATAAGGCAATATAATGAACGATCATTAGGGGATAAATCCTCTAGACCGACTACCTATTAGTTTAAGAATCAAAAACAATTTAGAACAATATCTAAAATTGCATTAAAATATCTTATAGGTTCTGCTACTTCGGTTCCTTCAGTAAGGTGCTGTTCTGCTGCCGATGAAATATTAAATAACATGAGAAACTGCCTTAAACCAAATAAGGCGTACATGCTTGTGTTTTGACAAAAAATTTAGTTTTTTCCTATTTAAGTACGAACATTCTGTCGATAGTATCGATATTGAAATCTGAACTATCGATAGTATCCTACGCCGCTGAATTCATAGACAAGTTTTCAAGAGTGTAGTAGATTTAACGAAGGTACTCCAAATTGCCACTATAAAATATTAAAGTTGAGCTGGTATTCATATAGAATTCCACACGAATAATCGTTTTATTATAACAACTATAGATATTATCCATACACAGTCATATATATGTATGAATATAAATTCTTGGAAATCTTAAATTTTTGTAATGTACTTTCGACTTCAAGAAGAATTCTTGACAAAAAAGTATGAAAAACAAAAGTAAGGAAGAACTTGTAAATCAATTTGAATAGAAAGTCATTCAAAAAACAAAAAATTGTATCCAACAAGTAAAATAAAACATTTGATTTGCCGTCGTCAATAGCGGTAAGTGCTAACCGGCAAAGATCTCTGAGGATATAGAGGGTGGTTAAATTTGATTTTGAATAAAACACAAATTATTTAGGAAATTATTGTCATTTCTTATTATTATGATAATATTGGAATGGTTCAATTATGTATGGAACAAAATATCGGCCAATGGCCGCCGTGATCTCGGCGGCACACCTCCATCCGATGTTACACATTTTCGATGACGCTGAGGCGTAATTGAGGTTCTATGCCGTTAATGTGCCGAATTATCTTATCCTTTAGCTCTTGAATTGTTGCTGGCTAATCAACGTACACCTTTTCTTTCAAATAACCCCAAAGAAAGAAGTCCAACGGCGCACAGTGGCGCCATTTGAGTTTTTTCGTTGCAAAAATCATATCTTTTGAACCGAATAAGATAATTGAACAGTTTAAACAGCATATGATAGATAACTGTTCAGCCTATGAAATGAGCGTTTGGAAAGGGTGCTACGCTCTGTAGGGGCCTACTTATGGGTTATCAAAGTTAAAATTAGTAGAAAAATCAATTTTATGGTAACTAAAAAAAATTATTCTTACATTTTTAGATTGTTTTTATTTTTTTTTTAGGGTTTTATGTTTTAAATTATTACCCAACAAATTAAAAAAAAAAATTATTTTTTTTTTTAAATTTATTTTTTCAATTTTCTGTAAAATATTCATCACAATTCGTAAGAGAAGGTATATTTTTAAAAGACTAACAATTTCTAAACTATAATTATTTTTTAACTCTATTCGTAACTTCTTTCTTGTAAAAATTGAACACTCCTCAATACTTTTGTTTGGCCTTCCTTTTGCTCCTCTGGTTGATGTGGTGGGTTTATCTACTGCCAATATTTCCAGGATGGTGTCTTTATTAAGCTAGTCCTCGTATTTGGAGTTGAAGTTCTGAATGGTTCGATTAGATTTCACCCATTTTGCCTTTATACTTGCATATATCAGATAAAAATTATTTTATATAATTTCGCTTCTCTCAATATTTCCGTATAAGCTATCAAGTTCTCCTAAAGCAGCTTCCGTGAAAAAATTTGGTGTGGTTGACTTTCTAAACAGTTCAAATAATTTAAAATTGTTCAACGCCATGTTTTCAGTACTTAAATTGTTTAATGGTTTCAGTAATTGTTGCGCCAACTTTCAGTCGTAGACTAATCCAGGCATTATGCTTATTTTGCAATATATAGGCTTATGCTACCATGCCTAAAAACTTACCTGTTCCCTGCATACATATGGATTTAGGCTGAATAATGAATTTTGATATTATGCACGTGTCCAAATAAGATTAGTGCCTACCTGTAGGGACCATAAGTCAATATTGTTCTTGACCATTTGTACGCCAAAGTATTGTTTAAGTGAGGTACGTACCTGCTAATTTCAATGAGTAGTTTTTTTCAAATTATTAGATCAAACTACTGTCAGTCAAAACATATTAGGGATGGACGCCATACAATTTCTGCAACCATGTCTTTTTAACCTTTTTTACCTCTAGAAGCCAAACGGGCACGTACGGGCGGATACAATTTTTGAATTATGTAAAGAAATAATCAATGAACAGGTTTTGCAAATATGGCAAATATAGAAAAATATAGATTTTTTTTATTTTCCGTCAAAGTTGAAAAATAGTGAAAAACGGATAGTTTTTAAATAGTGATTTACCAGGAGAAACACAAAGCAAACAGTTAATTTTTTTATCATTATACATTTAATAAATACATCAATCAATACAAAAAAAAAATAAGGCGATTCGTTACCTATTTTTTGTGATATTACACCTGAAATCGCAACAAATTTTTTTTTGAAAACCGAAAGTCGGTCAACTTTGAACGGCTATATCTTCTAAACTAAAATTGTGATATTATTAACAGTGGCAGATTTAAAATCGTTGAAAAGTTTCCTATAACATGGGTTTATTCAAAACTTCGTCGGCGCTCATGAAAATTTTGATTTTTGCAACCTCGTTTGCTCTACGGGCGCTACTGTGCGGCGTTAAATCACATCATCTTGGCGGCCAATTGACATCGCGAGATAACAGGGTCATTGTTTCGTAAGCTGTGTGGCAAGTTGCACCGTCCTGCCAATTCGGGCCATAAAAAGTTCTTACGATAGCGAACACCATTCACAGTAACTGCCTGACCGGCCTTATTTCGGAAAAAATACGGTCCGATGATACCACCAGCCCATAAACCGCACCAAACAGTCATTATCATTCGCACAAATGCGGCAATTCTGCTTATTGACTAATCCATTGAAGTGTAAATGTGCCTTATCACTGAAGATGATTTTCTTCGAAAATTTATCACCCACTGTTGCCATTTCTTGCCACCATTATGACCATTGACGACGTTTGGAATGGTCGAGAGGCTTTAGTCCTTGAGTCAATTGCACCTTGTTAGCGTGTTAATGCAAGTCGATATGCATTTTGATTTGAACGCCCATTTTCATAATAAGCCTGAATAACTTTAACGCGTTGCTCGATTGTGTGTCTTTCCACGGTTCAAATTGAGTTAGTCTGAAATAAAGAAATGTCAAATGAAATGCTGAAAAAAACTTGACGTTTAGTTGTGGTTCACATTCAACATCGGCCCTTAAAATTAAACCACCCGTTAGTATGGAAGCATGTCAGATCAGGGGCCTAATTCTGGCAGTCGTGATGGAGTACTTTCTCGATTCGAAAGCAATTTTATTTCAGTCGATACTGAATGAATCGAAATTATTTTTTCAATTTTGTGAAACTCAAATTAATGTCTTATAAAACCGAAAAAATAATTCCGATACGTTAAGTATTGACTGAAAAAATTAGATAATAAATTGCTTTCGAATCGAGAAAATACTCGATCACGACTCCCAGAATCAGGCCCCAGCCTGTCCGTGAACGTGAACTTAATTCCCCGTTCAGTCAAGAATGAAAAATTATCAATAAATTTTAATTCATTTCAAACTGTAAAATTCCTTTCTTCATTAAAATAACACTGTGTCACAAATTTTCAGCAAATGAACATGACACCTAATCTTTATGTAAAATTGTCCGCTGAATCCGAATATGAAGTCTGAATTGTCAAAAGTGGAACAATCCAAAATAATCGTTATTTTTGTTTGAGGAAAAATGATGTGACTTAAATGAAAATATCTTCAAAAATAATAAACGGATAATATATTTCTTATTTTGCAGAAAGATAATAAAATAACTAAAATACCCATGGGTTGTTTGGGGAGATTAGTCATGAAATGACAGATTTACAGTGGACAAAATCTTAAACTTCATGAAAAATTTCATGATTTTTTGCAATTTTGCTCTTTTCAAGTTTTTGTTTTAAGCCAGCTTGTTGTCCATAGCCTGTTAAAAAAAATGAAAAATGTATTTGCGAATCTGATTTATTGAGTCCTAGGATGTGCTGCATATTACCCTATCTCCTTCTATAAAAGGCGATGGCATAATCTTTAGCCAGACCGGCACATATTCATCAACATTTTAAGAGAAATCAAGCAAATCGTTACCACCGGAGCGATGTGTCTTCCAACCAATAACACTAGGAGAATGTAAGGAATTCTCAATATAATGACGTGTATTTTCTAATGCCCAAATAGAGAAAATTTTTTTTCTTTCCGCAAGTCCATTTGTTTGTTCGTTAATAAAATTAAATAGTTTTCGATCACAATGATAGTTCGGTTTTGAAACTGGCATCAACTGTAAAGCTTAAAACTTTATTCCCTACTTAAATTTCTTCATTGTCATTGATTTCTTTAAAATTTTTGGGTACAGTAGCAATGCTTTTATCTTATTTTAGCCTGCCTTGATAAGATTTGTTTTTTTTCTACACTCATAAAAAAATTCATCTTCATAATGATGATGCTCTAACATCAGAATTGTGACATAAATGTTATTACAAATTGCATCAATGAGGCAAAAAATGACATCAATCCAATAACGAACGTCATTATATAATTATGTCATATTTAATGCGTGACTATTAACATTATTGTCATGCTTAAAGAGTAAACTACGAAACAAAAAATCTATTTGTTTTAATTTTTTAGTTAAATAGATAAAATTTTCAAAGTTGAATGAGCCAATTTAGACTAGACTAATTTTTAGTCGGATTAACTTTTGTTCTTTCCAAACTACACTGGATTAATTATTCTGGCATAAAATTGTATACGTACACGCGGCTTTGTATGTGTTGGTATTTTTTTGTTTTTTTTTTGACGTTTGGTGTTCGTTCGCTGTAAACATAAAAACATTTCGGGCGCCTAACACCCTCTGTTTTAATATTCATGTTTACAAGACGGTGAACAACTAACGATTAAAATCGCTCTGCAAAAAAGAAAACACTGAACCTGTTTTTTCATAAGTGTGTATGTATTGGTTTTGTTATTTAAATTATGTTAAATTATGCCAACCAAAAACGACTCTCTTCACCTCTTTCGCCTACAAACTGTCGTTTTCTGCCAGAACAATTATTCTAGTGTAAATTGGCTCAATGATTACGAAAATCATATCGGGTATGCTGATGGTCTCTTAATATTAAGAGTTCTTCGGCAAACAAAGAGCGAAATACAAAAAATGTGTAATGGGTAAGTAAATAATTATATTCTCTCATTTTGATTTAACTCAATCTAATGACAGATTGCCTAAAGAGTCATCGCACTGATGATTATTTTTATTAAACTGACTGCAACTCTTCAATTCTGTAATGCTGATGACAATTTGACAAAGTGATTATAAGGCTGACATCACAGTAATAAAAATGGTCAGTTGCCATAGAACTGATATCAAAATACATTAGCGTTATGTTTAATAATCAAAAGTATTTACAGTTTTTTGAAAGACAAATATTAAAGATCCACCGCTTTCTCACGTGAATTAAAACTTATTTTAGTAAATTGTAAACTTGACTGCTGTTAAAAGAAAACAAAATAATTATGTCAGAGGACATAAGACAGAGTAGAACTTTAAAGCCTTTGCAAGTATTATTGCATTGTATATAAACCTTAAATAAACTCGTTATTGGGACAATATTTAGCACAAGGCTTGCTTAAGCCTGTCTTAAGCTTCTTATTCAAATTGTTTACCTGTAGATCTGTAATTTGCTATTACTCTCTTATACTGTTAGTTTTCGTGAATAATTTGAAAGCTACTGGATATCCGGGCTAATAAATTTACTTCTGTTCGATCATGAATAGTCTAAATTATGAATAAGTTCAACTAATTTTCAATCCTTAAGACAATTTTTTGATCAGAATCGATAAGCACGCGTTAGTCCTGCTGTATATTTTATTTTTTTTTTGTAAATAAATGTATTAATATCCCTTGTTAGTACTTGAGCAAATGCTACTTCACTAATTCTGGAAAACAATAAGTCGTATAATACAAATTTAAATCCCATTTGGCTACAGAAGGTCGTATAAACTTAAAATACCTGTTAACAATATAATAAAGTAACTAAATTCATGGCAATAATAAAAAAATACCTTTTTTGTAACTTTGCAAAAGTAAATACAATATTGTCAATATTGTGTGTATGTTTGTGTTTTTTTTTCTGTTCAAATAAGAGAAAAATAAATATGTAGTATGTGTATTAAATTAAGCGTAATGTTCAACTCAACAACATTATAAAGGACAATGGACGTAAATAAATCTGTACTTATACACAGGGATCCCCAAAGGACATTAAAATAATATACACAAGCACAAACACTTACACATACGCATTCACGCTGCCGTTGTTGTTGCCGTAAAAATAAACAAACAGTTTGCCTTCAATCCTGCAAGCATTTGTTATTACGCAGGTAAGGAAAAACAATCGCCATTATCTTAATTCTAATTTTTCGGCGAGAAGGCTCTTTTGTCGACACACAAAATACAAGCTCTGTCGTATGGCTTATCGTTTAAAAAAATAAGATTTTGGTTTATGCACTTGTGAACAGACAAATTATTTCAATGTAGTCAATTCAACTCGAGTGAGTTATTTAAGACGATCAACAAATATATTTTTCTTAAATAAAACAAAAAAGAAAATATTAAAAGTGATACTGAAAAAAGTGCCTCATGCAACCAATATAATTTTGAAAATTTAATGATATATTCTTATGCGTCCCATACACGTTTCAATTCAATTGTCAACTGTGCCTTTCAACTAAATTGGTGCTTGGCCACACACTTCATAAACTGAATTGAAAGATTTTAAATTAATTTTAAAATTTGATAAAATAAAAGACAATTTTTAAAATACTTAACTTTTTTTTTGCAAAAGAAAATTACAATCATTAGTTTTGACAGCTGATCAAGAGACTCGAGTACACACAGTAAAATCGAATTGAAAGACTTAGTAGTCAACTTGAAAAAATCAAAATCGTTTGATTTTGCTTCAAACAACTCGACAACTGCCAAACTAATCAATTGACTAAGCCATACACGCTTTGATTTGGACAAGAACCGACTCAGTTGACAATTGAATTGAATTGCGTATGGACTGCTTTATTAATTGCATTTTCATTCACATTATTCGATACCATGAAATTAAGACAGGTATGGGAGTTTTAATTTGAGGCGAATTGGTAATAAATGTTAATCGATAAGATGTTTTTATTAAAATAATTAAAATAAAAAATGGAAATGAATTGAACATATATTAATCATACGAAGTATTAAATTTGTGGTGTTAGTTATCACATTTTAAAGAGAGTTTGATAATTTCTTTAAACAAAATCTAACTTTTTCAGGCTTGGTTTAAATTAAATACATAAACGATTATTAAATTTAACAAACGTTTATTAAGAAAAATGTTCATAGATAATTTGTTTAGTAAACCTTTATTAAACTTAAAATACGTTTATGAATACAGGCAATCGAACTCAGCCGCACAATACTATTTTGTATAAAAATTACCAACAACAAAAATACAACACAGTATAATTACACTCAAAAGAAAAATTTATCCATCCGTACTTAAATCAATCCGAAGCGGTATCGCATTTTCTTGAATCAAGTACACAAAGATTGATTCAAGTATAGATTATAAAACTGCGTGGTGTGGTCTTCTAGCTTTACACCAGAGAACCAGACACAGAAAGAGAATCATAATATGATTGCTTTACCGACCCGTTTTACACCTTACAGAATTTCAATTATGGAACACCAGCATCATGACCGACATGGATTCGACTTTGAAATTTTTAAAGTTAGCTTAATATAAACTAAATGGGAACTATTGCTTTTTACTTTACTTTTAAACATGAAAAATTTATGTTTTTCTTCTTGTTCTGTTGTTGTTGTTTCTAAACAAAACAAGCCAATCGTTTTTACGTACTTTTTGGTTCTGTTGTAGTTTTTACAACAAACTTTGACAAACACTGGCGTATGCACGCATATAGAATCCAATGCTGAGAGATGAGACTCACCTTGTAATTGTACTCTCAGAGTGACACGGCACTACCAAAGAAAAGTTCAATATTTTTTTACTTAAGAATTTCGTACTTATTTTCGAAAGTAATCCCATTAAGGAATGTTTTAGTTTACGTTTGAGTGTTATTCGAACTTAAATTTTTTCTTAAAGTAAGTATAAAAAACTTTATTTATCCAGAGTGTTTTTCTTTCTGTGTAGACGATTAGGCAACGAATGCGATGTTAATACGACCTTGTGAATTGGAGAAATGTGGGGCTTGTTCTGTTCATAATTTTTATTTTACCTAGCATTTACACATGCCACTGCCAGTTCGAAAATCTCAATACACTCATACTTTTTTACTAATACACTCACATTTTTCGCAATGGCAGCTCCAGTGGCATCAAAAATTGCATGCGAGTGGAAATTTGGCACTTGCATGCCATTAAATGACAAAACGATGGACAATGTTACCCTGTTTAAAATTTAATGCAAACTTACTGGATTATTGTCAAATGTTAATTGAAGTTTTGACTTGATTAATGTATTATTATGATTAATTTTTTGAAACGCGCACTACTAAAAGCAAGTTTGTCAATTATAAAGCATTAATATGGTTAAAATAATGCTTTTATGATTAGCTCGGTAACTCTCTTTGGTTTTTTGGTACTTTTTTTTTAATTTGAGATGTAAACAAATTATCTCAAGTTTGCGCTTCGACGACATTTTGAAAATGTACTCGTAGTGGCATATGTAAACACAAAAGCAAATGGCATGAGATTCGACGATTTCGAACAATTTTTCTTTGATAATATGTATACAACAGTGGCATGCCACTACTTGCATGTGTAATGGCAGGGTTATGTAGAAACTATAAAATTCGCAGTATGCGTTTGGAATTCTTTTTTAAATAATTGCTTTATAAAAAAACGCTGCTTTTAATGCAACGTTTTTTCTTTTTTTTTCTTGACAGAAATGAACATTCTCCTTATTTCATTGGGCAGATGTGAAGAAAAAAAAACCATCAGCTGATAAAAAGACGAGTTCAATATATTTTGTTTCTGTGAAATGTATAAATTTTTTTTATAACCGTCCGGAAGTAAAGAAAACGTGTCGCTAGTTCATTCCAACGTTCAGAAGTCTTCCAAATGCTTGCAGGACAATGTGTCGCTGCTGCAAAAACAAAATAAACTTTTTGACTTCTACAGGCATAACTGTAACTCTGTGACTTTGTAAGTGTGTATGTTGACAATTTTATAGACCTTAAACTTGTAAATTTATCCGATTTTGTTGGTATTATTTTTATTATTTGAACTTTATTTGTTGTGTACCTTGACCACGATGACAATGTTGTTTGCAATAACTTTGTTTTGTTAGAATACAAAATAACTTTTAAATAAAGTTAAAAGTAATAAACAAAAATAGTGCTGGCAAATACTTTTAATTATTTTATATTATCTAGATCCATGTTGTTTCGCAAAATAAATTTGTTTGGAATTTAAAGATGGATGATTTCTTTTTTTCAAAATGGTTTGTTTTAAAGAACTATGTATTGTCTTATGTAAATAAAAGTTCTGGCAGTGGAACAGTTAACATCTGAGAGTAGTATTCAATAAATAGTAGTATAGTTCAATAAATAATGATCTGATTTTATTTTGGACAACTTACCCTTTTTATGGAAACAGCATTTAATTATAAATTTTATAAAGTGGGCAGGCGCGGATTCCGGGGGGGGGGGGGGAAGGAGGGAGAATTCCTTATAGTAATATTTTTTTAATGTACAACATTTTTGGAAATCCCAGCCAGGTTTTTCTTCTTCTTTTTATTGAATCTCTAACGAAATTTTCAATAAGAATTTTTTGTTTTGTTTATTGAATCTTTAACAAAATTTTTAATAATTATCCAATTTTTAATGCTAATAGTTATTTATAAGATATTTCAAATGAAACATCTAGTTTACCGTATTCAAATACTTATTATTCTACATTCAATCCAAGCAGGTGCCATCTATACCCAAAGACTAAGCGTTTGACTTGATAATGCGTGCGGTTGAATTATTAATAAGCCTTAGTATATGCAATACTTATGTATATATGTGTTATATGAATCAAAATTCTATACAATAATTTTTGACGAAAGCACGTATTTGTCGGGGAAAAGCCCGATTTCTTTATCTTTAAAATATTTCAACATACATTAAAAAGTTGTTAGGGAAGAATTTATTGGCTTTGTTGTAAACGAATTTGAAGAGGCTTCAAAAGATATGGATGACGTTGATGTGTCAATTGATGCGAAGGCACTATCATCAATAGTTCTTAAAGCTTTGACAAATTTTGGTGTTGACCAAAAAAATTGTGTAGGAGCTGGAACATATGGGTGTCTTCTGATGTCAGCAGAAAATGGAGATGGCAAAAATTCTGGAAACCGCGAGAAATGCGAAACAAACAATTTCTTAAAGCAATAAAGTGCCATTAATACAAGAAGTGGTATCATTTGTTAAAGAAACTACAAAATTTTTTATATGCAATCATCCCAAGCGAAACGCAGTTTTAGCAAAGTATTTGGGAGCCAAACTCTCTACATTATGCGAGACACGATGGCTGAACCGTCACTAATCAATTTTACACTTTGCAACAAGTGTAGTATAAGCTTTGGAAAGGTAGAGATATTTCACCAAAAGCCTTATATTAAGGAACT
This sequence comes from Pollenia griseotomentosa, assembly GCA_963931875.1. Taxonomy (NCBI): domain Eukaryota; kingdom Metazoa; phylum Arthropoda; class Insecta; order Diptera; family Polleniidae; genus Pollenia; species Pollenia griseotomentosa. Next base: position 131,903,370 of record OZ007562.1, read on the forward strand.
CACTTAGTACTTTTGAATTTATTTGCGGAATATACATTTTAAGTGTGATACTTATTGCACAGCCGTTTAGTATCATTTTACAAAAGCACGATATAGATCTTCAAAAAGGATCAAGCCTTATCCAAACTTTAATCATGTGCCTTGAAGAGAAAAGAAGAACAATTTAAATAGATTTTTAAAAAAGTTAAAGTTATTTGCGTTCAAATCGAGGTTCCAATCGAAATGACAAGATTTGAGCGAAATAATCACATCCAAACTGTTAAAGATTACTACTGAGTTGTAGGTTTCGTTGCTCTTATTGAATTTATTTTAGAAGATCTCAAAACACCTTTCCCAATAGATATTCTAAATGTATTGAACATACCTAAAATTACACTGATTACACTAAGTTTTATAGATAAACAAAACTTTTAAAACCACAACTAGCCGATGAGCTGATTATGTTTGATAAAAGAAATAAACACCTACTAACATCTAAACTTGGGCCTGAACTGTTGCATTGGCAGCAAATATGGAAAATATCTGACAATCTATCAGATAACGTTGTGGATGCTTTAATAAACTGTGATTAAGATATCTACCCAAATCTAAGAAAAATATTTCAAATTTTCGTTTTAATGCTAGTCAGTAATGCAACGAGCGAGAGGTCATTTCCCAACATTTCTCAACAATAACAGAAAATAGAGTGTTCTATCTAAATTTGCCTCACAAGGAAATCATAAATTGCTTATTTAAAAAGATTAATTTATATTGAACTGATCTTATATTTTATATAACTTTATTGTTGAGTTTTTTTTAATAAAATATATATGGTTTTTTATAAACTTTTAAAAACAAATTTTTTACTTTTTTCTATCATACAAAATTTCCCCCCTCAAAGGCTCAAGCAGGATCCGCGCCTGAAAGTGGGTTTTTCCATTTCCCCTTATTTTGCTAGTTGATTAATCACAATTATTTACAAATCGAGTGGTGTTTAATAACGTTAATCCGTGGTGTGGGCACCAGTGATTCAGTTTCAATATTTTTAAAAATTACTTGATTCATTCGCTAATAGAGATAAGAACCGCCCGTCTCTGAGAGCAGTTTTGAACTTTGAAACTCAATTATTTTTTACCTATGAAAAAAGTTATTCTAGGGGTCTAAGTTGAAACCTCGGTTTCACAAATTTAAAATTTTTTTAGTCATTTTATATTAAAGTTGAAAAACAAATTAGTGCTAAAATTTTACTTTAACGAAGATATTTTTAAAATCATTAAAATACTGAATCTAATCGAATCTTAATATTTATTTAAGTCAAAAATATCTCTAGAGGGAAGCGAACTGACACCAAAGTATTCCCGGGGTAGATCTTTGGTGGTAGAGACCGGCTTTAGTAACACTTTATATGAAGAAGACCTATCACTTTTACTTGGGGTTGTCATTGGAGGGGGTCAATTGACACCATCTATTCCCACATCTATTTACATCTATTCCCAATGAGCGTGTTTAGTGTTAGTTACTACAATGTTGTATTATTTCAATAAAACAAGTCCTATAAACTAAATTAAAAGACTAAATTTTGGAAAGTCCCAAAAAAAGTGTGACACCACCGGTGAAGACTGTACTGTAAATAGCTGCGTTCGTTTACCCTAAAATTTGTACAAATTTGTACTGGATTTTACTGAAATGCGTTCGCGTACACATAAATTTGTAAAATTGTCAAATAACTCACCTACTGGATTTTACTGGGATTTTACTGGAAAAGTAAACGAACGCACATATTTATTACTATTTGCCTTTTTGTTCTTCATGTTCCAGTTAAATGATTGGTTTTCCTTTCACTGGTCATGAGTTTTTTCTTTTGGTACTTGCTCTAGTTTCACAAATACGCAGGGATTTAACTGATTTATTAAGAAGATTTTCTAACCTTGAAACATGGGGGCTGAGTCCCGATTTAAATGATCGTGAGTATTGGAAAAAGTTTTCAATCTAAGAGACACTGCGAACGAACCATTGTTTAAACATTTGAAAGTAGGAATAAGTATGTGGAGAGAATAGTTTACCAACTAGAACTTTCAAAGACTGAATACCGTTTTCACACATTTATCTACATTTATTCAAAGTTAAAATCCAACAATAAAATTCATTAGCAGCAAATGTCAAATGCATTTAAAAAAAGAATATCTTCAGCGATCAGTTTCGCACGTTGCTTTCGCAAATATCAGTGTCATAAAACACAACGAAAAGGGCTCTAAATTTTAGTATGGCTTACCTTTATTCGCAGAGTTGCCAAAGCTAACTCATGCATATTATGGTTGGGCCTTTATATTTTTGTCTAACTGAAATATGGAACAAAAATATTCTTTTTTATTAATCACCTCAATTTTCTATTAAGCTACGGTCAGACTTATCAAATATTTGACGAAAAAAAACGGGACCAACAACCAAACTAAAAAATCATTTCGTTTAATATCAATATTTTTTTGATTAAAATACCACATCTTACAAAAAACTGTTTTTTGCTATGTCTAGTAGTATAATTTCAATTTCAATTAATTAGTTTATTTTGTAATATTAAGACCATTTTAAATCTCACTAACTATTTACAAAAGTAGGGGTTACGCTTATTTGATCAAATATTTAATAAGTGTGACCGTAGCTTTAGTTTACGAAATATTTCAAAATATAACTTTTGACGAAAAAATTCAAGTTTTTTTTAAAGAAAAAACGTAACTTTTTTATTCTTTCCCTTGCAACACTGGTAAACATATCAGTTGTTTGCAACAATGTAAAAGTAAAAGTAAGAAAAAACGTAGCGCAGCTGTGATTTCAACACCAACTGAAAAATTAATTCGCCTTGAGCTTAACCTAAATAAGGAGGCAAGCGTTTCTTTATATCAAAACTTTTAATTTTTATACAGTTAACACCAAAAAACCTTTAAAATTAAGCACCAGGCGGCTAAAAAATTTGACATGCCACATCGCTACAGAGGCTTAATTTATTAAAACTATATTGGCATTTGAATATTTATGTTTTGTACACTTTCTGAAATGACCTAATGATGTCCGTCCGGTTAGATACAAATAAACTTTTTGCGCAAAGTGCACGTCGATATTTTGAAGCTTATTTGATGAAATTTGGTACATTAGTTGTTAATAAGACGTTAAAAAAATAAAACACTGCGATACCAAGGCAAACTCAAAAAGCTGACCGCATAAGGGAGAGTTATGCTGGCTGTAAATTTTTCTTTGCAAGGAGTTTGGCATTTAGCATACGTATTACTTCCAAAAAAAAAGAACCGTCAGCATAGCTTTCGTAATAAGTAAATAGTTTCTGATAATTTATATATATTTCCTGATAAATATAGAGTATATGAAGGCTAATTTTAAACTAGTCTTTTAAAACGTCAGATTATTGTATACGCGAACTTTTTTAAGCAATTCACAATGTCTAAAAAAATTTTATTATTGCAGTTGATTTTCTGAAAAAGTTTAATTTCTGACATAAGAAATGTTAAAAAAATTGTTTGCTGGGAAAATGAAAAATATCACTTTTACGTTGAAGCGACCTTGGAACACAGACAGTCACGTTTGGTTATTGTCAACGGGGCGTATGATTTTTGCTAATTTAAAATTAAAGATATTAAAATCAAACACAGACATTTATTCATACATGTATGGAAAGTGGAAATTTTGAACTGGCTCAGGGCTGTCAGACGATTAATTTTCTTTGTTTTGTATATAAAATATGAAAAAAGTAGCACAACTTTTATCTTACTCTTATATAGTGTAAGATTACCATTTTTGTTAAGTGTGTAAAAGGTACTTTATAAACTTGTTATTTTTCTTGAGCGAGTGCTTAAAAAAAAGAATTTAAAATTAGAATCTAAAACCGTTGACAACACATGAAATTTTTGATTTTTTTAAAGAGAATTTTTAATTTGCAAATATGTATATCTTCCCCAAAAATAAGTAAAGATGAAAAACAAAATAATAAAGATTGGGAAAAAATGCTAGGCTATTGGTTAGTAGTTATGATGCATCGAAGTACTAAATAAATGACGGACTTATGCATTTTTATTGTTGATTATAAGGATGGCTTAAGCCGATTTAACAAGCTTTAAATTCGTATAAATTGGCTCATTCGTCTTCAATAACAGCATATTGTTCTGCTGGTTATTCCTTACTGGAATCGCATAAAAAGGATTTAAAAAAACATGCCGAAACCAGTCGCTACAAACAAAATAATATAATATTTTTAACAAAAAATTTTTATTTTGAGATATTTGGGGATTTCTTATTAACATTTTTCTAGCTATTTAAAAAAAAAAATTAATAATTTGGTCAGAAAAAAACAAAGAAAAAATATTAACTTTTTTAGGTTTTTTTTGGGGGGATTTGGGAATTTGGGGGTTTTTGGGGATATTGTTTTAATTTCTTGGGGACAAGGAAAAAAAGTTTCTGGCAGCCCTGAATTGGCTTAAGAAAGCAATTTAATCTTAAGAATATTTACAAGACGTATGATGTATATTAAATATTAACAAAAACGCTCATACGCTATGGAGAGCAAAATTAAATTCAAAATTTACGCTCGTTTGAATTGGTGATGCATTCAAGTTTAAGCAACAAAGTAAGTACACGTAAATTGTATAAAAAGTACTTTTTAATAACGTCAAATGTATTTTTTTTTTTTAACATGTCATAAACATCCTTTAAGCAGCACACATATAAATGCAGATATTACAATGAACTTGTTGCTGTGTGAATGTGTACTTAGCAACTGACAGTATTTCCAAATACAATGTGAAATATAACAATAATTTAACAGTGTAGTAAAAAACTGTTTTTTTTTCAATTTACAAAAGTATATGATGTATGTATTTGTTGTTGTGTGGCACTGTAAAAACCATTTTTTTCTTAAGTAAATAACTGAACTGTAGTAAACTTTTGTGGTTAAATATATTAAGTAAAAATAAAATTCAATCAATACATGTGTTAGTACACAAAAAAAGTTATTTATGCATAATTAAACCACAAACAGACGACTGTTTAAAAAAATACACGGATAAAGTCAAACAAAAAAATATGTTAAATTTTTTACAAAGTTTTAATACGTAAAAATTTCGCAAAGCACGCTCTGACTGGCTGCACTTCAAGCATATAACGAATAAATCTGTTTCTGATATGGCCAACAAAATCGCGGTTGGCCGCAGCCATTTTGATTTGCATTTTGAATAACATTAAAAGTTAAAAATACAAATTTAAAATTTTTACAATATTTCTTATGAGTTTCAATGAATTGCCATATATAGCAATATTAAAAAAAGGAACAAATTTTTACAAAAAATTCGTATATGTAAGTAGCAAAAATTTCACAACATTTGCTATAAATATCAAATTTTCACACAACTTTGTATAAATAGGAAATTTTCACAAAAATGTATATAAAAAATTTCCACAATGTCTTCTTTTTCTATCTTCTACTTTCACAAATAGCAAATTTTTACAAAATTATCAAAAAGCAATTTAAATTTTTGGGAATACAAAATTTTAATTTCAAAAGATTTTGTTATTCGTGCTTAATTCCCAGTTTTTATTATTGATAAAAACACTTGAAATTTATTGTTGATGGGATAAGCTATTCCTATGCGCATTTCACTGGTTGCTTAGGCCAGATCATCAGGAAACTTCATCCATAAAGATTTTAGAAAAACTAAAGATATTAAACCAAATAAAACTGTTAAGCGTATAAGACTTATAACAACAGTTCTACTTGTAACAATATCAAAGCTTAAACAAAACACATCAACAATAAACAGTGGGTTTATCTCATCTTACATTCCCCACTACAATTAGTTGAAATTCTCTCAACATTAATTGTAGTTGTAAGTAGGTTAAGAAAAACAAAATAAAAACAACAACAACTTACAAAAGACGTTGTCAATTAAGTGTTTTTTTAGGCCGTGCACTTGCCTGTTTATTATCAAAAAGCAATTTCAATTTTTGGGAATACAACATTTTAATTTCAAAAGATTTTGTTATTCGTGCTTAATTCCCAGTTCTTATTATTGATAAAAACACTTGAAATTTATTGTTGATGGGATAAGCTATTCCTATGCGCATTTCACTGGTTGCTTAGGCCAGATCATCAGGAAACTTCATCCATAAAGATTTTAGAAAAACTAAATTTTTTTTAAAAATAGCAAATTTTAACAAAAATTTCTATTAATAGTAAATTTCTACAAATTATCCTTTAAAAAGCATATTTCCACAATATTTCCTATAAAAAGCTAATTTTCACAAAATTTCGTAAAAATAGCAATTTTTCACAAAAATTCCTTAAAATAGAAAATTTTCACAAAAATTCCTATTAATAGCAAATTTTCACAGAAAATTCCTATAAATAGCAAATTTTTACAAAATGCCCTTTTAATAGATATTTCATATCAATAGCAATTTCCTATAAATAGAAATTTCCACAAAATTACCAATAAATAGAAATTTCCACAAAATTTCTTATAAATAGCTAATTTTCTCAAAATTTTGTTTAAATAGCAATTTTTCATAATATTTATTGCCTTTAAATAGAAAATTTTCACGAAATTTCGTAGAAAAAGGAAATTTTCAAATTCTTCCTAAAACTAGCAAAAAATTTCCTATAAATAGAAATTTCCACAAAACTTCCTAAAAATAGAAATTTCCACAAAATTACCTATAAATAGAAATTTCCACAAGATTTCTTATGAATAGCAAATTTTCTCAAAATTTTGTATAAATAGCAATTTTTCACAATATTACCTTAAATAGAACATTTTCACAAAATTTCGTAGAAGTATGAAATTTTCAAATTCTTCCTAAAAATAGCAAAAAATTTCCTGTAAAGAGAAATTTTCACCAAATTCCCTATTAATAGCAAATTTTCACTAAATATCCTACAAATAAAAATGTCCACAAAATTCCTTATAAATAGCAAATTTTTATGAAATTTTGTATAAATAGCAAATTTCACAAAATTTCCCCAAAAAAGCAAATTTTGCTATATACATATGTTGTTAACCTTCGGCTTTAGATATGGTAGCGAGCCTTTACAAACAGATACGCGCTTGAACTACATTGGCAAATTCTTCAAATGAACTATAAAAATCCGTTATCGGGTGGGCTTATAAGCAAAATTCCATGAGGGCAATCCAGAATGGAATCTACGGACTCCTTCACATTCAGAAAAATGCAGTCAGTGGAGCATATTGTTACCGCATAATTATCAATGAGTTTTTGTTTGAAAATATGGATGACATTGAAACGGTCAAGATGTGTTTTCAACACGATATTTCGAGGACTTGGTCGCTTGGTCGATTGTTTTCTGTGGGTCTACGTGATATTTTGGTTTTATTTTGTAAGTTTTATATTATATTATATTGAAGGTTAAAAATGCGACGGCGCAGTGGCTGTAACTGTCGATTAAGATAATTTTGCAGTTTTTTTTTGCTGGAGAGAAGACTTCTTAAACTTTTAATTTGATTAAAATCGGTTTAGTAGTTAATAAAAAAATTTTGGGTAAAAGTTGAACTTTTGATGTTTTTTAGCATTATTTAAGAAAATGCTTTTGATTGAGATTTAAAATTATTATATTTTTTTTTTATTAAAGAAGGGGGATGTTTTTAAGTACACTGTTTTACGAACTTACTAATCTACATAGCTGCCAAATTTCATTTGTGCATGTCAGATTTTTAATAGCCATAACATGATAACTTTTAATAGTTGTAGTCATAGTATGCTTAAGAAGCAAACAAAATATCTTTACTCTAATAATATTTTGCTATCGCCAATTGTAAAATAATTATGTATTAGTTGCGTTGCTTTTTTTTAATACGCCTATCGAATTGTTTATTAGTGGGTGGTTAAACAATTAAAAAAAATTTCGATTAAAAAAACAAGCTTAAATAAATAAAAAAAAATAAAGAAATTGTATTAACATTAAAAATACTGTAAACTGCCACAAAATAAAAAATCGATGTAAAAAAAATTTAATTTTTATTTAATTGTTGTGTGAGTGGTGCTGTATCATAATATGATGACTTCTAAACTTATAATGATTAACATGATAATAATATGATAACTTCTTAACTTATTATGATTAACATAATTATAATATGATTAAGGGAAAAATATTATGATGTAATATTACAAATTTATTTGGTCATAAAATCATTCAATAATAATCGTAATATGGTGACTACAATCATGTTTCTTATCATAATATGTTGCTCTTAGAATATGTTTACCCCAACTATGTTTTTTCTTTGCATTTAGGATTGATATTGTAAAATTTAAATACGAAATGACAAGCTTTTCAATACCCTTTCCACCTGTCGTGAATAAAAATGTTTCTTTTTTAACTTATAAAATTTTAATTTCACATGTTTTGAATACATTAATTGATATTCAAGTAAATAAAATAAATAAATAAATAAGTCAAATTTAATACAAGATTCCTTTCCTTGAGAAACAATATCTTCATTAAAGTAATCTTTGTTCATACATTCCTGTCTTTCGTAATTTTACATGACGATTACGAAAAGAAGCAGCATCGATATAGAAGTGCAACAAAACTTTATTACTTACTTGGTGAATAAATAAATTGCATCAATTAATTTAAAAAATTTTTAAGCATCATCGACATGGTATAAATCGTCTTTGTAAATTGCAATGCAGTATTCAACGACAATGGAAGAATACCTCCAATTGATAGGCCTGAGGCCTCTTGGGAATTTCTTAACATGATTAAAAGCATTTTTTGTTCCGGAACTGTTAAATTGTACCAGCAAGCATCGTAAGTCATGGAAATGACATCATCGTTCTGCATTAAATTAGACAATTAGTTTTCATAAAATAAATTCAAAATGTTAAATAATTGTTACCGATACTTCGATAAGATTTCCCAATGAACAATACGAATAGACCATGCCAAATAAATAAAGTAAGTAGGCTGGAGCTGGTGGCCAAATGTTCAGAAAAATGCAAACAATTGTAGAAATTATACCGAAGAACTCGGTACTAATTTGAACAAAAATAACCCAAAAAAAGGTATTTCTAATTGTGTCACAGTAACTAAAAAATCAATTTATTTTTGAGTTAAATTTCGAGCTAAACATTTTAAAACTTACTTTAAATATTTCTGATGCCACTTAAATAAATCATTCAATGGACCAGCCGATTTTCTTACGTCTCTAGGGTTAACTTCCAAAATTGTATCCAGATCATCAAATTTACATTTCAGAATATTCTTAATTAACGGTATATGAGCCGCATATATAAAAAGCCACGAATCAATAACAAAATTACCGAAACCTCCAAAGAATACACAAATTATATGGATGCCAAAAGTTAAATAAAAACCAAAATCGGTTTGATTATCGATGAAGGGTATCATAAAGGGTATGATTTCTACGCGTCTATTCAAGACAATCAGCATAAAGACCGGTACCCCAACTACAATTAGAGCTGTTATGACAATAACTGTGAATAAAGAAGTCAGTAGTTTTTTGACTAAAGAAATATTGTAACTCAAGCATTTTCTATAAGCCATTGATTTAACTTCATAAATTTTGTACATTTCGGCGATTTCCTTGAATAAATAACGAAAATTTACTTGTTGGTAAACTACATTCACAAGTTTGGCATAACCCTGAAATTTTGGGAGAAAATGAGTTTAAGATTTTAATACTAATTGTCCATTCACCTGTATAGCAGTACCCAAAATTGAAATAGCTTTCAATAGATTATAATAATTTCTTCTGACAATAACCTCAACATAAATGGTGTAAAATTGGAAAGCAATTGACAAATTTATCAGTAAAAATATAGCAATTGTCTTCCAACCAATTTCGTAGTTTTCTTTTATAACATCAACTCCACAAAGCCTCGAAATTTTCCGAGTAAAATTGAATATTTTTTTAAACTTTCTTAAATATGTGTCGGTCATTATTTGCACGATTATTGCAGAAATGAAAGGCTTACAATGACTGTTACTTGATTCAAAGAAAAATAAATGTTTTGTTTTAAATGAAGGAGAAGTAACTGCTGCACAATAGTACACTTAGTCAGTATTTCAGGTACTCAAAATATTGGAATTGAAAATCGTATACGAAAATTGTTGTTGAAAATAAATATTTGAATATATTTGAATACGCCAAGAGGCGCTGAAGTCATGACAGTTACGATAAAAACTATTTCGCGAAAAGTTAATTTTTATTGTTTTTAAAAAGTTTTCCTTTTTTGCAAAACTATTAAAAGTAAATTATTTTGATTACTTTCATGCTAACATTTAAATCTACCTTCACTTTTCCACATTTTTTGAAAATTCAGTTTTTGCTGCAGTTTAATTGACAACATAGTTTGCAGAAATGTTAAAGATAAAGTGCTAAGTCCTCTTTTAATATGAAACCTTATGACAAAATATTAGCACTTTTTGTTTGTTAACTTTAAAATAAGATTTTTTTTTGAAAATTAGCAAACTAGATTTTCAATTTAAACTAATAAGCAAAAGATTCTTGATGTTAGTCATACGTAAATTGAAGGGCCATGACGCACAATTAAATTAATATCCATAGGTGAAATTAAGAATCCGATATCAATCTTTCCGAAATAAAAGTCAGTATCCCCCATTAACGCCGACTCATGGGCCTTTTCATTGCCGGTGATGTTGCGGTGACTCTTAGAGCTCTTATGTAATCATCCACTAGCTAGGATTTCACAAAAGAGTCCATCAAGGCCTTAGAGACTCCAGGCTGTCCAGCAATCCTACTCCTTATCAATTATATGGCCTTCAAAATCCGTAAAACCTACACTGCAGTCATCGGGAAGCCTATATGTCCCATTATTATATATATCCTCAAGGAAGACCCTGCACCTGTACCCCTTTTCCTAGAGTCCATTCGTTGCGTAATGGCAAACCGTTCTAAGCATTTTTATCATTGCCACATGTCACGACACTGTTTTTAAGCTAAACAAAACTTGCACTGAAAAACCAACTAGCAAAAAATCACAAGTATAACAATGATATTTCTAATCATGTTAACCTTAACTTGTTCTAATTGAAATGCTTTATCATGACTCGCTGAACTATCATGTTTCGCTATAGAAACAATTTGACACGAAGAATGTTCTTTTCTTTTTAGTCTTGCGAAAGTCAGAATGTTTTTAACAGACGGACAGTCGGGCCGAAATGGGTAAATGGACTGGGAAATAGAATTGAATTCAATTTAACAAAAATAGACAATTTAAAAGTGGAACAAAGAAGCTATGAATCTCCTCCATTTATAAAACCATATTAATATTTTTTCAATATTTTCAACACAAGCTCAACCCAGTACGCTCGCTCCCTTCATTAAAATATAAGTAGATTTTTTTTAATACAGATCTTGAGCATTTTAAGAAGCTATTTGTTCTAAGTTTGAATACTCTTACTGTTACCATTCTCCAAATATACGGAAATGTTTTGATGCTGCCCCGCCTACGTCTGCAATACAGCCCAGTTTCTGACAGTTGTTGTGCATTTTAAACCAAGTCCCCTAAAAAAAAAATTTATAAAGTATAGCAATTGCCGTTCCCCAGATAAACAGAATTCTGCAGAATTGGCACCACGCCCATGTTTCCACTTCCACCTACTTTTTGACTAATCTTGCGTTTTAATAACCCAGTATCGGGACAACTTTTCTCCAAATAAATCTACTTCTCTAATTCTGCCAAATCATGTCGGATGTTGTGTACTGATGACCAAAATGCTTAAACCTAATTTGCCTTTCTCCCGAAAATAGACATCTATAATGTCTTTGTATAGGTGATGCCAGACCCATTTCTTCAATTGTGCTCCAAATTTGACAGATATTCTGTATTAATAACCAAGATGCTTGTACAAAATTTGGACACTATATCCTTTACAGTTATCTAGGTTAGGTAAGGTTCCACTGGCAGCCGCAATTAAGCATAGCTCACGTGGGTCCAGTCATAAGTTCCCGTTGTGTTACCATGATACACCGTCTCTCAATGTTCCTACGTTACTTGGCTGTTGATATTGTCACTCAGCCATCCGGTTGATGCAGTGAAGGAGTGGATCCAGTTCAAATCAATGTCAGAGAGACAGATTTTGTCCCTGATGATTCTTTGACCAAACAGCTTAAGTCGCAGGTCTCCGAATGGCAAACCGTGACAGAGAAGATGTTCCGTTGACTGCTCCTCTTCCTTTTCCCCTATACCCCTATAGGTCATTGTAAGGGAGCCCCAACCTTTGGGCGTGTTTTTCAATAAGCCAGTGGCCAGTTATAGCCGCAATTAGGTTTCGTAGGTGATGTCTGCACAGCCTTAATGAATACCGTGCCCTCTTTTCATCTATGATGGGCCAGATTTTTCTGTTTTCCCCACATGTAGTTTCATCAAGCCACCTCTGATTGGCAATGAGTTGAAATTTGTTTGCAATAATGTGCTTCCTCCTTGGGAGCGAAGCACCTATATCTATCATGGGTCGAGCCGCTACGACTCAAGGTTGTTCCTTCATGTGCCAGCGAATCAGCCATACAGTTTCCATGTATGCCCCTGTGTCCAGAGACCAAATTAAGGGTAACCACTGAATGTCTCGCCATCTCCTCCAAAGTCATCCGGCATTCTCAAACGATTTTCGATATAGTGAACACACTCTCCAGGGATCTTATGGTAGCTTTACTATCGGTAATAATGTGAATATCCTTGCCAGATATCTCACCATAACGAATGTGCCTCGCGGCTGTGTAGATTGCCATTTTCTCGGCCTAAAGGACACTGCAGTGATCCGGCAGCCTACGAAAAATGCTCCAGTTAAACTGCTCGGCGTAAATGCCAGAACCGACACCATGCAGTCGGTGAATATTCGTATCGCATCCGCGGGGCAGTGTAGGTCATCATGATGAGGCATATTATCCAAGATGCTTACGATGAAGCCAGGATCTGAGATTGGCTCAGGTGTGACATAATCAACGTCCGTTTGCCAATTTATATCATATAGGACTCTTGCATGTCCGATGTTTTAAGTTATCTAGATATATATAAATATATTGTGTGCCACGCCCACTTCTCTAATCCCACGCAAATTTTGTCGGGTGTTCTGTACTGCGCCCTATGCTCCAATGGGAGTTAAAGGAACATATATATATATATATTCTGTACTGCTAAGCAAGATGCTTGTAAATCTAGATATACAGAAATCTTTGTTTGGGAGGTGCCACCATCCTGTCCTCTTTTTTTAAATGTTGTGTGTTGCTAACCAAGATATTTGTACCAAATTTGAAAACTTTAGCTCTGGCCGTTCCCCAGATATACAGAAATCTTTATTATCTTTGTAAGAGAGGTGATACGCCTACTTAAAATTTGGAAAAACTAGCCCATAGCTCCTTCCAGACCGTCAATAATATTCTGTTAAAGTTTCATAAAGATCGGCTTAGCGGTTTAGGCGGCTATTATATACAAACATAAATACATTGTACATTCATTTCTTTATAAATGTTCATGATATATAAATATACTTCAATATTTTTAAACGTGTTTGCCCATTGTGTAATAACATAAATTGTTAGAAACAAATAGAAATTCTATGGAATTGTTACAACGTTTTTTACATAAATAATTGAGTTATTATTTTCCTATAATTATTTATTGTTTATCACACCTACCGCAATAACAATTGGGCTGTGACAATTATAACAGCTCCCTTATGCAATTAAGTTATCAAAGAATATAGACGAACTACACTTAATTGTTAACACCTGCTAATGGTTAATAGCGACCATATTGTTGAAGCTACATCTGTATAATTGGCGGTCATGTATTCTGCAATTTTTTGTCAATGACGAAGGCAAGGCCATCATCGTCAGCGGCTATTGCTATACGTCGAGGATGATTAGCTTATTAAAGCTTGAATTGGATGATATGGTCACCTACCTCATTAACAAGAGCACAGCTTATGTCAAATTTTAAATTCTACAAATAAGCCACACACAACAGCGGCCCTCAAAGCCAACCAAACTCCTGCCATCGGCCAAACTCATTGTGATTTTTGGGCCAGAGTCATGGAGAAATTTAACAAATCTGATGTGCTGTTATACGAAACGACAGCAAACCACTTATTTTAAATTGTTTTCTAAAAGTGTGTTAAAGAAAATTTACGATAAAAGGAAAGTGATTTTATTATTTTTAATTATATATTTTTTTTTTTTTTTCCTAAGTTTTATATTTATTCGACCTTTTAAATTCAATATTTAGTTAAAATGATTAAGCTCGAGGTCTGTTGTATGTAAAATTTTTCTTTATTTGTTTCCGATATTTCGATATTCTTTGAATATCATCATCAGGGAATGTTTACTAAAATTTAACAATAACAAAACAATATATAAATACTCAGTATAAAAAACATAAAATTTTATATATAGCAAAACCAAAGACAAAATACCTAAAATGGAAAAATCCAATGTTATATACAGGATACCTTGTACTGGACGAGAAAACGAAAACTGTGACCAAATGTATGTTGGAACGACGAAGAATAAATTAAAAACAAGAATTGCCGCACATAAATCGGACCAAAAATTAAGACTTAAGCAAACTTTTAAGCAAAAAACAGCCTTGACAAACCACTGTGTACAAAACAAGCACAATCCAGATTTTGATAATGTACGTATATTACAAACGGAGACCAATTACAAACGCCGTTACATGCTCGAAATGCTCCACATTATTAATTTACCACCAGACAAGAGGATGAATTTTAAAGTTGATACTCTCAATTGTGCTCTTAGCTACAGACATTTGATAACCAAAGCAAAGAGAAGAACATAATAACAAATTGTTTGACATAATCAGTATAGGTTTTGATGCTGAAATGTGAAGAGCTATTACTCCTTTATTGTGGTTAATGTTAATTTTAATGTGAGTAATTATGTTTTTGTCGATCTTCATTACATTGTTTTTATATTTATTGTATTCTAAGTATTTTTTTATAAAATTTAATGTTTTTTATACTGAGTATTTATATATTGTTTTGTTATTGTTAAATTTTGGTAAACATTCCCTGATGATGATATTCAAAGAATATCGAAATATCGGAAACAAATAAAGAAAAATTTTACATACAACAGACCTCGAGCTTAATCATTTTAACTAAATATTATTTTTTTTTTTCTTTAATTATTCAGCAAAAAAAAAAACATTAATTTAAACTTTTACGTACAAATTGAAAAAAAGTGGAAACTCAGTTCATTTTGTTCTGAACAAAAATTCAAAATAAACCAATTCAAGAAAATTTATTTATAACAGGTAATCTCGGCACTATAACAACTAAAACTCGTACAAAAACCACACGCAGTTTGTTTTTGTAAAATCATTGTACAATGGCAAAAAACAGAAACTAAACAAAACAGAAACAAAGATAGGAAACAAAATTTTGACATCCAACAATGACACACTCAAGAGAAAAATCAATCCATCCTTACTCAAATCAATCCGAAGGGGTATTAATAGTACGGTGAGTACGGATTTTCTTGAATCTAGTACAGAAAGATTGATTCAAGTACGGATTTTCAATCGCGAAATAATTTAATTATCCATATTCAATCCCGTTTCGTACTTAAAATAATTCGAAAATGAGATTGAGTTAAGTAAAACTAAGATTGAATGAATCTTAAATTACGCTTGATTAAGAATTATAAAATTGTTTTAATCCGAATTCGTACTTAAAATAATACGAAAATTAGATTGATTTATGTAAAACTAAGATTGAATCAATCTCAAAATGAGTTTTTTTTGGCATATAGGTCGCTCTTTACAACTTTGTGATGCATAATTATCCAGTATAAATATCCTTCTCGAAAATAATTTTAATTCGACTAAAACTGTTACGAATTATGATACTTTACTCAAATGAAGTTAAATACGACTAGAAATAAAAGCAAAAAGCTTTCTTAATGTCGCTCAATAATTTTAATAATGACTTCCGTTTTTATAAAGATTAATTAATAAAAAATAAGATCGCATAGAGGGCCCACGCCTAAAATATTCTAACTGTCGGTGGATGGTGTCAAAGATTCGGCACAGCCGTGTATAGCATTCTTCTTTGTTATACTTGTTATTAAAATATAAGAATCGATTTACTAATATCCAGAACATAAAATTAAAAAAATTATAATTTGAAAGAACAAAAAAAAAAAAAAAAAAAAAATATGTTTTTCATTCAAATTATTTTGCAGAAACTTAAATAATAATTCAATACAATCAGTATTCCAAGCCAGGTAAAAAAACTCTTTAGAGCAAAAATTAAAAAAATTTCATGATTAAAGTATTTAAGTATTTGCCGAGTATGGTAAAATTTAACAATTTTGTATTATGAAAGAAAATCCTGAATAAGATTTCCAATGGTAATCGAAATATTGAAAATAAATTAATTTATATAAAAAGCGAATAATAACACTATGCTAGTTGCAAAATTAGATAAGCCGGACACATGGCGTTTTAGCATAATTCGCTGAATCCAATGGTGCCCACCGTTTTTTTTAGGTTAGCTCTTGTTTTCATGATATACCGTTATTTCAAAAATGGAGGAGGTTGCACAACATATATTCGCGTAACTCAAAATCGGTTCAGTTTATTGAAATTACTAAAAAAAAACCGCAATAAAATTTCCTTTAAGAAAAGTAAAACTTTTTTCGGGTTATTTTTGTTCAAATTAGTACCGAGTTCTTCGGTATAATATGTACAATTGTTTGCATTTTTCTGGACATTTGGCCCCCAGCTCCAGCCTACTTACTCTATGTATTTAGAATGGTCTTGCCGTTCATTGGGAAATCTAATCGAAGAATCGGTAAAAATTGTTTAACATTTTAAATTCATTTTATGAAAACTATTTCTACTTTAATGCAGAACGATGATGTCACTGCCATGATTTACGATTCCTGCTGGTACAAATTAACAGTTCCGGAACAAAAAATGCTTTTAATCATGTTAAGAAATTCCCAACAGGCCTCAGGCCTATCAATTGGAGGTATTCTTCCATTGTCATTGAATACTGCATTGCAATTTGCAAAGACGATGCAATTTATTTATTCACCAAGTAAGTAATAAAGTTTTGTTGCACTTCTATTTGGATGCTGTTTCTTTACGTAATCGTCATGCAAAATTACGAAGGACAGAATGTATCAACGAAGATTTCTTTGATGAAGATTTTATTTATTTAGGAAAGGAATTTTTTAAAATTGTAACCTATTTAAAATCAGTTAATCCATGTAAAACATGTGAAAGTAAAAGGTTTATTTCTCAGCCAATAATGTAGCTACTTAATATAAAAGTGTCCCATGGTTTTTTACACCACCTGAAGTTAACTAGAAAGTGTATTGACTGCAGTCAAAGTAGAAAAACTGCAATTTCTTCCACATCTTCATTTGTCATTGGTAAAAAAAAAAAAAAAACTGTTGCTTTCACTTTTGATTCATTAAATATAAACAGTCGCTGTCAAACTAACTCAAATACCGAAAAGTTATACACAAATTTTTGATTTTTGTTCGACAGTTTTTGGTCTCGACTTTTAACCGTGGTATTGAGAGGTTTGTATTTTTATTTTAATTTCTGCAGCATAATATTAGGCGCCAACAACTATAAAAGTGAAGTTTAGCGATGTCCGTGTATGATGAAATCAACTTTCCGAAAACCACAACTATGATGGAAACTTAATTGATACATATTGACATCACATATTGTCTGGAAATTAAACGGATTAAAACCAGTCCGACCGGAATGTGTGACATGCCTGATTAAATTATTTTCCTTACTTTTAATAACTATTCTGTATAAATACAAGATTTTGTTAGTCGTGCTTAGTTCCCAATTTTTATTCTTGATAAAAATACTGAAATTTATTGTTGAAGGGATAGGCGTTTCACTGGATGCTTAGGGCAGGTCGTCAGGAAACTTCATGGAATGGGGATTGCAAAACAAGGAATAAGCCTTGGCGGCATTCTTGGAAATAGAGAGCAGAGCTATTCACTCGGGGTAGGGAAACGAGCGCTTAATGAAACTGGTGCCTAGGGGGACAGCACAAGGGGAGTTCTCTCACCCTTTTTATGGCTCTCGGCTGTCAAAGTCGTTCTGGGACGTCAGGATAGGTAAGAAGGTCATGGCCAACGCGAAGGATGTAGTTGTTTTGGTATCGGGCAAGTTTCTGCCGACAATTAGCGAACCATGACAAGGGCCTGAAGCAAATCCGTGGAAGACAGAATTGGTTTTTTTTTACTAGGAGGTAAAAGTGGAGAATTTTAGCCCACCGGTACTACTTGGAGTAGAGCTTAGATTATCTGATAGTGCTTCTTTTTTTTCTCTTAAGAAGCGTTTTCGAAATATTCGCGAATATTGTGTTTTTCTGCAGTGGTTTTAGCTATTTTGAAAAATCTCAAGAATTGTTCATCTGAATTGTACAAAATTTAAACTGTTGAATAAATAGGTTTTTTCTCTTTCAGCCCATATTTAAAGTGTGTGTTAATCGGATAAAAATGCACTGAGTTACAGGCCCTCAAGTAAAAATGGCTTAGCCAAAACATGGAGTCAAAGCGGCCTTTTTTTGCTGTGCTTGTAAACTGCATTTAGTGAACTAAAGGAACCATCTTAAGCGACATGGAAAAACAAAAAAAAACACATTCTGAAAATGAAAAAATTCAACTGACTGTTTTATTTCAATTGTTTTTTTTTTGTCTTGCTATGCTTTTTATTAATAAAAAACGTTAAAAAAACATGTGCGACGACTTTTTTGTGCGACTTTATTTTACTGAAAATGAGTTTAAGACTCATTCATAAATAATAAAACATCGCAATGCCCGGTTTTACAGAACAAGTTTACAGAAAACATTCAAATAATTTTTTCATTATTGGTGCTCGACACATTGCAGTTAAAGTACAAATGAGTGTGTGGAAATAGCTTTTTATTAATTCTTGCAGACCTTATGTATGTACTTAGTTTACACAAAAGTTGAGATCTTTCATCCAACATCAACCGATTGTACGCGTTTGAGAAATCTTACTTCGTAAATTAACAACCTCCTTGTAATGCAGAAAAAACCTCATCATCAATTCTGGGCAATCGATACTTAAAATCAATCAAATGTTAATTAATCGTTACCTTAGTTAGTTAGAGAGTTAGAAATCATATTGAAAACAAAAACTAATTTTCGTATTTTATTGTTGTTTTCAATATAATCTCTCACTCACTAGCTCGCTTACGCTCTCCAAAAACAGGCAGTAGAAATCAGCTGAAAACGACATTATGGAATTCAATCATTTTGCTTGAAACTCATTTTCCATCCCATACTTAATTAGTAAAAAAAGAAATTAAATTACCAATTGAAATAATCTGAATATAAAATAAAACTAAAGGCTCAGTCAGCCGGGAGTAACAGTAACCTTACCGTAAAAAAGTAAGACCAATCTATTTCTTACAGATTGAGACGCAACATCGCATTGCTAACTATAATCGTTCTAATTGCTTTACAAACAACAAAATGAATCAGCTGATTTTCAACGTTACTGTTACTTCCGGCTAACTGAGCCTTTAGATCTAAAGTTAAATTAGGGTACCGTAGAGATATATAAACAATCTCAATAACATAAGTGACCCAAGCCATAATAAAAAGAGCCTTACATCTCATTCCCCTGAATGTGCCTCAACAATTTACGTTTATAGAACTAGAAAACTCAAAGGACTTTAGAGTTCTTGGTAATTGATTGAAAATTCGTGCAACCCTTACATGAAATGATCTCCCCACTAGGGAAGTTAGTTTAGGAATCAAAATTTGACAATTGCGTCTAGACCGACTAAATGAAAACAATGCAATCAAATATTCAACAGTTCCCCTTTTAAACATACCCAGTAAAAACTTCGCCTACAAAATAATGTGTTGAGTAATCAGAAAAACGTAAAAGCACTACTTGCAATTCTACTGAAAGAACCAATGAATTTTACAGGGGATGTCCCAAAATGAACGCATTTAAAAGTAAGTCATTTTTTACCAACATACATCCAGAAAGAAGTAGTTATAGAAGTTGCTGAAGAAGTAGTTAAAGAAGAAAGCTACTTAATAATGAGTGGAAGAAGCCATTCATTTTGAAAAAGTAAGCAAAGTTTTTACTGGGTATTGTAAAAGCAAAGCAAAAGCCTTATTTTTACATAATTATAAAATGAACAGCCCAGAAACTTTGAAACATACATAGATACATGATTTCGAAGTCTTAAGCAATAGAGATATCGTATAACACTATTGAATAGCACCAAAAGTTTCTTCTTATGACACCCAAGTGTACCAGTATAAACTTCAATACCATACAAAAATATAGGCATAACCAGTGAATAAATAATTATAACTTTGATATGCATTGGTAAGCATAGATTAACTTACTCTAGAAGTAACAAAATTAATATGTCTTTCAAATTTTAATTTATTATCTAACCACAGTCCCAGACAGTACATTTGGTCTACAAATTCAATTTTCGTACCATTAATATCAATATCCAAGTTTGGAACAGAAGAACCAAAAAGCATAGCTTTTGTTTTAAGAGCATTAACTGGAAATGCAAAAAATTATCATTTGTTGCAAAACATCCTCAAACTGTCTCTCACCACTAAATAAAAACATTAAATCATCTGCATAAGCAAATGCTATACACGACTTCATACTAAACTCCGTGAAAATATCATTGATATACATATTAAAAAGTAAAGTCCCAAGTACTCAGCCTTGAGGCACCCCACTTTTAACCGGTAAGACACCCGAAAATCTCCTTCCAACAGAAACGTATTGAAGTCTATCTTTGAGATAAGATGAAATGAGTTTGCATGCCGAAAACGAAAGTCCAAAATCATGAATAAGCTTGGTCAATAAAATTTTATGATTTACCTCGTCAAAAGCTTTTTTGAGGTCAATAGATAGGAGTACGGTACGACGATTCCTACTAAGAGACTGAAGAATAGTATCAGTTACTCTCAAGAGAAGTGATGTTGTATTTGTAACACATCTTAATCCATATTGACAATTACTTAATCAAGAATTACTACAAATGTGCGCAAGAAGCTGATTTTAAGCAGAATTTCAACAACCTTGGACAGAGCTGGCAGTAGGGTATTCATTTAATCGGGCTTTTGCTTTAATCGGTTAATCGCTCGGTTAATTAACCGAGGTTTTGGTTTAATCGGTTAATTTGGTTTTTGATCGGTTAACTGATTAATAAAGTCTTTTTTATAAATAAGTTGATTTCAATAATTAAAAATGCATAAATTATTTTTTATTTTTGGTTTTTTAGTAAACAAGAATAACAATTCTTTATCTAAAACGAGCAAACAAAAAAAATAATTCATATATATATATATAACTTTTTGTTTGACCTTTTTTTATTTAATTACTGATTATTTTAATTTAGGCTCTAGGTCTTTTTTAAAAAAAAAAAAAAAAAAAAATTTTAAATTATTTATTTTTTCGAAATTTTAATAATTAAAATTTCCTGACGATGCTAACCGATGGTTAAGCCCATATGACACTACATTTTTAATGCATTGTTCAAGTTTTGGTGAACAGTACAAATATAATGTAATAGAAAAATTTACCAAGTGCAAAGAGTTCAGCTGTATTAAGATAAATGGCAAACTGTCAACAATTTTTAAAAAGTTATCGATAAAAAATGAAGTTATGTCAAAAAAAATGTAAAATTGTTTAACTTAAAATTGACATTTCAAGCTTGAAATATTAAAAGTGTTGCTGAATCAGCGGTTTATGGGCAAATTCAGCGATTTACCGCTTTTTGTTTTTAGGTTTCTCATAAACAAAAAGTTGGCAACATTTAATAAAATAAACAAAACAGGGATGGCTAAGTTGTTTCAATTGTACTTTTTTGTTGATACTTTTTAAACAAAGATGTATAATACCTTTTTGTGGTATTTTTTATGAACATAAATAAAATTAATTTCAACTAAAAAAATCTTTTAGTACAATTAGGGTAAAAAAATACAATTTTTAAAGGTTGTTGGTACAAACAAAACCATAACAAGAGAAAAAAAAAAACTACAAAACTTTGTTTACATTTTTTATAGTTTGCTCCAGTTTGCTCTTTCTAACATTTACTGTTTCTTTCTATCAATTCTATATCAATTAATGAATAAAAAATGTAGTGTCATAAGGGCTTTAGCAAAATATCGAAAAAATAAATAATTTAAAATTTTTTTTTTTTTTTTTTTTTTTTTTTTAAAAGACCTAGAGCTTAAATTAAAATAATCAGTAATTCATATATATGTGATATGAATTTTTAAATTAATACACAATCAGAGGTGTTCTGGAAATCGAAAACGCGAAACCCAGAAACTTTTTAAACGTCGTTTTTTAATAAGATTTATGTAGTAAAATAATTTTTTTTGACAAATATACAAATATTTCAATATTTTATAACAAAAACAAGTAAGAAAGTATAGTCGGTCAAGCCCGACCATATGATACTCAGCACCACAGTACTTAAAAACACATCATGCTTATGTGTCCATATTAATATGGATTTCTCTATGTTTAAACACTTCATTAAAATCGGTTAGAAAGTTTGTGAGAGGCAGAAATTGCCCCCTACATCCCCTTGTGGTCCTATTTTTGAAAAACTGTATAGCTTATGTGTCCATATAGATATATATCTATCTATGTTTTAAATTTCATTAAAATCAGTTTGAGAGGCAAAAATGCCCCTTTCTCACCTTGTGGTCCTATATTTTTTAAAACTGTATAGCTTATGTGTCCATATAGATATGGATCTATCTATGTTTTAAATTTCATTAAAATCAGTTTGAGAGGCAAAAATGCCCCTTTCTCACCTTGTGGTCCTATATTTTTTAAAACTGTATAGCTTATGTGTCCATATAGATATGGATCTATCTATGTTTTAAATTTCATTAAAATCGGTTTGAGAGACAAAAATTGCCCTTATCAACCCTTGTGGTCCTATTTTTTTAAAACTGTATAGCTTATGGGTCCATATAGATATGGATCTATCTATGTTTTAAATTTCATTAAAATCGGTTTGATAGTTTCTGAGAGGAAGAAATTTCCCCCTATCTTCCCTCGTCGTACTACGATTTGGCCCATTTTCAATAGGCTTGGTCCTTGTGCCAATAAGAACCTATGACCCAAATTTTATCAAGTTATCTCCAAAGTTGCGACCTGTACTTTGCGCACAAGGTTACATGAACAGCAAGCCAGCCTGCAAGCCAGCCGGACGGACATCGTTAGTTCGACTCAGAAAGTGATTCTGAGTAGATCGGTATACTTTAAGGTGGGTCTAGCTAGGACCACTATTTTAAGGCGTTACACACATCAGCACAAATGCATAATACCCTCTCCACTATTGTGGTGTGGGTATAATTATAAAAATTAGATTAAAAGTGTATTAGAAACAACTTTGAAATTCTTGCGTTTTCGATTTTCAGAACACTTCTGAATATATTTTTATTTAAAAATAGACTGTGGATCATTTTATTAGTTATTTCAATAGTATCAAAAAGTAATTTCAATTTTTGGGAATACAAAATTTTAATTTCAAAAGATTTTGTTATTCGTGCTTAATTCCCAGTTTTTATTATTGATAAAAACACTTGAAATTTATTGTTGATGGGATAAGCTATTCCTATGCGCATTTCACTGGTTGTTTAGGCCAGATCATCAGGAAACTTCATCCATAAAGATTTTAGAAAAACTAAAGATATTAAACCAAATAAAACTGTTAAGCGTATAAGACTTATAGCAACAGTTCTACTTGTAACAATATCAAAGTTTAAACAAAACACATCAACAATAAACAGTGGGTTTATCTCATAGTTCAATAGTTTAAGGAGATCTGATAAAATAATTTTTTGGTAAAAAATTTTGTTTAAGGATTAAAGCGATAGTTTCTTTAGTTTTGACAACACTTGACTTGGAAATTTTTTTTTCACTTATCTTGGGTGTTGGAGGAATCAGAAGCAGCACATAATACAGAATATCTAATTTCTCAATCCTTTTCCTGGATTTCTCTAAACATATAAAATCTTCCATTATGCCATTAGAGTCCTGATTTAATTTTTAAAAATTTTTAACACTTCTAATTGTTTTGATTAAACCGATTAACGGTTAACCGAATGAATACCCTAGCGGGCAGTATAGATATAAGTCGCAAGTTCTCCAAATCAACTGACTCACCCGTCTTTTTAATTGGAACTATTCTACCAATTTTCCAACCAGACGGAAAGGTAGAAGTAGTCATAATAGTGTTGACAAAATGTAAAAAATAGTATCCAACATAGGGGAAAACCAGCTTTAAGAATTTTATCGGAATACCATCACATCCAATAGCATTTTTCTTAACAGATTCTACAGTTTTTCTCTATTCCAATAATCTACTAGTTTATTTAGTTTTGTCTCTACTTCATTTGAGTTGTTAGAGTGTTGCCACATATCTAAAGTCATGATAAACCTTGCACAGAATTTAAAAATATTTTAGAAATTGTCTTTATATGGAATCTTTAAATTATCTGTATAAAAAATTACCTAACAATATTATATAACGTGATTTTTTTACAGTTGGGTATTTGACATTTAAAATAAAAAAACACAGAAAATTTGTGCATACAATATTTATTTAGGGCGACAAATGAAAGCATTTAAAGATATTTTATTATTAAAACTAAAATGGCGATCAGCAGAGCATGAAGTAAAGTTAGAGTCGTTACTGATATTATCAACTGTGTCTTGTGTTGCTAGACATTCATAAAATTATTGCAGTAACTGATTGTGGGTTATTCAATTCCTTTTTCGTACTGTTAAACTTGAATAAAAATGTAGTTATTTTACGAAAAGTTTTATTTTTTAACATTTATGTTTGTTATTCAAAAAACAGACTTCCAAAACATATTGTTTTCGTATTTATTTTGTTATGTAGTTTGATTTTTGTCGGTTAAAATATTTTTTTTTTCTGTTTGGACCAGCACCCAGGGGATGACCCCTACTAATGCATTGCTTTGTGTTGGAACTAGGAAAATAGGTAGTGGGAAGGAGGATGGAGGGAGTAGTGTTTGTGAACATTCTATTTGAACTTAATCATGTTGTAAGTGAGAGGGAAGACTTCTGCAGGAAGGTTATACGAACAGTCCGGGAAAAAAACGAATTCTCTAACGTCCCATTGTAGTAACGATAAAACAGGCAAATACAACCCATATTGCGACGGTGCTCAAGGAAGTCAAAAGAATTGGATACCCTACTGTCACCATTGAGAACCTGCGCCCTCTCTTGCACGCGGTGGAGCAGCTCCAAAATAGACTTTGAAGCACCGGCCCACATATGAGAGTAGTATTCCATACGCGGTCGGATATAGGTGGTATAAATAGTAAGGAGATCAGATGGAGTCTTAAAAACCAAGGCACTTGAATGCTTCTTTCGACACCTTGAATATATGCTCTGTCCATCGGACATCACATTCTATCCTCATGCCCAGAACATTAAGAGATTCTGATTCCTCAATAAATTTACCACCCATATATACAAATGAGGCACCTTGATCCGTTTAATGGCCCGCCCACTTGTTCATTGCCGGCCAGACTTTGTTGAATGTTAAATGCGTCTAGCTGATTTGAAAACTTTTGCGCTTACCGTTCTTCAGATATACTTAAATCTATAATGTATTTGTATGGAAAGTGTCATGTCCACTTTTCTACTCCGGCCCATTTTTTAAGAGGTTGTTTGTTGTTGTTTTGCCACTCTTTAGATTTCTTTTTTCCTTTATTTACTCCACTTGGGAACATAAGGCTTCTACAATCAAATTCCAACTTACTCTATCATTACAAATTATTTACATTTCAGCAACAGATTTGTTAACTTTCTTAAAATATTTTGAAATTCTTTTAAAGTTCTACGCCATGTATTTTTTGGACGACCGGAGTACCGACTTCCTTTGAGATTCCATTCTAAGATGGCTCCCGTAACGCTGCCAATAGGTTTACGGAGAGTATGTCCTATCCATCTTCATTTTCTTCTTGTTATTTGGAGAACTATTTTATTCTTCCTTTGTTACCCTCCAGAGCTCTGTATTTGTTTGGACAAATTATTCGGCGTATTATTCTTAGGCAATTGTTTAAAAATACTTGGAGTCTCTGTGCTATAGTTTTAGTCATCAGGCAAGTTTCGCTTCCATAAAGCAGTGTAGATTTTACCCAAGTATTGAATATACAGATCTTCGTGTTTTGTGATATTTGTGAGGCGCGCCGCGTTTTATTTAGGCGACCAAATGCTGACCTTGCCTTTTTTTGTCTACTAGACACATCGTCCTCCACACCACCATCAATTGACATCATGCATCCCAGATAACAAAAGTGTTTTACAAATTTAATCCTCTGGTTTTGTATTTTGAATTAGTTATCAGTGACGTTAGTTAATTGTATCGCATGAGTTTTTTTTATATTTATTTCTAAGCCAACGGCCCTGGCTAACTTGACTTAATCGTCCACTTTCCTTTACATGTCGTTGAATTTGTGTGAAATGGGGCAAATATCTTCTGCGAAATCCAGGTCTTCCAGATATGAGAGGTGCCACGCCCACTTAAAATTTCCAACAATATATAGCCTAAAGCTCCTTCCAGACCATCTGTAATGTACTGTGAAAGTTTCATAAAGGTCTGTTCAGCGGCTTAGGCGGCTATAAGATTCAAGCAAACAAATAAACATTCATACAATAAATTTTATATCCCTTAAATGCCTGAAGTTTTAAATTGGATACCTGACTTTAAATCGAATTTAAAGCAATCATTAAATTTTTTAATAACGGGTGGTTAAATTTTAAGGGCCGATGTTGAATGTGAACCAAACCTAAACGGTAATTTTTTTCTGCATTTAATTTGAGATTGCTCAATTTCAGACTAATTTAATTTGAACCATGGAAAGATACACAATCGAGCAAATCGCTAAAGTTATTCAGGCTTATTATGAAAATGTATGATAAATTTTTGAAGAAAATCATCTTCAGTGATGAGGCACATATTCACCTCAGTGGATTCGTCAATAAGCAGAATTGCCGCATTTAGGCGAATAGTAATCCAAAAGTGATTGTCGAAAAACCAAAGCACCCACAAAGAGTGATTGTTTGGTGCGGCTTATGGGGTGGCGGGATCACCGGGCCGTTTTTTTTCTAAAACGAGGCCGGTCAGGCAGTCACTGTTACTTTTTTGCCCGAACCGGAAGATATGAATGTGGACGAAATGTGGTTTTAACAGGACGATGCCACTTGCCACATAGCTAACGAGACAATGGCTCTTTTGCGCGACTAATTCAATGGCCGTGTTATATCTCATGGTGGCGATGTCAATAGGCCGCCAAGATCATGTGGTTTGACGCCGTTGGACTTCTTTCTTTGGGGTTATTTGAAAAAAAAGGTGTACGTCGATAAGCCAGCAACAATTCAAGAGCTAAAGAAAATTTGAACCATCGGATGGAGGTGTGCCGCCGGTATAGTTGAACCATACCAATATTATCATAATAAAAAGAAAAGACAATAATTTCCTAAATAATTTGTGTTTTATTCAAAATCAAAATCAGCCCTTAAAATTTTACCACCCTTTATTTTCAAAATAAAAAATATTAATATTATCAAAATTGATACTTGCTTTATCTTTGCAATTTAATGTAGAAAAAAGAATTATTTTTTTAATATTTTTTCCTTTATCTGGTGAATAAAATAAGCACAGAGATTTCTTTTTTAAATTAAATTTGAAAAATCAGGCATTTAAGGGATACCATATACATACATACATATGAGCATTTCTCCAATGTCGAATGCGCCATTCGTACGTCTTAAAAGTGGAAAAAAAAACATACACTAAAACATTATTTTTTTTAACAAAAGGCGAAACTTATAGCTCTTGATTAGCACTATAATTTGTGCTAAGGTTGACTTTGAGCAATTGTTCGTTTTCAAAATAATTAAAAAAACCAAGGCATTTCCATGCGACAAAAACAGAAGTCGCCTTTAAGGCAAACAGTTCAAATACGGATTTCAGCGAAACCTGATAAAATATTAAAATGCGACTAATTTTCAAATGTTATGCATTGATGTATCTTAATAATGCTTTTTATTTGATTTAAAAATATTGTGTAGTTTATTTTTAATTTAATTTTAATCACTGTCGCACGCTACATGTTGCATGCGACATTCTGTTGCATCATACTTTTAAGTTTATGTTTTTACTTTTTATGTAATATGACATGCGTAAGATGATTCTACATTATTTTTAATACATTCAATATACTTATTTTCCGAACAAAAATTATAAACTTAAAAAAATATCTTCAATAAAGAAAAATACAAATATAGAACAAAAACTAACTTAACTGAAAATGGTATTGCTAGTCTCAAATAAAGTTTTTTTAATGGAATAAGCTGTCCTTTCTGCTTGTAGATGTTGGACATCGCAAATAAAGATATTTTAGAAAAAAACATTTTTTGAATTTATGCATTTTACACTTACGATGTCGCACGCTACAAATTTGAAATAAGTACCAAGAGAAAAGCACTGATTATTTTCCAGCAAAATTTTTTTTATTAAATTTGCAACAAAAATATCTTTTTGTTACTAATATTTGATGCGCATTGTACAAATACCCTCGACGCACTGATAACAAATGTTCTTTTTCAATGTCGCACGCTACAGCAAAATATACGGCGAAGCAAAGAAAATAATTGCCGTAACTGGCAATCGCATCGTTCCGTTTACATTTTTCTTATATTGTTTGAATATAAACCGAAATTGAAAAAGCAATTGTCACTGCATAATGTTTCTCATTAAGATCATTTAGCAAAACAAAACGTGCAATAGAAATGTTCAAAACAGAACTTTTGCACTTGTTCGACTTTGCATTTGAATATTTCAAAGTGTGTTATGAATAAATGTAAAATTGGTTTACATTATTGAAAGTTGATAGATTCCCTAAAAAAATATGTTAAAACAACATACTTTTAAAGACTTTGAATTTTTTGGCTGCGGTTGACATTTCTGTGGAAATGCCCATATGCATATACTTATTTAGGTATTCAAGAAATAAAAACATTCTTCATTATTTTTAAATGCTTTTGCCAATTGTTAAATAACATTAATTGTAAGAAACACATTGAAATTCTATAGAATTGTTACAACGTTTTCTATTTGAATAATTTAGTAATTATTTTATTATAATTATTTATTATTTATCACACCTACCGCAGCTACAATTGGGTTGTGACAATTCTAATAGTTCCAGTAATTGTTCCTTATGCAATTAAGTTAACATAGAATGTAGACGAACTACACTCAAGTGTTAACGCCTGCTAATGGTAGATAGCGACCATTTTGTTAAAGCTACATCTGTAGAATTGACTGTTATTTAGTGCATATTACTTTGTCAATGACGATGGCCTGGCCATCATCGTCAGCGGCTATTGCTTCTTTTAGCTTGAATTGAATGATATGGTCACCTACACATTAACAAGAGCACAGTTAATGTCACATATAAAATTCTACGAATAAGCCACACACAACAGCTGCTCTCAAAGCCAACAAAACTCCTTCCATCGGCCAAACTCATTGTGATTGTTGGGCTAGAGTCATAGAGAAATTTAATAATTCGGATGTGCGTCGCACCTAGCGAAGCCTCGGCGAATATATTTCATACATAATGGCATCGTTAGACCTTTCAAAGAAATGCACAATTTAAACGAAGCCCGCACATACTTGGCTCTTTTAAAATTTCAAAATAGCAAGCTTTTAATTTAGGACTCCATATTGAAAAATAAAAACGCCGAAAGTTATATATATATAATTTATTATATTTATTATATTATATTTATCAATCAAAAAGGAATTATTTTTAACAAAAACCAACTTGAGAACTTAAAATTAATCTTTTAACTTCGAATTTAAAACGATTCAGTTTTAAAGAATCATTTGTTTTTTCCAAACCAAAATGGGGGTCCTCTGACCTCTTTGGGCCTGTAAGAGATTTTGTCTTTGTTTAAAATATATTTAAATACATAAGTATATAAACGTTAATAAGTTTTCTTTAAAATAAACAGTGTAGAGCATTGGAATTTGAAGAGTTCGTTAGTTTTTACCAGGAAATATCATTTGGATTAAAATTTTTACTAGAGGGAACAAAACGAGTAAAGTTTTATACGTTTGGTACTTATGTTAGAATAACCTTTTTTAAATAATTTTGCGGAAACTTAAAACTACAGGTGCAAGACATTAGTATAAATGTGCACTTATATTTTGGCGCCCTTTACTACAGTGAGTTAGAGGACCATATATTTACAAGGTGCTTAAAATAAGTAGACCATAAAATATTAATTGAGAAACTAAAGTATTGTGGGGTTAATTAAAACGCACTGGTTTTGTTAAAGAACTACTTATCGAATAGGTAACAATATGTAGATATTAAAAACTGTAAAAATTATACTGGTGTAGTAGAGTATGGGGTTTCCTCAGGGGAGTGTATTGGGTCCTCTGTTATTTAATATATATCTAAGCGGTATAAAAAATTATGATTTGTTTGGAAAACTGTACATGTATGCTGATGATATATAAGCACGAATAAGTTTTAAAGACGTATATGGAGTATGATGCTGCTATAATTATCCAGATAAAACCAAATTGTAAAGATTTCGGCCATATGCAACAGACAACCAAAATTTTACTATAAATATTGATGGGAAGGAAGTTTTTGAAGTTTGCTCAACAAAATATCCTGGAATTTATCTACGAAACAATCTTTCCTGGGATAAACATATTGAGACCTTGAAAACGAAGATTACATCGGTAATTGGTGTGCTTTATAAATTTAAGAACAAGTTTAATGCGAAAACTAGGCTACTTATATACCAGTCACAGTTAGTTAAATTATTTGCCCATTATATATGCTTATAAAAAAAGCAATGAGTTAAAATCATTGCAAAGAATTCAGAATAAATCATTGAAAGTCGTTTTTAATAAATCCTTAAGATATTCCACAATAACATTGTATAGGGATCTATCGAAAACAATTCTACCTATTTACGGATTGTATAAATAGCAGTTGCTTTTGTATGTTTTCAAATCGATACATAATATAGGTGATCATACAATTTCTTTTGTTAGGAAACAAACCGTATTTAACACAAGAAATAACATGAATCTCCCAGTTGCAAAATGTCGTTTGGAAACAACGAAACAAAGAGTTGAAGATATGGGTAGTATTGAGTTCAATAATCTTCCTCAGAATTTGAAAAACATTGAAAGGATTTCAAATTTCAAAAAAAGTTTAAAAGAGTTTCTTCTCCAAAATTTAGAAATGCTTCTATTGTAAAAATTTATTGTGAAGATTTATTTTATATTTAATAATAATTTTTCTCTTTCTGTTTCTTTTTTTTATTGCTTTTATTATAAATATAAAACTTTTTTAATATTTTTTGCCAACTCGTCTCAATAATGTCCAAGTGGCGCTGAGGCACTTTCTATCTTTTGTAAAATATTTCTTTTTTTAACCTTCATGATAGGTTGGTTGATCCTAGATAAAGCCAGGTTTTTTTTTTTTTTTTTTTTTTTTTTTTTTTTTTTTTTTTTTGGTTAACGTGTCTTACAATATTTATAGGAACGCTACTCCAAGTGGAGCTTCTAGCAACCAAGCCAAGTTTTAACAGCTAGTAAATATCTAACTAAAAAAGTTATCGCTTATTTAAGTTGTTTGCAAAGTTGTTATTGTAAGCAAGAAAAAGCATTTTCGATTTTATCATTAAGTTACTGCCATTATTATGCCTTCTTACAAATGTACTTTAATTACTGTTTAATACCAAATAGTATAACTGCCTTCAAAAGGAGTGTTTATTATTTCCTTGTTAGTTCAAGGGACCAATTGAAATGGGCATTTGAAACATTCAACCATTTACTTTATTTGAACTATCATCAAATTGATAATTGCATTTTTCTTTTTTCCTTCCTTCATTAACATTAATGGCCTTTTGTTTTACCAAAATTACACTAAACCTTACTACCGTTATAGAACAGGCAATCATTTAGTCTCAATCTTTTTTACTTCACAGGTGATCTAATGGACATATTGGCACTCATCAATTCAAGCATTAATTTTATACTCTATTGTTCGATGAGCAGACAATTTCGTTCAACATTTACACTTCTGTTTCGCCCTAAGTTCTTGGACAAATGGCTGCCAGTGGCCCAAGATGATGAAGCAATGACTGGCAGAGGAGGCGGTGGTGTGGCAGGTCGAATGGGTGGTAGTTGTCAACGTCAGGGTGGCAGTGGTTTTGGAGGACGTACAAATGGCATAGAACGTGATATGATTAGTAAAAGTGTAATGGGCGAACAGAACTTCAATACGTCAACACAAGTTACGAATGTGTAGCAAGAACAACAATTTAAACAACAACGATATAAAACAACACCACCACCAGTAGCAATTACAGCTGCAGCCATACCAATTCCAGAAGATGATGAGGCGTGGCAAGAGAACACAGAGCGAGTTGAAGGTGTTGACAAGCAACAGCAGGATAAAATAATATTAGCTAAAATAGTTAAGGAAGAACATAATGCCATTAAAGGTATTTGTCATTTAGATATTAAGCTTAAACATAAGAATAGCGATTTTAAAAATAAGTGTCAAACACATTATAAAGATAATAACAGTACTGATAATAATAGCTACAATGAAAAACACGAGTGCTCTTCAACTGCTAACAAAAGTGCTGTTGATGCTATAAATAGCAATGAACCAGCAACAGCAATAGGTAGCCAAGGGAATAGCCGACAGAGTTTGTATAACAATAATAACAAAAAATGGTTTAACACAAAAACAACTGCAACAGAAAATCCAAATTCAACAAGAACATCAACATCGTTATTATCATCACTATTGTATAGTTTAAGACGTCATCATACTTTAAATTTAAATCGAAATCCACACCAGCTGCAGCTGCAACATGACCAACTAATAAATCCTTGTGATAAATCAAAAATGGTTTTGAACAATTCTACAGGCTTGCAGGCATCCTTAGTTGTGGCTGTTGTCAGAACGGATGCCACAATAGATCATCAAATTTATTTGCCCCAAGAACAAAAAACTCTTATTAATTCACATGGAAATATGAATGATTATTCTGATGGTGGTAGCAAAGCTGCTGCAATTTTTGCTGGTGATTATTATTGTAACGATGATGATACTGACGATGATGATGAGAACGACAATGTTAATGAGTGCAAGCATAACACTAATGTACCAGTAATGCAACATCAAAGTTTACATGTAGCAGCAAAAACAACTGCGGTGTAATTATCACTAACATCAATGACAACAGCACTGTGTAATTTTTTTTTCAAGTGTCTTCAAAGTTTCTAAAGCATTATGTATACTTAAATGTACATTTAAATATTTATTAATACGTACATGTATAAGCGTTTAAGTAAAAGTGTTATTGTAGTAGTTGCAGTAAAAGCTACTATGACAGTGAAGAGATAGCATTTTGAGCAATTGTTGCAATTGACATAAAAGAATGCATGTCTTTGTTGTGTGTATTTGAATCACCAGAGCCAAGGAAAAGGATTTGTTAGGAGGACTGTGGCTTAAATTATGAAACTTTTTGAAGAAGATTTTTTGGATTTTATTTCTGTTATAGTTGAAAGTAAGTTTAAGAACGTTATAATATAAACAAAGTAGGGTTGTTAGAATATATAAACTAAAAGTAAAAGAAAGTTTTGACTACTTTTTATATTAATTTATTTTATGGATTTGATTTCTGTCCTTCAACTTATATTAAGAATTGAGGATCGAATTTATAAAAAGAGCCAATTTGTGAACTTTCGCTTGTTAATTTTTAATTAACATATGTTTTAACAAAGTTCCGTTTAAATGTTTTAAATTCCTGTTTCATACTATTGATAAACTGAATTTATTGTTGATGAGATAAGCTATTCCTATGCGCATTTCACTGGTTGCTTAGGCCAGATCATCAGGAAACTTTATCCAAAGATTTTAAAAAACTAAAGATATTATACAAATAAAAGAATAAGAATGATAAACACCAGCTTTACTAAACAGGAATGGAAAAAAATATTTAGTAACAAAATAAAGAAGAAAAAAATATAATGTATGTTTGATTTATTTGAAATAACAGTAACAAAATACATTCATTTCTTATATTTAATATACAAAATACATTTAAGTTGTGTATTTTGTAAATACGATAAACAAAATACCTTTTCCTTTTTTCCCGACAATATTAACGAAAGGGTTAGCTATCAAACAACCTCTCATACTGCGCTGCTGTTCCGACATTTCGGATCAGTATACTCAAATCATTAGGCTTAAACTTGAATAACGCTACCACGTTATCCAAATTTAGTTTAACCATGAAAGGTTACTTTTCATTTAAGTTCATTAAGGTTACTCTTCATTGGATCGACGAGCTATTTAAAAACACTGTGCGGAACGGCATACAATTAAAATCTATTTTATTTTTATTGCGGACTTGAGAGACTCATTCTCTTTCTGATGTTGCCATAGTTTTTGAATAATTGGCGGTGTTCACAACATTATTGTAAACAAAAAACATGTTAAAAATGTATGTACAAATAAATTAATAAAAATTTAAACGAAAAATGACAACTATTTCCGTCGCCGTCTTTCGTTGTATTATGTTTATTTTTCCCTCCCGCAACAAAAAATCGCACCGCTCCGAAAACATTGTGTTTAGACTCTAATTCTAGCGGTACGATTTTAGAATCAAAACCAAAATTTTTTTAATTAACCATGATAAGCAAATAAAATAAAGCATAAAAAATAAAAGTTCTTCTTGTCTCTCAAAATTTTATACGAATTTAAGCACTTCTTTGTGTTTTCAAATTAATTATTTTTTCAAAGCTTTCATCATCATCACTCATCAATGAATAAAGAGCGTAATTTGCATACACATAAAAAAGTTATACGATAAAATATAAATGAGCTTCGTAGATTCTACGAACAGTAACCGTCCAGGTGATAGAAATTTACACTTTTTTAGACAAGCCAGGCACTTGTCGTTTAAACCTAATTCGAGTACGTTCAATCCAGTGGTGCTAGCCGTTTTTTTAGGTTAGCTGTGGTTTTCGAGATATACCGTTATTTCGAAAATGGAGGAGGTTGCACAACATATATTCGCGTAACTCAAAAACGCTTACCCTACGTTTCCACATGCAAGTAATTACTTGCAAGTAGTGTATACGTATTATCAACGAAAAATCGAGGAAACAGCCGATTGGCTGAAAGTACAGAAATTGTGTGAATGTTAGTGAAAATGTGTGAGTGTATTGAGTTTTTCGAACTTGCACTTGCATGTGGAAACGGGCAAATGCAAAAAAACGAAATTCCGCCATAAAATTGTTTAATGTGCGCAGTCGTTTTAAAAACATAATTTTTTTTTTTTTTGGAAAAAAACTAATTTTTTTTATCAAAATGTCGAAATTTTTGTTCTTAAAAAACTCACAAGAAATTGGAAAACGCAGCTAGGCTTCCGAACAAACCAAGCCATAAATGATTAAAATCTGCTACCAACTTTTGATTTTATTCACAAAAGTCGAAAAATTTTAATAAATTTAAGAATTGCATAAAACGCAATAAGGACAAAAAACTAATTGATGTCGGTCATACATTTTATCCCACTAGGGCGACTCCTGGGCATTAATGGGACTTTTTCTTCCATGTATTTCTAGTCTGCATTGAACATTTTGTATGGGAGCCCCCTTAAGAAATGGAGATAGCGGGTAGGTATGTTAGAAATAAATGATTGAGATGAAAAATAAAGTGGTCATACATTTGACCCATATAGAGGCATCCTGCAGGGGCCAAATTTAAGAATTTCATTAAACGACCATATTTGTAAGGTTAAAATTCTTAAACTTGGCTGCGGCAGTGCCTAGGATGGCCTAGATGGCTCAAATTTTATTGCGCAGTTTCGGGTTTTTAGTAATTTTAATAACTAAACAGTTTTTTAGTAACGCGAGTATATCTTGTGCAACCTCCTGGATTTTCGAAATAACGGTATATCTCGAAAACCAGGGCTAACCTAAATAAACGGTTAGCACCATGGGATTCAGCGTACCTTAAATATGTTAAAACGCCATGTGCCCGGCTTGTCTATTTTTCAAGTAGCACAGTTTAGTCAGTATAGTTTCTTTTTCCCCGTTTTTTTTTTTGATTCCCGGAAAAGTGAGAAATGTAAATTATGTTCCCGGGACTCCCGCCCAAAATTTTGTATGTATTTACTTACTTAATTCTCCAATGGCTCTTATATTTCTAACTGGCTAATTTGCTTTCAAAAATATATTAAATAGTATGTAGTGCGTAATCAAAAGGAAAAACTGTTTATGATTTAAGTTATCTTTAGACACTTAAGAGGTTATTTTTGATGCCAATAGGATCAGAGAAATCAATATACACATCTAAATATTGTTAAACTCCAAGATAATTTTGCGGATAGGATCTAAATTTACACAATAAGACTGAACGTAGTTAAGTCTTAGGGGAATATAATTTCTGAAAAGGCGAATAAGAACTGAAAACTCAAGCTAACGAAGTAGGAACTCAGAAACAATTTCACACAGCAACAAATTCAGCAAGATGTACGCATCTACGGATGAACGCATGGTGTGGACCTCTAGCTAAATGCAATTCCATATTCCTATACTCGCGAGCATAAGGCATACTATTTTGCTGCAGCGTTGCCGACACACGCAAGAATAATAGAAACCCCATTAGATGACGTAGTCGGTGATCGGCAAGGACTTTTTGGTTTAAAAGTCCCTTAGATTTTCGAATTTTCATGGCTTTAAAATAAAAGTAGTATGTATTCGTATTGAGTATTTTTAATACACTATTTAAATGTGTTTGTCATTAACTTGGATAAATTAAAATTTTTTAAGAATCTTTATAAAATATATACTGTGCACTTCTGTAAGTAAATATCTTCCAAATGGTGTGTGTTTTTTTCAAATCGATTGACATACAGAGGAGGAAAGCGTTCTTAACTGTTTTGCCTTAGCAGGCTTACATATAGATAACAATGTTTTGATGATGATTTGCAAGCTTTAAAATTTTTGACGAAAAAATCTCGACTAGTCGATATTCCTGCGCAATATTCGTCATGATGCAAGGACCTTATTCTATCGGCGCATTTTTTTTTTAAAGTTTTGTTGACGTTGACCTCGTTAGCTAAACAACATTCAAATGTTCTTGAAATTAACATACCCTACACAAAAACTTTGTAACCGTTAAAATTATGACTTTTTTAATATTTCCATTTACTTAATTAAAGAAAAATGAAACAAGGCTCGCACAGGACCGGGCTGAGTATGGGTAATAAAAAAATATTTAATAGATATATCGGGTGATTCATCATGAGGTTTGAATTTTTATGTAAATAAAACACTGTTAGACTAGCTCACTACCTCAGCTTGGCTACCGATTCAGTCAACAAGGTCATTGTTTCACGTACTATATGGCTCGCAGCGCCACCTTGATAGAATCAGAGCTCACCGAGACCATGCACTTGATTTTCAGGTCGCTCTACTGGAGACCTACTAGCTCTGATATCGGAAAAATGGTGCCGTTCCTGTCAAAACTTGCTGCATTTGGTGTCGGTGATAATTTTTCTCGATTTATATCGAGCTTTTTCAGAGACCGCACTATACGAGTTGTTATAGGTGTTCAGGGGTGCCGCAAGGCTGCGTTCCTTCTCCTACTCTATTTCTTATTATTCTAAATGACCTTCTATGCCAAACTTACAACCCTATTTACTCTTTTGCAGATGATTATAGACCAAGCGATGTTAGTGCTATTAGGCAGAACATTAAAAATACGCTTGGCGGAGGCCGAAGCTCGTACGTTTGTTCGTAAAACACATTTTTCCTCAAGAGCCTTTCTATTGTGGTCGATTGGCCGGTAAATAGTAAAATGCATTACAGAGAAAGTTCTTTTTTTGGCCGGACTGTTCGTATATGGAATAACCTCCCCGCTAAAGTCTTCCCTCTCACTTTCAACATAAATAAATTCAAGTCGAATGTTTACAAGCACTAATTCCTCTTTCCTCCTCCCCACAACCTATTTTTATAGTTCCAACACAATGCAATGCATAGTAGGGGTCATCCACTGAGTGCTGGTCCTAAAAAAAATGTGGTCTAACCGATCGTGATGTTGGCAAAAGTGGTTTCAGTAGGTCGATTATGCGCATCGTAAGTTCCTCGAGTCGCACGAAACACGTTTTTCACAGAACGCTGATTTTGCATAAGCTTTTAATTGATCAGCAAAACAGAATAAATTTATTTCCGTTAATTTAAATGCGTGAAAAATTTATATTACGGTAATATGCGATGATTCAGTTAGCCTTTCTGAGAAAAAACAAATGTGCTTACTAGTGCCCAGTGTTCGACAAGTCGAACACTGCTTTTTAAAGTCAAATAACAAAAACACAATTGAAAAACACGGACATTTTTTGTTGTTTTTAAAAGTATAATCGTTTTTCAATATTTTAAGTTTTTAAAATTATGGTAAAATTAATATTTTTTCTTCCCCTTGGTCTAAAAGGGTGAAGTGAAGTGGATAGGAACTTTTCTTTTTATGTTTGTAGATAACCACTTACTATATAAAATTGCTTAAAAAAATTTTTCTTACCTAAAAAGAGTGAAAAAAAATTCAACGTGTAAAATTTAATGTTCGAAAAATCAAACATTTGGATGTTATGGGTTAATTTGTCATTTGTTCACCTTGAATCCTTTTTTCTTGAACAGAAAATCAAAGGGCTTTAAGCTCAACATCAGAAAGTGAATCTTTTCCCTTGTTACTGTACCTATGGTTGTTGCTTTTGTTGTTGTTTTACAAAATTAATATATATATATATAAAATTGTTGTAAATAAAAAATATAATTCTGATTTTTTCAAAAAATTTAATAAACAAATATTCCTATTCAATTGTAAACTTTAGTGTTTTTTATACTTTAAAATTCAAATAAATTATATTAATTAAAATTTATAAAATTAAATTGAAATTGTTGTAAAATATTATTCTAATACATGTATTATTTCGTAATTTAGTAATACCACAGAGCTTAGTAATAAACATTAATTAAAAACAAACAAAAACAAAATTTAATTATACATGAACCAATTTCAAATAAAAAAATAAACAAATAAAACGAGCAGAAAATAACAAAACACGTGTAATAATTTTCAGAAACTCAATTTCCACAAACACACACACACACATACAGACACAGTCAAAATATTTGCAAGGGCAAGCCTGAAAGTAGGCTTTTATTTAATTGACAGAACATTTAGTAAATGTGTGATAAGTTTAGGTGTAAGTTTTATAATTCAATATTAAATTTGTTTAAGTGTATTTTTAAGTGGTGCTAGAAAATGTTAATAAATAATATAAATTTTTTTGCGATCATAAACAAAATTGCAGAAACTCAAAACAATTTTAATTGAAATTTAATCCCTTTTTACCTTAATTTTTTATTAAATAAAAAAAAAAAAAAAATTAAAGTGCAAACGTTAATTTATACAACTCTGGGTTTTTCCTTTTACATATTTTTTCGGTTTAATTTCTTCAGCTTGAAAGACTTACTGACATATTTTAGCTTTGACCATTTATTTTATTTATAATGCTTTTCACTCCTTTGAGCAACTCAGAAACATTTTGTAAAAAAGAAAAAAATTAGTAATTAGCCATTTGACTAAATGCTAAGAAAAAAACACAAACTGTATTTAGTAAAGACCCTAAAAGCTTAAATTTCCTTAATGTTCCCTTATTAGCACTGAGTAAGGAAAATATCGTTCGAAAGTAAAACACAGATTAATATAAAAAATAAAAGAAAAAAAAAAACGTTACAAAAACTGAAACTAAGTTAAAGAACTCATTTAAGTAATGAAAAGCAAATTGACACAAATTTAAATAAAACAAAAGAGTAAATTAGCAGAAAAGGGCAACAAATTTTTCATTAACAACATAAAGGGCGGTTTCATTAACTGGGTCAAATTTTTGGTGTTATTCTAATTTTTGTTTAACTTCTTGTGCTTAAGTAGGACAAACATTTGTTTTTATTTGCTGAAAAAAACTTGAAAAACTTAAGCTTTAGGTAGAAAGTACAAAAAATCTTTCTTATATTTATTAAAAACAATTAAATAAATAAATATGTGTTTTTAAGTCCCACTGAAGCCTTGGGATAATAAAAGACTTGGTTTCTCTGTTTACAACCAACGAGGTTCTGACGACATCTATGTACATGGAAAAAATTCTGTTGCACACCCCAGTCCACAAATGAGGAGGTTCGGAGTATCAGTGAACACTGAATAGCGGAAGATGGTCTCAGAAACAAGGAAAACCCGAACACTGGCTATGAAACATTAGCTCTAAAAATTACAGCAATTTTGGGTACTTCGGGTGCGGGATACTATGTTCACACTTGAGTTTTTAAACGCGTTTAAGCAAAATTTTGATTAAGTTAATCAAAGCCGTTCACATTACATTTGCGATAATTAAGATGACAGATGATAAGAAAAAAAAAAAAACACAACAAACAAATTTATATTTCTTTAAAGTATTAAAAATGGATAAAAATATTTTTAAAACGTTATGATAAGATTAATTTAAACATATAAATTTTGAAATTAAGGGAATTTATGAATTATTTAAGGAAAAAATAAAAACATTAGGCAGAAATCATGGTCGGTTGTACACGTTCATGTTGGCCGATTCTACATTATACTCAGTTTGAGATATGTTGAGTGGATTCTATGTGTTTAATGAAGTGATTTAGTTGTAATCAAGTCAATTTGAATTGATTAACAAATCATTTCAATGAATGGGTGGCCAGGGTTTAAAAAACTGCAGTCGAAAATAAAAACTGTCGTACAAAAAACGAAAACGTGTGTACAACTTTTAGTTTTTTGGGTTGATTTGACAGTGAATGTTTACATTTAATGAATCAGAAGTAAAAGCGATAACTTTTTCTTGGCCCAAGCCAAATAAAGAAGTGGAAGAAATGGCAGTTTTTTTACTTTGACTGCAGTTTCTTAAACGCTGCGGGTAATCATCTCGATTTTGATGTGATTAGAGCTTAATCACGTTCGAGTTGCTTAAACGCGTTTAAGAACCCAAGTGTAAACATAGTATAACACATAAAAATATTGGACACACGTTTTAGCATACCAATCGACTCAGAATCACTTTCTGAGTCGATCTAACGAAGTCCATTGTCCAGCTGGCTGACTCGTTGTTTGTTCATATAAACTTGTCAGCAAAGGACAGGTCCCAATGTTGAAGGTTATTTGATAAAATTTAGTGCATACGCTTTAATTGTTAATTGAATGAATACCTATTGAAAATGATTAGACTCCGTCCATAATTTTACATGGCCCCCATACAATATTCTCTCGAAATAGTCTTTGTTCTAATAAATTATAGTTTTATGTTCGTATTAGCCTTAAATTTGGCTAAAAAATATATTTTTGCTATATAAATCATCTAACGAAGTTTAAAAATCTGTCCCTATTTGACTATAACTCCCATTCAATATCCCTTCCGAAAATAAATTTAAGTGCCATAACTTCCCTTTCTGTAAATGTTGGTATTGATATAAGGTTTGGCACTTTTGTTATAGTCATGATAAAATTTTGTACTGGCAGGTCCAAAACTGACTATTGGTCCCATATTATTCCCATCTCAAGATCTCGCGAGTTCAAAAAATTAACTTGCGATCATAAATTTCAAAAGAGAGAATTGACTAGAATTGTGCACGCGAGTAGAATTTTACCTACCCTGCACAAAAATACTAAAAGGGAGATGTGACTGTGTTTCTTACTTTGCAGTAGGATAGTAAATGGTCAATGGAAAATCTGCCAAAGGATTTTGAAAAGTTAGTTAGTGAAATTTATTGCAGAAAATATTCGTCGAAAATTTTAACCCTCTAAATTATACTAAACTATACTATACTCTAAAGTATATTAAAACATACCTTTGTGTGGGTTTAAAAAAAAAGACAAAAATTACCCCTTAAAATTAGTGTTAGAGGGTAAATATATTCTAAGAAAAGAATTGCCATAAAATTCTACTGAAGACATCTAAAATACCAAACGCCGTTTCAAGAAATTCAAAAATTTCAATGCACGAAATTTCATTGCGCGAACTTTTGGTCTTAGAAGACTCCTTGTAAAATTGAATGCAGAAAATATTCGTGGAACATTTTAAGCCTATAAAGTGCCGTGTTAGTATACTTTTGTGAGGAACTTGAAAAAAGGACAAAAATTACCCCTTAAAATGAGTGTTTGAGGGTTAATATATTTTAAGAAAAGAATCGCCATACACTTCTACTGCAGACATCTGAAACAGTTTTTTACTTATACCCAACGCCTTTTCAAAAAATTCAAAAACTTTAGAGGCCGACATTTTTGGAACCCGATCTAACTTTTCAGAATCCTTTGGCAGATTTGCTATACCAATAGTCTAGTTTCATTTCGCGTTGCAAGTATTGAGGCTGGTTTTTTTGGTTGCACAGTGTTATCAGAGGTGTGCTAGAAATCGCTAACGTAAAACGCAAAAGCTTTAAAAGTCGTTTTTAATACGATTTCTGTTATAAAAGCATTTATTTCTCTACTAAACCGAGTTTTATAACAAAAATTATGAAAATTAGCATAAAAGTGAATTAAAACAACTTCCAAATTCTTGCGTTTTACGATTTCCAGCACACCGCTTTACTTACTTATGCCTAACCACTTCTATCTTGCAGTGTTGAGGTTCGACTAAGGCTTCGCTTGGGGCTTCGATTCTAAGCTATGTTTTTTGCATTATTATGATCAACACCATGTTGCGCAAAAGTATCTGTCATATTATCGCAGCAGAAAGCTCGTCTTCGTCGTTTGTGCCACTTCGCTTGGTGTTGTCTGGAACACAAGCTTCGGTATTCTAGAGTCTGCCATCCCTATTACATGCCTATATCATCTTAGTTTACTTTTTTCTATACGTCTGTCGAGTGATAAAACTTCCAGTTTGCTTTTGATGGTATCATCTGATACTATCCCTTCTAGGTTTTCCTATTGCTCTTTGTTTGCATAAAATTTCTATAGCCTATACTCGCCCTTGTCTTGGTGAAGTATGGGCCCAGGATTCACAGCCGTAGGTAAGAGTAGGGTACACATTGAATTGTAAACCGATGATTTTGAGTTTTGAACTTGTGTCAGGGGTTCCATTCCAATATGTCTTTTATGAGGTTTCTACTCCTACTTGTAAATGATGTCTTAGTTTTTCTAATGTTTATTCTCGGTCCTTGGTAATTTTCTTCACAATAGTTTTTAAGTTATGTTGTAGTTGTGTAATATATGATAACCTTCTTCACGTTTATTCCACTGTCTTTGTTTTGCCAAAGGTTTAAAAGAAGGAACTCAAATTTCGCATAATACTAAAACAATTTCAGTAGTTTTTTATTTTTTTTTACTGAAACAAGAAGCATTTTTTAAGTCAAAAAGTTTTCTTAAGTTTTATAAAACATGAACCGTCAATAAAAAAACATAAAAACACTTCCTTTATACTCATGTTTTTTAGCTCAATGTTTAATAGACTCTGTACAAAATTTTTATTTCACTAATAAAAAAGCGTTGTTTTATATATTTGGAAACTAGTAAGAATTTACTTGCCTGCCCTAGAAATTAAAATATGCGTAGAAAACAAGTAAGTGTGCTAAATTCGGCCACGCCGAATCTTTGATCCCCTCCACGGACAGTTCGAATTATTCAGAAATGTGCTCTATAAAATAAATATTAAAGGGTGGTACAATTTTAAGGACCGATGAATAAAACACAAATTATTTAGGAAATTATTGTCATTTCTTTTTATTTAATAATATTGGTATGGTTCAATTATATATGGAACAAAATATCGGCGGCATACCTCCATGACTAGGATGGTCTCATTATTGGACCAACATCTATCTCATCGTGTCGATTCTTGTTTTTGTAGTTTCAGTCTTGATGTGTTTATTTAATTTTTTATTCGTGTTCGGGTACGCGTCAGGCGAGAAGGGTCGGAACCACCTGAGAGTCACAATAAAAAAAGGAAGCTAGTCGGAAACCTCGCGTGTTCAACCGGCCCGTAACAGAAATGGCCCAAATTTTCAAAGACGCTGAGGCATAATTAAGGTTCTATGCCGTTAATGTGCCGAATCGTCTCATCCTTTAGCTCTTGAACTGTTGCTGGCTTATCGACGAACACCTTTTATTTCGAATATTCTCAAAGAAAGAAGTCCAACGGTGTCAAATTACATGATCTTGGCGGCCAGTTGACATCGCCATCACGTGAGATAACACGGCCATTGAATTTGTCGCGCAAAAGAGCCATTGTTTCGTTAGCTGTGTGTCAAGTGGCAGCGTCCTGTTGAAACCAGATATCGTCCACATTCATATCTTCCAATTCGGGCCATAAAAAGTTCGTTATCGTCTCACTGTAACTGCTTGACCGGCCTCATTTTGGAAAAAATAGGGCCCGATGATACCGCCAGCCCCTAAACCGCTCCAAACAGTCACTCTTTGTGGGTGCATTGGTGCAGCGACAATCACTCTTGGATTATCATTCGCCCACATGCTTCGCAATCCACTGAGGTGAAAATGTGTCTCAGCACTGAAGATGATTTTCTTCGAAAATTAATTATCCACTGTTAAATAACCTTAACGCGTTGCTCAATTGTATATGTTTCCATGGTTCAAATTGAAATTGAGAAATGTCAAATGAAATGCAGAAAA
This sequence comes from Pollenia griseotomentosa, assembly GCA_963931875.1. NCBI lineage: Eukaryota > Metazoa > Arthropoda > Insecta > Diptera > Polleniidae > Pollenia > Pollenia griseotomentosa. Next base: position 131,948,243 of record OZ007562.1, read on the forward strand.
AACTTGACTTTTAGGTGTGGTTCACATTCAACATCGGGCCTTAAAATTTAACCACCCATTATTAATTATTAATTTATAATTTTTGTATCTTTATAAAAACGGACTTCAGCATCTTTTTAGAGATTTGAACTAGATTGAGTAAAATATCATGATTCGTTTTGTAGTTTTAGCAATACTTGAATGTTTTTCAGGAGGGAAATTTATATTGGACCAATGGTAAATTATGAACCAATCATGCTACAATTCAGTAGAGTCATAAAAACATACATTTAACCCTGCTGTTAGGTTTGGACCATTTTGGTAATTTTTTGTTTTCTTTTCGCTTTATCTACGAAACGGTTAAATATGTCAACCTTAAACGTTAGCTAATGTGGTGTTTTTATATCTTATTACTTCTGCAAAATTTTTAATTATGAGTGATGTTAAGAAAATTATAAAAATAAAAAATTACGAATCTTAGGTTTAGGACCATTTTGGTCCGTTCATGTTTATAGATTTATTAATATGAAAAAAATCAAATTTTCTCAGTATATGATAAGCAAATTGTGTTCCGTTACAACTTCAATATAAATTTGTTGCTATATGATAATAAATCATGTAGATTTTCCTTTTTTTCGCGGTAAACTCCTGCAAGAATTATGACAGAAATGTATGCATTCAAGGTGTAAGTTTCTAGAATTTTCCATTTTTTGTCGAATTTTACCTTGCAATACTGGTTTTTATTCCTTCATGATTAGAAAAAATAATAAAAGCGAACGCAATATATCATGGCATCTGGAAACGCCAAATCGTGTAGGCCCCGATTGTGTGGATATGGTATTTTCAGCTGAAGTTCATATACCACTGTGCAATGGAGACGAATTTTATAGCATTCCATTTTTGCGACATTCAATTCTTATACGTCACCGATAGCTGCAGCATTCTCTTCAATTTCTAAATAAGAAGCATTTCTTACGTGATTTCATATTCAATATCCTTGTCCACGCTGTTTCAAGTTGAAATATCAGAGAAGCTTTTATTTAGGATATAAACAATATCACTGCAGTTTAATCGTCGATTTTTCATTATATCAGCAAAGAAATCACTCAAACACTGAATATAAACTAATGTAGGACTAGAAGATATGAAAAGTAACTTTATTTGTTTGAAGACTATTAAAAAAAGTAAGAAAAAATTTGTGCACTTATTAAAAAAACCAATATCTTCCAAAATGATCCTATAGCTAAGATTCGTAAGTTTTTCTTAACCTAACAGCAGGGTTAAATAAATCTCAATACAGCAGTGAAATAAGTTTTAGCGTTTACAGTGATTTTCAGAAGGCTGCTTAATATGGGATCTAAGGTAAATTATGGACCGTATATCACAAAACTACTGCACGACATTTTTTCTGGCCACTTGAAGCTAAGATGCAACAAATTTTACCGCAATGTCTATATCTGCTACGGTTTTAGGCGTTTATAATTAATTTCCGATAGAAGGGTTTATATGGGGCCTAGGGAAAATTATGTACCGATCGTTACGATATTTAACAGTATAATTTCCAGTCGTATAAGACGAATTTCTGCAAAATTTGTAACAAAACTATCAATTTTTTAGGGTGGTGGTTTTATATTTTTAATCATTGCCAAGCTTGTTTTTTTCTGTTGAGTTTTTCGAAAGTGAGCATGTTTTCAACAGACATGGCTAAATCGAATTACTCAATAGGCCAGAATACATATACTTTATGGGGTCTGTGATGAATAATAAAAAAGTTTCAGACGGTCGAGGGTATAAGACCCCAACTGCCACCTTAAGGTATGCAACTAATTTAACACTTATAAGAAGATTGTTACGGTCTAATTAATAAAAATTTCTTGTTTCAGCTTTAATGCTTACAATAGTTATCAAACACTTTTTGTTTTATAAGCCATTAATAAAAAGTCAGATTTATAAACGCTTAATAGGAGTGGATTAACAATTAAACGTTTATATTACTTTTGTATATTTATGTTGGCAACAACATGTTATTTTAATTGTAATTTTTGTAATAGTGATGCATACAACTGGGGATTAAACAATACGAGATCATACAACGAACGAACTTTAGGTGAATTTCTGTTTTGTTTTCAATTTAAAATGAATTTCTGTTTTTTAAAACGTAATATTTAAAATAATTTTATGTTTTTTTTTTTTTTTTTTGTTAATAAAATACATACTACATATTGAAATAGAAGCGAAATATGTAAATCATTTATTAGCAATATCAAATTTTTACTGCTCAAACTCTGTTGGTTCCACAAAAGATTATACAGCTTTATGTTTAATGAATAATTTAACCAATTTTTGTTATACATTTTTTATACGCAGATGATTTGAAAATAAAACCTCCTAAGTTTTAACAAAACATTTTTAGCCACATATAACTGCCAAAATATTTTAGGTTAAAATGTTTTTACCTGGAACAATATCATTTTCCTCAATAGCAATGTCGTGAAGTACTGCTAGGGCGATAATCAATGTTTTCCCTTTTGCCAGATAAACCGTCAACCCATCTAACAAGCAGCGAAATCGTTGCTTCCAAGCCCCAAAGCAACGTTTAACAGAGTTTCTAGTGCTTATCTGTGCAGCATTATATTTGTTCTCCTTTTCATTCTGTGGTTTGGATAGTGGGGAGAATAAATAAGTCTGCAGCTTATATCCTGAGTCTCCCAACAAAATACCTTTGAACTCTCCGCTTTCAAGTTTAATAGTTGACTCATTTAAAATACGGCAGTAAATCTGCAAATTGTTTTTTTAACTTCAATTTAATTTGTTATAAGCGCTTTTTTGGTAATTGCTGAAATAAATTTATAAAGTTATAAATTTAATTTCGTCGGGAGGTTTCTGGTGGACACATTTTTACAAAAAATTAGTTTTAAATCAATTCTATATAACAATAAAAGCGCCCTCTTTTTTTAACATTTAATCCCTTTTTTGATAGCTCGAATATATTAAGAGATTTTGAGTTCTAGCATTGCCTGATATCTTTAATTTTACAGTTCTCTAAACATTGTTTTGCTTCTTTCGTCACTTTTTGTGCTATGAAGCAAATTTTTGATGCAAAATTTAAAATATTATTGTTTGTAATTGCTGTGCTGCATGTTCCATTCAAAGCATGTAGAACAAAACATTTTTGTTCCGTGCGGCAAACAAGTAACTAACAGACGATACACTATGTGGTTTCTACTTTGTGTTTGTTTTAACAAATACTTTACCTATTTGAAAGACATTTTAAAATATAAGTGTAATGAATGGTTAAAAAATATTTGAAATAAATATTAATAGCTTTTTATATTTTATGCAAAAAGTTATAACGACTTTAATTTTCAACAGAAAACATATCTAGCGACCCACATTATTTAAGCAAAAAAATCTATCGAGCAGTTTATATTTAAAATTAATTCAAACACTAGTTATCGTTTTTCTAGAGAAAAAAATTTTATGCGTATTAAACTTTTTTATTAAAATAAATAAAAAGACAAAAATGTTTAATTTTTCGTGCAATTATTAAAATTTTATTTTAACAAACATTGAAATGTCAACTTATTAAACGCTTAAAGTAGGCTATTAAACATTTATAACTACTCTTTTTTCGACTTTTGCTTATTAATCGGACAGAAAAAGACCAATTTTTTTTATGTATTGGCTTGTTCATTAAAATATAATGTTAAAAATGAAAAATAAAAAAAAAGAACTGAACTGAACTCAACTGGCAACAATGAAACAAAGTTAATTGTTTTTATTTTTGATTTTTGTTTTTGTTTACCCTTACAACTATAATTAGAGTTGACAAAAAATCAACCAATTGTAGTCGGGATTGTAAGAAAAGATAAATTCACTGTTCTGATGATCTGGACTAAGCAACCAGTGTAATGCGCAGGAATATCTTATCCCATCAATAGTAAAAACTGGGAATTTAGCACATTAAAACTAAATCTTATTAAAAAATATATTAAAATAAACTGTTTTTGCTGGTTTTTACTAATCACATTAACACACATACAACCACAAACATCAACAACTACTTTACAGCACAAATTTTTATTTTTGGCTTTCATACAATTTCTTTGTATTGTGTAGAGTTGTTGTTTTTTCTTTTTTTTTATTTATTTTTTTTTGGGGGGGGGGGGGGGGGGGAGGGAGGTGGATGACGGGAAGTAATTTAGAGTGTTAGTTACAATGTGCGTGTTGATATGTTTTCTTATATTTATTTGTATTGTTAAAAATACACACTTAAAATTAATTTTTTTTTTTTTTTTTGGAAATTTTGTGGTCTTAATTAGAGTTTAAGGCTTGAATTAATTTGGGAAAAATGAGCTTATTCAATGTTGGAATAAAAATAGAGGTTAATTTAACTTACTCTAATTTATTTAATGTTTTGTATTACTACTTTAGTAAAGTCTGTGGCATTTTTTTAAGAAGCGACTTACAGATTGATATTGTACTCTCGGACAATATTTGTGTAGTAAAAATAAGAACTTTGTCTGGGGCTTAAGAGTTACTGATCCTTAATAGTTTACGACTGCTCAGTGATGTATTGGTTCACGGTGTTCCCAGTGGATATTTATACTGAATTGGTTATTTATCGTTTTCATTAGCGTCTAAGTGTTGACAATAGTTCATGTTTAGAATGCAGGACGAAAGATGTTTAACCCTGTTGTTAGATTAAAAAAGACTTATAAATCTTAGGTCAGGAACTGTTTTGATCTACTTTGTATTTTTCATAAGTAATAAAATATAATACTATTTTCCCAGACTTTTGAAATAATTTATGAACGAAATAATAATTTTGTAGTTCCCCAAATCCTCTCCAGTTTGTGATTAACCTTTTATCTGTTCACTTTCTCTAGGAGAAAAAATTTAAAATCGACTAAATTTATACAGCAGTCGTATTGTTGAAATTCTAGATGAAAGTGACTGTGATATTTAAACTTCTCTATATATGAGATGAAAATATTGAAAGGGAAGGTGGTTTTGAATTGATTGGAGCTTTAGCAGAGAATATTATATCAGTACCACCAGGTACACGTTAGGCGGTGAAAAATGCCGTTTTGTCTAATTTTCTGTGTTTTATAACTGTCATGATTAGCTACTACAGCAAAAAAAAAAAATAATAATCGATGGCCAAATGTTGTCTTTTAAATATATACAGAAATTGATTCTTCGTTGGCTGTAACACGTAGAAACTTGAGCTTTAAAGTCCGCTAGATATGTGTTCATCATAAGGAGACAACGTGTTAAAAAGGACAGTCAAACCGAAACTAGTGATTCAACCACCAGCTTCATCACCAAAGTGCGTACCATCTACAGGCAGTGAAATAAAAATATTTGCTCCTAGGAAACGGGGAATTTGCCATTGCTGTAAATCAAAATGTGATGCCAAATGCAATATATGCAATAGATTTGTATGCAATTGAATCGGAAAACAGTTCGTTCGTCTTGCTGAGCCAATAACAATTAGCCATAATTATTTTTACTTACTTTTACTCATGTACAAAAATAAATACATAAATTGCATTGACCAAATGGTCTATAACCTAAGATTTGTATTTTTTAATTTTGTTCTGTTCGATTTTATACTAGACAGCTAAAAACTTACTAAACACATTAAAATGCCGTTTTTTGCAATCAGTAAGTAAAATAAAGAAATTGTTCTCTCATTGCATCAATATTTTTGTTGTAGTAGGGAAAAAGTGTTTAATTTTATATATTTTTCCTATTCTAATATTATCATCTTTGCTCTTCTATTAAAGGTTTTTTATTCCTATATAGTTTGTTTTTTATCAAATAGTATTGCAAATTAAAGAAAAATAAGCAGAAGGTTATTTTTGCTATTAATTCCTTAAAAATCGTAAATAATAATTAAAGCTTTGTCTATGGGTACTTTTGAACTTTAAGTACTAATATAAATTTCAACAGATTTTCATTGTTGCCACAGATTTGGTAATAAAAATTCCTAAAAATCCAGCATTTCCAAGAGGGTAACCTGAGAAAACACTCTATTTGTCAGGTACAATTGAATACAAATGACTTTGTTAGGCAACTGATTGGATATATCGCACACTAATGTGTTGTTTCCAGGTGACAAGCAATATATTGTGTAGACAATTTTATATATGAAAATCACGCAGATTTTTGAGTGCTTTTCATATAAATTTCTCTACACAATCTACTGCTTATCACCTGGAAATAGCACATAAATCACAGTTTAAAATATATCAAAAAATGTTTATCATTTTTTCCTAAACCAGTTCACAAATCAAATCTATAGCGACCAATTAAATTTCGTTTGCGTAACCTCTTGTTTAATTTTCCTCTTAAACATTTGTTGAACTAAATTTAATTAAATAATTGCAACCATGTTTTAAAAGCCAGTTTTCTGCCTTTTTGCATTTTGAGTTGTGATTGTTTATGATTTAAAAACAAATTAATATTCAAACTAACTTTAGTAACCTTTTCGTGAGTTTTTTTTCTAATGACCTGCAGTTATTAACGATTAAATTTCTTGTAGCAGTCAGTTATATTTATGTCTATTTGTATAATATTTTGTTCTTAATGAATTATTTAGTTTTAATTTTTTCTATACATTTTCATAATTTGATATATTATTATGTGGCTACCTTCATTTTTATAGTTTCTTTATGCTTATGTTCATATGTATATGTAAATATATTTGATCTGTAAAACTTAATACAGGTACACTTAAACATTGTAGCAAAATTAAATAAGGGAATTAAGCATATTTATGTATATACTTGCTGAAGATATAAAATATTAAATAATAGACAAAAAAAGATTAAGAAAACGAGCCGCAAGAAGAAACAAACCTAAACAGAAATTTATATAAACGAAATTTCATGGCAGACAGACGGAAAAAAACATTTTTTACTTAAACTTTTTTTGCTAATCTTTTTAATTATATTATGATTAATTTAACCATATATTTGTTACCGGCTATTATATTATGGTTAAATTAGTCCTTTATTAAAAAGCCACAATCATATTATGGTTGCCTCAAAACATGTTTTCGTTAATAATAACTAAAATATGTTTAATACTTATAATAGCATGGTTGTTTTTTTTTATAACTATTGCGTGTTGCTCTTGGAAAAATGGAAAATAGGTACAATTGTTAGTTTTAAATCAAACAATTATTACGGGTAAACAAATTATTACCATATTTAACGATCACATGTTTAGAGGTGACCTTATTATTGTTGGGGTTTTTTTTAATGGAGAACTAATTCAACTGAAAAACGATTGCCGGTGGCAAGAATTCAATGGTTCAATTAATCATAATATGTTTAAAAACTTTCGTTAGAAATGGTTTTGTTAGAGGTGACTATATTGCCAAATGTTTTTGTCCAGCATGTGTGTGCATGCAGATACAAGCATTTAAACACATTCACTTCAAAGCCCCAGCCTGCATTGTAAAACAACCCACACATACGAATATAAATATTTCCTTATATAAAATGTGCCCATGTATAATTATATGTATGTTTTTATTGCACACACATACATACTAATATAATATAGCAATTTAATCTTTCGTTATTGTTGCTACATTTTTTGTAATTTTTAAAAATATAAACTATAGTACATTTCTCGCTAATTTAATTAGTTTATTAGTTGGTTGTTAAATAAAATAAGAGAATATAAATTTAATCTTAAAAAATAAGAAAAACTTAAACAAATAAATCCAAAATGTATATAGAAGAAATGAAAGACATACATATTTGTAAAGAGCCCCACAAATATGTTAGTCATTCAGTCGCTAACTGACTATTGGCGTTTTTTTTTTTGTCATCATTGTCTTCTTTTATTTTTAGCTGGTGACGACATTGTAAATACATATTTAAAGAAGGATTTTAATGATAATTTTTTCTAATTTGGCTAGTAATTATTGTTTGAACACACATTTATCACAACATATGCATATTATATAAATTAATATTTGTTGTAATTAATGCCCTTGTCTTTTGTATAAAATATTATTATAGACAATTTACTGTTTTTTACTTGTTTGTAAAACCAAAAAAACTAAGAAAATTATAAGCTTAGGTAAATATTAATTATAAAGAAAATTGTTAAAAACATTATTTGGTTTCTATTTGAGTCTTAAGTATACATATTATTGTAGCGATTAAGCCTTATACTAATAATAATAAAATCAAACAATTTTGATAAAAATAAAATATAAAATATAAATAATAAAGGAAACTGTGATGGAATATAATAAAACTTAATTTGTGTGTGTTTTCTTTTATTTATTAAAAAGTATAATGGCCATTTTCTCAATGTATCGACAAACTGTCTGTTACTTAATGTCAACATAAATTAATTATACCAATAAACTGTCCGTTAACGATTTTGGGTTTTTCAATATACCGAAAAAAACATTGGTTTGAGTTGGCAACACCACTCAAAATACATGTAAAAGTTGCGAGTCAGCTGATTGAATTTATCTTTACGGCAAAAAAAGGAAAATAAATAATTGGCAGATGAGTGCCGGTTAGCATTGCGACAAAATAGAAGCAAGTAAGACATTGAGAAAACCAAATTTCTTTAATGTGCAGGTTTTCGTTGGGAAAAAAGATAATCGCCTAATGAGAAAATGGCCATAAGTCATGCAACAGTGGCCATTTCATTTTAAAAATGATTACATTATATAAAAAATATAAAATATAAAATATATTAAAATTATTATATATGAGTGAAGAGTGAAGTTTTAGTTTAGACAGGCAAAGTCTACTTTGACAAAGTTTGTTGAATTCTCTTTTAAGCTTTGTTTCGTGCTTAGACACACAAAGTTTAATTTGGAAAAAGTTTTGTTTTCTTTTGTTTGATTATAATATATAAACAGCGTTGCCAGACTGATGGTTTATCTTATTTTTGAGTATTTTTCGACAAAAATACCATTTAAAGATTTTTTTTCTCAAATGATGATTTTTTATTTTTAGAAATTTTGATTTCCTTTAAGTTTGTAAATTACAGTAAATTTTTAAAGTTTTGTATCAGCTTGTCGTTTATTGGTTTTGCACACTTTTGTACCCAGTGTTTAAAATTTCATCATTATTTCTGGGCATACAAAATATTAAAATAGGTATCTTAGATTAGCGGTTGTTAATTTTGAAATAGTGATGAAAAAATTTATTTGTTAAAAGAAAAACCGTATTATTATAAAGTTTCATATATTAAAGAACAAAAAAATCATTTACTTAGTACCAAAAGGTAAAACTTCAATATTTATAATCATTTTTAAACAAAGTTTATATATATATACATAAGTGCTTAAAAAATCTTTTAAAAGCTGTTGTTTAATGATGACTCGTTTATAACAGAGCACCCTGTAAAAACCGAGCGGTCCTTAAGTTGTTATTTACTTATCTTTATATTCTGTCTTTACATTTATTTTCTTGTATTGTTTTAATAATCTTTAAAATCATTAAACTCACTCTAGTTTCAAACGTTGCGACGACAAGTACAAAAAAAAAAACATAAAGAATTAACAAAAGTGAAAACAAAACATATTGTAAACTTATAGAACATTAAAAAACAAAATTGTGAACAAAACAAAATATATTTAATCAAAACCCTAATATTCAATGCAACAAATACAAAAAGCAAAGTGTTTTTATTTGTATAAAAAATATAGTGAACCGTGTTAATTTGAGGACTTAAAATTAATGATCGACCCTCAAACAGCTGTTTCAACATTATTTTAAGAATTAATTTAAAAAATTCATATTTTTTCAATGAGTTTTTCAAATAGAATTTTTTCCAAATATCTTTCATATTACATCGATATCAAAAAATAAAATATTAAATTACGAACCCTTAAGATTTCATATTGCGTATGAGCTTCATAGCCCCCAAACTAAAATCTTCTTGCCCAAAATTTATAAACCAATAAAACTAGAATTTAATTACTGGCAATGAAACTTCTTAATTTATATGGACTTTTTTACGTTCTTATTTATTAGAAATAAAGTGGGTTTATTATGTATTTTAAGAACAATTTGTAGGGAAAATAAAACTGAAAACAATAAAATTTTGTACAAATATGGCAATTCATTAGCACATTATTCTACATAATAATACATAATAGGCCGGCAAAAAACACATGCAAAAGATATAATAAGTGCATGGGTTCCAAGTAGGGTTTTTCCCGTTTTCCCGGGATTTTTCTTGCGGGATCCCGGGAAAAAAAAAATTCCTCATAATTTCAGAAAATAGCTATTTATACTTTGAAATTTAGTTTTCTATTCTCTAAAAATTAGCATCTTTGGATGGGTTGTGGATTAGATCAATTACAAGAAGTGAGTACATGTAATTAAATCAATGTCTCCTGATGCAATAAATCTACTAAAAGCAGAATGGGCAGTGCAACAGTTGATAATTATTACATTTAGTGAAGTGAAGAGTTAATAAAGTACATTAATTCAAAATAAGATGCAGGCAGTAAAGTTTCATTGTCCATGAACAAGTCTTAAAAATAGGAGATACCTAAACATATCGCTCCTTTATTGCAACATAGTCATATCTACAAAAACAAACGATCTTGGCAAAATGCGATTAAAGTTTTCAAAATGTACCGATTTAAAGATATTTTTTGCTATAATTTCGGTTCAACTTTGCTACACTACCTTCAAATTTTGAGGTATGACTATGATGCAATGAAGGAGCGATATGTTTATTAGGTGATAAACACAAATTTGCAATTTCAATTTGTGTTGGTTTATATACCCGTGAAGAGCGGGGAAACCGAAATAAAATAACATTTTGGAAACTTGCGTAAGATGGACCTATTGAAATGAAAAGGTTTGGGAGAAGCAGTCCGGTTGATGCTTTTTTGCATCAACCTTGACATACATTTGACTGATATAGACGTTGTTTATAAAAAAGAAAAAATTGCTTCTGATTGTGAATCCGTCCCACCTCGGTCAAAAATGAACGAAATTTTTATGAAACATGATAATTAGTAAATAAAATCAGGAATATACTTTTTGACGACTTACAAGGCGCTTTAAGTGTGTAAGAAAGTTATTTCCTAAGCCATTAAAAAATGTTATATATTTCTTTAAAGTATTTTATCTAGTTTATTAATTAACGTTTTGATCTCATATCTTGAGTACCTCAATTTTTATTTGGTTTTTATTATTGTTTTATGAATTAAATTGTTATGTTTATGATATCCTTTTATCTTGTATCCAGAGCATAATAATACTGAATAAAAGCGTAATAATAGGGAATAAACGCGTGAGGTAATAATAATTCAAGTTCCTATTTCAATCTTCAATTAATTTTTTAGTATTGAACCATTTCATTTACTTTCTTTGTAAACAAGTTCCCTTACGTTTTTTTATAAAAGTTTTTTTCATTAATTAATAACAAAATTTACTTTGTATAATTAATATCGAACGGGATCCCGGGATCCCGGGAAATTTAAAAAAATTTCCCGCTTTCCCGGGAACCGAAAAAGTCCGGGAAAAAAAAACTCTAGTTCCAAGGTAATGCACTGGTTTTTTTTAGGCGAAACATGCAAGATTTTAACATAAGCGCGTCATTGGCGAGAATGGGTTCGCATTAGTTTACAGCTCGTCATTAAAAGTTAAGGAAAGAATAAGGATTTTCATTGATCTGAAATATTGATTTGAATGAGTGCCAATTAAAACCAATGAAGTTGAATGATTCTAATACGTATTTTCATTGGTGATCAATATTAATTTTAATATGCATTATCAATTTTATTATAAATTAATTAAAAAGAAACATGAAAATAAAAAAAATAAGGTATTTTATACATTTTTGAATTTTTTATTAAATTTATAAACTTTCCATTTTTAAAAAGTTCAAAAATCAAAATATTAATCCTAATGTTATTTTTTTATTGCAGAAACAACTTCGAACATTAAAACGTGTTGAAAATAATTTTTAAATGTGATATTGATACACAATTATACATAATAAGCAAATAAAAAGTTGATTATATATACAGGTTTTAGTAAAATTTTTTCGTATAATTTACAGACAGCAAATGCGCATTCTTAAATCCACTATGTTGTCAAACGATTTTTTCGCCATTTTTTTTTTAAGAAACTATTAAGTATTAAAATTAAATGTATAAATTAAATAAATCTAACTCAACAATTAATTTTAATTGCATAAAATATGCGACCCTTTTAAATCCTAAAAGAATACATAGTGAAATATTGCAATTCATACATAAGCGTTGAATGGGAATATTGCATGTTATTATACCCTCCACCACAATAAGTTGTGAAGAGGGTATACTAAGTTTGTCATTCCGTGTGAAACTTTTTTATTATTCATCTCACACCCCATAAAGTACAATATATATAGAGCAATTCCATATGAAAACGATCAAAATTGGCAAATTTTTGGACGACCCCACTCCGATTTTAAAATAAATAGTCTCAATCGATTGCCCAGCAAAAAATAATGTACCTACATATTTTTTTTTTTTTTATAGTGACTGGTTTAGTGGTGGTGTACACCACTGTCATGTGACAAAATTGAAGAATTCTTCAAAAGGGACCTCATTGAAAGTTGTTTTTAAAAAAAACTACTAAAGCGATCGCAACGAGTGATAGCTCGTTGGAAAGGTATTGAATCAGGCTTTAATTGAAAAATAAAATTTTCCTAATTTTTCTTAGAAATTTACCTTTAAATTTTCCCATGAAAATTAAATTTTCCGATTTTCCACAGCAGCTCCTAAATTTTCCGGCTAATTTTTTTTTTTTTTGGATTCCTTATAATTTTTGCTTTAAGAATCAGCAATAAAAAAAATGGGCCCCGACTCCTTGTTTGGACAGGAGAAGAGCATTTAAGAGACCACCTTGTTAAAAATACATTTTAAAAATTACACTGTGCATGAAATTTACACTTTTTTTCGTGACAAGCCGGGCACATGACGTTTTAACATAATTCGGGGACGCTGAATCCAGTGGTGCCCGCGGTTTTTTCAGATTGGCTCTGGTTTTTTAATTTTGTATGAATTTTTAAAAAACAAAATTTTCGAAATTTTGATAAAAAAATTAATTTTTTTTTCAAAAAAAAATTATGTTTCAATAACGACTACTCATATTAGAAAAAGAGTTTTACTTTTCTGAAATGAAATTTTATTAAACTGAGCCGATTTTGAGTTACGCGAATATATGTTGAGCAACCTCCTCCATTTTCGAAATAACGGTATATCTCGAAAACCAGAGCCAATCTGAAAAAACCGCGGGCACCACTGGATTCAGCGTCCCCGAATTATGTTAAAACGTCATGTGCCCGGCTTGTCACGAAAAAAAAGTGTCAATTTCATGCACAGTGTAATTTTTAAAATGTATTTTTAACAAGGTGGTCTCTTAAATGCTCTTCTCCTGTCCAAACAAGGAGTCGGGGCCCATTTTTTTATTGCTGATTCTTAAAGCAAAAATTATAAGGAATCCAAAAAAAAAAAATTAGCCGGAAAATTTAGGAGCTTCTGTGGAAAGTCGGAAAATATAATTTTCATGGGAAAATTTAAAGGTAAATTTCTAAGAAAAATTAGGAAAATTTTATTTTTCAATTAAAGCCTGATTCAATACCTCTCCAACGAGCTATCACTCGTTGCGATCGCTTTAGTAGTTTTTTTTTAAAACAACTTTCAATGTGGTCCCTTTTGAAGAATTCTTCAATTTTGTCACATGACAGTGGTGTACACCACCACTAAGCCAGTCACTATAAAAAAAAAAAAAAAAATGTAGGTACATTATTTTTTGCTGGGCAATCGATTGAGACTATTTATTTTAAAATCGGAGAGGGGTCGTCCAAAAGGTGATCGCTTTCATATGGAATTGCTCTATATATTCTGGCTCCTTAAGTAATTTTTAGTCGATTTAGCCATGTCCGCCTGTCTGTCTGTCCGTCTGTCATAAACACGCTCACTCAAAAGAAATTAACAAACTGATTGTCAAATTGCTTGTAGCTATCCTAAGCAGTTTGGGATTTAAATCCAGCAAAATCGGCTCAGTAGGATCAGAGCTATGAATCAAAAGAAGGAACCACCACTTTAAAAAATTGATAATTTTTGTTTCAAAAACTAACATAAATGGTGGAACAATGCCGGAATGATATGATAAAGGCTAGATTACACTATTATACTTTGTATTAATACATGTCAAAAACTCAAGTAAAATGACAAAGTGTAATAGTGTGAATGTAATGTGTCACGAAAATGACAAGTATTATGAAAAAAGTTTGACATCCCATACGACTTCATCGTTTTTTGAACAATTTCTAAACAATAATACTTTTCATTGGATCAGGGTTGCATTTTATTTTGTGTGTGAGTGTTTATACTTTGTGTGATGGTGTGAACACAAACTGTCATGTTAAATTAGATTTTTTGACAGTCGCAACGCAACTCATTAGATTTCTATCTCACAAAGTATTATGGAATACGTAAGACTTGTGAGATAGTGTAATCTAGCCTTAAGACGCATTCATTAAAATGTTAAATTTTTTTGTACAAATAGTGAAAATCTTGTGATAAGTGTTTAAAAAAACAATATTTTTAACTAAAAACAAGAAAAACACTAAAAAAAGAATAAACACGACACAAGTTTACTGTGCGAGAATCATTCGATTATGAAATCTTATAAGATACGTGTTCCCCTTGTTCAAGATTAAGATTAACATGAAGAAATTTGTTCTCTCATTCTGCCGACGTTCTCTCACATATTATATCAGATATTATCTCAGGTGACGACTCAGTGTAACGTTGAACGATTTTCTTGGACCAGAGTTGTTACAGCCAGTGTTGCCAGAAGTAGGGGAAAATCCCTACATGATAAAGGCGTAGGGAAAATCGGACAGGTTTTTTATAATCACCAAAATGTAGGGATTTTTTGTCATATCGCATTATTTATAAAATAAATTCAGAAAAACGTTTTGTAAGTGATATTTTCTTGTCCAAATCAGTTGATAATTTTTTCTTTTCACTAAAATCGCTTGAAAATATATTTCCAGAGTTGTTTGTGGTTTAAAAAATTGACGACACTTATATGTAGGTATATTTTTTTTCGGAGATATCGTTTTATTGAATTTTTAAAAGTACATACATATCGTACCTATTCAACAATACTGTATTAACTCAAAATTTTTAGTTTTCACTTTTTGGAAAAAATCTACAGTTATTATTCATAGCTATCATATCGCTGTAAAAATATCGAGCTATTTTGAGTACCTTTTGGTAAAGAAACGGTTCGTTAAAAAATCCTGTTTCATATGCCTAACACATAAAATTAAAAATTGTTTTGCTTCTAATGAAAATTTTGGAATTTTGAGTTAGTACAAGTGCGATATTTTTTTTAAGTTTTGTACTTATTTCTTTTTTTTTCAAAAATATACATATTAAAAAAAAATTCATTTTTTATAACGAATGCGTTTTCTTCTATTTTAATGACAATAATGCGTAGGGATTCTTGTAGGGGCAATTTTTGCAACGTGCAGGGAAAAATCGGATTTTTTTTTTAGCATGTGTAGGTATTTTTTCGAAAACTCCACTGGCAACACTGGTAACAGTACAAAACGAGTTGATTTTTTTAGTTTTTATAAAAAAAAGTTGCACATCAAAAAAAAATTAAAAACGATTTTTGCAAAAATTTGTTAAATAAAAATTAAGAAAAAAAAACCCTGAAGAAGGCACTCAAGGAAGTGCCGAAATATTGGTTTTAATATAAACGTTTAAAGTTTTTTTATAACAAAAAGACCTTAAGCTCGAAAATTTAGTAATATTTGAAATATAAAAGGTCGAACAAAATACATATTATATTTGTTAAATAAGTTTTTTTTCGTATAAAAAACTTAAAACTTATCTTAAAATGGCAAAATGAGTAAAAAAAGCCCATATTGCAAAAATAACTAAAAAAACCGATATTGCCAAAATAAGCAAAAAAAAAGCCCTAACAAATATAGCTCATTTTCTTTGTTTTTTTTATGATCGGAATTTGTTTTCAATCAAAAACATTCTATCTTGTAAACAAAAAAAAGCATTTGCTTTCTTTTGGTTGGTCTGGTTATTATCAATAGGACAACACATAAGCCCAATTTTTCATTTCGGTTCGCTTAAGATGTTATTACAAAAAGCCCTTTAAAAATTAAAATTATCAGGCCTGTTCTGCAAATCAATTTTACTGAAATCATGTGATTTCAAATCACATGTGCCTACTAAAATCACACGTGTGATATTTTAGTGTCCCGTTTTTGTGTGATCTTCATATGCGAAAGCACACCGAGAAACACCGAAAAATTTTGCAAAAGCTCGTTTTATTAGACTGAAAATTACACTGTAGAATTTCGTGACGATCGGTCGATAATTACCCCTAGGCCCCATATAAACCCTACTCTCGAAAAACAGTTTAGTACGCCTAAAACCGTAATAAATAATGCTATCAGAATAAAATTTAATACTTCATAGTTTTATTGGACTAAAAATAGCACTAAAAAAATATCGTGATGATCGGTCCATAATTTACTATAGGCCCCACATAAAGCCCACTCTGGTAAATAATTTAAATACGCCTTAAAGCGTTGCAGATATATTTATTGCGGTAAAATTTCATCCAAATTAGTTTCATAGGGCCAGAAAAAATGTCATGCAATTGTATGATATACGGTCCATAATTAACCTTGGATCCCATGTTTAGCAGCCTTCTGAAATTCAATTAAACTAATTTATTGAGATTTATGTTTTTAATCGTAGAAATCACTCTGCGGAATTTTGGGATGATTGGTTCATAGCTTACCATGGCTCCAACATAAATACCCCTCCCGAAAATCATTTTAGTTTGGCTTAAACTGTTACGAATCAAGATATTTTACTCAAGATTGTCGGTCAATAATTTAATATAGGTCTAAACCGCAACCAATTTTAATGCTGATGTTTTTAAAGATAAATTAATACCACTTCTGAAAACTGTGGGTGGTGGGTATCAAAGATTCGGCACAGCCGAATATAGCACTCTTACTTATTTTACATGCGTTCAGTTATGAAAAACTTTTTATAAGGTATGTATTTTAAATTTATTTAAGTAAATAAGTACTAAAAAAATCATAAAAATATTCAAGAATAACTTCAAAGTTTTTTTGCTGGAAGAAGTATTTTTTTATATTAAATTAATAACTTTTACTTTTTTGCCTTCGTTATAAACAATTTGATTAAAAAAAAATTTTTTGTAGATTTTGCTCCTCAAGATGTGATTTTTTTCGCCAAATGATGATTTTTTTACCAAACTTTCTGGCAACGCTGTATATCAATATAAAGTTGCAGCCAACTTCAGGTATAAACTACGAACGAAAAACAAAACTAATTTGCGAGTACAGCAAAGTATGTACTCCCCCGCTATTCTCTTTTCCCTTCCCTTAACTGAACTCTCATGCTAGAAACTTTTTGAGAGCTCCTTATTTTATATGCTTTAGTTGTTTTAACAGCTTTAAAAAAACAATTGATCATCCCTTATTTAAACGTTAAGCTGCGTCTTAGACTCAATGTTCGAAAATAAACACTAAATATCGCTCCTTAGTGTTCGGTTCGGTAGATTTGTGGAAAGCACACACGCTAATAGTGTTTGTGTAGAAAATCATTAAAAAAATAACGTTTTTCTTTTTGTCATCTTTCGAACACAAAAATAATATTGTTTTATCGATTCGGCTCATTAATGTTCAAACATTTTTTACAAAAACAAAATACACTTAAGAAATAAAAAAACAAAAGCCAGCCAAATAATTTTACACAAACAAAACATATACACAATACACAAACAAGCTGTTCGTGGTGCGGTCGTTGCTAAAATTGTTTGTTTGTTTGTTCATTCT
This sequence comes from Pollenia griseotomentosa, assembly GCA_963931875.1. Taxonomy (NCBI): domain Eukaryota; kingdom Metazoa; phylum Arthropoda; class Insecta; order Diptera; family Polleniidae; genus Pollenia; species Pollenia griseotomentosa. The sequence goes on from OZ007562.1 coordinate 131,966,132, forward strand.
TTATCAACTTAAAAAAAGAAACATTATAGAACATTAAAATATAATGTTTGTCTACAGTATCACTAGAATTGTTCTGTTTTTCAACGATATAATGATCGGCTCTTTCCTGAAAATAGTTACGAACGGTATTAAGGGTTGTGTTCGTCTACACAATCACTAAAAAAATAGATATTGTTATTGGGTGTGTTTATTTTCTAACACTGCTTAGAACACTTACCAACTATTACTCATTATTGCACAGATTAAAAAAATATGTTGAGGACATAATTTTCGTTAAAACACATTTGTTATTTTTAGGCCGATCTGGCTGAATCTCAATACCAAAATCTAACCGAGGTTTAGTTCTTTTAGCAGTCGAAATCTACCACAGCTCACGTAGCTCCCGTTGTGATTCCGTGTATCACTACTCGCAGATGTCCTATATTACCTCAATACTATCAATCACTTTCGAGCCATCTGGCTGATTTGATGAATCAATTCAGTGTCAGAGAAACTAGTTTTGTCTCTTAAATTTTCATGATGAATCATTTTAAGTCTTAAGTCCCCGAATGCTTCACAATGTCAGATAATATGTTCAGTTGCCTCGTTTTCTTCCTCGTCATCACAACTTCCACAAATGTGATTGTAAGGGAGCCCCAGCCTCTGGGCTTTAGCCCTCAAAAGAAAATCATATCACCACATAAGTCTAAGACAATCATGCATATAACTTACGCCGTATTTTAACGTGCTATATGGGTAATACCATGCCAACTCGACCAGGAGTGGGACCCGACCCCTTTTCGATTTGAATGAAATTTGGTGAGAAGATTTCTTTCATCCTATAAGGAACATGTCCGTGGTCACAACCCATAACAGCCTAACTCGAGCTAAGACACAATTGAGTTATATGTACCATCGTATTCAGAGTGCCTAAATCTATTTGCTGTAAATTTTTAATTTTTGTGTCTGTTATACGAAGGCAACTAACTCTTAAAAACCTAAGAGATTAAGTTATTTTTCTAAATTACTGTTTTGGCATAATAACAATTCAATACTACAACATATATAAACATTATTTTTTCATTATTGCCTTAATAAACTTAAGTCGTCATTCTTTAAACTTTATGAATTATTATATATGAATAACAACCTAACTCAACATGAGTGATCGAATCTGAAAAATTTTGGCATAGAATAATAATTTATGTCAATAGAGGCGCACTGAAAGTTTTTTATTTTATCCGGAATAATAGCCTTACTCAACTTTAACTTTTTGGCTTTCTTTCGTTCAACAATTCATAAGAGCCTAAGTGTCTTTTTCGGTAATATCTTTTGACTACGAGAATAAACAACTATTTTTTTTTAACAACAACGTAAAGAAATTCGTTTCTTTGGAATCTGTAGCAAAGTCGTCTCTTGATTTTTCAGTGAAGATTCCAAACTTTAAGCTGCTGTACTGAAAATATTGAAAAACAGAGTTAGGCTGTTATGACTTGTGACCACAGATATACCAATTAAAAAAAAAAAATATATTAATTACGGTTTTAGTAGTTTAGTTCCGCAGGTTTTATACAATGTAAACTCAATATTTCTCCGATTTATTTGCAATACACAGCCAGCCCTGAGGATGACTTACCAGTAGCTATTGTATACCTTTAAAGCCCTGCGACTATGGGTGTTCGTGGTATCATAAAGGGCTCAGTTAATTGTGAACTGGTTAAAGATCTGTCTTTTTAAATCACTAGACAAGCTTAAGGAATTGCCTTAATTTAAATTTCGTCAGATTGGTGAGGAGTTATTTAAGGCTTATAACTTTCGGGAAAATATTTTTCCGCCAGTTTCTTCTAAATAATGGGTGATTTTTTAAGCGTTATTTTTTTGGAAAAATCTAATAAAACACTCAAATTTGCAACATATATTTAAAATTTTTATTGGAATCGACGAATTTGTCTTTTCCATTTACTTAAAAAAAAAAACTTCATGTAAATGTTGCCCACGGCACCGGTTCAAATGGTCCATTCATAAGGTCTAATTTTTTTTTTAATTATTTATTTATTATTTATTACTTTCTATGGCTGGTGCGCTCCTTCCCATATCAAATTAATCCAAGGACCCTACCATGCAGCAATACGACGCAGCATCGGTGCCTTTCGTACAAGCCCAATCACCAATATCTTAGCCGAATTTGGATTTCCATCAATTGCAGACAGAGTCTCATTTTTGACACACAAACTAATACCAAAACTCTTTATCCGCCGAAATAAAATTCTGTTCGAAGAAGTAAAAAAATCCATCCAACACAAAAGATTTTACAGACTTGAGTCTGTTATCGACAGATGTGTAAACTTCTTTCGTGACCTAAATATTATGACAAACCCTATTCTTGTTAAACCAATACTGGATCCACCCTGGCCAGTTAAAGAATCTTCATTCATCTTGTCTATGATCCAGCTTCCCAAATCAATTACTTCACCTTTAGTGTATAAGCAAACATTCAGTAGCATTGTGGAACCATATGTCAATGACAACTGGAATTTGTTATTCACTGATGGCTCCAAGTCCCACGACTCTACAACTTTCGCTATAGTGCAAGAAGATAACCAACTTATAAAAACTGGATTTATTTCTAACCACTGTTCCAATTTTACTGCTGATGCATTTGCCATATTTCTTGCGGTGGAGTTCGCTGCTCTTAGCCTGGAAAAGTATATTATCTGTACAGATAGTCTATCATCCATAAACGCCATACAAAGCTCGAAATACGATTCTCCATTAATAAACGACATCCGACATATTCTTGGTAAATCCTCGAATAGAACAAAACTTATGTGGGTTCCTTCGCATGTTGGCATTGCCGGAAACGAGTATGCAGATACCGCGGCTTCTACAGCCAAAACTAGACCACTACTTGAATTCCAAACATGGGAAAGTCGTGACATATCCAACGCTATTCTATCCCATTTTAACTCCTTACATCATAAAAAATGGTCAGACTACAACCACAACTACAAAATTTTTAATCCAGAAAGCAAAAAACCTAACTACCCAAAAAGCTGCCCCAGACATATAACGTCAACCATCGTCCGGCTCAGAATTGGCCACTGCAATTTCTCCCACAAACATCTACTGGAAAAATTGCCAACCCCAATGTGTACACTCTGCAACACACAACTAAACGTTCTACATGTACTAGATGAGTGTCCAAAGTACAGCTCATCCAGACAATACATATTTGGATTAAGTCGGCCTACTGATTTCCTAAAAAAAACCTGTGATAAAAATATAAAATTAATTTGGAAATTTATTTTAGAAAACAATTTACAACACCTGATATAACTTTTATATAATTTCGGAGTTGAAAGCCACAGCAGCTAGTACTCCTGTCTATTTTATGTTAGTTACAATAATTATATTTTGTAAGTAATAATAATAAATAAATAAAATAAATATTTATTACTTATTTAAAAAAAAAAAACATTGTGGAAAAAAGTTGTATTTCATATTACGAGGCATATTCTGGAGGCTTCTCGCTTTATCTCAATAGATCAAGTGATACTTGAAGACTACCCAAATTGTTAAAGTTCATAATACAAAACAAACTATTCTGATAACGGTAAGTACACAGCATTACCCTAACGCAATAGGTAATTTGGCCTACAATTGGACCTCAAAAATGGTCTTCTTCAAGAACTGCCGCGTTAATCATGTGCCTGAAATTATTTTCAAATGTGAATGCCATGTATCGATCTTCATGTCCATTTATAAATACTTGCTATTTTTATAATTTAATCAGGGACTGCAAATGCCGATTATTTTTAAAACATAAACTAAAAAATCTAACTAAAAGAGAAGCACCACGTGCATCAGGATAACACCAAGCTAATCCTTGTTTCATTCTTAACTCTCTTATGCCAAGTTCCAGAATTTTTGGGCCCCTGTGTTCAAAAAAATACATAAAAGCCCGTACAATGAGTTGTTTACGTTCCAGGTGAGAAAACACCAAGATGTACCTTGAGGCACCCTTGGGCATCTGGTAATAAAAACACATTTAATTTTTGTGAATTCTGTTTGTTAGTTTGTATTGAAAATAAAAAGGAATGAAACAAATTGAAAATATTTGGTTTTGTTTATGATAATAAAAAACAAGTTAGAGTGCTATATTCGGCTGTGCCGAATCTTTGGTACCCTCCACCGACAGTTCGAATGTTTAAGGAGTAATATCTGTATGATGTCTTTTTATTATTATTATCTTAAACTGTGACGATTTGTTATTAATTATGGTTTTAGGAGACTAAACTGTTTTCCGGGAGTAGGGCATATATGGGGCCTAGGGTAAATTATGTACCGATCTTCACGAAATTTCACAGTATCATTTATAGTCCTATAAAATTGTGACGAGCCAAAATTTGTTATGATTGCATTATTTTTTACGGTTTTAGGCGTACTAAACTGTTTTCCGGGAGTAGTGTTTATATGGGGCTTAGGGTAAATTATGGACCGACCTTCGCGAAATTTTACAGTGTTATTTCTAGTCGAATAAAACGGACTTGTGCAAAATCGTATGTCATTCCGTGCATTTTTGCATCATTTATGTTAGTTTTTGTAACAAAATTATCAAGTTTTTGAAGGTGGTGGTTCCACATTTTGATTCATAGCTCTGGTCCTACTGAACCGATTTTGCTGAAATTCAATCCCAAACTGCTTAGGATAACTACAAGCAATTTGACACCTAGTTTGTTTATTTCTTTTTCGAAAGTGAGCGTATTTTCAACAGACGGACAGATGGACAGACGGACAGACGGACAGACAGACGGACATGGCTAAATCGACTTAGAATTACTCAAGCAGCCAGAATATATATACTTTTTGGGGTCTGAGATGAATAATAAAAAAGTTTCACACGGAATGACAAACTTAGTATACCCTCTTCACAACTAATTGCGGTGGAGGGTATAAAAAAAAAAAAAACAATTTTATTATTTGAGCAGCGTAACTTAAGTTTGCATTTTGAACAAGAGCATTGTGTTCGAGATTGCTTACAATGCTTTTAGAGCTTTCGAAGCTTCCACAAATATTTTTCTAGATCTTTAAGCAATTGTAAAAAAAACAGAAATTAATATAAATTATGTATATATTGGACGTCAGTAGAAATTTTGTAAAGCATGGCTTGAGGCACTCTTAGGCATTAGAGGGTTAATCTTAATATGCATTAATTTTTAATTTTTTAAGTTTTATTACCATTTTTAGTTTTAGAACATTTTATAACATCATATGTATTTTATTCGACCTTTATGATTTTAGTATAACTAAATTATCAAGGTTGTTTAATTTGTTATAAGAAATTTGTTAAATTGTGTTAAATAAGAAAGAAAAAACCTGAAGAATGCACCCAAAGAAGTGCCGAAATATTGGTTAAAATAAACGTTTTAAGTTTTATATAAAACTAAAAAAAGACCTCAAGCTTTATAATTTATTTATACTAACATTCTATAACATTAACCCCCAATTTCACCAACCTTAGTTAAATTAAACTTTCAGTTATAGCTGCCAAGATATATTGTTAACTGGAAGCTAAAGTAATAGTTAGTTTATAGTTTTTTTTTTTTTGTTTAGAAAATAAAAGTTATTTCTTGAATTTTATTTATTCCTCAGAAATAAAAGTTATTTAGTAAATTTTATTTTTTTGCATAGAAAAAAGTATCTAATCTTTAAATTGAATAAAATATAAAGCCAATTCTTTAATTTAGCAAATTGGAGCTTTTGCACGAACTCTGAGGATAAATACGACCTTAAGTCGGTTAATATTAATTTTAGCGCAGAAAACTACTTTTTCATAATTTAAAAAATTAAATTCAAAAAGTAACTGTTATTTTCTAAGCAAAAATAAAACTCTAAAAATAATTTTTGTTTCCTAAGCAAAATATAAAACTAAAAAAAACTATAGTTTCCGGAAGAATAAATAAAACTAAAAATAATATTCATAAAAATAATTTAATGAAAATTAAATTTGATGAACTTTAGCCTAATTAAAAATATCAAAATTTGGATTTAGAGCCATAAACAGTCCAACAAAATTACAACAATACTAACTATTGACAATTTTTTATTGTTTCTGTGTATGGAAAAACTCATCGTCAGAATCCATATTTCATGAAAATGGACTAACATGTTAAAATAATTGGAAAAAACTGTTTGTTCAATAAAGCTTTATCTCTGACACCATCAACAAGAAAAAGAAAGCACAAAAAAAAAAAAAAAAAAAAAAAATAAAAAAACAGAAAAATGTACTTTGGAATTCAAGAAAAATTCTTGACAAAAAGTACGAAAAAACAGAAGTAAGGAGGAACATGTAAATCAATTAATATAATAAATAATCATTCAAAGCAAATTTTGTTCTACCAAAGGTTAAATACAATTTGGTTTAAAGATTGATGTTTGACTATTGACTGCTAGTTGTCGTCAATGGCTGTGAGTGTTAACCGGCAAAATTCCTCCGATGAGATTAAGTGGTTCTAATTGAAAAATGTATAGGTAACATGTCCGTGAAAGCCTTGATTCGATTCCCGCGGCAGTCAAGAATGAAAAATTATCAAAAAAAATTTAATTAGTTTTATGGTGCAAAGTTTCTTTGTTCATAAAAATTATTTAATGAAAATTAAATTTGATGCACTTTAGTCTAATTTAAAAATCCCCAATTTTGATTTTTGCAAAAATTAAATTTATTGTCTAAAGAATAAATAAAAATTAAGAAATAAATTTTATTTCTAAGGAATAAAAAAAACTCAGAAATTAACTTTTTTTTCTAATGTGCTATTTTCACAACACAAGTGATTGAATGTGTATTTAAAATTTTAGGAAAAGCAGTTCCTTATAAAAGTAATCGTGTTCATAGGGAATTTATTGTTTAACTTAAATTAGATCTTTGATTTTCTTTTCGTTAAAACCTATTTTATCTGTATAAAAAGCCATTGAAATTAAAATTTGGTTTAATAATAACGAAAACTGTGCTGATACCCCCTGGTTTAATAGCTGTTGAGTCGAATATGCAAAATCCGGTTATTGACAAAAAGGTTTATGCATATGAATTTGAATAATAAGATTAGGAAATTTTGTAAAATCTGTTAAGCGATAAAATGAAACTGAATAGCAAATGAAGTTTAAAAAGGTGCTGAAAGGGCTTTCCTTGTGAAAATGTTTCCTTTTTGCACTTTATGCAAATTTGTAAACTTAAAAACTTATTAATATTTAAACAAATAATTTTCGCATCATTTTCAAAGTCCACTCACTCACTTAATAGAGCGTATTTGAATCTACATATATGAAAACATTATTAATTAATTTCGAACAAAAAATTCTGCATTTAGCGATTTTTATTTATGTTAACATTTGTTTACTAAACTTTTTGTAAAACAAAAATTTTTGAAAACATGCAAGTATTCAGTACACTAAGCTTTACATAGTTATCATATTTTTAATTAAAGAAATTACAATTTTTAACCCCTGTGTATTGGATAAAACTTATATAATAAGTGGCATTAAAAATTTTCTACGAAAATTTCAATATTAATTTATTTTTAATTCTTTAATGAATCCAAACTCTGTTTAAAAGAACATTCATCCTAGACAAAATGTAAATATGTGTAAATATTAAATACTTAACAAGCAACATTTAATTAATTTTACACAAAAAATTATACAAATTTATTATTTATTGAGAAATTAACACTTCAAAGTAAATTTAATTTTTAACTTTTATAAATATTATGAAATAAAAATTGCAATCAAAACATTTATTTATTTATGTTTTTATTTTTAAACATAATGTCATAAATTTATGTATATAAAAAACTGTTTGTTTAAAAGAAAAAAAAAAAAAACAAAAGCATTTTTAAAAAACATATTTTTTTATAATAATAAATTAACATAGAAAAAAACTCTTATAAATTTAAGAGAATTTACATATTTGATTTTATTGATTGGTTATAAAAATATATATTGTACACAGCAAAAATAAATAAAGAATAATATAACAAAATAATTGTTGTTAAACAATATAAAAAAATTTGTTGTGCTCGTTTGAAAAAAATGAAGTCCCGCAAAGTATGCAATATAAGTTACTCGGATTTCTAACAAAACAAGTATTAGCAACGAATGCGTGTGTTTTTAATTAAACTTATGTTAATCATACGCTACGTGATTAATATGAATAGTTTGCGAAAGTATGCTATGGATAATTGCTAACATGTGTAAATAAATAATAAGATTGGTGACGTATAAGTGTTATTTTAAAGTTCTAATAATCATACGTAATACAGTAATGTAAAATAAAATTGTATGTATGTATGTATGTATGTATGTACCCAGTGTGCCAAACGGATCCGTTTCGGATCCGTAACGGATCCGCATCTTCGTATTTTCTATCCGTAACGGAATCCGTTACTCATCCGTTACGGATCCGCAAGCGGGAGAAATTCCTCTCGATAAAACGGATTCAAAAACGGATTTTATGTCCGTTTTTTGGATACGTTACGGACTCGTTACGGACATCATATTGGGATCCGTTACAGACCCGTTTGTTTTCATAAAACGGATCTCCGTTACGGATCAGTTTTGGATCCGCAAGCGGGAGAAATTCTTTAAAAAAAGTTATTACAAATTCATTTTGCTGGGTCCACACAAGGACCTTTTCATAAAAAAAAACTCAATTATTAAAAACTGATTTTGCTGGGTCCACATAATGACCTTTTCTTAAAAAAAACTTAATTAGCGATTACACTGTCAAATCGCGATTGCACTGATTCCGTTTTTAACTTTTTTACGGATCCGAAACGAGTCAGAAACGGATCAGTCAAATCGCGATTACACCGATTCCGTTTCTAACTTTTTTTACGGATCCGTAACGAGTCAGAAACGGATCAGTAAATTCGTGATTGCACTGATTCCGTTTTTAACTTTTTTACGGATCCGAAACGGGTCAGAAACGGATCCGCATCCGTTTTTGTGCACATTGGGTATGTATGTATGTATGTATGTATGTATGTATGTATGTATGTATGTATGTATGTATGTATGTATGTATGTATGTATGTATGTATGTATGTATGTATGTATGTATGTATGTATGTATGTATGTATGTATGTATGTATGTATGTATGTATGTATGTATGTATGTATGTATGTATGTATGTATGTATGTATGTATGTATGTATGTATGTATGTATGTATGTATGTATGTATGTTTTTTTTTTTTTTTTTTTTTTTTTTTTTTTTTTTTTTTTTTGTGTTGGGGGTGGAAACCTTCAATAGGTCCCAAGTGGGTATGTCGGATTCTTACCGACTAAAACCACCCCCACCGTCAACTCCACACTCTGCGGGACTGCCGTTAAGTATTACTTCGCAGGGTGGGTAGCGTAGTTTGCCACGTCCATTTGGTTATACGTATGTATGTATGTATGTATGTATGTATGTATGTATGTATGTATGTATGTATGTATGTATGTATGTATGTATGTATGTATGTATGTATGTATGTATGTATGTATGTATGTATGTATGTATGTATGTATGTATGTATGTATGTATGTATGTATGTATGTATGTATGTATGTATGTATGTATGTATGTATGTATGTATGTATGTATGTATGTATGTATGTATGTATGTATGTATGTATGTATGTATGTATGTATGTATGTATGTATGTATGTATGTATGTATGTATGTATGTATGTATGTATGTATGTATGTATGTATGTATGTATGTATGTATGTATGTATGTATGTATGTATGTATGTATGTATGTATGTATGTATGTATGTATGTATGTATGTATGTATGTATGTATGTATGTATGTATGTATGTATGTATGTATGTATGTATGTATGTATGTATGTATGTATGTATGTATGTATGTATGTATGTATGTATGTATGTATGTATGTATGTATGTATGTATGTATGTATGTATGTATGTATGTATGTATGTCTGAGTTTATACGGTTCATTCTTTACTGAAAAGATTGCTACTTTATAGGCGAGAGAGGCGAGGGGTATGTACTCGTTTCTTTTCCACTTGCCCCTCTCGCCTATAAAGTAGCAATCTTTTCAGTAAAGAAGGAACCGTATAAACTCAGACTATGTATGTATGTATGTATAAGGCGGCGGCGAATATAGGCTTAGTATGTATGTATGTATAAGGCGGCGGCGAATATAGGCTTAGCGAATGCGAATGCGAATGCAAAATATTAAATTAACCCTCTATAACTTAACATATTCAATTTATTCTCATAGAGGTTAACATTAAAAAAATACGTACATATTTTTTAAAATTAATTTTAATTTTTTGAGGAGTAATGTCATCAAAACGCACTGTACTTCTACAGGCAACAACGAGCAACAAGGGAAAGCAAAAGTAAAAAAGTTATGAAAAAGCTTAGCGTTAAAATTAAAAGCATGTTAGTTAAATCAGATAGGACGACTGAAAACTCTTGATATAATTTTTTGTTTTTGTGGAGCATAAATTTTTTAAATTATAATAGGATCGCGTTAATTAAAAACAAAAAGAAACAATCAGCTTATGCTTTTTTGCCCTTGAGGTAAAGAACAGAGTATATACTAGAGGTAACATTACTTGATAGGAGATTATTTTCCCACAATTTACAAATCAACTTCCGTTTTGTTTTGGTTTGTTTAACATCTGTTTTATATTAAAGTGCAGGACCTGTTCAGGCCCTAATGGTACAAATAAAAATTGCTTGGCAAAGATTGTCACGCCCAGAGATAGTTTAGTTTCTCTAAACTTTTTCACTACATAAACCTTGATAAACGAACTTAGAAAAAGTAAGTAGGGTCTGTCAATGCTATCTAAGCTTAAAAATTCCTGGTTAGGCCCAATTATCCACTTAACGTTTAAGCTGCTTTGTCGATTTACAAAAAATAAAGCATAGTTCGAATGACCCAGTATCTTTAATAATGCTATTTTACAAAAAACCCCAGATGTATCGTAAGGTATTTTGAAAGGATGTTAAAACCTTAAGATCTATTGGGACATTTAACATCTGTACATGTGAAATCATTTAACTTATGCTGATATCTGTAGTACAATATAGCATAAGAGAACTATTGTTGTTTATTTTACTAAGCTAAAGATAGTTCAAAGCTAAGATAAATAGTTTTTGCCTTGACTATTTGGTTTTTATAATAATATTGTTACGAAAGCAACTTTAGTTAAGAATTAGTTGTAATTATTAGTTAAGAATTAGTTGAATTTATTAGTTATCTTGTATTTATTAGTTAACTTGTATTTATTAGTAATTTTATTAGTTAACATTGTTATTAAAAATTGTTATAATTTAGTACACTTCAATCCCAATGTGCAGAAAGACCTAGAAATGACCGTTAAAAAAGCTTCAGTATAAGATGTAAAATTATGTAAACATTAGCGCTGCCATAAATCAAATTAAAGTGAGGTGAATGGTAAAGCCTCGAACCTTCGAAAAACATTTCGAATGTTCTAGACAACCAAATTGCTGTATAAATACTTGCGGCGACTAGCATAATTAGATTCATTCTTAGTTCAGACTTTGTCAATAACGTATAACGCGGAAGAAATTATAGTTGGTAATAAATAAAAGCTTTAAATTACGGTTTGTTAGAGTGACTTTGTACTAAATAAAGTTGTGTAAATTGTAAACAGTGTTTAAAGTGTTTGTGTTTTATTTATTTTATTAAAGTTGCAATAAAGAACTCGAAACGGCTTATTCTAAGGGAAATAAACCAAAACCATATTGAAAGGCAGTAACGTAACAATATAATAATAAAAACTGTGATCAAAAAAGGACAAATTTTCTGTGATAATTTAAAATTTACATTAATTTCTTTTAATATTTTAAGTTTTGTGTCCACCTATACAAAATATGTACTGTGATACAATTTAGTTTAGGTTAGTGTTAGGTCGAAAGGAGGATGAAGCATCGAAGATGCAACCTCATATAATTACAATATACACCTAGGCCCCCACTGGGCCTGTTGTGCACTTCCTAAGAACATGGTAGTTTCATTGTTAACGTCCGGTATTTAGAACCCCGGTTTTCCAGACGCTTGTAGTCCCGCATGACCAGTCAAGATACGCTCTATCATACTGACCTCAGACTTACTCCCATTAAGGGGGCTTCTCGTCCTTCTCACGTCTAGGTTACCACACAAAATCCTAGTGATTCTGCCCACCGTCGCATTATTCCAACAGGCCGTGTGGGTTTCTCTGACCCACGGCTTTTATTCCGCCTTCGTTGCCTCAAGCGGTTTCGCATTCGCCAAGTTAACTGCTTCGAGTTCTCTTCTCTTTATGGCGAGTGTATTGGGCCTTTCGTTCCCGACTTTCCCCGAGTGGCCTTTGCTTTTGCATTAATCAATTAATCGCTCGATTATTTAATCGAGGTTTTGGTTTAATCGGTAAATAATCGGTTAATTTTGTTACTGAACGGTTAACCGATTAATAAAGTTTTTTTTTTGTAAACTAAGTAATTTCAATAAATAAAAATGCTTAAATAACTTGGTTTTTGGAGTTTTTTTAGTAGAAACAAAAACAATAACATAACAAACAACAATTTTTGAACTAAAACGAGCAAACAAAAAAATAATTCATAACTATGTTATACATATATTTTAATTAATACATATTATTAAAAAATAAACTATGAGATTATTTTATTAGTAATTTCAATAGTTTAAGGAGATCTCATAAAATAATCTTTTAGAAAAATAATTTGGTTAAAATGTTAAGGATTTGAACGACTTTTTTCTTTAGTATTGATAAATTTTAACTTGGAAAAAATTCTTTTACTTATCGTAGATGTTGTAGAAATCGAGAGTAACCCAAAATATAGAATAACTAATTTCTCAGTCCTTTTCAGAGATTTCTCTAAACATTATGCCATTAGAGTCCTGTATTATAACACTTATAATTGTTTCGGTTAATTCTGTTGTTGGTTACTATCGGGAGTTTTTTCCAGGGCTTAAAATTACTAAATAATTTTCATTCCAGAATGCGTTTTTTGCTGTGACTGCGAAAATGATTTTCAAAAAAAAATTAAATGAAACAGATACACACAAAAGGATTGGTTAGCAACGACAACGACTTCGGCGAACACACGAGTCGTTTGCAACAGCAATATTCATGCGAACGAAATGAAAGGAAAATTAATATGCGTCAGTCGATTGAGCTTGCAGTTTAGTTGTTTGCAACTAAAGAGATAAGAGCCGTTCGGCTGCGAGTGCCACCTCGTACCTCACCTGCGTCTCAATTGATGGTCTATTCAGCAGTGTCTCCAGAGCCCTGGTTGACGTGTTGCACATTGCCCCACTTATAACCAAGCAACACGTACGCTGGACCCTCTGAATTGGTACTTTATTACAGCTTTTGTCCAAAGATGTCCACCAGATTACGGAAGCGTAAGTGAAGATCGGTCTTATCACGCTTCTGTAAAGCCAGTGTGTCGTAGTTGGACTAAGGCCCCATTTCGGGTCTATGGCCCTTCTCAATGGCCCAACAACAGCTCGCCCTGTTGGTTCTATCCTCTATATGGTATCTCCATTTCTGCTTCCGATCGAGAATTACGCCTAAGAACTTAACCCTGTCCGTCACTGCTGCTGCCTGAGAATCGTGGTTCCCCGTAGGTAAGAATTTCCGTTCTCCCCGCGACCAGACATATTTCCGGCCTCTCCGGAAAAACGTTAAGGCACATTGACCGCGCCCAGCCGAAGGCCGTATTTAGGGCCTCCTCAGCTCTTCTGCACAAATAGTTTGGATCCTTGCCCCTAAGGAATATTACAACATCGTCTGCATACCAGATCGGTACAAATCCCTTCTCGTTTAAGTTCCTTAGGAGACTATTTATCGTGGTTACCCACAGCAGGGGAGATCAAATCTGACCCTGTAGAGTGCCACGAAATACTCTTCTCTTAATAGTTACACCGTACATTTCGCAGCTTATCCATATATTCCTTAGCATGTGTGTGATCCAGTCACTGAACGCCCGGTCAGCCCGAAACTGGCCCAAGGGTCGGATAAGAGTATCGGTCAGTTCGTTTTTAAAAGCTCCCTCGATGTCAATGCACGCCGCCATTTTGTACAGTTTGCTGCTTAGTAAAATAAAACGTTTGATTTTAATTTGTTTGTTGGGTATAAGTAATAATACCATAAACTGGGTAAAAATCTAAAAACCGGTATAACTCAGGAACGGTAAAAGCGAATTCAAAAATATTTGTTTCTAAGTTATTTAGAATAAATTGATCTTTTAAACTGCATTGCTGGTTGGTTTCATTTTAATAAAAATTTTAAAAGTTATAAAGCTTTATTTACAAAATTTTTGGAAAAATTACGAAGAATTTTAATGTAGGGTGCAAGCAAACGCATTGCAAAAACTTATAGTCTTTGTACACCAAAATAAAGCTTCGACATTTTTCTTTTAAATTATTTCCTGAAAAGTGAAGAAAATCGTGGTTTTGACAAAGTTATGAAGAAAACTTAAAAATAGTTAAAAATAGGCAGACCCGATTTTTGGCAAAAATTCGACTTGAGCGACCTTTAAACCTCTTTCGAAAAATCTGAAAAAATCTCAAAAATTCTTTACCCTATAAGCTCTTAAATTATGCATGAGCACCAATGAAAATCCAAAAAAAAATTTTTTTGGACACACTTATATACATACAGATAGATCGTCATATAACTTAAAAAAAACCATAGGTTACATTGAACAAGTTCTATGGAAGAAGAAAAAAATTTTTTCACTGAAAAAATAATCTAAATTTTTCCAAAAATTTTTTAAAAAAAAAAAAACAGAGCGGATGATCTCTTATGAAAAAACAACAAAGGGCAACTTACTATTGATAAACAAAAATTAAAAAAAAACTTTCTTTTTTAAAGTTTGTTATTTATTATCAGGGCAAGTCATTTTATGGCTATGCCAAAAAATGCCTCTTGTTGCAACCTAGAAGAAATTTTTAAATTAGCTTAGCGAATATGGGGCAGAATCTTTTCGAAATGCTAAAAGAATGGACCTGTTCGGAAATGCATCACTGCGCTGCATCAGTGATTTCAAATGCTTAAATATATATATCAATGAAGTATATGTGGACCAAAAAACAAAAATCACACAATAAAAAAAAAATTGAAATAATTTTTCTTCGGCATTAAAAAAAGTTTGCTTTTCTAATGCAGCGCAGTGATGCATTTCCGAACAGTCCCAATGTTTTAAAAATCGGACGTAAAAAGTGACTAAGTGTACATAAAATGCACTTTCAATGCATCCGCTCGAGTCTCTTGAAAATACAAACAAAAGAGCTTTATATAAATGAAAGCTAAAACTTTATTGACAGCGCAAAATTTTAAAGATGTCAGCAAAAAAGATTTTGTTAAAAAGTTTACAAAAAGTTTTAGATCGTTATACCGGTTTTGAATTTTTGGTCTTAGTGCATTTTTTAAATCACGTGACGTTATGTAAGTACAGTAGGGTGGTCGTTAACTGTATGAAGCATATTTGGTATTGATAAAAAACACGCAAAAAAAAAAAAAAAATTTAGGACAATCGGCGAAGGCTAAGCCGTCCCTCATTCCCGCCTAAATTTGAGAAACATCGTAAAGTCCGACTTTTATGCCTCATAACTTGGAAAATATTAATTTTACATAAAAATCGCTTACTAAGAAGCAGGGCTGCCAGACTTGGGGATTTATCAACAAACTTGTGGATTTCATGTGAGAAAAAAGGACAAAGAAATTAATTTGGGAATTGGGGATTAAAAAAAAATTCGGGGATTTTTTGGGGATTTTACACAGTTTTAATATATTTCCCTTTTTTATTATTTACGCTTATTTTTTTTCTTTCATATATAAAATATCAAAAGAATTAGCAAAACTTTTATCTTTCTCTTATCAACAATTAATACGGTGCAAAGAGTTCTAATTAAGATTACCATTTGTGATTTGTGTGTAAAAGGCCTTAATAAACTTATGTTACTATTCTTGAGTGAGGCTTTTAAAAAAAGAATTTAATATAAGAATCTTCAACCGTTGACAACACGTATTTGGTTTTTTAAAAGACGATTTTCAAGCAAATTTGTCTTACTTAAAAATTAGTAAATAAGAAAGACAATATAATAAAGTTTGGGAAAAAGAACGGTAGGCTATTGGTAAGTTCTTATGATGGATGCATCGATGTATTAAATAAATGACGGATATTTGTATTTTTACTGTGGATTTTAAGGATGGCTAAAACCGATTGAACAAGCTCCAAATTCTTTTAAATTGGCTTATTCGTTTTCAAAAACAGCATATTGTTCTGCTTGTAATTCCTCTCTGGTATCGCATAAAAAGGACTTAAAAACATACCGAAACAAGTCGCTACAAAAAAAAATTAAAAAAAATTGTTTACTTTAAATATTAATTTGGGGATTTTTGGGGATTTCTTATAATTTAAAAAAAAAAAAATTAAATCTGGTCAGAAGAAAAAACAAAAAAATATCTTTTTATGGTTTTGTTTTTTAATTTGGGGATTTTATTTTTATTTTTTGGGGACAAGGAGAAAAGTTACCTGGAAATAATTGGACGAAATTTGGTAAATAAGTTACAATTGGCACAAGGACCAAGCTTATTGAAAATGGGGCGAATCGGTCCATTTTTGAACATTTCCCCCATACAATATTCTTCCCGGAATAGGCCCTTTGCGCCAATAAAATACCTTATTAAGTTGGTATTTAGATTAAATTTGGTCCAAACTTATTTTATTGCAACCAAAATCTTCTTAACAAATTTTTTTCGAATCGGTCCATTTTTGCCAATAGTTCTCATACAAATACTACTCCCGAAAATAGCTTTTAATGCCATAGCTTCCTTATAAATGTTGATATTAACATTAAAATTGGTGAAAATAACTTTTACGGCGGCTACTATGTCATGATAGGTCCAATATTAAACATAAGTCCCATATAACCCCCCCCCCCCCCTCAAAATTTCATATAGATGAAGATATCTAAATAATAGAACTAAAGTTATCTAAATCATAGAACAAAGAACTTTTACGTAAATCTTAACCTCATAACATAATTTTGTTAAGGCGGGTCCATGATTGCCTATGGGATCCAAATAGGGCACACTTGCAAAAATTATTTTTTTATACTGTGGTATAGGGTATCATATGGTCGGGCTTGACCGCCTTTACTTTCTTACTTGTTTTAACTTGTATATGGACATCTGCCACGTTGATGAAAGTTGGTAGACAAATTTTGTTAGTTCTAGAAAGTGTATGTACCAAATTTAAACAATTTTACTTAAATAGAAAAAGTGTAATGCGAAAAATTTGTGATTAAATTTTTTTCTTAACTGAGTCAATATTATGCTTGGTGCAAGCTTTCAATGATCTCGGACCAATTCCTTTATTTTTTGCACAAAAATTGATAAAGCCATCCCTCTGTGCATTGCTCAAAGTAAATCTTCAACTGGCTCAATAATAATTGCCTAAGCTACAGTATGTCAGTCAGTCAGTCAAATTTGGCCCACACTGTACATTATTCTCCCATTTGACATTTATCAACCATTATCAGTATTCTTTCTTACCACAACTAAGTTTTTAATTGGAATAGAAATAAAAAATCATCACTTAAATAAAGAGTTTTTCTTGAATTTTTGCTTAAGTAAGAAAAATTTTGCAGAAAATCACATTGTTTTCATTTTTTTTAAGTATATCGAGAACTTGCTTTCTTTAAAATTGTTTGTTGTAATTACATTTTATACTTTAAGAAAAAAAACACAAACATTTTACAAAATCATAAGGAGAAATGCGAGATTTTTCAACTGAATTTATTGGAATTTATTTATAAGAAAAAAAAAAAAATAAGAATAAAACGAAAACCGGAAAAGTCATACAAAGGAAGGAAAGTCAACTGCCCTCATAAGAAAGAAAGTCACATCTCCATTAAAGTGGTTTTAAGTTATTTATGTTTTGTTATATTAAATATTTTTGACATATTTCCAAAATTATTTAGAATATGTTATTTCATTCAATTTTGTTATGAAAAGAAACAGTGAAGTAGAGAAAATGGACTTATGTCCTTTATTCAACTGTCAGAGAGAAAAGCACTCAGGGCAAATAAATTTTTTTATACCTACTTTAAGTACAAGTCGTACTTAAAAATTTAAGTACGAATAACATTAAAACGTACTTAAAACAATACTTAAAGGGAGAACTTTCGAAAACCAATACCGGAATTTCTTTATACCTACTTTAAGAACGAATCGTACTTAAAAATTTAAGTACGAATAACCTTAAAACGTACTTAAAACAATCCTTACAGGGAGAACTTTCGAAAACTAATACCGGAATTTCTTAAAATTAGTATAAAATTCTTCAACCAAGTAAACAAAAATATTGAACTTTTCGTTGGTAGTGCCACACTGAGAGTGAAATTACAAAGTGAGGGTTTGAATCTCGTACAACTTATCGGTCTCATGCTCAGCATTGCGTGTGCTTGTCAAAGTTTGTTGTAGAGACTACAGCAACACCAAACAAGTAGGTAAAAAACGATTTGCTTGGTTTGTGTAGAAACAACAACAGACCAAGAAGAAAATCATGCATTATTTGTATGTTTAAAAACCAAATAAAAAGTAAAAAATCCCATTTAGTTCATATTTAGTTAAATTTTAGTATTTTTAATAAGATGCTGGTGTTCTATAATTAAAAATTCTGTAAAGTGTAAAACGGGTAAGTAAATCAATCATAATAATATTCTCCTTCTTTCTCTGGGGTAAGTATTTTGGGTTAGAATTAATCTAATTTCAATTTCGGATTAACTCAAGTACGGATTAGTAATTTAATCAACTTTAAAATACTTCAATCAAGCGCATTTTGAGATTTATTCAATCTAAGTTTTACTAAAATCAATTCCATTTTCGGACTATTTCAAGTACGAATTCGGGATTAAATATGGATAAGTTAAGTATTTCGCACAAGAATAATCCGTACTTGAATTAATCTTTCTGTACTTTATTCAAGAAAATTCGTACTTACCGTAGTATTATAAACGCTTCGGATTGATTAACGTACGGATGGATTAATTTTTCTTTCGAGTGTAGGTATCCGAAAAAAAACTTCGAAAGCCAAATTTGTGCAAATAAGTTAAAAATTTAGAGATGTTGTGTAAATTTTTTTTCCTAGGCAAGCAACTGAACATTTAAAGTTTCTGATGAAATTAGCGAGGCATGCTTAACATAATTAATTATAGAGGGTGGTTAAATTTTAATTTTATTCAAATTGATTTTGAATAACACAAATTATTTAGGAAACAACTGTCATTTCTTTTTATTATGATAATATTGGTATGGTTCAATTATGCATGGAACAAAATATCGGCCAAATGGCCGTGAATGTGCAGAATTATCTCATAATTTAGCTCTTGGCTTATCGACGTAGACCTTTTCTTTCAAATAACCCCAAAGAAAGAATTCCAACGGTGTTAAATCACATGATCTTGGCGGCCAATTGACATCGCCACCACGTGAGATAACACGGCCATTGAACTTGTCGCGCAAAAGAGCCATTGTTTCGTTAGCTGTGTGGCAAGTGGCGCCGTCCTGTTGAAACCACACACCGTCCACATCCATATCTTCCAATTCGGGACATAAAAAGTTCGTTATCATCTCACGATTGCGAACACCATTCACAGTAACTGCCTGACCGGCCTAAAATTCAGTTTTCTGACTTGCAAATTTAAAATGTATGTATGAATAAATGTATGTATGTATGTTCAGCTGAAAAGGAGAAAAATCCATTTTTAGTGCTTTCGTAAATTTATTTTTAAGTCTAATATTATTAATTTATGGTGCACCTGTCATTAATAGTTTGATATGTTTTTAATTAAAAAATTAATATTTAAAACAACATTCACACAACATCCAGGGTTTGAAAACGGATCTTTTGCTTATCACCAGGTTATTATAATTAAAAAATTAAAAAATTTGATACCCATATTGCCTTAATATGAAAAACGATAAAATATATCGCGATTTTCGCGTTTTATGTGAATAATTACAACAACAACAAAAACAAAATAAATAAAAGATTTTTTAAAACAGATTCAATTTAAAAGCAGAACATTATTTCCACGTACATAGAATTTGTATTAAAAACCGCAACGAAAACATTTATTTAGTTAAATATCTCAATTAGTAGGTCGCAAGTGCTCAAGTTTTATATACCATTGGATGCTGCTTCAAAAATTCTTTTCGATGATACCAAATTTTATTTATGTCGTCTTAAAGCAAAGAACAAAAAAATTCGAAAAACTGAAAAAAGACGTTTTTTAAAAATGGTCCAGCTGACGGATGGTCAACGCTAGAACAAAAATATTTTGGGAATCATCATAAAATATATCAAGCTTTATTTTCAGAAGGATAACAAAATCACTTTTTTCAGCTCCATACAAGGTGAGTCGGTCTAATGTATATGTACAATAAACATACAGGCTATTCGTGCTGTGTTTATTTTTAATGTTTCTGCTAAAACAATGTTCTATACTGCAATAAGAGGCTTTAAGTCTTGTGTATAGAATTGGAATAAATAAATAAACTAAAACGTGCAACTTACCGAGCAACCACAAAATACTCTCTTATTTACATCAACTCATTAATAATATTTCAAAATACTTATGGTTAGAACAGATATTTTTAAAATACTTATGATAAAAACAGATATTTGTGAATATTTAAAAAAAAAAATATGGCATGCTCAATGCAAAGCCATAAACGTGCGGGCGTAAAAGCAAAACCATACACTATCAATCTCTCATTTATCTACATAGTAACATATATGTATATAGTGTATCTATTTTTTGACAATGCTTTGTTCTGGATAGTATTCATTTAAATCGAGCCCGAACCGTGCCATCACCGCTGTTGACGTGAGTGTGACAGAGGTCTCGAATTTATCGTTACAGCTCCGTTCTCAGCAACTCGGTCTCTACCCGACCACTAATTGAAAAATGTTGAGGAAGGATCTTGGCCTAGATCCATATAATTTAAACAAAATTTTCGTCAAATCATCTTCGACTAAGAGGCCCAATTCTCGCTTAACGGGTGTATAAGCAAGCAGTTATGTGTTTTACGGAGAGAGAAACATCCTCGTGAGACTCTCGAGACTACATAAAATTCCTAAAAAGTCACTGTCACGTAATCTACCAACAAAACCATGAATGGTGAATGCAACAGGCATCGCTTTTTTTCTCTTGTCATTGCAAGTCAGTTGGTAGAGAAATACTTCCAACAAAACGGTAAAACATTCCATACAGCGCATGAAACCATCACTTTGTTGAGCCAAACGTTTGGTGACCAAATTATTTCAAAAAATAGACCTGTGATTTAGCCACCTAGTTCGTGTGATTGACAACTTTGGACTACTTTTGTGGCGTTACGTTAAATCTCTACAATCAGAGAAAAAATATGTTTGATCATGGTTACGGCAACTACACTATGCTTATTGTAACAATATATTATTGTCGAACACAGATAATTGTTGTTTTTATTTAATATCAGCAATATTATGGTTACTGCAAACTTATCAATGTTTATCGCAATTATAAATTTGAGTACTGTTGACTGAAAAATAATTATTTTTCTAATAACTAAATGATGATAACGTTAAAAACATATTAAATTACTCACAACCATTTCATGATATTGAATAGCCATAAAATGACAACTTTCTATACATTTATCATAATATGTTTAAGATGCAATCAAAATATCTTTACTCTAAAAATAGTTTATTATCTCCATTTGTAAAATTATTTTCAATCAGTTGTGTCGTTTTTTTTAAATATGCCTATCGAATTATTTGTAAGTGAGTTGTTCAACAATAAAAAAATATATCCATTAAAAAAACAATTTTAAAAACTCACTGTTTATTGTTGATGTTTTTGTTTAAACTTTGATATTGTTACAAGTAGAACTGTTGCTTATAATTCTTATACGCTTAACAGTTTTATTTGGTTTAATATCTATAGTTTTCCTAAAATCTTTTTGGATGAAGTTTCCTGACGATCTGGCTTAACCCATTTACGCCCGCTGTGCCAATTTGGGAACCCTTCATTATTTCCGGCTTATGACAAAGTTTTTGATATTATTCAATTTATGTTTACCTTATTGATAAACAAAAATTTCAGAAATTTCTATAACATCAAAAAAAATTTTTTTTTAATTTTTTTTTTTTTTTAAGTGACCGTAGTGCCAATTTGGGTACACCTCTTTAAATCAAAAAAAAAAAAAAAAAAAAAAAATTTTGTTTTTTGTTTATATGTAATGAATTAAATAATAAAATAAACAATATTTTATTTTTTGTCCGGTAGTTTTTGTTTGGGCTTAAATGGGTTAAGCAACCAGTGAGATGCGCAAAGGAATAGCTTATTCCATAAATAATAAATTTCAGTGTTTTTATCAAGAATAAAAATTGGGAATTAAGCACGAATAACAAAATCTTTTAAATTACAATTAAAAAAAAATTCAATTTTATTACCATTAAAAAAATTGTAAAGCGCCACAAAATAAGAAATCGATTCAAAAAACTTAAAATTTGTTTTTATTGTTGTGACAGCACCACTGTATGTGTACTTCTAAATGTGTGATGATTAACATGACAATAATATAACTTCTTAGCTTATTATGATTACTTCTAAACTTATTATAATTACCATGACAATAATATGATTACATCTTATATTATTATAATTAACATGACAATAATATGATTACTTCTTAACCTATTATGATTAACACGATAAGAATATGATTAAGGGAAAAATATTATGATGTAATATTACGAATATATGTTATCATAATATGATTCAATAATAACCGTAATATGGTAACCACAATCATGAAACTTATCATAATATGTTGCTCTTAAAATATGTTTACTACAACCATGTTTTTTCTTTGCGTGTAGTCTTTACTGATAAATTAGCAAGGACTGATTATTTAGAAGCCAACATTCGGTGCTCTATTTCAAAACTAAGATCGTGTATGCTTAAGCAAGTGGTGCAAAATTAGATCGACAGGATGGCGTTCATAAGGCGCAGTCGTGGAGACCATATGGCAGAAATGATTTTTAAGCATTAAATGCCACGAGTTTTGTGAGCTTATCATACTCAAATTTTGGTCATTCAATTGAATTTGTTGTGTTTTATTTTTTTTAAAAAACTTATCTGCCTCTAAAAAAACACTTGTCTGTCTGTGTTTAAAATTTTTTGGGAAATTGTTGCAAGGTGTAATATTTTTTTTTAAATAAATTAAAAAAGAAAGGTGCACATCAAATAAAGGACATTTTATTATTCTGTTTACTATCGCAATAAATTTTTAAGTGATGACGACCAGCAGCAGCTGCTGCTTTTAATCAAATAATCAAAATCGGATACTTCCTCCAAAAAATTTAAATCTTACCTTACGATAACACTTGGTGACACCATAATCTTAAAAGGAATGTAACTTTCAATATCAGAAAATTAAAATTGGAAAATTTTAACAGTTTACTCGTCTTTTTCTTTTCATTGCCATTTTTTATTTTAGATATTGTTTTATCCCCAAAAGACAAAAATTTTTTTTTTTGTATAAACATGTTTTTATGAACATAAAGTTTATAAAAAAAAACTTATATTTTTATTATTTTGTTCACTGTTGTAGAATTAATTAAATAAAAAATAAAATAATATAAATCAATTTATGCCCTTAATTCCTACAAATAGATATCCAGCTGTGTATAGATATGTATGGTTTTCATAATTTTTATAAGTATTTTTTACCTACGAATTAAAGTGTAGTGTATTTTACACCATCGATTTTCGATAGTTTATTCACGAAGGCAAAATTAGCATTGAAGTTATCACAATAGTGTTACCGGATAGAAAAAGATAACTGTTAGGTATCTGTTTATAGAAATGACGGGCATTAATGCACAAAATCAATAATGTACAAAGATTAAATTTTTTACTCTGCCATATCAATCAGAAATAGCTCAATATGAAAAACCTGAAATATACGAGAGCAAATAGATAAATCCGTGACTTTTACAATTTCCTGCCTCTTAAAGCTAGTTTACACTATCTCACAATACTTTGTGAGATAGAAATTTAATGAGATTTGTTGCGACTGTCAAAAAATCTAATTTAACATGACAGTTTGTGTTCACACCACCACATAAAGTATAAACACTCACACACAAAATAAAATGCAACCCTGATCCAACGAAAAGTATTATGGCTTAGAAATTTTTCAAAAAACGATGAAGTCATAAGGTATGTCAAACTTTTTTCATAATACTTGTCATTTTCGTGACACATTGCATTCACACTATCACACTTTGTCATATTACTTGAGTTTTTGACATGTAATTATACAAAGTATAATAGTGTAATCTAGCCTTTAGCTGAAAGGGCATTACCGCTCCAATCAACAATCTTACAACTGCGTCATTAAGTTTGTGTGTTGACACCCATTGATAGCAGACTCCCTCGTGATTTGGGGAGAAAATGTCAAAAATAGCTTAAGTGACATCATTTTCAATTTTCGTTTTTTTTTTTCAATAAATAAATTTTTTGGCAACACTTGCATCATCTCCTAAAATGTCATGTTCACATAAGGTACCGTTACGATTTTATAGCAAAAACAATCTTAGCTAAAGCATACACAATTTTTATAAAACAAAATAAAAGAACCTTTTCCTGTAAAATTCTGTTTTGTCGCTTAAGCTTTTTTTGTGGTAAGGGCTCGCATTAAGCATTTTATGGTAAAAATGCATTAAATAGGCTATGAACTGCTTTGTCATCTACCATTATCCGTAATTAGCACCGAGTGTATATTAAATGTTTTCAAACGTAAAGAAGTAGCTCGGCGAAAAGAGTTTTGACTCCAACGATGAAAGTTGGAGAAACGTTGTGTCTATAGATTTTAACCATGATCACGTTATAAAACAAAGTAGCTTTTTATTCGAAAACCTTTGGCTCATTTAAAAGCCACAGACTTATTGAAGAGCCATCGTATAAACACTCCGTATAAACAAGTCCTCGTATAACTCTAAAGCATAAAAATATAAAATCTTTTTTTTTAATGATTATAATTCTTTTTTGTGCATTTCATTAACCCATTAAAGGTTTAACAAAAACTGGCCATAATTTTATAAGTTTAACTTTATTAATTGATTAAAATAAGTATTAAAAACACATAAAATGGAAAAAAATTAAAAAAATTTTTTTTAACTGAGTTTTTGGTACAGTACATTGACCTCTTATGTATGAAAATTTTCAGAAGATTGTTTTTCAATGCTAAGTGTTTTTAAGCACTTCTTATACTGCCAACGAGCTGTTATATGGCAAAAAATGCACCGCAGATTGTTTTGTAGTTTAGTAGAATGGTGTCTAGCCCCATCTTGAGGTCCATCTGCAAACATTGACCCAGAAGTTATTCATATTTTCTAAGATCAACTTAAAGATTGTATCTAGTAAAAAGTTGTGAAAAAACACAATAATTTCGTGCAGTACAATTCAACTACTCCAACAAATGTTTAACAACACGTGAACCAAATAGAAAAGAAGATTTCCACAAGCTTTTAAAGCCGAATCGACTTGGCTTTCCTCGAATGAATTGCTTAGCGGGATGGTAGCCAAAATGTTTTGCTATTGACTCGTCTTTAGGAATATTTTTGCCACCGATTTCAAGAATGAGAGCCTATAAGGTCAAAGACATATTGATCAAAGATTTTTAAAATATTTGTTTACATACACTACATCATCTTTTACAAACTTCATAGCTCTGCTAAGAGGTTGAGCTCTGCGATGGAAATGATTTCCGCCAAATAAGATTTATTTGCTTTGCGAAGTCTTGTCGAGTGTTCTTTGGTGCCTAGGGTTCATCATCACTAACGTCACTGACATCGTTGTCAATGATTTCAAGATTTACGAAATCTTCAATAGTACCGGGTTTGTCTTTTGGTAGGCTTAAAACCGTTATATGTTCCTAAACACCTCTTCACCACATTATATGCTTTTTAAAGGCATGTTGCCAGTGTACTCAAATAAGTGAAGTCAATTTTATACTGTTCTACTTTTTTTATTTTTTTTATGTAAGCAATTTTTTTTATCTGTTAGTTATTCTGATACGATTTTAATTATAATGAATTAAAAT
This sequence comes from Pollenia griseotomentosa, assembly GCA_963931875.1. Classification (NCBI taxonomy): domain Eukaryota; kingdom Metazoa; phylum Arthropoda; class Insecta; order Diptera; family Polleniidae; genus Pollenia; species Pollenia griseotomentosa. Next base: position 131,992,331 of record OZ007562.1, read on the forward strand.
TACCAAAAAAAAATTCAATATTGTTTTCAATATTATTAAAATAGTGTTCATACCTTTACACCGCTTTCGTGACACAAATCAGACCTATACTTTTGACCCCAAAAATAAAAAAGAAACACAAATTCTCTTTAAACTGCTGTTGGTATTATTGCTGTGAATATAAATAACGCTACGACGATAAAAAAAATACTTTGTTTTTGCTTGGAAATTCCAGCTGTACTCATTTGACTGCAGTGACTTCTAATGGGTTAATGCATTTTTATTTTTTATTCAATGTAATCATTTTTTACCACATGTATAAGGCGGTGCGCAAAATGACCCCAGGAAATATTGCCCCAAAAAAAAAATGAAGAATGGCCCCAAAATTTTACATTAGAAACAACAACACGTCATTTTGGGGCGATTTTTATGGTTTTTTGGGGTGTTTTTTCATTTTTTCGTTGGGATGATTTTGCATTTTAAGTGAAATGAAAAATTACCCCAATATCAAGTTATGAAAAATGGCCCCAAATAAAATTAAAATTTTTAATTTGGGGCTATTTTTCATTTACTAATATAAAATGCAAATTTAAGGAAATGAAAGATGACCCCAAAAATTCAGTGTAAAACTTTGGGGTGTTTTTTCATTTTAACAATATATAGCATTTCACCAAAATTTACGATCAAAATAGCTGTAAATGTTGCGGTTCTTTTAAAGAAGTAGTAAGATCAATTAAAAAAAATTCAAATGCATTATTATTAAAAGTGTTTTCGGAGCGAAAGGTTGTGCCAATATTTTAAGAGTTTTTTATAATGGAGTGTGTTTTTTTTCGGGGAAAAAAATCAATTCAAAACTTCTTTTCACTACAGAAGAAAATATGATTTATAAAAAAAAATCTGTTTATGAAGGAGTTGTAAAATTTGAATGCTGGCGTAGCGACTGCAAGGCCAGAGTAAATTATATGCCCGATGGAACGTGTATACCAGCAAAACATAGCCCAGCTCATAATCATAGTCTAAATAAAATAAAAAAGGAAACGGCAAATATTGCAGGAGTTCTTGGAGGAGAACTTAGTGCTATAAGCGGTGTAAGAACAGCATTTAGGAATGTTGCTAAAGTGTAAGTATAATTATTCATTTTGTATTTAATAAATACATATTTGTATTTTTTTCATAAAAGACCTACCCTGTATTCATTAAACATAAAACAGGTTTATAAAAGGGCTATTAATTAAATTTTTAAAGGAAATTTGTTTCATATACTTTTAAAACCTGTTTTATTTTTTATGAATGTTATTATTTTGTAAAACACTTCACGCCACCTTAAAAATATTTTAATTAGAAATGTATAATTATTTACGATTTTAAAATTCAGAATATTAAAATTCGTTATTTTGAATTCCGGAGTTTAAGTTTCATATAGCATAAAACCCCAATCCGTATTTTTAATATAATTTTTTTTGTGGTTTATTTTATTTTAACTATTTTTGGGGCAAAAATTCATTATTAATTTTGAGGTGATTTTTCATAATGAAGAATTACCCCAAATTTAGGGTCATATTTCATTTTATCATTAGGGCTATTTTTCATTTTTTTGGGGTAATTTTTCATTAAAAAAATGGGGTCATATTGCATTATGAAAAATAGGCCCAAATTTGGGGCCATTTGTCATTTTCCTTTTGGGGCCATATTTCCTGGGGTCATTTTGCGCACCGCCCATGTATAAGCCTAGGAATGCGAATGTGTGAATTGTATTAGAGAGGGAAAATAGCAATTACTGATTGGCTAAACAGTTTTCGAAATCATGAAAACCAGTCCTACGCTAAAGTCCAAATCAATTAAGCTTTAGCAAAAAATTGTTATACACAGAAATTAGAACCTCCATCATTTCTTTGATAAATAATATTTAAATTCTCATACTGTAATTATAAAATATAAATCTTGTTGCATGGGATAATCAAAAAGAAATAAATAACAAAAAAAATATGGTCCGGTGTCCCAATTTCAACTAGCGTTTATTCCATCTTGTTCTCGTAGATCAACGCCTTATTCGCCTGTTTTCCCATCACTCGTTTCTTATGTCAGTGTTTTATGCATAAAAGAGTTGCTAATCCTTGTCGTTCATCCGTTGCACAGAAGAAAATATCTCAAAAAAATTTTTAACAACACAGTATGTTAACAATAAAATTTTAGGTTAACAAACTTTTTATTTGATTCAATGAAAAAATTATCAAAATTGCGTTTTCAAAATATCACTCAATAATAATAATGGGTTCGCCAGCTTCTCCGATAGTAGCAGATATAGTAATGGAAAGGTTATTAGATATATGTGTTGAAAAATTAATTATAAAACCGAAGATATTGACAAAATATGTTGACGATTTGTTTTGTATAATTTCTGAATCAGGAATAGAGCAAATGTTAGATATTTTGAACTCTTTTCATTCAGATATTAAATTTACAATTGAAAGGGAATCTAATTCAAGAATATCATGTTTGGACACTTTGATAATTAGAAGAGTAAATAGGGTGTTAATAGATTGGTATCAAAAACCAACATCTTCTGGCAGAATTATTAATTATTTCTCGAAACATCCAAAGAGAATAATTATTAATACAGCTAAAAATTTTATAGAAAGGGTTCTAAAAATAAGTGATTCAGAATTTCATAGAGATAATAAAAGGAATATTTCAGGTATTTTAACTGATAACAGTTTTCCTAAACAATTAATAACAGATTTATTAATACAACATAATAATTGTAGAATAAATAACCCAAATAGTATAACAGATCAAAGGATTTATAAGTCGGTAACATATATACCTAAATTTTCAGAAAGATTAGAAAAATCAAATATATATGATAGCAAAATATACAAAATAGCTCATAAATCTTTTAACACAGTAGGTAAACTATTTACTAAAATGAAAGACAAAATAAAGAAGATGGATATGTCAAATATTGTTTATAAAATACCATGTAAGGGTAATGTTAGTGGGCAGTGTAATAAGGTTTATATAGGTACAACAAAAAATAAACTGAAAACTAGGATAGCAGGACATAAATCAGATCAAAAATATAGAAATGTATCACAAAAAACAGCTTTATCAACTCATTGTGCTAATCTAAATCATTATCCAGATTTTGAAAATACAATTGTTTTAAACACAGAAAATAATTATAAACGTAGATTTATGTTAGAAATGTTACAAATTATAAAGGTTCCTACAATTTCAAGAATTAATTTTAAGTCAGACACTGAAAATGTGGCACAAAATTACAGACACTTAATTTATAAAAATAGAAACGGAAGTTACAAATTTATTTATATTGTAATAGATCAAGTTTGATTTGAAAAATATTTTTTTGTTTTTGAATTAAAAATTTTTTAATTTGTCAGTTATTGTTAAATTGTTTATAATTTGTTAAAAAATTTATAAATTAAGAAAAAAAACCCTGATGAAGGCACTCAAGGAAGTGCCGAAATATTGGTTTTAAAATAAACATTGAAAGTTTTTTATAACAAAAAGACCTTAAGCTCGAAAATTTAGTAATATTTGAAATATTAAAGGTCGAACAAAATACATATTATACAAATATTTCTCCATATTCAATAAAAATAATATTTTAATCAAAGTAAATATGTACAGTACTTTTTTACAACTCTTGTACATTTTTTAAAAGCTTTGATATCGTTACCGTTAAAACTTGAGTGTTTCTAATTCTTATTCGCAGTATTACTTTTATTTGTATAATATCTTTAGCTTTTCCAAAGTCCTAAGCAACCAGCGCATATGAATTAGCTTATCCCGCCACAATGCATTTTAGTGTATTTTTCAAAGAAAAAAATTGGGAATTTACCATATAATAATTTATGAATAGATAAATAAAGATTCGATAAGCATTTTGTTTGATTTATTCAAAATTTCCAACAATTTACTTTAACAAATCACGGAAACATTTTTGTTGAGAAACAAGTTAGAGTGATACATTCGGCTGTGCCGAATCTTTGATGCCCTCCACCGCAGTTCAATTATTTCAAGAGTGATTTCTATATGATGTCTATTTATTATTAATTTATCTTTATAAAAACAGACATCAGCATTAAAATTGGTTGTGGTTTAGACATATATTAAATTATTGACCGACAATCAGAAAGTTGTATCCTTTTTTATTAGCAATTTTAACTAGCTTGAGTAAAATATCATGATGCGTAAGAGTTTACTTAACGAACTTATAAGGTTTTCAGAAGAGGAACTATATTGGAGCCATGGTAAGTTATGAACCAATCATCCTAAAATTCTCAAGAGTTATTTCTGGTTTTGAAAACACAAATTTCAATATATTTCAATTAGTTTTAGCGTTGACAGTGAATATTATAAGGCTGCTAAATATGGGATCTAAGGTAAATTATGGACAGTATATCACAAAGTTCATAACATTTTTTCGGTGTGGGCTTTATATGGGGCCATACATGTTAAATTCCAATTAGAATTAGCAATTGATGCAATTAGTTTATATTTTCTAATTGATTAAACAATTAGAATAAGTTCAACTAATTCCCATTAGCTAATTAAAATTTTTATTCTAATGGAAAACTAATTGCAATTAGTTGCCATTAGCAAAAAAAAATTGGTTAACCTTTACAATTAGAAATCTAATTGACTTCTGATAATGCAATTAGATATTCAATTAGCTCGAATTAGAATCAATTGAATTTAATAATTGAATATCTAATTGCATTTTCAGAAGTCAATTAGATTTCTAATTGTAAAGGTTAACCAATTTTTTTTGCTAATGGCAACTAATTGCAATTAGTTTTCCATTAGAATAAAAATTTTAATTAGCTAATGGGAATTAGTTGAACTTATTCTAATTGTTTAATCAATTAGAGAATTTCACAAAAGAATGTTAATTAGCAATCATTAGCATTAGCTAATCATTACTTAACATGTATGTATGGGGCCTATAGTAAATTATGGACCGATCATCAGGATATTTATTAGTGCTATTTCCAGTCCTATAAAACTGTGAAGTAATCAATTTTATTCTGATAGCATTATTTATTACATTTTTGGGCGTACTTAACTGTTTTCCAGGAAGGGTTTATATGGGGCCTAGGGTAAATAATGGACCAATCTTCACGAAATTTCACAGTGTCATTACTAGTCTTATAAAACTGTGACATACCAAATTCTATAAAGATATCGTTATTTATTACGGTCTGAGGCGTACTTAACTGTTTTCCGGGAGTAGGGTTTATATGGGGCCTTGATGGTAAATTATGGACCGATCTTCATAAACAGTGTGATTTCCAGTCGAATAGAACGAACTTTTGCAAAACTTTATATCATTCTGTTCATTGTTCCACCATTTATGTAAGTTTTTGTTACAAAATTATCAATTTTTTAAGGTGGTGGTTCCACATTTTGATTCATGCCCAGGAAAAACCTGTTAATTTTTAGTAACAGGTGGTAGTTATTTCATACGTTATCTGGTAAGTAGTCATTATTTTGAAAACTTCAATAAGTACTTACTAGTAATGACCACAGCAACTACTTACTACTTCTATTATTTTCACTTTTGAATATTTGCTTACTAATTATCAGCTCAATAACTGCTAATTAGTGGTGTTGTTTTCAGAACTGAATTTTATTTACTGGTAACGAACTAAATAACTTCTTATTAGGTATATTAACTAGTGGTTTTTGCGCTTCTAGTAAGTACCTTCAATTCAACTTACTCGTAGTCGAATAATAACCAGATATTTTTTAAGTGCATTGTAAGTACTGAATTCTGTGGGCACCTCGAACAAAAAAGAATAGCTATTTTCTCCAACATTATTTGCTTACTTACCAGGTAAGTAAAGTTTTTGCTGGGTAGCTCTGATTCTACTGAACCGATTTTGTTGGATTTCAATCCCAAACTGCTTCGGATAACTACAAGCAATTTCATTTGTTTTGAGTTTTTCGAAAGTGCGCGTATTTTCAACAGACGGACAGACGGTCAGACAGACATGGCTAAATCGACTTATATATACTATATGGGGTCTGAGATGAATAATAAAAAAGTTTCACACGGAATGACAAACTTAGTATACCCTCTTCACAACTAATTTTGGTGGAGGGTATAAAAAAATTATTTTGGGCAACAACTTTTTTTATTGACTCAATAAACTTGGTTGTTGACTAAAAATTCAAAAACACTACCTACAAACTTTTTTTATCAATGAAGCAAAAATCGTCATAGCAGAAAATTCAAAAATTTTTTTAATTAAATATGCGATTTTCGTTTCTAAAAATGTGAAAATTATTTTTTTCTGTGTGCTGCCCATAAAAAAGTATATATACTAAATACTTTTATATATAAAAGGAAATATTTTTGTGAACTTTCAAAACAGGATCGCTTTTTAGATAAGGAAGTAAGGAAGAATATGTAAACCAATTAAAGTAGATAATCATTCAAAGCAAATTTCGATCTACCAAAAGGGTTAAATAAAATTTTGTTTAAAGATTGATGGCGGTGAATGTTAAACTCTGAAGAGATTGAGTGGTTGCAATCGAAACATGTAAGGGTAACCTGTCCGTGAAAGCCTGGGTTCGGTTCCCAGCTAATCAAGAATGAAAAATTATCAATCGATTATAATGAATTTCATGTTGTGAAATTCCTTTCTTCATAAATATAATTTAATAAAAAATTTAATTAATTCAAATATCAAAATTTATATTTTTTTGATTTCAGCTTTAATCTAATTCGGTTTCCAAAATATGGCTGTATTCTGACTTTTTCTCCTACCTAATATTTCATGTTTATGTTTCTATTACCTCCTGCAATCTGTGTCTCAACATGTTTTTTGTTTGTTTGTCAGTCAAAGCTCAAAAAACCTCTATGCCTTCATACATTTTATGTTTTGTATTAGAAAAATGTATAGTGATTATATTATATTCGCTACAATATAATCACACACAGACACATTCATATGCAAAACATATGCACGTTTCAAACTTATTCACACGTATTTATTCCAAATACCTTAATAAGATTCGTCTACATTTACTGAGTTGTTATACCCTCCGCATTTAGGAAAGTATATAAAGTTTGTAATACCGTAGATATACTATAACACAAGGGGGCTAATTCTGGCAGTCGTGATCGCATACTTTTCCAATTCAAGGGCAATCGATACTGAAGGAATCGAAACTTTTTATAACTGTTGTAAAGCATTTATTTGGGTTTTCGCTACAATGAAAAAATAATTTAGATAAACTATTTAATTTTAATTGCCAATCACGAAATACTTACTCGGTAAATGTTCGAGGTATATTCAAAGGCAATATTATAAACGAAAGTCTTGGTCAAGTAGGAGTTCGTTTTCGACGAAAATTTCAAGAAAGCGATTTTTTGACAATTAGTCGAGCAAGCAAATGACAATAATCTTAGCTCTGTTGCCAATTGAAAGTATTCACACGAAATTTAGGGATTGTCTTTAATAGCAATAACAAAAGCAACTAGTTTCGGTTGTATATAAAGGTGTGGTTCACATTTAACATCGGCACTTAAAATTTAACCACCCTTTATAAAGAAATTTAATACATTATATTCTTTTAAACGAAGTAAATATTAACAGCCGTATTCATAAAAAAATCTTAATTCAGGTTTTTGATACATTTTAGTTAAAAAACATTTTAAGCCTAAAAAAGCTTTTTTTAAAATTTATATTCATAATCAGCATTTTAACTAATAAACGTTTTACCCTATTTTTTGATTGCAAGGTGGCAACACTATCTCTTTTTTTGGTCACTTGAATCATAATGATGCAAAACAGTGGTTATTAATTCATACTCGTACTCGTATCTACAATTTTTTTTGTTGTGTGTGAGAAAAAAAATTGCTTTTTATAAATGAATAATAGTACGATAGTTTCTCTTTTATTAAACAAAATAAAAAGAGTTCAAAAAGTTTTTAGTAAAAGTGCAATTTAGATGATGATTTAATTGTTGACAAGAAAAGTATTTAAATAACGAGTTTTATTTTATTTGTTTTGATCATTTACACATCACTAGTTCATTCTGTACAATTAATAATTTTTTGAGCTTTAATTTGTGAAATTGAAAAATATATTAATAATACACATACAAACTTACATATTTTTGAATTTCATTTTATTATTAATGTATATATAAATATTGAATAAAAATTGCTCGCAAAAATGTTCAAAATGACCATAAACACACAGAAAAAAGCAAAAATGTCACTTTAAAATAGGCTTAAACAAGGGTCGAACCAATTTTAAAATTCGTTTATTTACACAAAGTTTAAAATGGGATTTTTAAGGTAATATTCGCTTATGAATACAATTTTAACCATTTTTGCTTAAAACAGGTTTGAAATGATGTTTAAAATGTTTATGAATACGGCTGTAAGAACACAATGGCGCATATTCATAAATTATCACTAAGTGTTAACTTTTTTAAGTACCTATTTAAGTTATTCACAGTTGGTTATTTTCGGCAAAGAAAAGTTAACACTTAACTATGGGTAAAGCTGTAATTAAACGCCAACTTACTAATACATACAAAAAAACAGCTGATTAATATTATCTTAAAATTTATTTGAATAGCAAACCAATTTTGGCGACCAATTTGTGTCACTCTAAAATACCGAAAACAATAAATACTCTTACAATTTCGTAAATAATAAACATGCCTTATTAATTTTGCTACTTGCGCACAAAAAATAAAATAAACTAGAGATGTGTTTTTAGTCACCAAATTTTATTGAAAAATTATATTTTTACAGGCCTCTACTTTAGTTGATTTACATATATAAAAACTATAATCAAAAATTTTGAGAACAATAATTGTTTTTTTGATAGCTTTATAAGCTTTTTAATTATTTACAGTTTATATCGTTCAAAATATTATCGACAGTTTGTTTTCTCTTCATGCCAATAGGCATGGTTGCATTTCTTCAATTAGTTGAAGGCAGTTGCTAAGCTTGGTATGAATTATAAATAAGATCTATAACTATCTATGAACTATTTTTTAGTTTCTGTTTTGTAAGTAGCGACTTTAGTTATGAGTTCTGCATATGCGCCAATTATTCTAATTATAGCGTTTAAGTATCATGAACATTTTTTTTTAAATAAATATCAATTTTAACCCTTCGATGTTTTATGACCTATGTCCCACTAAGTATTTGTATTTATTAAATTAATTTCTAACACGACAAGATATAATATCTTAAATTTTTGGTATCAGAATCTGTTATATCAATAAAACGTAATGAGTTAAAATCACATACAAAAGTATATAAATTTAAAGAAAAAAAAAAACAGAGAAATAATATAAAAAAATATATAAAAAAAAACAAGTAAGAGTGCTATATTCGGCTATGCCGAATCTTATATACCCTTTACCATGGTGAGATAGGAACAAGAAGTTAAATAAATAAGGTTCTTTAGATATAAATAAATATTAATTGAGCCACGCCAACTTTACATTTCGTCATGCAGAAGAATATGACAAAATCAAAAAATGTATATAGGTCCGTTTCCTCTTTTGCCAAAGTTGATGTTTTAAATTCGTTTTATAATGTTAAAATCGTTTTTAGGACATACAAAATTAAATAAAAATAAAAAAAAACTGCTTTTTTGAAAACTGGACAATCTAGTCTCGAACTCACGAGTCTCAGGCGACAAGTTAGACAATTTGCCTACGAACGCTTTAAAATATATCGAGTCTACGAGTTTGTTTCTTTAGTTGAGTAGCATAACATGTACATACATAAATGTGTATGGGTTTGTATGCGTAAAATGAAACACATTATATTAAAACAACAACCATAAGAGATTTTTTTGGAAAAATTAGAGGCAGTCGTGTTTTTTTGGTCATATCTCATCCATTTGTGGACCGATATTGCTGAATGTAAAACAACCTAGCTGCTATCATGTCTGGAGTCTCCGGAAAACACATATCAAACGAAAGATGGACAGACGGATGGACGTACGGATGGAAAGACGGGCATCGATAAATCAACTTCTGTTCTCATAAGGGCCCATCATATATATACTTTATAGGATCTAAGATTAATATTGTAGAAATTACAAACGGAATGACTAACTTATATATACCCTTTTCCACCTGTGGTGAAAAGTATAATAATAAGTTCCGATTGACATTAGAGCAGATTTTGTTCGGTAAAATTTATTAAGCAAATATTTAAATTTTGCTAATAGATTGCAAGTTTAAGGGAAGATGGTTCCAGAGACGGATAGTTGGTTAAAAATTGTCTCTCGGACGCCGTATCCCGATGTCTTATTTGCATGATGCCATTTCCTCTTGAAGACCTCATAAATCTTTATCGGTCTTCAGATATTTTGGTTGTTCCAATATTGCAATTTTATGCAGAAAGTCTAGGTTTTTAAGCTTTTAGTAGTTGTAATAATATTAAAGACGCAACTGCAGGTGTGTTGAGTTTAGCAGTGTCTTTTGGGTTACAGCCAGAAAAGATTTCTGATAAGTACAGCAGAGTTGTTAGTAAGTAGGAATTAGCTAAGAGCAGTCTTATTTTTGGTGGTGTGCAATACTGCGTAGCCCATTAACACCTTAGCATGCTAAACAATTATCGTTCACATGATTGTTTGATGTGATCTGACCAAGTTAGTGAACCACTCCAAGATTTCTTGCAGAATTACAATATAAATTTTGCTGCCACCCAGAAAACATCAAGTCGAGACTCAATGTTTACCGAATTTTTACAAATAATTATACATTTTGACTTCTTAGGGTTAATTCGTAAGCCATTTGCAGTGGCTCACATGAAAATTTTGTTTTGGTCGGTGTTAGGATCTGTAACTCTACCTATGGTGGAAGTTTAAGAGTAGAGTTTGAGCGTAATTGATTTTGTTTGTTCAGTGTTTTCTAGTAAAAATACAAATTATTGTCTACTGCTTTCTTTATAAGTGTGAGAGCATTCGCACATTTGCGATTTCTTGCGGACCTCCAGTTTAGAGCTATCAAGATAGACCTGAATAAAATCAGCAAACATCTGAATCCTGGAACATTTTAGTAGTCATTTTGTTTTGGTATATCATTAGCGTGGATCGAATACAGCAATGGTCCCAGTACGTAACCCTGCGGAACACCTTTTGCCACGCGAAGAGGGTAAAAAATAAGTCCTTTATTGAAGACGTTTTGCCACCTGTCAGTAAATATGATAAAATCAATCTCACGGCAGTAGTTGAGAAGTTGAACATTTAACATAGTATAAAGCACAGTACTGAGTTTTGAAACGTATCAAAGGCCTTTGAATGATCGAGCAAAACTAAAAATTGATATTCTGCTATCTTCTAAGTTACTTCTTATATCTTCGATTATATCGGTTAGGGCGGTTAAACAGCTATGCTGAGATCTTAAACAAGATTGACGGTCTGTTAATTAACTGTACTGGTTTATATCTTCAACAATTTGCTGATATATATATGTCGCTCAAAAACTTTGGACAGGTATGGTAAAATTAATATTGGGCGGTGTTCGGTGCTTGTTTTTGATAATGGAATGATTTTTTCACATGGTCTGGCCATACCACGATTGAAAAACCCAGCCAAATAAGTAAACTAATCAATATTTTGTTCCTATTTTGTGTTTATTTTAAATCAGTCTTGTAATATAATTGTAATATAATATTTAAATTATTTTCTTAAAAAATCATTGAAAATATAGGCTTTTGTCCGCCATATATGATGGGGGCCAGGTTATTTTACATTTATGTCACATATGGTCCGGAATTGTTTGTTATTGAAATTCAGCAAGATCGGTCCTCAAATGGCTGTGATATGAGTAAAAAAACCACGACTGCCTCAAATTTTTTCCTTTAAAGGTCCAATTAGACGCGACATTACCATACCAACACTGCATTACCAAAATGACATAAACATACCATACAAACCAATTCAATTTTAGTTTCTATGGTCATACAGTGGCTATGGCAATACAGTGCTGGTAATGTGGTTTTTTTGTTGTTTTTTTATACCCTTCGCTACAAGTGGTGAATTTTATTTGTAATGTGTTTAATTTTACGCATCCACATACACATTAATGCATGTATATGATATGCCGCTCAAATAAAGAAACAAACTCATAGACTCAATATATTTTAATTTAACGCTTCTGCAGTAAAAGCTTTTGTAGCCGAGTTGTTAAGTTCTCTCCTGAGACTGATGATATTGCCAGTTCGAATCCCAAAAATAATTTTTTTTCATTTTTTTATTTAATTTTTTTATGTTCTAAAAAACGATTTTAAGATTACAGTAATTTTGACTTTGCTGCACAATCTCCTTTGCACGATTTTTTGTGCAGGTAAATAAAAAATGCAGCTATCTTAAATGTACTTAGCTGCCTTAATGTGCAGGTACGCAATTGTGGTTACCAGCATAAAAGTGCAGCTAAAGTAAAGTGTTTGAAAGAGGAGTAACAACGTTTTTATAATTAAATTGATAATAACAATGACGTTCAAACAACCTGTAGTCATTTTTTATGCATTTTTATAATGAACGTGATAGCCAAAATGGTAACAATAAAGTGTGGAACAGAAAAGTCGGTGTAGTATAACGTTAAGAATAGCGCTGCAAGCTGTCAAAAGCTAAAAACTGCAGTTTTAAAGTAGTGTCAATAGAATACGTAGTTGTTGTAGGTAGTCGTTGCCGTTGAAGCGCAAAATTCGAAACTAGGAACTTTGTTGCGCTACAGAGCATTCGTCAGCTTCAAATACTACTACAACTACTTTATTCTGTTCCAGACCTAAGATTTGCTTTTCCTTTCATATAATCGTGGTAAAGTTGCTGTAACCACAACCCATATGCAAAAATGTAGGTACATGCAAACAAAATAAATGAATTATAATGATATGTACCAACTTGACTTGTTTGCGATTTTATGTTTTTATAAAAAGCTAAAATTGGATATTTATGTGAAAAAGTGGCCACCATATTTTTTCATGTGTGCAGCTAACTTTGATGTTTTATATGAAAATATTTTAAAGCTGCCCAAAAATATGAAAAATGTGAAGGTATACAAAATGCACGTAAACAAGGAGTGTTATAGAAAAAGCCCAAAGTTCAATTAAAAAATAAAAATTCTTTATTCGCAACCTAACTCTTCCAATATTCAAGCGCAACTAACTCAATGTAAAATAATTTAACTTTAACTAGTATAAAATTGAAGTAGATAACAAATTAACGGATTTATAAAAAGTATATAATATTTGGGAATTCATTTCTCATGCTAAAATGTATATAATATTTTTTACATTGTACATATCGTTACTTTAATATAGAAAAGCCCTAACTAACATTCTCCTTACTTTACAGGAGAAGGAAAGGACTTAATAAAAATTGTAGTATCGTAGTTGCGATTTTTTTTAAACGCAGTTTTTTATTAAATTGTTTAGAGAGTTTAATAAAAAACTGCGTTTAAAAAAAATCGCGACTACAAGACTATAATTTTTATTAAGTTTTTTCCTTCTCCTGTAAAGTAAGGAACATGTTAGTTAGGGCTTTTCTATATTAAAGTAACGATATGTAGCTTGTATTACGCATCAATTCAATTATTAACAACTTAACTTGAATACCGTAAGATCTTTTATCGTAAATTTTCTATAATTCTCTTTTGCTTTGATTTGATGATAAAATTATGAGAGCAAATGAGTGTTTTTTGTAGTTAGTAACTTAAGCTCAAATTTACTTTATAATAAACTCGCTCAAATTTACTTAAAAATAAAGTTACAGTAAGTTACAGAATTTGTGTACGGTAACAAAATATAAAATAATTTTCGTACTAAATAAAATTAAAATATATTTTGTAACATACTCCTCCCCAAGAACGACAGTTCTTAAATCAGTTGAAATATAGGCTTACCGGTGGAAGTATTTTAGTCGAGTCTTTTGGACTCCGCTATGCTTCTACTCACAGCGAAAATTGTAAACCTATACGTTGTTGTTGGCATCGCCCGTATTTTGTTCTTCCAAAGATGGTTTGAAAACATTATCTGTACACACAGAAAACAAATTGGTTGGGAAACGGTTGCAGTAATAAAATATTGATCAAGTAACATGATTTATTATTGCAACTATTAAAAATGTATAGTTCTAACTGATTTTTAATTCTCTTGATTATTAAAACGTTGTTCTAACTGAAATATGATTCCTTCAATTCTTTTATTAGTTATGATAACTAATTTAATTTAGTTCTAAAAATTAGTACAAATGGTTAGAATCACAACCGAATTTAATACAGGGCAATACTGAATATTGGTCATTGCAATCAATAATTTGCTTTCGTCAATAAATTTTGTAATATAAATGTTAATTCATTTATTGCAGCTAATTATTGATTGTTGGAAAAGTTTTAATTCGAGTACAACAAATGAAAATATAATTATTCGGATACACAACCAAAAAATAGTTAACAGCCCCAATTGCTTACTAAATTTTCTGTCAAAATATTTGATAAATTAAAATAATATTTAATTTTATATTTCAAAAATATCTTTGCGGTCAAAAATGGAAAATGTGCAAAAACTTAATAAATAGGGGTAAGCTATTTACGTATTTTTATAGGTATGAACATATGCATGCCCTGTAAATTATATTGGACTACTTGATCCATTTTGATCCTGGGCTGGTCCAATGTAATGCAAGTACGGACCATGTCATTATTAAGAAGAGTTTGCAGTGAAACGACATGTCTTCGTTTTTTAACGACATGTTTTCGTTTTGAAACGACTTCAAAACTAATCCTCTTGAGTATACGATGGAGTAGTTTTAAGACTTCTCCTTTGTAATGCAAGCTGGGTTATATGGTCCTGCCCTAGGACATCGTACTGTAAAATAAGCCATTTTTTCCATTCATTGGGATTACCTTTGGACAAGTCCTCGCCCCTTATAGGCTACATTTGACCGGTTAAAAAAAATATATTGATAACGACAATCAAATCTCTTGTTACGAACACCAATTATGTGTTAATTCAGTTGCAGCTATCATATATTCGGGTATAAGCACAATTTTGTTTCTAATAATCATACTAACAACTAACAATATCTATTGTTATGACTGATAGTGTACTAAAATTCAAATGTTGCTATCAACAATATTGTACTAAGCAACGAAATTTTCAGTAATTGGAACCGAATTGTGTGATAGTACATGCAACCGACGAAATTCGATTGGCGCCAAATTCGGTTGTGATCACGAATCTGTTTTCTCTGTGTAGGGAGTAGACATAATTTTGTAATAGGTCTCTTAAAAATTTTTTGCTTAGATAAAACAGATGCAACTCTTACGCGTCCATCCTGGCCAGGATGGATTTCGTGAATTCTTCCTAGAAACCATTGTCCTGGTGCACACCGTTCATCTTTTATAATAACTATATCGCCTACCTGTACATTTCGCTGATTATTCAACCATTTTGGACGGGACTGTAGGCGGTTAAAATATTCGGAACACCACCTTTTCCAAAAAAGCTGTTTCATTTTTTCTAAAGCTTTCCAGCGAGATAAATGTTGTGTATTTACGTTTAGTAAACTTTCATCTTGAACACATACAGTAGGTTCTCCTATTAAAAAATGTGCGGGTGTTAGTGCGTCACTATCAGTAGGATCGCTAGAAAGAGGGCAAAGTGGCCTTGAGTTAAGACATCCTTCGACTTGACATAATAAAGTAGAAAGTTCCTCATAACTTAAAACACGGTCAGTCATGATTCGTTTAAGATGATATTTAACGGATTTAACATCAGCCTCCCACAGCCCTCCGAAATGTGGTGAGGCTGGCGGTATAAAATACCAATTTGTCCCAATATATGAAAGATTATCTCTTAGTTCGTCAGGCAAAGACTTTCGACTTCTCTGGTACAGAACTTTTAACTCTTTTGACGCTCCCACAAAGTTAGTTCCACAATCAGAGTACATGTCTGTACAACCACCTCTTCTGGACACAAAACGCCGAAATGCTGCCAAAAATCCATTTGTGATAAGATCAGATACTGCCTCTAGGTGTATGGCTTTTGTAACCATGCAAATGAATACACAAATATACCCTTTGGATAAGACTGCTGATCGCAATGTTGAATTTTTTAGGACAATAGGTCCAGCAAAATCGACGCCACTATGCTTAAATGGTCGAGTCATATTAACTCGAACTGAAGGTAAATTTCCCATAATTTGCTGAGAGCTTTTAGCGCTGTATCTAAAACAACGAACACAATTACTTATTATCCTTTTAGCTATTTGATTACCTGAAATAATCCAAAAGTTACGTTTTACGTATGACATAGTCAATGACAAGCCTCCATGTAGTGTTTTCTGGTGGGAGTCCAAAATAATCAAAACTGATAATGGGTTATTTTTACCAAGTAGAATCGGATGTTTTAGGGAAAATGCTAAACTTGAGTTTTGCAATCTTCCGCCAACTCGTAAAATTCCAGCGTTGTCCACAAAAGGCATTAGTTTTAGAACATGTTTATTTTTGACAGGCAGTCCGGAATTTATATATTTAAGTTCAATTTGAAAATCAATTAACTGTGTTTGTTTTATAAACGAAAATAATGCATTTTGCGTTTCTCTAGTAGTAATAACACCCAATATTTTGAATTTATTCTTTTTACAGTTGTTGCAAAATCGTAAACAAAGTGAGCAAATGCGTAACAACTTATTCAAAGAAGAAAACCTTGCCAGAATATCGGGGTACGTTAATTCTCGACGTTAATTCTCGACAGATCCTCAGGTAAAATGCCCCTGGAAGCGGCGTCTGCTGGATTGTACGCTGACGGAACATATCTCCATTGCTGGGTGTTGGTATGACGCTGTATGTCCGCTACACGATTTGAAATATATACGCTCCATCTTGACGGATGCTTTCTTATCCAGCTTAAAACTGTAGTGCTGTCGGTCCAGTAAATTACATTTTCTATCTCGATATCTGATAAAGATTCGTTAACCCTTTGAGCTTATTTTACTAAGAGAACTGCCGCGCAAAGTTCCAGGCGTGGTATAGTTACAGTCTTTACTGGCGAGACCTTAGTTTTTGCCTGCAATATATTAACATATATATTATCCAAAGAACATACCTTTATATACACAACTGCGGCATATGCATCAGCTGATGCATCGCAAAAGCAATGCAGTTCCACTAAAGACCTAGGATTGTAATTAAGCCACCTTGATATCTTTATCTCCTCAAGACACTTTAGTGTCATTTTGTATCTTAACCAAGTACCTTTTATATATTCTGGAACCTCAGAGTCCCAGTCTAACCCCTCCAACCATTACTTTTGAAAAAGAATTTTCGCAATTATGGTTGAGGGTGCAAGCCATCCCAAAGGATCAAAGAGTTTTGCGGATTCGGATAGTATTATGCGCTTCGTAACTTTATTAGTTATAGGAATATTGACTTTAAATGAAAATGTGTCCGAAATAGGTATCCATTGGATTCCTAATGTTTTTACAACGTTATCGCGATCGAAATCCAGTGACACTGAATTCTCTCTACACTCATCAGGTATTTGCTGTAAAAGTTCGGGAGAATTAGTAATCCATTTTCTAAGATTGAATCCCCCACTACTAAGCATTTTACATAAATTTTTCTGAATAGAAATGGCATTATCCAATGAGTGTGAACCAGAAATAATATCGTCGACGTACGAATCACGTGTTAAAACTCTAGACTCAATCGGAAACGAAACAGAATAATCCTCAGCTAATTTTTGCAAAACCCTTATTGATAAATAAGGTGCTAGAGTAGTTCCGTATGTGACGGTATTCAACTCGAAAACTGAAATCTCATCATAAGGGCTATAACGCCATAAAATTTGTTGAAACCGTCTATGATTTTGGCAAACTTTTATCTGCCGAAACATTTTCTCAATGTCTGCACAGAACCCTATCTTATGACGTCTCCATCGTGTTATTATCTGGGATAAATCGTTTTGCAACGCGGGCCCAGAACATAAGCTTTCATTAAGGGAAGCTTTTCCGGCCATGTGGCTACTGGCATCAAAAACTACCCGTAATTTAGTTGTTGTGCTCTCTTTCTTTGAAACCCCGTGATGGGGTAAGAAATAAGAGTTCTGTTGAACCTTAGCTGGATAACTACCCATATTCCTCATGTGACCTAATACTTCGTACTCCCGCATGAAATCCTTATATCGTTTGCAAAACAATGGCTGACTAGCAAAACGTTGTTCCAATTGTATAAATCTTTTATATGCATTAATATGATTGTTATCCAAATCAATACACGAGAGCCCACTAATTACTGATTTAAATGGTAAATTAACGATATATCGTCCATCACTGTCACGTTTCGTAGTATTCACAAAATATTGCTCACATGACAATTCCTCCTCCGTCAACTCTCTTTTCACCCCAACTTCCTCCTGCTCCCAAAACAACATCAAAGTCTTGTCCAAGTTAACCGTATGGACCAACACAGTGGTATGCGGATGGCTCTATGTAGGTCCAGAAAACACCCAACCAAACAAAGTATTCTGGAAAAATAAGTTTTTTAATTTAAGAGAATTTCCTGGTATTATTATCGAGCTTAAAATATCCGAGCCAAGGATAATATCAATCTGGTCAGAATGATCAAACTGAGGATCAGCTAATGTGTCCATTAAACCCTGAGGTATCGAAAATTTGCCAGGAAGAACGTTAGGTGTATAATTCGTTAATTTACGAAGAACTAATGCCGCACATGAAATTATCGGTCTGTCACTCATAGACCATAGATCAAGAACCACCCATGATTTACAATTATCAACTATGGACTCACCTACACCCTGTACTATGCAATTAGATTTGTGTCTATTAAGCCGTAAAAGTTGTACTGTTCTCTCCGATACCAAAGTACCCTGGGATCCTGGATCCAAAAGTGCCCGAAATGGGAATTTTCCGTTTTCACTATTTATCATTAAACGAATAGTGGAAAGGATTACGTTGCTGAACAAATTTACGTTGTTGGACGAAATTTGTGGATTCATTGAAGATGCGTTTGCATCATTCTTTGGAATTGCACCCGAATTGTGAGAACTAACGGAACCATCCAAATTATCCCTATGTAAAATGGTATGATGTAGTTGTCTGCATATAGTGCAACGGTATGAAGATGGACAGTTATCTTGGTGATGACCAGATGCAAGACAATTGCGACAGATAGCTACCACTATTATTAACAAATTCTTCCTTAGAGTTGGCAGGAAAAGCAATAAATTTGTAACATTTTGATAAAATGTGTTGTTTCTTACACAGTAAACACGAAAGGGTAAAAACATATGAAATCAACCAATGAGTTGACCGCACCGATTTCGAATTGGATGAAATTTGGTACGAAGGGAAAGTTAAACATAATAATAGCGTTTGCCAACTTTCAGTGTCTTAGCTCTCCTACTTTCAGAATTATGGCCATTCCAAGTTGGCAAAAATCAATAAAAATGCACTCAGATGCCTTAACACTATTTTTAATATCTCGAAAAGTATTCATTTTACGTTAATAATAAAGGGCGCATTTAACAGACAAAAACATGCGCCATTCCAAAAATTTTTTTTTTTAATTTTCGATCAAGGATAATGTAAATAAAAAAAGGACTAAAATTTCCAAAGGATATATCTCGAAAATCAATATTTTTAAAAATTTCAAAAAAATATATGTTAATTCTTATTATGTTTTGTACAAGTCTGCCAATTTTCAATTTGGAGTCTTTATTACAACATGAGTTATTAAGAAAAAAGCAGGCGAAGGTTTATGTATTTCATGAAATGTACCAAAATACAAAAAGGTGACAAATTACAAAAAGAAGGACAAATCAAATGTAACGGAACTTTTTCGACTTTTCTTTGCTTAAACTCTTTTTCTCCATTGCTAAACCTTTAATAAAAAGTACAACATAATTTATTAGCATTATTAAACACTTTATTACAGCATATTTATTTTTTTCTGAAGGATTTCTATTAAAAAATCTGCATCTGCAGAGTAACGCTTGACTTTAATTTTTTTTTTATCTACAGGTTCAATAGAATGCAGCTTTTGAGTTCCAGGAATAGAACGCAAATCTTTTAAACGAATTTGAAGGAACCGTGCTTCTTCTTCGTGGTCTTTTAGAGTTAAAAACTCGAAATTACAGTTAAAAAGATTTTGCAGGCACCATTCATATAATTGTTTTGGAGTAGTTATTTGACCTTGTAATGGACGCTGTAAACTAGCTCGACGTGCCTCTCTCTTTACGGTACCTCCAAGACCGTCACTTGGGCCTTTTCCATGGCTTGTTGCAAAAAAATGCCACTCAGCATTACATCCAAAATCTTCCATATGATAACATAAATTGATAAAGTTCTTTTTATTTTTAAACTGGGCAGCACTACCGTCTGAAAAATACGTGATTTTCTTCGGGGTTGTTTTAAACTTTTTTCTCAAAAATACATTCAGGTGGCGATGGAACAGGTGAACAGCTACAGAATCGTGTACAAGACAATCAGATATTATTATGAAGTTTGTATGTTGTGTTTTTCCATCTGATTTAAAATAAATAGCAATTGGGTATAAGGTGGCCTGAGAGTTGTTCCAGTGAAATCCCTGGACTGCATCCTGAATAGTAAAAGAAGCATTTTCTGAAAAATCGCAAACTGCTATATACTCATTTTCTTCCAAATTGGATTTTCTTTCGCTCAGATATGCTGCCTGCTGTTTTGCAATAAATGAATGAGGTAAAAGAATTTGAAGCTTTTCACACAGGGAATCCACAAAAACGTCGGCTTGGCCAATCATCGTCTCCAAATTATCCCTATCGACACTAACCCATTGTTTATATGTTATTTCATCTATATCATTTTGCTCTAGTAATTGATTTAGTTTTGCTTTTTAATTTTCAATTCCTGGACACTTGTTACATTTACGTAGGTGACACTTTGAAGAAGATGGAATGCATGTCATTTGTTTCAAACAATCTTTGTAACATTCAAGCTGATTATTCGGAACACCAGCAGTTAATTTTTTTAAATTTATAGCATCAATCATCAGCTTCACATTTTGATGCTTTGTACAAACACACACGTTATGAGATCCACTCGCATTTGCTAGAATTATATTCCTCGGACGAAGTTGGCAAAACTTGGAAATATCTATTTTTATTCCATCATGTCGTTCCTTGAATAAGGCGTACATTTCTCTTAAGTTTCCAAGCAAAAGTCTTTTATTTTTCCTGACTTTTGTACCATTTTCAAAAACAGACACGAAATCTTTCTGTCCGGGCATACACCTGCTGATGTCATCGGATTCATAAAATGATTTTACTAAACTGCTTGTCACTGGTGAAATTTGACTTCCCAGTTTTGCGTTAGGCGTACTCATCACACCCTTTGTTTCAACCAAATGCTTAACTTTTCGCGCGATATAGTTTGTAACCAGGAATTCTTCCTCAATTTTATGTATTGTCCAGCTTTTTGGTAAAATTGTTAGCAGTTGGATTTTCTCACTAATTTTTGTTAATGTTTTAAACTTTTCTTTTAATTGTTCTATTATTTCGGATTGTGGGCACATATGCGAAGTTGATTGTGCTGAGCCGTGGAAAATTTTGTCTTGAATCGATTCACTTTATTTCCTGAATTTTGCATCTCTGTACCGTTTTTCATGTAACTTCTTCTTCTTTATCGGATACGGTAAAGATTGGTTTAATTTTGAAATAGCAACTTCTTCCGTGTCTGACGCAATGTCATCTTCTTCCGTGCCTGACGCAATGTCATCGAAAGTATCTACATTTTCGTTTATGTCTGAACCTTCTTCCAAATTAGATTTATTAGATTTCTTCACATGCGAAAATTTTATTCTACATGTCCCACAAATTTTATTTGAGATCAAAATGTTTTTATCCTTAGTATACTGTAGCATCCATTCTTGGACTTGTCTTAAACTTTTATTGCACCCAGTGTGACCGGATTTTTTAAAAGGATTACAGCAAAATGTTGAATTGAATGGCATATTTTTTATTTAAATACCACAACCGAATGAATTGTGCACGACTTTTTTGTATTGACAATAATTATAATTTATTTAAATATTAAGTCTCTTTTTTTTGCCTTTTCAAACGATCAAATCACTTTAACACAATAAAACTTTGACGTTTAGCACTTATGTAATCTAGTATTCAACTGAAGTATGACTTAGAGTCTCTGAACTATTTATACCTTTTTTTTGGTACAAAAAAATAGATTTCAGGTAAAAAAAATAAACGCCTTGCTTTTCTTGAATTGGAAAATTTGCGTGAACTACGGGTCATAAAATGTTTTTTAAATAGGGACTGAATTTGCTACTGCCAATAAGCCGGCCACAGGTCATAAAATATTTGTACATTTTTTTGTGTGAACAGGCAATAAATATTTCGCCTAGGTAATAAAGTCGAAAAAGTTCCGTTACATTTGATTTGTCCTTCTTTTTGTAATTTGTCACCTTTTTGTATTTTGGTACATTTCATGAAATACATAAACCTTCGCCTGCTTTTTTCTTAATAACTCATGTTGTAATAAAGACTCCACATTGAAAATTGGCAGACTTGTACAAAACATAATAAGAATTAACATATATTTTTTTGAAATTTTTAAAAATATTGATTTTCGAGATATATCCTTTGGAAATTTTAGTCCTTTTTTTATTTACATTATCCTTGATCGAAAATTAAAAAAAAAAATTTTTGGAATGGCGCATGTTTTTGTCTGTTAAATGCGCCCTTTATTATTAACGTACAATGAATACTTTTCGAGATATTAAAAATTGTGTTAAGGCATCTGAGTGCATTTTTATTGATTTTTGCCAACTTGGAATGGCCATAATTCTGAAAGTTGGAAGGCTATATGTCTGAAAGTTGGCAAATATTATTGTGCCGACCCATAGATCATGTGTACAAAATCTTATCAAATTTGGAGGTGCTGAGGTCAGAAATGTTAATATTTTCGGTTGATTTCATATGTTTTTACCCGAAACTGGTTGCCTTTGTGTTACCTGATTCGTATGAAAAACTGTTTTCTTAGACTTTGATAGAGTCTCCTTTTGAATACGATTATTCATATTTAAAGATGGGCTATCTTCATGCAAAGATTCGAGAGTTCTAAAAGTCCTCTCCAGAAAATTAAACATTTCTACAAGACTGGGTACACTAGTCGATGATTTAAGAGAATGTTCCCATTCTTTACGTGTCGATAAATCTAACTTTTGACCAATTATCGGAATTAAAAGAGGATTCCATGAAGAAGTGTCGAATCCTAAATTACCGAGGGAGCCAATACACTCTCGCGTAGTATCAAGCAATGTTTTTATGGACTGAAAACTACCGTCAGATTGTGGAATTAAGTTGGCAGCTTCCCCCGAAAGGGTGCCCTTAAGATAATAAAATTTTTGAACCTTTGATAGATAAATATTATTATGTACAAGGTTCATATAAATGTCCTGAAATGGTATCCATTCCATGTATTCCCCGGAGAATTTCGGTAAAGAAATCTTCGGAAGTTTTGTATCTGCATGAGCGGAAGGTATTGCAAAGGTACTTGCATAAGCAGGTGAAGATATTGCCCGTTCAGGAAGAGCATCAAGTATTTCACCCTTGAAGCGCAAAAACAAATCTGAGAAAGTATAAAAACACTCTTCCTGAATGTAAGGCACCTCAAGTACTTTCATAGAGGATTCACGGACAATATTTCCAACCTTCTCATGATTCTCCTTAAAATGAAGATTTAGGTCATCTATTTCCTGAAGTATACTAGTAAGATAACCCTTTGTCTTTTCCTCCTTCAACGAAAAGCGAGAATGCAGTTTGGTTAACTGCCCTATGTAGTCACGTTGCTTCTCAATAATTTTGTGCAAATCAGTCATGGTACTAATCTGATTACGGGAGAATTTGAACAGAAGGAGTTGTCTATACAAGAAAAGGAAAAACGTATTAAATTAAAACAACCGTAAACCAAATTAATTTTAAATTGACATCAACCAAAATTTAGAATTTAATTCAACACGAAATATTTAAAATTCCTCTAAATTATACTAAAATCGAGCTCTTTAAAATTAATACGGTAATACTTCACGATTGCTTTACTTAACACATTTAATTTCCCGGGTTTCGGCACCAATAAATTATGTTATAGAAAAAGCCCAGAGTTCAATTAAAAAATAAAAATTCTTTATTCGCAACCTAACTCTTCCAATATTCAAGCGCAACTAACTCAATGTAAAATAATTTAACTTTAACTAGTATAAAATTGAAGTAGATAACAAATTAACGGATTTATAAAAAGTATATAATATTTGGGAATTCATTTCTCATGCTAAAATGTATATAATATTTTTTACATTGTACATATCGTTACTTTAATATAGAAAAGCCCTAACTAACATTCTCCTTACTTTACAGGAGAAGGAAAGGACTTAATAAAAATTGTAGTATCGTAGTTGCGATTTTTTTTAAACGCAGTTTTTTATTAAATTGTTTAGAGAGTTTAATAAAAAACTGCGTTTAAAAAAAATCGCGACTACAAGACTATAATTTTTATTAAGTTTTTTCCTTCTCCTGTAAAGTAAGGAACATGTTAGTTAGGGCTTTTCTATATTAAAGTAACGATATGTAGCTTGTATTACGCATCAATTCAATTATTAACAACTTAACTTGAATACCGTAAGATCTTTTATCGTAAATTTTCTATAATTCTCTTTTGCTTTGATTTGATGATAAAATTATGAGAGCAAATGAGTGTTTTTTGTAGTTAGTAACTTAAGCTCAAATTTACTTTATAATAAACTCACTCAAATTTACTTAAAAATAAAGTTACAGTAAGTTACAGAATTTGTGTACGGTAACAAAATATAAAATAGTTTTCGTACTAAATAAAATTAAAATATATTTTGTAACAAGGAGTTTGAAGAATAATTACAGAAAATATGTATTTTGGGCAGTTAAGTCAAAGTGCAGCTAACTTAAATTTTTTGTATGAAAATAATTTTAAAATGCCAAAAATTTTGGGCACTTAATCTTAAATGTGCAGGTAAAGAAAGTGCACATAAAAAAGGAATTTGAATGGGGTTGTGAAGAATAATGCCAAAAATTATCAATTTTGTGCAGTTAAGTCAAAAGTGCACGAAAATAAAAGGCAGTTAAGTCAAAACTACTGTAAAAAACGAATTTCAAACATCAACTTTGGCAAAAGGGGAAACGGGCTTAGGTACATATATAAATTTTTTGTTTTTTTTTTATATTCTTCGGCACGGCGAAATTAAAAGTTGTCGTGGCTCAATTAATATTTATTTATACCTATCTAAAGAACGTTATTTATGTACATAACTTTTTGTTCTTATCTCATCATGGTGAAGGGTATATAAGGTTCGGCATATCCGAACTCTTACTTGTTAAGTAAGTTCTATTAAAACCATACTCTTTAAATGGTGACCCCGACGTGATTCTGAAAAGAAACGGTTTTTAGAATGCAGAACAATTAAATAGACGATCAAAACTATTTTAGTTATACTAATTTATAAAAAAAGAGAAGCTACCGCCGACAGCAACAAACAACAATATGTTGCCGATAACGAAGCTGGGCAGATCAGAAAAGTGTCAGTATGGATTCCTTGATTCTGACATGCCAAACCCACTCTATGAATCTCAGTTTACTGCTGCTGGTATAACTAAAGACAAGGCTAAATACTATACAGTTGTAGCAGCCATCGAAAGCAGCGTCTTGTTACAAATTAGTGATAAGTTCACCCGTAAAGGAACACATCTTGTGACATTATGCTGTCTCAGGCCAGAAACGCATTTAAAAGAAGTCTAGATGAGCCGACTACCACCAAATCTGCGTACCATAATTTCAATAAGAAGTGATCCGCTTGACAAATAAGCTATAATTGCTGACAAAATATTTGAGGTACGCGATTCAACTCACGTCAATGCAGTTTCTCTGGAACAAAACGTATCTTTAGCAAAGCCAACACTAGAACAAAAAATCGGCTTTGATGTCAAAGAGGTGGTTGAGTTAAAAACAAACTTCTACCAACGTCCTCGAAGCAGATCGTGCTGGTACCACCGCAACAAAGCAAAAAAGTATTTGAAAACAACAACAATCCAACAGTAAAAATACCTCTCTCGAGCAAAAAACCTTTTAACAAAATAAGCAAACTAAACTGTGTCAGTCGAACCGCAATGACTCAAAAAAGTAACCGGTGGTCCAGCGAGACCATGAGGTGCATTTTTTTTTTTTTTTTTTTTTGGAGGTGTTTTGTACCCTAAATGTGATCCAAATGATTCCAAATTCGTTTTATTCGATTCAGGACATTTTATTTGTAGAATTCAAAGCCTTCGTTTCTAAAAACTTTTGCTACAAGATATTGCATATAAAAGTCAGTTATGGTTTGGCCAGACCATGTAGGATCTAAGGGTTAATGAATACATAAAAATCGACCCTAAAACATAAACTAAACTCAAGAAGAAAAGCAATGTTTGCTAGAAGTTTTTTCTTTGACGACATTTTGAAAATGAAATATCTCTTTCATATAAACTTTCCTTTTTTTTATTTCGGTTTTTTTTTCCATTTTCTTTGATTATACGAATTTACATGGAACTTTCAAGATATTTCTTTCAAGTCTGAATTCAGTGTTATGGAACTTAAAATTGTGATATCAGATTCTATGAAGAAAAGTTAACAATTTATCAAAAATCTAATAGAAAGTTCATTTTTAAGAAATTTAATAATTGGTGAAGGGTATCAAAGATTCAATACAGCCGAATTTAGCATTTTTACTTGTTGTGTTTTACGTTTCAAGGGAAATACAACAAAGAAAACAAAAATAAACAAAAATTCCTTAAACAAATAAATGAAGATTTGTGTTATTTGAGTGTCACCGAGTGAGTGTTATCATATTTAATTGTTTGTTTATTATTTTCTCGCAAAGAGATTTTACGTTTTGATAAACAATCATGTTTTTGTTTACGTTTATTTGTGCGATAAACGTACAAATAAAGCTGTTACATATACATTGAAGTAATAAATCCTGCTTTTAATAAATTCACCGACATTCAGTCAAAATAATACACCTGCTACAAACATGCAAATAGACCAATTAAAATAATTCCAGAATCATGCTAACAGCTTAATAATATAAATTTATTTTTCTTCTGCGCTATTCGTGTGTTTTTCGTTACTCCTCTTTAAACGAGCATTAGTGTAATTTTAGTATATTTAGCGTACACATTCCTATGTGTGTGTAATTGCACATACTTATTAATTTTTATATCCACGACCATTTGTAAATCATGGGTGACCTTATCAAGTATGTACACAGAGCGAAAAATACTTTAAAAAATTGTCCACCAATTTTAATAATATGATAACAAAGTGTTGTCAATATTTTGACAACATTTGCAGTCAAATTTTCAACAAAATGTTGTCAAATTGGGCCGAAGCATAAAAAACGTACCATTGTTGTCAAATAGGCATCGCACTGTCAAGGATATTTTTTATAATTATATCTAAATTTTTTTTAAGTAAAATAAAACGAATGAGAAATAAAATTATAAAACATGGAAAGTGAAAAAAAATATAATAAACAGTGACGAAGGTATTATGTTCCTTGGCTACGAAGGAGATGTACAAAGTGCAAAAGATTTATGACGATAAAGATGACAAGCAATTGAACAAAAAGCCTCTCAAAAGCATTTAAAAAAAAAAACAAAAATAATATTAAAAGATATTTTATTCCGTACGGAAAGAAAGCTAATGCCAGTTTCATAAATTTAACCAAAAAGTTCAATAAGTTCGACACATATTAATCACATGTATTCGCACAATTGCTTAAGCCAACTTAAGTATATTATATTTGGGCCTTAAGTCTACTATTTTATAATAAAGTACCTTTTTTTTTTTTTTTAATTTTTATTGTACATTTTATTAAAAACCAATCAGGTGAATTTTGTTCATTTTCATTTTAAAAATTTGAAATAAATTTACAAATATATACCTATATATATATATAAATATATTTTTGGTGGGGTGTCACAAAGCCATGGGACATAAAGCCATATGGCGTTAAGTCCCATTCCATTGAGACATAAGGGCATATGCCATTAATTCTCATTATAATGGGAATTAACGCCATAAATGTTTTTTCCGAAAATGAGACATAAAGACATATTTTCAATGGGATATAAAGCCTTAGCTCACATTACCAATATTAGAAAACGCCTTTATCTCTCATTTCAGTTCCGGCGACACTAAAGTTAAGAATTGAAATCTGGCTTCGCATACTAAAGTTTTTCTGAGTGGCGGCCTGCGGCCGCGCTTAAGGGTTTTTTCCTCCAGTAGGACGCGGCAGGTGGCTTCGCTGAATAAAGTTTTCCTGCGTGCGTCACAAGAATAAAAAAATGTTTTCCAATGATAACTAAGGATCTTTCCTTTCACAAATGTTTGCAGCTGTAATTCCTGGAGCCTAGAAATTTTGGATTTTTTTAAATCATTAATTTCATAGATAAATAGGCATATTTAGTGAAATAAAGCATTTGTAACTCAAAACATCAAATGGGACATAAAACCATAATGGCTTTATGGCCATTATGGTTTTATGTCCCATTTCACTTAAATTGATATGAGACTTAAGGCCATATCAAAATTATGGCTTTATGTCCGTTTGGATTGAGACATAAAGCCATTATGGCTTTATGTCCAATGGCTTTGTGACACCCCACCATATTTTTATTGATTGGGTTCAGGTATCGAAATGACAACGAAATGTTGTCAATATACCGACGGTGTGTTATTAAAACCGATAACAGCATGTTGTCGGAATGACACCATTATGTTGATAATATAATAACATATTGTTGTCAGAATGAGACCAAATGGTGACAAACTCACAACGAGGTGGATAAAAATATTGACACCATCCGTTATCAAATTGAACACAAACGTAGTTGGCTCACTTTCGACAACGAATGGAGTCAATTTTGGTATTTTTATACCGGATTTTTCCCTCTGTGTATTATCTCGGTAAATGTTTAATTCTTAAACCAACCTACGATGTACCTGCTGAAGTCACAATTTTGCTTACAATAAATTGAAAAGTGGCCGAGTATATGAAGAATTTAACATGTTTATAAGGAAGTGGCAACAGGGGATAGGTCAAAGTAATGAGAAATGTTTGGTATTGCAAATTAAGTAAATCAGTCTAGGACTTTACCTATTATCCATAGAAAATCCTTTGGGAAGCAACAAAAAATTATTTCACATGTATACAAAATATAAAAAAAATTTGTCAAAAAGTTTGGTATCTTCTCAAACTCAAATAACAATCGAAGTGAACTAAGCTGGAAATTTAAATATTTATTTGAGTTGTTAAAATAGTCCAAATAAAAAAAGAAGCAATAAAAAAAAGAAAAAGGAAGAAACTTTTTAAGGGCTTGCACACTTCAACGTAGTTTATAGAAACTAAATTATCAGAAAGCAGTTTTTTGTAAAAAAGTGATAAAAAGTTTTTGCTAGTTTCGGTTTTCTGCCAGCTTATAATTTAAAGCAAAACAAAAAACAACAAAAACAAACGTAAAAACTTATTTATTTTTAAAATTTGTTGTTGACCGTTGTTAAAACTTACATATGGGCAAATCCCAGAAACAGTCCACCAAACAAAAATGTTTCAAATAAATTTTTTTTAATGGAATATAAGACTAGATGTATAATTTCATTTTTATATTACAAAATATGTATTAATTCTATTCTATTATATTAATTTCACTGTGAGACAAATGGTTGAGGTCAGTGATCGCGAAGGGTTCAAACTAACGGGGAAAGTTATATCGGTAAAAAAGAAGTTATACGTGTCCCGGCGTTTCGCTGGGTCATAAAAAATCCAAAATGGTAAAAAAAGTGTCAAGTTTTAACCTTTAAACAAAATGAGACATAGATCATGAAACGCGTTTCGCTTTTATTCACAATAAAGTGAAGGTATCTCATTTTGACAAGAATATTGATTTTATATTTCAATGAATTTGGATAATATTTATTATATATTACACAGCCCGACAAAATTAAAAAAAGTTATGGTAGTTGCCAAAAAAAACATTTTTTCCGTAAAAAAATTTTTTGTGTAATTACTAGCTGATTAACGGGAATTTTATATGTACAATATTATTGAGAACGTAATTTTTTCTTGTTGCACTCCAATTGAATATCGGAAAACAAATATTTGAATTAAAAGAATTTTGGGTAAAAAATTTTGTTACGGAAAAAAAGTTTTTTTTTGGCAACTACCATAACTGTAAATAAGAAATTTTGATGAAAAAATTTTTTGAAAAAACTAACAGACGGTCATAAATGGAGGTCATAAGTGGAGGGTATAAAAAAGCTATATCATGAAAACTAGAGCTGATAGAGACAAACTGATTACAGATTTGAATTCAGCGCACCAAAATTAACTAGAATCAGTTGATAAATTTAAAGAAGCAAATTGAGTGTTGGCCTGTGTTATTTATTATAATTATTAACACGTAAAATTAAAAATTATTACAGGTAATTATTAGGTTATTACATAGATACATAGGTTATAAAAATCGATGAACGCAAAACTTATTTTCGTTTGTTTGCGCCCTTTACTTTCTTGCGTGGTGGTTCGCCCATTTGTTCAGAGTCTGTATCGGGTGAGGATCTGTCTTCATCTGGAAAAAATCAATTGTTTTTAATCAGTCAGTTAACTTCATTTTTGTGACTTACCCTAGGAGGAAACTCCCGTTGTATATTCTTTTTCTTCATCTTCATTGTCGGGATCGTACGCCTTTTGCGACCACCAACAAATTTCAGCCACCAGCGAATCGAGCCTTTTGCCTTTATGTGGCGTCTCCATTGGCATTGCCACTTCATGGAAGCGCTCGCCATGTTCATCCGACTCTGAGGCTAGCTGCTTGCTGAAGTATTCGAGATGGTGATGCAAGAAGTGAATTTTGAGGGACATATTCACTCCAATTTTCTGGAAGTAGTGCAACATCTTGGTCACAAGAGCGTGGTAAATGTGTGCTCGCGTACTTCCCAAAAAAAATCGTATGACTTTCTTCACTGCCCTCCACGCAAAGAAATCATTACCGTCTAAAGCACCTTAAAATTCCTTTGATTTCATGAGCTTTCGTATATCCGGCCCATTCAGAACACCTTCCTTCAATTTTGTTTCGCTGATTCGTGGGAAAATATTTTCCAAGCAATCAAGAATTTTCGGTTGCTTCACAATGGCCTTGATTACACTTATAAATAACTTCGAAAATGAGAGTAGATTTTTTAACAAAATTGAGCACAGATATAATACTAGACTTCGTGCCGAAGGACGTTACAAGACAGTAAAATTCAAAAACAATTATGGAAAAGCAATGCTGGAAGTAAAACTGCCAAAAATTCTTAATAACATACCATGCGATATATTAAAATCAAAAATTTATATTTAAGTTCACAATGAAGAATCTTATGATGAATTTTGTAAATACTTTTTTTCTTTTTTGAATATTCTAAATTAAAGCTTTATCTTTTAAGTCACATCTAGTTACTTTTTTTATCCAACCTGCAGACAAGCCAAGATTGGGCTTCGCAGGTTTTAATAAATAAGTGCAAATGTAACTTAATAATTGTAAATAAATAAATAATAAATAAATGAAATTTTTTACGATTCCCAGTTTGATATGGAGAGGGAGCATGAGGACGTTCTCCATTGGCACCAGTGGATCATTTACGCAGTTGTGTCCTTTCTCCGTTGGATGTCGAGCAAGCCAGTCATGCGTTTCGTATTGGTTTCCTTTAAATCGGGTATCCCAAAGGCACAAGAAACACATGTTTTTCGTATAGCCTCCTTGGAGACCTCTTAGCATCGCCACGACTTTCAGATCACAACTGATCCGTCACATGTGATCAGTGTAGCAAACTTTATCCAAAATTATTTTCATCGAATAGTATGTTTCGCTCATGTCTGTGCTGTAGCCAATGGGAATGCTTTATTTTTTATTATATTTATGTAGCAAAACGACTTTCAGGCTTGATTTCGAAGAATCGATGAACAATCGCTAATCAGCTGCGACATAATTAATGGCCATCGCCTCCATCAGTCCCTTTATATCGTGGCAGTAAACAAATGTGTTCCCTTCGTTGAGTGTGTAGTACCGTTGGAATAGCAATTGTCGTCTTCGATATCCGGTGACTTTGACATTAGGCTCCAAATTGTTGCCTTCTTTGAAAAGCTGGGCAAGTTTTTCTGCTTCATGTTGAGAAAGGCTTAATTCTGCAACAATCTTGTCCATTCTTGCTTGTGATATTGGAATTATTTTGTTCGATGGGCCGGCTTCTGGTGATGGTTTATAGGTGAAATCCGATTGATCCGTTGTTTCAATAGAAAAAGAAGTTTCTCTGTCAGGACTTGGAAGCGGTGGGATTGGTATTTCATCCGAATGCGGTAGAGGTATTTGTGCACTTTTAAGAGATATGTAAACTCTTCGTTTAAGGCTCTTACGATTTACTCCACATATTTTGTTTGCGCAAGCGTAACAGTTGTCGGAATTGTGCTCTCCCGGATCAGTCCAAATCATTGGTACACCAAAACGAAGTGAACTGCGTTTCCCTTGGATCCACATGTTAAGACCATTGTAGCACGTTTTACAAATTTTGTCTGGGACCTACGAAACGCCGCGAATTATATCGCAATCAAAATAAAGTTTAAAAGCGCTCTCCACTTGCTCAGTGAGTAATGCAGCATTTGTTGAAAAAGCTCTTTTGCCACAAACGTAACAAAATAAATTGATATTTTCTGGAGAATTTCCATTCATTTCGCTTTTATACTTTTATTACTTTTTCCTCACTTTAAAAAAAAACGTACTTAAAGCGTTCGGAAACACTTGTTCAATGACTAAAATCGATCAGTGAACACCTATAAATACTACGTAAGTTTCACTACTTTACTGAGAGGTACTTATGAGTTCGCGCATCTTTTAAGGGTGGCTATATACCTGATTCGTGTGCGTTTTAAATTTTTCGAAACGTTCTAAAACATGACCACTCATAAATGTGGGTGCAAATTGTGTAAAAAAAATCATGCAGGTACCCAACGGAAAAAACCCAAATAATTAAAAAAGTGCACTTTCCTTTTTTCCTTTTAATTGTCCACGCACATTTATGACCGTTTTTTAGTTTGTTGCCGCTACCATAAAAATCAAATAACCTTTTGTTTATTACTTTTTTTTAATTCTGACAATCATAAAAAAAGTCACCAATGTTTTTTCCAAGGAATTTTGAGCATATCTCGAGCAAATTTTTGAAATTCATACCATCACTTAATTGTGAATAACGCGTCCATCGATTTTCATGATCTATGTCTCATTTTGTTTAAAGGTTATGTGACTTTACGTGAAAGTAATAGGACTTGACACTTTTTTACCGCTTTGGATTTTTTATGAATTAAAAATAAAAAAAATTCAATTTTTTAGGCAAAAAATAGTTTTTTTCTTCATACATTTATTTATGTTGCTTATGTAGCGAGTGGTTCTCGAGTTATGCCAAAGAAAAGATCACCAAAAGTGACAATTTCGCC
This sequence comes from Pollenia griseotomentosa, assembly GCA_963931875.1. NCBI lineage: Eukaryota > Metazoa > Arthropoda > Insecta > Diptera > Polleniidae > Pollenia > Pollenia griseotomentosa. Next base: position 132,025,931 of record OZ007562.1, read on the forward strand.
TATGTGATAGTTACTAACTTCAAATCGATAAATCTCGATTCCTAGACGTGACCCAGCGAAACGCCGGGACACGTATAACTTCTTTTATACCGATATAACATTTCCCGTTGGTTTCACCCCATCCCGATTTTGACTGTCGCATAGTGTTATTGGCAGCTGATTACTTGTCAAAAATACACAACGCGTTAAAAAGTTCAAAGTTAACCAACTTTCTGGCGCAAACGCGTCAAAATATTTTGCATGTGGCTTGTTCTATGAAAATACTCTAGGTTACCTTTGAAAATCGGTTGAGTGGTTCTCGAGATATAAAATCACGAACAAAGTACAACTTATTTTTATTATAATAAATAAATAATAAAAAAAAAAAAAAAAAACTCTACTCTACTCTACTCTACTCTACTCTACTCGACTCTACTCTACTCTACTCTACTCTACTCTACTCTACTCTACTCGACTCTACTCTACTCTACTCTACTCTACTCTACTCTACTCTACTCTACTCTACTCTACTCTACTCTACTCTACTCTTCTCTACTCGACTCTACTCTACTCTACTCTACTCTACTCTACTCTACTCTACTCTACTCTACTCTACTCTACTCTACTCTACTCTACTCTACTCTACTCTACTCTACTCTACTCTACTCTACTCTACTCTACTCTACTCTACTCTACTCTACTCTACTCTACTCTACTCTACTCTACTCTACTCTACTCTACTCTACTCTACTCTACTCTACTCTACTCTACTCTACTCTACTCTACTCTACTCTACTCTACTCTACTCTACTCTACTCTACTCTACTCTACTCTACTCTACTCTACTCTACTCTACTCTACTCTACTCTACTCTACTCTACTCTACTCTACTCTACTCTACTCTACTCTACTCTACTCTACTCTACTCTACTCTACTCTACTCTACTCTACTCTACTCTACTCTACTCTACTCTACTCTACTCTACTCTACTCTACTCTACTCTACTCTACTCTACTCTACTCTACTCTACTCTACTCTACTCTACTCTACTCTACTCTACTCTACTCTACTCTACTCTACTCTACTCTACTCTACTCTACTCTACTCTACTCTACTCTACTCTACTCTACTCTACTCTACTCTACTCTACTCTACTCTACTCTACTCTACTCTACTCTACTCTACTCTACTCTACTCTACTCTACTCTACTCTACTCTACTCTACTCTACTCTACTCTACTCTACTCTACTCTACTCTACTCTACTCTACTCTACTCTACTCTACTCTACTCTACTCTACTCTACTCTACTCTACTCTACTCTACTCTACTCTACTCTACTCTACTCTACTCTACTCTACTCTACTCTACTCTACTCTACTCTACTCTACTCTACTCTACTCTACTCTACTCTACTCTACTCTACTCTACTCTACTCTACTCTACTCTACTCTACTCTACTCTACTCTACTCTACTCTACTCTACTCTACTCTACTCTACTCTACTCTACTCTACTCTACTCTACTCTACTCTACTCTACTCTACTCTACTCTACTCTACTCTACTCTACTCTACTCTACTCTACTCTACTCTACTCTACTCTACTCTACTCTACTCTACTCTACTCTACTCTACTCTACTCTACTCTACTCTACTCTACTCTACTCTACTCTACTCTACTCTACTCTACTCTACTCTACTCTACTCTATTCTATTCTACTCTACTCTACTCTAACTCAGCGGATATTGAGTTGATTGCTTAAAATAATAAAACTTCAAATTATTACTATTTTATACTTTCTTTTTTAAAACAAACACTAAATAATAAAGCATATGCATACACACGTTAAACTATTTCTTTTTGAATTATTTTAATTACCTACACAAAAAATAAAAAATGTACTATAAACAAGAAAAGCAAAATAGATGCAAAATACTAAAGTTATCCCATTTCAATTTTACACACAAACATACGCTCAATCCGCAAAAATTTTAATTCGTTTTTAGTAACAACAAAAAATATTATAAACAAAATAAAAATTATTGTTCTTGTTGAGACCAATATTAATGATAATGAGACAGACTTTTATAAAATCTCTGGCTTTAATGCTCTTTTATGAATAGAGAAGGTATAGGTGGCGGCATTGCCGTTTATGTTAAAGAGGATTTCATATTTAAAAGCAACAACACAAAACACATTACATTTGAGCTATTGCAAATAGAAGTTGAAATAAATGAAGAACCTATTGCACTGCTTTCCGTTTATCGCCCCCCATCAACAAACGTTAATGCTTTTGTAAATGAAATTGACGAAGTACTAACCAACATAAGAAGTAAAAAAGAGACTATAATAATTGGAGATATAAATATTGATATACTAAAAAATAATATTACAACAAAACAAGTAAGAGATATATATATGGCTATGCCGAATCTTATATGCCCTTCACCATGGTGCAATAAGAACAAAAAGTTATATAAACACCATTCTTAAAATATAAATAATTATATTTTGTGCCACGCCCATTTTTAGGAATTCAGTATTTCGGTTATAACTCAGCCATTTTTTTACCGATTTTACAGATTTATATACCGACGTGTTTAAGAAGAAATTTACCATGTACTTGAGTTATAAAGCTTGGACTCGGGAAGATATAAGGTTCCCGAAAGTGGGTAAACATTTTAATTTTGGGCATTACTTTCTTGTATCTGAACCGAGAAAATATGTTCTACTAAAAATTGCCGATGTTTTGATATACAAGTCGTATCCATAGGTTATATGACAGCGTTAAAATGTAGGTTTGTATAAAAATTTTGGTGTTTTTAAGCCCATTTTACGAGTAATTTTTGGGAATTCCGTATTTCGGTTATATCTCATCCATTTTTTAACCGATTTGACAGATTTATGTACCGACGTGTTTAAGAAGAAATTTTCCATTAATTTTAGCTATAAAAGTTGCACTCGGGAAGATCTATTTTTATTTTGGCCATAACTTTTCCGTATCTGAACCGATTTTTCCGAAGTTTTCTAAAAATACTTTCTACTAAAGATTTCCGATCTTTTTATATATAAGGCGTAACAATAAGTCATATAACAGTCCAAAAATCCAATTTTTGATATTTTTTTGTATGAGAGGTACCACGCCCACTTCTCCAGTCCCGCCCACATTTTGTGGGATGGTGTGTATTGATAACCTAAATGTGATTTGGAAACTTTGACTTTTGCCCTTCTCCAGATATACAGAAAAAAGTAATAAAAATTCAACAACATGGGATTTCTGGAAAAAATTAGAGGTAGTCGTGGTTTTTTGCTCATATCTCAGCCGTTTTTGGACCGATCTGGCTGAATTTCAATAGCAAAGTTATAATAAGAATACCTGACATAAAGATACCCCAACCAAGCGCCCATCATATATGGGGGCCTCGAAAAACCCATTTCAACAGACAGACGGACAGACAGACAAACGGATTTGAACTTCGCTTTTCATAAGGACCCATAATATATATACAACCACAAGGGATTTTTTTGGAAAAACTAGAGACAGTCGTAATTTTTTGGTCATATCTCACCCATTTGTGGACCGATCTTGCTAAATTCCAATAGCATGAAATGTTGGACTATATGGGATACTAATGTAAAACAATCATGCCTGGAGTCTCGGGAAAACACATATCAAACGTAAGACGGACGGACAGACAGACGGACGGACGGATATCGTTAAATCAACTTCTTTCCTCATAACGACCCAGAATATATATACTTTATAGAGTCTAAGATCAATATTGTGGAAATTACAAACGGAATGACAAACTTATATATACCCTTTTTCACATATGATGAATTTCATTTAAAAATCGAGATAAAACTGAAATTTTGAACCCGACCCCCTCAGATATCGATGAAATTTTGTTCATAGCTAAATTTGATCAATACAAACAAACTCTCATTTTTAGAAATGACTGTTTTGCGATTTTTTGGGCGTGACACAGTGGGAACGTTTTCGAAAAAACGCGAAAATGGTCGAAAAGAGCTCCATTTAAACTACAATAACTCAGAATCGGCTAAACCGATTTCCATGATCTTGGTATCATTAAAAAGATATTTTAACAGGCTTTATGACACGTTTTAAAAAAAAAAAAGAAATACACTGTAAAAAAAATTTATAACAAAAAAAAATTTTAACTGACGAAAAAACCAAAAAGATCAAGGGTTTTTTTACAGTGTATTAATTTTTTAGAAAGGTTTATCCTTCATCTATACCATATCAAAAAATAAAAATGGGTTCTTTTTTAGTTTTTTTTATATAATTTTTTAAGTAGTGTCACTTCTAGTAATTGCCCTTATATTTTATAACAAAAAAAAATTGTAGGTAACGAAAAACCAAAAAAGATCAAGGATTTTTTTTACAGTGTATTACCTTTTTAGACAGGTATTTCCTTCACCTATAACATATCCAAAAAGTAAAATGGGTTCTTTTTTATTTTTTTTTTTAAATAATTTTTTAAGTAGTGTCACTTCTAGTAATTGCCCTTATATTTTATAAAAAAAAAAAAAATTTAGGTAACGAAAAACCAAAAAAGATCAAGGATTTTTTACAGTGTATTACTTTTTTAGAAAGGTATTTCCTTCACCTATAACATATCCAAAAAGTAAAATGGGTTCTTTTTTATTTTTTTTTTAAATAATTTTTTAAGTAGTGTCACTTCTAGTAATTGCCCTTATATTTTATAAAAAAAAAAAAAAATTTAGGTAACGAAAAACCAAAAAAGATCAAGGATTTTTTACAGTGTATTACTTTTTTAGACAGGTATTTCCTTCACCTATAACATATCCAAAAAGTAAAATGGGTTCTTTTTTATTTTTTTTTTTTAAATAATTTTTTAAGTAGTGTCACTTCTAGTAATTCCGCAAAATTCTGAATAAAAAAATCAATGTATTCTTCATAATAATTTTCTATTTTGTCATAAACATTTATTACTTTACCCATAATAAAGAGAAATATATATAGAACAAAAAATTCATAATTCATAATTATAAACAGTTTCGAGAAGCCAAGATATCCCATTACAATTTTTACGCGTATATTTTAAAAATTTTAGTGAATATGAATTCAAACAATAAGTACAGATGCATAAAAATATCTAATAAGTGTTGCGCTTCGCTTCGTAAAATAAGTGAAAACGAGGCTGCAAATATAATTAAATATTTTCAAGCTGTCGCCAACATTCATTGTAGCCGTATTTGCGAAACTTGCCGGAATACACTGAGAAAAGCGCGCAGTCGTAATGAATCCAACGTGGAGCAGAATGAAGTCTCAAATTATTTACCAACAACGCCCAGCGATGAAGTTAGCGAAGAATTGAATGAACTTCCAACTTGTAATGCAAACATCGAAAGACGGAAGTCATTGAAAATATAAATGATCATATTATTCCTCATCTACCAAACCAAATGTCGCCTCTTAAAAGGAAATATATGAAACAAGATGCATACAGAAATAGAAAATCACTGCAAATTTTCGAAAATATAGCAGATTCACTTGGAGCTGATCCATTATCTGATTTGTCAGCGCAACTTAAAAACGTCAAAGCCATTTACTAAGAAATTTTGGAAAACATCAAATATCAAATAGAGAACAGCTCAAATCTTTTGGAAAAGCAAAAACTTTTATCTCTCTTACCAATCAATATGAGTCACGCAGAAATTAAAGATCGTTTTGGGGATGATATATCTCACGATTGTATCAAAAAAAGTAAAGATATCCAAAGGAATAAAACGAAGTTTGCAGATATCAATCTTTTTAAAATGAGCAGACGTAGTTTACCAACCGAAACTCTAAGCACAGTCAAGTTATTTTATGAAGATGATGAAATTAGCCGAATGATGCCTGGATCGCAAGATTCAATTACTGTTAAACAAGGAAACTTACGTGAAAAAGTTCAAAAAAGACTTTCGGTACGTATTACTAGAAGTGACACTACTTAAAAAATTATTTAAAAAAAAAATAAAAAAGAACCCATTTTACTTTTTGGATATGTTATAGGTGAAGGAAATACCTGTCTAAAAAAGTAATACACTGTAAAAAATCCTTGATCTTTTTTGGTTTTTCGTTACCTAAATTTTTTTTTTTTTTATAAAATATAAGGGCAATTACTAGAAGTGACACTCCTTAAAAAATTATTTAAAAAAAAATAAAAAAGAACCCATTTTACTTTTTGGATATGTTATAGGTTAAGGAAATACCTGTCTAAAAAAGTAATACACTGTAAAAAAAATTCTTGATCTTTTTTGGTTTTTCGTTACCTACAATTTTTTTTTGTTATAAAATATAAGGGCAATTACTAGAAGTGACACTACTTAAAAAATTATATAAAAAAAAACTAAAAAAGAACCCATTTTTATTTTTTGATATGGTATAGATGAAGGATAAACCTTTCTAAAAAATTAATACACTGTAAAAAAACCCTTGATCTTTTTGGTTTTTTCGTCAGTTAAAATTTTTTTTTGTTATAAATTTTTTTACAGTGTATTTCTTTCTTTTTTTTTTAAACGTGTCATAAAGCCTGTTAAAATATCTTTTTAATGATACCAAGATCATGGAAATCGGTTTAGCCGATTCTGAGTTATTGTAGTTTAAATGGAGCTCTTTTCGACCATTTTCGCGTTTTTTCGAAAACGTTCCCACTGTGTCACGCCCAAAAAATCGCAAAACAGTCATTTCTAAAAATGAGAGTTTGTTTGTATTGATCAAATTTAGCTATGAACAAAATTTCATCGATATCTGAGGGGGTCGGGTTCAATGCATCTCGATTTTTACATGAAATTCATCATATGATGATGTCAATTGGTTTGGAGAACGTCGTGAAGATGTACATTTAAACACACAAACCTGCATAGACCATTGTTTTGTTAAGAATAAACAGAACAAATCAACTGGCTATGCAGCAGTGTTGCCACCTCACGTGTAATTACACATATCATGTGTAATATATTTTTTCATGTGTAGCCCATGTGTAATTGACTGCATGTGTAATTCATGTGTAATTTAATATTTTAACGTTGTGTTGCACTGATTTTTGTTATTATTTTTTCACAAGAAGTAAAAAGTTTTATTATTCTTGGCAAAACTTAAAAATTTAATTAAAAGAATGGAAGCGTTAAAAGAGCTGAACTAAAAATGTTTGGATCATTAACTACTAACCATTTGGCGTTTTGATAGCTTTTGCCACAATTTATTATAACGACAAAACATCCTGGGTACATTATTCTTTTTTTTATTTCAAAGAGAATGGATCATCGACTGCAAAAGAAATGTTGGAGCTTCTCAAATGCACAATTATAGAAAAAGGGATTCCTTTTTGAAAATCTTAGTTGGATTTGCATCAGATACAACTAATGTTGTGTTTGGACACCATAATTCAGAAGTTAAATTCCTAAAAGACGAAAAGCCAGTTATTATTTTGATAAAATGCTCGTGCCATTAAATAAATTTGGTAACGTTGAAGGTCTGTCTGAACCTTTTAATATATTTGGAAGATTGACTTTGTAATATTAGATCTTGTTTTATTAAAAGTAATGCTCGGAAGATAAAACTTAAGGAGTTTCAAGAATATTTTCGCGACAACGTGCACTCTTACGTTTTGAAAAATTTTAGCTTCATAGTAATTTGAAGGTAGAATATTATTAGACAAATTTGGAGACAAATTATTTCCTACAAATATTTATTTTTGTTTTATTATTTTATATAATATTATTTTTTTGTATTAAATATAGAAACGATAACAATCGTAACAAAAAACTAATAAAGAGACATTTGAAAAATATTTTTGTGTTGGATAAGTAATCGCTGCAGCGATAGAGGAACTGAATTAACATTTCGTTGAAAAATTGCGTCGACGCTATTTAAGGGATGCATTAGATCCTTTATCATGCCCAAATGAAATGCAAGTAACATATCGTCACCTAAAATGCAAAAGGGCTTAACAACAAAACAAAATTCGAAATAATGGTTTTTGATTGAGTTTTGTTCGTTTTAATTAACTTTATGTTCACAAACAATTTTAGATCAACAATTGCGACTTTATTAAAGAAATTCAAACGCCAATTACACCTTGTTGTTATTGATTTTGTAAAGTTTTTTGATTCTCCTCTAAAAAAATAAAAAGAGTTGTTAAGCCCTTTTGCATTTTAGGTGACGATATTTGTTTATTTGTTTGCAAACAAAAATTGAAATTGGTTTACGTTTTCTGAAGAAGCCAAATATGGTTTTAATTCCACTTTTGATCAAAATTTGTTTCTGTGACATGCGTAAAAAGATAGCATGTGTAATTCGTATTTTCATGTGTAATTTTGGCATAATCCATGTGTAATTTACCATTTCGTTGGTGGCAACACTGCTATGCAGCAATAATTACAACAACAATAGCTGATCATTACAGTATTATTTGTTGTGTAGAAAAAGACAAAAGAGAAATAAACAACATTAACAATCAGAGGTCGCCAACCAGTTCATTAGACCCTCAGGGAGTCTCAAACGGTTTTCCGAAAAAATTGGTAATCAATTAATAATAAGAGTGGATGAATTAATAACGGAAGCTAATTGGATTAATTTATCAACCAGTATAGAAAACATAAACGACTTTTATAATGTAGTCAATAACAAATTTTGCGAAATATATGAAAAATCTTTAGTTGTGGAAAAAATAACAAAATCAAGAAAATCAAATCAGTGGATAAATAGTGAGCTAATATCATGTTGTAAGAAACGAGATAAACTTTATAAAAGGTGGCTTAATAACAAAAATAATAAAATTTACGAAGATGAATATAAAAAATTTAGAAACATATTAAACAAAAAAATAAACTATACAAAAGAAAATTATTATAGAAAAAAATTCATAGAAAATAGATATGATATGAGAAAAACTTGGCAACTTATAAATGAAATAAATGGTAAAAAAGTTACAAGACTAGATGAAATTATAATAAAATATTTAAAAAACAAAAATCTAACAGATATTCTGAACAATTTCGCAACAAATCTTAAAGAAAATGTGCAAAAAATAAAACAAACATGTAATAAAATAACATTAAACTACTACAAAATCCAGTTATAACGAAAAAATTTAATAAAATTTTGGAGACAGGTAGTATCCCACAACAGTTTAAAACATCAATTGTTCGTCCTATTTATAAATCAGGCTCTGAAAACGACTACAATAACTACCGACCGATATTGATTCTGCCGGTAATAGAAAAAATAATTGAAGAAATACTTGTTACAAGGCTTACGGATTTCATTACGAAATTCAAAATAATCAATAGCAGTCAATACGGATTCCAAAAAAATAAAAGCGTTAATAAATTGCTCGGAAACTTTGCAATTCACAATTGCCTTACCGAAAATTTACACTGCCTGGTGTTAATCGTGGACTTCAGCAAAGCTTTCGACACACTTTCCCATAGCAACCCATAGCAAGCTATTAGAAACATTAGAAAGAATGGGAGTGCGTGGTAATTGCCTTAATTTTTACAAAACATATTTAGACTGCAGAACATTTCGGGTAAAAATAAATAATACGCTAAGCAAGGCAATAGATTCAACACACGGCGTTCCCCAAGGATCAAAGTTAGGGCCTATCCTTTATTTGCTATATGCAAATGACCTTATTAATGTAGATGAACTGGACATAACTACTAAATGGTGCCATGATAATGGATTAATTATCAATCCAAAGAAAACTAAGTTAATGCACATAAAATCCCGCAATATAAGATACGTAGCTATTAATCTTAAGTTTCACAACATCGATGGCATACATAGCAAATCCACAACATCACAATCGAATTGGTCAGCACATTTAAATATCTAGGCTTTTATATAGACCATAACTTCACATGGCGTCATCACTTCGAAGATCCTTCATAATGCTTTACCATCTAAGCAATGCAGCAACATATAGTGTCTTGCGACAAGCATATTTTTCCCTATGCGAAGCTTATTTGAGGCATGGGATCACAGCGTGGGGGAGCTCTACATACTGTAGCATACTCCAAAATACACAAAATAGAATTTTAAGAATACTGTGGAAACATTTATACAAGTTAAAAAAATACAATACCAACAACGTGAGTAATAACAACATTAATGATGTAACAAATCGAAACTTCAATCATCCAAACACGAACAGAAATGAAGATTTACGCAACACAAACAACTCATCAAACACACAATCAAATCTCGAAAACATAACATCGCAACTGAAAGTCTTAAATGTTGAAAGTATATATAAGATTGCACTTATAAATAGCAGAATTGAGCACAGATATAATACTAGATAATAAGTATCTAAAATATAAAAAAATTAAAAATTTATGTAGTTGAAATGTCTTAAATATTTTGATAGGATACAGGGCTGTCAGACTTGGGGATTTCATGTGAGCAAAAAGGACAAAGAGAGTCATTCGGGGGTTGGGGATTTTTTGGGGATTTAAAAAAAAAATTCGAGGATTTTTTTGGGGATCTAACAATTTTTTATTATTTACGCTTATTTTTCTTTGTTTCGTATATAAAATATGAAAAAAGTAGCAAAACTTTTATCGTACTCTTATATAGTGTAAAGGGTCTTAATTAAGATTACCATTTCTGTTAAGTGTGTAAAACGTACTTTATAAACTTGTTATTTTTCTTGAGTGAGTGTTTAAAAAAAAAAGAATTTAGAATTTGTATGTCTTCCCCAAAAATAAGTAAATATGAAAAACAATTTAATAATGATTGGGGAAAAAAATTGGTTAGTAAAGGGTGTTTTTTTAAGCTAGATAGAACTTTAAATTGTAAAAAGTAACACAAAAAATTAAATTTTGATGAAATATTATTTTTTATCGTTTCAGTATACTCTGACAAATCATCATGAATAGACTCACGCTTGAACAACGCTACGAAATTATCCAAATTTACTTTGAAAATCAGTCGTCAATTCGCGCAACTTATAGACGACTTCGTCATTTTTATGGCGTACATAATCGTCCGTACCACATACTCTCTAGAGGATGCAATAACACCAACACGTCGAAGGAATGTGCGTACTGAAGAGAATATCGCCGCTGTAAACGAAAGTGTGGAAGAAGATCCAAATTTATCGATTCGTCGTCGGTCGCAGGAATTGGGGCTCTGTCCGTCCACTACGTATAAAATTTTGCGCAAAGATCTCGGCCTACACCCGTATAAGATCCAGCTGGTGCAGGAATTGAAGCCACGAGACCATTATATGCGTCGTTCTTTCGCCGATTGGGCTCTAGAGCAGTTGGCAACTGACCCGTTGTTTTATCGCAAAATTGTGTTCAGCGATGAGGCGCATTTTTGGCTTAACGGGTTTGTTAATAAGCAAAATTGCCGCATATGGAGCGAGACCAATCCAAAAGAGACCCTACAGACTCCACTACATCCAGAAAAATTCACCGTTTGGTGCGGTTTTCAAGCTGGTGGCATCATCGGACCTTATTTCTTCAAAAATGAGGCCGGAGCTCGCGTTACGGTCAATGGAGACCGTTACCGCACCATGATCAATGATTTTCTGTTTGAAAATATGGATGACATTGATCCGGAGGAGATGTGGTTTCAACAGGATGGCGCTACGTGCCATACGGCGAACGCAACCATCGACTTATTGAAATCAAAATTTAGCGATAAGTTGATTTCGAGAAATGGACCTGTCAATTGGCCTCCAAGGTCGTGCGATTTGACACCTCTCGATTATTTCCTATGGGGCTACGTGAAGTCACTGGTTTATGCTGATAAACCACCAACAATTGACGCCTTGGAGGCCAGCATTGTTCGTGTTATTCGTGACATACGGCCAGCAGTGCTCAAAAAAGTGGCCCAAAATTGGACGTCCAGAATGCGCTTCGTCAAGAACAGCCGCGGTGCCCATATGCCCGAAATCATTTTCAAATGTTAATGTTACGTATTGATCTTTCGAATAAAAAAAAAATTTTGATTACAAATTAATTTTTTGTGTTATTTTTTACAATTTCAAGTTCTATCGGGCTTAAAAAAACACCCTTTAGTTATGATGCATCGAAGTACTAAATAAATGACGGGTGTTTTTTTTTTATTGTTGATTATAAGGATTGCTCAAGCCGATAGAACAAGCTCCAAATTCTTATAAATTGGCTCATTCGTCTTCAATAACAGCATATTGTTCTGCTTGTTATTCCTTACAGGAATCGCATAAAAAGGATTTAAAAAAACATGCCGAAACCAGTCGCTACAAACAAAATAATATGATTTTTTTGACTAAAAATTTTTATTTGGGGATTTCTTATTAACATTTTTTTAACTTTTTAAAAAAAAAAAAAAATTTAAATTTGGTCAGAAAAAAAAACAAAAAAAAAAATTTTAACTTTTTAAGGTTTTGTTTTTTGGGGATTTGGGAATTTGGAGATTTTTGGGGATATTTTTTAATTTTTTGGGGACAAGGAAAAAAAGTAGCTGGCAGCCCTGATATGATATGTGAAATAAATAAAACGTAATATAGATAATATTTTTTTCTAAGAAGTCTTTGGTTTTATTTGTATCGGTGCAAAAATCTATAGCAATAATGTGTTGCGTATCACAATCTGGCCAATTAAAAACTACATTTATGTTTCTCTTATTTGTTTCACTACACATAAATGTGAGAAATATCCTTATTCTTAATTGGCTTCTTATTAATTATCTTCATACGAATATTCTTGTTTTTTTTTTTTTTTTTTTTGTTTAAAAATCCTACTCAAAAGCAATTTTTATAAAAAAAAATGCAGTAATACATGTATCTATGTCTCTTTACTTTCAGTCTTTTTTGCATCACTGCGACTTTAAACGTCATTACGGCCCATTGCTAATTACGAACCCATTTCCATTTAAACTTTATGTAATTGCCATTTTGTAATTATTGGCTGTTGGATGGCAATTAAATCGAGATAATTGCATGCCTTTTCTCAATATGCAGGAGCAAAGAGTATGAAAAAATAAGATATATTTTTTCCATAAGCGCAATTCATGCGGTATAATTAAAATGTAATAATTTAAATTTTGGAATTTAAGTGCAGAGATGTTAAGGGAGATTAAAGTCAATGCATAAATAATGAATGTATTCACAATTATTTTGAATATTTCAGGTGAAGAAATAAACTGATTTTGCCTATAAGTTCTGCGTAAATTTCATGTAACTGCAACTGCTGAAAAGCAGTCAGTTATGAATCTTTTGTTAATGTTGGTAACGAGATACAATTCAAAACGTTACTAAAACTATTTCGAAGCACTTTTATTTGCAAGTACTTCTAGAAAATCTATGTTTGATAATCACAAAACCCGAAGGTGGGTTTTTAATAAAATTTTTAAAAAATTTTCTTTGCTTAATAACCACATGTATGTAATTACATGAATATATGTACGTAAAAAAAATATTTTTGAAAAGTTGCATACAAATGTTATTATTTAACATTAAACAATTTTAATTTATTATTTACTCCTGAACTTTACTGCGTTGCGTTTTTATGTAAGTATGACAAACTTTTCATTTAATCAATTCGGTTCCAGAGATGGTAATAACAACATGATTCGAATTTTAGCTAATCGGCATGCGGGATTTAAAATCATTCATAAAAATGCGCAAAGTCTTTTACCGAAAATCGATGAATTCCGTTTTCTTTTTGAAAATTCGTGCATTGATGCAATATGTATTTCGGAAACATGGTTTGTACCTGAAATTTATGACAGTGTGTACAATATAGATGGTTATCGCATTTTTAGATCAGATAGGCGTAACAATGGTGGAGGTGTGGCAATTTACATAAGGAACACCATCTCATGTAAACTTATTTGTTCATATAATGAACCCGGAGATGTTGATAAATTAGAAAATATTTCTGTAACGTACTCTGAGGTTATTATAACTGGTGATTTCAATTGCAATTTGCTTGAAAATGAAAATCTTACTACTATTATGTCTACACTTAATTTATCCGCTGTTAATACTTTTAGGCCTACGGATTTCTCGACCACAAATAGTACATAACTCGATTTGGTTTTTGTTAGCAACGGACAAAATGTGTTACTATATGAGCAGTTAGCTGTACCTTCTTTTTCCAAACATGATTTAATTTTTATGTGCTATAAATTTACCGTGGAGACAGGAGTTAGAACGTTTAGTGTTCGAGATTTTAGAAGTATGGATTAAGGAAACTTATATCGTGATCTCATTAACTCTGAATGGGATCGAATTTTCTATTTACCTACGTCTGATGAGCAAGTTACCGTTCCCAACACATTAATACTTCGGATTTATGACAATCACGTACCGGTAAAAATTAAGACGGTTAAAAATAGAGCTAAGCCGGGGTTCACAAATGAAACTAAATTGCTAATAAAAAAACGTGATGACCTATACCACATGTGGAAACGATACAGAACACCTGAACTGCATAATGAATTTTGCGTAGCGCGAAAAGCCGTTGTTTCAAAAATCAGACATGATAAGTCTTCGTATTATTTTAATAAATTTAATTCGGCAGTTAACACTAAAAGTAAATGGAAACATATACGGGAAATAAGCATTAGTAAGTCAGTTGAACGTTCAGTTAAAGTTGATGTTAATTTGATTAATAAAAGCTTTATGAACATTCCTTTTCCAACAGTCCAGTTCGACTTCTACGATAGAAATACACATTTAGTTTCGTGCAACCAGCTCAAATTTCAATGCGTTAATGCATCTGATGTTGCTAAAGCTTTCAATGCAATTAAATCCAATGCAATAGGATTAGATAATATTGATCCTAAGTTTGTTAAAATTATTCTGCCATGGATTATTCGATATATCACCCACCTTTTTAACACTATAATAACCACCAAAAGATTCCCAATGGAGTGGAAACATGCCAAAATTATTCCAATACCTAAAACCGGATCTGAATATCGTCCAATTGCAATTCTGCCATATCTTTCTAAAGTTTTTGAAAATTTATTGCATAAACAAATTTATGAGCATGTCAATGCTCACAATTTATTAATTGATCGCCAATCCGGATTTAGACCACAACGTAGTTGTATTACAGTACTAACTGATGTAATAGAGGATATTCGAAATAATTTAGATGATAATAAATTAACGTTCTTTGTGTTATTAGACCATTCAAAGGCCTTTGTTACTGTACACCACTCAATGTTATGCATGAAATTGTTGAAATTATTTAATTTTTCAACACTAGCAGTGGAATTGATATCGTCGTACCTCTCAAATAGATCTCAATCAGTTGCAAACAATGGTTCTTTATCACGAGCTTTACAGGTAACAAGAGGTATCCCTCAAGGCTCTATTCTTGGACCCCTTCTATACTAATTATATGCTAACGATCTTCCCAAGCAAATCAGATATTCCAAAATACAAATGTATGCTGACGACGTTCAGCTGTATCTTAGTAGCAACAGAGATTCAATTACGACAAGAATACAAGAATTAAATCATGATCTTGACAAAATATATACATGGGCTTTAGCTAATGGTTTACGTCTTAATCCAAGCAAATCAAAGTGTTTAATAGTATGCAAAAAGGCAGTTCGAATAGATTTTGATATAGACATTTTGCTTGGGGGTTTAAAAATTGATATCGTGGATTCAGTAAGAAACTTTGGAGTAACATTTAGTAAACATCTAACTTGGTCGAATCACATTACTCAAGCGTGTGGTAGAATATACGGTATGTTGCGTAATTTATATGCCACTCAGCACTGTACGCCTTTGAAAATAAAGATATTACTAGCAAAAACTTACCCCTTGCCTACACTTTTATATTCGTCTGAAATTTTTACTAGTTGTAACGCTAAGGACATGAGAAAACTTGCTGTTACGTACAACAACATCATCCGCTATATATTCTCTTTAAAAAGGTTCGATAATGTATCGCAATATTCCTGTCGTATTTTTAGTATATCTTTTTCAAACTATTTACAATTTAAAAACCTTATTTTTCTTTACAAAATTATTATGACAAAGGAACCAGATTACCTTTACAAACGTTTACGGTTTACAAGATCGTGCAGAGGAAAAGATAAACTTCAATTTCGTCACCGTGACCATGCATCTGAATGTCAATTCTTTATATTAACCATACGTCTCTGGAATTAACTTCCAAATATTTTGCAAACCACTAGCAACGCAATAAGGTTTAGAAAATTACTGTTAGAATATTTTTCGTAATACTTGTTTGTTTAATTCTAACGCAAAATTATTATTTCATTTATGTTATTATTTTATTTGATTATTTATTATCTTTTAATTCTGTAGCTAAAATTTATATTCACTGTTTCTGCAGTATCATTTTTAAATATTCAACTCAATTTGTTTAATTTAACTTGTCTGATTCTAATACTGTAATTTATAAGATATTGTGTCTTGTTGTATTAGAAAATCTAATTAGTAAATACAAATACAAAATACAAATATATATGTACTTATACATTTGTATGCAACTTTTCAAAAATATTTTTTTTGTTTACCCAATAAAATGTGTTTATTTCTTTAAATCATGACATTTTATTAAGAAATAAACATGTTTGTTTTTCTGATTGTAAGAACATTATAATTTATTTTTCTCCCACATTGACGTGACGTTCAGCCACAATGTTATTAACAACATAAATTTTATATATTTTGACATGTTTTACTGTTTTCACAACAATTGCCGTAGTGTCATTTTTATTGGTTGAATTTTTACGAACACCCAAACCAGACATGGTTATTGCCAATAACTTTTAAAATACCAGTCAGATTACATATAATTGTAAAGTGGAAAATAACAGTGAGCGATTACAAATTTAATTTCGTTTTGTAATTTAAAAATCGCAATTGCCAATTATAATTACACTCGCAGTTAATTGTTAATTGATATTTGTCAATAAGCAATTTTACTTAATATTTACTCGGACCTGAAAATAATTACACAATGTAATTGGCTACATCCAACTCCGTTCTAAACCCAACACCGAATTCAACAATTCCAATCGAACATTTTTTGTATTTTTTTTTTAAATAAAACTTATTGACTGCTAAAATTTGTTTAGAAATTGTCCTTTCTTTTTTTATTATTTTTTTTATTATTATTATAGTATTGCTGCCACCGTATATATAAATTAACAGCCGTATTTATAATGGAAATTTGGCATGAAGTTAGCACAAAGTTTATTTATAATACACTTACCAAACTCTGGCTAACGATTTGCTAAACTCTTTTTAACCAGCTGCCAAACGTTTGCCAACTTGTAAGAAACAGCTGTTCAATGTTAAACAATTTGGTTGGTTTTATTTTAATTTGTGTTTTATTTTATGTTTCTTTCTTTTTTTATTTTATATTAATTTTAAACTTTTTAAATTTGTTATATGTGGAGGAAAAAACAAAAAAAATTTACAAAAAAATGACAAAACCAGCGATGATTAATTCAAACGTGATGCATTTTTCAGTAATATAATGTGGCATCATTAAAATTCAGAGTGATTTTTATTTAGTTAGCAGATGGACAAAAGTTTGTTATAAATAAACTCTGTGCTTACAAGTTGCTAGGCTTAATCGGCATTCTAGTTAGCAGCTCGTTGTACGTAGTGTACAAACTGTGGCTAACTTTTTGTTATAAATACGGCTGTAAATATATAAAAATGAAAAATGTTTGTATGTTTGTTTGTGTGTTTGTTTGTTGGCTTATAGACTCCTAAACTACTGAACCGATTTTCCTGAAATTTTTACAGATACATCACGTGAGCCCTAAAAATAAAATAGGCTACTTATTTTTTCCATAGGGGCAGGGGAATTGGTATCCCCCATAGGATGCCAATATTAATTATCGCATATATTAAGATCCGCTGCACGCATTGTGCAGAACTTTTGGTAGTAAGATCTTCTGAGCCCAAAAATTAAAATAAAATAGCAGCGGGGGAAGTGGAATCCCCCATAGGACGCCAATGTTTAACATCGCATATCTAAAGAACTGTAATAGTGAGAATGTTCAAACTTTCTAGAAGTCACTCTTATGGTATACAACACTTTTGAAAATAACAATAAAGCGGGTAGGCGCAGGGGGGGAAATACCTCCCATAGGATGCATATATTAAATATCGCTCAACTGAAGAATTATTAAAGGGAGAGTCTTCAAAAGTGGTTAAAGCTATTATTATAGTAAACTATAAATTTCAATATACAAATGGGCGGGGTAGACGGGGGAGGAGCAGTACCCCTCATATATAGAAATATTAATAAGAGCCACTGCACGCATTTTGTTGAACTTTTGGTAGTAGGATCTTCTAAGCCCCAAAATTGAAATAAAATTGCAGCGGGGGAAGTGTTGCCCCCATAGGACGCCAATGTTTAATATCGCATATCTTAAGAACTGTTATAGTAGGAATGTTCAAACTTTGTAGAAGTCGCTCTTATGATATACTACACTTTTGAAAATAAAAAATAAAGCGGGTAGGTGCAGGGGGAAATACCTCCCATAGGATGCATATATTAAATATCTCTCAACTGAAGAAGTAGTTAAAGCAGTGTAGCGAAGCGCACCGGGTTAAGCTAGTATTAAATAAAATCAAACAAAAAAGTATGTAAACAGCCATGTTATGGATCGAATGAAATTGAAATCAATGGAGCTTTCCAGTTAAATTTTTCTTTAAACTACCGTCTTTTTTTTTACTTTAAGATAAGTTCTAATGAAGATAAGCTGTACTCATAGAATGAAGTATATAAAACAAAAGTATTTAATAAACTTTAAGCACTGGCTGGTTTTTAAAGTTTGTTTGATTTTGATTTCACTCGAATTCGATTCGATAACATTTTGTTTAGCCACATATTTTTTTTTTTTATTGTTATTTGAAGAATTTAATAATTAAAATATCGTCAGTAGAAGAAGAAAACAATAAAAAACCCAACTGTCAATGCATTTATCGTCAAATAAATAATATATATAAGTGGAAAGTAGCTTTCAATTCATTATTCGTAGAGCGTACATCAATAGTCCGTCATTTCGTGATCGAGTTTATTAAATGTAATTATTGATAAAATTCTTTTTTACGACAAGAAATATTAAAGTAGCCCCAAATATTTTACTACTGACGAAGTCAAGTCGCATTTAAACTGGCCGCTGTTTAAGCAAGATGGGCATTTATTTGAAATCCTCATTTCCTGGACGGTCATTTCGGGAACGTTTCCGTATATAATGGCACGTTCCCGAAATGACTGTTGCGTTCTCGGAATGATAACTATTGTTTCCTAGGAC
This sequence comes from Pollenia griseotomentosa, assembly GCA_963931875.1. Lineage (NCBI taxonomy): Eukaryota > Metazoa > Arthropoda > Insecta > Diptera > Polleniidae > Pollenia > Pollenia griseotomentosa. The sequence continues at coordinate 132,045,209 of OZ007562.1, forward strand.
GACTCACTTGCAATTTTTTATGAATTAATTTTACAAATTCGTTGCTTTTTAATTACAGCTTAATGAAGACTCCTGATCAAGAAAAAAGCTAGAGAAAAACTCAAAAAAGCTTAAAAAAAATAGTGCAGCTTATTTGCGCCAAAAAGGAAAAGCAAATGCTAGGAAAAGAAGGTTTATGAATAAAATGACTGAACAACAGAAAGAGATTTAATGGCAGCATCTCTTCGTCAGTAGAATAAAGATAAACAGATTGATGTTGGAACAAATATATCTTATCCTTAAGAAAATATACATCTAGAAACTGGGAATTATTTCCTTTCGTAGGTTACTTTATATTATATTCAACATTTTTTATTTTTCGAATTTATTCTATGAGCTAAATTTCAGTTATGTATTTTATAAAGCTACCAATACCAGACTATTATATTGTATTTTCTTGTTACATTTTACCTTAGCTATCCTTTGGATAGCAATGAAGTATATTGTGTGTACAGACAAATTTACAATTAAAATGTAACAAGAAAATACAATATAATAGTCTGGTAGTGTATAAAAGTCATTCCTAAAAATTTAAGGAATAGAACTATTACAAAAAAGCTTTATAAAATACATAACTGAAATTTAGCTCATAGAATAAATTCGAAAAATAAAAAATGTGTTTTGTTTTTTATTTTAAATATTTTTTTGCTAAATTATCGTATAAATAAATATCTTTAATATTTAACCGGTTAATTACCGGAAATTTAAAAATTGGAATTTTTTTATGAAATTTTCAGAAACGTTTAATTAGAACATAATCAACATTTCCCAAAAAATTTTTTTTTTTTGGACGAGTAGTTTCGCCAAAAATGGCCGTGTGTTTGACCACACGCTGGTACTGTAAAGAGTAAAAAAAAAAAAATTTCGGTTAATTTTATTTTATTGTCTTTGCTGGTTATAGAATTCAATTTGCAACGTATAAATCATACACCTGACGTAATTAAAACAACATTAGTAAAAGTAAGTAACCAAGTTTATATTATTTTAAGTTTTAAGTATTTATTATAAAAAAGTAACTATGGAATTATTCAATTCTTGGTTTTTTGTTTGAACGTGTGGCACGGCGTTTAATATAAAATTGTTTGTCTTCGTGAAACAATTTGAAGCAATTATCTGAGTGCAGATGGACGTTACACTTCTCACACTTAAATATGGTGGCTTTTGGTGTGCACACAATGCAGCGACGACGATCACTGCTTTTTAAAGGAACGTGCAAGCCGTCTACTCTCGGAAGGTTTTGTTGCCTATAATCTGTGTCTGAATCTTCATCAGGCGAAGGTTTGTTCATTGCATCCTCCGACGAAAGCAAAAGAGACTTAGTAACAGAATTTTTAAAGTCAAGCTGTGGCAAAGGCTTCGCATTTTTCAAATTTTCTAAGACACAATGCAGCTTCCAAGCATTTACAACAGCGCTATCCAAGCATTGTTTGGCGAATCAATGGAATACCAAACGCTGGATCTAAGCTCCAAAATAAATTGGTCTGTGGGATATTGTGATATCCAGAAAAGAATTCCTATAAAACGTTGCATAAGATGCTTATCGCATATTTGGCTGATATTGTTTTGAGCAGCATATCGATTTGTTTCATCTACAAGCAATGCAATTATTTCATCATCAAAAAATAATTTAAAAATCTCAAATAAGGTTTTCTCGCTTATAGCTTGGAGCAGTGGCTCTTGCTTTTCCTTTTTCAATGGCTCGTGTTTCGGGTGAATATCGTAGAACGTTTGCTTGGTTTTTTTCCAAGCCGGTTTGAACTCAGTCACTGGGTTTTCATCGCATGTAATATTCGTTGATATTATTTTATCGTCAATTACTTCACAATCGGAATCACCGGCAGTATTATTGGGAGGCAAACAAATTACAGATTCAATCGCGGAATCTCTCTAATCTTGGTCATTGTCATCATCGCTCAAGTTATCGATGATATATTGCAATTCTGCATTTGTTAAGTACTCTCGACGAGACATTTTACAAACTTTAACTCTTAATTATAACAGAAATTGAATTATTTGTGCTGTTACACAAAGAATACACCTGTTCAATAAAAAATACGCGCCAAAACTATCAAATGTCAAATTGAACTTGCAGTACCAGCGTGTGGTGAAACACACGCTGTTATTTACTGCCACCTAGCGGAACATATATCCATCGGTGTGGTGGAAAAATGGTATCAGATAAATTTTTGTTGGCTTGGTAATACACGGCCATACATATATAGTCATTCTGATTTTTATAAACATATTATAAAATTAATTTAAAAAAAGTCTATTTTTTGACGCTTTATAAATTCTCTCCAGTAGAGGGATCAGAGGCTTGTGAAAATGTAATAAAACTATTTTTTTGTTTGTAAGTCTCCAAACCTTAATATAAATGCCCCAAACATTTGATTATATAAAGTTATCTGTGTTTTATATTAACTCAAAGTTGAGAAATGATAAACGTGTGTTCAAACACACGGCGGTAAGAAATGGGTTAAGACGTTGCTTACAACCTTATGCTATCAATATCATCATTTCGGTAACAGTTTTGTCATACCGAGAACGATTGATCATTTCCGGGAACATTAATATGTTTTAATAAAATACGCATAAATTAAGCACTTTTTAGAAAATACATAGCTTATAATATAAGAGAACTTTAATTCTGTTCATGCAATGTTAATTCGATCATAAGAGTTTGAATATTTTGATTTTTCATCAAGAGTAATTTTTGGGTATACAAAATTTTAATTTAAAAGATTTTGTTATTCGTGCTTAATTCCCAATTTGTATTCTTGATAAAAACACTGAATTTAATTGTTGATGGGATAAGCTATTCCTATGCGCATTTCACTGGTTGCTTAGGCCAGATCGTCAGGAAACTTCATCCATAAAAATTTTAGAAAAACTAAAGATATTAAACCAAATAAAACTGTTAAGCGTATAAGAATTATAAGCAACAGTTCTACTTGTAACAATATCAAAGTTTAAACAAAAACATCAACAATAAACAGTGAGGTTATCTCTTTTTACATTCCCCACTACAATTGATTGGAATTCTTCCAACATTAATTGTAGTTGTAAGTAGGTTAAGAAAAAACAAAATGCAAAAAAACAACTTGCAAAAGCATGTTGCCAGTTAAGTTATTTAAGGCCGTGCACTTGCCAGTTTATTATCAAATGTAATTTTTGGGAATAAAAAATTTTTATTTAAAGATTTTGTTATTCTTGCTTAATTCCCAATTTTTATTCTTGTTTTTTCTAAAATTTTATGAACGATAATAGAAACTTCTTTAATTTTTTTGGAGTATTTTGCTTGTAGCAGATTTTGTATGTATTGTTTTTACTTATGTTTATACATTATACATTCATAATAAGCCCATGTTATTAAAGGCTAGTTTACACTATTATACTTTGTATTAATACATGTCAAAAACTCAAGTAATATGTAAAAGTCTGATAGTGTGAATGCAGGTATGATGAAAATGACAAGTATTGTGAAAAAAAGTTTGACATGCCATGCGACTTCCTCGTTTTTTGAAAAATTTCTAAACAATAATAATTTTCATTGGATCAGGGTTGCATTTTATTTCATTTGTGTGTGTTTATACTTTGTGTGATGGTTTGAATACAAACTGTCATGTGAAATTAGATTTTTTTGACAGTCGCAACGCCACTCATTAGATTTCTATCTCACAAAGTATTATGGAATACGTTAGACTTGTGAGATAGTGTTATCTAGCCTTAAACGATGCTTAACTTATGTAATTTGTTTTGTTTTTGTTAATTTAATCAAACTTTGAAAAACGTTCCTGAAATGATGGTTTTCTGAAAGATATTCACTAAAAAGCAATTTTATAAAAAAAAGTTTAGAATTGTGTGCGCTACCCTGTCAAAGTTTATAAATATAAAAATTTTGCAATAGTATAAACTAAGAGCCATCATTATAGCTTAAAATGTTTTCAATCTTGAAATTTACAACCTTGGTGATTTTGATGAGGTTTTCGTTTTCATTATACTTTGAAAATTAAATGTATTTAACTTAGCAACCAGTAAAATGCGCATAGGAATAGCTTATCCCTTCAACAAAAAATTTCAGTTTTATCAAGAATAAAAGTTTGGAATTAAGCACGACTTAAAAAATCTTGTAAATTTAAATAAATAATTAAAAAAAAAGAATACGGGAATTTTTCTTCTGTTTATTAATTATTTCAAAAAGGATTTTATGGTTTCAATAATGTTATTTTAACATTTTACATCGGTAATTTTTTCGTGTGCGGCAATAGAACCGAGTAAATTCACATAGAATCGCAAGAAAACTAAACCAATTAAAATCGCAAAAGAGCTGAGTGCTTTAAATTTACTTACAACTTCAACTGCATGAAAATTCTAATTCATGACTACACTCCTTTGCATCTCTGCTCAAAATAAGCAAATAGGACAAAGATTCAATACAAACAAACTACCAGGAAAACATGTCAGTGACATGTTTATTGCCTTCTGCATATCAATTGAACAAATGTTTTGGATGTTTAAAAACGAAAAAAAAGACAGTGAACTTCTTCCCCCATCTACCAAAAAATACTCCTAAAATTTGTTTGCTCTTTCTGGTAGTTTTGGCCATATATTATTTACAGTTCATAGAAAAACAAGCAAAACATTTCACAAAAATGTGAAAACACGATGAGATAAGAAAAAAACCTTTGGGAGATTTTGGAGAAAAAAACAAAAAAAAACAAATATGAAATTGTAGTCGGTCGAGAGCGGCTATATGATACCTTAGTATTTTAAAAAAAATAAAAAGCAAAGTTATGATATGCGATTAAAATTTATACAAAAGTTCTTTGTGCCAAATTTATCTTCATCCATCTGAAATTGTTTGCACTACTTGTTTGAGAGCTATGGTCAAATATATGTAGCCCGATTTCAGTTATATTTGGTAAGATGATTCACCTTGCAATAAAATAACTTTGGACAAAAATATTATCTAAATAACAACATTATAAGATGATTTCCGGAATGAAGCTCATATGGGGGTTATGTGAAATAATGCACCATTTTTAATAGGCTTTATCCTTGTGATAATTAGAACCTATTTTCCAAATTTCATCAAATTATCTCTAAAAATGCGGACAGAACTTTGCGCACAATGTTTACGAGGACAGCCAGACGGACGGACTGTCGTCGTTAGTTCAAATTAAAAAAGTTATTCTAAATCGATCGATTTACTATACTAAAATATCCCAGTAAAAAAAATTTGGGGTTCTTGAAGCACTTAAAAGAAAAAGCGCATAATCGAGCTCTTCAATAAGAGAGCTGTTATACAGCAGTATATGATAAAGAATAAAATATACAAGAAAACTGCTATTTTAGTCCTGAAAACGAAGACGGTTTTAAAGCGAAAAAATAAAAATATATTATGGTTTGCGAAAATGATTGAAAAAAGGCATTTAAACATTTAAAAGCAAAATATTAATGAATATGTTAATATAGTAAGCCATTCAAAAAGCACTTTAGAAGTGCTTTGTTTGCATGTTCAAAGAAGCGCTTATTGTCAGCAGAAAATAGTCCTGCAAACCGGGAACACCCCATTCAAAAAGCAGGCATCCCATCAGCAGGTTTGAAGCAATTTGAACCTGCTCCTTTTGGAGCACGTTTTTTAGTGGGATGGGTCTAGGACCAATATTTTAAGGTGCAGCACACATCAGAACAAACGCATAACACCCTCTCTACTATTATGGTGTAGGTATAAAAACTGTAATGTATTTATTAAAGGAGACATGTAAACACGAATAGCGGCAAAATATCAAACTGGAAACGCAAACTATGTCAAAACTATCATACAGCCGCAGTGTGATAAAAAAGAATTTAACCATGCAAATAAATTTAAAAAGTGTTATTGAAATCTATAACCACGAAAAACAAATACATAGTAAATAAATTTTGGCACCTATTGAGAAAATTTTTTTCTAATATTTTATTTCTACTGCATTGCAGCTGAATAAGTATCGACTGATTTTTAATAGGAAACATTAATAAATATGCTAAAATAAAGAGTAAACGAAGAATTACGTACATCAGTAAAATGTTTAATACTTTAATTATCTGCATTTGATTAATTTTTTTTAAACCTAACACTTTATATGAAACAACTTGTGTAATATTCGTTACTTAAAGATATGAGAATAGTTTGAATGATGTGTATTTATTTGCTGTTTTCTTAATAGTAACCGAAAAAAGTATAGCCGGCCAAGAATAATGCTATCTAGATATCTGCCAAACAATATCATGCAAACACATAACCATGATACCCCTGTACCCTATTATAATTTTAATTCATTTTTAGCTTACAAAAAATATCTAATTAACCCATTAGAAGTCTCTGTACTTAAATGAGTGCAGCTGGCATTTTACAAGTTTCTAAGCAACAACAAAGAAATTTTAATCATTGTACCATTATTTCTGTTCACAACAATAATACCAACAGCAGCTAAAAAAGAATTTGTGTTTCTTTTTAATTTTTTTGTACAAAAGAATAAGTCTGATTTGTGTTACAAAAGCAGTGGGAATGTATAAATACTATTTCAATAATATTGAAAACAATATTGATTTTTTTTTTTGGTAATTTTGAATTATTATAATGAAAATCGTATCAAAATAACTCACAGACATCAAAACAATTACTTACATAAAAAACAATAAACGTAGAGCAGTATAAATTTGACTGTATTCGTTTAAGTACACTGACAACATGCATAGGTAGAAAACAATTTTTTTTTTTGTTAGATTTTAACTATGAGTGGAGAACATTTTGCGTCCCAAAAGTGATTCAAAAGCCTTCAAGAAGCTGTCGATAGCATATCATGTGGTGAAGAGGTTTTTAGGAACATTTAAGGTTTCAAGCCTATCAAGACAAACCTGGTACTATTAAAGTTTTCGTAAATCTTGAAATTATTGTCAACGACGTCAGTGACGATAGTGATAATGAACCAAAGAAAACTCGGCAAGACTTTGCAAAGCAAATTATTCATATTTGGCGCAAATACTTTCCATCGCAGAGCTCAACCCCTCAGTGTATGTGAAGAGATATTTGAAAAATCTTTGATCCCAATCTCTTTGATCTTATAGCCCTCAATTGTTGAAGTCGAATCGAACTGGCTTTCTTCGAATGAAATGTTTAGCGGTGGCCAAAATATTCCTAAAGACGAGTCAATACTTAAATATTCTGGCTACCATCCCGCTAAGCAATTCATTCAAGGAAAGCCCGTTCGATTCGGCTTCAAAAACTGGGATGCGGCTATTGCTTTAGGCTTTTGCTGCCAGTTAGATTTGTACTCCGGAAAATCGCATTTGGAGTTTTCTGATCCGTTTGCTTCATGTGTTGTTAAACATTTGTTGGTGTATAAACTACAACACCATCTGCGGTGCATTTTTTGCTATATTAGAGTTTGTTGGCAGAAAAAGAAGTGCTTAAAAACACTTTGCACTGAAAACAAAGTTCTGAAAATTTTCATACGTAAAAGGTCAGTGTACTCAGTTGAGTACACCCCAAAAACTCAGTTAAACAATTTTTTTTTTCATTTTTCCCATTTTTTTTTTTTTTTAATACTTATTTTAATCAATAAATAATGTTGAACTTAAAAAATTATGGCCAGTTTTGGTTTGAACTCTAATGGGTTAAAAATCAATTGGATGACTTGTTTTCCTTCATACACTGACGCACCCCCTAATATATAGTGTCAGATAAAAAATTGGGAAACATGCAATTTTTAAAAGTATCTTAAATTTTTATTCAGGTGTCATAAATATATATGTACAGTTTAATCAAAATCTTTTTCAACTGATCAACTCTTTTATTTACTTTAATTTTTTTACTCTCACCATGATATTTTCCATTTCAGATTTGCTCTGATTCAAAACTATGCCGCTTTGAGATCATATCGTCTTAAATTATTTTAAGATCAAGAAAATTTAATATTTAACAAATAATCGGATTAAAACTGATGTCTAATAACTGACAATTCTTTATTAACTAAATAGTCTTAACAGCGCTTAGATCTTTTTCTTATGTCCCTCTTCCCCTCACTAGCAAAACTCAATTGCATGACACAACTTCATTGTTTTTCCTATAAATATTCTGGAGATATTTAGTTAAACAACTAAAACAAAAGCATTAAAGATAAAATTAAGAGCCCAAGTTATGGGCACGTGTGGAAAATAATATTATTATAATTCTTTTATATATAAACATATATATATAATTTTTTTTTTTTGTTGCGAGGGCAATTTTATACAGCCCTGTTTACACGCATGTTCATATTGAATGTTGTTAATTAGACGGTCAGTTGGTGCAAATGCTAATGGATTTAAAATGGATTATTACTTATTGTTATGAAGGCGTAAAAGTTCATTAAATGTATTAAAAAGAAAATATCTTTATTAAAGATATTTCTTTAATTTCGAAAAAACAACAGTAATTGGGTGTAGTTGAGGGAGTCTGCTCATTCCTTACTTCTGAATTTAGTGCGTATTTTTTGGTAATTGTTTTCTTTTTTTAAGAATCTTATGTTAAGTAAGTAGAATTTTGTTTTTATTATGGCTTTTTCTTATAAGAGGCTTACACACTGTTTTAAAAAGTAATAGAATTTTAAAGCTTTATGGTTTAACTTTAATATTTGAAGTAAAAAAAGAAAAATTAATTTGTTTGTACTTTGGAATAGCAACATGAATGTTTTTTACAGGCTTAGGCATTGAAGCTAAAAAGCGCTTTTATTTTATTATATTTTATAATTGTTGAAAAACAATACCAAAAAATGTTGTCAACATATTCCGTCTTATTTTCCAAATTATTTTACTTTACTAAAAAAATATTTTCATACAATATTCTTGAATAAGTATACTTAAAAATTTGTATATGAAAAATATCTTATGGCGATTTCTTTTCTGAGAAAAATATGTTACGGTATATACATGTAACATATTCTAATGTAACCTATAATCACTAACAATTAATGCTTTTTTTATAACTATACCACTTTCATCATTTATGTACTTTATGGGCATTTTTTAAAGCTATTTGAGCAGTTTCTGCACCCTATTGCGGTTTGGAAACAAATATTGATATCACTAATGGCTTAGAATAATTAAAACGATTATGATATAAATAGACTTTTTTGATTTAAATGTGTAAATATGGTTATATTTTGTTTTAAATCAATTTTTTTTACAAAATTATGAGCGGTATGAATTATGACAAACAAAATAAAACATTGGTTGTATAAACACAGTAGTAAGTACCAAAGTTGTAAAACAGGGCAGTATGAACACCTTAAGTAAAAGTAAGTGTAAAATATGCAACATGTTTTGCATATTTTTCATCAACATATTCACAAAAGAACTTGAAAATTTTTCCCACAGTTGTATTTTTTGTACAAACGAACACAAAAATGTAGAACATGTAACATTAATGCAACATATTTCTCAGAAAAGAAATCGCCATTAATGTAATGCTAGCAGATTAATATAAAGGGTGTCCCGAAATTAACGCAAGATATAAATTTGTCGCCATTCGTGTAGTAAAGTGATGACAGCCCTAAACAAATTCGACAGCTGACAGTTTAGAGTTAGTAAAAAAAGCGTTGCACGATGGAACCACGTATCTTCATAATTGAACAAAATTTTAGAAATAATGATTATGGCTACAGTTCGAAAATTTCAAAATATGGTTGGAATAGTGTGTAAACTTCTTTTTATCTTTTCTGAAATCCTTGGAAAACGTTTTTCTGATGATCTGGCCTAAGCAGCCAGTAAAAATCGCATAGCAACTAGCTATCCCTCTTGTGTAGAGCCTAAGTGAAGATCGGTCCATAACCGCAAAAAATTAGTCGGGGTTCACAGTGTGAAAGTTTTATTTCAGAAACTCTGTGTTTAATTATGAGAGGGATATAGAACATCCTATGATTCTCTCCCCGCTCACAAATAAACTCAGACTTTCTGGAAGAAATATTTCATAGTGTGAACCCAGACTCAGAATGCTTTGAGGTCAGCAGATTGCTTGTTAATTTATAGCTCACATGAAAAGCCCACTTCTGAAATATTCTTACTCTCGGTGGAGGGTTTCAAGGATTCGGCGTAGCCGATTATAGCAGTTTCTTTCATTATTTTTAAGTGTTCAAAAAAAGTATTTTAAATTTTTTCGGATGTTAGCTGAATTTTTTTAATTTTTATATTATAAATGATCAATTCTGATTCGCCAAACTTAAAAAAAAAGTAAGCGGTGTTTAGATACAAGAAAATCATTATGCTCATACAATTTTAGTTAAAGAGCAGAATGAATAAAAATTGTGGGAGTGAATTCGGGACTCGGGATTTTTAATTCAAAAAACGGGATCCCGGGACGGATCGGTATTTTTCGGAATTTCATATTTAAAAGCTAATTTTTAAAATTCATATAATAATAATTAAATGTTTATGTATAAGTTTTAAAACAAATTAATTCATGAAGAAAATTAAACTCATTACAAAATAAAACAGTTGGAAGAATTATGTATTAAAACTTATATATTAAAAAGCTTCTAAAATAAATTAATGACGTCTGATAATGGATTCCTTATTTTATTGCAAACATGTGCTGCCGACGCAACCAATGTTCGCATTCAACACTTCTGATCGATATTGTAAATAAGTAGCTACATATATACTATATGACAATATTTAATTTATTTTTTCTCAAATATATATGCAAGTATAATCTAATGAAATAAACTTAAACAAATATATGTCAAAAGACCTTTAGTAGAACCCCCTAAAGTTTTTAACACCTTTTTGCACAACTTGCATTTTGCGTGCGCAGTTCTATTATCATTCACTTAGAAAAAATACCACACCGAACTTTATCTTTTGATTTGGTTTTCTGTGGTACAAAATGCATTGGATGTTACATTTATTCACTTGACTTCTTTTTGTAACCAGTTAAAAATTAGATTCATTGCCAGTATGATTTAATATTAAATTTTTGAAGTTATTTTTAACACGGTGACTCACGTTTATTTAATAACACTGTGTGTAATTTTTAAAGTCATGGAAAAATAACCGTATAAGGACATCATTACGTGATAAAAGACCAAAAAAAAAGACCCGTGTCTCTTAACACCGGTTAGGTAGTCGCTAAAGTGAAAAATTTCCCGAAAATTTGATTCGAGCAAAAACAAATGAAATTAAAAAATTTTCGGGAAATTTGTCACCTTTGCGGCTACCTAAACGTTGTTAAGAATCGCGCCTAAGAAGTTCGTATGCTCTAGAAAGTTGTTTATTGAGATCTTAGGTACATTTTTGTAGTGGATTGTTATCTTGCATTTTAAATTGCATTTTAAATGGTTATATGTTCACAAGAGCTACAACTTTGGGGGGTGTGCTGGAAATCGCAAACGCAAAACGCAAGAATTTGGAGGCTGTTTTTAATACACTTTTAATCTAATTTTAATAATTTTTGTTATAAAATTCTGTTTAATAGACAAATGTTTGTATATTATTTGTCATAAAATTCTTTTATTACAGAAATCTTAGGAAAAAACGACTTTTAAAATTCTTGCGTTTTGCGTTTGCGATTTCCAGCACACCCCTGTTTGTCTCAGAGGGTAAATCAAAATTCCGACCGATTTGCAAGATATGAGCCTGAGAAAATGATCACTCTTTTGCAAAACTGGGAGACACGGTTCTTTTTTTTTTGGTATTTTATCACGTAGTGTGGTCCGTATATGGCTATTCGTGTTGCACTGTGTAATAGTTGCATTTGTTAAAAAAAAAATTAGCACATTTTTACTTAACCCAAAATCGGGACATACATTTTTAGAATAATCCCGGGATTTCGGTATTCGGGATTGGCATCCCTGAAAACTATATAATATAAGCTCCGTATTTATAAACGTTTATTAAATTTAACAAACGATTATTAAGAAAGATTTTCATAGAAAATTTGTTTTGTAAGCCTTTATAAAATTTAAAATTTTTTATAAATACGGGGGTAAATATGTATGTGTTTTACATAGCGTCATATAAAATTATTATTTTATGAACATTATCTTTAACTTTATTTTATTTTATATATTTGAATTTCTGATAAGTACCAAAATTAAATCGATAGCTTTTTAAGGAGAGGAGAACACAATTTAAACTTTTTTTCTATCGTTATTACTTAAGAAGATAAATAGGCTACCATAAAAGAACCAAAATTATATTTTTCCTTTTTTTGCCCCAAAATCTAAAAATTTAAAAAAACTCTGGGTAGTCGTGTCAATTTTATTTTTGATATAAAAATGATTTTTTGGAATTTTACGTCTTCACCTGTTACCGGTACCGGTTACCGATAGAACCCGTTTTCTATATATATATATATATATATATATATATATATATATATTCGTTTAACTTTTATTTATTTTTATTTTTAAACTTCCAATCAATTCACCTCCGTTTTGAAGTGTTAGATATAATCTGTCATCAAAATTTTATCGGAATTAAAAAAAATTATTTTTGGCCGGAATTGACCAGTGCTCATTGGTGCATATTCCTTTTCAGGACACTTCAAAGAAGGTAAAATTTAGGTTGCATGTCATAATGTCCATTGACATTAGAACATAACAAAAATATCATAATGTCCATTAAGGTTATGACACTTTTAAGAATATAACTGTCACATTAATTTGATTTTAGAAATGTATAGGTAACAACAATAATTTTCGTAAATTTTGTTATTGTTTTCATATATACTGACTGGCATTACTTAACACTTCACACATCAATTAAAAACAAAGACCTTTTTTTCTAAATGCTTATTTTAATTATGGCAATTTTTTAACATTCACCATAATTAAGATAAAATAGCAAAAACCACAAGTGAAAGTGAAAAATTGCAGTTGTCATTTTAAGGTTTTCATTTATGAAAAACTTCCACATGATGCAAATTGCAGAAAAGTGTTAGAGAATTTACACCAGGTAACAAATTTTATCAATACTGGAAGTAAACAGTAGCTTAAACTTAATTTTCTTTAAAATAAAATTTACTACCTGTTTTTCAATATCAAATTAAAATTTTCGCTTGGGAAAATATGTTGAAACAACAATAAAAAACTCCAATTTGCTTCTAATTTTACATATATAAATTTAATATTTGAAAAACAGACAGTTTGTCTTAAATACCTGAGTACATTTGTTTTTTTTTTACACTTTCGTCATCCTCTTAATGACACTACATTTTTTATTCATTAATTGATATAGAATTGATAGAAAGAAACAGTAAATGTTAGAAAGAGCAAACTATAAAAAATGTAAGCAAAGTTTTTTAGTTTTTTTTCTCTTGTTATGGTTTTGTTCAGGGATGGCTTTGAGAATTTTTAAAATTGTACCAACAACCTTTAAAAATTGTACTTTTTTACCCTAATTGTACTTAAAGATTTTTTTTAGTTGAAATTAATTGTATTTATGTTCATAAAAAACACCACAAAAAGGTATTATAAATCTTAGTTTAAAAAGTATCAACAAAAAAGTACAATTGAAACAACTTAGCCATCCCTGTTTTGTTTATTTTATTAAATGCTGCCAACTTTTTGTTTATGAAAAACCTAAAAACAAAAAGCGGTAAATCGCTGAATTTGCCCATAAGCCGCTGATTCAGCAACACTTTTAATATTTCAAGCTTGAAATGTCAATTTTAAGTTAAACAATTTTACATTTTTTTTGACGTAACTTCATTTTTAATCGATAACTTTAGTAAAATTTTTGACAGTTTGCCATTTATCTTAATACAGCTTAACTCTTTGCACTTGGTAAATTTTTGTATTACATTATATTTGTACTGTTCACCAAAACTTGAACAATGCATTAAAAATGTAGTGTCATAAGGGCTTTAGAGCTGGTTCTATCAAAAAAATATATATGTTTGTAAAGAAAAGCCTTTAAAAATGGCTGATCTAACACTTTATCAACAAAAAGTTACTTTTTCCGAAAACGTCCATCATTACCGATTTAATGCGTTATCAAATTCGATATAAATACAAAAAATCAGTAATGAATAACAACCCAACTTGTTCTCAACAACTAAAAGGCTCTACTTTTCGAACCACGTAACCTAGTGTAAAATATACATATTTTATTTTTAAATACACTGTTTTGTCCTCGATGCTTTGTTAAATTTTTTTTAAAAATGTACAACGATTTTTTTTTATTTTTCCGTCGCTAGATTGGCCTTTTATCCTGTATGTCATGCTACAAAATAACGTATATGATTGTTGGGCTTAAGTCTTACTCACTAATTCACATCTGTATTGTTAAACAGGGTGTTAACAAAGTGGTTTTACACACAAGTGTAAATTTTTATGTTTATTCAAAAATTCACCAAAAATTAATATTAAAACTTGAATCTTTTAATGTTTTCTGGTTAGTTTAGTTTTGTGCTCTAGCCAACATAAATGCTTACTTTTAAAAAATACCGTGACAATTGCCCAAAAGTACTTTTTTAAATTAGTGATAGCTAGTACTGCGAGCAGAGATCAGTTTTGAAAGGTAATCCGTTTAAGAAGTTGTCGCATAGGCAAATTTTTTCTTAAATTTTAGTATTAAAAGATTATGTTGTTATTGGGTACTAAAAAAAATAGACAAATAAAAATTTTCCAATTTAAAATTTGAGTTTAATTTGCATTTCAGAAGGAAACTTTAGCCTAATAGACCCTTTACATCAGAAATGTAACTAAGTATTGGAGAAGATGATTACAACCCTTTAAAAATAATTTTTATTTTTTGCCGACTAGTGTTTGTCAACCGCAAATGTTTGCAAACTAAATGACACTCACGTTGACTTTAACGAAAAAAATTTTAAGACATTACTTGAAGTTTTTAACAATTTAACCAAAAATATTCATACGATATGGCAGGACTTTTAAATGTTAAATTTAAATGAAATTAAAAAGTGGCTGCGGGCAGAAGAATGAGTTTTTACACTTGCACTAACAAAGACCTGGCTGAAAATATAACAATTACGTGGAATGAGAAGCAGAAAAAAATTTTAAACGACATGCCCTTTTATAATTTGTATGTGTGTATGAAAGTACTTTATATTAATTAAAAACGCAGCACGAGTCTTTTGCAAAAAAGAAAAAAAAAGAAAATTTTTTGTGCAAAAAATTTTAATATACAAATAAGACATTCGGGTGTTAATAACAATGACTGACTAACGGTAAGGGATGAAAGTATTCGCACACATTTCTAAGAAAGTTAATGAAAAAACTATTATATTTTGCAAGCAAATAATCCTTCTCTAATGAATAAATTTGAGATTTTAATGTTCATCTACTTTTGTTATTCACTGTTTATTTGTGCATGTGTTTTAACGCTGTTCAAACGTTGTGTAAGGTGTTTTCAATATGTTTTAACTTTTGCAATGCTTTAGAGAAATTGTGAGTTAATTTAATACATCTGTGTAGAATTGACAGGCTGAAAAGTTTCTAAAATAATAAATATTTTTATTAAGCACTGCTTTAACTTATTTAAATTATCAAAAAAAGTATAATTAAGAATTATATTTTTAAAGGTGTTAGGTGAGTGCAGAGTTTTAAAATACAGTACTTTTCGCTTATAGTCACATCCTCCAGTTGCAGCCAATCCGTAGACTATATCGCTAATGGGACTATAAGCATAATTTACATATACTTATGCCACTAAGTTGCATTTAACCGAATTCGAATATAATTAATTTGTGTGAATATAGAAAATAAAAAATCCATATCTATAACACCGACGTCGGGCTTATGGCTTTAAAACAGAGTTTTAAGCAGTATAAAAAATAGTTATAACAATAATAAGGGGAAATATAGGGAAATGTAACAAAATATAAACTCACTGTTTGTTGTTGGTGTTTTCTTTAAGTTTGGGTATTGTTACAAGTTAGACTTTGAGTGTTTATTATTCTTATTCGCTTTAAGGTTTTACTTGTATTATATCGGGTGATTTTTTAGCTATTATCTTTTTGGCAACACTGGTTTAAACAGCTGACGCACGTTTCGTGTTTTGTTTCACTGTCAAACATCTTCAGTTTGGTCTATAATTTAATCATGAATCGTCTTACAAACGAACAACGCTTGCAAATTATTGAATTTTATTATCAAAATGCGATTCACTTTTTTTATCGAAAAATTGTGTTCAGCGACGAAGCTCATTTTTGGCTCAATGGGTACGTTAATAAGCAGAATTGTCGATTTTGGAGTGAAGATCAGCCAGAAGCATTGCAAGAGCTACCAATGCATCCAGAAAAAGTCACAGTTTGGTGCGGTTTACGGGCTGGTGGCATCATTGGACCGTACTTATTCAAAGATGGTGCGAATCGTAACGTAACTGTGAATGGTGAGCGCTACCGTGAGATGATATCCAACTTTTTTTTGCCCAAAATGCAAGAGCTTGACTTGCATGACATGTGGTTTCAACAAGACGGTGGCACATGCCACACAGCACACTTAACAATGGACTTATTGAGAGGCGTGTTCGGTGAACATTTTACTTCACGTTCGGGACTGGTCAATTGGCCGCCTAGATCGTGGGATTTGACGCCTTTAGACTATTTTTTGTGGGGCTATGTTAAAGCTCATGTCTATACACACATGCTCGCTTCAATTGACGCATTGGAAGACAACATTGAAGCATTTATTCATGAGATACCGGCCGAAAGGTTGGAAAGAGTATGCCAAACTTGGACTAAGCGGATGGACCATTTGAGGCGCAGTCACGGTCAACATTTGCATGAAATAATCTTCAAACATTAAATTATATGGACCGTACTATCGAATCAAATAAAGATTTCATGTATTTTTCTGAATTTTATGTGTTTTTTTAAACTTTCCTATAGCTCTTAAAAAATCACCCATTATTTTTAGCTTTTCTTAAATCTTTAGGAAAAGGTTTCCCGATGATCTGGCCTAAGCATAGAAGCTAGCTTTCCCTTAACAATAAATTTCAGTGGATTTATCTAAAAATTTAGCACGTCATACAGAAATCTGATTAATAATAATAAGATTTTTTAGAGTGGAAAGAGTCGATGATAAAAACTAAACGATTTAATTCTTAGTTCTTTAGAAACCTTGGTACATTTTGCTAATGTGACTATACCACTAATCATATGCTTTTCTTTTACCTTTGCTGGCGACTGATAGATGAAATATGTGACAAATGCGCCTTTATCGCTTAATGGACTATAACGTAAATACGTTCTAGTTAATTTACTTATATTGGCAAAAAAATAAAGATAAAATGGATTCCACGGAAAGAAGTTTATTTTCTAAAGTTATCAATTTCGTTTATAAAAACAAGAGCATCGTATTCATAAAAATTTTCTTAAATAAAGAAATATTTTGCTTTAACCAAGCCACACGCATATTTACACTCAAAAGAAAAATCAATCCATTCGTACTCGAATTAATCCGGTACGGTGAGTACGGATTTTCGGATTCAGAAAGATCGATTCAAGTCCGGATTTTAGTTCGCAAAATACTTTGCTTATCCATATTCAATCCCGAATTCGTACTTAAAATAATCCAAAAAATTAGATTAATTTAAGTAAAACTAATATTGAATCAATCTAAAAATGCGAATTCGCGCTTGAAAAAACAAAAAAAAAATAAAAAATTAGAAAGTGGATATTATTATTTTTGATTTACTTACCCGTTTTACACCTTAAATAATGATAAAACATTAGTATCCCAGCAAAAACTTTACTTACCAGGTAAGTTAGCAAATAATGTTGGAGAAAATAAACACTACTTATTTTTCGGCGAAAAAAGTACTTATTTTTGTTCGAGGTGTCCACAGAATTCTGTACTTACAATACACTTACTAGAAGTAAAAAAATATCTAGTTATTATTTAACTACTAGTAAGTTGAATTGTAAGTACTTACAATATACTTACCAGAAGCCAAAAAATCACTAGTTAATAGACCTAATAAGTAGTTATTAAGTGCGTTACCAGTAACTAAATATTCAGTACTGAAAACAACACAAGTAATAAGTAGTTATTGAGCTGATTATTAGTAAGCAAATATTCAGTAGTGAAAATAATAGAAGTAATAAGTAGTTGCTGTGGTCATTACTAGTAAGTACTTATTAAAGTTTTCAAAATAATGGCAATTGCAATGACAACTACTTACCAGGCACACGCATATGCACGCAGACTAATAAGTTATATGAGATATACAGCCTGTTTTTGTAAAACACAAGTCTTCTCACCTGAAGTTTTCGTATTGATACGATAATATGTGCGTTCGTTTACTTTTCCAGTAAAATCCCAGTAAAATCCAGTAGGTGAGTAATATGAAAATTTTACAAACTTATATGTACGCCAACGCATTTCAGTAAAATCCAGTACAAATTTTTACAAATTTTTGGGTAATCGAACGCAGCTAATGTTTAAAATTTTGGTTTTAAAAAACCTATAAAAGCTTTCGTTTATTCATGGTTGACATGATAAGAGCTTTTTTCTCTCGTGAATCAACATTATTGCCAAGGCATTAATAGTCGTACATTACCATTCTTTTTTCATATAAAGATTTTGTGTTTGTGGTTAACCCTGGCTTTTGTTAACAAAAATTAAAATTAAATTTTAAAAACAAAATATTCTATAAAAAGTGTTAGTAAATTTGTAAAAAATAAAAATGTTGAACGAAAATGTTAACTATAATAGTAATAAATAAAAAATATATATAAAGAAGATCTTTTGCTGCACATCAACATATAGATATGTAAATAGAAAATATTTGCGAGAAAGCACTAGTTTTTTGGAACTTTCGGAAGAACTAAGGTGGGTCGAAAAAAAGTTGTGCCCGTCACCCCCTAGAATGAAAGATATGCCAATGAAGTTTCTAAAACAGGAAAAAGTTTTTATTCCACGCCTCTAAATATTTACATCTTTTTTTGTATTTATATATAGCGCTGCCATTTAAAGTCCGATCTCATCATAGCATATCGTTGTCCATGGCTTGACAGTGGCTTCAATTTTGCTTTGAATGGCTTTTAAATCCGACATCAAATTCTGGGCGTAACTTATACCATCTTGGATCCATCACTTAAATGTCCAATTTTTATCACGTTCAAAGAAAGTCCTTCTCAAACTTAGTATGTATAGCTTTTATTATACTCACTTTTATGACACGCCTTAAAATGTAGCTCCTTTTTTCTTTTTCACATTCATCTTACATTAAATAAGGTAAAATCCAATAAAAAAAAATTCCACCAGTTGAACAAAAGGTGTATTTATTATGTTTTAAAAACGTTACAAATCAAGCCATGAACAACGATATGCGACATGATGATATCGGACTTTAAAATAAAAAAGGCTGTATTTGGGGCGCAGCAAAAATTATTTTACAGTTTTTAGAGACTTCATTTACATACCTTCCATTCAGGGATGTGACTGGCACAACCTTTTTTTTTTTTGAATGGAGGTCGACCCGCTCTAATGTAAATACATACATACATACTTATTTTTGAGGGTATGTAGTTCCATTGTTTCTAGAACCTATTTTTGAACCTATAAATATTTTATAATAGTATTAGTATTTAGGTTTCATACGAACGAACAAATATTTTAATTTTCTAAAAATATGCTGATAGTGGCACTACCAACGAAAAGTTCAATCATTTTTTTTTAGATTTTTATAATTATTTTAAGAAATTTCGGGATTGATTTTCAAAAGTTATACCATTTAGGATTGTTTTGAGAACGTTTTAGTGTTATTCGTACTTGAATTCTTGAGTACGACTCGTTCTTAAAGTAAGTATAAAAAACTCAATTCATCCTGTTTCCTCCTGTTTTTTTCTCTGTGGAATAAGTAATTTTTGGCTTAGACGAGATCATGCAAAATTTTCTGTCTTTAAGCCATATTTTTTGGTGAGTGAGTAAATATTTCTTTCCGTGTAATGTGACTTAAAACGGTAGTGACCGTAAACGAAAAGTACTGTGACTACTAATATCTTTAAATACATCGTAAAAGAATACGAAATAATTTTATGAACTTGGCAGTTTCCGGGGGCATATTTTAATGGGTGCTAATTGAAATAATGCGTCGATTTCTCTAGTTCTTAAATTAAACATGTTTCATATATAGAGAATATTTAAGCTCTATTTTAAGAACATGTATGTATGGACTCTATCGTGCAAAACCCTAAGTTCGGGCGGACAATAAAATAAGGGCCCAGTTAAATAATGGACCGATTTTACTTTTTTTTATAATTTGCATATGGCTTCCAGATAGCATGTCTATCTAACGCGTAATATTGCCGTTGTTTTAGCGTCTTCTGATGTAAGACTTCAGTGTCCTAGTTCTTGGAGTATCGATTCATTCAGTATTGTTATTTTGCGTTGTATCATTATCGTTAATTGGTTGTTTTTCCAGCTAAGTATTTTCTTGGTTTGCTGTAGCAGGTCCTATGATAACGCCATCGGTTGATGCCGAGAAATAACGTCCCCCTTGAGTTTGATTAAGTTGTAGGGGACCTTGCTAATCTTTGATTCCTACTTTTTTCGCAGGGGTGGCGGCTGCCAGACCTCTGCTATGATATATCCCCTTTTGGAGGGAGTGGGTGATCAGTTTTTGATTAAAGGTAGAAGTACATAACACGCGTGAGTGCGCGCGCGCTCTGTAGGCTTCTGTCAAAAAAAGTTAAACTAATGTATTCTCATAGAACAAGCTACATGCAAAATATTTTGACGCGCTGGCGCTAGAAAGTTGGTTAACTTTGAACTTTTTAACGCGTTGTGTGTTTTTGACAAGTAATCAGCTGACAATAAAACGAATAATTAAACAAATCTGTGAATCATGAAAGAAAAACTTATTGAAGAGCTTAAAAAACATTCAATATTTATATAGAAAGAATAAACTCAATAAAATAATAAAGTCTTGATATACTTTCAAATCCGTTTTCAATGCACAAATGAGTAAACAAATAAAAAACTGCCGACAGAAATGGCTTTGTGACGTGCGTTGTGTAAATTTTTCATGCGTTGAAGTTCTTATACGCACGACAAACGTCGACGAATTAACGCGTGTTATGTACTTCTACCTTAAGAGTTTTGGATTTGTAATTTTAAATTATGTTTGTGAAAATGGATGTATTCTTCGATTTTTCTGATAATGTGTATTTTTAACTTTTTTCCATCCAACAAACTCAAAACCATGGTCCAATAGTACGCCTTCCAGAATTACTATTTTTTCGGATTTGGAAAATTTTATAAATTCAAAAATCGGTATCTGAAATGAAAATATTTTCTTCGAATTTTCAAAAATCAAAAAACGAATAATAGTTATAAAATGCCGAGCCGGGCTTTAAAGTTGTCGAGAGGAGAGAAGTTTAAAATTACAAACTTAAAAAGAAAATCGAAAAAACACTAGTTTTCACAAGCACGATTTAAAATTTCAGAATCTTTATCAAAAACCCTTGTTTTAATTCTATATAAAAAAAAACATTTAAAAACGAACACTTCACACAAACAAATTGTAATTTGGACTATTATTAAGAAATTCTAAACAAAAAGCTAAAGAGAAAGTATCTTTAAAAACGTATCAAAAAAACATCCAAATTTGCCAGGAAGTCCCTTTTAAGCTGTTCTAAAAAACATCACATTGTTTTAAGCATTAAATAAATAAATAAAATAAAATAAATAAATAAAATTACCTCTCTGTATCTCCCTTCCGCAGGATTTATATCCTGGTAAATCGCTAGCCTTGTTTTTAGATATAAGATCCAAGTTTCTATGGAAGTTGGTCACAATGTCTATGGAGATAGTCAACTTCCATAGAAATATTTTGATATTCTTCCTTTCATTTTGGTGAAGTAAGAATGGGAACTAAGCCATTGTGAAAGAGGACGCACATGAAGCTTCATTTAGAGTTATTCATAGAGATACGCTATTCACTTGACTGGTATTATGAAACCACCATTGCGAGAATAAGGTCTTGCATATCCGAAAAAATAGTATAACTATTTAGGTAATTCAAAATTCCGTACCGACTTCTTAAATTCTTCTTGCGTAAAAAGTTCTGGCTCTGTATACACCATTCCATTCTCTGCCGCCACTCAATCCATTAAAGTTTTGTTCATTTAAATTTCCTTTAGTTATGGTCCACGTATTAAATAAAATATTGGCGCAGGTACTTCCTCTAACTGATAAGCCGATTTTAAGTCTGTAAGAATCTGCTTATACAGCAGAAGTAACTTTTATCGAAGTGATTTTGTTGGTTCTTTTGATTGCATAGGCACATCGAACCGCATACGCCAGTTTGGCCCCTCCCACACTGTTCAAGCGTTAATAGCACAAACAATTTGGGGTATCCAGGGCTTGTACTCAACCCCAATTTCCTTTTTAAGTGTAAAAATAAACAGTCTTTATAAAATCTGTAAAATATATTCTGAACTCTGTTACTTTTCCATCAAAATTTTTCTTGGGATTCAAAAAATTAATTAACAATGTTTCGTTTAAATGTGCTAAATTCCCATATCATACTATTGATAAACTGAAATTTATTGTCGAAGGGATAAGCTATTCCTATGCGCATTTCACTGGTTGCTTAGGCCAGATCGTCAGGAAACTTCATCCAAAGATTTTAGAAAAACTAAAGATACTATACAAATAAAACTGTTAAGCGAATAAGAATTATAAGCCCCAGTTTTACTTGTAACCATATCAAAGCTTAAACAAAAACAACAACAATAAAAAGTGAGTTTATCTTTTCTTACAGTTCCGACTACAATTGGTTGATTTTTTGTCAACTCTAAATGTAGTTGTAAGTGGGTAAAGAAAAAACAAAAATAAAAACGAATTACTTTATTTTATTTTGCCAGTTCAGTTTTATTAGTTATCAAAGTTTTTCTTGGGATTCAAAAAATTAATTAACAATGTTTCGTTTTCATTCCCAACAAATGAAATGAAGCCCCATTTTGGTCGTTGCAACAATTTCTTCCCAAAAACAACATGGTATTGAAATCAATTTTTTTTAACATCACTAACACAGAAAAAATTATCCAAAACTCTTCTCCAATGTAAGCAGTAATCAAAAATAAAATAAGTTTTAATTAGGGTGTTCAGTCGATTAATCGAACAATTTTAAACTACTAATTGTTCGAATAATTTGAAATAGCTAATTACAATTAGAGAATTAATTATACGATTAATCGAATAATAATAATATATAGTATTTTTGTTAAATAATTTTTTTTAGGTTTTTTTATTCGAATACACAACCCATATGTATGTGTACGTTGGAATTAATTTTGTTAAATTTTTTCAACACAATTCAATAATTCATTTCACAATAGAAAAACGATAAAGGTATGTTAACTCAAAGATTTATATTAACTTATCGGGTATGTTCTAGAAATCGAAATGAAGTCAAATTGAAATCGAAAGATAATTTAAATTGAATTATTTACAAAATGACCATAGTTTTTTCGAGGTTTTAGGTATAAATTTTAGAATAAAATAGATAAAATGGAAAATTTTTATGAACTTGAATTACAGGGTCGTTTTTAAAAGTTGCTCGATTTTACATCCACTTCATTACGATTTCTAGAAATCGCCCGTATTTTTTAACAAAATTATTCATGCGTTTCTTTCTTTAGAATGAGTTTGGTTTAAAAATATTGTACGAAATATAAATCTAATAATGCTATATATAACAGGTGTCCAAAAATGTATAAACGTAAATGTTCTTCAACAACATCACTAATTTACCACTTACACAGTGACTATAACATCCCTAGAGGGAAGCGAACTGATACCAAAGTAGTCCCGTGATAGGTCTTTGGTGGTGGTTTTAACACTTTCTATGGATAAGACCTATCACTTTTACATGGGGTTGTCATTGGAGGGGATCAATTGACACTATTTGACCAGCCACACATCTACTCTAAATGGACGTGTTAAGTGTCAGTTATTAAAATGTAGTTTTATTTCAATACACTGTAGTATTTTTTTAATAAAACAAGTCCTAGAATTAAATTCAAGAACCAAATTTTAGAAAGTCCCAAAAAATGTGTCACACTACCGGTGAATACTGTACTGTAATTCCTTACTTTTTCAAAATTTTTGTTCTTCATAAGCCAGTCACATGATTGGTTCTCCTTTTACAGTCCGTTGGACCAATTGACACAAATTTCCCGCAGGGATAGTACTTGAAGAAGATGCTCCACCAACTAAATCAAAGGGGGCTACAAGTGGTGCAATAAATAAATATTTAAAACAAGATACTTCGATCGATTCTCTAGAGCAAATTATTTGCAGAAGCATAGCAGAGGATGGCATGTCCGTGAAAATGTAACTATTTTAAAATCTAAGTGCCCGAAAGTAAACCAACAATTTGGAGCTACATTGACAAGTTTTATTTAAAAAAGAATGTTTATTTACTCAAGTACTAATTTTTTCTAATATTATCGAAAAAAGTCTCGTAGAGTATAAAATTTCTGGATTTAGAATTATTCGAATAATCGATTAATTTTAAAATTTCTTTCGTTTAATCGAATAAGTTAAAAATTCCAAATATCGATTAATCGTTTAATCGAACAAAAATGAAACCCGATTAATTGAACAACCCAGTTTTAGTTAAAAATTTCATCAAGCGAGCTAACGTTTAAGCAAGTGAATTAAAAGTTTAATCAAGTAAATTAAACGTTTAATTGATACTATGTATTGCATTAAATGCAAATTGAAATAAATTTTTAATTTTTTTGTTTGTTTTGAAACTTGAACTTTTTGATTACATTCAATATTTGAAACTGAACTTAGATCCAAAACTAACTGTCTGGTTTTCAAACTTCAATAAAAATTTTGGTTAAGAAATTTATATTGAAAACAAAGTTTAGTTTTTTTAATTGTTGTTTCAATATAAATTCCTAGGCAAAATTTTTTTTTTATTTTGAAAAACAGGCAATGAAGGAAATAAATTAAAATTTTTTGTGTGTACTTGGGTAAACGATAAGTTTATCTTTTATGACTTGAACACTGTTCAAAATGCAATCGAGTTACAACAATTTAATAAAAATTACAAATAAATAAATTTTAAAACTTTACTCTGCAGCCATAAATTATAAATGAAAATATTTTTTTCCTCTTTAATTTCCAAAATCTCTATATTTAAGTACCTTGTAGTTATAAAAAAAGAAAAAAATATAAAAAGTTGTAAATACGAACCATTTGCACAATAAGTTTATTGGTGGCTAAAGATTGAGAGGAGAAAAGCATTCAAAGACACATTTAAACCCACTTTTATCCTTCAGTATTATCCTGCTAATGCATTGTAATTTTTTTTATTACAATTTCTACTCCTATTACAATTTAAAAAAAAATATGTTTTGTTGTGGTTTATATTGTAAAAGTTATAAAAGTGCTATTGTTTCTGAAATAAAGCTACATGTTCATTAATTTTTATATGTACTATATTGTTGGCTTATATTTAAAACGTCCTATCTGCAAAAATTTAATTATTCAGAATATTAGTGCACTATTAAAATTTTTATTCATTATTTTTGTAAATCTTTATTTTAAAACCTCAGCAATATTCCTACATAAACTTTTTTTAATTAATAAAAGTGTTGTTTTCTTTTTAATGAAAACCAATTTTTACACCCAGGCCACAGTGATGGAAAGGAAATTAGGTGTTTGTTCTAGTAAGTGTAGCACAAAAAAATATTAATCATGGAGTCACTTTTAAGAATCGATATCGACACAGAATCTCAGTATAACAAACGAAAAACAAAAAGTTTTTATATCCATTACAATATAACCAAAAATCCCAATACAATACAAATTGTACGCAAACACAAGAAAAATGTTAGTACGAAAATACTTGCTTGTGTAAAAAAGTACTTAACGCAGATGCAAAAAAGGGTATTATCTCACACCCAATTATAACTAGGGGTAAGAAATGGAAAAAATTAACCATTTAAACTAC
Organism: Pollenia griseotomentosa; assembly: GCA_963931875.1. Lineage (NCBI taxonomy): Eukaryota > Metazoa > Arthropoda > Insecta > Diptera > Polleniidae > Pollenia > Pollenia griseotomentosa. Next base: position 132,071,210 of record OZ007562.1, read on the forward strand.
TACTTCTCAGATTTTTGCATATTTTTTTAGTGTAGAACAAAAAACCGCGCGAATGGTAGCATACATGGAACATTATTGCTAGAAAAGAAAACACCGTAATACTACATTTACACCTACGCAAAATCTAGTACTTACGAGATTTCGAGCCAAATCTAGTTGTTTTTGACTAGATTTCCCATACAAAACAAAATCTACTTCGTGACTAGATTTCGACGAAATCTACTCAAAATCTTGTAGTACTTAATAATGCAACTATGGTTTTTTTAATATAGCACTAAAAAATACTTCCCTGCACAAGAAAAAATGACATATAAAATAAAATAGCAAAACAAAAATTTTTAAATAAAATTAAATAACGTTTTATAAAAATTTAAAAAAAATAAAAAAGACAAATAATATTGATAAAATAAATATCTTTGATTATAAATAAAAGGTAATGCAAATTTTTTAATGAATATTTCTTTATTTGTTTGTAAGTGTAACGAAAAAACTTTTAGTCAGTTGTTTTGTTATTAAAACAAAATCTGGCTAATGTCAAAAAAATATAATGTAAACGCACTAGATTTTGAAGAAGATTTTAAATGAAATCTACTAGATTTCGTTCTGGTGTAAATGTAGTGTAAGGTAGTATGTATAAAATTTGCGATCTTTAAATTTCAGAAATTTAAGATAAACCATTATGCTTCACTTTTCCGATAATCTATATTCATCCTTTTAAAAACTAAAATAGTATAGTGGGCCAAGCCCGTCCAGTTGATACCCTACATCACAGTATTTACAGACAAATTTGCGAGAGTGTACCCTATTTAGGACCCATTGGCAGTAGCGGACCCTGCAAGAAAAATGATGTTATGAGGTTAAGATTTATATAAGAGTTTTTTGTATCTGATATTTTATATAAAGTCTGCATGAGATTTTTCGTCTTAAAGTGATTTTTGTTAGGGAGGGAGTTTATAAGGGAACTATGATATATTTATTACCTATCAGCCTATTGCTCTTTTGTCTGTCCAGCTCACTACATTTGAGTCTGTCCATGTCCTTAGTTTCAGAGAATTTTAAAAGGCTACAGAACACTGTTTTTATACTTAATACGAAACTTTTGCAAATACTTAATACAAAAGTAGCTACGAAAATTTCTTCCGAAAAAAGTGGCACAGATTATTTTTTAGTGTATGCAAAAAGTTCAAATAGCACTTAAAGTGAACTCGGTTTGCTTGTATGTATTTGATTTCATAGAACTTTTAAAAATTAAACAGAATTTTTGTAAAATAATTTTAAGTGGTAAATTAAGCTCAATAAATCTCTTTTTTCTTTTAAATGTGTAGATAACAGGTATTGAATATCAGCCCTCTTTCTACTATTGTATCCTTTTTTAAAATATTTAATTACACAACTGGTTGTTAGAAAAGAACAAAGAGTACGACAAAAGTATGCAACATAATAAATGTGGTGTTAAAGTTTAGTAGCACTTTATAAAATGAATGCATAATATTAATGTAAAGTTTTATTATAATTTCAACGCCCATTTGGTTAAAAAATGTTTAATTAAAGAGTTTCTTAGATAAAGGGAGACTGTTATTTTTACAAAAAAGGTTGTAATGAGTAAGTAAACGATTACACAAAATATCCACACGCCATTAGATGACAGTGTTCAGTAAATATTTAAGTTTGAAGAACTTTAGCCAATATAACTATAAAAAATTCGTAACGATAAGTCGGCGAATCCTGACAATGTTTTACTGTACACTTAAATTAAAAGTTATTTTGCCCGCTTTTTTCCCGATGACATAATTTAGTAATTGGATTTTAAATGTATACAGAAAAACAACAAAAGTTGATTTCAATTAAAAAACTTGTGATATTAATTAAAAATAATTAGTATTGTGGTTATTTTGTTGAACTGTTTATGGTTTTTAATCCAAATTTTGATATTTTAATAAGACCAAAGTTCATCAAATTTAATTTTCATAAAATTATTTTTATGAAGAAAGGAATTTTTTAACATGAAATTAATTAGAATTTATTTATAATTTTTCACAGGCTTTCACGGACAGGTTACCTTAGATGTTTTAATTGCAACCACTCAATCTCTTCAGAGGGTATTGCCGTTTAACCCTAACAGCCATTGACGACTGCTGGCAGTCAATAGTCAAACATCAATCTTTAAACCAAATTGTATTTTACCTTTGGTAGATCGAAATTGGCTTTGAATGATTGTCTATTTTTATTGATTTACATGTTCTTTCCTTCTTTTTTTCGTACTTTTTGTCAAGAATTCTTCTTGAAGTCTAAAGTACATTTTTCTGTTTTTCATTTTTTGTCCTTCTTTTTCTTGTTAACCCTTTTCAGCACAAATTGAAGGACAAACGTAAACATAGAGCTCGTTCCTTAGCTTAAAACCATAATTAGTATAGTGGTTATTTTGTTGAACTGTTTGTTAATTAAATTTTGGCCCAGTACGAAAATTAATAGTATTATTTAGATATTTTTTGATTTTAAAATTCTCTGGAGTAATGTTATAGATATTACACCGATTAAAAAAAAAGTCGATGTACTTCTCTCAAAACTAACTTTGGCATGTTTTATGAAGATTCCCAAAATATTGTGGCTCTAGCAATAATCTCCCCTGAGATAAAACGGGTCAAAAAAGGGTCCAAAAGTGGTATTTTTTAAGAATAATAAAATCGGTAACTTTTATTTTGTCCAATGAGTGGCCAAATATTTGAAATTAAAATCGGACAAAAAATGCTTAGTTGCCTATTCGCACATCAGAAATAGGCAGTTAGTTATTTAAATTTTCATTAAAATCGAATTGAAAAGCATGAAATATTTTTATGCAGAATCGAAGAACTCTTAAATATTTTTCATATTTGGCCACACATTCGACAAAGAAAAATTATGTACCAAACTTTTTATTCTTAAAAAATACCATTTTAGACTATTTTTTAACGCGGTTTAGCTCATCAGACCTTATCGCTAAAGCCCAAAAATTTTGGGAATCATCATAAAAAATTTCAAAGTTAATTTTCAATGGGGTACAACTTTAATTTATGTTTTGCCCATATAAGGTGAATCGGTAGAATACACGGAAGTAAACGTTTAATTTCATTGATTAAATTTTTAATTAACTCTGATTTAATTTTTGATTAATGCTTTAATAGAAAAAAATGGCGAGAATTTTTTCTGTGTATGCGTTATGGACGCCTCGTAGTAGCAACGGCCAATTATGAAGCTGTTGCAAAATTATTGTTGAAATCGGTTTATCTTCAACACAAAACATGCCATCAGTGATGTTATAAGCTTTTTTGAAAAGTCCTTAAACAGCCCGAAAAACGCTATTTTTTTCTAAGCGTTAGAAATATTGTCTCTAATATATCAATACAAATAAAACCATTTGTATAAACCCTGAAGGAAACTGGGTGCAAGTGTCTCCAAGTCACCAGTTTTGTCAACTATTCTGGTGAGTTTTTGGCGACATTGTCAACGAAGTGTCTACACTTTTATATTTGTCTTTAAAAATATGAAAAACTTGTTATGAATTGGAATCTTAACTTTTTTTTAATAAAATAATTAAATAATTAGTATTGTGGTTATTTTGTTGAACTATTTATGGTCTTTAATCCAAATTTTTAATAATTTTAATTAGGCTTAAGTTCATTAAATTTAATTTTCATTAAATTATTTTTATGAAGAAAGTAATTTTACAACATGAAAATCAATTAAAATTGTTATTGATAATCTTTCATTCTTGACCTTGGCCGGGGCTCGAACCAGGGCCGGCAGGTCACCAGACATGTTTCGATCGCAACCACTCGATCTCCTCAGATGGATTTGCCGTTTTACACTCGCAGCCATCGACGACTGCTGACGTCAATAGTCAAACATCAATCCTTAAACCAAATTGTATTTTAACCTTTGGTAGATCGAAGTTTGCTTTTTTTTAATGATTATCCATTTTAATTGATTTTACATGTTCTTCCTTACTTGAATTTTACTTGAAGTCCAAAGTACATTTTTTGTTTTTTAATTTTTTATCCTTCTTTTTCTTGTTGACCTTTTTCAGCACAACTTGAAGGACAAATGAATACATAGAGCTCGTGCCTTAGCTTTAACAATAATTAGTATTGTGGTTATTTTGTTGAACTATTTATGGTCTTTAATCCAATAAATAATTTAATGAAAATTAAATTTAATGAACTTAAGCCTTATTGAAATTATTAAAAATTTGGATTAAAAAATAATTAAATGTTAAAAAAAAAATGTTCATTTCGACAACTACTTTAAAAAAGTATGTAGACTAGATTTTCTAAAATGTACTAGTGCTTCTCTAGTTGCAATGTCTACATATGGTCCCAAAATAACTACCTATTCAATAGTACCAAAGTCAGTAGTAGATTTACAATGACACGCACATGTTAAATGTCTATAGGAAAGGCCGTTATACACTTTCCCACAAAGTCTTTAGTAATTTACAAAAATACAACCCTGTCATGATAAGTTGTTATTGTTTTTAAAAAATGTTCAAAGAATAAATAGATCAGGGAAGCATTTTTGACAAATACGTAAGGCTTTGTGTAACGGCCTTAAATAACATTGTCTGGGGTATAATAAGTCACTAGTACTGGGGACTATGTCAGTAGTGAATCAGTACAGATTCACTAGTGACATTTCCTACATTTTATATAAAGTTGTTCCCAGCAAGCATTTAGGTAATATTTTTTTTTTTTTTAATTACCTATGGAAATGTGACTTCTCAGATCACTTTTGATGATTAAAAACTTATTTATCACTTGAGCGATGGGAAAAGGATTCATATATAATTCATTGCTGAACAAAAAAGAAACCCAAAAATGATTGTAAATAAGTGAAAGTAAATGAAAGTGCGAATAGCTTCTTTTAATCTTTGTGAGATCCTGATAACTTTGGTTTGCTTCAAAATAAAATTTGTTCAAAAATACAATCAAAAACCTATCAATAAATTTTAATAAATAACATATTGCGAAATTCCTTCCTTTAGTGAAAATAATTTAATTAAAATTAAATTTGATGAACGCAAGCCTAACTAAAAATATCAAAAATTAACAGTTCAACTAAAAATTACAATTGTTCTGATAATCAAAAACTATATAATTTACGATTGAAAAATAAGACGAAAAATACTTAAAAATTATTATTAAAACTACCATTAAATTGCTCCAAAAGAGATCAGAAAAATGTATCACAAAATTGGCCATATGCCGTTATTTTGCTCGCGAAGCTGACTAAAATATTTGATTATCATACATTGTGCTAGGTGGGTTATAAAGGGTGGTTAAATTGTAAGGGACGATGTTGAATGTGAACCACACCTAAACGCCAAGTTTTTTTTCCGAATTTTATTCGACATTTTTCAATTTCAGACTAACTCAATTTGAATCATGGAAAGATACACAATCGAGCTACGCGTTAAAGTTATTCAGGCTTATTATGAAAATAGTAAATCAAATCAAAATGCATATCGTGCAGTTTTCGAAGAAAATCATCTTCAGTGGATTCGTCAATAAGCAGAATTGCCGCATATGGGCGAATGATAATCCAAAAGTGATTGTCGAAAAACCAATGCACCCACAAAAAGTGACCGTTTTGTGCGGTTTATTGGCTGGCGGCATCGTCGGGCCGAATTTTTTCCCAAATGAGGCCGGTCAGGCAGTTACTGTGAATGGTGTTCGCTATCGTGAGATGATAACGAACTTTTTATGGCCCGAATTGGAAGATATGGATGTGGACGATATGTGGTTTCAACAGGACGTTGCCACTTGCCACACAGCTAACGAAACAATGGCTCTTTTGCGCAACAAATTCAATGGCCGTGTTATCTTACATAATGGCGATGTCAATTGGCCGCCAAGATCATGTGATTTGACACCGTTGGACTTTTTTCTTTGGGGTTATTTGAAAGAAAAGGTGTACGTCGATAAGCCAGCAACAATTCAAGAGCTAAAGGATGAGATAATTCGGCACATTAACGGCATAGAACCTCCATTATGCCTCAGGGTCATCGAAAATTTGGACCATCGGATGGAGGTGTGCCGCCGTGGTCGCGGCGCCCATTTGGCCGATATTTTGTTCCATACATAATTGAGTAGTATCAATATATCATAATAAAATAAAATTACAATAATTTCCTAAATAGTTTGTGTTTTATTCAAAATCAACATCGTGCCTTGAAATTTTAACCACCCTTTACATTCATCTTTTATAAATATATATAAACTCTTTTATGTAAATGAACTATTAAATCAGTTCTTTCATTAAATTAAAAACTAAATAAACCAAAACGTAAAAACCTGTGATATGAATTCACTTAAAATCCTATTTATATACTTTTGGTTTTTATTTGAATATTATACAATTAATTGTTTGTCCGTATTAATTTTGAATGGTGATTTCCTAACAATCTTACAGGTGTTACCCCTGTTTATATGTTTTATATGTTAATTAGTTGGGGTGCACTGGAAGGTATAAAAATTTTTACTTTGTCTTGTAAAGAAGAGTGGACAATGCAATTAAAGATAACATTTTATAAGTGATCTAAGCGATGATAGAAAAATAATTTCGCTATCTGTTATTATTGGAATGTGGCAGTGAAATATCAAAAGTAGCTAATTTCCACTAAAGGTGGAAAATGAAATCTTCATTGGAATTTTTAATTTTGGTGACTTTAAATCAGAAATTTAACAATTTGTAATGTTAACGTATCAACAATTTTATAAGTATGCTATCACAACTCAAAACAGGTTGCCAAATGTATATGTATATAGTTTTGCCACTTACTCAAAAGTCCCTGTTTTCAAAAAATCTGGCCTTTTTCCCTACGGCCATTTTTTAGAAGAAAATCCCTACGAATAGCGATTTTTCCCTACGTATAACACCAATGCATGCCAAAAAGCCAACTCCTGAAAATTTCTTCACATCACAGGAATCACTTTAGAATAATTGTGTGCACGTTCGGAAGGTGAACGGCTATATATTTTTTCTAAATTTTAATTGTGCTTGGCGTCTCCTATACAAAGAAAATAGAGATTTCTGTTTATCAGGCAAGAGCTAAATTTTCTAAATTTAGTACAAATATCTTAGTTATCAATACAAAACAACCGACAAAATGTTGGCGGAATTGAAGAAGTGGGCATGACACGAAATAGATTTATTTATATCTATGCAACGGTAAGAGAAAATTATCCAAGTAAAGAAAATCTAAACCAAATTTGCCGGGATAAAAAAATTATTGTTATTTTTAAACGTAAAAGGTTCGGAGGCAATCGTAATATCTATGGTGGTGGCTTTTTGATGGAACCCTTTTTCGTTTAAAATTTTTTTTTTTTAAATAGTTTTGTTAAAGGTGACCATAAAAAAACATTTTTTTTTTCAGTAGGGCATTAAATTTTTAATTACCCCACTTTATAAAAACTACAATTCGAACAGTTTAGTTTACTCTAAAGATGCACAAAATCCAAAAATTAACAGACATTTAAGCAGAAAATTAAATACATTAATATGAAAATACATAAGTGCAACTTTAATAAATGTGATTTTAATGTTTTCTTAAAGAATAAAACAGATGAAGATAAAACCACAAAACGACATTTTTTTTTTTTCAAATAAAGTTAAATATTGTTTGTGTTTTCCCCATTTCTCTCCCATTTTTTGCTAATATTTCTGTTACGACAAATATAACCTTGTAATTGTCTTAAAGTATTCTATTTGGGTTTTTTTTATAAAAATTACATTGCATAAAGATAGAATAGTAAAATTAAGACTAAAACAAGTACTACGAATTGTAGTACAAAGGGCAGAGGTTAGAGGTTAGAGCTACTCATCCGATGTGGTAATATTTGTTGCTTTAGGTACACAGAAAAAATTCTCCAATATTTCTCACCAATTAAAGCGTTAATCAAAAATAAAATCAGTTTTAATTTAAAATTAAATCAAGTGAATTAAACTATTAATTAAGTGAATTAAATGTTTAATCAAGTGAATTTAACCATAAATCAAGTGAATTAAACGTTTAATCAAGTGAAATAAATGTTTAATTGATACTATTAATTTATTTACTGGTGCAAATTTAATTATTTTTTTAAATTAATATCACAAATTTTTTAATTGAGTTCAATTTTTTATTTTTTTTTTTCTGTGTATGAACTTTTATTTCATATTTTTGTTTTCCCAATATCTTGTTTTTTTCTTTTACTTTAATACAAATTTATACATACATGGTTGTAGAGTAGACAACAAATGACATTTGATTTGGTTTCTTTTTAACCCACAAACGGAAATTAAATTTTGATAATTTTTCTTGGGTAGAGGAAAAAAGGAACGGTATAAATAAAAAGAATTTAAAAAATCATAAGATAAAAGAAAAATACATAAACTAGACAGCTGTAAAGAAATTTGTGAATTTTAAGAAAACATAAATTGTATTGCGGTTGAAATTCTATTAATTTTACCCGAAAACATGGATGGAGAGCAAATTGCTTTTAGTTAGATAGCAAGTAGATCTCTCTTGAAAAACATTCATCAAACACTTGTAAACCCGTAAGTGATGTCGGGTATCATGTGTTCGGGATAGCTTGGCAATACTTTCTTATTTGTTTGTTAGCCTATTCAATTTATCGGCCAAAGTGTGGTTTAAATACCACACATAATTTTTGCTTTAAACTCAATGACTTGTGCTTTTCTTTAACATAAGCAAAAATTAAAATATAAAACTAAGTAAGAAACAAAAACAGAAACAAGTGCAACTTACTCACTACAGCATTACTTTAGTTTTTGAAGGTTAAATTGAAAATCGTGGAAAGTACTTTCGAAGTTATTGTAGTTATTAATATACCAAAAATATTGAAACAAATTGGCCACACGTGGCAAAATTATGCTTAACAAATTAGTCTTAATATGTCTTAATAACCAACACGCCAATTTGTGATTCTAGTTGTTACGGTTTTCACCTCAACTCGGTTGAGTTGAAATTAAAGCAACTGCTGAGTGGTAATTTTTTGATCTTTTTTTTTTTTGCTAACCGCACTATAACAGAGTTGTAAGCCATAATACAAAAAATCTAAAATTTCAACTGAATTAGAGTTGAGTTGTTAACCGTAATAGACACAATAAACTCGTCAACTCTATACTTTTTCGAATCTTATGCAAATCTAAAAGATTTCTTGCTTTAGCCAGAAAAATGTCGAAATTACCTTCAATTTAAAGGTAAGATCTCCAAACTCTTTCTAGCACAATAGAAATTATAATTAAAATAAAATAATGTTCTTTAGATATAATCAAATTTATTTTGAACCACGGCCACTTCTACAATCCCTTGGCTCTGGCCGTTCTCTAGATATACAGAGACCTATAATATCTTTGTACAGGAGGATCAACGCCCACTTCTCAACTACCACCCATATTTTCAGAGAGGTTGTTTACTGATGTACCAAATTTGGATAATTGTTCTCTTGCCGTTCTTTGGATAGAAAAACACAAATTTTTGCCACTAGTGACTTTATCGGGTCAGAAGTTAACGAACAACAGTACGCCAGTCTCCACCAAACCTATAAGGGATAACTCCGGCTGCCAGATTTGACGATTTATCGCCATTTTGACGATCTTTTGTTCGAAATTAGCAAAGTGCCGATTTCTTGATTTTTTTCTTAAAAGTGACGATTTGTTTCAGTCTCCAAAGCAAAGATCAGCAATGAGTCGTTTTTTCGCTACTCATACTGACTCATGAAATTGTATGTAAAAGTGCAAGAGAAATTAATATGAGTGCGACGTCGACATTATACGCATACTCATAAATGACCTCAGTTTGGTTTATAATTTCAGGAAAATACTAACAATGATTCAACTCATTCAGCTCATCCATTTACCGTTTTAACACAACAGATCGAACACACAACTTCATAATCAGCGCTGCCAGGTAAATTTATAGTAAACTGTAACTGCCAAATCGTTACTTTGCTATTTCGGGGACAAATCTGGCAGCCTCGCATTTTGCTTCGCCTATACACATTGAGTTAAGTAGATTCTAAAATCAACCACTTAAAATGTTGCTAACTATGAGTACGATGAGTAAATAAAACTTCTGAGTGAATGTGAGCTTGAATAACATTGGAATAAGTATGAGTGCGTATAAGTACAAGAATTAATAAGTCATGATTTAGCTCTACTCACTTTTTCATTACTCATTGCTGATCTCTGCTCAAAAGTATGAATAAAATGTTACATTTTCTGACACGTTCGTTCCTTAATCTCGGAATGTTTAACAGCCGTGCCTTAACAAGAGCGGAAGGCAGAACGTTTTCTTTCGCTCAGCTCTAACGCTGATATACCATACCTAAGCAAGAGCGCCATCAAAGATATAAAAACGCTAGATTGACCAAAAATAGCTAAATTGCCATTATTAATTAACACTAGCGGCCAACTTCACTATTAAACGAGCTGTCAAAATCGTTTTTTCCAATTGCAAATCGTTGACGCCGCTCTATTTAATTATGCTTCATACAAATTTTATTGGCATGATACATTTAAAACCTAGAAAACGCGTGCCGCTTTTGTTTAGGTACGTCTGTAATATGCAAGTCTTAAGAAAATCTTTAAATGATTATTTTCAGAGTACAAAAACAACAATGTTACACTTTGTTTATCTTTCGTCAAATCATCATCGAATGAACCTTGTACGACTCTCTGTCCGTAAATTATCAATCAAATCACAATCAAGAGTTGTAAGATAATATCTGCATGACTCTCATCCGATCCTTGACATGAAAGACTCCTTAGAAAAACTTGACCCACAACGATTGATGAAGTGTCTTTCGTTGTGCTATGGAAGAATCTCACTCGTGTTGCAGTTTTTCCCGTGGAAGGAATCTTCTACGATTAAAAGATGCGGTCATCGACGATCAAAGACGCTGTTCATGAGACTCACTGTAGCTCTTACACGATTGAAAACGCAAGCTGGGTATGAAGTAATTATGTTTTTTTTTTATTTAAATCAAAATTAAATTGTGGAAAAAAACTAAATTTTAAGTTGTCCGATTTTTTTTGAAGATTTTTAAAACGTGAAAGACGATTTTTTAATTTTTTTTTTTAGGAAATTGCCGATTTCCTCACAAATTTATCAAGCAGCCCTGCTCTTCACCTGGACAACAAAGAGAATTCCAGACGAGCTCAAAGAAGGCATTATTGTTAAAATACATAAGAAAGTTGACTTAGCAAATCGCAACAACTGGCGAGGAATCGCTTTACTAAGCATGCTGAATAAAGTCTTATCTCACGTTAAAACCAAAAGGTTAACTGACAAATGAATGCCCAATTTGAGAAAACAACAGGTTGGATTTTGCCCTTAGAAGTCGTGCGTAGACCATACAGACTCATTGAGAGTAATCGTAGAACAGTCGGGTGAATGAAGGTCGCCTTGTATCTTATTTTAATTGATTTTGAGAAGGCATTTGACACCCTGGAGGATAATATTATCTGGAATGCTCTCGAATATAAAGGGGTACTACGTAAGCTCATCCAGCTAATAAAAAGTTAGATTAAGGTTGGCACTGGCGTTCGTCAAGGGTGTGTGATGTCTCCGCTGCTGTTAAATATACAACCATGTCACAGAGTACAATTCCGTTCAAAATTGAAGAAAAAATATATGTTTTTTGATAGGAAGTGTATTTTGATAGTTTGTTGGCCTTTCAGATACAGAAAACTCCCATTGCGTTCATGAAAACAAAAATGGTTTCATTCCGAAAAAATTTTTCGTCATTTTCTGAAGCAGCAGTATGTGCTGGATAGTTTGTTGCACCAGGCAATAATGGGAAACCGCGGGATCTAATGGGGGCTGAGCAAAAGGCTGGAAGACCTCGAATACGCAGACGATATATGCCTTTCTTCTCATAGCTATACTGACATGGCCGCACAACTAAACCGTCTTTTCTACATATCAGAGAAACCCGGATTAAGAATCAATATCAAAAAGACCAAAGTTATGAGAATAAATTCTGGAAACCCGAATTCTCTTCTAATAAAAAATGAAAAATTAGAAGAAGTTGAAACATTCTGTTACCTCGGAGCTGTTTCAAATCGAAATGGTGGATCTAGTGAACACATTGTAAGCCGAATAACAAAGGCCACACAATACCTCGGCCAGACCAGTAAAGTATGGAAATCGTCGTCATTATCACGCAGTGTTAATATCAAAATTTTCCACACTAATGTAAAATCAACTCTTTTATATGGATGTGAAACTTGGAACGCTCCCGAGAACTTAAACTTTGCAAGTTTTTTGTAAATAACGTCTCCGAAGAGTTCTACGAATCTTCTGGCCACGAACCGTCTCAAACAACAATCTTTGGGCTGAAACACGTCAAATACCGCTGTGTGTAGAAATACAGATAAGAAAGTGGTACTGGATTGGACACACACCCGTAAGCCACTGTCAGACATTGCCAGGAATGGAACCCGCAGGTTGTCGCAGAAGAGGCCGACCAGCACATACATGGCATAGGCAAATTGATAGCGAAGGTAGAAAAATTCAACAAAGCTGGAGTGAAGTAAAAACTATTAGGATGAACAGATCTGAATGGAAGAAGTTTGTAAAGGCCCTATGCTCATTATAGGACCGGGGGGAATATATATATATATAATATATATATATATATATATATATATTGCCACGCTCACGTCCACATTTTGTCGGATGTTGATTATTAATTACCAGGATGCTTTATTTTATTTTTATTTATTTTATTTATTATGTCCTGTGGTTCCTATAAGGAACAAAGGGCCAGCTATACATAACTCTATAATATATTTGTGTAGTAAGTGCTACGCCCACTATACCAATTCCGCCTACATTTTGTCGGATGTTGTTAAATGAATACTAATTTTTTTGGAAACAAAAACAACAAGGGATTTACGGGTAAAATTGGAGACAGTCGAGGTTTTTTTTTAAATCTCAGCCATTTGTGGACCGATCGGGCTGAGTTTTAATAGTTTAAAAACTTAACGTAGCATATGTGACAGCAATCCATACATATATACCAACCTGGTCCCCGTCATATAAGGGTCTTGGGAAAATTGATTTCAACAGGTAGACGGACATCGTTATATATATATTTTATAGGGTCTTAGATCAGTATTTTAGAAATTACTATACTTTCACCTTGAACAAATGGTAAAAAATCGATTATTAATGAAAACGCAGTGATTCATCGTTTTTAACATGTTTTGCTACAAAATATATAAATTTTTCTTGAAAAAATAAACACTTTTTAAGGCACAAACTATTTTGTAAGAAGTTAACACGCACTCCGTTTCTCATTTTTGCTCTGTTATCTCTAGACTACGAAACTATAAAATTTAATATGTGAAAGAAATCAATTTTTGCAGGGATGGGATATTGATCACAGATCTAAATCATTTTCGTTCTAGATCTAGCAGTTGATAAAATAAATAATTATTTTGTTTTGCATAAAAAATTTTATTTTCCGATAAGTAGCAAATGTTTTGCAATATTGTTATTGCACATTTTGCCATTATGTCCCGTAAAGGCAAATTTTGCAAAATTCCCCATAAATAGCAAATTTTAGAAACATTACCAATAAATAGCAAATTTTGGCAACATTTTTTTATGAATTGTAAATCAAAACAAAATTCCCTATAAAAAGTCAAATATATTTACCAAAATTTTCTATATAATATATAGAAAACTTTATTAAAGTCAATTTTAACCAAATTTCCTATAAAAAGCTAATTTTAACAAATATCCTATAAATAGCAAATTTTCGAAAAATTTCCCATAAATAGAAAATTTAGGCAAAATTTTACATAAATAGCAAATTTTCGAAAAATTTCCCATAAATAGCAAATTTTCGAAAAATGTCCTATAAATAGCAAATGTTTGCAAAATTTTTTTTATGAATTTTTAATTAAAACAAAACTCCCTAAAAATTAGTCAAATTTACCAAAATTTTCTACATATAGTCAATTTTAACTAAATTTATAAATAATAAAAATATCCCATAAATAGCAACTTTGGGTAAACTTTAAAAAGCAAATTTTTTTTATTTTAACACAATTTTTTATAAATTAGAAATTGTTGCAAGTTCCCATATACATATAGCTAATTTTAGCAAAAATTTCCAAATATAGCAAATGTTGGCAAAATTTCTCAATAAATAGCAAATTTTAACAAAATTTCTTTATGAATAGTAAACTTAAACATATTACCTATATATAATAAAATATACCAAAAATATACCTATAAAAAGCTAATTTTAACAAAATATCGTATAAAAAGCAAATTTTGGCAAAATTTTCCATAAATACCAAATTTAAGCAATATTTCTTAATCAATAGTAAATTCTAACAAAATTTTCTATAAATAGTTATATTAACCAAACTTTCCTGTATATAATAAATTTTACCCAAAATTCCTATGAAAAGCAAATTTTAACAAAATATCCAAAACTTTTGCAAAATTTATTTATGAATAGTAAATCATTGCTTCACAATAAAAACACTTTTCTTAAAATGTGATATTCTTTCTATTTAATTATTTTAGCATAGTGGCACTAGACAGAAAATTTATAGTTTTAATTAATCAGCTGGTGTTTAATAAATAATATTATAAAATGTTACTTAAACTTTTTAATTGATGTAAATAATTAAATATGTGGTAGTGTAAAATATATTTTATTAATTTTGTTAAGCATTTAAAATTTCAGAATTTTGATTAAACAACATAAACTACAGAAAACTGTAGACGCTTTTGAGGGATTTTTGTAATCACCATTTTAGAGTTATCTTGAAATGATTTACGTCCTTAGAACTTTTTTCAACTTGCAGAAAAAATAAAAATTTTAACTTTCTAGACAAATTTAAATGAGTATCTAATTTCGTAAGAATTTTATATAAAAAAAAATAATGGGATTATACACGGATGGCTAATTACACAGTACAACAATTTCAAACTTTTTCCAATATTACGGCGTTCTAACAACGGATTCTGGTAGAGGAGACAAAAAAAATACATGTGTCGGAGTTTCATTTCAGAGGCGGTTAAATTTGTTCAGCCTTGGCATGTCCTTGCAGCATATCGGGCTATAAAACGTTGTTTTCTTCACATCTGAGCTGTAGGGTATGATAAGCAACTTTTAAGAAAAAGTTATGATAAATATTTTTGTGAAACATACTAACATCTAACTCGCCCTCATAACGGCACTTTTGGCTTTATTCTAACAGATCGTAAAAAACACCTTAAAAAGGGGGAGGGCGGGGATATTTTTTTACAAAAATGTTGGCCATAAAAAAACCGAAGCCAAAAACTTAACACAAATACCAAAAACCAGTGAAATTCAAAATTCAATAAATAACTTCTTAACCGAGTATTTTTTTAAGCCCTTATGACACTACATTTTTAATGCATTGTTCAAGTTTTGGTGAGCAGTACAAATATAATGTAATACAAAAATTTACCAAGTGCAAAGAGTTAAGCTGTATTAAGATAAATGGCAAACCGTCAAAAATTTTACTAAAGTTATAGATAAAAAATGAAGTTATGTCAAAAAAAATGTCAAATTGTTTAACTTAAAATTGACATTTCAAGCTTGAAATATTAAAAGTGTTGCTGAATCAGCGGTTTATGGGCAATTTCAGCGATTTACCGCTTTCTGTTTTTAGGTTTCTCATAAACAAAAAGTTGGCAACATTTAATAAAATAAACAAAACAGGGATGGCTAAGTTGTTTCAATTGTACTTTTTTGTTGATACTTTTTAAACTAAGATTTATAATACCTTTTTTTGGTGTTTTTTATGAACATAAATAAAATTAATTTCAACTAAAAAAAATCTTTTAGTACAATTAGGGTAAAAAAGTAAAAGTTTTAAAGCAGGGACCGGAAATAAGAGTTATTTTTCAATTTTTGAAGAAATAAATCATACATAAATGAACATCGTAGAAAACTTTTAATTACACCATCATGATTTTTAGGCGAAATGCATCCAACATATTGCATGATATTTAAATTTTTGATTTTTATTTTAACAATCAAAAATAAGAGTTATTTTTGATTTTTATTTTTTTAAATGAAAAATAAAAGTTATTTTTGATTTTTATATTTTTAAATGAAAAATAAAAGTTATTTTTGATTTTTATATTTTTATATCAATAATAAAAGTTATTTTTGATTTTTATATTTTTATATCAATAATAAAAATCAATTCAAAACTCTTATTTATTTGTTGATGCCGTATGTATTATAATATGCTGCTTCATTCAAATTTCTATATAAATATAATATATTATGTGACTTATCCATTATCAGCTATAAAAACATGAATGCATAGAAATAGCTTATAAGTTTTGGCTGCCATTCAAGTCAGTGTAGAAAGGTATTTTCAGCACTCAGATTAATATTCGGAGATTTGAGATATAATTTATCTGAGGAACATTTAAAATCAATTATCATGGTAAAATTGAACACCTGAAAACGACCTTTTAACACTGACTTGAATGGCAGACAAAACTTATAAGCTATTTCTATGCATTCATGTTTTAATAGCTGATAATGGATAAGTCACATAATATATTATATTCATATAGAAATTTGAATGAAGCAGCATATTATAATACATACGGCATCAACAAATAAATAAGAGTTTTGAATTGATTTTTATTATTGATATAAAAATATAAAAATCAATAATAACTTTTATTTTTCATTTAAAAATATAAAAATCAAAAATAACTTTTATTTTTCATTTAAAAATATAAAAATCAAAAATAACTTTTATTTTTCATTTAAAAAAATAAAAATCAAAAATAACTCTTATTTTCTATCTAAAAATATAAAAATCAAAAATAACTCTTATTTCTTGATTTTTTTGATAAAAGTCATAACAGTTACGGTCCTTGTTTTAAAGGTTGTTGGTACAATTTTAAAAATTCTCAACACCATCCCTGAAACAAACCCATAACAAGAGAAAAAAAAGCAAAAATCTTTATTTACATTATGTATAGTTAGCTCTTTCTTACATTTACTGTTTCTTTCTATCAATTCTATATCAATTAATGAATAAAAAATGTAGTGTCATAAGGGCTTTAATAGTATTTTCACACCTGGTTTTAACACTTACAGCCAATCCCATGCAATTTTCTATGCGAACGTTTACGTGTCACATCGTGGGAATGGCTGTAAAACAATTAACAGCTGATTTTGCGTTCACATAACAAGTTTTATTAAATCAGGTTTTAGCTCACAGTTTGCCTAATAATTTTGTGCAAAATAAAATTCATTTCTCGTAGAAATATGTGAATTTGTATTAGAAATGAGTAAAGAAAATGCTTGGAAATCAAACAATTTTATATAAAAAATTCATTTTAGAATATTTTATCTTTGTAATTCCGTGTGAAACTTTTTTATAATTCATCTCAGACCCCATAAATATATATATATATATATTCTGGCTCCTTGAGTAATTCTAAGTCGATTTAGCCATGTCCGTCTGTGTGTCCGTATTTTGAAAACACGCTCACTTTCGAAAAACTCAAATGAAATAAACAAGCTGGGTGTCAAATTGCTTGTAGTTATCCTAAGCAGTTTGGGATTGAAATCTTGAAAAATCGGTTCAGTAGGATCCGAGCTATGAATCAAAATGTGAAACCACCTCTTTAAGAAATTGATAATTTTGTTACAAAAACTAAAAACTAAAAAAAACAAATAGTGGAACAATGCACGGAATGATATGAGATTTCGCAAATGTTCGTTGTAATCAACTGACAAACACACTGTGCAATTTCATGAAGATCGGTCCATAATTTACCCTAGGCCCCATATAAACCCTACTCGAAAAACAGTTTAGTACGCCTAAAACCGTAATTTATAATGGTATCAGAATAAAATTGAATACTTTACAGTTTTATAGGACTAGAAATAGCACTTTACCCACTCTGGTAAATTAATTAAATAGGCCTAAAACCGTAGCATATATTAATATATTGTGGTATAATTTCTTCCAACTTAGTTTCTTATGGCCAGAAAAAATATCACGCAATTTTGTGATATACGGTCCATAATTTATCTTAGATCCCATATTTTGCAGCCTTCTGAATGTCACTGTAAACGCTAAAACTAATTTAACCACTATATTAGAATGTATGTTTTTTAATACCAGAAATACCTCTGCGAAATTTTGGGATGATTGGTTCATAGCTTACCATGGCTCCAATATAAATCCCCTCCTGAAAATCATTTAAGTTCGGCTTAAACTGTTACGAATCAAGATATTTTACTCAAGATTGTTGGTCAATAATTAAATTTATTGCTGATGTCTGTTTTTATAAAGATAAATTAATTATAAATAGACATCATATAGATATCACTCCTGAAATATTCAAACTGTCAGTGGAGGGTATCAAAGACTCGGCACAGCCGAATAAAACAATTTAAACTTGTTTTTATTTTTTTTTTTTTTTTTAATTAATTATTTTTTTTTTTTTTTTAGCGCCATCCCAGCTAGAATTTGGGTGTTAATTTTTTTGTAATTATTATCTCAATGAGTCTTCTTAGATCTCTTTTGAGGATTTATCAATTGAGCAATTGAAAAAGAAATCATATATCGTTACCTAAAACGCAAAATGCCTTTACTAACTAAAAATTTAAATTTTGGAATCTTTCGACGAAAATGAGCGATTTTATTAAATTGCTTGAAAAAGAATCAGAAAATTTCATCAAAAATGATCTATGAGGCGATTCAACGGTAGTGTAGCATTTTCTCACAACAGGAGTATCATTTATGATCGAAAAATGAGCTCATATGCGATTTTGTGAAGCTGATTCCTAAAATTTTCGATTGTGATATAAAATGCTAGCTGGGATTGAACATTATCAGCTGTTTTTAATCTTTATAACTTGGTAGCACTGAATTTAGTACAACGAATTCATAAAATCTACTTAAAACCATATCAAAAATTGTTTTAAAATGCGTTTAACAAAATAATATTGTATTAAAACTTAAGGTTTAATTATTAAATTAAATAAAAAATAAAACGAACTTAAAAATTATTTAAAACTAATTAATAGGTTTTATTAAACAGATTATGTCCAACTTATGCACATATTTAAGGTGGTAAATTATCCCTGCAGTCTACGAAGGGGTCGCATACACAGAAAAAAATGATCAGTAGTTTTTTATCAATTAAAATTGTTTAAAAAGTATTTCAATTTAGTTAATGTGACAATTGAATCAAATATATTTTTTGTTGAAAGAATATTAAAACTATAATTTTAATTTAATTAACATTTTAGTTCTTTTGAAATAAATTTTTAATTAAAATATTAAATAAATAACAAAATATCTGAATTGATTTTTCGTTTAAAAAAAAATAATTTTAACTTCTAGAATTGTTGTTGGGAATTGTCAAAACCTGAGCCATATTAATTAAATCAATTAACACATTTCTTGAAACGGCAAAGTTTTTTGATAATTTTTTTTTAATTAAAATTAAAAATATCATTTACTAAAAAAAAAATATTCATAATTTTTAATTTTTACAGATTTTAGTAATCTATATAATCATTTTGGTAATATGTAGTTGCAAAATCAACAAATTGTTTGCTTGATTCTATGAATTTGGTGATTAGAGACAATTTTTAATTTTTTCTATGTAAAAATACAGAACCCATATGGTAAAAGAACACTACACGTACACAAAAATAATGTCGGTACGTTATCTTAGTATTGGTGTTCGTTCGTCAGCTCACAATCGTTGTGTACTTTTTTTTGTTTGTATCGAAAAGTGGTCATGGAAGATTCCATATAAACATAACATGTGCGGCTAAATTTCTAACGGTAACGGTAAAACTGCCTTACTTTGGTTAATACATGAGATCTGTTTTAAATACATTTTACTTATCTTATGTTAAAGGGGTGAAGCGAAGCGCGCAATGGGTAAAGTTATATTCTTATAATGCAAATTGCTCCAAAGAAAATAAAAATTGATTTTTATAAAATAATTTGTGATATTACCCAGTAAAAAAATTTGAGAGCTCTTATACAGCAGTAAATGATAAAGAATAATATATACAAAAAAGCTGATATTTTAGTGCTGACCATGAAGAAGGTTTTTAAGCAAACAAAACAGAAATATATTATGGTTTGCGAAAATGATTGAAAAAGGCATTTAAACAAGTAAAAGCAAAACATTAATGAATATGTAAATTTAGTTAGCCCTTAAAAAGACACTTCAGGAGTGCTTTGTTTGCAAGTTAAAAGAAGCACTTATTGTCAGCAGAAAATAGTCCTCCAAACCGGGAGCACCCCATACAAAAATCAGGCATCCCATCAGCAGGTTTAAAGCAATTTGAGGTATAAATTCATACATAAAATCTGCTCTTTTTGGAGCACATTTTTTACTGGGCAATTAAAAAATTAATTAAATTTGTACCAGTAAACAAATTAATAGTATCAATTCAACGTTTAATTCACTTGATAAAATTGTTAATTAAAACTGATTTTATTTTTTGTTGATGCTTTAATTGGTAACCAATTTTGGAGAATTTTTTCTGTGTTTTTTGACAAAAATTTCCTATATATATTTAATTTTTAAACATTTTCTGGAAAATCTAAATATTTCTTATATTTTCCTACACAAAGAATATTTTTCCTGCCCATTGACCCTGTGTTTCATAAAATAAAAACAAAAACTTAATTTTCTGTTAAATATGTATTTACAAAAGCCATTAACTAATCAAATACGTACATATTTATTTGCAGTTTAATTTATTTATTTAAAAATTGATTGATGTTTTCCAATTCGTCTATTTGTCACTTTGGAAATTGATTAGGTGATTTATTTACCTATAAAGATAAAGTTTGTTAAAATAAAACAATTTGCCAGATGAATTCAAATTATATGCTACCTGAATAAAATAGAAATGTGTACAACCATAAAACGAATGTTGCAAATACCACAAATTAATTTTGGATTACAGGCCACTGTACTTTTATGCAAAGTTCAGAAAATTTGCTCAAATACTTGAAACGTTTCATAATTTAAAACAATAAGATTAACCTTTAAGATTCTACAAATCCATTTGTTTGTAAAATGGAAACGATAATTTATTGTCCTAAACTTGATTGATGTGATATTGATTATAGGTCAATCCAAAAAGTTAATTTACTTATCTTTTTATTCCCATTATTTCTGCTACAAAAATTATAATCTATTATTTGCTGCTTGTATTTATTTTATTTTTTTTTTTCATTTTTTTCATGCTTGATTTGTCATTTAAAACTTTTAATACAAAGTAAACACGAAATCAGCGCATTAGTGTCCTTAATGTCTTCTAAGCGCCACAAATAACAACAACAGCGACAACAATCATAATGGGTAGAAAAAAGCGAACAGACGAAAGTTTCACATAGCAAACACAAATAGGAAATTAAAGTCAGGCTATTCCGGCCATATGGTACCCTACATCACTACATAGGCACATTGACTTAATTCCGGGACGACGTGTGTGTGTGTGATTCTCAACATATTAAATAGACTGTGGTGTCCCTGCACCACTTGCATGTCATATACAAAATCTTATAAAATTATCTCTAAAATTGCGAAAACAAGTTTATTGACATTAAGATTAATGGACGGACGGACACTTTTAGTTTAAATCATAAAATTCTTTTAAGTCGATTAGCAATAAAATCTTAGATTTAGGAGCAAAACCTTAATGCGTTACGACCTTCAGCAAAAACTTATAATTCCCATCGTACCTATTATTGGGTACAAAAAAATCTCACGCATACATACAGACGTAAATGAAGACAAATTCCCTCATAAGCGGCAGATAAATTGGCAGACAATTTTGAGTTTTAAAAACAAATCTAAACAGAATATGCAGGTATTTGTGTTGGTATTTATGATTGAAAAATAAAAATGGAAATTTAAGAGAAAGCACAGTAAAATTAGAAGGGAATAATGCGACTTAAAAAAAGAAGAAGCTTAAATTGATGGAATGTTAATTTTATAGAAAAAACAAGTAAAACGTTATGTACACCTTCTTTGTCGGATCTTAAATGCCATTTACTAAAAAACGTAATTTTTAAGAAGTTTAAATTTTAAAGTAGAAAGTGGGATGTATAATCAACCTAACCCAGCAAAAACTTTGCTTACAAAATAAGCAGAAAAATAATGAGAACTTGACGAACAGACTACTTATTTTTCTACTAGAAGAAGTACTTATTTTTGTTCGAGATGTCCCAAAAGTAATCCTTTATAATTTAGCCTATTATAATCTAAAAAATAATATGTTTTTTTTATACTTAAAATTTTTATAAAAATATATAGTTACACAAAGTCAATAAAGTAAAATTTTTTTTATTTTTTTTTAATTTTTTTTTTTTTGTTTTTTTTTTTAAATTATTTTATTTTTATTTTTTCTTATTCTATTTTACTTTATTTTATTTTTTATTTTTTTTCTGTCTCTGGCGGGATTTGATCCCGCAACCTCGGTGTTGATAGACTAGCTCTCTACCAGCTAGTCTACCGGGGCAGTGTAGTTTTTGCATTAAAAAACTATGTTTTATGACTATAATGACATTTTTATTGTCATAATGAAAATACAAATTTTTCTGTATATTTAAGATATAATAATAAAGTTATTATTTAATATATAACTAATAATCCAAAAAGTGGCGAATAAAGCTACAAAGTAATGAATTCTTGAAGTCATTAAAAGTAGGATTGTAAGTAAAGTTTTTGCTGGGAAGATCAATATTGTAGGAATTTAAAATGGAATAGCAGTTATAAAATTAAAAATTTTTTTTTGGCATTAACATTTGCGAACTATTTGCTAACTTTTGCTTTTTGCATTCGCTAAACGTATGGGAATATTTTGATCGCAAATTTTGCAAAACCTGTTTTTTGCAGATTACCGTTAAAATAACTCTCCTACATTGCTCAAACGTCAAATCACTCAGAATATTCCAGCGAAAAAATGCGTTAACAAAGAGTCAGGCAGTGAAAAAACACTGTAGAGCACTTACAAAATTTTAGAAACGATATTGTATTCGAAGCCACTCAATGATGCTAACATGCGACACTCTCTGGAGCGTCATAGTGTCCATGGATACTATGACATGCCAACGTTTAAACTACCAATACAGACCAAATGAATTTTATAACATTTATCGTTGTGTTGCCACAATTTGTGTTTTAACTACAAATAATATATGCTCCACTGATTTATATATCATTGTTTTTTTAATTTTTTACTTTTCTACTATTTATATATATTTTATTATGATATTATTAAATATGTATGAAATATTTAGCTACCAGCTCAACGATTTCGAACGTTATCTTTTGCATAGAAAATTTATATGAAAAAGACTCAGTTTTTAAAATATTTTCCATACAAAATTCTATGCAAACGTCTACGTTCGAAATCGTTGAACAGGCAGAAATTTTATTAAATTTTGTTTAACCCTTAAGTGTATACAGTCCTGGCCAGGCATATATTGACCTTTTTCCAGTTTGTTTTTCACATGATTATTAGATATTTTAGAACCAAACTTTAAGTATTCCTCAATCAAAAAGTTTTTTACAAGAAAATTAGAAAAATGTAAATTTGGCAATTGGCCAAATGAAAATTTTGTGCATATTGTATCAATTCATTACTGTAAGTTTCTTCTAAAGCCACAAAAAACTCCATATAAAATAAAAGTGGTCCCAACCAGGCCCGGGTGGTAGTTTGTGCCACACAAATCAGGTGACTAACTACTAAAGAGTTAATGTAGTTTAGCAAATTGCAATAAACCTTTTCTAATCCTGTACTGTAGTTATAAGACTTAATATCTAGATGTGCAGGATAACAATATGATGAATAAATAAATAAATAAATTTACAGTTGTTAAGTTTAAGCTACATATAAATTAAATTACTTTTTACCAATCACCTGGATTACATTATCCTAAAATCGTTTTCTTTACTTGCTTTTGTGAAAAGAAATAGTAAAGAATTCAAAAACCCTTTAACGAGGAAAATTTTGTTCTGCGCCCTTGTTAGATCGGTTCTTGAATAGTTTTTCTAAAGAAAAGTTTAAAACTTATGTACTAAATTTAATATAAATGAGTAGTCTGTAAGGATGACTTGTAAATCCAAAGACTTTTATAAAAAAATTGCAATTGGAACTAAAGCAGCGTTAAAACACTCACTGATTTATTAGCCATAAACGTAGTGGAAAAATGGTAAATGTGACATCATGATTTTGGATATGAAATGTTTTTCCACTCTCAACAGTAAATTTTCATGTATTAAAGTTTTAACTTATTATCATTAGTTTTGAACAAATTTTTTTGCTCACCTGAAAAATTATTATTAATTATTATTTAATATTTAATTCTCAACGCACTTCTCTTAAGAGCAAAAATTCATCATTACTTATGTTTATAAAACATCACTTGCGGTGATGCCATTAGGATACGAAAGATACATTTTTCGTATCTTTTGATGACTTCAGGTACCATGTATAAATCCTGACAATTTTCGCATCTTTTGAATCTGTACGCAAAATGTACAGAAATAAAATATTAAGCTTTCCGTCTCTGACATAGAATTTTTAGCCAACTAAATCCCAAATGTGCAGGACCATACAACCCAGCTTTGGATTACAAAGGATTAGTCTTAAAACTACTCCACAGTACACTCAAGAGGATTAGTTTTGAAATCGTTTAAAAACGATAACTTGTCGTTAAAAAACGAAGACATGTCGTTTCACTACAAACTCTTGCATTACATTGGACCAGTCCAATTTTTTATCAAAATCGATCAGGTAGTCCAATATTATTACAATAGCAATATTAATACAATAGCAGCTTTAATAATGGTGAAAGAAATCTTTTAGAGTGTTTCAACATACGATCCACCTAACCCCACGTTTCCACATGCAAGTTATTACTTGCAAGTAGTGTATACGTATTAATATCGAAAATCAGAAGAAATGTCAAAAAAAACACAACAATTTTTTGAGTGGCTACACAGCACAGTGCAAGTTCATTTTTAAAATGTCGTCAACAAGTAAACTTCTAGCAAAAATTGACGTATTAAACGAATTAAAAAAATTAAAAAGCGAATGTGAAAAAAATATGTGGAAAAAGAAGGTTTTGGGTTTCTGTTTTCTGTCCATCTTGATGGAAAAAATTATGTTTATTTTATAAAATATGTGACTACAGTATTGCCGTAGTGGCGATATCATAATGTTACAGAGAAAATATTTTGATTAACAATTTTTTTTTTCAAAATGTTAAAAATTCATGATTAAAATTACCATTTAGATGCGTTGTTGTATAGTTGTGTTTTTTTTTATTAGTTATTTTTTATAAATACACGGAAAATCCGGTATAAACATAACTTTTATTTTACTAAGTACTAGAAGATTGATACAAAAGTCATCCACGGCAACACTGTTTCTTCATTTGTCATTTTACTTGCGACAAGTGTCAAAAATTTACTTGCAAGCAAATTCTGTTGCAAGTTGAGCTGCAAGTACGAAAAATGTGATGGTGTTAGTAAAAAAGTGTGAGTGTATTGAGTTTTTCGAACTTGTACTTGCATGTGGAAACGCTAGGTAAATCGATGATTACTAGTAGTGCGAAGTTGTTCTGAGGAAATATGAACAACATCTTTTTTATTTTCGGGAAATTTATATGAACTTTTTGATATATCGCTCGAGTATAAACGCCTTAACTCGTTTATTAATTTTTACAAAAATGAATTTGTTTTGATAACATCCAAAGATACTTACATATAATTAATTTTAAAGTTTGCTTAGTCTGAATTTACACGTTTCATCTTTTGATGCTTAACTTCTTTTCAATTCCCTTTTAAAGATGCCAATATAATCACACGCAGCAACCGGTTTCAACTTTTTTCGGTTCAAAACAACAATAATTTTAACAACAGCGAATCAAAGAGAAAAATAAAATAAATAATAACATGCAGCCATCGTTGTGCATATACCAACGAATAAAAACACAAAGCGTACTGACCGAGTACAGGCATCTCCGTACTAACCCCCTTTCTTTTTTCTTCCCTCACCTAAAAACATAAGAGTTGAGCATCAAAAGATGAAACGTGTGAAAGTAGACTTACTGTATTTCAAAAAATTACATACCAACCTAATAAATATAAAAATTAATTTGTATTATTTAAATACTAAAATGTTATGTTATGTCATTTTACTCAAAATTTCACTGGCAACCAGTGTGACCACAACTAAAAAAAATTTGGATGCTAAATGGGGCTTACAACAATGCAAAAAAAAATTTAAAAGGCTAAAAAAATTTTAAATTTTCTTGAATAATTGTATAATTATAATGAATAAATTATGTATATATTAATTCATCTGAAAATATTATATTTCTTTTAAATAAAAACAAATTAGAAACATAAATAAAGTAAATTAAATACACATTTACATACATGTAAATTTATCTATTTGCATAAAACATGCAAATATTTCTTGCAGTCTTTTAGACAAATGTATAGGTACATAAAATAATTCCGAAAGTGCATAGAAAATATTCCTGAAAAATATTGAAGGAATAAGACTATTAAAGTATGAAAGCTTAACAAATTGTAATTTGACTTAGAATATTTTTTTTACTATAAAATTCAATAACCCTAAAATTCCCTAACTTACCAAAAATTAAAAATTTAATTTTTCATTGATTCTTATGTACTGCAATAACACAAATGTTTACAAATATTTTATAAAAGTTTGACAAAAGTTAGCGATTTTTTAACAAAAACAAAAAAAGGCCCTATCTACAAAATATAACATTATAAACGCTTAAAGCCCTAACATAAAGTTTGCAAAATATGCAACATTGTCAACTGTCAAAACAACCGGTAGGTTTTACAAGAAAAGTAATAATAATTAATAAATTTATCATTTAAAATAGTTTTTTGCTTCTCCAGTAAAATTTTTAAATTTTTAGATAGGGCTTTTTGCGTTTTAGGTAACGATATACATACATATATATTATTAAATACAAAATATAAGTAAAAACAAAAATTGTCATTGAAAACATAAAAGGCTATTCAACAGCATTTTCAGTAAACTTAATTACACATTAAACGCATCATTATATGAATAGTTTTCCTTAACTGCCAAAGTGTTGGTCAAAATACTTTTAGAATATGATCTGTTTTCATCACACATTTTTATAAGATCAACAGTAATGATGAAATCTCTGTAACATTTATGTAGCCTATTTAGTCCACATCTAACGTAAATCAATGAATTCAATATAGGGTTTCTAATTTCCCGGACATTTTCTGTTCCCGGGAAACGAAACAAAAAAAATCTTATTCCCGGAAATCCCGGGATTCTTTGAATAAAACATTGATTTCATTAAATGAGTTCAAGACAAAAGTTTTTAATTTTTTTAAAAGAATATACATACACATATACAACAGTCTAAAAAAATTAGCTTAATTATTCCACAGAAAACCAAAACAAAACCAAATAAATTGTTACATTAAAAGCTCATCAGAGATTCTATTTTTAATCCTTGTTAATATGTATATTGCCTGCTACCGAAAACGTGCTCGCTCTCTACAGACGTTGGTTTTATAGTAAGAAGCGCATCATACAAAGATTATAAATTTGTTGGTCTTGTTACCCGTGACTTCAAAGATGTCCAATTATTTTCTTAAGATTTTTCGGGCTTTTGTATTTTCTTTATATTTATTTTTTTAGTATTTGTAGATGGTTCTGGTGATGGTGTATCGTGCACATTTTAATTTTCTACTTAATTTACTTCTACGTTGATTTATGGCGTAGGAAATATAGTTCGATTTGTAGGTAGTTTTTAGTAATTTTAGTAAAGAATATATTTTTATTGCTCGTTTTAATTTTAACGATGCTAACAAATTAAAATTTCAAAAAATAAATTTTGAAATTCCCGAAAATTCCCGGGAAATATTAAAAAAAAAGTGTCCCGGGATTCCCGGGAATTCTTTCCCGCGTAGAAACTCTAATTCAATACCATCCTATTTTTGATCTTTGTTTTTGTAAGGTTCTTACCGCTAAAAATTCTTTCAACTTCCGCGTTACTAAATGGCAAAACCAAAAACTTCATAACAAAAGAAGCTAACTCGTTGAAGGCATTTTCTTTTAAAGCGTTTCTGTACTCATAAACTCCTATACAGAATTCAATAGTTGAACTTTGGTTCATCCATTCGTATTGCTGGGTACACACTATGCAATGCATTTACGCAATCTAACAAATTAAATTAATTTTCATTCATTTCAGATTGCATCAACATCAAAACGCTTTGATATTTTGAGGTTGTATTGAAATAGTTGCCATGTAGATTGCACTGTCTATACCCAGCATATGCATTCAGCTTTTGCCATTGCTGTTCAAAAACCGTTATTTCTTCTGTAGTAAAATCTACCATTTCTTCTTTATTTTTTTTTCTTTGTGTTTACAGGGTTGCTATTATTATACATTTGTATGAACGTATAAATGACAAAATAAAATAAACGAAACGGAACTAACAAAATTCAGGAAGGAACAGTGGAGTAAATTTTATTACATAAGGAGAAAAGTTAATAAGATACATTTACTTAAGATGAAACAATTGAAACTTATGAAACTTAGGGACCAAATATCACATACAACGAAAACTGGTTTGAAAACTACACTAGTATTAAATTCGAACGGGAACACAAGTGGATATTTTCGCTAGGTAATAAATTTGCGATACCAGTAGAAAGAAGGAATTTCAAACCAATTCCTCTAATAGCTGACATTGAACAATGGGTTCAAAACATAAAGGACAACACCGAGAAGGACATAACAAGATCGAAAATTGCAAATAGGATAGCTTATTTTAAGAGGAATTTAAACAACACGGAAAAGGAAAAAATTTATTTTAAGCATATATGAGGACACGAAGAAATTATTACGTAAACAAATGCAGACAAAGGTAACAAGAAAGTGGTAAAATATAAAAAGGATTATATGTAAAAAATTTATAATTTACTTAAGGACAAAAATACATACAAAAAAATCGAATCAGACCCAACAAAGACCTTACAGAGGAAAAACAATAATCTAATTATGCAACTTTTTAAAGAAGGTTTATTAACAAAATTTGAAAAATTCAATTTGACAACACACGCTGCAGCGGCACCTGAACTATATGGTTTACCTAAAATCCATAAGGAAAACGTACCACTTAGACCAATATCCTCATCAATAAGAGTGCCTTGCTACAATTTAGCAAAATATGTAGGAAATATTATAAAAAACACCATTTCAAAAACTTATAATATAAAAAACTCATTGGAACTAAAACAAAAACTAAAAGAAATAACATTGGAAAATAACGATGTCATGGTTTCCTTCGACGTGGTATCATTATTCACCAATATTCCGGTTCACCTGGCAATACAAAACATACTGGGAAAATGGGAAATCCTAAAGGGACATACTACAATACCAAAACGAAAATTTTTTAGTTCAACTGTGATACATCAACAATAACCTGTGATATTAAATTACTTTTTTATTTTTATTTTTTATTAATTTTAAACAACTTCGTGTTTTATGTTGTAAAACTTGTGTGTTTTTATTATAAAATGTAAATTTAACAAAGATTAAATATTTAATAAACTGAAAACCCCTGATGAAGTTGGAAAATACCAACGAAACGTAGGATGAAAATATAAATAAATAATCTTTTATTTAAATACAAATGACCTTGAAAGCCTATTTAGATAAAATCTAAGAAAATAATAAGAAAATTCTTAACGATTCTACAATTCTGTCTAACGCACAACAATTATCTCACATTTGACAAGAAATTTTACCATCAGCTATATGGTATGCCAATGGGGAACCCTCTGTCGCCAACAATTGTTGACATAATACTGGACGCACTACTCGACGAAGCAATAGACGAACTCAGATCGAAGAATATAGAAATCAAGTTTATAACAAAATATGTAGATGACCTTTTTGCAATTATAAGAAAATCTGACGAGGAAATAATTCTAACAACGCTTAATTCATACCACAATAAGATCCGGTTTACTATCGAACGTGAAGAAAACATGAAAATACCATATTTGGACATTAATATTATTCGAGAAAACGGTAGAATAATAACTGATTAGTACACAAAACCAACGTCATCCGGCAGAATGATAAATTTTAACTCAACGCAACCATTAAAAATGAAAACGAACACAGCGACAAATTTTATAACGAAAGTACTTCAGATCAGCGATGAAAAATTTAAAAAGGAAAATATAAGCAAAATAAAAAATATCTTGACTATAAACAATTATGCAACACACCTAACAAATTCATTAATTAATAATGTTCTAAAAAGCAAAAATCTTGACAAAAAGAAAGAATCGCAAACCGAAAAATATTTTTACATCCCAAAATTAACGGAGACAACAACACTAAAGAACTTGATCACAGAAGAAACAGCAACAATTGCACATAAATCAAACAAGACACTAAGGCATTTGTTTACATATAAAAAACCAAACGGGTCATTTGTAAAATAGATAATGTAGTTTATGAGATAAAATGTAACGGAAACGAAAGGGAAAGGTGTAATATGGTTTACATTGGAACAACAAATAAAAGGTTAGAGACGAGAATTCATGAGCACAAAACAGACGTCAATAAAGGAAAAATAGCGACGGCACTATCGCTGCATGTAAAAGAATGCAATCACAAAATGGACTATGACAATATAGAAATATTAGACAGAGAGCGGAGGGAGAACAAACGTTACACTCTCGAAAGCTTACGAAACCAATAGAAGATAAAAAATACAATAAACACGAAAGAAGACAAGGATAATACAAAACTGCAATACTCCGCTTCAATAGTTAATAATTTAAATTAGTTATAGTTCTGTGATATTAACACTAAGTTTGACTAATTATTCGGTGTTTGTGTTGTATTTTATTTTTTAATTGTTTATTTCTGTGTCGTGTAGTCCAGTTTTTAATATTAAATAGTTGAATGAGTGCAATACAAATGTAAACCCTAATTTGTTAGTTAAACTGTGATATTATAAATTTTCTAAAATTGATTGTAATTATTATCTATTTGTCGCTAGAGCATTATGGAATAAAAATAACCCCTGAAGAAGTTTGAAAAAAGCGAACGAAACGTTGGGAAAAAGCAAATAGAATTACCATAAATGTTTTTTATTTACATTTGTTAACAAATTATTGATCAGATTTAGCCCGTGAGGAAAACAAAAACCTCAATAATAATAATCATATTTAATAAACATTAATCAAAAAACAAAAATTAGTAAAATGATAGAGATTGACAGTAATGTTAAATTATATTATGAAATAGCAATATATAAAATTTATAAGATTAAAAAATGCTAAAGAATGCTAATAAAATATTAGAAAAATGCTGAAAATTATGCTAAATGCAATTTGAAAAATTCGCTGCTAAATCAAAATAAATAATGCTAAATTTAGCAGTGAAAATTTTAAAAGGGTCACACTGCTGGCAACACTGATCATTTGGCTCAATTAAACTTTAGAAATCTAATACACAGAATTAATGTTTGACTTATAACATACAGCTGGAGCCGATTTTTTTAGCCATTTCTTTATGTCGAAACACACTTATTTCCCACGCGAATGGGGTAGTCATCTTGCCGCGATGCGAGTGCTTAAGTACAAGGACGTTTAGAGTCATGCTGGCGGTAGTGACGACAGTCAAGACCGGTAGGGCCTCCCATGCCAGAAGGGTCTAAGCGTCTGTTTCTCCTAGTTGGAGCGGCTAATGACTATGCGTCCGCTGGCCTTTTACGGTCAACTGTAAGGCCTTCTGAAGGCCGTCGGTCCGCAATAAAATCCATCCGCGTCTGTTCTCATATTGAGCGGCTGATGATCTGCGTCTGCCTCCAGAGAAGCGGCGCCAGGCAGTTGGGCATAAAATGCAACCCCAATTCACCCCCCCGAAATGTCCGAAAATTCATGTCCTAAGTATCCGGCAAAGGGCTGTATAATCCCCGGAGACCCTACTACTACAGCGTCGGTATCAGGCTGGCTACTGAGACCTCTTCTAGCAAGGTGGTTGCGTCAGGCTATGCTAGACGGTTAGCTACTAGTGCGCAAAAACTCGTCACGACTAAGCCTTCAGGCGGTCGTAAACCTAGCTTGGTACAGGGTTCTTCGAAACCAGGTACCTATAAGGCTTTCCAGGTCCGGACGGGAAAAAAACCTGTCAAAACCCCTTCCTCGGGTGCTGGCTTGACGGTACAGACTCAGTCAGAAATTCAGTTTCCCATGTGCCGAAACCTGTGCAAAGAGAGCACATGAAGAAAGATTCGATGCCCACTGATGCACCTCCCTCAGCCTCTACGGCACTTATCAAAAAACCCCAAAGGCACATAAATGCATCTAAACGGGCCTTCACAACCAGGCGCTCCGCCTAAAAAATCATTAGTCGACTTGGTGAAAAAATGGTTGGTGAGCTCACTGAACAGGAAAAAACCTCTCTCCAGTGGGCAAAAACCCATATTGATGGTTTAAAACGTGGATCTCCCTCTGCAGAGGAAGGCAATCCTGAATGGAAGCCAACCGAAGCAGCGCCTAAACGGCAACGGTCAGGGGAGGACACACTTCCTGGAACTAAACGGTCCAAATATACGCTTCAACGGCCGGTCGTAAAACAGGTCGTACAAAGATGTGGCTAAAGACCACCTCATTTGGCCGATCATTGACCGTAACGCCAGTGACGGCACCATTTCATCCAAGAACTGGAAGCTGGTTGTCGTCGCACTTAGAAGGGAGTTCCTGAATGTCATAAGGGGTAACCCTGGACCACCATAACAATGTGAAGATGCCGGCTGGTATCAGGGTCACATTAAACTGATAGCGTGTGCAGATGAGCGTTCATCGCTGCTGTACAAGGATGCCGTGGAGTCCCTGGGGGAAGTTTGGCAGGGAGCTAAGATTGAGGCAATACCTCTGGCCGATGTACCGCAAAGGCCCAGATCTATTGCCAAGATCCCCGCTGAGCCATCCGAACCCAAGGAGATCCTGGAAATTATACAGATAAGTAACCCCCAGCTACCCACACAGGACTGGAAAGTAGTGAGGGTTTCTGAATCTGTTGAAGAGTCCAGGAAGGCCACTGTTATAATAAACGGTGACTCTCTGCCGACACTTCGGAAGACACAGGGGAAGATATTCGATGAATTTGGAACTATCTTCCTCCGAGTCTACAAAGGTGATGAAAAAGGGAAGCATCTAGCTCCGGTGACTACCACCACAACAACAGCATCAACGGAGCATATGGAAGACCATTCCGCTACGTCATCGGCCAATGAAGACACTCAATCGGTCAGTGGACTTGTGGGTGACTTCTTTGGCAAGATGGAAGTGGCGGACTATGAGGACATCCTTCTGGAATCGGACGACGACCCAGAGGATGCCAACGTCACAGTCGTCCATAGCGATGAACTATGATGAAGGTTACACAAATCAACCTTCATCACTCTAGAGCGGCGTCAGCTGCCCTTCTCCTCCGATTGGCTTCAGGCACGGAGGAGATTGTATGTATCCAAGAACCATTGTTGTATAGAGACAGGGTTTGCAGACTCAGTTTAGACGGCTATAGTACTCTGTACGCAACCGATCAAGGTAAGACCAGGGCTTGTGTTATGGTCAAAACATCCTTAAAGCTTTCATTCTTTCTGATTTTAGCGATAAGGACACCTGCACTGACGCAGTTGAATGCAAAACCAGAACAGTTTGGTTTATGAGCTGCTACATGGCACATGACCAGGGTGCTAATCCTCCAAACTCCACAACCAGGAAGGCGATGTCGTATGCTAAAAGGCGCAACATCCCCCTAATAATATGTGCTGATGCTAATGCACATCATACCGTCTGGAGAAGCTCGGATGTCAATCCACGAGGTGAGTTGCTTTTGGACTTTATAATAGAAAACGAACTAACAGTAGTTAATAGGGGTAGTGAGCCCATCTTTATTATGACTAACAGAAGGGAGGTTCTTGATATTACGCTTATTAGTGATAAGTTCTCGGATATGATCAGCGATTGGAACGTGTCAAAGGACTGTTCCTTCTCTGATCACATGTATATTGATTTAAATTGTTCCTTTAGAGTTGATTCCGCTAAACCCTACACGAATAGAAGAAGGACCAATCGGTCTATCTATGCGAGTGTACTCGGAGACAAGCTGCCTATGTGCTCGGTTCTCATAGACAGTGTGTCCATGCTCGACTCCGGAGTGGAGTCATTGACTGGTGTCTTAATTGAGGCAACAAACGAATCCTGTAAAAGAATCGACAGGAGGGGCAAAGCTAAGCCCATATGGTGGAATGCGGAGATTGCTGAAAAACGCAAAGAAAGCAGGAAACTCTTTAATGAGGCAAAACGTAATGGTGTTTGTAACAATTACAAGTCCTCAGTAAATGGATTCAAAACTCAGGAAGGCCAAGCGACAGTCATGGAGGAAATTCTGCAGCGACGTGGAAAACTCCTCGGAGACAAGTCGGCTACGTAAGATTTTATCCTCTAAACCAGCTATTCCATCGTATATACAGAAGATGGACGGATCCTGGACCACAAACAGTCGGGACACCTATGAGGTCCTGATGAATACACACTTCCCAGGTTGCAATGATGATGTGCCTAGGGAGGTAACATTTAGTGGCACTCGGGATATCTCCAATATTCCGATAACTTGCCATCGTGTGGAATCAGGCCCGGATGGCATTATCCCAGCGGACCTACAAAAGAACCTGGGAATATTGATGCCATGGCTCTTGGCAATATTTAGAGCCTGCCTCAGTCTCTCACATGTCCCATCAACTTGGACAACATATAAGATCGTCTTCATCCCCAAGAGTGGGAAGACATCTCACAGTATGGCTAAAGACTTTAGACCAATTAGTCTATCCTCCTTTCTACTGAAAACACTGGGGAGGATTTTGGATATTCATATTAGATCATCGTTAGAACACAATTCCTTGTCACTGGCTCAGCACGCCTACACGAAGGGAAGGTCCACGGAAACTGCACTCCACTCATTGGTGGGCCACATAGAGAGATCCCTGCACTACAAGGAATTTGCTTTAGTTGCATTCCTGATTCCTGGTTATTAACGCAATGAGACATTTGGAAATCGACCCGGCGATCATTCAATTTGTCAGCTGTATCCTGCACTTCAGGCGTATCGAATCCAACTTGGGCGCCTCGAATATCTCCAAGGTTGCGACTAGGGGCACCCCGCAAGGTGGTGTACTCTCACCATTACTTTGGAATCTGAATATGAATACCCTACTCAGGGCCATGGAAAGGACGTGCTGCAGAACGGTTGCATATGCGGATGACGTTGCTGTTGTGGCTCTGGGTAAAGATCCCAGACTATTGTCTGAACTAATGGAGTCCGCATTGGACGTCCTAACGAAATGGTTCCAGGGATGTGGACTGGATGTAAATCCCGCCAAAGCGGAACTGGTACTTTTCACAAGGAGATACAAAATTCCCGAATTTGATACCCCGAGGATAAAGGGGCTCTCACTGGAACTGTCTGACTGCGCCAAGTATCTTGGGCTAATATTGGACAGCAAACTGAACTGGAGGATGAACACCATTTCCAGGACTAATAAGGCGGCAACTGCATTATATTGCTGCAAAGGGGCCATTGGCCTAAACTGGGGAATTAACCCGAGGAATGTTTACTGGCTATACGAATGTGTCATTAAACCCATTCTATTCTACGGGGCGGCTGTTTGGTGGCCGGCGCTCAGGGTGAAGAGTCATCAAACTAGGTTTGAACGTACAATGAGAATGGTGGCGATAGCGGTAACAGGTGCCATTAGAACAAACTCCTCTAAGGCACTGTTTACGATTTTAAACTGGCTACGTCTGGTGGTAACCAATTTAAAATATTGGCGAAATGGCTAGCTGCGAACGCGTCGGTAAGACTAAGGGCCACCGGAGCATGAAGGGATTACAATATCGGACATGCTAATATTCTGAATGAAATTAATTGGCACATGGATGTTGATTATGTCACACCCGAGCCATTCTTTGATCCTAGCTTCACGGTAAGCATTTTGGATAACGTGGTCGACTATGATGACCTACAAATTCCCGCGAATGCGATTCAAATTTTCACGGACGGGTCTAAAACACTGTATGGTGTCGGTTCTGGCATATACTCCGAGCAGCTAAACTGGAGCATTCCTATAAGGCTGCCGGACCACTGCAGTGTCATCCAGGCCGAGATAATGGCCATCCACACAGCCGCGAGGCGCATCCGGTACGGTGAAATATCTGGAAGGGATATTCACATTATTACCCATAGCAAGGCGGCCATAAGATCCCTGGAGAATGTGTTCATCACATCGAGAATTGTCCGAGAATGCCGGATGTCTCTGGAGGAGATAGCGAGACATTCACTGGTTATTCTTAATTGGATCCCCGGACACAGGGACATACTGGGGAACTGCATGGCGGATTCGTTGGCGTATACAGGCACCACCTTGAATCAAGACGGTTCAACATATAATGTGGGTGCTTCACTCCCAAGGAGTAAGCAACTTTTAGCGCACAAGTTTCATATTATCGCCAGTCATAGGTGGCACGATGAAACTACCTGTGGGGAAACCAGGAAAATCTGGCCCATGATAGATGAGAAAAGGACACGGCGGGCATTACAGCTGTCCAGACATCTTCTTAGCAACCTGATTGCGGTTGTGACTGGCCACTGGCCCATTGGGAGGCACGCCCAGAGGCTGGGGCTCCCTTACAATGACTTATGTAGAAGTTGCGGCGAGGAGGAGGAGGAAGAGTCAACGGAACATCTTCTCTGTAATTACCCGGCATTCGGAGATCTAAGACTCGAAATGTTTGGTCGAAGAGCCCTTGGGGACAAATCTTGTCTCTCTGATGTTGATGTAAACAGGATCCATTCCTTTACTGAATCGACCGGATGGCTGCGTGGTATTACTAGCAGCCAGATAACTTAGGACCCATGTGAGACGGTGTGACATGGTAACACAACGGGAACGGGTGCACTCTCAAAAGTTTGAATGTATTGACTGTGATGTATGGTATTTAATGGTCGGGCTTGAGCAACTATACCTTTTTACTTATTCTTGAATGGTTTTCTATTCTTGCCTTGAAAATAGAATTAAGATTTCATTCTCCAATTCAATGTTTTTCAAGAGATTCGAATATGCATTAATCAAAATACTTTCATTGCTTTTTTTATATGTTTGTTTTCCACTTTGATTTTGCTTTTCACATTGTGAATAATTAAGTGCTTAATTTGTAATTGTTATACGGAATTTGGTCTGGTTATGTTGCAATTGGCAAAATGAAACTGAGGTTTTTGTTAAAAAAAAGCTCTTTATATCAAAAAATCTAAACCGACGCACAGTGTTTGGTTTTAGATTTTAAGACGACAAAAATATAATACAAAAATACAAACAATATAATTAAAAAACTATCTTAAATCTTAATGTCAAATTAACATGCATTCCTGCGATTTTCCTAAAGCTTTAACTTTATATGCTTTTAGCGGTACCATGAATGACATCTTAAAATTAAATAAAAAAAAAGACAACAAATTGCATCCGAAATTCAGGCAAATTTAAAAATCTATAATAACAAGTGTGTTAATTGAAATATGTCCTTCAAAAAGTCTTTTTATACCCTCCGCTACCACTACTGGTGAATGAGGGTATACTAGGTTTGTCATTCCGTGTGAAACTTTTTTTTTATACATCTAAGACCCCATAAAGTACATATATGTATATAATGTAAATAAATTCAACATTAAAATTCAACATTAAAATGTACATATATATATATTCTGGCTCCTTGAGTAATTCTGAGTCGATTTAGTCATGTCTGTCTGTCCGTCTGTTGAAAACACGCTCACTTTCGAAAACCTCAAAAGAAATGAACCACCTTAGTGGCAAATTACTTGTTGTTATCCCAAGCAGTTTGGGATTGAAATCCAGCAAAATCGGTTCAGTAGGATCAGAGCTATGAATCAAAATAGGGAACCACCAC
Organism: Pollenia griseotomentosa; assembly: GCA_963931875.1. NCBI lineage: Eukaryota > Metazoa > Arthropoda > Insecta > Diptera > Polleniidae > Pollenia > Pollenia griseotomentosa. Next base: position 132,109,354 of record OZ007562.1, read on the forward strand.
CCTTAAAAATTGATAGTTTTGTTACAAAAACTAACATAAATGGTGGAACAATGCACGGAATGATGTACAATTTTGCAAAAGTTAATTTTATTCGACTGGAAATCACATTGTAAAATTTCGTGAAGATCGGCCCATAATTTACCATATAAACCATACTCCGGCGGAAAACAGTTTATTACGCTGAAAACCGTACCAAATAATGCTATCAGAATAAAATTTAATACTTCACAATTTTTTAGGACTAGAAATCACACTAATTAATTTCGTGATGATCGGTCCATAATTTACTATAGGCTCCATATAAAGCCTACTCTGGTAAATTAATTAAATACGCCATAAACCTTAGCAGATATATTTATTGTGGTAAAATTTTTTCCAACTTAGCTTCATATGGCCAGAAAAAATGTCATGCAATTTTGTGAAATACGGTCCATTATTTATCTTAGATCCCATATTAAACAGCCTTCTGAAATTCAATGTTAACGCTAAAACTTATTTTACCGCTGTATTTATTCCAATTTTTTTTTTATATACCAGAAATCACACTGCTAAATTTTGGGATGATTGGTTCATAACTTACCATGGCTCGGATATAAATTTCCCTCCTGAAAATCACTTAAGTTCGACTTAAACTGTTACGAATCATTATATGTATTTTACTCAAGCTGGTTAAAATTGCTAAAAAAACATAAGACTTTCTGATTGTCGATCAATAATTGAGTATAGGTCTAATCCGCAACCAATTTAAATGCTGGTGTCTATTTTCATAAAGATGAATTAATAATAAATAGATATCATATAGATCCCACTCCTGAAATGTTCGAACTGTCGGTGGAGGGAATCAAAGATTCGGCACAGCCGAATGTAGCACACTAACTTGTTATACGTGAGTTTATTTGATAGTTTGAAGCGGAAACTGTTTCACAAAAATTTCACAGACACACTTTTTCTCTAAATTGGTGAGTAATTTCTTATAAGCCAAAGTAGACTTTTGGAAACAATGATGGTAATACAGCAAGGCAATTGTTCAGAAATGCAGTTGAGAACGCTAAAATAACTGGAATAGATTAACAGCTCTAAAAGCGATTCCATTTATATTTATATTTATTTATAGAGCCCGCCATCTCTGATGGAAGCACAGCTGAGTGCTATCGGGCGCGTCCACAGGTTGCGGATAGTGGAAAGTTCCGTAGATATACGGAACAGCTGCAAATGCAGTCGCGGACAATCAGCGGTTCCGGAAGGAGAGTCTCAAAGGGTTTCCGGGTGGCGCCGGACTCCTAACAAGTTCTGAGTGCCAATGATACTCGGAACGTCAAGGCGAGAGATTGGCGCCTTAAAATAACCAATTGCCACCAACAGCCCGCCTGGAGGCCATGCTGGCAGCCCCAGTTCCAGGATCGGATGCAGAAGCCCAATCAGCTACTCATCTTAAAACAAATGATTACCGAAACCTCAAACAATGCAAATGAGAGGCCCTATATAAAGCGATTCCACGTTATTCTAGAACGTTTGGCAAACGCAGAGAATAAATATTTTTCAATAAAGTCACTTCCATTAAAACTATATTTAGCACCGGAAATCATATTAAATAAGTCCTTCATCTGTTTAGTGTGACAATAACTTGTTTACCACTATGTCATGTGAAAACTGCAGTAGAGAGATTGTGAGCCTTTTCTAACGACAAGTTTTCAAGTATTGTTTTTACTTTGATTTTGTTAACACATTAGCATTGAAAATTTGGTTTTTTTTTAATCATTTGAAAATTTTAATTTGAATAAAACATTTCAATCATTTTTATTTGTGCTTTACATACGTACCTAATAATAAGAGAAATTTCATTTACCATTTATCACGCGCATTATACAATTTTAGATTTTTAATTTTCTGTACAAGTTGTCTTGATTATTTGGTTAGAATAGTGTATATTATTAAACATTTTGTTGTACAATAGATTTTTTTTGTTACGTTGATTATACCAGGATTTTGCACAAGGACCTGAATTAGATCTGAATTGGGAAGCGAAAATTTGGGGAAAATGCAAAAACTTAAATATCTACATTCTGGAACTCTAAACATTTATTATTTTTAAAAGATTTTGTTATTCGTGCTTAATTCCCAATTTTTATTCTTGATAAAAACACTGGAATTTATTATCAAAGTTATTTTTTGGGAATATAAAATTTATTATTAATAAGATTTCTGAATGACGTGCTTAATTCCCAATTTTTCATATTTGATAAATACACTGGAATTTAAGGTTGAGGGAAAGCTAGATTCTATGCGCACTTAACTGGTTGCTTAGGCCACAGAGCCCACAGAGGCGTCACGAGACAGAAAATATTGTGTTTTTTCTGTCTTTTTCTTCGAAAGCTACCCTTTTTGCATTTTTTGTTTTGATTACGCAATTAGTGTTGGTAGTAGTGGCCTGTTTTTACACATTGCCACTTTACTACCAAAAAACGTGTTCTTTCTCTTTCCTCGAAAGCTGCCCACGCATATGATTTAGGCATTTTTCATACGTCACTTTCAATATCAACAATAAACAGTGTGTTTATCTCTTCTTACATTCCCACTTCTATTGATTGGAATTCTTCCAACATTAATTGTAGTTGTAAGTAGGTTAAGAAAAAACAAAATGAAAACAAAAACAACTTGCAAAAGCATGTTGCCAGTTAAGTTTTTTTAGGCCGTGCACTTGCCAGTTTATTATCAAAATAATTTTTGGGAATACAAAATTTTAATTTAAAAGATTTTGTTATTCGTGCTTAATTCCCAATTTTTATTCTTGATAAAAACACTGAAATTTTTGCGGTTTAAAATATCTAAATTGAGTCCGTGGGCACCTAAAAACCATTTCCAATTCAGATAGTATCTTGTTCACTTTCATTTGTGCATCAGTAAACAAATCATAAAACAAATCAAATCATTTAAAACCTAATCGTCACTTTAAGCATACAAAATAAGTCTAACTAACCGGATTTACATTACTTAATTTAAAAATAATTTTATCTCCTTCCGTATTGTAACGTGACGTTACAAACTTACCCTACATTTACATTTAATGCTACCATTTTAATCCTAACATTATGTAGTATGAGTAACCCAACACCGTGAATACCCTTACTATTTTACTTTACACTATGAATAGCCTTATTATTTACTAAAATAACTTTTCCATTCTATAATTCTCATTTAGTTTATTTTATTTTTGAATAAATAGACCAAGGTTTGCTTGAAACGAGGAGAGTAGAAACTGATGCTAACCCCAGTGTTTACCCTTAGTAGCTTGTCGTATTTACCCGTAGTAAGTCGTATTGAGCCGACCGCCAGCGCTTCCGAATTTCGTTGGTAGCCGACTTGATCCGAACCCGTATTTATCGTATTTTGCCCGAACACCGGCGCTCCCGAATTTCGTTGGTATTCGCAACCGTAGTTAGTCGTATTGAGCCGACCGCCAGCGCCTCCGAATTTCGTGGGTAGCCGACTTGATTCGAACCCGTATTTATCGTATTTTGCCCGACCGCCAGCGCCTCCGAATTTCGTGGGTAGCCGACTTGATTCGAACCCGTATTTATCGTATTTTGCCCGAACACCAGCGCTTCCGCATTTCGTTGGTAACCGTAGTTAATCAGCCGAACCTATCGGCCCACTAACATCTAGAATCACTCGCCAGTCTCTTTACCAGATCGTCCCCGTCCTGCCGCAGTCCAGCACCACATTCGCCCAGCCGTTTCCTCACTCCCGCAACCTCTACAGTCAAGCTCACCAACAGCCTCGAGTCTCAGCATCCGTTCCCGCTTACAGCTGCGCAGAACCCTCAGATAGCCGTCGTAGATTTAAGTATTTTACGTAGATTAAGGTTTCGTAAATAAAGCTTTGTTAAAATTATTGTAAACGAACATACACGAAAACATCCAGTGTTTCATTTCAAAGGAAGCAGACCTTCGAATTGACCCTGGACAGACTGAGTCATACCTCAGCTGGAAAAATAAACTGCGTTTCAGTATAATATCCGTTTTTATACCCTCCACCACAATTAGTTGTGAAGAGGGTATACTAAGTTTGTCATTCCGTGTAAAACTTTTTTATTATTCATCTTAGACCCCATAAAGTATATATATTCTGGATCCTAAGTCGATTTAGCCATGTGCGTCTGTCCGTCTGTTGAAAACACGCTCACTTTCGAAAAACTCAAAAGAAATAAACAAACTGGCTGTCAAATTGCTTGTAGTTATTCTAAGCAGTTTGGGATTGAAATTCAGCAAAATCGGTTCAGTAGGACCAGTGCTATGAATCAAAATGTGGAACCACCGCCTTTTAAAAACTAATAATTTTGTTACAAAAACTAACATAAATGGTAGAAAAATGCACGGAATCATACAAGATTTTGCAAAAATTTGTTTTATTCGACTGGAAATCTCGCCGTAAAATTTCGTGAATATCCGTCTATAATTTACCCTATGCCCCATATAAGACCAACGCCCGGAAAAGAGTTTAATAGAACCGTAAAAACTAAAGCTATCATAACAAAATTTGGTACTTCACAGTTTTATAGGATAAGAAAAGACACTGTAAAATTTCGTGCAGATCGGTCCATAATTTACCCTAGGCCCCATAGAAACCCTAGTACCGAAAAACAGTTTAGCACGCCTAAAACCATGATTAATAACGCTATCATAATAGAAATTGGTTCGTCACAGTTTCATAGGACTAGAAATAAAGCTGCGAAATTTCGTGAAGATCGGTCCATAATTTACCCAAGGCCCCATAAAAAAACCTACTCCCACAAAACAGTTTAGTAGGCCTAAGACAATAATTATTAATGCTATCATAATAGAAATTGGTTCTTCACAGTTCGATAGGACTAAAAATGAAACAGTGAAATTTCGTGATGATCGGTTCATAATTTACCCTAGGCCCCATATAAACCCTACTCCCGGAAAACAGTTTAGTACGCCTAAAACCGTAATTAACAAAGCTATCAAAACAAGTTTTGGTTCGTCACAGTTTCATAGGACTATAAATAATACTGTGAAATTTCGTGAAGATCGGTCCATAATTTACCCAAGATCAAGATTGTCGGTCAATAATTTAATATAGGTCTAAGCCGCAAACAATTTTAATGCTGATGTCTGTTTTTATAAAGATAAATTAATAATAAATAGACATCATATAGATATCACTGCTGAAATATTGGAACTGTCGATGGAGGGTATCAAAGATTCGGCACTCTAACTTGTTTTTGTTTTATTTGTTCAATTTTATATGATGTTATTTAACATTTGTCAATTTATATGTATTAAATATGTATTCTTTCTGTTAAATTTGTTTTATAAGTTAAATTACCATACACATTTGTTTCCCCTACGCAACAAAATTGAGTGAATATTTACATTAAACTCTAACAATCAAAGAACTCAAAATTCCGAGAGGCAGCAGGCCTGTTAGTCTTCGTGGGATAAAAAATTGGTGAGTTAAATTTTTTTTTATATATTAATGTTCACTCCACAAAAAAAAACGGTGAAATTTTATTTTATTATTTTTTTTGTTGGTTTTTCCTTATAATTAAATTTTAACATATTACTTTTTTGTAAATAACATACTATGTTCATATATTATAAAGGGAATAATAACTTACTCGTTCATTATTATTTTTATTATATTTAATAACATGATCGTTTAGTGTTATGACATTAATGTTTTGAGTTGTAATTCATTTTTGCTTAATATTTCTGGGTTTATATTTGGAATAAACGTAATTTTAAGTAATTGCACTATTTTTTTTTTTTTATTGAAACAAATAATTGAATGTAATTATTACAAATCATTTTCTTTGTTTACTACAACTAGTTCTTACTGGGAACTATCTAGTAGTATTATTCTATTGATATTAGATTTGATAATGGTGATTTAATGCAAATTTACCCCAAGCAGATCAATGGGTTTTGTACGAACCAATCTACGTTCGTTACATGGGTTAAAGAAAAGCCGAGATGCTTCCTCATTGATGTGGCGTTGTTATTTGGTATGATGATTGACTGCATACTTTTTAACAGTGGTATTTATACTATCAACTCCCAAGTCACGCTAAAGGTCTGTATTCCTTATGTACCATGGAGCGTTCACCATTTTAAGTAAAACTTTATTTTGAAAACGTTGTATTATATTTATGTTGGATTTCTGCGCACATCCCCACAGTTGGATACCGTAAGTCCAGATGGGAGCTAGTACTTGTTTGTAAATTATCAGCTTATTGTGCAAAGATAAATCTGATTTAAAATCAAGAAGGTAGCTTAGTTCTTTGTATTTCATCTCGAGTTGAGTGTATTTTTTTTTAATGTGTTCCTTCCACTTCAGTTTAGCGTCGAGGTTCATGCCAAGATATTTCGCAGTGTTTGCATATGGAACTTCAACATTCAAAATGTAAAGTTTGAGGTGACTAAACTTCTTATTTGTAAAGTCTACGTGTACCGATTTTGTATTGTTCAATTTTATTCGCCATTTTGCTGTCCATGCTGTTATTTGGTTAATGGCAATTTGGGTCCTTTCAACTGATTCTTGAATGGTGTTACCAGTAGAAAGAATGGCCGTATCGTCAGCAAACGTTGCTATTACGGTGTTTTGAGGATGGTATATCACTTGTGTATATTAGATACAATATGGGACCAAGTATGCTTCCTTGGGGTACTCCTGCTTGTATAGGTTGAAGTTTTGAGTAGGATCCTTCGTATTTTATTCGAAAATATCTCTGAGATAAATAAGATTCTATAAGTTGGCTTAGTTCAATTGAGAAACATTTTCTTATTTTGTAAAGTAAGCCTTGGTGCCAAACTTTATCAAACGCCTGTGAGACATCCAAGTATACTGCAGTACATATTTTTTTTCTTTCTAATGCATCTTCGATAGTATCACAAATTCTATGAACTTGCTCTATAGTAGAGTGTTCGGACCGAAAACCAAATTGGTGGGTTGGAATGATGTTGTATTCGATCATGACATTTTGGATCCTTTTAAGAATTATTTTTTCGAATAGTTTTGACAACATTGGTAGCAGTGAAATTGGCCGGTATGATGTGGTTTCATTAGGAGGTTTACCTGGTATGTGAATCATTATGACTTCTGCTGTTTTCCAATAAATTGGAAAATAGTTTAGTCTGAGTGAAGTATTTATTATACAGCTAAGTTTCTCAATGGCCTTATGAGGAAGTTCTTTTAACACCTCGCCTGTGATCAAATCGAATCCTGGGGATTTTTTTGTTTTTAGCGATTGAATTACAGTTTTTAATTCAAATGGTGTTGTTGGTGCAATATCTACGATTGGTTGTTCGATAAATTCAAATGAGGTGTTATGATCGCTGCTATTAGGTTGAAAGATATTGACAAGATGATTAGAGAATGCTGTAGCTTTTTCTTCATAACTTTTTGCCCATTCCCCATCACCAAGTTTAAGTGGTGGATCTTGAAACATTGGCTGTTGGTAGGTTTTTATATATTTCCATAAGGAACAGTTTGAGCTTTTGTCATAAGACAGATTTTCTAGCAGTTTTTAAGTTTTATCGTTTTTTGTATTCCTGATAGAGTTACTTATATTTTTACAAAGTTTATTAAGTTTGGATTTCAATGGTGGGTCACTAGTTTGCTGCCAGTTTTTTCGTAGTTTTCTCTTTTCTAAAACCATTTCACGTATTTTTGGAGAGTATCCATGCTGCTGAACCTTAGGTTTTAATGTAGGTGTGCTTTGCCATGCTGCTTGTTGGACTTGTTTGGTAAAGGTTAACACGTCTTGGTCTAGTTCATCTACATTATGAATTGTAACGCTGTGATTGATTTCGTTTTCTAGCAAAACCCGGAAGTAGTTCCAGTCTGTAAACTTGTTGTATAGGTAAGCGTTTTGGTGTGTTTTGCAAATTGTTTCATGAAGTGTGAGGTAAATTGGTGAGTGGTCTGAGCAAAGTTCAAAGCCCTCAATCCCCATAAAATTTTTTGAGATTTTTCGGGTTACAAAAAAGTCTATAAGATCAGGGACTTTAGTTCTATCCGTTGGCCAATATGTCGGCTTAGAAGTAGATAAGTATTCACATCCTGTTTCTTGTATTGCTTGGTAAAATTGACGACCTTTAGTCGTAGTCAGCCGCGACCCCCATTGAATTGCTAATTTGTGTTAAGTTTATATTTCATGAAAGATTAAGGTTCATTAATGGCTAGTTCATTGTAGGGCTATCTGGAAATTATAAACATAGATAGCAAGGATGGGAGGGTAAAGAAATGGGAAGAGGATTCGAGATATATTCCTCTTCAGCTAAGTTTTCTTATCATCATTATAATTATTTTTTTTTTTTGTTGCAACTGTTTTAGTTTCTTTTTGTCGCTTTGGCATGATAGCTACCTTATTTTCATAATTGTGTAACTTACAATACAATAACCACCCCATTTTTCATGCGCACGGCCGGTATTGTAGGTAGCACCGTCTCTTTCGAGTTAGGGCCTTCACGGGCTTAGGTTCGTTACAAGATGTGGCCTAGTTTATGACTGAGAGTTGCCATTCTTAAAATGGAAAATTGTACATCGTTGAAAATTGTTCAAAACGGATTCCTATAATGTTTTTATATGTAAATATGGCGTAGATGATGAGTGCTTATTTTATTATATTATTATATAAAATTTCCAACAAATCTACTTAAGTTAAATATAAAAAACGGCATTTTATAAGGTAGAGGAGTCGCGACATAAACACAATTTTGTTCAGCCCTATAAGAGATTTTTTGTTCAAATGCTTATACACCTCATTTGACAATTATAGCTCAATCAGTTTAAGGGTTATTGTGTGCACAAAAGGGGGGTCAGGCAGAAATGTATATGCCTAATTTTTGCCCAACCCTCTCCTTCACCTAAGAAGTAGTTGTATTAAAACTTATTTTATTTACAGAGTTATGATTTTTGTTGTCCCAATTTTAAAAATCGAACACTGTGCAATGTTCAAACTCAGATAAAACCAGAAGGATGGGAAATGATAAATGGTTGTTATTTTTTAATCTGTTCTATGAGTTGTAGTCACTCTTTCTTTATTACATATTAAGTACTATTTAGTGCGCTAGTAGAATTTTCTTTTTTGGAGCAAATTTCCTCTACATTTTCACTTTAAGTTTTTGTTGAATATTTACTTTGAACTTTATGATATTTTTGTCGGGCTACAGGTGTAATTGTAGGAAACTTTAAAGCTTTTTGGAAACTTTGTGGCACACACATATGTATGTGTTTTTTTGTTTTTTTTTTTTTTTTTGTTATACATTTTTCAACTATGACATAGCATATTTCTAAAAAGGGAGTTTAGCTTGACGTAAATAAATAACGAGCAAGAGATTGAAATAATTTTAATTTAAAAAGGAAATAATTTAAAGATATTTTAAAATTTGTTTTTTTTCTAAAATTTAATTTATATGTTATTTGGATTTTTCTAACATTTTGCTCGATTCTAAAATTTACTTGGTTAAATATTATTTAAATTTGCAATTGCAAAAATACTATTTTGTTTTATGCAGTTGGGAATAGACAATTTTTTTGTATATTTTCCAAAAATGGAAACATATCAATTTTTTGTCAATTTAGTTTGAGTAAACTATTTAAGAAGATTAAAGGCTCAACCATGCATAACCTGGATACTGTCAAAAAAACAGAATTTAAATCAAAAAATATTTTATTCAGTACGGAAAGTGCGATATGTTTCGCACTTTGGTTAAGCAAATTACAGTTTCATAAAATTTAACAAAAAGTTTTCTTAGATTCAATATGGTTCGACACATATGAATCACATGTATTCGCACAATTGCTTAAGCCAACTTGAGCATATTATAGTTTGGCCATAACAAATTTGTTTTTAGCAGTGCTTAAAAAACTGCAGTTGAGAGAGTAAAAGTCATAAGATTGTGCTGTAACTTCGACTTCTTCATTTGTCATTGGAAAAAAATAAACTGTTGCCTAATTAATTTAATGAAAACAGTCGTAGCCAGGCAAAAGCAAAAAACAAAAAGTTGTACAAAACAAAGAACATCGGCAGACGATATGTTCAGAACTGTTTGGTTTGACAGACTAAAACTTTTAAAAGATCCCGCAGTTAACGGAGATGGGACGTTGTGTTTTTGTTTTCAATATTTTTTTTTTTTAATATTACATGTGTACATAAATACATATGTATTTATTTTAATTCTTAACAATCTTTTTAATTTTTTGAAATTAAATAAAACTTTAAATAACATTATTGTTTTCATATACATACTATGTATGTGATTTCTTTGCTTTATTTGGTTTGTATTTTGAAAGTTCTCTGAATTTTAATAGTCTATTTAATTTCACTAACAAAATAATTCTTGGTATGTATAAAAATAGCAGTAAAACAAGTTTCTTTTTTTCTTCCAACAAGTGATTAAAGGAAAACGCACTTCAAACTGCAAAATAAAAACAAAACAAAAAGACAACGTCCCATCTTTGTCAACTTCGGGATTTATTTAAAGTTTCAGTCTGTCAAACCAAACACTTCCGAACATGTCGACTGCCGATGTTCTTTGTTGTGTACAACTTTTTGTTTTTTGCTTTTGCCTGGAGTACGACTGTTTTCATTTAATGAATCAGAAGTAAAAGCAACAGTTTATTTTTGTCCAATGAAAAATCAAAAGATAAAGCTTAAAGAAGCTAAATATTATATTTTAGTTATAACTGTTTACCTCACTCTGGTGTTTTATTTATTCTTCTTCTTCTTATTTAGTAAAACTTGCCATTCACATTGGTTAAAACCATGAATTTAAGCCAGGGGTCTTATCACCGCATTAGATATCGAGTAAACTATCGTATCGAGTAAAATATCGTATTTTTCTAAACACGACAGACACTGATGTTTCGAATGAAAACTCGAGAGATGTAATGTCTTTGGTTACTCGATATCGAATGCTATCATCTCAAGTTACGATATACTCCATTCGATATCGAGTGTCATGATACCAAAATAAAAGATTTCGATAAATTTTGCTCGATATCGTTTGCGGTGATTAGACCCCAGATATGGGAGTTTTAATTTAAGATGGAAAGGTATCAATATTAGCAGACGGACATGGCCAAATCGACTTAGAATTATATGCTCTTTATGTATGCTTTATGGGGTTTTAGATGTATAATAAAAAAGTTTCACACGGAATGACAAATATAGTATACCGTCATTCACCACTAGTGGTGGTGGAGGGTATACAACAAAGAAAGAAGACATTATTGATTGTATACAAAAATTCATTGATGATGCGTCTCTAATAAATGAAGTAGAAATTTCCCTAAAGACTCTAATATTGCAAAATGGAAAAATAAGGAAACAACTGATGAATTTTGGATATAAGTATACTATTTAAAAAATTCTCGGGGGGGGGGGGGGGGGGAGGGGGAAATATTTATCGAAGAATAAGTTAGCTTTATTATTCGTAAACTTTCGCTTTCTTACTCAAATGCCGATGTCCAAACACCATATGGCTTCATTCATTTTTTTTTTAACCAAAGATAACAAATCGACATTCTTTAAATAAGTTAAACTAAGTAAGTCATTATTTCATATAAAATATGGTCGATGCGGAAAAAGTTTGATGTTGCAATAACAAATTGCCTTAAAATAAATTCAAATCAAACTCATAAAGGATCTGAGTATTTCATCAAAACCGTTTTGTGGCCCGATGATGGCGATTATTAATCAGAAATATTGAATATAAAATTGTTTTGCCATAAATTGTTATCTTTATTTTTTTGTTTTTAATAAATTATTATGTAATTTTAAGTTTTTGTTTACTCCCAAATAAAATGAATTGGTAATAAAATAATTTATTTATTTAACAATTTTAATATCCTTTTTATACCCCTCACCAAAGGTAAACGGGTTCATTTATATGAGTTTGTTATTTCGTTTGTAACTAACACAATATTGATTCTAGACCCTATAAAGTCTATATATTTCTGGATCGTAATGAAAAGTGAAATTAAAATTAAACCATCCTTCCGTCGGTTTTCCGAAGACCCCAAATTTGATGGGCACTTGGTTGCTTCATGTTTATTTCAGATATACCAATTTTAATTTTGCTATTGAAATCAAGCCAGGACTGAGGTTTAAGCAAAAATCCACGCTGTCTCTAATTTTTTTCTGTATATCTGGAAGGTGGCAAGAGCCAGCCAAAATGTGGGGGATTGAGCGTGACACTTCTCTTACAAAGACATACAAAGCCAAAGCTTCCAAATTTGGTACAAGCTCTTATCGCATCATGGTGAAGGGTATGTACAATTTGGCAAAGAGGACTATAGCACTCTTACTTGTTTGATTTTAAGTTTTTTTGCACCAATTCTGCCCTTTTTTAAAGTGTCATTTGGAAAGAAAAAGAACACATTTTGTAAGTTTATCTTAAATTCTTAATTTAATTTTTTTCTCACAGTGATTTTTACCTTTTTTTCTTAATGTTTTTACCCTTTTGATCCGTTTTTACAACGCACCTGATGCGTTTTTACATTTCTAAAATGCCACACTTCTTGTTATAATCATTGCAAAGAACAAAACAAAATGATGAAAGCAAGACAAACGTTTCGTTTTGTTTATATTCGTACTTTGGTTTAAAAATACTGGGGTCTAATCACCGCATTCGATATCGAGCAAATTGTATCGACATTTTCATTTTGGTATTATGGCATTCGATATCTAGTAAAAAGTATCGTAATTTGGTATGATAGCATTCGATATCGAGTAACCAAACAAATAACATCACTCGAGCTGTCATTCGATACGTTAGTGCCTGTCGTATACACAAATAAATAAATTTTTTAGCGGCAAAAATATACTTTAAAAGTTTTTTTTGAGAAACAAACGAAAAAAATATGTAAGTTTATTAAATATAATGTTAAAAACACGGCACGGCTGTGGACATATTTTCAATAAAATTTAACTGACAAAACACGTAACTGAAAGCTTCCTCTGTCAGTCGAAATCTTGTTTTAAATCTGAAAAGAAGCATTATGACTACAAAGATTTCGAAAAATATGTATTCATCTTACGCTGCTGCCGGTAAAGACAAAGGGTCACTTTTATCTCTTATCTCTTTTCTAATGCGTATTATACAGCTTTCTTCCTCATCAGACGAAGATAAACAAAACAACAATGAGGTATTCATTTCACAATTTCTTTTAAAAATAAAAAATTTTCGCGCACAAATGCTGTTCAACTTGCTTGTATTTTATTTGTTTACTTTTTGAAAACATATGTTTGAGAATCTATTACATTTTTCCAAACAATTTCGATTCGATATATATCGTATGCGGTGATCTGCTTACTTGACACGTATCGAAATCTAAGTCGATACGATAGTGGAATCGATATCGAATTCGGTGATAAGACCCCTGACTACAAACCAAAATTTACTTCAACGTAATTTCGATACGTTTTATAGACATAAAGCCAAACCTCTGCAACAATCTTAAAATATGCGTTAAGGTTTTTTTTTGAACAGCAGTTTTGACTTAACTGCCTTTTGTTTACGTGCACTTTTGACTTAATTGCACAAAATTTATCATTTTTTGGCATTATTCTTTATAATTTCATACAAGTTCATTTCTTGAGTGACCTTTCTATACCTGCACATTTAATATAAGTGCCCAAAACTTTTGGCATTTCAAAATTATTTTCATACAAAACATTAAAGTTAAATTATTTTCTGTATTTATTCTTTAAAATCCTTGTTTACGTGCATTTTGTATACCTGCATATTTTACATATTTTGGGCAGCCTTAAATTATTTTTATATAAAACATTAAAGTTAGCTGCACACATGAACAAAATAAGGTGGTCACTTTTTCACATAAATATCCAATTTATATTTTATTATCTTTGGGAATTCTCATTGTGTTTGTTAATGTTCCTTTTATATTAATTATATACACATACCTGTATGAAACGATCTGTTATTTGAAATAAAATTTTAATAAATCGTAATTTTTGAATTCTTCTTTTAAATCAAACACTTTACTTTAGCTGCACTTTTGTGTAGGTAATCACAATTGTGTATCTGCACATTTAGTCATGGAAATGCATTCAAGATAACAGCTTTTTTGATTTACCTGCACAAAAAATCGTGCAAAGGAGATTGTGCAGCTAAGTCAAAATTACTGTATATACGAAGAAACCAACATAAAATACCATCATGAAAATTTAATATGCAGTCTATAGGAAATTTAAAACAAAAGATTAGGAAAATATAAATGCCATTGATTTTTATTTTTTCAACAGCATTAAATTTATGGAGTTGCAAAAAATAATTCGTTATGTTAAAAAAATTTTCAAAACGAAATCTGTTTAATGACCCTTAAACAATTTTCTGGTAGTGGCTTTAAAAGAAACACTTTATACTGCCAAAGAAAAAATATATACATTTGCTTATAAATTTTTACTTCAGGGTATTAAGAAAAAAAAAACTTTTTTTACTAGTTATTGGGTGGAAACACTTAAGTTTAGTAAAATTTGTGTTGTTGTTAAACAGTTAAGAACTATTTGTTGGTTTAAATTGTGTTACCAACATAAGTTGTAGTCAATATGGTGTTTTTTTATGGTTTATTGACTCTGATGTTGTTGGGGGATGTTCCAAGCGAAAAATATGCGTGTCATGACTTAGAAATAAACAATAATTGTAAAAAAATAAGACAGCACGACCAAATATACACGAAAATATAGTGGCGTAAGCTTTAAATGTTCAAACCTTACAGTATAGTATGTCATCATTATGACATAGACATCCATTCATCTTTTCAACCAACCACTCATTCACTCACTTAGTCGTGTGTCTATTAAAAATATCTTTTTCTTCTTTTATGTCTGATAATATCAAAATACTTTTTCTGACAAAACTGGGTCATAGTCTGATAGAACGTAAGTAGGTACTCCTACGGATATTTCATATGCGTGTAAATATGTGTTTAACGTTCTTGGTTAAATTTTTTTTTTTTTTTTCAGTATTTTCGTGGGTGTAAACATTGTTGGTACACTTAAATACTTACTACATTAAAACTTTACAAAAAAAGTGATGGGCAAGTGATAAATTTGAGTGACTGGTTTGAATGATTTTTGTTACTATAAACCAACACATGTTCGTAGGCAACGATAATACGATTGTGGCTTCTGGAGAAGTTAAGTTAACCATAATATGGTTACCTGTGAAAATAATCTGATTAAAGTAGTAATAATATAAAGTTTTCAGAGAATTATATTAATATTTTTTATTGTTATAGAAGGGTGTCTGACAATTATGCGTGAAACAAAATATCGGGCAATTGCTTGCCACGGTTTCGATGCCATACCTTTATCCGATGGTCCAAATTTTCGTTAATCTTCCGAATTTACTCATCCTTTAACTATTGCTTATTGACGTACACTTTTTGTTTTCAATGTCCCCAAAGAAAAAAGTCTAACGGTGTCAAATCACATGTTCGTGACAGCCAATTATCATCGCCACGACGTGAGATAATACGGCCATTGAATTTCTCGCACCAAAGAGCCATTGTTTCGTTGGCTGTGTAGCAAGTGGCACCTTCCTGTTAAAACCACATATCGTCTAGGTCCATATCGTCATATCTTTTCAGGTCACAAGAAGTCCGTTATCGTCTCGCGTTAGCGAACACCATTCACGGTAACTGTTTGGCCGACTTTATTCTTGAAGACTATTGCGAACAACAGCAATGTTTTCCACAGAACGAACTGGGCGAGCTGAAAACAGTGCACAATTCTCCCGGTTGTGGACATATTTGGTCGATTATGCTGACCAAAAAAAAATCACCAGTGGACGAAATGCATTTAAATTTGAACGCCCATTTTCATAAAAGGATTCAACAATATTATCGCGCCGCACAATTGTGTACCTCTCCATGGTTGAATTTGACAAACGCTTAAACAAAGAAATGTCAAATTAAGTTGGGCAAAAAACTTGACGTTAAGGTGTGACTCACAAGGAACATCGTGCATTAAGCTGAAGGTCCACACCATGCGTTTATGCGTAATTGTATGTGACAAGTTACACAGCAAAATGCACAGAATGCATACACGTATCAACGCATCAAAGTAGGTTTACTTGTGTATGCGTCGCATGTGTGGTGAAAAAAATCAGCTTTTATTGATGGCCATGGATGACAAATAATATTTTATTTTCAATGTTATCGATAAATATGCTTGTGTGGTGGATTACTTTTTGCTATTTTCTTTCATTAAAAAGGTTTTTAATAAAAGAAAAAGCTTTCGTTAAAAAGGTTGCAATATCTTTCAAGAAAAAAAATACATCAAAATTAATTTTATATACAATTTTTATATTTTGTATGCTATGTATCGATTTGTATTCTATTTATCGATTACTTTTAAGCACTGAGTGCCATCTCTGTTGTGTTTATTATTATTTAAAAAAACAAGTTATATGGAGGAAAAGCTTATGCTGTGAAAAATAACGAATATTTATACAATAAAAGCTTACTCCTTACAACTGTACTTATGTATGAATTCCATAAATTCTTTTTAAATCAAAATTTCACTTCCCATTTTGCCAAAATTGTTTTTTTTTAATAACAATTTCAACACACCAGCTGATCCAAAAAATTATAATATGGCGCATTAAACGCATGGCATGTAACTTGAATTTAGAAACGCATAAAATGGCCAAAAAGTATCAACGCATGAACGCATGGTGTGGACCTTCATTATATCTACAATTTTTCGTTAAATATTAAATTTATTTTCTCTGCGTAATCCCTACAATAAAAATAAAGGAACATTTAATTTAAAATTTTGTATGCATATAGAAAGAAATCAAGTTTTTTATGATTACTGCAAGTACGATTCGTACTCAAAATTTCAAGTACGATAACACTAAAATGTACTCAAAACAATCCTAAATGGGATTATTTTCAAAGATCAATCCTGGAATTTCTTGAAATAAGTAGAAATTCTTAAATCAAAAAAAAAATATATTAAATTTTTCGTTGTGTGTAACCCTCCGGCTTACGCATATTTTGATTTTCTATAGACTTTGAAAAAAGGTCCGGCCAGACTCATGTGCACCACGAAGGGTTAAAAAGTAAATTTGAACTCTTGCTTCTCATTTAGTTTATATTTTTGGTTAAATATGTACATACAATTTCTAAAGAAAAAACATATCGGGCATAATGTTGATGTTGTATGATTTTAAAGGTAAGTAAAACAATCATAACAATTTTTTCTTTTTAAATTCTTTTTTGGTTTTTTTAAGCACGAATTCGGATGAAAACAATTTTATAATTCTTGAATCAAGCGCATTTTGAGATTGATTCAGTCTTAGTTTTATTTAAATCAATCTCATTTTCGAATTATTGCAGGTACGAAATCGTGCTTGAATCAATTTTTCTGTACTTGATTCGGATGGATTGATTATTCTTTTGAGTGTAACATCGAGAAATGTATATCCAAGACCTTATAAAGTAAACGTCTTCTGGGACTTTTGGTGATTGCCTTTAAAAAACTAAACAGTAAAGAAATAGTCTTAGATTTCCTTAGCCAGTTGGCATTAAAAATAATAAACATTTTTTACGTAAACAAAAGCGATATTATCGAAAATTAAGGTCAATACCTCAAAAGGATTATGACTTTCGCATACTTATATTGCCCAATGCTGGGCCATATCGAATGGATTTTAAAAATGTAGACCAAATTTACGTGTTCTATAGCTATTTTTTCTAAAAGTTTAATGAGTTAAGCCAGGATATTGCGTCAGGTGTCGATATTTTCTGGAAAAGTTTACAGGGCGGTTGTAAATGACAAATAAAATAAATTTAGGCAATTTGCCATAAGTTCCCTTGAGTAAGTGTTTGCAAGATGAACTTCTAAACCAAACTAAACAAAAAAATCAAATCAGTGGCAGTGTTACAAATTTTCTTCGCCTCTAAAAAAATAAACGTTACCCAAAACATATTTATTGAAACTAGAGGAAACAAGTAAGAGTGCTATATTCAGCTGTGCCGAATCTTATATACCCTTCACCATTATGCGAGAAGAATACAGAGCAACTAGATTGTCAATATATTTAGGTCGAAAATTATTTGTTCGCATTTAGAGATAAAGACCCAGACAAAAATGTATCAAAATTTATATTTTGTATAATAAAAGCAAGACATATATATTTTATATTTAATATTTGAATTACTTATTTCGAAAAGGACTAAAGTACTAATTTTCGCGAAGTGAGCTCTTGCTGTTTTTTGAGGTACGCACATAGACCGATGAAATACTGCGAAAACACTGGAATTTATTGTTGGACGATAAGCTAGTTTCTATCCGCATTTCACTATATGCTTAGGTTAGATTATCAGGAAACATTCTCCCAAAAAAAATTAGAAAAGCCAAAGATATCAGCAAATAAAATGGGAGAGTGTGTGATAATTGCAAACATTCAAAAAGTCTTATTTGCAAGGATATCAAAGCTTAAACAAAATACCAACAATTAATAGTGAGTTTATCTTTTCCCAGTAAAAAAAATTTGGGGTTTTTGAAGCACTTATGAGAAAAAGCGCATAATCGAGCGCTACAATAAGTGAGCTCTTATACAGCAGTAAATAATAAAGAATAAAATATACAAAAAGCTACTATTTTAGTGCTGACAACGAAGAAGGTTTTAAAGCGAAAAAAATAAAAATATATTATGGTTTGCGAAAATAATTTAAAAATGCCAATTAAACAAGTAAAAGCAAAACATTAATGAATATGTCAATATAGTAAGCCTTTAAAAAAGCACTTTAGGAGTGCTTTTTTTGCATATTAAAAGAAGCGCTTATTGTCAGCAGAAAAAAGTCCTCCAAACCGGGAACACCCCTTACTAAAATCAGGCATCCCATCAGCAGGTTTGCACCGATTTAAGGTATGAATTCATACATAAAACCTGTACTTTTTTACTGGGTTCTTACATACCCCAATACTATTGGTTGGAATTCTCCTAAATTAATTGTAGTTGTATGTAGGTTAAGAAGAAACAAAATAAAAACAAAAACAACTTGGTTAATTGTTTTCGCAAGAAAATCAAAAAATAAAGCAAGTTGCCTGCTTTGTTTTTTTAAGCTGTGCACTTTCCAGTTAATTATCAAAGTAATTTTTGGGGAAAAATAATTTTATTCTCAAAAATTACTTTGATAATGTTGTTTACTATAATTTATTTATTTATTAATTCAATGTTATAATTTTGGAATTCTTTTATGAATCTTTAAAGGGGTAAATCTTATCTTATAATGCAAATATATATTCAAACGTTTATAAATATTTGTGGGTTTCAATAAATTGCATACACTTAATATACCATTTTGTTACTAAAACCACGAAAATTCCAAAATAATTTTCGAAAAGGGCCATCTCCGGAAACTGTAATGTCCATTTACTCCTTAAAATATTACTTAGAATAATTTAATGTTTTTACTATAATAACATTAACAGAGGCTTTCAATTTTAGGATAAAACTGTGCTTCAAAAAGTCAAATGGTTTAAGTGATATTCATTTTGTTGCGTCTCCTGAACGCTTTGTATTTTTTTACCTTATGCTAAGTTCACACTTAGGTTTTTAAACGCGTTTAAGCAAAATGTTGATTTAGCTAATCAAAGCCGTTCACATTACATTTGAGATGATTAAGATGACAGATGCTTAAGAAAAAAAAACACACAAAAAACAGCAAACAAATTTATATTTCTTTAAAGTATTAAAAATGGATAAAAACACTTTTATAAAGTTATTAGAAGATTATTTTAATCATTTTAATGATGAAATTGTGAAAATTAATGAATTATTTAAGGAAAAAATAAAAACATTAAGCAGAAATCTTGGCCGGTTGTACACGATCATGTTGGCGATTCTACATTTGAGGTATGTTCAGTGGATTCTATGTGATTTATGAATTGATTTAGTTGTAATCATGTCAGTTTGAAGTGATTAACAAATCACTTCAATGTATGGGTAATCATCTTGATTTTGAAGTGATTAGAGCTTAATCACGTTCGAACTGCTTAAACGCGTTTAAGAAGCCAAATGTGAACTAAGCCCATTTCGAAATAAATGATTTATTATCAATCGGACGAAATTTTAATTTTACTCACCTGACCATCTTCAATAAAACTACAACAGAACAATAACAACAACGAAACAAAAAAGTTTATTGAACCACATATTCCCTTATTTTTTGTTTGTATCATGTTAAAAACTTAAGTTGAATGTCTTCAATTTATAATAGCTTTTGCGATAACAATTTTTTGCAAAGATGTTTTAAGTTTAATTTTCATGTTTAAAGAAAAACAAAATTCAAAAATAGAAAACATTTTTGCACAATGTACTCGAACTTAACTGTTGCTTTTTTCATTAAAACTTTTCAGACTTTTCGATACCCAGAGGCACAATCCAAAAAAGTATTGAGTATTTGTGTACAAAAGAATTGAATTTTAATTGATTAAAAAGCACTCTGAACATTTGTTTCAGCACTAAGAGTTATTTAATCCAATGACAAAAAGTGTTCTAAAAACGCCACAAGAGTCGTAATAAATATCAAGGATTAAATACTAAATTGTAACCTTAAACTTAGTTTTATTTAAAATGTAAAATTTAATTGTAATTATTTAGCGATTGGCTTAATTTTTTAATTATTTTTAATATGTCAGAGAAAATTAAATCGTGGGTGTCTATGGAAATATCTGAGTTAAGAAAGCATGTTAAATGGCTGTAAGAAGAGTGCAATTAAATACTTAATTGCAATCTTAGGTATTTGTCTTGTCATAAGGCTGTCTAATCAAAGTGGGTAATAAAAAATACGTTTAAATAACAACTTAAAATAACATAATTGGGCTATTCACAAGGTGTGCTATCAAGTCATATCGTCCTAATGTCCTAAATAATATTTTACAATTGTTTAAAAAAAAATATTGTTGTGTTTGAAACAAAATGCTGTGTTCGTTATTCCGTCGTAACTGTATATTAGAAATCTAAATTATAAGCGCTTGCCCACAGCAGTCATATATATTTCTTGTAATTATTTTAAGACATATGACTTTACAATTTTATGACTGCCTTGTGAATAGCCCAAATATATATAAAATATTAGTAGTGTAAATAAGTTCCTAACAGATCCTTCCACTTGTCAGAAATTTGAAAGAAGAAAGTTTTCTTACTTGCAATGAGAAATTATAACTTGAGAATGTATTCTTCTATATAAAGTACAAATACAGAACATTAAATTAAAAACAGAACAATTTAAGGTTTTTCACTAGAAAGTAATTCATACGGAACAAAGCTCTATGATACCGTACATATGTGGCCTTAGATGAATATGACAAACTTAGTATGCCCTAGCTCAACATCAATCCCTCCACCACTGATGGTGAATGAAGGAATTGAAAAGAAATAATAATAATAATAATTTGATGAAATTTTTATTACACGTTTAACTGTAATAAAACTGGCTTCAATGGCAGAAATTAAAAAAAAGAAGAAAAATTATAACACGCTGTCAATTTGTAACCTTTTGCTGTGAGCCTGCGAGTTCTTTAAAATGTTTCTTGACATTTTATTAATAATAAGGATGTAAAATAAATGAAAACAGTCAAACATGACAAAATAAGACAAGCACAAATATTTATATTGTTGTACTCGTAAGTAGGGCGTGAAATTTCATGCATTTATTATTAAAAAATATGAGCATAGAACATGGTTAAAAATTCTAAAATATGCTTTAAATATAATAAAATTAATTAAAGAAAAACTGACAAAAGACATCAAATTTTTTAAAAGTAAAATTAATTGTTACTGACTTCACTAAAAATTTAAAGCCATAAACAGAGAACTGTTTTTTTTTTACCAACAACAAGAATTTTGCATTTCATTAAATAAACTGGATTGAAAAAGTGTTTCTGTTCAAAATTTTTCTTATTAATCAAAACAAACTGCAGAAATTCAACCTATTCTTGAGGATTTTCATGGCGTGCATTCTCTCTTTTTGGAACTAATGAATGGTTTTTTGTGTGTTCGACTCTAAAATTTTAAACACATATTTGAAGATTTTTGTAAAATATAAAATCATCTTCCCAATCATTAAAAATAACACAGCAGATAAACGTTGAATGCTAATTTTTCAAATCGAAAATGGCGCTTAAAGCATAATAATAACAATAATAATCAAAGTGTAGTTATTCCGCTTTTTATTGGTTGCTTAGGACAGGTCATCAGGAAACTTCATCCAAAGATTCTAGAAAAACTAAAGATATTAAGCGAAAAAAACTTTTAAGCGAATAAGAATTATAAGCAACAGTTTTACTTGTAACAATATCAAAGCTTAAACAAAATCAAAAAGTATCACTTTTGTATTTCTTGCTTTGATACTTTTTACTGAATGAAGAAAATTTTTTTTGTAAAGCGTGTTTTTTTAAGTGTCACAACTTTGAGTTGGCATCACTGCTTTGCTTGAGCACCCATTTAACAGCTGATAGTTGATTTTTGTTTACTTTTTCTTTGAAATTTCATTATAAAATTTTTAATCAACATAATTCGTTGAATGGGCTGAAGCACAAATTCATATTGATTTTGCATTTTCATTCAAAATTTTATTTTCCGATGAAGCATTTGGAGTGAGGAGAATCCACAAGCTTTTGTCGAAACACCATTACATCCACAGAAAATTTCTGTTTCGTGCGCCTTATAGGCTGGCTGAGTCATTGGCCCATATGTCTTCAAAAACGATGATGGTCAGAATGTTACTGTCAATGGTGAACGGTATAGGAACATGATTTGCAATTTTTTCGTACCTCAGTACGTGGCATTAATCTTGATGATAGGTGGTTAAAACATGACGGAGCTACATGCCACACAGCGGGTTATACAATTGATTTACGCAAAGGCTGCGAAAAGTTGTTGAAAATTGGTGATCCAGATTGCGCCCTTTACGCGCCAGCCGTGGCGGTTACATGGCAGAAATCATATTTAAACATTAATTTCATAAAAGTTTCTTTCCAATAAAGCCCGTTTCCTTTATATTTAAAATATATTTCCTTGTTTTATTATGACTTTAACTTGTGTCACTCTATAAAAAAACACCCTTTATTTTATGTTTGATTTAAACTTCCAGCCTTAAATGCCCGTCTATACCAGAGATAATTATAGCGACATATATTGCAGTAAATGTCAAAATTATGTTATCTTTAATGTAGACAGCAAATTTTTGTACATATTTATTGCCGGCAATTCATGTCGCAATAATTGTTAGTCCATTTTCGTTGACAATTACTGCTATCATAAAACGTCAAATTTGGTTGTCAATTGAAAAAAAGAAGCAAAAAGGAAAAAAAATAGAAGCAAATTGCGTGAGAAAAAAATTAAATTTGTGAAATGGTAGCAAATTATAATTGCAGTAAAACAATTAAATTAAAGAATTTAATAAACAATAAAATAAAATTACAAAAATTATTTTCATTAATATAATTTTTTCTTATTCGACCTTTATTGTTTTAATTTATATTATTTGTTTTAAGTTTGAGATCTTTTTTATAAAAAAAAATATTAATTTTACTTTATCAAAAAAAAAAAAATTAATAAAATTATTTATATTTTTTTTTATAAAAAAAGACCTCAAGCTTAAACAAATTAATACACATTTAAATAATAAAGTCGAATAAGAAAGAATTTATATTAATAAAAATAATTTTTGCAAGATAGCGCCAGTTTTTACACTGCACCTTCTTCCTTGATTTTTTTCAAATTATGATTTAACATAAATACGTTTTCCCATGCCTTTAACATAAGCTGAGCAATAAGAAATATTGCTCTGTTATTCTGCCGACGTCATTGCCAACCTGCTGAGATATTTATCTTTAGTGTGGACCTAGGGTAACCCATATTCGGCCAAGAAAATTCAAACATAACATTTTTATAAATGTATACTCTTTCTTTAGTAATTTGAGTCTTCTGAATCCAAATCTGTTGTCGGTTTGACGCTGCCTTGTCCATGAGTCCCGGAAATGGGTGTTCGCAAGTGCGAACACTGGCTGCTATTTGACATGAATTTGCAATATCAACAAATTTTTGTTCGTTTATAAAAATGTGAAAAATAAGATAATAACAAATGAGCAATGTTTCAAAATATATTTATTAGGATATTAAAATAATAATGTCTTATTTTAAATGAAATTTTTCAAAGCATTTTGGATGCAAATGCATTTTTGGCACATCCATTTGATTGGTTTGCCACATCCTTTAAGTTGGCACCTGCGAAGTTTTTCTTGTGTCTGAACTGTTGGAATATGCTCCCTAACAATATTTGGCATCTGATAACTTTTTTTTTTTTTTTTTTTTTTTTTTTTTTTAAATATAATTGATTTTTTTTTTTTTTATTTTTTTAATTTCCTAATCCACTAACACTAACACTCAACTTAACATCAAACAACGGGCGAACCTAATTGACAGTACACTTTTTAAAAATCAAATTAATAGAAGAAATAGCATTCCTTACCTTTGACAGCTTATCATCTTTATCCAGGTTATTATTGTTGTTGAAATGAAGAAAGCGTTTGATCTCTTTGAATTTATTTCTTGACATAGTTTGCTTGACAATTGAATTTCCAAGGCAAGGATCTTTTGACCAGTAGTCATCAATGGATGGTAGGGTATTATATCCTGACAAAATCAGTATTCAAAAAAAATTGCATACGTGTTAGACTGCATTAGAATAAAATCAAACATTTCTTTATCAAAAAACTTTTCAAACAATTGAATTGGTGAGAAGTCACTGATTTCAGCACGTAGCTTTGCTTGAATGATTTTCAATGGTTCTGCATTAGGATTCAGTTTTAAATCAAACTGCCTATTGGCGTCACATTTCTTTGTCCATTTTGGGTGGTCAAAAGAGTCCAACGGTTTGTAAGTAGAACTTTCACTTTAACGGCGGTGATCCTCAGGATGCCACTGACGGTAATTGCGATCCAAGTCTTCAAAATCTTCATCATTTCATATGTTTCTGCAAGCTCGCACGTAGAAGGTTCCTGGATAAAAAAGTAATAACTAGTTAACTTACCATGTCGTTGATTGGAATAAGGTCTTCATTAAACATTTCTTCATCTGTGACATCACCAATATTTTCTGGTGGTAATACAATTATAGACTCTATTGGGTTTTCAAGTTCTTCGTCACTTTCTATAATTCTTTCAATTTCTTTCATAGTGAGCACACGCCGATAAGCCATTTTTCATTAATTAACTTTGTTACGTTTAAAGAGATCTTTACAGCTCAGCAAATATCACTCAACTGTTTGTATCTGTTCAAAATACAATGTGTTGCAAAAAAAAACTTTGTTTTACCTTAACTGTAGTCTACTTGTAAAAAATCAACGCAAAACAAATCACTAAAGGCCATGTCAGATAAAACTTTTGCATCGCGTTGCGTTAGAGATTCGCTTTGACATCTACAAAACGAATCGACGAGTACACTCGCTTCTGTACCCCTTATAATTCCTCTCACCCCTCTTGCCTATAAAGTAAGAATCGCAACGACAAAAATCGTATGATGTGAATGGGCACTAAGATGAAATATACATACTTATACGAAACATGTCACATAAAGTACTTTTAAAGCAGAGCGAAGCGAAAAGTTAGGCAACTCTCATCTTTTTTCGCGCTTTGACAGTCTGCAAGTATAATTTTTTTTATTTATTTATTTATAACAAACAATTAGTGTGTGTTGTCAAAGTGTTTATTGTGGCATATACCTTTTGCGTTACGCTTCTATCAAAGTTAGGAACGTCACGCAAAGCGATGAAGTTTTATCTGATACGGCAGTAAGCAACAGAAATTGTGCATTTGAAACTTAAAGCATCTTGCATTTACCGTTATCTGGATTGCTTGTATGTTTTGCTAAATAAAACTACACTTTAAATGAAAGAAGCGTATTCTCCAAATAGCAGCCAATGTTCGCACTTGCGAACAGTGAAACAAACAGCTATAATTTAGTAGAAATATTATTTTTTATTTAAGATTTTTATTTATGTTTGGTCATTTAAATTATTTAGACTAATTTCCTCTATTTAGTTTGAGCATTTTTTTTAACAATTTATGTTTTTTTTGCAGTTATATAAAAATCTTCCTAAAAAGCGTCCCCAAAAATACCCTTTCAGGCAAAACATAAAACACATTTTTGATTTTTTTTTTTAACGGCTAATTAAAATTAAGACTTGTAAGTAAAACTTTTCAAATATATACATACATACACATATGTAAGCAAACTAATATGAAATGTTTTATCTGGTCGTGCGTTTTCAGCTTATGTATGTATATCTTGTGAATAATTAATATGTACACACTTGCTTTTATGCGTATACGTATGACTGTGTGCATCAGAGTTGTCTGAATATGTTTCATATTCGTCGCTTAATCGCCAAAATTCATCAAATATAATTATCCTACGATTTTTTCTAATAATAATTTGCCAAATTTAATATTCTAATGATTTTTGTTAAAAAAAATCGCAAAATTTGTTTTTTCTGTATTTGATAATCTCTGTATACGTACTAAAAAAACTTCAATGATTTTAAATAAAATCAACATTTGTCAACCGATTGTAGTTTATGGCTAACTGTATTCGTAATATGCCTACAGGCAGAGAAAAAACATCTTTAAATGTGGTCACCTCCAACAAAACTATTTGTAAAGAAAATTTTAAACATATTATTAATTAATCGTCTATCAAGAAGCTACAACCATATTAAGTTTGCCTCTAAACATGTTATGGTTGAATATAACAATAATTTGTTTTAAAATTAACAATAGTATTTTCCTCTTTTTCAAGAGCAACATGCTATGGCTGAAAACCAACAATGCTATTATAAGTGTTAAGCATGTTTTAGTTATTTCTGACCATAATATGTTCGGAGGCAACCATAATATGGTTGTGGCTTCTTGATGGAGATCTAATTCAACCACAATATGGTTGTCGGTGACAATAATATTGTTAAATGAATCATAATATGTTCAAAATATTCTTTAAAAATAGTTTTGTTGGAGGTGGACCATATTTAAACATGTTTTTTCTCTGGGTGTAGCTATTCGATTAATTATAAAAATGTTAAATTTTTGGTCTTATATTTTTTATTATAAATTTTTGAAAACAAAAAATAGCAATCATTTTGCTTTATAAAATGTACCGCCACTTTATTCTGAATATCTCCGTGACTGATAAAGATATAAATAACTATTGCTTAAATGGCTAAAAAGGAATTAAAATCCATATCAGTTACTGGTAAATTTATTTAAATCGGTAAAATCGTTCATTCCTAGATGAGATATATTATCATAATCGCCTTATTTCGGGCGAAGTTTTGGTCTAGCCTAGACGTGATAGAACCAATTTGTGAACAGATTTAGATTCAGCAAGCTAAAGTCAAATAAAATCACATAATAAAATTCTTGATCCCAATTTTTTTTTTTTGTTTTTTGCCGACCAGTGTTATTAAAGGTATTCACGTCAAAAGTTGCACCCTTGCGAAAAAGCACTTCACTTCACTTAAATGGCTATTACAGAACGTTTGTTCCTGTAGCCGAACGAAGAATATTATTCCATGCGCCTCGATCTTCCGCGCTCCTTCTCCAATTTATTACACCAAGCTTTGAAATGTCTTCCTCCACCTGATCTTTCCATCGGAGTTTTGGTCTTCCTCTTCTGCGTGAACCATCACCAGGCGCGTATTCGAATGCCTTTTTAGCTGGAGCATTTTCTTCCATTCGCACAACATGACCTAGCCAACGCAATCGGTGTAGTTTTATGCGTTTCACAATGTCAATGTCGGCATACAGCTCATACAGCTCATGGTTCATACGACACCGATATTCTCCGTCAACGCAGATGGGTCCATAAGTTTTACGAAGAATTTTTCTCTCGAATACTCCAAGTACTGCCTCGTCTGCTTTCGCAAGTACCCATGCTTCAGAGCCATACAACAGCACGGGTAGTATCAGTGACTTGTAGAATGTGATTTTTGTCTGTCGAGAGATAGTTTTGCTCTTAAACTGCTTACTTAGTCCAAAGTAGCATCTATTAGCCAGTATAATTCTTCTTTTAATTTCAAAACTGATGTTGTTCGTTTTGTTTATGGCGGTTCCGAGGTAGATAAAATCGTTGACTATTTCAAAGTTATAGTTTTCAACTTCCACTGTTGGCCCGAGTCTACTGGACGTCCTGTGCGTTGATACCATCAACTTTGTTTTATCTGCGTTTACCACCAGACCCACTTTAGCAGATTCTTTTTTAACTTTTTCAAAGGTGGCAGTCACTGCTCGCAGCGTTCGACCCATGATGTCAATATCGTCAGCATATGCAAGTAGCATGTGTTGTTTTGTGTATAGTGTGCCAGTTCTATTCACATCTGCGTCTCGTATAACCTTTTCCAGCAGGATATTAAAGAGGTCACACGAGAGACTATCTCCTTGTCTGAAACCTCGCTTGGTACTGAATGGCCCGGAGAGGTTTTTTCCTATTTTGACTGAAGATCGCGTATCAGTAAGACTCATTCTGCAAAGTCGTATAAGTTTTGCCGGGATACCAAACTCAGACATGGCCTGAAAAACCTTTGATCGTATGGGGCTGTCGAAGGCGGCTTTGTAGTCGACAAACAGATGGAAGGTGTCGATTTGTTTTTCTTGAGTCTTTTCCAGGATTTGGCGTAGTGTGAATATCTGGTCGATGGTGGATTTGCCAGGTCTAAAGCCGCATTGATATGGCCCAATAATCTCTCCAACTTTAGATTTAAGTCTGTCACACAATACGCTCGAAATTATTTTATATGCAATGGGCAGGAGACTTATTCCTCTGTAGTTGGCACATATAGTCTTGTCTCCTTTTTTGTGCACGGGACATAGTATGCTGAGGTTCCAATCATCGGGCATGCGTTCTTCTTGCCAAATAGAACAAACAAGCTGATGCATGCGCCTTATCAGCATGTCACCTCCGGTATTAAACAGCTCAGCTGGTAATCCATCGGCTCCTGCTGCCTTATTGTTCTTTAGCCGAGATATTACTGCTTTCACCTCATTTTGGCAAGGCGGTATGCATTCAATACCGTCCTCCGCGATTGGTTCTGAAGTATCTTCGTCGCCGCTACAACCAGATACCAACAATTCGGAAAAGTGATCTTTCCACATCCTCAGCACACTTTCTGTTTCAGTCACCAGATTACCTTCTTTATCTCTGCAGGAGAGTGTGCCTGTACCAAAGCCTTCGGTTTGATGTTTAACTCTTTGGTAAAATTTTCGGACTTCATTTTGACTCCTGTACATCTCGATTTGCTCACACTCCCGCCTTTCCATTTCTCTCTTCTTCTTTCGGAAAAGGCGTTTCTCCTCTCTCCTTTTCTCCCGATACCTCTCCTTCGCATTACGTGTTGCTACCGATTGCAACGTTGCCATATATGCGACATTTTTTGCTTCAGTAGCATTACGGCACTCCTGGTCATACCATGGGTTCCTTTGGGGAGGCTTTTGGTACCCAAGTACGGATTTTGCTGCATTTTCCATGGAGTGGGCAATGATTTGCCATTGTGCTATTACATCATCGGGACGAAAAAGCACAAGTGCAAAAACATAACAACCACATAGACAATTATGTCGCACAAACGATGCAAAATTGTCAGGGTCTAAAAGTAAGTGCAAGATAAGATTATCGGAGTAAAAGCATAAAATGTTTGTAACTGTGTATGGCATTGCCAAATTGAAAAAAATGCTTTAAAAGAACTGATAAAATCTACTCTACACTAAACAACAACGCAGAAATACCAGGACTTAAAAAACTGCAGTCACAAAAAAATTGCTTTTTCTTTCACTTTTTGATTTTTCATTGAACAAAAATAAACTGTTGCTTTTACTTCTGATTCATTAAATGAAAACAGTCGTAGTCCAGGCAAAAGAAAAAAACGAAAAGTTGTACACAACAAAGAACATCGGCAGTCTGCATGTTCGGACGTGTTTGGTTTGACAGACTGAAACTTTTAATAAATCCCGAAGTTAACGAAGATGGCACCATGTGTTTTTGTTTTGTTTTGATTTTGCAGTTTGAAGTGCGTTTTCCTATTATATGTGCGTTCGTTTACTTTTCCAGTAAAATCCCAGTAAAATCCAGTAGGTGAGTAATATGAAAATTTTGCAAGTTCATGTGTACGCGAACGCATTTCAGTAAAATCCAGTACACATTTGTACAAATTTTGGGGTAAACGAACGCAGCTTATGTCTTTAATCACTTGTTGGAGGATGTTTTTAGGATATGTATTTTGCTTTACTCTTATTTTTGTACATACCAAAAATTATTTTGTTAGTGAATGTTCACAATAGAAGTACGTGATGGCTCGATGAGATTAACAACACAGGTTAAAATTAATGATATTTCATTATTTCTTTATTGTCAACTTGTGACGCAACCTTATGTTTTAATTCCTTAAATTTAAGAGATAATATTTAATTCAAGCTTACAATTGTAAATTAAACTAAGTTATTTTATCTTACTTTTTGGTTTCAAACCACCAACTCTTCTATTTGAGAATATGAGGCACGTTGTGCGCAACTACTTGTGGTTCAAAAGGCAATTATTTGTAAAAAAAAGAAAGACCGGATGTAAAATTTTACAAATGGTCAAATATAAATGACAAGTGCACAAATAGTGTTCAATAAAATATTGTTAATAGAAAAATTAACACCGGTTACTTTTCAGGGCTGCATATTCCGTAAATATACTTTATATCAATTCAGATATCTTTAGAAATACAAACTAAATAAACCAAAGAAATCACATACATATGTATATAAAAACGATAATGTTATTTAAAGTTTTATTTAATTTCAAAAAATTAAAAAGATTGTTAAGCATTAAAATAAAGTGAAGTGAAAGAACTCTCAACAACTTTTATATAAAAAAATAACATTTCAAGTGCTACGGCATTCCCTTGCTACGAAGCAGGTTTGTAAGGGAGAATACTTAAAAATAACGGTATCAAAACATTCAGTGTGTAAAGCTGATCGTTACATCCAACAATTTTTATATGCGCTGAATAATGCGCTTTATTTTTCAAAAATGTATTGCTTCAAAGTGGGAAATCGCCATATTAAATTAATGTCTTCCGTAAGCGAGATGGTAAGCGCAACTCTTACATTTCTCCCTTACAAACCTGCTTCGCTCGAAGCACTTTTTTTATTGGGTAGATACAAATTCACGTCAAGTGGCATCACTGTCAAAAAAACGGTAAAATAACAAAAAACACAAAGCGGAATACAAAAAAATAAGAAAATTATTGAAAATAAGCAGATTTTTTTTTTGTTTTTGTTTTTTTTAAGAAGATACATAAGCCAGACATTTTGACTATTAAATTAAATGCAAATTATTTAATTGCCATTTTCAAGTTAAATTTTTTCTTTACAATAATTTTTTTTTATTTTTTCGATATTTTAAAATTAATAACCAACACTAGAAATGTCGTTTACTTAACACAAACAGCTGACTTTATGATAACAAGTGTTGTTTAAAATGCTACAGAATGGCAAAATCGTTAATTTGCTTGTTAAATTTTTTAAAAATTACAACTATTGTTGAAATTAATTACAGAATCGCACTACTGGAATACTTACCTATCTAAAATTTATTATTTTATTTATTCGACTTGTAAATTAATAAAATTAATCATTTTATGTATTTTTCAAAAACTTCCGTTGTTTAAAAATAGTGGCAAGTGCTGCATCTTTGAATATTGTCAAATGTGAGGTGCGTTTTTTTAAAAAATGATTTCGGAAATGCTCAAAATTGAAGGGTAAAAAAAATTGACGTGAATACCTTTACTGTATAATGTTTTCTGATATGTTTTTATAGCATTTATAAAGGTTATTTGAAATTTTAAATTAATTGAGCAAAATACGTGCAAAAGCATAATTTGTGAAGCTTATTTTGATTTTAAAAGACGTGCCCTTTTCTTTTTTAAAGTCCTTTTTTAGTGCCACTTGTTTTGTAAATAACCCACTTTTTGGTACTTTTTTTAAAATATCCAACGGTAGCGCTGGTCTAGAGGTACGAAAGCGAACATGTTTTTAACAAACAGATTTTGATATTGGCATGTCTAAATCGTCTAAGAATTACTCAGGGAGGACTTTCCTAAAGCCACTTCGATGAATATATCTTGGTGTTACACCCGGATTGAGAAACCCCATTTAGCACTCCTGACGGTGCACTATAGGTAATTTGACCCGAAATCATTTTTTACACTATCAACAAAATGCTTTTGCTAATGGCGTTCGATTACGAATATGACAAAGCATATAACTGCATATAAGGTTTTCGCAAAAAACAAATATCAGCTGATTTGTGGGCAGTCGAAGTTGAGACTTCCAAGAAACGTTCATAGTGCAGCATTAAAAGTGTAAGGTTTTTTTTAACTAAACAAAAAGAAGAAAGTCGTGCATAATGTGTAGAAGAGACGGGATAGTTGGTAAATAAAAAAAACCTTCTGTTAACAAAACGTGTAATTCTAACTTACTGCTTGTTCATCTAATTCGGAACGAAGACTTCGTTCGCTTACATTCAAAACAAAAACAAATTATAAAATATTGTTTTTGTTTCACATGTAACTTAAGCGAACGAAATCTTCGTTCGAAATCGATGAACAGGCCATTAACCTCAAATAAATGACTTTTTCCACATATACAAACTTCGCATAAGCTTTTGATAACATTGGCCGTGGACTGCCGTGGTGAAAAGTGTTAAGAAAGAATTCTGAACTTTTTTTATTTTTTTTTTATTTTACGTTGCGATTTTTTTCGTTTGTTGATTGATATCGTTTTCTTTTAGACAGCCTCAGCTTAAATTACAGCGAACTTTCTTATGTCTTGATTTGAGAAAAAAAATTAAACGAAAAAAACTCATGCTGTTTACAGTGTTTTTATCAGTGAAATTGATTTAAATAAAGGTTCAAAAAAATTTTTGGCCTCGTTAAAGCAAACTTAAAAACTTATTTTTAAGTTGGCACAAGGCTCACGGAAAACCTAACGACTTTTTCAAGCTAAACCAAAACTGATTTTGTCTGCATGGCTTGTACGCCATTTTGTTGGCCCCCTTGCGTGTTTTCATCGTGCCGAATTTCAAAAAATGTTTCCATTAGTTTTCGAGAAATTCAGTTTTTTTTTTACTTTTTTTTCATCCCTTAAAAACTCGAATATACCAAAAATCAAAAACCCCAGCGTTCCTGTCCTTTAAAAACTCTTAAATTCCAAATTTCAGCCATATCGGTCCAAAACTTTGCCTGAAATTATTTTTGTCCTAAAAAGTAGGTCAAGTTAGGAAGTGTGCGGGGGAGAGATATTATTTAACAAATTTGTTTACTTTTTATCTTTAAAGGAAAATGCAACATAAACGAAGTTTAAATAGAAAAGTTTTTAAAATTTGGGCGATAAAAGAAGTACTTTTATTACCTTAATTTTTTTGTAATAATAAAGGAACTATAAATTATTGTAAAAGAAGTAATTGTAAACAAGTCTATTTTTCTTATTTTCAATGAATGTTTTTCCTTCCACACCATAAACTAATTAAATTTATTTAATGACTAAGACGAAACACTTAATGAGTTTTGTGGCGTGATAATTAATTATACAGCTTCTTTATCATCGTAGTTTGTGTTTTACTTGTATGTATTATTTTTATATTTCTGTTAGATTTTTTCACTGCATATCAATTCTACAATTTTAGGGTTTCATACACGCATTATAACAATAATATGGATATTCACAGCAGATTGGGAATTGGGTTATCTTATTAAAAAATTAATAATAACCTGCAAATGAATGGCAGACTAATGCGCCTCAGGCAATTTGGTGGCAGGCCACGTGGAACTTTTGGCGTATTCCAATTTGGTTTGTCTACACAGAAAAAAATGATTTTCATATTTGAATACGAAAATCGCATATTTGATTACAAAATTTTTGAATTTCCTGCGATTGATGAAAAAGTTTGTAGGAATAATTATTGAAATTTGAGTCAACAACGAAGTTTATTGAGTCAATAAAAAAGTTGTTGCTCAAGATAATTTTATTCAAAAAAATGTTTACGTGATTTGGTAAAATAAATTGTTGGACAATTTTGAATAAATCAAACAAAATGTTTATCGAATCTTTATTTTTTTTACTTATTATGATGTGCTAAATTCCTAATTTTTATTCTTTGATAAATACACTAAAATTTATAGTGGGGCAAGAAGCTAGTTCCTATTCACATTTCTCTAGTTGCTTAGGACAGATGATCAGGAAACCTTTTTCCAAAGACTTTGGAAAAACTAAAGATATTATTCAACTAAAACTGTAAAGCGAATGAGAATTATAAGCTAAAAAATGGTCAAAAGTTGTAAGAATACTGTCTTTAGTTTGATTCAAATATTTTTTTTATTGAATGTGAAGAAATATTTTATTATTTCATTATTAAATATGTTTTATTGAGTGCTTTTTTCAAAGTGTAATTTTGATACATTTTTTCATTGAATCAAAGAAATAGTTTGTTGACCTAAAATTTTATTTTAAACAAACTGTGTTGTTGAAAATTTTCTTGAGATATTTTTTCTGTGTAGAGACTATTTACAGCCCCAAAACTACTATCGGCCAAGGTGACCTGATAAGTCGCTTAGTCTATCCACTATTCCTTACTTAATTTACAATAGAGAGACTTAAGAAACATTTAAGATTGGTTATGATTAATTATATTTCTGCCAACGAATGTAACAAATTGCAAGAAAAAAAATAATAATTCTATTTCCAGGAAAAACATTATTTTATTTAATTTTAATGTAAATTTAAGTAGATTTGCATAAAAAATTGTATGGCATTAAACGATGCTAATTTCAAAGCAAATTTTAATACGCAATTAATTGCTAACGGGGGTAATATTGGGCTGCTTTAGTGCATTCAAGCAATTTATGGGCATAGTATTTGATCAAGTATATAAAATTTGCAAAAGAAGAAGTAAATTTAATCATTTTTTTATTTTGCCTTAAGAAATTTTATTTATTTGCAAAGGATTATCAAGAAATTTGACTAACGAATAAAAAGAATAGTTTTTGCAAGGAAACGGGATGAAAAAACATGAAAAGTATCTGCATTATCATCATTATTATCATCATCATCTACTAATTAGGGTTGTTGCTTTAGTTTCTGAACATTACCCGTCTTACGTCTACGTTTTTTATTTAATTGTTGTTCTTGTTTCCATTTCGTGTTTCAGGGAAATTTAAAGAGTACTTAAGATTAATTAGTTCAGATACTGAAAACACATAACGCTACCTATAAAAATTGTTAATGAAATTTCATTTTTGCTTTTATAAGAAAGTTCAAAAAGTTTAAAACAAAGAAAGACATTAACAATATAGAAAAAAATGTTTTTTAAGGCGAAAAAAAAGACATCGCAGAGAGAAAAATAAATGACAGAAAAAATATTCGCAAAAGAATGGAGTTTAGATGAAAGCAATAAAAATGAATTGTTTACATAAACTGTGCGTTCTTATTATAAAAATCATAATGAAGGACCATGCATTTTCGTGCACGAGGTTTTAATCCTTTTTTCTACGATTTTTTTTAATAACACTATGCTAGTTGCAAAATTAGACAAGCCAGGCACATGGCGTTTTAGCATAATTCGGGTAAGCTAAATCCAATGGCGCCAACCGTTTAGTAATTTCAAAAACTAAACCGTTTTTGAGTTACGCGAATATATGTTGTGCAACCTCCTCCATTTTCGAAATCTATCTTCGAGCACGATCTTATAGACCGGGTTAGTTTTCCTGAATGCCAAAATAAACTCAAGAATTACAACTACTGTCCATATGAACCAATATAAAAAAAAATTTCACTTAAATCTAGTTTACCGACGCAGCTCCAAATAAAAAAAGTATCTAGGGGGATAGAAAATTGAAAAATAGAAGAAAAAATTAAATAAAACTATTGGTGTAAACGCTTAGTTTTCGAGTTATGGACGTTTTTAGTTTTCATAGAAATATGTGATTTGGCTGAAGTGCAGCTTAAAGGGCTACGAAAAAAAATAAAATAAATATGCCACCCGATTCAGAATAAAAAAAGGAAAAAAAAAAACGATTGTAAATATGTATTTTGTTTTTTATTTGCATATTATTTTCCTTTTTAGGTTAATTTAAGTATTTTTTAGGTGCAGAAAAGTTTTAGTTAGCGAAGCCGGTCGATGAACAAAATGAAGCGGTGAACGTGGTGTCTATTGGGCGGAACTTGAAAGGCAATTCTAATCCGCTGGAATCACCGTCTGTACCTTTAAACAAATGTCCTTGCTTTACGGCATAAAGTCGTCTTCTTAAACATGCTGTGATGACTCTTTTAAGTAGAAAATATAAGCCCTGATAAGCCAATAAGTAATTTGACTCTTAAAACTAAATATGTATATAATTTTTTTCAAATGGCCAACTCTAATAATCTAATAAATTTAAACATCTACAAAAAAAGAAATTCAAATTATCTTACACAAAACTTTTTATTTACACAAGGAGGCAGAAGATTTGACACCTTTCTAAGAACAAACCATGATGGCTTACGCGGATTGTTTAAAGAATAGTAAAAAAATAGTTCTAACTCTGACTTCGACTCCATCCGGTGAAATTTTTTAAGTCGCACCCCGACTGCAACTCCAAATCCAACGCCGACTCCTTAAGGCTTAATGTATATGAGACTGGTCCTTATTTGACTTTTAATTCTTAATGCAATTTCTATTAAATGGTTAAATATAGCAAGAAAATGACTTTGTTAAAGTTTCAAATCGATTTTTTTATTCTAACACGTGCCGCATTAAGCTTTAATACTGACAAGTCCACTTTTAATATGTGAACTAAGCTGGTCCATAATCCAGTTAATAGGTCTGCGCGCAACTACAACAATCCAACAATAGAAATAACTAAACGCATTTTGTTTGTGTGAAAAATGATAAGGCATTTAAGAACAAAAGCAATTGTTTGTATGAAAAATGGTAGAAATGTTAAAAACAATTGCTACAAAAACAATAGCAGCAGGCGTTTCGAGCAGACCTTCCAGTTGGATAATGGGCTGGTCCTTATTTTATCATTTCAAAATTTTTAAAGCAGACCCTTTTAAATTTTTTTTTTTATTTTGGAAAATATTAGAAAATTTTGGAGTCGGAGTCTCAAGTTTTTGTTGGTACGTCCACTCCGACTGCAGTACAATAACTTCAACTCTGGCTCGACAACTCCGGCTCTGACTACACCGTCCTTGAAACTTGATCTGAAGGTTCGAATTCGGCTGCCGGATCATTGTAGTGTCACGCAGGCTAAAATTTCCGCCATAGTTAAGGCTGGAAGCTAACTGACTATCAAGTTTACTAATATCAAGGCTACCATTGCTGGCCTAGCGGGTGCTTATACGAAATCAAGGTTAACTGCAGAATGTCGGAAAGCATTCGAAGTAATACTTATATGGATAAGAGGCCATAACCCGATAGCAAATGATATTTGTTCGTCACCAAAATTTATTAATATTGAAAAGTTTTCAGCTTTGAAGGCGAAAATATAACCCGCGGCTATAGCAAATAAAGCTATTTTGTTTACAAAATAGCTTTGAAAACATTCGTATATTTTAGGAAAATGTTAAATGAAAAATTATCAAACAATGAAAAAATCTACCAAGAAAAAAATACTAACCTCTTCCGCGTTATTGCTCTTTGCAATTTTAATATATTTTAAGTGTTAAATTTTTCCAAAAAATGTTTTACAGACACACTTTTTCTGTAAATTGGCGAGTAGTTTCCTTACAGTCACAGGTTAGTGAGAAAAACAGTTGTGGGTTTCAGTCTATGGAATTTTTGTTTCATTTCTCCCATTTTAATCGAAACGTTTCTCGATGCGGGAGTTACAGAACATGGCACTGGAGTTTAATAGGAAACAAGTCAAGACAGTGATCTCGGTAATAACTGGGCAGTGGCCGGTGACTGTCTGCAGTGACTGCTATTGGGACCACTAAAGGACC
Source organism: Pollenia griseotomentosa (assembly GCA_963931875.1). Lineage (NCBI taxonomy): Eukaryota > Metazoa > Arthropoda > Insecta > Diptera > Polleniidae > Pollenia > Pollenia griseotomentosa. The sequence continues at coordinate 132,147,440 of OZ007562.1, forward strand.
CAAGTGATCTGTCTTTTTGAATATCTGCCCGAGGAAGCTAATGTAACCTAAGGGTAAGGTTAGATATATTTCTTATGGTTCGACTACGGATGGCACAACAACTGAAGTTGAGTTGCCTGCAGCGAAATTAGGCAATGCTGTTCATGTTAAAATATAAATTTTTTTTTTATTCTTCATCGTTAGCGGTGTTACCAGATTTTATTGCTGGCAGCTCAACTTCAGTTCAGTTGCCGTCCGTAATCGACCTATTAATTTTTTTTTCTTGCACATTTTTTAGTTTTTTGTCATGGCTAAATGCGTAAATGCTATAATAGGCCAATTATTGGTGATTTAGTTTATAAATGTGGGAATTTCGGGTTCGACTCCCTCTTGAGACTCTGATGTCTGAGTCATTACAATGATAAAAGGGAAACATTATGATTTGGGAAACAAAGTTAGAATACATACCATGTTTTGAAATTGTTGATATTAATATAACAAATGTGAAAGGCTAATAAATAAATATGTATTTTAGGTTCTAAGTACAAATGAGCGTTAAATCGTTACTTCCCTGGTTTACAAAATGGTTTAATTTATATTCCATATACATTAATTTTTCTTCTTATTGCCATTCTTCTGTTTTCGTACACTTCTGTAATTCAAATATTTTTTTATTGACACAAAATCGTTAATCAATTTCGTCTCCTGTTTTCTAAAGTCCTTCGAGAGACAGTCAGTGGTCTCCTAATGCTCATCATCGTTCTTGTGGCATGTTAAGGCATAATAATTTATTTGTTATACTTCTTTTGTTAAATTTATAACGTGTTGTTGTTTAAGACGTATATGCTTGGCAATTTTATCATGTCTTGTCTTAAATCATATCAATATTTTGATTATTATAATATTTTCAAAGTTAATGCCAGGGCGTGGTTTTATTTTGATTGATTAAGTTGCTTTACTTGTTTTATTTTAGGCGTTTTTGTGGTACAATTGTGCCTTTATTTATTTATTTTTTATTATTTCCTTTTCAACTACATAAATGATTGAATAGAATGTTAATCGCTATAAATATTTACTTTAAATTAAATCAATTTTATTTTGTTAAGGGCTTCTTAAAAACACTCGAGGTGGGTGAAAACATAATTAAGGGGAAGTTTTTTTTTTTTTTTGTTAGGAATTATAGTTCTATTGAAATGTATGGGGATATTTTAGTTTAATGATTTAAATGAGGAAATACCCAACCCACGTCACGTATGAGTGTTATTTATTTAGTAAGCAGATAAGAGGAACATTTTGATTATTCCTTATTTGTTTGGGTATAATTACACGCCCTATTATAACTGGGATTCATTTATTTTATTTGTATTAGGAAATGTTTTTACAACGCCCTTCGTGACAAAATGCGTATGAGTAATATTTATTTATTTAATATTACTCATACGTTCAGATGGTTAATTTAAAATAGACTCTTTGAGCAAATATTGATTTTAATGTAAATTAAATTTAATTTTAAAGCAACGTTTATGTGCTATATATATGAATAATTTTTACGCATTTAGAATTCAATGGCAAAGTTTTGTCATTGCTTTAACAAGTTTTTTTAACAATTTCCTTAAATTTTAAACTGGGGCCTAATTCTGGCAGTCGTGATCGAGTACTTTCTCGATTTATAAGCAATTTTATTCTTTATTCTTTCAGTCGATACTGAACGAATCGAAATTATTTTTTCAGTTTTGTGAAACTCAAATTAATGCTTTTATATTATTTTATTATATTATTATACAAAGTAAAGGAAACAGATAGAGTTTTGAGATCTAATAGGGACAATATTATTTTAAATGCAAACAAAGGGAATACAGCGGTGGCAATGAATAGAGTCGCTTATGTGTTAGAAATTAATGATATTATAAAGGAATTATAGGAGATTAGATAAGAACCCAACTAATAAACTAAAAGAGACAGATAATAATTAAGTTCAAGAACTTTTTAATAATGAAATAATTACAATCACAGAAAGAAATAAACTTAAAACTGATACAGCAATGGCACTTAAGTTGAACTGTGCTCGAAAAATTCATAAAATGGATTTTCCATTTAGATATTTTCAATATAGTAACAAAATATATTCTCAACAAAAAGGATTAACTATGGGTTCTCCAGCTTCTCTAGTTGTAGCAGATATAGTTATGGAGGAGCTTCTTGATACTTGTATAAGAGGATTAACTATTAAACCAAAAATTATAACAAAATATGTAGATGACCTATTTTGTATTATTTCAGAATGTGAAATGGAAAACATGTTAAACATATTTAACTCCTTTCACCAGGATATTAAATTTACAATTGAAAAGGAATGTGATCTAAAACTTCCATATTTAGACACATTAATTATAAGAAAGGGGAATAAGTTATTAGTAGATTGGTACCAGAAACCAATTTCTTCAGGAAGAATTATTAATTATTATTCCAAACATCCGAGAAGAATTATTATGAATACTGCCAAAAATCTTATAGATAAAGTTTTAAATATTAGCGATATAGTTTTTCATAGAAGAAACAAAATAAAAATTAAAAATATTTTAGAGGATAATAATTTCCCAGGAGAATTGATCTGTAAATTGATTGGACAATACAAAGGACATAGGGAAGGTGGTAGGAGTACGGTTACTGAACCTAAGATTTATAAGTCTTTAACTTATGTACCAGTAATTTCTGAACGACTGGAAAACTCTAATATTTATGACATCAATAATTATAGGATGGCTCATAAGACATATAATACATTAGATAGATTATTTAGTAAAATGAAAGATAGAACAGAGAAATTAGATAGATTTAATATTATTTACAAAATTCCTTGCAAGGGTAAGGATAATGAAATATGTAGTAAGGTATATATAGGTACTACGAAAAACAAATTAAAAACTAGACTAGCAGGACATAGATCTGATCAAAAATACAAAAATATATCTTCTCAAAAAACTGCATTGTCTACACATTGTGCCAATTTTAATCATACACCAGATTTCGAAAATACAACAGTTTTAAATACAGAAACAAACTACAAACGACGCTTTATGCTAGAAATGCTACAAATAATCAACACACCAATAGAACGAAGAATTAATTTTAAAACCGATGCAGACAATGTAGCTCAAAATTACAGACACTTAATTTATAAGAATAAGATAGGAAATTGAATAAGTTTCAAAAATGTAATAGAATAATTATGTTTCCTGTGTATTATTTTTTCATGTTGACAATTATTGTTGTTTAATTTAAATTTTGTTTTTTAAAAAATTTGTTTGAAATTTATAAACCAAAGATCCCTAAAGAAGCTGTCCATTGTGGCAGCGAAATATTGGATAAACTTAAAATAAATATATTTTTTTGCATAACCTGACCTTGAGCTTGATTTTAAAATAAGAAGAAATATAACAGGAATTTTTAATAAAATTACAGAAAATTCAAAATACAATGTTAAAGATTCTCTTTAATTTAAGGATAGAATTAGGAATATAACATGGGATAATAATGAAAAGTAATTGCTCTTGATATAGTTTCGTTGTTTCCAAGTGCACCAGTAGACTTAGCTACAAATATAGTAGAGGAAAAATGGAATATAATAAGGAAACAAATATAGAAAAAGACTTATTCTTACGTATTCTTAAATTTTGTATAATAGATAGTAGATATTTTCAATTAAATAATTATGTATATATTCAAATGAAAGGATTTCCTATGGGCTCGCCGGCTTCTTCAGTTGTAGCAGATATAATTATGAAAAAACTATTAGATATATGTGTTGAAAAATTAATTATAAAACGGAAAATCTTGGTAAAATATGTTGATGATTTGTTTTGTACAATTCAGGCATCAGGAATAGAACAAATGTTAGATATTTGTAACTCATTTACTTCGGACATTTAATTTACAATTGAAAGGGAATCTAATTCAAAACTTTCATATTTGGACACCTTGATAATAAGAAGAGGGAATAGCATATCAATAGATTGGTATCAAAAGCCAACATCTTATGGTAGAATTCTTAATATTTTCTCGAAACATCCGAGGAGAATAATAATTAATACAGCTAAGAATTTTATAGAAAGAGTTCTTAAAATAAGTAATTCAGAATTTCACGGAGATAATTAAAGGAAGATTTCGAATATTTTAACTGATAATAGCTTTCCTAAACAATTAACAATTAATTAATTAAAACAAATTTATTAATACAGTACAATAATTGTAGAATAAATAACCGAAATAGTATAACAGAGAATTTATAAATCGGTAACATATATACCAACATATTCAGAATGATTGGAAAAATCAAATAAAAGGTTTTTTTTAAGCTAGATAGAACTTTAAATTGTAAAAAGTAACACAAAAAATTAAATTTTGATGAAATATTTGTTTTTATCGTTTCAGTATACTCTGACAAATCATCATGAATAGACTCACGCTTGAACAACGCTACGAAATTATCCAAATTTACTTTGAAAATCAGTCGTCGATTCGCGCAACTTATAGACGACTTCGTCATTTTTATGGCGTACATAATCGTCCATCTGAACAAGCCATTCGTCGAACTGTGGATAGATTTCGTACCACATACTCTCTAGAGGATGCAATAACAGACCCTACAGACTCCATTACATCCAGAAAAATGCACCGTTTGGTGCGGTTTTCACGCTGGTGGCATCACCGGACCTTATTTCTTTAAAAACGAGGCCGGAGCTCGCGTTACGGTCAATGGAGATCGTTACCGCACCATGATCAATGATTTTTTGTTTGAAAATATGGATGACATTGATCCGGAGGAGATGTGGTTTCAACAGGATGGCGCTACGTGCCATACGGCGAACGCAACCATCGACTTATTGAAATCAAAATTTGGCGATAAGTTGATTTCGAGAAATGGACCTGTCAATTGGCCTCCAAGGTCGTGCGATTTGACACCTCTCGATTATTTCCTGTGGGGCTACGTGAAGTCACTGGTTTGTGCTGATAAACCAGCAACAATTGACGCCTTGGAGGCCAGCATTGTTCGTGTTATTCGTGACATACGGCCAGCAGTGCTCGAAAAAGTGGCCCAAAATTGGACGTCCAGAATGCGCTTCGTCAAGAACAGCCGCGGTGCCCATATGCCCGAAATCAAATTTTGATTACAATTTAATTTTTTGTGTTATTTTTTACAATTTCAAGTTCTATCGGGCTTAAAAAAACACCCTTTATATATGAAAGTAAAATATATAAAATAGCTTATTAATCTTTTACGCAGTAGGTAAACTATTTACTAAAATGAAAGACAAAATAAAGAAAATGGAAAAGTCAAATATTGTTTATAAAATACCTTGTAAAGGTAATGATAGTGAACAGTTTAACAAGGTATATTTATATATATAGGTACAACAAAAAATAAACTGAAAACTAGGATAGCAGGACATAAGTTAGATCAAAAATAATGTATAACCAACCCCACTTTATTATTTATTGCAGAATTTCGGCTTTTTTTTTGTTTGTAATTTCAATAAACTAAACCGCTTTTGAGTTACGTAAATATATGCAGTGCAACCGCCTACATTTTCGAAATAATGGTATATCTTGAAAACAAGAGTCAATCTAAAAAACGGCGGGCACCACTGGATTCAGCTTACCCGAATTAGGTTGAAACGCCAGGTGCCCGGTTGTCTGTTTTTTGCAACTAGCATAGTATACTTATTGCCCAAAATTACAATATTAAAATTCTATTTTAAGATTATTGTTTTAAAGGTTGCGAAAGAAAAAAGCTTCAGTATTTTTAAAGAACAGTTTGAAGTATTATATACAAAAAATCATCCAAATAAAAAAATAGGTTTTTGACTTAGCCTGTTTTGAAAATTTAATATTTTGCATACATATTTTTTTCAATATAGGATCTATATTTCAATCATCTTCATATATAAAGTAGTTTTCGAGATATTAAAGAAATAATCTCAACACATTCGGCTAATTCGGCGAAATTATGACATTTTGAATATGACATAACTTTTGGAAAAAAAAGTTTAACAATTTTTTTTTTCGTTCATGTATGTTCCTTAAAGGATAAAAGGAACTGTGATGTTAATTAAACACATTTATTTATATAAAAATATTTTAATAAAATTAGTTCTTTTATTCACAAAAATAAAAATTAGAATAATCAAAAAATGAAAAATTTAAATTATTAAATCAATGAAAGTTTGATTAAAAATGAAAAATACAAAAATTTAAAAATAATTTTAAACAAGTAAATTTAAAAGAAGTGTTTCTCCACAGAACCTTCTCAATAAATTTTATAAAAATCGAAAGGGGTCGGGTCCCACTCTTGGGCGATTTGACCCATAGTATTATAATGTTAAAGTAAAGTTCAATTTAAAAAACACTGAGAGGGTATTATATCGAAGTCAAAAAGTGCACCAAACCTTAATCAGAGTACCCAAAATTATGTCATTTTAAGAAGGATGAGGTAATACGTTATATGCACACATCTTTGAAAATCCAATGAAAAATTTTATCATTTTGCGAAGCAATAATGGTACATTTTAAATTATAAGCGCACAATTATGCGCTACGCAATAAGCTATAGAGGGATGCAGTTAAGTAATTGAAAGAGCTCTTAACAAGTTTCATTAAAAACATCAAAATAACTGTCATTAAGTGTGTAAAGCTGATAGCTACGTTCACCAGTTTTTATATGCGTTGAATAAAGCGCTTTATAAAATTCATGTCTTCCGTGAGCGGTATGGTAAGCGAATAGACCAAGCAATTAATATACCAAGTAAAGCATGGATTTGATAACATAAATGACGAAAATAAAGCTCGAAGATTATGTCGAACTGTGCCGTAGCTGTCAAAATAACAGGCATTGCTGAGGGACTTATTGAAAACTTTGGCATTACATTAATTGTGTTATCTTGTTTATCGTAAATTAGTGTAAACAGATTATAGGACTTGTTAACAACCACCAGAATGTAGGATTTTATTATGCCTACATTAATTATTAAGTAAAACACTTGATCTTTTGTGTTTCAGTTCATTTTATTTAATTTATTGTATGCTTAAGTCTAGGTAAAAAAGTATAAAAATAATAATAAAAATAAGAATAACCGCACTACGTCTTGTTTCGTCAAACTCTCTATATCAACTCTCCCATCAACTACACAAACGCGCACGTCGCACACAATTATCTGTCATTTATCTATTCAATCTATCCCAATTCCCATTCGTCCGTTAACCCTGCAATGTCTATACTGTAGTAAATAACCCAATCCTACATGAATTTCATACATTGTGGCTGGTATTATATGCAAAGCACTGTCCATAAAATTTTAGTTCATGGATCTGATGTTATTCTGATCTGATTAATTCGTTAACTTACCAACAGGTACGCGAATAAATCTACTTTCAAAAACTTCTTTATTTTAAGGCCAAAATACATTGATCAAAATACTCATAAAGCATTGTGGTAGTGAAAATGTGTTAGTGTTAGCTTGATGAAAAATCAAAAAATGTAGATATGACGGCGAAAATTATGTCCAGCACACGTACACGTTGAATTCGCCGGCTGGACAAGCATTTGACAAGTGTATTTGGACCTATACATTTATTCATATGGAATTTTTTTAATCCCAGGATGTTTGTCAAAAAAAAAAAAAAATACTAGAAGCCAACCATAAAATGTAAAAAGAGTGCGATTATCTCATACAAGCAAAACTTCACGAGAAGATACAAATAAAGATTTGATGAGTGCATTCAGATCCCGTGTTATCTACAAGCAGGAGCATAAAGAGTAAACATAAATTTGCTTCAGCCGATATTGAGAAATATATACAGAAAAAAATGTTGATTTGGAAGATGAAGTAATTGAGCAGGACGAGTTAAGTTCCTCGTTGTGTGAAAGTTGGTTTCGGACGACTCCAGTAGTTATGATGATATATTATATAAAAATAATTAGTATTGTGATTATTTTTGCAGAACTGTTTATGGTTTTTAATCCAAATTTTGGTATTTTTAATTAGGCTTAAGTTCACAAAATATTCACCCCTATCGTGAATAACAAGTGGAATTTTTGTTCCCAAGAAATCTTTCATTCCCTTTTAATGGAAAAAAGCAATCGTGAATTATGAATGTGAAAAATTTTTCACGCTATCAGTTTCAGTGAATGTAAAAAAAGTAGCGAGATTAGAAAAAATTAAAAATCAATAAAATTTTTGTTTAAAAATAAAGTTAAAATAATAAACCTTATTGTTGGGTGAAACCTTCCAAGCTCACTGTTTCCAATAAGATTGTAAACACCAAGTAGAAACAATTTAAAATAGCAGTTTATTGGTTTATATTGAATGTTTTAATTCCTAAAAGTAAACACTATTAATTAAAAAAATAAAGGAACAAACATATAAAATACACACTTTTTTAGTATGAAGACCGAGCAAGCTTCTTTACAAGATTAAGGTTGATTAGCATTTAAACTAAACTATATCGATCTTGGTTATCTATTTAAGTTAAAATTTTGACACAATTAAAATATGGCTATTGACTTCTTTATATTATTTTCCGCGTGAATAAAATTTGTAAGAAAACAGTGTTCACAATAGTGGTTAGGCAGTGGCGGTTACACTAATAACACTACGTGACAAAATTTCAACAAAGTCGTGACCAAATGAATCTGACAGCTGAATCCTAATATGAACTCAGAATTGTCAAAAGTAGAACATTTTTTTAGATATTCCAAAATAACCGTTATTTGTGTTTTTAAAAATGATGATGTGACTGAAATGCAAATATCTTAAAAAATTTTAAGCAAATTATGTATTTCTTTCTTTTTAGTAAAAGGTTATAAAATTTCTAAAATAACCATGGATTGCTTGTGAAGATTGGTCAAGAAATGACAGAGTTACAGGGGACAAAAGTTCAAGCTTCATTGAAAATTTTATGATTTTGTTCAATTTTGCTCTTTTCAGAAGATTTAGTAAATTAACCCAGATAGAAATTCAAAACTTTCAAGCAATTTTTAATATTTATTGTTACTAAAAATTTAGCTTTGTATATTTATTTGTTGTGGGTAAATTCAATTAATCTTCTGTAACTTTGTCATTTTTGCACCGATCTGGATCCTATTGGCCGCAAAATGTTCCTATTGAAATAGGCTAAAATTTTATTTTTTGGATATTTGCATATGAGTCACATTATATTTTTTAAAAACGCAAATAACGGTTATTTTGGAAAATCTCAAAAACTGTTCTACTTTTGACAATTCTGACTTCATAAGGATTACGTTTCAAAAGCATTTGGTCAAAAAATTGTCACGTAGTGTAATTAGTATTGGAGGGATAGGTTGATTACAACGTTAGTTTTTTGCACTTTTTAAATTTTATGTAGTAAAATATTTTTCAAAATTCTGCCACCACATCTTTTACAAATGTGGCGGCAATCAACCTGTTGCTTTGCATTTTGTTGACCAATATATCGGTTTGAGCCTTATAAACGGGTCTAGTCTTTAATATTTGATTTAGAGGAGGAACTACAAACATACATGTTCTATTCCCAAGCAAAAATAAAGTGAGAAAATCTAAGGGCAACGTGAACAAATTACAAGGGAAATAACTTTTCACGATAAGGTGAATTTATTCCCGTGAATATTTTTTCACGTTATAACTCTCCTTTGAACTACCTTTTTTTCATGGGAGTTGTTCATGATCGCAAATATGTGAAAAAGGGAAAAATTACGAGGGAAAAATTATTCACGATAGGGGTGGTTGTTTTCATTAAATAATTTTTATGAAAAAAGGAATTTTACAACATGAAATTAATAAAAATTTATTGATGTGTGTGATTCTCTATTCAATTTTAACATAATTTAAATTGTTAAAAATATTTAACAGCAAAGTTAACGTAAATTTTATTCAGTAACTTTTTTAGCAATAACTTTTACTGCTATGTTCTATCTTAACGTCAGGTATTTAAGTTATGTTAATGGCAAAATATTTTTCATTGTTTATTTTTAAATTCGTAGTTATTTTTCAAAAAAAAAAAAAAAAAAAAATAACAAACAAAAATGTTGGCAAATAAAAGCCACACTAACATTTTTAAAATTCACGTTTTTTACATACATTTTGCAAAAATAATATTAAAAAATTTGTTTTTTTGGGAATTTATAAAAATCATTAAAAATATTACATTTTAGATGCAGCTTATGGAAATCACTAATAGTGTTTTCTTTTCTACACAAAAAATAAGTGTTAGACTTTCCAACCATGCCGCTATTAGCAAATTTTTGCGAACTTCCGCTAATTTAGTAATTTTTACCGAATTTTCCTTATAGTTTCAGTGACTTCAAAACAATTTTATGGTTTGCTTGAAGTATTAAAAAATTTTGCGAATTTTCGTTATTTTTGCACACTTTTTATTTTTTTTGTTTGTTTGTTATTTTCCGACATTTTGTTTTTTTTTTAACCGACTATGCGATTTCAAATACATTTCAGAGCTTCTCTCCAAGTTTGCAATTTTTCGCAAATTATAGCCACGTTCGCGGTAGAAGCTATTTATTCCTGTAAGTTTTCTGATTCTATATAGCTTTAACAATTTTTAATAAATAGTAGACTTTGCCATCACGCCTCTGTTAACAAATTTTTGCGATTTTCCCCTAATTAAGCTATTTTTACCGAATTTTTGCTATTCCTTATAGTTTTAGTGACTTCAAATGAATTTTATGGTTTGTTTGAAATATTAAAAAAAGTTTGCGAATTTTCGCTATTATTGCAAAAAAAAAAATTTATATATTCCGACAATTTGTTTTTTAAGCGATTAACCGATTTCAACTATTTTTTACGTTTTTTTTTCTTCAAAGTTTGCAATTTTTGCAAATTTTAGCCATGTTCGCGATATAAGCGATTTTTTCCTGTGGTTCTTTAGAGCTTTAACGATTTTTAATATATAGCCGCTGTTTGCAAATTTTTGCGAATTTCCACCAATTTAACAATTTTTACCGAATTTTTGCAATTTTTTTTAGTTTTAGCGGCTCTTAATCAATTTTATGGCTTGTTTGAAATATTAAAAATTTTCGCTATTTTTGCAAATTTTCCGAAAGTTTTGCAATTTTCTCTAGACTAGCAAAACCTAAATGGGGTTTTGTTGGTTTCGAAAGTACTTTAAGTCGTTCCACATGAGAAGTAGTTCGCACTCGATGACAGTGTCTGTTAAATATACTAATTAATTAACAGAGATGCCACTAGATTGAAATTTTTAGCTATGTTGTTAAAACTTAGTTACTGAATTGCTGTATTGTTACCGTAAGCAATAAACTGTGCCGGTAAAATTAACGTTTACGTTAATCGTTAAAAGTTAGAGAATTCCACTACTAAATTTATTAAAATTAATTAATGAAATAAAAAAATAACATATTGTTTCACATTTATTTAACTCACATACATTATTATTTGGCTTAATTTATTTTTATTAAAAGAAAAATCCACAACTTTTTGGCGATAACATGTTTATTAATATAGCTTGTTGAACCGTGTTCAACTTAATTATCGTTATTTTAATTATCCTTTTGATCTATTTTTATTTTCTTCATCAATTACTTTGAATTCTCAATTTTTAAATAGCGTTTTCTCTCTCAGATACATTTTTCTTGCTACATCACAAATGTTCTATAGTTCGTTAAGTTTTTTCACTCAATTTCTTCATCATTTTTCAGTACAAATATTATTGTTAAACTTAAGAAAAATTCAATTCAATTTACATTATCAGCCAAGAAGGCAATAAACGTTCAGTTTTAATAAAAGTTCAATAAGTCTTTTATTTGCTTCTGGCATAGATTTGGGAAATTGCCCGAATCAACATAGCTAAATACTGGCCTTTAATATATGTGTAGTCTAATTGCAAGAACCGCTAAGTTAAAAAAAAGAAAAATTCTGTAAAAGCCGCCATTTTATTTGTTTTTTAAAACGCCTCCTTAAGCTATTATCAATCTTGTACAAAACTCCGTAATTTACGCCCAATTTCTGGTTAGTTTTTTAATACTCCTGCCAAACTCTCAGTATGGCTTGGCATTTCAATTTTAAAAACTCTTTAAATCAATTTTCTCAGAATTTTGTTTTTTCAGCTTAGCGGTGTTTGCTTTCATAGTTTACAATTTTGTGCTTCACGGAAAAACGCATACAATTTGTAACAAGATGGAGACGGCAAGAGTGACGGACGGACAAAGTTTATTCAACTCAAAAAGTTTCTTAGTAAATACAAATAAATAAACCAAGTTTCATTACAACCAGATCATTTTTGCAAAGGTAATAGATTTTTTACAATTGAGGATTTATGGACGACCAAGAGTCCTTCCCGCAATTACAATTAAAATTAACAGAAAGATTGTAAGCGTAGTGCGTATGACAAATACGGATTTACATGATTTTTAAATCAATTATGTAGCCAATATTATAAATTATATTTTTGGCACATATGGGAGGTAGGCGAGACCTTGGTTCGATTTTTTCAAAAAATTTTCTTAAAAAAAAGACATTTTAAATTGGCATACCACATTTCAAAAGTGTACTACAACTCCTTCTATTTTTGTCACATCTTTATATGGGGGCAAAGCACTGTGTTGCGTCATCGGGCCGTACTTCTTCGAAAATGAGGTCGGCCAAGCAGCTATCGTGAATGGTGTTTGCTATCGCGAGATGATGACGGACTTCTTGTGTCCAGAAATTGATCAGTAGATCTTGAAGATATATAATTCAGCACATTACCGACATTGAACCTCAATCGTGTCTCAGAGTCATTGAAAATATGGACCATCGGCTAGAAGTACGCCAATGAAGCCGTTGCGAGCACATACCCGCTATTTTGTTTCACATATAATTGTCATAGATCCTGCTATAGTAATTCAAAATTGAAAATAATTCTCTAAAAACTTTCTCTTTTATTTATCTTAACATCCTGCATTTTTGTTGAACCAGATTTAAGTTCAAATGTGTTAAAACTGGTGCCTCTGGACGGCGAAAATGCTAGAGAATATTCTAAAATTACAGTTCCCTATATTAACAATTTTGTTTCTTATGTACCCATTCAAATCGAGAACTAGCTCTTTACTTATGTCCAATAGGGACCAGATTAGAACAGTGGTCTCAGTTGTGACTGGGACTGACTTGTGGGGACGTATACAAGGAGAATGGGTTTGGGACTCAACGTCAATGTTCTGGTATTTGGGGCATAAGGGTAGAATATCTGGAAAGACCGGTATTTAACTGCTTGGAGGATATGTCTAGGAAAAAACTAAGGATGCTTCTTCTCTTTATTAAGAAGACAAATTGGTTGAATTCTGCGGTGAGATATACTGAGTAACGGCTCTAAAGGATGGCCATTGGCGGTGGTTATCACAAGGGGACCACTGATGGACCCAAGTGAGCTGCCTCTCGATGACTGCCTTTGAAACCTAGCCCAACCTAAATACCCATTCAAATAAAAATTAGCTTTGTCTGAGAAAATAATTTTCTTCGGCAAAGCAACCCGACTGTCCTTCGATAAACCTAACTAATATTCGACGTTGCTGGTGGTAAATAAACTTCATTCTTGGCACTTACCTGAAGTTGAAATCATCAAAGTTTTTTTTTTTTCTTTTTAGATTCTAAAATGTAGAATTCTGTACCAACAAAGCGCAATTTGCGAAATGATTTGCTTTACTTCTTCAGTAAAAAAAGCCCGACGAAGCTTTTTCTAACTATACGTTTTCCGTCGTTTGAACCGTGAAAGGGATCGTTCAGAAGTGTTAAGCTTGGCACGGAAGACAAAAACCCCCCACAGCGTGGAAACATTTCGAAGATAATGCATTGAAGCCAATACTCTATAAGAACTATAATCAAACTCAGGATTCAATTTCAGAATCACTTAAAGAATCACTTTAATTTTAAATATTCTTAACTAGCTGGACCCGGTCCGCTTTGCTGGCCCTTAGTAAATATTAAAAATTTTATAAAATATGAACGTGTTTAATTGATTTTCAAAACAATAAAAAAAAATAAAATAATCAATGTTTTACTTACCAGCAAATGCTATTAGATTCTTCATGTTTGTTTAAAATTATTAGATACCCTAACCGCGTATTTGAAAAATATTTATGGAAGTGGAAAAAGACTTTTGTAAACTAAAATTAACATAAATGTTTGGAATAAAACTGGCTATAAAACCATATATTTTTTTTTTTCATTTTGGTGATTTTAGCGTATTTTAGTGAATTACCGCTGAATTAATAAATGTATATTGATAAAGATTTAGTGACATACCATGCATCTAAATTTTAAAACATTATGTTTAGCGATTACGACGAAAATGACAAAAATATAAAAACGTGCTGCCATCTATCGGATAAATACGAAACTCCACAGAAACACTCCTCATGCCTCATACATCAAACACACAAATTTTGGTCAAAGTCGGTGCAGTAGTTTTTGAGTTTAGCGATTACAAACAAACACGTCTCGTTTATATATATAGAAGATAGAAGATAGAAGATTACATTATGTTTTTAATAAACATAATAATTCCAAAAAAAGCTTATATTCATAGAAAAAAAAATGGTCATAGAATCGGTTATTTTCTTAGTTTCCTTAGTTTTTTCTGCGAGATTTGATTAAAAATAGAAACGTTTAATACTTCTTTAAAAGACTCGGTAAAATGACGATGATTCTTAAAATGCACATACGGTTTCACATTTATTATAAAAAAAGTTAAAGTAACAGCCTGTGTTAACGTTTTGGTTAATTTAATAGAATAAATTAGCTAATCTTCCTTCTTAATATTGTCTAATGAGGCTCAAAAACCAAATGCTATTATGATTTTTTTTTAATTTAAACCAAAACGTCATTTAACATTTGTTTTTACACTTGAGCGCACAATTATTTATTGAGTATGAGTCACAGCCTTCACAGCAAATAGTAAACTGTTTCGAAATATGTAAATCCTTCAATCTAATTACAATTTAAAATGCGTTCAATTATCAAAATGGAAAACATGTGTTCAAATGAATCTTCATGTATTGTTGTCAATTAACTTTTCCTCTAGTCATTAATCATTTTTGTATCTTTATGACGGTTATTTTATGCTTCATTATAAACAAACGAAGATTTTTAAAGTATATAAGAACATTTTCAATGTTTTGATTGACAACCGCGTGATTTGTTACTTAGATGTAGATGGTATGCAAAGTTATTTCTAATGAGAAGTAAGTTTAATTAATGTTGTTTACTTCTTGCAGTGAATTATCGATTATGGTATTTAGAGGATTAACTATGAAACCTAAATATTTTAAATTAAGATGGATGCTTTAATTTTTTCACCATTATGTTATGCTTATAATCGGAAAAGCACGTTAAGGTTTTATTAAAAGATTTAAAACCAATGGTAAACAATTTTTTTTAATAGCGAAACAAGATTTGTCTAAAAAACTTAAGCCTTCGACTTGCCAATACCCACCCGGGTGACCATTTCGCTATTTTTTTTTCCTTAATAACTTTCTTATGGTGAAACTTAACTCGATGGAATTAATTTGTTTTCTTTAAAAAAAAAACTGAAAAAAATTATATAACGAAAAGTGCTTTAAAAAACTGAAAAAAAAATGTGTATGACGAAAATTTGCTCTCATTGCTTATAAACATGCAGTAACACCCGGGAAGGTATTAGTCAAATGTTTTCAAGCAAGCTATATTAGTCGTAGTTATAGTTATTGACAAGACATTGACAAATCATTTTCAATCAATTCAATAATTTTCAAGTCAACTTTTAGTCAATTTACAGTCATGTCATAGTCAAGTCATATTCAAGTCATAGTCGAGACATAGTCAAGCTAAGTCAAAGTCAAGTCATAGTCAAGTCATAGTCAAGTTATAGTCAAGTCATAGTCAAGTCATAGTCAAGTCATAGTCAAGTCATAGTCAATTCATAGTCTAGCCATAGTCAAGTCAAGTCATAGTCAAGTTATAGTCAAGTCATAGTCAAGTCATAGTCAAGCCATAGTCAAGTCATAGTCAAGTCATAGTCAAGTCATAGTCAAGTCATAGTCGAGACATAGTCAAGCTAAGTCAAAGTCAAGTCATAGTCAAGTCATAGTCAAGTTATAGTCAAGTCATAGTCAAGTCATAGTCAAGTCATAGTCAAGTCATAGTCAATTCATAGTCTAGCCATAGTCAAGTCAAGTCATAGTCAAGTTATAGTCAAGTCATAGTCAAGTCATAGTCAAGTCATAGTCAAGTCATAGTCAATTCATAGTCTAGCCATAGTCAAGTCAAGTCATAGTCAAGTTATAGTCAAGTCATAGTCAAGTCATAGTCAAGCCATAGTCAAGTCATAGTCAAGTCATAGTCAAGTCATAGTCAAGTCATAGTCAAGTCATAGTCAAGTTATAGTCAAGTCATACTCAAGTTATAGCCAAGTCATAGTCAAGGCATAGTCAAGTCATAGTCAAGTCATAGTCAAGTCATAGTCAAGTCATAGTCAATTCATAGTCAAGTCATATTCAAGTCATAGTCAAGTCATAGTCAAGTCATAGTCAAGTCATAGTCAAGTCATAGTCAAGTCATAGTCAAGTCATAGTCCAGTCATAGTCAAGTCATAGTCAAGTCATAGTCAATTCATAGTCTAGCCATAGTCAAGTCAAGTCATAGTCAAGTTATAGTCAAGTCATAGTCAAGTCATAGTCAAGCCATAGTCAAGTCATAGTCAAGTCATAGTCAAGTCATAGTCAAGTCATAGTCAAGTCATAGTCAAGTTATAGTCAAGTCATACTCAAGTTATAGCCAAGTCATAGTCAAGGCATAGTCAAGTCATAGTCAAGTCATAGTCAAGTCATAGTCAAGTCATAGTCAATTCATAGTCAAGTCATATTCAAGTCATAGTCAAGTCATAGTCGAGTCATAGTCAAGTCATAGTCAAGTCATAGTCAAGTCATAGTCAAGTCATAGTCAAGTCATAGTCAAGTCATAGTCAAGTTATAGTCAAGTCATAGTCAAGTCATAGTCAATTCATAGTCTAGCCATAGTCAAGTCAAGTCATAGTCAATTTACAGTCATGTCATAGTCAAGTCATATTCAAGTCATAGTCGAGACATAGTCAAGCTAAGTCAAAGTCAAGTCATAGTCAAGTCATAGTCAAGTTATAGTCAAGTCATAGTCAAGTCATAGTCAAGTCATAGTCAAGTCATAGTCAATTCATAGTCTAGCCATAGTCAAGTCAAGTCATAGTCAAGTTATAGTCAAGTCATAGTCAAGTCATAGTCAAGCCATAGTCAAGTCATAGTCAAGTCATAGTCAAGTCATAGTCAAGTCATAGTCAAGTCATAGTCAAGTTATAGTCAAGTCATACTCAAGTTATAGCCAAGTCATAGTCAAGGCATAGTCAAGTCATAGTCAAGTCATAGTCAAGTCATAGTCAAGTCATAGTCAATTCATAGTCAAGTCATATTCAAGTCATAGTCAAGTCATAGTCGAGTCATAGTCAAGTCATAGTCAAGTCATAGTCAAGTCATAGTCAAGTCATAGTCAAGTCATAGTCAAGCCATAGTCAAGTCATAGTCAAGTCATAGTCAAGTCATAGTCAAGTCATAGTCAAGTCATAGTCAAGTCATAGTCAAGTCATAGTCAAGTCATAGTCAAGTCATAGTCAAGTCATAGTCAAGTCATAGTCAAGTCATAATCAAGTCATAGCCAAGTCATAGTCGAGTAATAGTCAACTCATAGTCAAGTCATAGTCATGTCATAGTCAAGTCATAGTCAAGTCATAGTCAAGTCATAGTCAAGTCATAGTCAAGTCATAGTCAAGTCATAGTCAAGTCATAGTCAAGTCATAGTCAAGTCATAGTCAAGTCATAGTCAAGTCATAGTCAAGTCATAGTCAAGTCATAGTCAAGTCATAGTCAAGTCATAATCAAGTCATAGCCAAGTCATAGTCGAGTAATAGTCAAGTCATAGTCAAGTCATAGTCAAGTCAAAGTCAAATCATAAACAAGTTGAATAAAACTTACTGCCAAATAAATTCCGGTGCCATCAAGTAAGTTCCCAGGAAATAAGTCCCCAAAAAAATTATGAAATAAGTTCTCAATTTTTGGGGTTTTATTTTATATGAAATAAATCCCCAATTTTAAAAATGAAAAAAGACCCCAATGAAATAAATAAACGCCCCAAACAGAAATGAAATAAGTCCTCAATTTGTAAAATGAAATAAATCCCCAAGAGTCATTTAACACGGAAAAAAAATAACAAAAGTTATTATATAATTAAAACAATTTGTCAAATCCTTGTAACAAATATTTGATACAGTTTAACAAACTCATTGTTAAAAATACATGCAAAGTTTAACAACTTTTACAAAATAATTTTTTATATTTACAAATTCATGTTGGTGCCATTCAATTTAAATGTTTATTGTATTGACGAATAAGTTAATCAATATTACAATTGATTTGTCGTAATTTTTTACTGTGTAAAACTTAAATAAAATTTGCATTGATTCATCAACTAAAAATTAAACTACTATTCTATTACAATTCTTGTTTTTTTCCTCTTTACTTTATAAAGAAGTTTTTTAAGATTTTTTTAGCGTAAATTGTCAGAAAATTAAATAGAAAATTAAAAATTAATAAACTTAAAAAAACCTTATATCGTTGCTCTTCATTCTCGCACTCACAATATTCTGTACGTAAAATTAACTGAAATCTATATATATAAAAATGAAAAATGTTTGTATGTGGGTTTGTTTGTTTGTTTGTTTGTTGGCTTATAGACTCCTAAACTACTGAACCGATTTTCCTGAAATTTTTACAGATACATCACGTTAGCCCTAAAAATAAAATAGGCTACTTATTTTTTCGATAGGGGCAGGGGAATTGGTATCCCCCATAGGATGCCAATATTAATTATCGCATATATTAAGATCCGCTGCACGCGTTATGCAGAACTTTTGGTAGTAAGATCTTCTGAGCCCCAAAATTAAAATAAAATAGCAGCGGGGGAAGTGGAATCCCCCATAGGACGCCAATGTTTAACATCGCATATCTAAAGAACTGTAATAGTGAGAATGTTCAAACTTTCTAGAAGTCACTCTTATGGTATACAACACTTTTGAAAATAACAATAAAGCGGGTAGGCGCAGGGGGGGAAATACCTCCCATAGGATGCATATATTAAATATCGCTCAACTGAAGAATTATTAAAGGGAGAGTCTTCAAAAGTGGTTAAAGCTATTATTATAGTAAACTATAAATTTTAATATACAAATGGGCGGGGTAGACGGGGGAGGAGCAGTACCCCTCATATATAGAAATATTAATAAGAGCCACTGCACGCATTTTGTTGAACTTTTGGTAGTAGGATCTTCTGAGCCCCAAAATTAAAACAAAATAGCGGCGGGGGTAGTGGTACCCACCATAGGACGCCAATGTTTAATATCGCATATCTTAAGAACTGTTGTAGTGAGAATGTTCAAACTTTGTGGAAGTCACTCTTATGGTATACTTCACTTTTGAAAATAAAAATAAAGCGGGTAGGCGCAGGGGGGAAATACCTCGCATAGGATGCATATATTAAATATCGCTCAACTGAAGAACTATTAAAGGGAGAGTCTTCAAACATGGTTAAAGCTACTATTATGGCAAACTTTAAATTTCAATATAGAAATGGACAGAGGAATTTAGAGCCGCTGCACTCTTTTTATTTAACTTTTTGTAGTATGATCTTCTGAACCCCAAAATTGAAATAAAATAGCAGCGGGGAAATGTTACCCCCCATAGGACGCCAATGTTTAATATCACATATCTTTAGAACTGTTATAGTAAGAATGTTCAAACTTAGTAGAAGTCACTCCTATGGTATACTACACTTTTGAAAATAAAAATAAAGCGGGAAGGCGCAGGGGGGGAAACCTTCCATAGGATGCATATATTAAATATCTCTCAACTGAAGAAGTGGTTTAAGCAGTGTAGCGAAGCGCACCGGGTTAAGCTAGTTGTAATATAAAATGAAAGTTCAATTAAAAACCGGTCTACCTATTTTTCATATATTTTTAACAAAAAGTTCATTTAATTTTTACTGTCAAAAATTCAACACCATATTCCGTAAAATCAAATAAATATTCAGTTAGTTTGTAAAATTTTACTGTCAAAACTAATATTCAGTTATTTATTAAAATTTTACTGTCAAAAAATTGACCCAATATTCAGTAGAAACCATTAAATATTCAGTTATTTTATTAAATTTTCGTTTACTCCACAAAAGAGCCGAATTTCTAAAAAATACCAGACAGACACCTGTCCGCTTGTTTTTCTTATAAGCGAGAGAGGGGGAATATTTTTATTTACTTACCCAGTTACACACGTTTGTTTTACTTTTGTTGTACTGACCACGTTGTTTACAGAAGAACTCTCAATTATAAGACACCAGCAGCATGACCGATATGGCTTCGTAATTATTTTACTTTTAAAATTTGATGTATTTAACTAAATTATTTTAACAAATAGAAAATGGGAATTGCTTACACAAAATTAGCAATTCATTTTTTATAGATAAGTAAAAATTAATTTTTGGTAGTAAAATTATATAAAATAACTGAATATTTAATTGTTTTTACTGAATATGGTGCTGAATTTTTGACAGTAAAATTTTATAAAACAACTGCATATTTATTTGTTTTTACGGAATATGTAGTTAATTTGTTGACAATTAATTTATATAAGATAACTGAATATTGATTTGTTTTTACGGAATTCGCGGTTGAATTTTTGACAGTAAAAATTAAATGAACTTTTCGTTGCTTTACATTACATTTTTATTTACTTTGACATAAAGAAGAATTTAACTCAATCAACGGACAATATTAACTGCAACTGAAAATCCGTATTAATATGCACTTAGTTTTTTGAATAACTGTTAGAATCAGTTAAAAATAAATTTGCTTGGAATTTTAAATGTTTATTTATTTAAAAATGACTGAACGGAATATTTCTTAAATAAACTACAGTCCGTTACTGTAATAATACTGTGAGTGCGTGATTATGTTCTTCATAATGTTTAGATAGTTCACATTTTCCATCAGAATCCACATTAACTCTAGCTTTGCAAGTTTTTTGTCTACAGACTTGTTTTGTTACACTATTATACACCGATTTTCTAACAAAGATCATTTTTTAATCTATTACATATCCCTCATTTATTGCAACATAGTCATATCTCAAAACATTCAAAATTTTAAGTTACTTAAGCAAAAGTGTTCCTTTATACCTTCTTTATATGTAAAAAAAAATCAGAATTATATCTGAAACTGAACCGAAGTTTAGGCAAAATATAATTTATTAAATCTATATATAAGGGTACATTTTGAAAACTTTAATCGCATTTTGGTAAGTTTGATTTTTTTTTGAGATATGACTATGTTGCAACAAAGGAGCGATATAATAATTGGCTATTTTTTCAATAACCGCATATAATTTCAAATTTCTTTGCTAATTTTATTAAAAACTTAACGAACTTTACACCGCAAAGTTATGTCTCAAACGAAATGCCTAGTTATTATTTTTCAATGAACGGACAATCGGGACATAATTTGCATTCACTACGATTTTTACAATAATTTGTAAATGAAATAAGTCCTTAAAATATTTTTGCGGATTTATTGCATTACAGACTTCTCAAATCAAAAATGAAATAAGTCCCCAAAAATAAGAAATAACTCCCCAAAAATCGTTGTTGTTGCTTCCTGTACTCATTTTTGGGGACTTATTTAATTTTTTTTTTTCTTTGGGACTTATTTCCTGGGGATTTATTTCATGGCGCCATAAATTTCAACTGAATCACAAACAAACGAACATGCAAATCAATTAACTTATTTATGTTTTTTTTTTCTTTTTCAGTCGTACAATTTTAATTCCAACATTCTGCAAATTGTACGATTAAAAGTTTGTTTATAATTATTTCGCTTCTGCGGAATAAAATATGAGCTTGAGGTGATTTACCTATAAATTCTTTTGTTGTTTCTTAAATATTTCTACTGTTGTCCATAGCAAACTTTACCACTTAACTTGATGTAATGATTAAATATTATCTACAACTTTTTAATGAAAAAAGTTTACAGAAAACCGACCACAGACAACAGTATGTAAATTATTAATTATTCATTTACCAAATACGTTAAATTCATAAGAAAAAGACATCAGACTAAAGTGCTTTAAGCAAATTTTATTTGATGTCTTTTTATGCTGCTTTCACAACAATTTGAAACTTTAATTTTAAAAACATATTTCTTTTAATGTTGTTTGGCTGTGTTTGAAGTAATTGTCCTTTAGAAACAAGTAACTTTTTAATGGGTTGAAACATAAATTCTACAAAATATGTTAAAAAAGCATATTCTGAAATGAAAAATGGTCATCTGTCCTTTGCTCCATATGCTTTTATGACCTTTTTCCTATAATAAAAATTATTTTCCGAATTATTATGTATAAGGTTTAAAGTAAAAAAAAAACTTTGAAATAACTTCCTACTAAATTTATGACTTTAATGACTTTTTAAATCTGTTAAAACAATTTAACGACCGTGTACAGTGTGAAATATGAAGTAGGAAATATATTACCTTTTTTTTAAGGGGGGAGGGGGTCAGTAAAGTTAAAATTTATGAATTTGGCAGTTAAGATTGTTAAAACATGAAAAGGGAAAATTGGACAATACAAAAAAAGCAATTTTCTTTGACAATAAATGAAATATTACAAAGTTTAATTATGTTGGTATATTAAAATGTTTCACAGTGGGAGACGGAAATATTCAGTTTGATAACGATCCCAAATATCAAAAAATAGTCAACAGTTTTTCTTACTTAAATACATACCAGCTTTCATTATATCAACATATTTTATTCAAATTAACTTAATAGCTTTAGTTAAAAATGTATTTTATTAAATAAAGAATTAAGCGAAACATTAAAAAAAACACTATTAAATTTTATTAAAATTTGTTTTGATTTTTTTTATACCCTTCACCACAACTAGTGGTGAATGAGGGTATATAAATTTTGTCATTCCGTGTGAAATTTTATTATAATACATCTAAGACCCCATAAAGTAAATATGCTTCTTGAGTAATTCTAAAGGCTCAGTTAGTCTTTACTTTCTGTTCTGTTACGAATCAGCTGATTTGTTTTTGTTATAAAAAAACCTGTGAAATTGATTAGATTTTCTGTTCTGTTGCGGTTCAGTTTGTTAAAATCAAAAACTTGTTAAGTAATTGTAAGTGACAGCAAAATAAATAATTAAAAATACATATTTATATTGAAATAAACTTTAAGAATTCATAAAATTAAATTTCTTCAAAGAACAAACTTTATTTAAAAATGCAGTTTGGGACTGAAAGCCAGCAAAATCGGTTCAGTACGATCAGAGCTATGAATTAAAATGTGGAACCACCACCCTAAAAAATTGATCATTTTCTTACAAATACTAACATAAATGGTGGCATAATGCACGGAAGGGTATACAACTGGGCAGAAATTCGTTTTTTACGACTGGAAGTCATACTGTGAAATAATCTACCATAGGCCCCTTATAAAGCCTACTCTCGTAAAACAGTAAAGCAGTAATGAATAATGCTTCACAGTTTTATAGGAATAGAAATCAAACTAATAAATTTCGAGATGATCGGTCCATAAATTAATATAGGCCCAATATAAACCCTACTCTCGGAAATTTATTGATTACGCCTTAAACCGAAGCAGATACAGCTGATACAAAACCACATTGTTTTAAAAATTGACTGTTTAAACAAATATAAAAAAAGTTATGTATGTATGTTGTAAAAGCTCACAGTTAAAAATCTTAATTTCTAAAAATAAAAAATCTTCATTTGAGAAGAAAAAAAATCTTCGAATTATATTTTGGTCAAAAAATTTTCAAAAATAAGATTAAATCTTTATTCAGGCAACGCTAGCTGTCGTAGTTACGCAGCGTCGCCAAATGTGCAGATTTATGTATCTGCATTTTGCAGTTTTTCTAAGAGTTGAATGAACAGTTTTGAAGTTTTTTGTAAAAAAAAATTTTTGTAAATTATGCAGATTTTGCAGTTTTTACACTAAAATTTTTAACTCTTCATTTTGTAATATTATTTTTTATTTCTCCTCCTCTATCTCTTTCATAATCTTACCTTAGTTGCTTAACATATACTCGTATAACAGTGGCAAGCTTTACGAGCCAAACAAACCATACAAATGGCTTGGCAAACACACACTTTCTATTTTTAAATTAACGATAATTTTTTAATAAATTCCAATAAAAAACTTTTATTCTCTTAAATTTTTTATGGTTTGTCTTCTCTTTCTTGTCTGTGCATAATGTTTACTAAAAAAGATCAAATTAAGCACTAGATAGCGCAAACAGTTTGGAAGATATTTAATATTTCGATTTTTCTACAAATATGTTTTAATCGCTTGTCAAATACTCCAATTAACAACGCAAAAGTGTTGTACAAACGTACAATTTTGACATGTTGCCAAGCCGTTTGAGTATTTTATTTGGCTTTGACTTTTGAGAATTTAATTATGTTGTTTTATTTTTGAAGTTGCATTTGAGTTTACATGGTAACATTTTTATTGCAGCAATTTTTCATGTCTGTATGTACATTTGACAAATAGCAATAGTGGCAAATGAGGAAACAAAACAATTCGCATGACTCTCTTTCAAATAGCCTACAAAGCAATGATATTCGTTAATAATATAATATTAATAATATAATAATAAATTATATATATTTTTGGCTATTTTTATCTGCAGTTTTTTTAAGTTAAAATCATTGTTTTTTCTTAATATTCAGTTATTTTTAAAATAATAATGGCAACGCTGTAGTTACGCCACCTGGCTGTCAATTTGCTTGGACTGATTACTATAAAATTGGTTGTACGATTCCCCTTTTGCCATTTTGCTATTTGCCTATTCTAGTTGCCAAAAATGTTCATGTCCATAAAATTTATTTGAAGCATCCCTAAATAGCGCAGCGTCAACACTTTGAAATTGGGAAATCTGATTTTGACAGCTATTTTCAATCTATGCGACAAAATGGCAAAACGTTAGTTGAACGAAGATGACGTACCTAAAATACTAAATTGTGAAAGTGACTCGGATATTTCTGATACGGATATTGACAGTGATTCGGAAAATAATGACTTCTTCATTTAATTTTTTTACATTTTGTGGTACAAACATCACGACACGTCAAAATGGAAATGTCCATATGTGATATGCTTGATGCGTTAAAACCAATGATGGTCGGCAACCACAAATCCATTTCTTTAGTTCGTTTATCAAGAGGAAACCTTTTCATTTTCAATTGTAAGGGATAATACTAAAAAATAGCTGTATCAAAACATTCAGTCTGTAAAGCTGATCGTTACATCACAGAAAAAAATTTTGCAACAGTAAAAGCAATAATCAAAAATCAAATCAATTTTAATTAAAAATTGAATCAAGTGAATTAAACGTTAAATCAAGTGCATTTAATTGATATTATTAATTTTTTTCCTGGTGCAAATTAATATTGTAAATAAAACACTTGATTAAAAGTTAAATTTACTTGATTAAACGTTTAATTTACTCGATTAAATTTTTAATTAAAACTGATTTTATTTTTGATTAATGCATTTACTGGTGCAATTTTTTTTTTTTTTTGTGATGTAACGATCAGCTTTACACACTGAATGTTTTTATACAGTTATTTTTTAGTATTCTCCCTTACAAACATGCTTCGTAGTAAGGGAATGCTGTGGCACTTGAAATATTTTTTTTTATAAAAGTTGTTGAGAGTTCTTTCACTTACTTTACTGTATTTCTGTATCTCTTATCGCGTAGCGCATAATTGTGCGCTTATTTTTTTAAATATACCATTAGTGCTTCGAAAAATAATAAAAATGTTTATCGGGAAAGTTTTTAATCACTTTTTTTATCTTAGAATGATACGAAATAAATATTTAGTTTGTTTTTTTATAATTTTTATTTCAAAATAATGGAGACATACAACACTCTCTCACTTCTTTTCCTTAAAAAATTCTACATAAATGTTTTGTAATTACAATATAAGATATAATATATTGTTACGAAATTAGATTTATCTTAGAATTATTTATAGTTTTAGTTTTAAAAGATTTTGTTATTCGTGCTTAATTCCCAGTTTTTATTCTTGATAAAAACACTTGAAATTTATTGTTATCTTTAGTTTTTCTAAAATCTTTGGATGAAGTTTTCTGATGATCTGGCCTAAGCAACCAGTGAAATTCGCATAGGAATAGCTTATCCCATCAACAATAAATTTCAAGTGTTTTTATCAAGAATAAAAATTGCGATTTAAGCGCGACAAACGAAATCTTGTTAATTAGAAAATGTTGTATTCCCAAAAATTACTTTAACATAATAATTGTAATAAAGTTTGTTAAGTTGAATTGAATTATTATGGAACACACACTGTACTCATCATGACAATTAGTATTTAATAATACTGTATTTTTTGAAACTTAATATCTCAAATGAATAACAATAACATAGACCACATTAATGCAACTAAACTGCAAGTTCACACACTTAAAATAGCCCACACAAGTGTGACACAAATTTGAAATAAAACATTTGACACAGTTAAAAAAGGGAATTTAGAAAATGCAAATGTAAGCTACCAAGTGCAAAGAACTCTAATAAACAATTGTAAATTAAATTATAATTAAAATGTAGAAGAAATATTAACGAATTATAACTTAAAATGTTTGGTATAAATACTACAGAAGAAATTGAAATAGATCAGTACCTCAATTCTGCAAATTTTTGAATTTAACTACCGATATCGAATTTGTTATTCTCTATTTTAAATAAACAAATATTTTTGTTAAGAAATATTAACGACGAATATCAGTACAAATATAAGAACGTCAAAGTTAAAATTTTTTAAAATTTAATTTTTTGATATTCTTTAATTAGGCTTGATTGAGTTCATCAAATTTAATTTTTATTAAATTTTTTTCGCTGAGGAAGGAATTTTACAACTTGGAATTTTTATTAAAATTAATTGGTAACACTATGCTAGTTGAAAAAACAGACAAGCCGGGCACATGGCGTTTCAACATAATTCGGGTACGCTGAATCCAGTGGTGTCCGCCGTTTTTTTAGATTGACTCTGGTTTTCGAGATATACCGTTATTTCGAAAATGGAGGAGGTTGCACTGCATATATTCACGTAACTCAAAAGCGGTTTAGTTTATTGAAATTACTAAAAAAAAACCGAAATTCTAATATGAGCAGTCGTTTTTGAAACATAACTTTTTTTTTGAAAAAAAAAAAAAATAATTTGTTTATCAAAGTTTCGAAATTTTCGTTTTTTAAAAATTCATAAAAAATTAAAAATGCAGCTAGGCTTCTAAATTAAAAACGAGGCTGCAAACAAAACAAGCCATAAATGATTAAAATCTGTTACCAACTTTTAATTTTATTCACAATAGTCGAAAAATTTTAATTTGTTTAAGATATTCATAAAACGCAATATTTGTATGGGAGCCCTCCTAAAAAGTGGAGATAAAGGGCAAGTATGTCTCGAGAAAATGTTAAGGACAAAAAACTAATTGAGGTCGGTCATACATTTAATTTTACTAGGGGCGACCCCTGGGCCTTTATGGGTCTTTTTTCAATATATTTCTACTCTGCATTGAACATTTTGTATGGGAGCCCCCTTAAAGAATGGAGTTAGTTGGTAGGTATGTTAGAAATAAATGAATGAGATAAAAAATAAAGTGGGGTCGGTCATACATTTGACCTAAATAGAGGCATCCTAGGCGCCGCAGGGGCCAGATTCAAGTATTTAATTAAACGGCCATGTTTTTATGGGAGCCCCCTAAGGGGTGGAGATATATGGCAAGTATGTTTTAAGAAAATGTTCAGAACAAAAAACTAATGGAGGTCGGTCATACATTCGTTTATTAAAGGAAAATCGTTACAATATTTTAATTTTTTTTTATACAATTAAAGTATACACGCATAATACAATTTTATAATTTTCACTTCATTAAAATAAATTACAAAAGCCAGTTCCCTGCTGCTTCATTTCTGTTAAAAAAAATATTTTCCCCAGAATTTAATAAAAAAAGCTTTAATTTAAAATTTAGTTTTACTTGCTAATTTATTATAGAGCAAATATTGGTTTATGAATATGCATGAAGAACTCATTAACAAATTTACATAAAACAATTTTATTATACAAATACAGAAGAAAGAAAGTTATACAAAATAACACAAAGAGCCATATTTATTTGTTACCTTTTTTCGGCAAATAAAAAGGAAATACCATAAAAAGGTTTTGCGCCGTTTATGAAGCAAACATTGGAAAATAAAACTCTTCTTAACAACCAAACTAAAAAATAAGCTTAAGTCCCTAATATTGCTCTTGAATTTGTGTATGTGGTAAAAATTGTTGGCAATATTTAATGTTTATTGAGGAAAAGATTTACATGAGTGTGTGCTGAACTAACACGCACACCTACACAGGTAGAAACTTAAGTAAATAATTCACCAACACCCGCTGCTTATTTAGGAGTCGAAGCTATCTTACCTTCGCTGCTTTAGGTATGATGTAGCCAGCAGCAACTTTCTAATAGTAACATTTGTCCTCGCAGCTAGTGCCGTCCACCAGTGGATAGTGCTCCTGACGATTCATGATGCGCTGCCCGCTATTTGGGCTTACACCAAATCTACCACGTGATCCCCGAAAGTATCTCTTCGTCAAAAAGCTGTCTTTGTCCAGAAAGACATTTAAGCAAAGTGGTTAAGTCAAATGAAATAATCTTTACCCTGAATTTCAAAATTCATCATAAAAAACAAAAAAAGTGCTGTTTGGCAATGCATTAATTAGTCTTGTTTATTAAGCTTTTTAAACGATATTAAACAAAAAAAGAACTTTTACATTCGGTTGTGTCTGGGAGAACTAACGGATCTATTACGACAATGTAATTGGAAATTCGAAAAACGTAATCACCCTTATTCTGCATATTTCGATTACGTTCCCGGTTTCAGTTACGCGTTAATCGAAAAAAGGTATTCCAACAAAAACTGAATCGAAAGAAAAAGCAAAAGACAATATTTGCAGTTTTGTTATGAAACGTATGAAATCGGAACAGAAAAAACGCAACTTTATTAAAAAAGTTTAATTTAGTGCTAAAAAAAGATGTACATATTCGAAAACTGCTTCGTAGTAAGAGAATGTCGTGGCTCTTCAAATGTTTTATTTTTTTATAATTTGCGAAGAATTCGTTTACTTATCTTACTGCATTTTTGTATGTCTTACTGCGTAGCGCATAAATGTTTTAAAATTTACTCTTAGTGCTTCGTAAAACAGGAATATGTTTTATTGGATAAACAATCTAGCTACGTGTAATGCAGAATACATACAATCGAAACTTTTTAACGGAACGCAGAATACCAAAGTTGCTAAGCGGAGAAAATTACAATCCAAATCGAAATGCAGGATAAGGATGAATATCTGGATTAGAAGGATAACCTGCTCTATTCTTTTCATATTTTTTATTGAATCTTCATATATTAGAATATCAACTAACAATAAATAATCAAATCTTTACGTCTCGCTAACACCGAACGAAAATTCATCTAAGATTTATGTGTTTCTATTAAGAGAATTAAGGAAAAATTCTAAGAATATGCTACCCTAAAAAATACTTTTATATGTAACCCTTATGTGCCCGCCAAAATGCACCTCATATTTCGCTGCAAGGTGCCCGGTTATCTGTATGGAAGACACGTAGAAAACAAGCATTTTTCCACTAAATATCTAGTAAGAATGCTGTCAAATATTAATGTTCTTGGGGAAAAAAACTTAATTATTTACTTAGATGGCACCACAACCTGTTGTTGTTTAAAAAATTTTCTCCATGCACTTCGGTCTTTTGAAGGTTTTCTTCAGTTTGATTCACTACGGATTTTTAGATTCTTGAATGTCTTTCCGATGTGTCCCAGCTATCCCTGGGCCCATAAGTTTTTATATTTCTCTCAAATATGCATTTTTTCATATTTATCGATTTTTCCAAGTTTCACCACGGGTATCACAAGGGATTTAGTTTTGGAGTTGGCCTTACTTTTGAAATCTTTTTTAAGTCAATAGCAATACCTGTTTTAAAGCACTATCCTTCGTTTTATTTCAAGGCTAATATAATTTTTCTGATTTACAGCAGATCCAAGGTATGTGAATTCTTCCTACTACTTCGAAAATACAGCTGCCTGCTTGCTCTTCGTCGCCATATTTTATTTGCTTTGATATTTCTGCAGTTGCAAATTATGGTTTTGTTTTGCCCTCTTCTATACCTAGACCACTTTTAGCTGAACTCTTGTCAATCTTTTCTTAGACAGCAGTTACATCTCGAATGTG
Source organism: Pollenia griseotomentosa (assembly GCA_963931875.1). Lineage (NCBI taxonomy): Eukaryota > Metazoa > Arthropoda > Insecta > Diptera > Polleniidae > Pollenia > Pollenia griseotomentosa. Next base: position 132,177,868 of record OZ007562.1, read on the forward strand.
TCTTTCGATAATATCAATTTCATCTGCATAAGCGAGGAGCATATGCCTTTTGTTAACAGCGTTGCCCTTTCATTTCAAAATTTTTTTACTAAAAGGTTGAAAAAATTGCACGATAAGTTGTCCCGTTTTTTGAGACCTCTTTTTGTTGTAAATGGATTCTTACTTCTTCCAACGGTTCAATAATTTTACAGATATACCATGATCAGAGAACATTTGCATATGTTTGTATATTATATTACTAAGCATTAAATTAATCGTCCAATGTGTTCAAAATGCTTGGGAGATCTGCACTAAAATTTATTTTCTTTTGTTTTTATTATTTTTGTGGCCGTATGGAAAACCAAGTTAACTCAATTTTTTGAAGACACGAGAATACCACACTTAAAGTTTTAAACATATTTCACAAATTTTTAATATGAATTTACGTTATTATGCATGCGCATCAAACAAAAAATTTCATATAATTTCTTGCATTTTTCTAACATTTATGTTAGTTTTTGAAACAAAAATTATCAATTTTTTAAAGTGGTGGTTCCTTCTTTTGATTTATAGCTCGGATCCTACTGAGACGATTTTGCTGGATTTCAATCCCAAACTGCATAGGATAACTACAAGCAATTTTACACCAAATTTGTTTATTTCTTTTGAGTTTTTCGAAAGTGAGCGTGTTTTCAACAGACGGACAGACAGACGGACATGTCTAAATCGACTTAGAATTACTCAAGGAGCCATAATATATATACTTTATGGGATCTGAGGTGAATAATAAAAAAGTTTCACACGGAATGACAAACTTAGTATACCCTCTTCAACACTTATTGGGGTAAAGGGTATAATAAAAATAAAAATGCATATATTATATGTAACTATGGAGTATCCCTATTTTTTCAAAAAATTGGTATTTTTCTCATTTGCGTTTTTCAAACAACTGTCGAATAAGAAAGTTTATCAAAATTTCCATCTGACAGAGTGATTGTAAGCATACTTTCTATTTTTGGTGATATCTCAATTTTCGAAAAAAGTGGAGTTACCTAGTTTTGCATACGGCCACAGAAAAATTATGTTTCTTTATCTCATAAAAGAAAACTATCATTAGTTTATGCAGACCTACTAACAATTTCCAAAAACTTACGTACAATGACCGCAATAGCATATAAAAGACGCACAGATATCCGGGTACCTTGGTGCCCATTTGAGGGGGTAATGAGTAAATTTTTTTTCTCACTTAAATTAAAATAAAATTAGCTAGACGACTGCAAAAATCCGAAATTCTTTTGATGTTTTTAGTTCTCAAGAAGCTTCAGATATACAGTTTGTCAATTTCAACGAGAAAATTTCGGTTGAAAACGCCAAAGTTACCCGGGTACCTTGTTGCTCACATAACGGTTTACATATTCGCCATTAATTTTTAGTCACCCTTGTTTGTGAAAAACCACACAAAATTAGTCTTTTTTATACGATAAACAAAGAAATTTGTGGGGGTATATTAAAGAAACATCTTGGCTTTGTTAACGCTGTCAATAAAGCATAGAAAACACATTTTTTGATTAAAAGCTAATATTTAGTAAAGAAATATTTCAAAACTTACGTAAGTTACACTCGTATATGGTTGTTCATACATAATTTCTATGTAATTTCGCCAAGTGTGAATATTATTGTGATATTGTTTTGAACTGCATACAGTCCATGTTTTATAAAGTGAATGCTTATAGAATATGTTGAAGATAAATCTATGTTAATTTAAACGAAATATAAAAATTGAACATTAATCATAATTTTAAATGCAAAAGAACTATATTGCTACAACAAAATACGTAGAGATTGCATACGTGTGAAAAACCACACATGAGTTAGCTATCGTCAGTTTTTTGAGGGTGAAGTTGCTAAATCAGTGTGTTACTAACAGGAAGGTTTACCTATTTAGATTTTTTAGTTTTTGCATTATTCTTTTATTCGTTTTAAGCAACAACTATTTCAGATAAATGAACCAAAATTTAGTACAAATGATTAGATGAATCTGACATAAAAAGATGAAACGTTCTTTTTAACTAACTCAACCCATAACAGAAAAAAAGGTTAAAAAGGCCAACCAACACTTTGAGGGATATAAAAAACACTTGATTAAACATTCATTATAACAAGATGAGCACGTTTGTGCTTTTTTAGACACACCTACATGTTCTTCTCTTATGGCAATTACATTTTATACATATTATGTACGTATGTGAAAATATATTTAACAAGGTTTTCCGTAACCAAGTGATATTATTCTTCTTTTGATCACTTTAGCAAAGAAAAGGGTCAATTGCGGGATGAAAATAAAAAGCTGTTGGTGTCCTTAAAGTTGTCTCAAAAATCTAATAATATCTAGTGACTGCGTCGTAAATTATTTAAGGCTACACAATTTCAGTGTTTAAAAAGCTGCAGTTGAGATAGTAAAAGTCATAAGATTGTGATGTAACTTCGACTTCTTCATTTGCCATTGGACAAAAATAAACTGTTGTCTTTAGTTCTGATTCATTAAATGAAAACTGTCGCAGTCAAGGCAAAAGCAAAAAACGAGAAATTGTACACAACAAAGATTACACAGTACAACAGCCAATCTGGGGGGTGAGAAATTCCAAGTCAGGGTGATGGTACTAGGTCAGTATAGTAAAACCCTCAAAGGGTTTGACGTTCGTATGTGTCGGTTTTTTTTTATGACATTTTAAATTTTTTCCTTATCTTGATGTTTTTTTGTTTAACATAACTCGAAAACCACTTGTCCGATTTTGCTAAAACAAACTCAGAAAAATTTAGAATTACAATTTCTTTAATCCGTTCATATAACGTTTTTCTTTATAATCAACAGTTTTGCCGGTAAAAATAAATTTGTGGAGAAAAAAAAATATTTTTTTGCCTAAAAATTAAAATTTATTTTAATAAATATTGCCTATTTTTAGGCAAAAAATATTTTTTTCTCCACAATTTTATTTTTACCGGCAAAACTGTTGATTATAAAGAAAAACGTTATATGAACGGATTAAAGAAATTGTAATTCTAAATTTTTTTGAGTTTGTTTTAGCAAAATCGGACAAGTGGTTCTCGAGTTATGTTAAACAAAAAAACATCAAGGTAAGGAAAAAATTTAAAATGTCATAAAAAAAAACTGACACATACGAACGCCAAACCCTTTGAGGGTTTTACTATACTGACCTAGTACCATCACCCTGACTTGGAATTTCTCACCCCCCAGACAATAATCCCAAAAATGTTCCATAGTGTTATCGACAGTCGACATGTTCGGAAGTGTTTGGTTTGACAGACTGAAACTTTTAAAAAATCCCGTAGTTAACAACGTCCCATGTGTTTTGTTTTCAATATTTTTTTTTAAAACTACATGTGTTCATAAATACATTAATATTTATTTTAATGCTTAACAATCTTTTCAATTTTTTGAAATTAAATAAAACTTTAAATAACATTACCGTTTTCATATACATATATATGTTATTTTTTTGGTTTATTTGGCTTGTATTTTAAAAGTTTTCTGAATTTTAATAAAGTCTAATAAATTTCAGTATTAAAAGAATTTTTGTTATGTACAAAAATAACAGTAGAACAAAATACGTGTCCATACAAACATACATAAATCAACAGTTTCTTTTTTTCCTCCAACAAGTGATTAAAGACTTAATAGGAAAACGCACTTCAAACTGCAAAATCAAAACAAAAACACAAAGTCCCATCTTCGTTAACTTTGGGATTTATTAAAAGTTTCAGTCTGTCAAACCAAACAGTTCCGCACATGTCGACTGCCGGTGTTTTTTGTTGTGTACAATTTTTCGTTTTTTGCGTTTACCTGGACTACGACTGTTTTCATTTAATGAATCAGAAGTAAAGGCAACAGTTTATTTTTGTCTAATGAAAAATCAAAAAGTGGAAGAAAAATAAATTTTTTTATTTTGACTGCAGTTTTTTAAACCCTGCAAATCATGGTAAGAATTATAAGAATTTAGTTTTCGTGCTTAATTATCAATTTTTATTATTGATAAATACACTGAAATTTATTTTTGGGGGATAAGCGAGGTTTTATGTGCATTTCACTGGTTGCTTAGGCCAGATCATCAGGAAACATTCTGCCAAAAATTTTTTTTAGAAAAGCCAACTGTAGAGTGAATAAGAATTGTAAAAGTCTTATTTGCAACGATATCAAAGCTTCAACAAAATACCAACAATAGTCAGTAAGTTTAACTTTTTTAACATTCCCCACTACAGTTATAAATTTTATAAAAATTGTAGAGAATAAAATTTGCGACACATTTGGTTTGAAGAAATACTTAATACGCCCCACCGTTTTTGGGATGGATGGCAGATAGGCCGCAGCGCTCATCCATACTCACTGTAATGCAACATCTCCTCATTTGCTATAAACACTTGATTATCTTTTTCTCATCAACTGGAGTTCGATTAAAAAACTTAGTATAGCACACAAACAAGTCATACTCATAAAGTACATGATCTTTGACTTACTCTTCTAAGGAATACTTTTGTCCTTCTGCTCTATTCATGACGTTGTCTTTAATTTCCTGAGTACTTACTGTGTCCAGGGACTTTTTTAAGGGCAACAGTTGAAGTCTACCGGCACTTTTGAAAAATAATCGATATGATTAACACATTTTTCAGCTATCTATCACCTCTTTTGTAACGGTAATAATGTGAATATCCCTGAAAGATATCTGACCATACTGAACGTGCTTGCTTGTGCAAGATAATAGATGGCTAGTATATTGGCCTGAATGCTACTACAATAGAAGAATACTGCAGTCCAAATATGTAAAGACCATTTTCCATGTTTTTGTACATTTTACACGCCTCATTATTTTAAAAGTTAACGTAAGCACCTGTTTGTATTGGTATTTCTCACAACCAGTGCAAATAAGTTGCAAATTGATTTAAAGTGAGGACTAGCTCCAAGTTATCCTTTACAGCCGTGTTTGGTATTGGTTGAAAGTTAGTACAATTCTACACCACTAATTGCTAAATTTGCTGCTTTGAGTAACCCGCATTATTTTCAGTGAGCGGTCAAAATCATATAATTTCAACTAACGCTTACTTGCCATGGTAAAAATTTAAAATTGAAATATTTCAAGTGCCAGTATTTTGTATTAGGCCTTCTAAAAGTAAAAATATTGAAATGAAACCATCAACTTCAGGAATTTGACTACCTACCCGGCAAAAACTGAAGCTTATTTGTAAGAAGAGAATCACACAAGGTGAATTAATTTTTCAGGTGGTGTTGAAAGCACAGCTGGGCTACTTTTTTTTCTTAATTAGAGAGAGAAATGTCAAAAGTTGCTTGTGTTGTTGACAAATCGATCAACGAAAGCAACAGAACAATACATTGTTGTGTTTTTGGTGTTGTTACTTGTTGTAGTATCGACACCACCGTTTACATGAATTCGCCTTGGAATCACAATTCCTCCTCATCAAGCTGCTTACAAGAGGCATGCTTTGTAAAGGGTGGTTAAATTGTAAGGGCCGATGTTGAATGTGAACCACACCTAAACGCCAAGTTTTTTTCTGAATTTTATTTGACATTTCTCTATTTCAGACTTACTCAATTTGAACCATGGAGAGATACACAATCCAACAACGTGTTAAAGTTATCCAGACTTATTATGAAAATGGATGATAAATTTCGAAGAAAATCATCTTCAGTGATGAGGCACATTTTCACCTCAGTGGATTTGTCGATAAGCAGAATTTCCGCATTTGGGCGAATAATAATCCAAGAGTGATTGTCGAAAAACCAATGCACCCACAAAGAGTGACTGTTTGGTGCGGTTTATGGGCTGGCGGCATCATCGGGCCGTATTTTTTCCAAAATGAGGCCGGTCAGGCAGTTACTGTGAATGGTGTTCGCTATCGTGAGATGATAACGAACTTTTTATGGCCCGAATTGGAAGATATGGATGTGGACGATATGTGGTTTCAGCAGGACGGTGCCACTTGCCACACAGCTAACGAAACAATGGCTCTTTTGCGCAACAAATTCAATGGCCGTGTTATCTCACGTAATGGCGATGTCAATTGGCCGCCAAGATCATGTGATTTGACACCGTTGGACTTTTTTCTTTGGGGTTATTTGAAAGAAAAGGTGCACGTCGATAAGCCAGCAACAACTCAAGAGCTAAAGGATGAGATAATTCGGCAGATTAACGGCATAGAACCTCCATTATGCCTCAGGGTCATCGAAAATTTGGACCATCGGATGGAGGTGTGCCGCCGTGGTCGCGGCGCCCATTTGGCCGATATTTTGTTCCATGCATAATTGAGTAATACCAACATATCATAATAAAATAAAATTACGATAATTTCCTAAATAGTTTGTGTTTTATTCAAAATCAACATCGGCCCTTGAAATTTAACCACCCTTTATATGGCAATTTTTCACTTGGAAGAACAATTTTTTCTTCTGCTCTCAAAAACTATTTGATGACTGATTGCGTTATAAAAATATGTAATTATAAGCATCTCTTGTGTTCGGCAAACTTTAGGAAATAATCGTAAACACATCTTAATATTTTTGTAATACAACCTGCTTCCATGTAAGCGATTATCAGAATCATTTTGAAATTTATTCGTGAAATTTTCTACGAAGTAATAATGTTATTTATTAACTTACCAGCAGCTTACTTATAAAGGATAATGTCAAGTAATTAGTCACTTTTATTAACTTACTCTGCTGGTTCTTAGTAGTTCCCTGCCGGAAATTTCAAGCAAATTGTTCTTAGAGCACTAATGCCGTGACCAGTGAACACAAGGAACCTATTGTGATAGATAAAACAAGACATATCACTTGACTTGTGATAATTTGTTTAAAGTATAATTACTCCAGAGGAAAGGGAATTGACACAAAACTAGCCTAGTGACAGTTTTTTGTTTGGGTTGTGGCTGATCTTTCTAGGTATATTACTTAATAATCCAAATTTAGATATTTTAAATTAGGCTAAAGTTCATCAAATTAAATTTTAATCAAATTATTTTTATGAAGAAAGGAATTTTACAACATGAAATTAATTAAAATTTATTGATAATTTTTCATTCTTGACTGCCGCGGGGATCGACCCAGGCTTTCACGGACAGGTTACCCTTACATGTTTCAATTGTTACCATTCAATCTCTTCAGAGGGTTATGCCGTTTAACACTCACAGCTATCGATGACTGCTAGCAGTCAATAGTCAAACATCAATCTTTAAACCAAATTGTATTTAACCTTTGGTAGATCGAAATTGGCTTTGAATGATTATCTATTTTAATTGATTTACATGTTCTTCCTTGCTTCAGTTTTAACGTACTTTTTCACAAGAATTCTTCTCGAAGTCCAAAGTACATTTATTTTCTGTTTTTCATTTTTTTTTTTTTTGTCTTTTTATTACTTTATTTGAAGCGGATCTTTCATATTAACCTGGTTCACTCGGGACAATATCTGCGACAGACATTATTTTAAACGAAATCTAATGTGGCCTTTAGGTGATTACAATGACCTATTCATATAAAGTTTTATGCTCGTAATTTCTACAAAAAGAAAGCTGGTCGTGTTCGTAGCTAACAGTTATCTTTACCTATTTCAACGTTTGTTTTGCCTACGTGTTTTAACCTTCAGTTTTCTTTTCATATATGAAAGCTTTTACACCATAGATTTCTATACACAGCTAAATTCCTTTTTGTAGAAATTACGGACATTATAGAACTAGAACCAGTCCCTAACACTTAAGTTAGTTCCCTTTCCCCTAGAGTTAAGTTTCCATTTTAGGGCGACATCGAGAAATTTCATTGATTGCTAATCTTATATGACATTTCCGCTTACATATAAAAAAAATCTTGCGGACATACTTGCGAAAGAACTCCGGTTACTAAAAACATAAGCTGAAAACGTTGCTATATATAAAAAATAAATTTACAGTCCTAGAAACTTCATTGATATACGTTTTATTTTAAAGCGTGGCTGCTGCAAATTGATATGTTTTGTACTGGGTTCGACCTGGTTAAATGTAACATGTAAGTGCAAAAGAAAATATGGGGCTCATTTTAAGGCGTTTCATAGAATTTAATGTCGGATAAAAAGTCACCAAAGGCAAACATGAAGCAATCGACAAGATATGAATATGTTATGATCAGACTAAAAATGGCGACGCAGAGTAGAAAAACTAAAAGGGCGGTATTCAGGCTTAGATCTTATGTAACTTCAAACTCTTATGTGTCCAAAAGTATCCTAAAAATTATTTTTCATAATTTACTTTAATACTAATATGATTAATCTGTTAAGGAATTATATGCCGACTATTGTTTCAATTGATCATTAGTAACAATGTAATCGTTATGGAATAAAATGAGCCTTTTATGGATGTTACGGTAAATTCTCGACCTACCGCCATCAAATTCTGTAGTCTCATGGAAAATAAAGTGAAATGAAAGCGCTAAAAATTATTGTTGATAAGATGAAATAATTTGTCATTATCAAAGTAATTTTTGGGAATACAAAAATTTAATTAATAAGATTTTGTTTTTGTTTTTTCTTAGCCCACTTAAAACTACAATTAATGTTGGGAGAATTCCAACCAATTGTAGTGGGTTAATGTAAGAAAAGATAACCCACTGTTTATTGTTGTTATTTTGTTTAAGCTTTGATATCGTTTTTGAGTGTTTGTAATTCTCATTCACTCTGCAGTTATATTTGCTTATATCTTTGGCGTTTCTTAAAATTTTTAGGAAAATGTTTCCCTATCATCTGGCCTTAGCAACTAGTAAAATGCGCATAGAAACTAGCTTTTCCTCCAACAATAAATTTCAGTGTTTTTATCAATAATAAAAATTGGGAATTAAGCACGACAAACAAAATCTTATTAATTTGTTATTATCATATACAACTTCTGGCACTTTCGATCATTTATTTTAGTTAAACCCCGTTATTCTATATGAAAAGATAATATCATCGTTTTGTTATGGAAATCCACGTACGTTTTTATGTGTATACAGATATATATGTTTATACACTATACATATTTACATTTTTAAACAAATGTTTGCTTAAATCAAGTATGACCTTAAACTTATTGTGTTTTGTCTTAAAAAAAAACGTATAAGAAAAACTTTAAAATATATTCTTCTAACCAAAAAATTCTTGGTTTTGTGGTTTTTATACTGTAAAATTTATATCACAAAATCTTGAGGGTTTTTTTTTTGTACGTAACTACAAATACTGTAAATAATACTTGTGCAAACAAAAAAATATATACAAATGTATATACTTATTAGTAAGCCTGTGTCAAAAAAAAAAAAAAACAAAATGTTTATGTGTTTAGTTGTTATACCCACACCACAATAGTGGAGAGGGTATTAGGCGTTTGTGATGATGAACGTTACACTAAAAAATATTGGTTTTAGATCCATCTTTTAGTAAAGCGATCAGAATCACAGTCTGGGTCCGTCCGTCCGGTCGTTTTCTGCCCATGTTACTTTGTGCAAAAAGTACAGGTGGCAATTTTTCGGATAATTTAATAAAATTTGGTACATACGCTTCAATTGTCATAAGCACGAAGCCTATTAAAAATGGCGAGAACAGGTCCCTAATTTCACAAGGCTCCTATTCAAACTTTTTACCGTAATAGTCTTTGTGCTGATAAGCCATCTTATTACATTGGGATTTTGCTTAAAATATAAGTGCTGGAATTCTTAAAATCACTAAAACGCAAGCAAATCTCATATAGACGAAGATATTTAAATAATTACACTGGTCTACCAATTTGGAAAAAAATTGATTGCAGAAACGAAGCATGTTTTTTCAACTAATCTGGGTGCGCTTAATTCGAATCTGGCATATACTGTAAAACAGTCAACACTGGCACTACAATTTTACAGTTATTAATTTGACAGAAGCCCACATTCATTCTTAATCTTCATAATAGTAGCGTATGTCAGGAAGATCGTGTGTTACTGATTCAAGCTATTGTTACTTTGTTTGTGGTGAATTTTTGGTTGGAAAAAAAGGATATACAATATCAGAATCATTAAAATGTGCATATTCAGATTTATTTCATTTAATTTATCCTTAAGTTGTGCGGCATTTCGTATATTATATTTTTCTAATATAATGTTTTTTAGAATATTACCTTGTGCTTAGAAAGGCTGTAGCAAGGTACCTCTACAGAACATGATATTGGTCGTAAAGGCATGTTCGGTTTGTGGATTTTTGGAAGTCCGTATAACCTTGGGGCTGTTGCTGAGTCTGATGTCAATTTGATTTTCTCATGTTTCGAAATCGATTTTTGCTTAAATAGATCCATTACTATCCTATTATTAGCTCTTTGTAGTTTTTGCGTTGGGTCTATCTGAATTTTCTTGTACGTGATTTTATCCTCTAATAATTTCTCCATGCCATTGTTGTAATCTTTTCTATACATTACAACAGTTTTATTGCCTTTATCTGATTTTGTGATAACAATATCGTTTGCATGTTTCTTCAAAAATCTCTTTGTCTCATCAAATACATTAAGTATGAATTTGTCCTTTTGATTATTTTTCAGAGTTCTTTTGTGTGTAAGAATTCTGTTGGCTATTTTCGTCCTTACGATTTCTTTTGCCCTATCTTCAGTTAAAGTTTGAACCCATTGTTCTAGGTCTGCTATCAAATTTATAGTTGAAAAATTGTCTTTGGTTACCGGAATTGCGAATTTGGATCCAAGTGATAGAAGCCATTTTCCTTCCTCTGTAAATTCTAAACTTGTCTTGTTTACAAGCCATGATGAGTTGAATTTTAGGTCGTACTTTTCAAATTGTTTCCTTTTTAAATTTTGTATTTTGGACGAATGTGTCTTTTTATCTGATGATATAAGATTGTTATATCTTGCTTGTTGTTTTTTTATGAAGCTGTCGTATTCATAGTCACTTAATGTTGCACTAAATGTCCTTTTTAAGTAGTTTATCTCCTTCTTTATATATTGAATGCTATAATTTGTTTCCTTTATTTCTAGATTCAAAATTTTAACATGAAATTTTTGTTCAACTTTGTCTAAATCCTGTGTTATTTTCGTCGTAGTAAAAAGTTTTCTCGTACTCTTTGTAGTATTAAATAAGTGTGTCGGTGTAAGTCCAATTTTTCTGCAAGTTAATAGATATTTTAATCTTTCTGTCTGTTTCGCTAATCTCATAATCTCCCTGCAGTATTTTTTTAGTAATATGCATGTGTCGTTTTGGTTTTGCAGTCAGAAACTTGGACAAACCGTGGACACCGACAATGTTTTGCATATTCTTCATTCGCATTTAGATTTTTTTTCTCAAAACCTAGGTGCAGTGAGCGAAGAACAAGGAGAGCGTGCTCACTAATATTTAATGCTCACTAGTATTTAATGAAAGCAACGAACAAAAATATTTTTTGGTATCTCGAAAACCTGACGTGATAGAGAAAAACCAATTACAGATTCGAATTCAGCCCACCAAATTACTCTAGGAAAGAAATTTGGTTGCTCTAGTCTAAAAACTTGTTGGCTAGTGTAATTGGCACAAAGAACTTTTACATGAATCTCAACCTCATAAAATAGGTTTTTTTCGGGCTAGTTCACAATTGACCATGGTTCCCAAATAGGGTGTAGGGTATCAAATAGTCGGGCTTGACTGAACATACCTTCTTCCTTGTTCCTTTTTTGCTATTAACGAGGGTTCTTAATTTTCTTTAAATGGGTTTGTGTGCGATAAAAAGGAAATATACTATATATTCAATTCGATGTAGGTGTGTATTTTTGTAAGCAGACGTTCGTATACATCTTTGTTAAAAGAAACTTATCAAAACTCGTTGTATCATTTTTGTTCCAATTAAAGGATATCAAACAGGAAATGTTGCTGTGAATTCTCTTAATCATTAAGAGCTTAATAAATAAAGTAATTACTTTAGGAAATAAGTTCGTGTGATATATCAAATACAAATATAAAGCGTATTAGTAACATGGCAGGGTTTGCAGGTCGATTATAATCATACCCGTAATCGCGATTAATCGCATCTTTTAATCGTCTACGACACCGAGCAGATGAAAATTCCAAATTCTTATAAAGTGGTTTTTTAACTCTTAATAATTGAAAAATGTAGTCTAGATGCCGAAAACTTTGGCCCAAATTTACATTCATTAGAAAATTTATGTTAAAGTAAAATGTTGCTTAACTGAAATTTCATGTTTACAATATATTGGTTAACTATAAATTTTAATCAGAGCAAAATATGATACCCCTATTAAAATTATAATAAATTTCAATGTTGGTAGCAGTGCTAAAGCACGTGTTTTTGTTTTCATTATTATCATTTCTAACGATGGAAGATAGTACCGCGCGTCGCACCAACTTTACAAAAGAAAATCTGAGCTAACTTGTTAAATTGGTTGGTTGGACAATACTAAAATGTTGTAAAAACAACTGTTAAGGAAAAAAAAAGATGAGAGGCAGCGTATCAGCATTAAAATTTTGTTAAAATTAGTTTTTGTACTTAAGAGAGGAGTACTATTTTTGGCGTCCAGTGGTCCAAATTCGACCATAATTATTTATGCAAATATAAAGAAAACATACATATAAGTATAAATAAATTTACATGTTGCAATCATTTGTTTTTTCCGTCTAAGTGGATCGATTTGGCGAGGCCAAACCTCCGTTCCGAATTTTATATTATACTCAAGTCCGTGAATTTTTTAAGTTCAATAATATAAAAAAAATAGGAAGGACCAATTGAAAAGCAAAAGAGTATCAAAGTCTCCTCTTATAGTATCTTAATCACACTGGACTCTGCATGCTGAATTTTACGTTTCTTAGTTCAGTATTAAAATAACTTCAAAAAGTGCCAGTTAAAAGACGGAAAATAACTAAAAAGATCCCTTATACAGATTCTCATTCACTCAGGACCCTTCATGTTAAATTTTATGTTTCTACTACTGTTTCTAGGTCCAATATTAGTTAAAATTAAAAAAAGTACCAGTTGTAGAACGAAAAAGTACCAAAAACCTCCACTTAGAGATTATTATTCATTCAGGATCATGCATGTTTAATTTTATGTTTCTTGATTCAATATAATCAACATTCAAAAAGTAACACTTGAGACACAAAAAGTACCAACATTTTTTTTCCTTAAAGGTTTTCATTCATTCAGGATGCTGCATCTACAATTTTATGTTTCTAAGTTCAATATTTTGCAAAATTCAATAAACGCTAAAGTAAAAGAAAGAAAATTATTTTCCCGCATTTTCCCTTTTTGATACTTTTTTTCTCCCAATTGAAGTACCTATCAAAAAATTGTAGTGGTAGCCCATAATTAAATATGTATGTGACAATGAATTGAGAAAAATGTTTTGTAAAAAAGTACCAAAAATAGGTACGATTTTGTACCCCGACTATGTTCGAATGTCGAAAAAGTACCAACTTAATATTCGTTTCGAATTTACATTTGTTACGAATTTGTTATAATATTTATTTCTATCTTTAATGGTTTAAAAGACAGATGAATTCTCAAAAAAGTCCCGGAAGGGCCGAATTTAAAAAAAGTACCAGACACCTGTCCAATTTTGTTTCTAATGAACAATGATAAGTATTAAATTTTGTCGTATTTCTTTTAGTTTTAGAAATCTGAGGTTACCAATTTTCATTATTTTGATCTTTTTAATCTCTCAGATTTTAGTGAAATATATGTATTAAAGACCTGCACGAGTGTATCAGTAAGTATTGTTAAAACAGATACACCAGATATTTATCTGTTACTACTGATATAAATGAGAGAATTAGTGTAACTGATATTGTATGGTTTTGCTTTTGCCCACTCACCATATCTTAAAAACAAAAACTGATGCTTATGGTTTTGGATTGAGTGTGTCATAACATTTTTTTTTTGCTTACAAATATCTGTTGTCACCATAAGTATTTCTACAATATCTGTGGTTATCTGTTGTATGCTAAAATATTGTTGGCGAGTTGATGAAAATAAGAGAGTTTATAAAAACTTGTATAAGATCTCAACCAGGGGTGCCAGATGGTTTTAGTAAAAAATCGGCATATTTTCAAAAACAAATCGGAAATGTTTAAAACACAATAAAACATTTTTTTAATGACAAAAACAACAAAGCAAAACAATTAACCATTACATAATGCTTTAAAAAAATAAATAAAAATAAATGTTTTATAAATTTTATTTAATTAAAAAAATTCCGGGGTATCTGATAGCCGATTTATAATTTCAAACTTAAATAAAAAATGTAATAATTGACACAAAGTTTTATTAAAAGCATTGAACGGTTAAATGGAAATGCAATGGAAATGGATTTTATTTTTTAAAGAATATGTCATCCACATGTCATTTGTCGACTTGAACACACTGTTCAAAACGGAGCCTTGTTTTTCGAGAATTTAAAAAAAATGACCAAAAAAAAAAAAAAAAATCTTGTTGTGTTTGTCTGGCATCAAAAATATCACTTGTCGTCGTAAATTATTTCTCAGCAATAGTGTGACTTTTAGCAACATTTGTGCTGCTATTATCTCCGATTTTGCGTCTATTAGCATACATTGGTTTTTGATTTGGCGGCTAACAGACAGAAGCTGTTTGTTTCATTCTTTTTCCTACAACATAAAAGTGATTGCCGTTGCTTTTTGAGCTTGTTTAAATAAAAAAATTTTGCAATTGTTAAAAAAGCAAGTTGCAGCTGCTTTTGAAAAGTGTGGGCTATTTTAGCAGCAGAACTTTTCAATTTTGATTTTTTTTAATTAAGAAAATGACAAAATTTGGCTGCTTTTGCTAATATGGCGATATCATTTTAAACCCTGGTTTACATAGCCAGCCAGCCGGACGTTTGAATTTCTTTAAATCGATTCCCCTTGTGCTTTAAGTCCCTTATATGAAGTTGTATATTTTTCAAAATGTGTTTGTTGTGTTAGACATACCATAAAAATACTGCAAATATGGAATATATATGTATAACCATTTTTTCCCTAAGTTACCCAAAATTAATAATATATATAAAATAAACCAAAAATTACTGTATTGTAAGTGTTTCTCAATTTGATAATTTAGAGGCAAAAATCGTCCAAATGCCGATAAATCGTTAAATATGGCAGGCCTGATCACAATGATTCTCGCTTGTGTTGTTGTTGTTGCTCGACAATTTGTACTGCCACAGCATGAACACACAACTACAACTAATACTAATTTGTATTTGCGTCGTAGGTATAATAAGAAACTAGTAGTGTTGTTGTTGCTTGGCAATTTGTACGACACAGAACGAGCAGCCTGTGTGTTTTGTTTTTGTAAATTTTTTTGTTTGGCTTTTTTTCGCTCGAAATACATTCACGCTCTCTTTCATTGAAAATAACGGTATCGTACAATAAGTAACTTATTGTATTCCATAAGTATCCACTAGTATCTGCTTTTGTGAAACAGATATAAGCAGATATGATACTCTCTTTCGCTTTTTTATCAACTTACATCCACTCTTTTACAAATCATATCAACATCAACTTATATCAGAAACACAAGAGCACTCATCCATACGCATCAACTTTAGAAAAAACACAGAAACAGATATAAACAGATACATCTGTGCAGGTCTTTAATATGTATATTGTGCACTTCGCTTTGTAGATACCTTTCAAATGATGTATTGACAAACAGAGTAGGAAAGTGTTCTTAACTGTTTTGCTTTTACCGATTTATAAATCGGCAAAGTTAAAAAACTTATTCTCTTTAAAATTTTAATATTATGCGAGCTTGAAAATTATTGAATCTTATAAATAAACAAGGTGGAAAATATGCCAATATAGGAAATTCGTTTAAATGTGAGGCCTGTTAGGACCCACGTCCGTTTTATTGCAAAAATTAATGCACGTTAGTTGCAGATGTTAAATAAACCAAACATTTTCCGAAATAAATATAAACTGGCGATAAGTTAAACAAAGCTTACATTTCCTTTCTTCATATCCCAAAATACCGCTTATGAGATGATTGTAGGCTCCTTCGTCTCAATTTTACGTTTTTAATTAAATTTCTACTAATCTCGCATGGCTTGAATTACATATTTAATTTTTTAAAATTTAAGCTTTTGATTAAGAATTTTATTGCTTTTTCTTACTAATAAACTAAACTAAATGAATAAAAATGCGATTAAACACTAATTAACTAGATTAACTGAAATTTTTTAATCTTAATCGTGATTTCGCGATTAAATGCAAACCCTTGTAAACAAGTATTAGAAGGTGATCAATAAATTTTAATATTTGCACTCTGCTTCTTCAACTTTTTCGAAGTGTGTGTACGTTAACACGTCTGTTGCAAATTATTTTAAAGGGTGTCCCAACAAGAGCGCCGGATTTAAATTTGACACATTTTTGTTTTAAATACAAGTTGTACGGTGTTTTTTTTTTAACAGTAGTCACATACAGATTTAGGAATATATAGAAGTAGTCATCGGAACAACGTTGAATTATTGTAAAAAATTGTGACGACGATTTGTTCCGAACTACTTCATTCAAAAATTTATTCACTTATATAAAGGGGTAGTGTACGTGATGGAGTAAAAGGAGTTAGAATGGAGAAATCTGAATCACCCATTTATTCTGTAATTAAAGCACCAATAAAAAATGGAGCTTCCAACGAAGCAGGTTTGTAAGGGAGAAACATAAAAGTTTCGCTTACCATTGCGCTTTCGGAAGACATGAATTTTATACGGCGAGTTCCCACTTTGAAAAAACATTTTTGACACATAAAGCGCACTTTTCAGCGCATATATAATTTGTTGGATGTAACGATCAGCTTTACACACTAAATGTTTTGATACAGTTATTTTTTAGTATTCTCCCTTACAAACCTACTTCGTCGTAAGGGAATGCCGTGGCACTTGAAATGTTATTTTTTTTTATAAAAGTCGTTGGAATTTCTGTCACTTACTTTATGTTTCTGTATGTCTTATTGCGTAGCGCATAATTGTGCTCTTATTTTTTTAAATGTACCAATAGTGCTTCGCAAAATGATAAAATTTTTTATTGGGTCAACAGACCCATTTTTGTCCGTTTGTTTAAAGCTGAACAAATAAATTTTTTCAATCGGTGCATGTTACTTTTTTATTTGGTAAGCTCGTAGGATACCGTAGGCCAAGAACCACACCGCATCCGGCGAGTCCTAGGTTCTTAATGTGTCGCATATAGCTTAGTCTACTAAAAGCACCTTTAACAAGTACTCTTGAAGTACTTGAGGACAGAAAAAATCTACCAGCACAAAATGTTCTTCCTCTGAAGAAATTATTATTTTCTTCGGATAATCCGCAGTAATTTGATGAAGCCAAATTGACCCATGAACGCATGCAAAGGCAGATCTTTTACTAAAATTTGTTGCAAAGTGATTCTGAAAATGTTTAGTTTTTGACCACGATGCCGAATAGAAATGCCTGTCATTTTGGCCACTGACATGGCACACCTAAGGCTTTTTTAAAATATGTAAACCATTTGTTGGATTTGGTTTAAAGTAATTATATCTAAACTTCCAAGAAACAGGGTGTTTGCTGAAAGCATAAATCTCGTCAGTAAACAATTTTATAATTTTTAAAGTTTCTACCCACATGTGATTTCATGTGTATGTCAAAATTTGAGTTTGACATAAGGTTTATAATTTACTTGTTCAGTTGTTGGTTGGTATGTAACGTACAATTGACATAAACTAACAAATATAAAAAATAAACATTTTTAATAATTATTTTGTGTATTTTTTATCTGTTTTATTATTAATTTACTTTTATAATATTTATGTATTTAAATTTCAATTAATTTTTTCCGCCACAAACAATTTTGTTAATAAAAAACTGCTGATATCAGATGCTTTGTCACTTGAAAATAGAACTCGTTCTGAATAAAAAATGTCATGTGTACTGTACGCAGAGAAATAACACATGATATTGTTTGAAGGGGTTCACACGATATGTACAAATTTAACATGTGAAAAAGTGACAATCCACATGACAAATACACATAATGTGAACATAGCTTTACATGACATCTGACTGTAAATTTCAAAGAAAAATTGCGTTTGCAAATTGCATTCTGTAGTTAATTTAATAACAGAAGCTATTTTTTTCTTACAGCGTTGCCTTATTGTGATAACATGATTTTAATAAGCATCCCTATAATTGGCAATAACTCCTTTTTTGCCTAATTTTTAAGCAAGCAAAGACTAGTGATTTTTTGAAAAATAAATTGGAGCAAACAGTGATAGAGGATAATTTTGCTCTTTGACATTGCCGTTGGAACAAAACTCAATATCATCATTGATAAACAAAAAATAATCACCCCCATCATGAAAAAAACTAAAGAATTGGTTCCTTTTTTCCTAAAAAATGTTGGGGAAAGCAAAATTTCGAGGAAAATTTTATTCACAATAGGGGTGAACAAAAAATAAGCGATTTTTTTAATAATTTTCATTTGCTGTTTTCTTGTCTTTTTAAGGTGTAGTAACACACTAAATTAAGAAAAATTAATAAGAGATAATATTACATGAATATAGTAAAACGGGATGAGTTACGATATTAATAAAAAATGTTTTTATTGAAAACAAATGTTTTGGTAGATATTTTGTCTTTAGATTGCTTTCTGTTGACAAAACCATCCCCTTTGGCACTATTTTAATGGAAATAAGATAAATAATTCTATCGCCCAAAACAACAAAAAACATTGATTTGGGGTAATTTTGCTTATTGACATTGTTGTTCATCATAGAAAAAAAAAATAAAAAAATAGAAATATTTAAAAAATAAAATTTAACAATTTGTATCACAAATTTATTATTTTTTATTTTTATTGCGATATTAGAACATTCTTATTTTCAGGACACATCCTGCTTCTTCATAGTTCTACTTGAAGAACACAGCACTAGACAATATTAAGCAAACACTTTGTACAGTTTTAAGATCTACAGAAAATGGTATGTTGTTCGAATATAAATGTACTTATAATAATTCAAGTATAGATATGTATATAGAAAAAAAGATTTACAGATAGATAGAAGGCCATAAGCACTTTGACCCAGAGGATCTCTTGTGCAGCCTGTGTAACTCACCAAGTCATATTCCGGCTACGTATAAAACCAATTATCCTCGTGGTGAAAAATCATAAATCAGAAAAAAGAACCTTTGAAAGTGCCCTGTAAATTGGACAACATGTGGCCTAAGCTCCCACTTTTCAAGCAGAAGTAGTCTACCCTTGCAACAGGACAGAGTCACAAATCACTTGGACTGTCTCAAGCCACAAATGGAAATCCATGTCTGAAGGAAATCACGTTCCAAACCATGACTGTATTGTCCCTTAATTTGACCGATACGGATGCCGAAGAAAGGCTCAGAGTCTATAAATGGACGGCGAGTGCCCCTGTTTGTTAAGCAGTCAGCTCTTTCATTGCCCACATGTGCCTGATGGCTGGGTACCCAACATAAGTTCAATGCAATGTGTTTCCCCAGATTGTTCAGAGATTTAAAACAGTTCATGACCGACTTGTACTTCACAAGATATTGAAATTTAAACTCAAAAATACACATATAGTGTGTTTGTTTCAGTTATGCGCGTAACACTTTTATGCTTTCTTATTTCTGCGTGTTGCTGCAGGCCACTAATTTAGACAATATCGCATTTGCAGTAATTGCAAAAGAGTTTTTTCTGAGTCATCTGTTTCTTTCACCCATTGTTTTTACTTAAGGTGCCCCAATCTTTGCAAAACTTTTGTAAATAAGTTTTTACTAATTTTTTAATTTCTTAATTTTTATTTTATTGAAACATTATTGAGAACTTACATTTTTGCATTTTTAAGATCTTATTCAATGTTTAAATCTTTCGTTTTTTTTCTTTAATATTTGTATTATTTAAGCATTATTAAAATGGAAAATATTAATATTAAATATGCTAGAAAAAATTAATCATGCTTAATCTGATTTTTTCATGCCTAATGGCTTTAAACAATGCCATTTGAAGCATGAAAAATGTTTAATTGGCAACACTGCGCTAGAGCAACGTTTGAAAATTATTGTAATTAAGTTTTTAAATTATGGCCCTATGCTCCTTATAGGAACTACAGGAACTTATATAGATATATATATATATAAGTTTTTAAATTATGGTCTAATGCGGCAATTTCAATTTCATTACAGAACTTTGTTCAGTTATACAGAACACTTTAAATTTAATGACTACGTCAATAAACAGAGTTGCCAAATTTGGTGCGATGATATACCTTAAGCCATTATCGAAACACCATGACATCCTGGTAAATACTGTTTTTGGGCCAATGGAATCATTAGTCTATGTGCCAGTACAAATAACGAAAATCAGAGCGTTGCAGTTAACTGTGAGTGGTGTAGAGAAATGCTTACAGACTTTTTGGTGCCTCCATTGGAAGGCAACAATATTGCACACATTTGGTTAAAGCAGGATGCAGGTGTCACATGTAACAGCGCGTGATACAATTAGTGTACAAAAATACATTTTTCGCTAACAAATAAATTTACAAAATACACCTGTTACCTTGTCATATTGTTCATGTGATTTGAACACATTAAGTTATTTTTTCTAGGGAAACAAACGTATGTACACAAAAAAAATTAAATTTGTCTTCAATCACCAATTTCATACCAAATTCATAGAATTTTTTGATTTTGCACCTATTACCAAAATGATTATAAAGATTACTAAAAATTTTAAATTGTGAGTAATTTTTTTTTTTTTTTTTTTTAATAAATGATATTTTAATTTTAATTAAAAAATGATCAAGAAACTTTGCCGTTTCAAACAATATTGTTGATTGATTTAATTAAATAAAGATAGGTTTTGACAATTCCAAACAACAATTTTACAAGTTTAAATTATTTTGTTTTAAACGAAAAAATTTTTGTTATTTAATAACTATTTTAATTAAAAATTTATTTCAAAACAACTAAAATGTTTGTTAAATCAAAGTAATACTGTTAATTTTCTTTCTACAAAAAAAAAAAAAAAAAAAAATAATAATTGATTCAATTATCACATAAATTAAAGTAAAATACTTTTAAAATAATTTTTTTAATTGATAAAAAACTGCTGATAATTTTTTTCTGTGTATACAAATTCTTAGATCTATGCAGAATAACCAGAAACAATTGAACACTTGGAAGCGAATATTGGACGCGTTTGAGCCGGAATACAGCCTTATTAAATGCGAATGATGTTAAGAAATCGGAGCTCAAAGGTACGCCATGTAGGCGCTAGCCGCGGTAGTCACATGCCCGAAATAATATTTAAATATTAATGCCACAAAATTATCTAATTAATATGAATGTGGTTGACTCTCAGACACTTTTTCGTTTACACTGGCAAGTGTGCTTACATTAATCGATCTAAACATAATATCATACGCATGAGAACACAATAAGAAGGTACAGAGAACGCGAGAGTAGATAATAAGAAACTAACGGTACAAAATACTCTTTTGTGTTTGTTGGTGTCTGCTAGACTACCACATCAGTCGCAGAGGGTTAACAAAGCGAATTGAATGGATTTCATTTTATTTTTATGTAATGCGCCACCTCTTTAAACCGAACACACGGCACTTGAGTTTAATTCATGCAGCTCTTGATTTGTATCTTCAGCGTCTCAAAAAACTTGAGTGCATAATCCGACAGAATTATACTCTCGCCCCTTGTTTAGATGCTGGTGCTATCTAGTTTCCTCTGGCAGCAGTATCTGTAAAAAAGCAACAGCACCTAGGGGTGGTCAATCATCACAACTTGAAATCTTACAAGTGAGAGCTTCATGTAGTTCAGGATCTCCCTTCCGACGATTTTGCAGACTTAAAGTGATCACTTAAAACATCTTCCAATGAAAACAGAGAGCATCGTTATGTGAAACACATTTAATGAAAAAGTCAACTTCTTCTACAACATCAGATCTTGATTCTTCTTTTCTTCCAAGTCCAGGTCATGCAAAATCGACTTTTTTTGTCTAATGGCCTTAACTCAAGATCTACTTAATTTCTTTGCTTTTGAATAGAGGGCTTACGAACACTCTGAAATTACTGCTTGAGTGGCTTCAACGATTCTGGAAGTTCTTTCTGAGTTGGACAACTACAGTGAGTAATTTAAGATGCATATTACTTTTTTTTATTTTTATAGTTTTGAATTTGTTTCTTTTCTGGGAATAATCAATGCAAAAGAACTTATTACAATTTTTAATTTTATTATGCTTACAAGGAAAATACTGTCAACATTTTAAAACTGCAACATCTCACAGTTCAAAAATGATAAGGAGCTGGATTATTCCTTTTGAGAACCTGAAATCAGTTGGTAATAAACAACGAAGGTCTGTTGCTCGACCTGTTCGCACTGGAGCTACTCATCGACATGCTTCTCAATGGGGAACCTCCATGTTGAACAATTTTTTACGTCCTGAAATATTTCTCGCATAACGTTCCAGTAAGATCGAACTACATCTAATACCGCGAAAGACACAATGGCGGTTCTGTGAGAACTTTTTGATAAATGAATACATAATTAAAAAAAAATGCTAATTTTGGGTGGCAACGTCTTGAAAACAGACATTAACTGCCAATAGAAAAGCAGACGTCATTTAGTGATTGCCATTTTTCATACTTAGCAAAAAAAAAAAATCAAAAAAACTGTAAAAAAAGTTACAAGCATATCAAATCCTTCAGTTGAAGTTGTTGGCCCAAATTGTATCTTCATGGAGGAACTAAATCATAATCTGCGAGATTTTGTTGGCTTTTTAGGCGGTCTTTATCTTCCTGGCCATGTTGCACAATTAAAAATATTGTTTGTTTAATTCTTTTTTAACATGTCAAAAATTTAGTAAAAAGCTGCCAAAACCAGTTTAAGCATATTATAGTTGGGCCTAAAGTTTTATTCGATTTGATTAAATTTTTTTTAGGTTTTTACTTAATGTTGTTCAAAGAATAAAAATTAAGAAATGAAAAAATAAAAATATATAAACAAAAATCACTAGTTTTTAATTTTTGTTTGTTTACATAGACCTGCAGCCAAACAAAAACAACTAATAATTAATCTATTCGAACAAGGTCAACTATAAAAACATACTTAAATGTTCTTATTTCAGCTTGAACTAAAATTAATAATTACAAAATTTAATATGCAGTTAACCCACTGAGCTACCTTAATAAGAGTGACAGTTACAGTTTTTACGACGCAAACTTTGACAACACGAATTCAACACATTTGAGCTATCGCTAAGTCTGCATGTTTTGTTAAAATTGTATTAGAAGTAGAATTTCCATGTTAAAAAAACGCTTGCCGCTCTTGTTCAGGTAGTTCAGTATATAAATTTAGATTCAAAAAATTTTCTAAAGAAGTCTACCGAAATGGGCATATGTATACAAAATGTTAATAGTACTAAAAAAAAATTACCTATTCTATGTCTCACAATTTTTCGTGTATTCTAAATCAGTTTCACTTGTTTTTGTTTTATAAATTATCTTTTCCCATAACGAAAAATATGAAAAAAACAAGACCAACCAATCTAAAATCTTCTGATGTACAAATTTCATATTAACATTTAACATTTTAAGCAATTTATCTCTGGCAAAATGTCAGATTCATTAAAAGCTCCTTTTAAGGGGAGGACACCTTAACTTACTCCTGCTCTGCTTCTTTGTTTCTATTCCCCTATTTTGTTTGTGTTAACAAAACGAAAAACTTAAAATTTTGTTTTTACAACCATTATAAATCATTTTGAGAACAACGTTGAATAGAAAGGAAGTTAACAAAAGTTTAACGGAAATGAAAATGCCATGCTTCGGGTTTTTATGTTTTGCTTTTTTTTTTTTTTATTTTAAAAGTTTTTTGTTATGTTTCATTATTTTGCGCTTGAAGCTACGTTGATTGACTGAAAACAACTTGAAAATATGGTTGGGCCAACCCAACCATATAGTTTAAACCAATTACTAGTGTAGACATAATGAAGATGAGTGGATTCTATATGTGATCTACAAACAAAATGTGATGTTTAGGATATTAAAAATGCTATGAGAATCATTCCTGCTAAAGTAATTCGCAAAAAGGACTCCGTATGAACATGCCACGAGCAAATATTGTCATGACATTGATGCAATTGCAAAAGTAATTTAAGCCCAATTTTAATTCGCTACCAAAGCTGTCAACATATAATAATGATGTTCGAAAGAAGTGTTGTATCAGGGCTTCCAACAATGACCACATGCAAGAGAAAATAGATCACCCAGCTGCAATGGTATTAAACTATGGCCTACTAATCAACTCAAATAATAGAAAATGCATGATTGTTATATCAAATCAAACTCAAAATTTTACAATTAAAACCGCGCATATACAAAATGTTAACATTTTCTGGCAACTTGGTTAGTATAATAAGCTCAGACGGTGGAGCAATGGAGGGCTTAAATTCACGTTTACAAAAGACCAGCCTTTGAGGAAAATAAAATTCGAACAGAGCTTAATGTATACAACTAAAAAACTTTCTTCTGTACGGTTCCGAAATATGGCCGGCTAACAAACAGTAAAACAATAACTACATACATGCAGGAGCCGACGCATTCGAAATAAAAGCATTAACTGTAATTCAGATTAGTCAATCTACACGCAGAGTAAAAATATGGTTGGGCATAGTTATGGCAGCTACACTATGTTTAGTGTAACAATATTATTATTTTTATTAAATAAATATAAGCAATATTATAGTCATACATTTAAATGTATATATTTAAATGTTTATTGCAATTAAAATTTGAGTATTGTTGACTGAAAAATAACTTTTTCTAACAAATAAATAATAGTTACTGTGAAAACCTATAATATTACTCACAACCATTTCATGATATTTAATAACCATAATATGGTAACTTTCTATTCTCATGAAATGTTTAAGATGCAATCAAAATATCTTTACTCTAAAAATATTTTGTTAGCGCCATTTGTAAAATAACTTTGCATCAGTTGTTTCGTTTGGTTTACATATGCCTATCGATTATTTGTTAGTGAGCGGTTCAATAATTAAAAAAAATACCATTAAAAAACAAGATTAATAAAAAAAAAATAAGAAATTGTAATTTCATTACAAACAATGTAAAGTGCCACAAAATAAAAAATTGAGGAAACAAATTTTTATTTTTTTTATTGTTTTAATGTGTTGCTCAATCATAATATGATTACTTCTAATAGTATGTTTACTTCTTAAGATACGCCTCGTTGACCAGCATGTAGTTTTCTTCAATTTGGGTCCTGAATTATGTAAAACAAACCATATTTTTGGTTTTTCTCTCAAGCTGCAAATACGAAATATAAGATGTTGTTTGTCTCTCCTGTAAAATGTGCTAAAATGGAGTTAGCAGAAATCAAACCAGTTTTATTAACCTATTTTTTTTTTTATTTTAACAAATACATTCGCGAGAATGTTTCGTTGTATTTTTTTAAATATGTAGATTATCGACCAACCGCCATGTCATTAATTGCCAAGTCAGTAGCCTGGTAAACTGCATGACACCCTAGTTGTGTTGTTCGCTGCATGATTTACATATAATATATCCACCAAGTAGATCAATCTTTTTTCTATCACGCTAGAACCAGCAATGTTTGGAACACGAGTGTTACTTTTAGCATAGGCTTTAATATTAGACCAAATATTTTTAATGGGGCTAAGCATCGAAGAACAGGGTCCTAGCTGCAGAATAGAGGTTAGCTTTTTTTTGTGATTTTTCTTTATAACATATTTTATTTTCCGAATTACAATTGACGCTTTCTGAATAGCAATTGACTTATCTGAATTAAAGCTTGAATTAAGATTGACTAATCTGAATTACAATTGACACTTTCTAAAGTTCAATTGATTAATCCAAATAATAATTGACGATTTCTGAACTACAATTTAAAAAGGTGTAGTTGGTTTGGGCAAGATTCCCTGACAAAATTAAATCCACTTAGTGACTAGAAAGTATTTGGTCAAGCCTAACCATACTATGCCCTACAACACAGTATTTGTTACGGATTTAAAATGACCTTGTTCAAACCTTCACAAAGAATTTCTTTCACATATTCGTAACTATGTTTGTACAAGTCTACAAACATACTTGCGTACATGTGCCTGCACGAAATTATGTGAACAACCTTAAATTGTCAGTTTCATGTTTTTTCTTTTATTCTTTTGTAATGTTTTTATTTTTATTTAACTTGAATTTCTTTCACACATTTGTAAGTACGTTTGTACCAATCTACAAACTTACTTACGTACATGTGCCTGTCCGAAATTATGTGAACAATCTTAAATTAATATTCTCATATTTTTTTTTTTTTTGTTTTTTTTTTTTGCAAAGTTTCAATTTTAATTTAACTCGTGCCTTGAACTTCTAGTTTAATTGCAATTTGCCTGTGTTTTTACTTTTTACCAAGTTTGAGGAACTCCAATTTCATTTAAATATTTTCATTTAGTAACCTTGAACTACTGTTTGAGTTTATTTTATTTTTGCATCGTCGGCGGTTTCACATTTTTTCTGGAATTTCTTTAATTTACAATTTTATAAGCTTTGTTGTTATTTGTATTTAGTAATTAATTAGTATATAAGAATCAATTTTATTTTAATAAAATCAGAAATAATAAATCAATTTATTTGACAAGTTGTTTCTCTACTATAACTCCGCTGTAACCAAGTTTCAAGTGCTTGTGTTACTCTGTACAATTGTCTTGGTGATACTGCCTAGACAATCTTATTAACGTTACTTGGCTCATAGCCTTGTAAATAAAACCCAATTCAAAGGTTAAACAAATCAGTTTAACCCAATTCATTTATTGAATTAAACATCTGGTGACCCCGACGTGATCCCTTTGAAATTCAAGATTCCCCCCACCAGTGGTAAGGGTCCTGAAAGTCAATAGGATACAACACCACGTGCTCCTGTCAAAAAAAAAAAAAAAAAAAAAAATCCGCAGGACAGCTCAAGAAGACGTGCTCCTGTCAAGGAAACAAGCCACAGGACATCTCCAGAAGACGTGATTAATAATCAGCTGCTTCACTAGAAGCAACTTCCTCAAAGGGCGCAATTATCACGGGCAAGCAACATAATGGCTACAGGCGAGATCACCCCAATGGAACAACTAACAACTTCCCAGCGAGCAGCAGGAGAGCTTATAGAATCCATTATTCGGAATTTTAAAAAGGATTCAGCGTCCAGAAAGACAGTCCACTATTTTGAAGAAAGGATTAAAAGGCTAGACGCTGCTTGGACCGAATTCGAGCTCACTGATAACAAAATACGATGTCTGGAGAAGCCCCAGTTAGACCATAAATATTTTACCGAAAATTACTACCAAAAAATTGAGGAACTCGTCATCAAATACCGGGAAGTATTTGAATCAGCCATGGATGCAACATTGAGAACGCCAACACTTGATCCCTTTCAACAAAACACCAATAGGGAGCCCACAGTTCCTATTAAAAAACCTGTTACTCTCACCTCAACAAATTCTACAATGAGAAGGCAAAATGTCATGATGACGTCCCTCAAACGGCTACTCGCCACGGACCCCACAGCAACCAACATGAAGCTAAAAGAAAAACTGTGGGACGAAATACAAGAACTACATTTTTTAATTTGGGAATCCAGCACTGATCCACTGAAGGAAGGATATGACATGGATTCCTATGAAGATCTGGAGAAAATGGTCATTGAAAATTTCAAGCTATCTTCACGCACTCCGGAGCAAGGTTTGGGACCTATGCAACACAATGTTTTGCCACTGCCAAAAGTCACAATCCCAAAATTTAATGGGGATTATTTAAAATGGAGGGCCTTTTACGACTTGTTTACACAACTAGTAGACAACCAACATATTCCTGCGGCACAAAAGATGTGGTACCTGAAATCAAACTTGGGGGGCGAAGCTGAAAGGTTAATAAGCCATCTTTCAGCTACTGCCGAAAACTACAGAACCGCCTGGAATCTATTGCAAGACCGATACAATAATCAACGGGTTCTTGTAACCACGCTAATTCAACAGCTTTTAGATCAACCGAATGCTGGCCCGTCAGCTGCTGCCATCAAGACTTTGCATGATACGACACAAGAATGTCTACATGCACTTAACAACATCGGGATCGACACAACATCGTGGGACCCCATGTTGTTTCACATACTGGTCAAAAAATTGGATCGTGGCACTCTTGTCCTGTATGAGAGAACCATCAGTAATCCAAAAGATTTACAAAAAATCAAAGACCTTTTAAACTTTCTGGAAAACCGCTTCCAGTCCTTGGAAGCTATAACCCAGAAGGAAAAATCATCAAAGGTATACGTTTCTGCTACATCAGCAAAGCAAACAGAGATCGCGTGCCCACTTTGCAAAAGCGGCTCTCACCCACTGTATCGGTGTCAGAAGTTTCAACAACTATCAACACCCAACCGCCTGAGTTTCGTTCGGAACCAGAACCTTTGCGTCAATTGCCTAAAATCAGGACACACAGCAAAAACTTGCAAATCAGGACTGTGCTTAACGTGCAAGAAAAAGCACAACTCGCTACTTCATCTGGAGAACAACACTCAATCAACAAAACAAGAATCACCTAGTGGAAGGACATCGCAGACGACATCATCAGCCGTGACTACTCCACCTGAAATAATTAAACCCAACATCAGTGAAGAACCAACCAGCTCTCCAGAAGCATCGTCACTGGCGGCAGCAAACGGTCAACTATCCAATTCGTACGTTCTTCTCAGCACAGCTCTAGTAAAAATCAAAACTGAGACAATGGAGATGGAATGTCGCGCCTTACTTGACTCTGGGTCACAAGTAAATTTGATCACCGAACGCCTGGTAAAACGACTAAACATCGCTAAACATACGTCATCAGTAAACATCAACGGAATTGGTGATTCCAACACCAAAACACAACACCGAGTCAATGTTGCCCTGCAGTCTCGAATTAACGGGTTTTCAACGCGCCTGGAGGCACTCGTCTTGCCTCGAATCATCGCACCACAACCATCACAATTTATCGACATTAATGAATGGCCGCTACCAAAAAACCTGATGTTAGCTGACCCAGCGTTCAATCGATCAAATAAAATCGACATATTGCTAGGTGCAGAGCATTACCACCAACTGCTCGCAATTGGGCAAATAAAACTATCCCCACAACTCCCGACTTTACAGAACACAGTTTTTGGTTGGGTTGTAGCTGGAAAAATAAAAAGCGAACATTCACCAAATGCATCTTGTGGAGTATGCACTGAAGATGAAGCGCTTGAAGCTTCCATCGCTCGACTCTGGGAACTAGATGAAGTCAAAACTAATAAAAGGCCACTGTCAATAGCCGACAGACAATGCGAAGAACATTTTGCCCAAAACACAACTAGAAACCATCAAGACCGCTTCGTAGTCAGGATCCCATTTCATGAAAACCCCAATACCCTAGGCGATTCACATGCAATCGCTCTCAACCGATTTTTTGCTCTGGAACGTCGTCTTCAAAAGAGTCCGGAATTAAAAACTAAATACACTGAGTTCATGGACGAGTATGAATCGATGGGACACATGACAAAATGGGAACCAATATCCATAACCTCTCCAAACTACTACATCCCACATCATTGCGTATTGCGGCCCGAAAGTTCAACCACCAAGCTTAGAGTAGTATTTGATGCATCGGCCAAAACCTCATCAGGATACTCCTTAAATGATCTGATGTTCACGGGACCAACTTTACAAAGCGAGCTTTTCTCTATACTCCTAAGGTTTCGAATGCCAAGATTTGTGTTTACCACTGATGTTGAAAAGATGTATAGACAGGTATTGATTGCCCCTGAAGATCGTCAATTTCAGCTCATCATTTGGAGAAAGGATCCAACAAGGCCCATTTCCTACTACCAACTCAATACCGTCACATATGGCACAAGAGCTGCTCCATATTTAGCAACGAAATGTCTAGAACAACTGGCTGAAGAAAACAACATACATTATCCCCTTGCTTCCCAATTTCTTAAAGAAAATTTCTACGTGGACGATGGTTTGGGCGGTTCAAATAGCTTAGCAACCGCAATACAATTGCAAGAGCAACTCGTTCAGATTATGAAGAAAGGTGGCTTCACTTTACGCAAATGGTGTGCAAACCACCCACAATTACTCCATAATATTCAACAAAGCGACTTGGAGGTAAACTTAGATTTTGAAAGCACAGAAGCCGACACTATCAAAACGTTGGGACTTGTTTGGCTACCGAAATCCGACAAACTGGGGATTAAGGTAAATCCTGGCAACATCAAGAGGATCACCAAGCGAACAGTAACGTCAGACCTTGCAAAGTTATTCGACCCTTTGGGGATTCTATCTCCCATCATAGTAACGGCGAAAATATTTATTCAAGAATTGTGGGAGTTAAAATTAGATTGGGATCAATCTTTGCCAGAATCACTGCACACTAAATGGATCACATTTCGCACAGATTTGAACGTATTAAAAACGCTTCAAATATCCAGACACATTTTCAAGGGCAAAGTTCCAGAATCCCAACAATTACATATTTTTACGGACGCATCCGAAAAGGCTTATGGAGCTGCAGCTTATATTCGATCAGTTTTCAAAGATGGCACCATTATGGTACACTTACTCTGTGCTAAATCACGCATAGCTCCACTTAAGCGGCAAACAATACCACGATTGGAACTATGTGCAGCTACACTTGGAGCCCAACTAGCCACCAGAATCAGGTCT
Source organism: Pollenia griseotomentosa (assembly GCA_963931875.1). NCBI lineage: Eukaryota > Metazoa > Arthropoda > Insecta > Diptera > Polleniidae > Pollenia > Pollenia griseotomentosa. Next base: position 132,208,640 of record OZ007562.1, read on the forward strand.
GATCTACGATTTACAAGCCCAGTATGGCTCTGGACTGACTCTGAAATTGTGCTCTCATGGATAAATTCATCGTCGGCATCCTTTAACACATTCGTAGCAAATCGGATTTCAGCAATCCAAGAGGAAACCAAGGCAGAACAATGGCGTCATGTAAACTCCAAGTGCAACCCAGCAGATCTGTTATCTCGTGGAATATCTCCAACAGCCCTTAAGGAATGCACTCTTTGGTTTTATGGTCCAACGTTTCTTCATGGCGTGGAGAAGGTGTGGCCACCAAGGTTCAACTTAAGTTCCAACAGTCCACCAAACCTCGAAAGAAAGGCAAGACTGCTTGAGGCACGAGCAATGACTACAACTGAACCTGACTTCATTTACAAAATTAACCATAAAAATTCATTCCACCGTCTGCAGCGGATTGTTGGATATGTTCTGCGCTTCATCACCCACACCAAATGCAAAAAGCAGATGCGACAGACATCAAAGGTGATAACAACAATGGAACTCAGCCGAGCACTAGTCGCAATCGTGGCACAAATGCAAGCATCAGGATTTCAACAAGAAATTCAACAACTCACCAAATACAAGGAGTTAAGAGGCACCAGCAATCTAAGCAATCTGTCACCGTTTTTAGACACAGATGGTTTAATTCGTGTTGGAGGTCGACTAGAAGCCTCACCGCTTCAATTCGACTCCAAACACCAGCTCTTGATTCCATATAATGACCCGATTGCAAAGCTGATCTTTGAAATGACCCACAACGACAACAAACATTGTGGTGCGCAAACACTCCTGGGCATAGTTCGACAAAAATTTTGGCCAATAAAAGGCAAAATTATGGCAAGAGCCACAGTGCATCGATGCACGACATGCAGCAGAGCCAAGCCTGAGCTATTCCAACAAATAATGGGCAACCTGCCATCAACACGTGTCACACCCGCCCGGGCCTTCATTAATACCGGAGTCGATTACTGTGGCCCAATCACCGTTCATTATAAACTTCGGGGAAAACGACCACACAAGGCCTACATTGCTGTCTTTTGCTGCTTTGCTACAAAGGCAGTACACTTGGAACTTGTGAGCGACCTCACGACTGAGGCATTTATAGGTGCACTCAAACGGTTCATATCTCGTCGTGGACATTGTCAAAATTTATATTGCGACAATGCAACAAACTTCGTCGGCGCGAAAAACAAATTGCCTGAACTTTCCACAATAATACATTCTTCAGAAGCACAAGCTACCATTATGAATGCTTGCAGCAACAAGGGTATTCAATTCAATTTTATTCCACCAAGAGCACCACACTTTGGCGGCCTTTGGGAAGCAGCTGTTAAATCCGCAAAATATCTTCTGGTAAGGACATTGGGGAATGCATCCTTAACTTACGAAGAACTTGAAACCATAGTTGTGGAAATTGAAGCAATACTTAATTCCAGACCGATTTCACCAATGTCAAATGACGCAAACGACATAGGCGCAATTACCCCGGGCCATTTTCTGATTGGCGAACCACTAACTGCCCAAATTGATGCTCAAGCGAAGCCCACAAATCTTAAATTGGAAACACGATGGAAATTAGTTTCTCATCTCAAGCATGAATTTTGGAAGAGATGGTCACGAGACTACCTAAATGAACTGCAATATCGAAACAAATGGCGAGAACAGTCAAAAAATCTGAAGCCAGGGGCAACCGTCCTCATTAAAGAAGATAATGTTCCAGTAATGAAATGGCCCTTGGGGCGTGTTATACAAACATATAAAGGACACGACGGTGTGGTAAGAGTAGCAGATGTTCAGACCGCTTCAGGCATCCTTAAAAGAGCGATTCAATATTTAGCTCCACTCCCTAAACTCACCGATGAACCCGAAGAAGAAGGACAACTATCTCCTCCACAAATCCCAGAATCCGAATTGTCAGCAGAAAATCAATCACCAAAACCATCATCGGACGGAAGGCCACTCGCCAAAAAACAGCGAACCTTGGCAAACTCAATCATGACTACACTACTCGCAATCTTGCTATTACTCCCACTCGTGTCCACAGATAAAATTGAAATAACCCAATTTGAACCCAACATCGGCTTGTACTTTGAAGGTATCAGCAACATCCGAGTATCGCGATCAGAATGGAACATTATTTCCTACTATAACTTACGCCCATATTGGCAGGAAATATCCAGCTTCATGAACGAATCAACGGCATTGCACCACTTATGCGACCTGCTAGTTCAAAGGACAACTTGCTCGAGCGTTCTCCAAGCAGTAGACTTCAGCATAGCAAGTCTTAATAACAATAATCTTTTGCTAAAAAGAAGAGTTAAACGTGGCGCTATAAACGCTGTTGGTAACATTGCTAATTCACTGTTCGGAATTTTAGATTCAGATTATGCTGAACAAATGTCAAACACCATCAGCGCAGTAAACGCAAATGAAAACCATCTGAAACAACTCCTCAGCAATCAAACATCAATTGTCGACGCAACTCTAAACGTACTTAAACAAGATGAAGAGAATATAAAACAAAGGTTCAACAGCGTAGAAAACCAATTAACAGAAATTACATCCAGACTACACAACAATGAAAAAGAACAGTATCAAGCAAGACTTTTTCGGATTTTTATGTCGCGATCTGTTCAACTTTCTCTAACATCAGCAAGGTTACATCGAATCCAGTCAGAAATCTTATCAGCACTAACAGATTCACACCATGGAAAAATCAGCCCAACACTTCTATCACCGTCCCAACTTCAAGCCGAGCTTATGCAAGTGAGGAACCATCTTCCAACGTTTCTAGAACTACCAGTAGGCGGAGATAATATTCTACAACTGTATAAAATTATGAGTGTAAGAGGAGGCGTAACAAAAGACCACGTCATCTTTCATATATCTATTCCGTTAGCTGATCCTGAACCATTCGAGCTTCTGAAACCACACCCAATTCCGGTTCTGACAAATGGCACAATGCTCGCTATAAGGCCATGCGGCAACTTCCTAGCTATAAATTCCCACAGGGATCAGTACTTCATCATGACAGAAAAACAGCGGGACACATGTGCAATAATTAGAGAAGATGAACTTTTGTGCCAACACATGCAATCAACATTCAACGCAAACGCTGACAAATGCCTATGCGAACTTTCACTTCTCAACTACAACACGCAAAGAGGTTGTTACATTGTTCCTGTTACTGACAATACGTCCCTTACACAGTTGGAATATAACAATCAATGGCTATACACAATGCAGCAGCCTTCCCGAATAAGCGCCGTATGTGGGCAAGAAAAATCACAGCTCACCTTAAAAGGATCTGGTGTCCTAAAAATATCACCAGACTGCACACTCAAATTCAACTCAATCATCATCAAAGGTCATCAAACTGTTTTCACATCTCTTCATACATCTTACACTGTAATGAGCAATAGCACTGACATCAGCTACCCAGATGAGGTACAATTTGAAAGAATTCACACCAAAGCCTATGCTGACCAAATTAAAAACATCTCCGACATACAGAGCAAATTACATCGAATGGTATCTGCCGAGTTTCCATCACAAATCAAAAGCATACAATACCACCACGGGACCATTGCCTATGTCGCCCTCGTCATCGCAATCATAATCAGTGTGAAGGTTGCCTGGAAAAAGGCACGTTGTAAAGGAATTAAAGCAGCTCAACAACCCCCAAGTCCAGCAGTACGCCAACATATTCCAACTCAAGAATTTGAAGTATCAATAACTTAAGCGTATAATTCTAATAAAAACAATGTAAGGTTGTCGCATTTGCAATTTTGTTGATCAATGCTCAACGGCGGGGTGTATGTTCAAACCTTCACAAAGAATTTCTTTCACATATTCGTAACTATGTTTGTACAAGTCTACAAACATACTTGCGTACATGTGCCTGCACGAAATTATGTGAACAACCTTAAATTGTCAGTTTCATGTTTTTTCTTTTATTCTTTTGTAATGTTTTTATTTTTATTTAACTTGAATTTCTTTCACACATTTGTAAGTACGTTTGTACCAATCTACAAACTTACTTACGTACATGTGCCTGTCCGAAATTATGTGAACAATCTTAAATTAATATTCTCATATTTTTTTTTTTTTTGTTTTTTTTTTTTGCAAAGTTTCAATTTTAATTTAACTCGTGCCTTGAACTTCTAGTTTAATTGCAATTTGCCTGTGTTTTTACTTTTTACCAAGTTTGAGGAACTCCAATTTCATTTAAATATTTTCATTTAGTAACCTTGAACTACTGTTTGAGTTTATTTTATTTTTGCATCGTCGGCGGTTTCACATTTTTTCTGGAATTTCTTTAATTTACAATTTTATAAGCTTTGTTGTTATTTGTATTTAGTAATTAATTAGTATATAAGAATCAATTTTATTTTAATAAAATCAGAAATAATAAATCAATTTATTTGACAAGTTGTTTCTCTACTATAACTCCGCTGTAACCAAGTTTCAAGTGCTTGTGTTACTCTGTACAATTGTCTTGGTGATACTGCCTAGACAATCTTATTAACGTTACTTGGCTCATAGCCTTGTAAATAAAACCCAATTCAAAGGTTAAACAAATCAGTTTAACCCAATTCATTTATTGAATTAAACAGACCTTTTGCCGTTTTTATTTTGAACCATGAATTTTTTCCCATACCTAATAAATTTAACCATGCAATTAAACACGCAAAACGTTTTTCTTTCCCTTGTGCATAAATATGTATTTAAATTCTCCTAATTGCGCAATTGCATTCATGGTAATTATGTATGTAGTTTTTTTCAGATGGTAACAACTTACATCTCGTTGTTAAATTCTTTAACACCAGAAAAACAAATAGAAAACAAAGAGAGATTGAAAAAAGAAAAAAAAAAAAGCATTTGACCTTTTTTTTTGCGTAAAGTGGTCTGATTCTGCCGTTAGAAAAACCTGTTTCAACACGCTAACAAATGCGCGTGGAATTTTTTTTGTCATGCATGGTCATTTCGCTTTCTCTGTACTCTGGTTATTAGTGTTGACATGAACTGCGCATGTCAAGTTTTTTTTTGAAGCTGACCGTCACTACAGTTACGGTTGTTCTGCTCATCCCTCATAGTCGTCTGCGTACGTACGTACCCTAGAGCGACTCAAAATGTATGGAAGCAAAATTCGTGCTCAATGTACCCTCCTAAAAATTAACCTTGGACTTTTTTAAGATACCATTTTAAATATTTCGGCTCCAGCTTTGACCTCTCGTGAGCTGGACCATTTTTAAAAAGAGTCTATTTTTGCATGTTTTGTTAATTTGAGAATCTGTTTTCTTACCAACATATACAAATTGGGTATCATAAGAAAGGTTTTTTTATTCCTTTTTTTCTTTCTTTAGTTCTATTTTTATCCATACATGATCTAGAAACTAAATCCGCTAACATATTACAGTTACTACAAAATTGCATTTATATATATTCCAGAGCACCGTGTAAAATGCATCTAATTTGCAAAAAATAATATTATTTACATACAAAGATGATATACTTGGTAAAAAAAGAAATTTGATGCCCATATTGCTATATTTAAATGAAGGGTTGCCACCCCATTGCATTTTTGTCAAAACGCGAACTAGCGCGAATTTCCAAAAAAGCTGAAACACGTATTTAATTAAATCGACTAAAGATTAAAATATGTTAATTTGGCATTTTTATTACAAGCAACGCCGAACAAAAAATTCAAAAACCGTTTTTTTTACAGAAAAACCTTAAAAAAAAGGATATGGATGATCGTCCTTGGAAAAATTGTATATACAGTTGGACGCGCCTTAAAAAAACCTTTCTTATGATACCCAATTTGTATATGTTGGTAAGAAAACAGATTCTCAAATTAACAAAACATGCAAAAATAGACTCTTTTTAAAAATGGTCCAGCTCACGAGAGGTCAAAGCTGGAGCCGAAATATTTAAAATGGTATCTTAAAAAAGTCCAAGGTTCATTTTTAGGAGGGTACATCGAGCACTTTTTTTTGTGAGTCGCTCTAACGTACCCACATACATACTTGCATGCACTCTTCTCTCTCTCATGACAATGATTATGGATGATGCAATGGCAAAGGGAAAAAAAATAATACATTTTGCAAATGCAATGGTATAAAGGGAATTACGCAGGACAAAGTTAGGGAGTTGGATTTTGGCAGTTGATCCTGGGCAATGGCCCAGGTCAGTTGGGTTTCAGCAGTTGATATTGTGCAGAGGCCGAGTGAGTTGACTCGTGCTCCAAGAATAATTTAAATTGAGAAGAAAAGAAAAATATAATTTCAAATTTATCATACCAAAAAAAAAACATTAATGAATTTTAAACCACAAAGATTAAAATGTGGATAGTAAAAGGTGTATTTAATTTCCTACGTCATGCATATATATAAAAAAAACCATTATTAGTGTTTGCAAGTAAACAGATTTTAATTTAACCACTATTATAAAACCAACAAACATAAATTGCAAAATAAGGAAAAAAAAGGATCATCCAGGAAACAAAATGTTCTTGTGGAAAAAAAGAATAATGATGAAAACTATGTACAAAAAACCAAACCCATAATCATAAAACAATCATAAGTAACCCTGCCTGTTTTAAAAGTAAAAATATATATTATAACAAAAAACCCACCATCTTTAAAACATAATTAGGTGATGGTTTATAGTTGAAAAATAGACAAATATTAATAAAATATCTGATCGTATGAAGCGAGTAGAATTCATTCAAACAAAAATTGTTGAAAGAAAAATTGCTTAAATGCTAAATAAATTTAATAGTACTACTGGAAAAAAAAAGGTATAATAATAAAACTATTAAATGAAAAAACCTACACAGCATAAGTTTAATTTTAGATTTTATATTACTAAATGTTCTATATATTACATGTGTGCATACAATAAAATAAAAAAAAATAAAATAGCTTAATATTCAATTAATTTAAAATCATGTAAGTTTAACCCAGTTAACCATAATTTGTTTTCTTGTATATTTTATTAAATACAAATATAGAAATTAAATAACATTTTTTTTTTGTTAAATAAAGAATTATTGCGAAATTGAACTGATAATTAAAATGAATTGCTAATTTTTTTTTTATAATGGATCCTAGGAAGAATTTGGCCGAGGTAAGTCCGAAATGAAGTAACGATTGTTTTGTAGATGGGACAGGTATAATAAATTGTAGGGTACCAGCCTGTTATAGGGTGGTGTAGGGAATAGTGTACCCCTATATGACACAACATCTAGCCATATCATCACTCATTGTGATGAATTCTCATTTTTAGATTTCCCAGCTTTTCCGCACGTTTGTCATTTTAGTTTCAAGTAACTTTTCCACCGTGGCTCTTTTGCATTCTAGTTTTTTTTTGAAATTTTCTACATACTTCCAGGGTGTGAAGTATGTATATATGCTTACGCGTCAAAACTCGGGTTGGGAACCACCTTTTCTCTCGTGAGCTAGCGGGTCAGCTTTTATACCCCCCCCTTTTTACCGGTTTTGAATTTGTTATTTGATTTTTCTTAAAGTTATTTGACGGCGCGTAACATATTTAAAAACACATTACCTAGAGACCCTTGAAACCCATGAGCAGTCATAGTCCCGCCAGACAAAAATAATGTTAATGTTAGGTTAAGTTTAATGTTAGAGTTCTTTGTGCGAATATCTAATCTAATAACCAACATACCAAGATAGTTTATGGGCACAAATACTCTATTCCGGAAAGATGCTTGTATGTGAGCTATGTCAAATTAGGGACAGGTTCTCACCATTTTCAACAGGCTCGGTCCTTGTGCCAATCAGAACCAAATTCAACAAAATTATCTCCAAAAAATCCGATCTGTACTTTGCGCACAAGGTTTACATGGACTGACATCGCACAGTGTAAGATTTAGTCATTCTAGGGAGACAAAATTAAATATCTTGGAAAAAAAGTAATCTAGACTTATGAATTTTGGCACAAAATGTAACTAGGCCAATATGTACCATTGTCAAAATAATAGGCGAAATGGGACCACTGCCACGCCCACCTCATTCAACTGCAAAAATTTGTAACTGAAATTATTCGCGTTAGATAATCAAACAGTAAAAAAGCGTCGAGTATGCAAATTTTCTTTTGGTTTCTTATAAATAAATTGAGAAGTTTCAATGTTTGTGCTTAACCAGCCAAAATTGCGACTTACAAAATCACGATTTGTTCGATTTGCCGCTTTAAACCTTAGCTTAAATCTAATATACAGATTTTTTACAAAAAATTGTAATTGCTCATAATTATATGAGAATAAGAGCTACTGCTTATTTTTCCACAAATTTGGTTTACGGAACGTCAAGGCTGTCATTTTCGGGTATTTTAAGCCATATATAAAAAATTTCGGGGTATGTGGTATTACCACTTATTATTTGTTTTTTTTTTATCGGCAAATCTCGGCAGATAATTTAATATGTGCCTTAAAGTAGGAACTTCAGACGTTCGTTTAAAAAGAATTTATCGATAAGGATTAGGATTTAGCTTTCTTTTTTTTCTTAACTGAACAAAAGGAGCAATTGTTTTAATAAAATAGTACTGAAAGAATTTTCCAGTTCTAGAAATAAATTCTCATGATATTAACACCGAATAAGTTGAGCTTCAAAACAAAAAAAGAATCGTTAAAAAATTCCATTTCAATAAAATGTTACACCCTTTTAAATACAAGCAATTTCAGGTAAGTTTTTTTTTGTTGTTTTTAATTCACTCAAAAATAGTCAAGTTTAAAGTACCGTTATATCACTATTGTAGACAAATTTGGCAAAGGTTTGTCATTTTCTTATTTTTAAACAAGTGCTCTTTCATATTTGATAATAATGTTTACTCAAATTCAAACTCAAAACAAAACGACTTGTGTCCAGCTAGAAAAGCAAAACCTTACACTGTGATTCGTTAGATCGATTCAAAGTGTAATTCAGGATTAATCGGTATACTTAAAGATGGGGGTAGGACCAATATGTAAAGGTGTTATGGTGTGCGTATAACAAGATTTTATTCAAAAAAAATTGTGGAGTGCTGATAAAGAATACGATATAGATTTTGAGGAAGATTTCAAATTTAATCTACAAGATACATTTAAGTCTATCGGTTTACTAATGGTCTAGAGGTAAAGTTTTTATGTGTTACAAACTTCGGCACAATTGCTAAAGGCTAGTTTACACTATTATTTTTTGTATTAATACATGTAAAAAACTCAAGTAATATGTAAAAGTCTGATAGTCTGAATGCTTGTGTGGTGAAAATGACAAGTGTTATGAAAAAAGTTTGACATCCCATACGACTTCATCGTTTTTTGAAAAATTTCTAAACAATAATCCTTTTCATTAATACGATTTCTGTATTTATTTATTTATTTATTTATTTATTTATTTATTGTCTATGGATTAATCCTTACAGACATTTTAGACATTAAAAATTACACTTAAATAAAATAGACTATAACTAACATTTGATTACATTACACAAATTTTATGATCAATTAAGAAAAGCAATTATTAATCTACTTATTAACTTTGGATCCAACGAATAATCAATAAATCTATATAATTGATTGAAAGTGTTACACATTCTTCTAAGAGGGTCAGCATCACCATAATTAGCTCTAAAGAATTTAATGGATAATGGTATGAAATTTCGAGATGGTCGTTGAGGAATATTAAATGAAATCTCATTAATTAAAAATCCAGCGCAGATATCACCATTAATAATGTTGAGAATAAACGATACATTCAGCATTGTTCTACGACTTTTTAAAGTAGGGAGCTTTATCAGAGCCAGTCGAGATGTGTATGAGGGCAACATTAGTGGGTTAAAATGTAAACCGCGAAGACAGAAGAGCAGAAATTGTTTCTGTACAGATTCAATTAAATTTGAATAAGTTTGGTAAATGGGGTCCCATATAATCGATCCATATTCAAGAATCGGCCTTACAAGTGCCATATATAAGGTTTTTGTAATATACGGATCATCGAACTCTCTTGCCCAGCGTTTTATGTATCCAAGTGTTCCTCTAGCTTTATTTATCATAAACGTAATATGCGAATTAAAGCTAAGTTTAGGGTCAAGTAGTATTCCAAGGTCTAGGAAATTTTCAACTGCCTCAACTTGAATACCACCTAGGAAGTAATATACTATAGCTGGATTATTTCTTGAAAAACGCATTAGTTTACACTTCTTTAAATTAAGCTCCATTAAGTTTGCTTTACACCATTCATAAAAACAACTTAGATCATCTTGTAGACGTTGGTGATCTAACACATGGTTGTAAGTTAAAAATATCTTAACATCGTCAGCATACATCAGAACATTTGAAAACTTTATAACTCCAGGTAAATCGTTTATAAAAAGCAAGAATAATACAGGTCCAAGGTGGCTGCCTTGGGGTACACCTGATGGCACATTTATTTTTCTTGAAAACGTTTTATTAAAAAGGACAGTTTGGACCCTATTCGATAAATAAGAGTAAATCTACTTTAAGGTAAGATCAGTAAATCCCATTATTTGAAGCTTCTTAACCAAAAGAGCATGATTGACTTTGTCAAAAGCTTTGCTGAAATCGGTGTAGATAACATCTGTTTGATTCCCTGCGAAAAAACCACGATTGATAGCAATTGTGAGCTGAAGAAGGTTTGTAGTGGTAGAGCAACCTTTTTTAAATCCGTGTTGATATGGAGATATTATGTTTGAGATTTGGTAATATAAATTTTCCGTTATTAATTTTTCAAAAAATTTAGGTATGATACTAAGCTTTGCAATACCACGGTAATTTTTAATATCAGATCTAGTGCCAGACTTAAACAAAGGAACAATAAACGATTCCTTCCAAATTTTCGGAAAATACCCAAATTTAATTGACGTATTGAACAATATCGTTAAAGGGATAGATAAGGCTTCAGCACACATAATCAAAATATTACTCGGGATCTTATCAGGACCATATTTGTAAGAGAATTTTAGCTTTTTAAGACCATTTGCGACAGTTTGGGTATCAAAAAACGAAATTGATATAGCTGGATTTTCTGCTATCGAAAACGGATAATTACCATTTTTATCATAGGTAGCATCTGAATAAGTGGTAGAAAAAAAATCCGCGAACAAATCACTTATACAGGTTGCATCACATGATTCATTTTGATTAAATTTCATCACTGTAGGATAACCAGTTGTTCTTTTTTTTGAATTTATAAAATTGTAGAATGATTTCGGATCATATTTTATATTATTTTGGATTTTATTCAAGTAAAGTGCATAGCATAACTTATTTGTTCTTGTATATTCAGCTCGACTTACAGCATATCTTGAATAATCAACAGAAGATCCAGAACGTTTGAATTTTTTGTAGCATTTATTTTAATTATTTTTAGCGCGAGATAATTGCCCATTATTCCAAGGTGGGCCAGATTCAGATTTCATTCTATATTTTGGAATACATAAATCCATAAAATTAAAAAGTTTATTGTAAAGCACCTTAAATATGTGATCAATATGTGTATTTTTTTCAGAAGGAAATGCCAAAATGCTATTCCAGTCTACATTTACGATTAATTCATTTAGTGCATTGTAGTTTGTTTGTTTAAATGCAAAAACTTTTTCGTGTATGGTAGGCAGTATATAATTGTGTTCCAATGGGAGGTTTATGATTAACTCAATAGCAGGATGAAATCGATCTTCAGGAGTAGTTACAGGGATTGTGCGATTAACATTACAGTCATCTTTATCAGTTACCAAAATTAAATCAAGAATTTTCGAAAAATCATTTATTACTCCGTTTATTTGAAAAAGACCCATGTCTTGTAACATGTTGATAAAATCCTTTGAACTGTCACTAAGTTTAATCGGAACGTAATATTTATCTTCTGGGACAAATTTCCAAGATAATGAAGGTAAATTAAAGTCACCCATAACTATAAGGGTATCCAATTCATTAGAAAATTGAGCAATATGTTTAATAGCCTCAGCGTGTTGAATGTAAAGAGACTGCGGGGATGATGGAGGAATGTACGAACATGTTACTAAGAACCTTTTATGCTTTAGCTTGATTACAACAGCGATGAATTCAATATCCACAAATGAATCAATATTTACACGTTCCGCATATAAACTATTTGCAACCGCAATAAGAACTCCACCGCCATAAGTTTCACGATCACGGCGAAAAATGTTGAATTTGTTACAAAGAATTTCAGTACTGAGGAAATTATTATTTAGCCATGTTTCAGTAAATACTAGCACCTGATGATTGATGTTAAAACTTTCAACATATAAATTAGATAACTTAGTTCTAAGGCCGCGGACATTTTGATAGAGTAAGGACATTACGTTGGCAGTATCATTATTTAGTTTTTTGGAACATTAATATTACGTTGAGGTAAATTGGCTACGTTATTGAATAAAGGTTTTTCTGTGTAAATATATTCTCGAACCAAAGTGTTAACGGGCCAGAAGTTTGGATCCAAAACAGAAGGAAAACAATCCGCAGAAATAGTAACCTTAAATGAAGCAATTGATCGTGGTTGTAAGAATTGAAATTGATGAATTGAAGATATCGTGTTCGAACCAAGTTTAGATTTTATGTAGTAGTCTACATCTTCCGAGGACGTACCGTAAGCTAACCGAGATATGAAAACTGATTTTCTTGGTGGAACAGCTCGTAGTGGATTATGAACAGTTTGATTACATGCAACATAATTATTCGGTATTTGCGTCATTGTGGAAAATGTATTAGCGAGACCGGTGTCAATATTGACAAGTGGTGTAACATCTGAATTCGGGGTATTGGACTCTAGAGCAGGAACATTTAAAGATGAAGATGATATAGAGACCACATTATTATTAACTCCGACAAGTGGTGTAACACCTGAATTCGGGGTATTGGGCTCTAGAGCAGCAACATTCAAAGATGAAGATGATATAGAGACCACATTATTATTATTACCTCCGACCGAAGTCGTTGGTGTTTGAATGGACGATATTGAATTTATAGCAGTTGCAGATGATTTAATGAAGTGCTAAATTCCCAATTTTTCATATTTAATAAATACACTGAAATTTATTGTTGAGGGAAAGCTAGCTTCTATGCGCATTTCACTGGTTGCTTAGGCCAGCTCATCAGGAAACCTTTTCCTTAGATTTTAGAAAAGCTAAAAATATTATACGAATAAAACCCTAAAGCGAATAAGAATTTTAAACACTCAAAGTCTTACTTGTAAGTAACAATATCAAAGCTTAAACAAAACACCAACACCTTTTCATTCGTATTTATTTCTTTGGCCAATTGATTATTAATTTTCAGTTCATTTTTCTTAATAAGCTAAACAAATTCATTAACATTTCACCCGACGTTTCGTCACTTCTTTTGTGACTTTTTCAAGGGGCGTCTATTAAAATAAAAATAATAAAAGGACAACATTAATACAAAATATTTTTCACAACAAGCAAAAACAACTTACAAAACATATATATTATTTTACATTAAAGAGGAGAGAAACAAGTGCATTATCACAACACATGATTTCAGAATCACACTCCTTCGAAACAGAACAAGTGATGCTAGGAACACAACTGGGACGAACGACGAATTTTTGGCCGCGAACATTCGTCGCCAAAAATAAAACATATTTGTGTATATGAAAATACACACAATCATGGCGTCAGCCGAATTCGTCATATGCGGCGACTTTGCAATAGATTTATTTCTATTTCATACGCCGGCGAACGACGAACAAATCAGTACCAGGTGACCATGTTTGATTTTAGTTTTTAAGTATTTTAGTATAAAAAGTTACTTTTTTACTTTAATAATTGTTTTTTATTATTTTATCGCATTTAAAATAAATATACAAAGAAGATAACTATAAGAATAGTTTTTAATTGTGTTTTTGTTAATGTTTGTGTTTTTTAAGTAAATTTTTTTTTATATGGCCACACTATTTCTCTCTCTTTGCACAAACAGCAAAAAACTTTTTCAATGAGTAAAGCTGTGAGTTATTCGTCGTTATTGTGTTTCATGTGACGAATTTACTCAGCGAATTTTTACTAAATAATTCGTCGTGTAGGGCGAAATTCGTCGTTCGTCCCAGTTGTGTTCCTAGCATGAGAGTGTTGGATTTTGAACGAGAGGAGACCAATGTATATATTTTCCTTTCTGTTTTTTCCTTGTCTAAAATTCGTATATTGTCGAAGTCAGCTGTGTGGTTGTTTTCAAATATATGTTGTGCCAAGGCAGTTGTATGTTAATGTTTTTCGATGTCATTTTTGTGTTCCTTTATTCTGGTTTCCAAGTTTCGTTTTGTTGTTCCTATGTAAATCTTGTGACATTTGTTATTTTTGTTTCCCTTGCATTGTATTTCGTATACCACATTGTTTTGTTGTTGCTTACTAATTATAGTTTTTGTTTTTGTAAATATTGTGTTTAATGTGGTATTGGCTTTGTAGGCAAAGTTTATGTTTTTATTTTCAATTGCATTTCTTATGTTTTTATTATCTGTAAGCAGGGCTGTGGAGTCGGAGTCGGAGTCGGAGTCGGAGTTGAGGAGTCGGAGTTGAGGTTTTTGTACCGGAGTCGGAGTCGGAGTCGAAGTACCCACAAAAAATAGCGACTCCGACTCCGACTTTTTTGCATTACAATTTTTCTAATATTTATCAAAATAAAAAATTTTAATGACCAATTTCTCCAATTCTTTTTAAATATCAATTCATATTTAAATATAATTTTTCTTATAATTTTATTTTTATTTGACATAAGAAAACAAATTTTAAAAATAAATTGATATATAAATAAATTAGTGGAATTGGCCATAAGAGGGTCTGCTTTTTGAAATTGTAAAGTCAGAAAATAAGGACCAGTATACTTTTCATAAGAGTAGGTGACTTTCAAAAATTAAAAAATTGAGATAACATCTTATTTTGACAATTTATAAGAATAGTTATATAGATTGTATCGAAGCATGTCCTTTTCTATGTTTTAATGTGACCTCAAATTTCTGTAACAAAAACCAGCGGGTTCACTATTTGAATTTCGCCAAGATATCGTTAATGAAATAAAGCCGAATTAAGGAATTTAAAAATTAAATTTGTAAAGATGTTGTTTTTTATTTATCGTATACATATTAACGAATATTTTTGTAGCCATGTCCATGAATATGACATGAAATCAGCTGTAGCTCCTGTGGTGAAAGCATTAAGTGAACTACATTTTAAGTTCCAACCTTCAAGGTGAATTATAATAGAATAAAAGGAAAATGAACTCGGAAAAATACATGACATTGTTCCAGATATAATTCCCATCAATGTGGGGGTTAACCCGAAAAATGACTTGAGAATACTTTTATCTACTCACTTTAGGGAAAATTGGAGAGATAATAAAGACTTGCAATTTCAATAATAATATTGAATTAGGAACGGAAAAATGCAATGGCGAGTACACTGAAGAAAAAGATTTAAATTTAGTTGTCTAAAAATTCACATTTTTTTTAACTCTGCAGGTGGGAGATAAACTACATCAAGCCACATTTTGAAAGCTTTACAGCAGACCGCGAAAACATGTTGATAATCGCAAATGATGTTTATGTTATAAAAATGTGCATTTGTACGAATATTTTATATGATCCTAACATTTTTTTTTATGTCGTTGATATACTTAAAAAATTACGTCATAAAAGGTTCGTTACCTTCTATGGTACTGTTCCATGCCTTGAGACAAACAGCACCAAGTCCAACAACAAAAGGGGTGCTATTTCCCAAAAATAATAGAAGGCTAACAACATTTTTTTAAGTTACGTTTCTCTTCAAAATGTGTTATATAAATTGTAGAACTAACAACTGAAGGCGCATCTGTATATTTTAATAAACTATATTAAATTTTCCTGAGAATGATTTGACTTAATAAATAAAACAATACCAAAATGGCAGTGTCTGAATTTATGTATGTATATTAAATACAATAGACCTCACTTCACAATTTACAAAAAAGGACTGTCCTTTGCCTCTATTAATATTGTGGTAAACAACAGAAAGTACACTTGATGCCTTAACGTCTAAGCCAATTGGACTTGGTGTTGTTTTCAACTTTTCTATCTCGAAAGCTACATTAGATAGGACTTATGGAAATTCACACATCTATATATTCCAACAGTATAAAAAACGTTATTTGAAAAAGATGTGAATTGGTGTAGTTTATCTCTCCCCTACAGAACTATTTTTACATTTTTTAGCACTGTTTGCATAATATTAATAAATTAATATAACCTTTAAAATATACTAAAATTCAATGATCCCATACGGATTGAATCAAAACTCGTTTCTTTCGAAAGTTCGTAACAAAACTCGTTCGTTCCGAAATTAAATCCATTATTTTTCTATATTACAGTTGGTTTAAATTTCTCAGGTCGAGAATGTCATAACACTTTAGAATTAAAAAAGGTTGAACTCATTTGGTCTATTTAATCGGGCGCTATATGTTTTTTGCATTTTTTCCAAAATCCAAATAAAATATTTTGCAGCTTTCCTACTCATATGTTAGTAACTAGTAGGTTAAAGCTCAATGCGCGGCACGTTAGAATTAAAATATCGATTTGAAATTTTTACTGAATCATTTTGTTGCTATATTTAACCATTTAACAGGTACTAAATTAAAAAAGATAAAAACTAGTCTCTTAAATAATGCTAAGTTAGAGTAGGAGTCGGAGTCGGAGTCGGAGTCGTACTTAAAAAATTTCACCAAAAGGAGTCGGAGTCGGAGTTATAACTTTTTCTTAACGACTCCACAGCCCTGTCTGTAAGTCCAGGGATGTATGGTACACTGAAGAATATTTTTTTTTCTTTATTATTGTTCAAGTTTTCATTTATGTCATTTTTGTTCTATGATTTTCTAATTAATTCATCTATAAGTGTGTTCGTTAATTTTGTTGGAAAATTATTATTTGTTAAGGTGTTTTTGATGTGTACAATATTCTCTTTTTGAAATTGTTCGTCACTTGTTTTTATCACTTTGGCGATGAAAGTTGAAATTTATCATTCTTCCAGATGCAATGTCTTTTTTGTACCAATTGAAGATTATTTTGTTGTTTTCTCTATATAGTTTGGTGTCTAAATATGCTATAGAGTTATTAGTTTCAATTTCCATGGTAAATTGTATTTTTTTATTATAGTTGTTAAAATTTTTCAGAATTTCTTCTTTGTCGTCCATTTTAACTATGGCCAGTATGTCATCTACATGTTTCCTTATGTATTTAATTTCTACATTGTTGTTTTTTAACTTTGTAAGGGTTTCATCTAGTAAGTCGTCTAATATTATATCCGCAATTGTAGGAGAAAGAGGATTACCCATTGGCATTCCAAAAATTTTGGCTATAAATGTCCTTATCGTAAGTAAAATAGTTGTTTTCTATAATGCAAAATCGAAGGATCTTAATAAATGTTGGTTTAGATAGTTTTGTATGTTTCTCTATCATTTTCCATTTTATAATAATTATGTTAATTGCTTTGTTGATAGGTATATTAGTAAAAAGTGATATGACGTCTTGTGAAATTAGAATCTCTCCATCATTGAGAGTGATGTCCTTGAGTGTTCTTAGATCGTTCGAATTTTTAATATTAAAATCTTTTGAAAATATGGTTTTTTAAAATTTGACCTATGTGTTTAGAGAGTCCATAGCAAGGAACCTTTATAGACGAAACTATGGGTCTTAAGGGTGTCCCTGTTTTGTGTACCTTAGGTAGACCATAAATTCTAGGAGCTATTCCAGCTGTACAAATAAGTTGTTTTTTCTGCCATTCATTTATGCATTGGCCGTTAAAAAGATCTGTAATCATTTTGTTGTTCTCTCTTTGTAGTCTTACTGTTGGGTCAGTTCTGAGTGTACGATATGTGTATTTATCATCCAATAGTTCCTCCATTTTTCTTTCATAGTCGTTTTTGTATATTGCTACCGTTTTGTTGCCTTTGTCAGCATGAGTTATAATCATATTCTTGTTTCTGCTTAGAAAGTCTTTTGTTTTTCTGCAGGTCGTTAGTATAAATTTTTCTTTCGGTGTGTTTCTCATATTTCTTTTGAATCGTGTTACTTCATTTGCCAGTTTTGTTCTTGCTATTTCTTTTTCTTTCTCTCCATTGTCCCCTTTTGTTTGAATTGTTTTATTTACATCAATATCATTAGGTCGTATTAGCTTATAAAGAAAAATAAACTGAAAATTAATAAAACTTTTCATTAGATCAGGGTTGCATTTTATTTCATGTGTTAGTGTTTATACTTTGTGTGATGATGTGAACACAAAGTGTCATGTTAAATTAGATTTTTTGACAGTCGCAAAAAAACTCATTCGATTTCTATCTCACAAAGTATTATGGAATATGTAAGACTTGTGCGATAGGAAACTAGCCTTCAGCACCCTCTCGCGCTTATGCTGGTGTAGGGTATAAGTATAAATAGCATGTTTTTCTATTTTAGAATTCTCCTTCATTCAATATTTAATTTTTGAACATACAAAATAGATTTTACGTCAAAGTTTAGCAAAACATCTTTTAAGAAAATTTTGTGGTTTATAAAATATAAATAAGTTCAGGAAAATCACTACAAAATTAAGGGTGTAAATAAAAAACATATGGGCTAATGGAAAAAAACATATTTGAAGATAAGACGTTAACTGCGTAGCAAAAGCGATAAGAAAGAAATTCTAAATTAAGAAATTTAATAAGAATCTTAATAAAACCTTCACTTTAAAATTTTATTTATTTTTTTAACATTTCTGCGGCGTTTTAGTTTTCTTAAATATTCCATTTTCAAGTCGTCATAATCAGAGTAATCAAATCCTTAAACAAACGTTTTACTATTGAACTTTTTGCAACTTTATGAAAAATGTATTGCCTTTTCACAATTTTGAACGTTAATATTCGCACCTCTACCTCTACACCGAAAAATAGATAGAGGTTGGGAATAAGGGAAGTAAATGTTCGCATAAAAAACATGTACAAAAATCACTTAGGCCCTGATTGTGTCATACACAACACCAAAAATTACATTGAAAGCAAAAACAAAAACAAGAATATTTAATAATTTTGTTGTTGCTTTCTGCAGAAATTTATATTGAGTTTTTTAATTTCAAACGCTGCGCATTTGCTTTCAGTTATGAAAAATCTAAGTAAGCAAAACTTATCATTAAATAAAATATAAAGATATAGGATCTAAACTTATTTTCATATTTTGCATTAACCCTGTGGAAAATTTGTGTCAATTTTTCCAAGAGACTGGTCCTGGGATTTTTAAAAATGACCAGTGAAAGGATAACCAATCATTTTTCTGGTATATGGAGAACAAAAAGGAAAAAAAGTAATGAGTTACAGTACAGTCTTCACCGTTGGTGCGACACATTTTTTTACGACTTTCTAAAATTTGGTTCTTAAATTTAGTTCCAGGACTTGTTTTTATTTCAATAAATATACTATATCGTATTGAAATAAGATTACATGCAAAGAAAAAACATTGTTGTGGTTAACATATTCTAAGGGCAACATATTATGATAAGTTTCGTGATTATAGTCACGATATTACGATTATTATTGAATCAATTTATGACTAAATTTATTCGTAATATAACATCATAATGCTTTTCCCTTAATCATATTATTATCATGTTAATCAGAACAAGTTAAAAAGTAATCATATTATGATAAGGCGCCACTTTCACAACAATAAACAAAAAAATAAAATTTATCTGCATTGATTTTTTTTTTTTTTTTTTGTGTTACTTTACAATTTTTTTTTTAATGTTAAAAGAATTTCTTTATTTTTGAAATTTTTTAAACTAGTTTTTTAATGGTATTTTTTTTAATTGATGAACCGCTCACTAACAAATAATTCGATAGGCATATCTAAAGAAACGACACAACTGATGCAAAATTATTTTAAAAATGGCGAGATAAAAAAATAGAGGTCTGCATGTGTGCGATTAAACGGCACATGAATTCACATATCAAACTAGCAAGTAGTGTGTTGTGTGTGATTTTAGAATCATACACAATTAATTGTGTGTAAGAAATAACCTATGTGTGCAAAGCGTTCAATTATTTATGTGAGTGTTGTGAGAGAAATATTTGATACAGGTATAACCCAGCGGGAAAATGTAATCGATAGGAATCGAGAATGTAATTCATATCTTGTACAATATTTGATTCCAGAATTCATTATTCTTAACACGGAGCATGTTCTAGGATTGTAATACATTGTTTTAATGTATCCTGCGAATGAACTAAATAATTCATTCTTGATAATAAAAATTACTAGACGACAAAAAAACAGCAAGAAATAACGGATTTTTATTAAGAAAATATGTAAAAGAAAAACACGAATAATAGTCACGAAGAGAAACAATACATTCCTTGTTCTGCAAATGTGGGAATATACGTGGTAATCAATGCATAATTTTTTCTGATAAAATTACCTTCTCAATTCCAATGAATGCATTATTTTTATTTTTAAAATAATACATTATTTTTTTAGTTATTTATGTAATCAATTCCTCATTTTCCCGCTGGGAAATAACAAATATGCTCTTTTATTGGAGTAAATACAGTTGTGTGACGATATACACATTGTGTTTTATCAACACAACATGTGTTTTGTGTTTAAAATTTTTTTTGTCGTATTGAAAACGAAATAACTATTAGCAGATATTGCATTAAAAAGTAATACCAACTTTTTACAAGCAAAAATAAGTAGTTTTAAATATATTTTTTTAACAAATGGAATTTTTGTAAAATATAAAATCATGAAAGTAAACATTTATTCCGTTTGTGCACTAATTTCAGTTTCTAATTCATTGAGCATAGGTATGCGTGCGCGAAATTCTGTTTAAAATATCAACTCAATATGTTCGTTAAGCCGTAATGACAAAACATTTGTTATTCATTGAATTGAACGAGAATTGATGGAATGAAACGGTAAATGTTAGAAAGAGCAAACTATAAAAAATGTAAACAAAGTTTTTTAGTTTTTTTTCTTTTGTTTTGTTTTGTTTATGAAAAACATGAAAATAAAACAAACAAAAAAGCAGTTAATCGCTGAATTTGACCATAAACCGCTGATTCAGCAACACTTTTAATATTAGAAGTTTAAAAATTTAAAATTTTTTTAATAACAAAATAAGAAAGGCAAGAAACACACGAATGATTAGTGTGATTTTTAACTTCACTCATGTTGTTTTATTTTAAGATGTATGAATTTGAGTTCATCAAACACACACAATTAGTGTAAGTGTATGTGGCTTACATTTTCATGAACGGTATTGTGTTGATCTCTTATTTAAAGCGAATGACTGGCTCTCATTTTTTTTACACATTTGATACGCATATCAAATACACACACAACAATCATTTCGCTACCATATACATTTGTGCAGATCTCTACTATGTATAAAAAGTTATTATGTTGTGGCAATTAAATGTTATGAAATGGCTGTAAGTAATTAAATATTTTTCAAATTTATCATTATTTAGTTGTTAGAAAAATAATTATAAATAATAATACACAAAAATAATAATACTCAATACAATACAATAACTATAATATTGCTGATATTAAATAAAAATATCAATTTATTGTGTAGCTGCCGTAACCATGCCCAACCATATTTCTTCTCTGCGTGTACATTGTAGTAACTAACACTAAACACGTTCATTGAGAATAGATGAGTGAGTTGTCAAATGGTCGCTGTTAGGTGGCAATTAAACCCCTCCAATGACAACCCCATGTAAAAGTGAAAGATCCCTTTCATATAAAGTGTTCGAATTAGAACCGGTCTCTACCACCAAAGAAGCTATCACGAGACTACTTAGGTGTCAGTTCGCTTCACTCTAGGGATTATAGTCACACTTAGTGATAGTGAAAATTTATTGCAATATTTTTGTTGATGTTGAGTGATGTATTGCAAATTATTGGCCCAACCAAGCATGAGTAATAGATAGTTTTGCAGTTAGTTTAAAAACAAAAAAGTTGTTTTATCATGATTAATGCCATTCCTTTTTTGACAAAGTTTTATTTTGTTCACATTCCATTGATTATTGCGTATCATCAAAAAAATAAAAAAAACATGCGCATACAAAATAAGATTTTTTAAATTTTTACAGGAATATGGCTGAAATTTGCGAAAAAATACGGAATTTTAAACAAACCCAAAAACTAATTTGAGATCGCTAAATCGATATGGAGAACATCAAAAATTGTAAAGTAATCCACTTTCGATTAGATTCAGGTTCTAGAACTCACCTCATTAATAGTTTTTGGTTTATTGAAATATAATAACAAACAAATAAATTACAAAGAAATTTTAATAAAATGTATTGCTAGTTAAAAAGATGAAATTGGATGCAGTAAAATAGTTAAAGAAGTTACTCGCCGTCTATACCAGAGATATATATTGCGACATAACTGCAGTAAATGTCAAAATTATGTTATCTTAAATGTAGACAGCACTTTTTTGTACATATTTATTGCCGGCAATTGTAAATCCATTTTAATAATTACTTTTATCTGTAAAAAAGCCAAGACAATAGTAAGAAAAATAAAATAAACAAAAAAAATGTTTAAAAAAATTCAAAATTTATAAGAAATGTTAGTTTTTTTTATATTTTCTTTTAGATGGACAACGGAAATAAAAGGTTTGTTTATATGTTCGTATGTATGTGCATCAACGTTTTTTTTTTTTTTATTATTGGGGCTAAGAACTTGTCAAAGATAAACGGCGTAACTGTCAAAAATGCTGATGTAAGCGGTATAGTTAATGAAAGTAGTTAACGATCATAAACTAGTTCCAAATTACAAGTGTAAATTCACTCACTATAAGCTTTAGTTCTTTTTTATATAAAAATATTAATTTTTTTTTTAAAGTTTTATATAAAAAAAGACCTCTAGCTTCAACAAATTGATATACATTCAAATAATAAAGTCGAATAAGAAAGAATTTATATTAATAAAACTAATTTTTGCAAGATGGCTTGAGTTTTTACGCTGCACCTTCTTTCTGGATTTTTTTTTTCAAATTATGAGTTAACATAAATACTTGTTCCCATGCCTTTAACATAACATACGAGTTCGTCGTACAATGCGAAGTTTGTCGTTCGTCATTGTTGTGTTTATCAGTGTTGCCGTTAGGATACGAAAGATACATTTTTCGTATCTTTTGACTACTTCAGGTATCATGTATAATCCTGACATTTTTCGTATCTTTTCAATCTGTACGCAAAATGTACAGAAACAAAACATTTGAGAATTTTTAGCCAACGAAAACTTATTAATACTGAACATTGTAACCCACTCAATACTAAAGCTTCGTACAGACGGTGGTCAGATCTTACAATGTTGTCATTAAAATGTACTAAAAATATCTTGCAACTGTGTGAACATTGTATGCTATTTTCATTTGGTAGATGTGTTAAATTAATGCATCTGATAATGGCACCATTGTCAGAAAAATTACAACATTGTAAGATCTGACCATCGTCTGTACGAAGCCTTATACAATAGCAGCCAAGGCGCATTGACTAAAAGGTGAGGTCAACTCTACAACAACACTGCTTGTGTGTTTATAGTTTATATAAAGAATTAGTTTGTATACACACTTTGACAAGTCGACCACCGAAAAGAAACACCATATGTTGACTTGGCCCTTCCTTCTAGTGAATTCGCCTTGAAAGCAGCTTTAATAATGGTAAATGAAAACATTAAGGGGTTGCAACATACGATCCACCTAAATCGATGATTACTAATAGTGCGATGTTGTTTTGAGGAAATATGAACATCTTTTTTATT
The DNA here is from genome assembly GCA_963931875.1 of Pollenia griseotomentosa. NCBI lineage: Eukaryota > Metazoa > Arthropoda > Insecta > Diptera > Polleniidae > Pollenia > Pollenia griseotomentosa. The sequence goes on from OZ007562.1 coordinate 132,232,468, forward strand.
TTCAGGAAATTTATATGAACGTTGGTATAATCGCCTTAGTATAAACGCCTTAACTCGTATATTAATTTTTACAAAAATGAATTTGTTTTGATAACATCCAAAGATAATTATATATAATTAATTTTAAAGTTTGCTTACTGTATTTTTAAAAATTACATATGTACCTAATATTTATGACTTAAATAAATATAAAAATGAATTTATACGAAATCATTTTCTTTACAATATTCATTTAAAAATGAAATAAAAATGTTATGTTAATAAATATTAAACTTTAAAAATGGATTTTCAAATTTTTTTCAAAACGTATCTGTTTGGGAAAAAGTGTATCTTTTTGGAAACTAAAATGTATCTTTCTCGAAATTTCACTGGCAACTCTGGTGTTTATACCATAAAACATAAAAAGAACCTACAAATTTTTGGTTGTAAATTTACGAAGTAAAATACTTTTGAAACAAAATTAAATAAATTAAACGAACCATAATGCCCGATGTTAACTGTGACTCAAAACTTAAAGTCAAGTTTCTTGCCCATCTTAATTTGACATTTTTTTGATTAAGTGTTCGACAAATTCAACCATGGAGAGTAATACAATTGAGCAGCGCGTTAAGATTGTTGTAACCTTCTACGAAAATGGGCGTACAAATCAAAATGCATTTCGTGCACTTCGTGATATTTTTAGTCAGCATACTCGCCCAGTTCGTTTTTCGCAAAACATGGGCTGGTGGCATCACCGTACTTCTTTGAAAATGAGGTCGACAAAGCAGTTACCGTGAATGGTGTTCACTATCGCGAGATGATAACGGACTTCTTGTGGTCAGAAATTGAGGATATATATCTGGATCCAACATGGTGGGACTACTTGCCACACAGCCAACGAAACAATGGCTCTTTTGCGCGAGAAATTCAATGGCCGTGTTATCTCACGTCGTGGTGATGTCAGTTGGCCGTCATGATCATGTGATTTGACACAAAAACAACTTAAGAGCTAAAGGAAATTACATTGAACCGCAATTATGTCTCAGAGTCATTTATAATATGTACCATCGGAGCATTTGGCCGATATTTAGTTTCACACATAATTGTCATAGAACCTTCTATAATAGGTAATTCTCGGAAAAATTGGACCACCCTTAAGTTATATGAGCATATTTACTTTTATATGAGATAATGTTGAGGACAAATAACACAGAAATTACAAAAAAAAAAAAATTATGATCCAAAAATAGTCTAACAAAAAAAAGAAATCAGCAAAGCTGTTTTGTGGGCCTGTGTTATCAATAAAAAAGTCTATCATTACCAGCGTATGATATGTTTTTGCTGGCATTTGAAACGCCCAAAAACAACAGTAGCAAGTCGAAAGTTTAAAATTGACAGTAATGCAATTTGGTACAAAGGCTTTCTAGCAACTATACAAATGATCACTCAGAATAAGGAGGTTAAGCATGTGCTTAACCCATTTTCTAATAGCGGTCGAGATGGCGACCACAAACTTTTGCCATTTTTCATTAAATAATTTAAAATATTAGGTAGTGTAATTAAATTAATTTTTATTATTAACTAGCTGGCCGCCCCGGCTTCGCTCGGTAGCTGATTACAAATGATCGATGGAGCCGTTTTCTGATTATAGGTAAATCAAAAAAAGTAGGCGTAAAAGTGGGCGGGGGAAAATTTTATTTTCGTAAAAAAACTAAGTTGGACCATGTCACCATGGTCATTAGAAAGAAAAAATCGTCCAAATCGGTCCAGCCGTTCTCAAGTTATACGCTTAATAGGAAAAGTGGTCGTAAAAGTAGACGCGGTAAATTTTTCTTTCGATAAAAACTTAAAATGGATTAATACGAACATTTGAAAGAAAAATTAGTCAAATCGATGGAGCCGTTTTCTGATTTTAGGTAAATCAAAAAAAGTGGGCGTAAAAGTGGGCGGGCAAAATTTTCATTCCTTACAAACCAAACAAAAGTTGGACCATGGCGATCATTCTAAAGAAAAAATCGTCCAAATCGGTCAAGCCGTTCTCAAGTTATGCGATTAGCAACACACATTATTTATGTTTATTTTATAAAAATCTTGTTTGGCTTATTGGCTTTCTGATCAGGACTTTTTTTTACCAAACCCTCCTCCTTTTAAGAACCCCTCTGGGGAGCACAAAAAAAGACCAATTGCAACGACTTATATAAAATAGAAATATAAAAAAATTATTGCTTTAAATATCCAACAATTCAAATGAATTTTAATGTACAAATTCAAATTGACTTACTACTCCTGCTGGCCACAAGAGAGCCTTAAACATAGCTGGTCGAGAAGTCGACCACTGGGATAATTAGTGCACTAAATTTTTTTTTATTCTTTTCTAATATTTTTTTGATTACTTGTAGAAAAAAAATGTGCTTATATCAACTGTAGTACTTTTTTTTAATGCGAATATTAAACATCAACACTGTTCACTTTAAGCTGGTGTTCGATCTTTAGAATACACGGGTTATGATGTTTGGTGTTTTTGGACCAAATCTGTCTATTGATGAGCAAATGGTATCATATTTTGGTCGTCAAAGCTGCAAGATGTTTATCAGGGGTAAACCAATTCGCTTCGGATACAAATATTGGTGTTTGTGGTCTTCCAAAGGATATCTTTTCCGATATCAACCATATGCTGGAGCATCGGATACCTACCATAAACAACTGGGCTATGCTGATAACGTAGTTATGAGTCTAGTGTCGATTTGTGAGAATGCAAGGAAAGATAGCGTTCATTACGACAATTTTTTTTACCGGATACCATTTGCTTTGCCTTTTAAAAGAAAAAGTTTGTTGTGCAACTGGCGCAATCCGCGTACAAAGATTGGTAGGCGCAAGCCAAAAATTTGCATTGGTTCGATGATGAGATAATGTAGAGGTCGCTTTGGCTAAAAATTATGATCATATGGATCCGACAAAAAATTTAATGCGATACGACAGAAAACTAAAAAAACGAGTTCATGTGCCCCAAGTCAACCTTATTGCCCACTATAATAAGTATATGGGAGGCGTTGACTCACATGATAATATTATAGTTAATTATCGGATTGCCCAAACTAAATGGTATGCACATGTCTGTATGCTATCGCCGATGCAAAATATGCAATAGGCGTACTGCATATACACGCAGAGAAAAAATATGGTTGGGCATGGTTACGGCAACAACACTATGTTTAATGTAACAATATATTGTTGTCGTACACAAATAATTGTTATTTTTATTTAATATCAACAATATTATAGTTACTGTAAACTGAATTTGAGTATTGTTGACCGAAAAATAATTATTTTTCTAACAACTTAACTATGATAACTTTCTAAACATATTATATTTCTCACAACCATATCATGATATTTAATAGCCATAACATGATAACTTTCTATACATTTATCATATTATGTTAAAGATGCAATCAAACTATTTTTAGTCTAATCATATTATGTTAGCGCCATTTGTAAAATAATTTTGAAAAAGTTGTGTCGTTTTTTTTATTTGTGAGCGGTTAAACAATTAAAAGATAAAATTCCATAAAAAAAATAAGTTTAAAGAAATTAAAATATTAAAATATTAGCGGAGTTCATTCAAGTATTAGTGATGTAATAGTGCAAATGCAAAATATCATAGTTTTTTGTAAAATCCAACAACAAAACACACAGAGATTTCGTTATATTTTATAAAAGTCCTACGATATTTCTGTGGTTTTCATGGGCAACCGCGAATGTCTTAAAACAAATTGTTCAGGAAAGCCGAAAACCCATTCTAGATCAAACTATGGGCTAGGTATTGCACATTTTAAACTTTGTCATTACGTTACAAAACGGAATTGATCCATCTTTTTTCAAAAAAATATAAAGAGCGTTCAAAATTAGGCAATATGGCATCAACATCTTAAAATCAAAAAAATGGACACACGCAGTTGCCCATGAAAACCACAGATTTTTCATTTGCTCTTTTGCAAGCCTTATATTGAACTCCGCTATTTGATTAGCATTAAGAAAAATTGTAAAAAGCCACAAAATAAAAAATCGATTCAAAAATATTTAAATTTATTTTGTATTTATATGACAGCTATGAAAGGTGCTGTATCATTATATGATTGCTTCTAAATTTATTATGATTAACATTATGATAATATGATTACTTCTTATGATTAATTTCTTAGCTTATTATGATTAACATGACAATAATTTGATTACTTCTTAACTTAGTATGATTAACAGAATAATAATATGATTAAGGGAAAAATATTATGATGACATATTACGAGTATATTGAGTCATAATATGTTTCAATAATAATCTTAATATGGTGACTGCAATCATAATTCTTATCATAATATGTTGCTCTTAGAATATGTTTACCACAACCATGTTTTTTCTTTGCGTGTACTTGCCCTAAACGAAATGTAAAATGGGAACATGTGGGAAATAGCTTTGAGACTTACCACAAATTCTCTAATTATCCCAGTGGTCGAGATGTCGACCAGCAGTTTTCACAGGGAGTCGCCAGCAAAAAAAAAAAAAAGTTATAGAAGTTATTTTTGGCCGATTTCTAACTAGCCATGAACATTTCATAAGAATATTCAACCATTTATGTAGCTTGGTACAAAATGGGTTAAGGTATAATTTAAAGGATTATAAATTTTTTAAGATAGTCGGTTTATGATTTCAAATGATTTCACAGAATATAATTTTTCCTAAAGCAACAAAGTCAAAAAACTATAAATTTTTTTGTATCGTAGCAGATTCACTTTTCAAAAGTAAAAACTTTTTGGAAAGATGTTATTTTGCATTATTTAATTTCTATTTTGTGGTTTACTTTAAAATGTCTTAAAAAACCAAATTGAAATTAATTCAAGCATAACGAACTATTATTAGACAAAACCACAATTGTTATCGATTTTTATCTTTATCAAACTGAGCGATAATCTCCTTCATCAAAACGTGACAATATCTAATTGATTGCTATTTTTATTACTTACAACAAATATTTATATAAATAATCAATAAAACCCACATATGAAAACAATAATTTATAGTATTTGCCACTATAATCGGCTACAAATATTTACAATCCAATAAATAGCAAAGAAATTCCTTATTTAATTTATTTTTTGCGAATTTATGGTTTCTTTTTTTTTATCAGAATAGTGACATGTTTAATTTTGGTTTAACTATTATTTCTTTATTTCACATTTTGTCTGGGTTTGAGATGAATTCAGAATGGTTTTTCTTTGTTAATATAGGTGCGTTCATTTACAGAAAATGATTGCTTATTTTTAATAATTGTTTTAGTAAGTGCTTACGTACTCAAAAAACTTGCAACGAGAGAGTGAAAAGGAGCATTAAAATTTGAGAGACAAAAAATTTGTTGAAAATTTCTGATAGTAAAATTTTTTCGTAATCTTTGCATTAAAAGTTAAAAAAAAAAAAAATAAAATATTTAATCTTCTTAAATTAAAGAACAATATTCTGGCGCAAATAGTTCAGAACAATTGAGTTTATTAAGAAATAATCTCGTATTTTACAGCTGAATAGCGTCGATATGCCTAACTTGCTAGTTTTTGCTGGTAAAGCGTTCGTTTACTTTTTTTTAAGTAGTTTGGAGAACAATTTTCTAAATTTTAAATTTACTCTCTTGTTGCGAATTTATGCTAGTAAAGTTAAGGAACACACCTTATGTATTTGCTCTAAGAATATTTTTTATATTTTTGACAGCCAAAAAAGAGAAAACAAATAAATATTAATTCACAAAATACTAAACCCTCTAAACGACAGACAAAAAAATGAGCAAATATAGTTAAGCTAAACAAATCAATTGATTTAAAGAAGTGACAGACTGGGACAACAACAAATTGTAATACATGCTGTAATATATATTTGCAGAGTTAAAACTTGAAAAACATTTTGTTAATAATAACAGCAAAAATTCCTATTCTATTCAACGAAACCTTTTAGTAAAAATGTATGTAGCTACTTTGTAAAATTGTTATATACTGGCTTCAATTTGAATAATGTTAATTTAAAAAACCAAATTAACTTCTAAAAAAAATATTTTTCATCAATTCAAAAAATTTGTTTAATTCAAACACGTTTGTTTAATTATACCCACAGCACCATAGAGAGTACTGAGCGTTGGCGGTGATATGGGTAGCACATAAATATATTGGTTCTTGATCCACCTTTTAGTGTACAGATCGACCCAGAATCTCTTTTTGAATTTATATAACAAATTCCGTCCGTCCAGAAAACTATCTGGCTGACTAGTGGTCTGCCCATGAAAACATTGTGCGTGAATTACAGCTGTCTATTTTGGAGGTTATTTGATGAAATTTAGAACCTAAATACATGAGTTTTAATTGGAGAAAGCCAAAGTCTATTAAAAATCGTGGGAACCAATTAATTACACATGTCAACAATGTTTAGGACTGAAGCAACCAATTATATTTCCTAGGGTAATTTGGTGGACTGATTCTGTAATTGGTTTTTCTCTATCAAGTCAGGTTTTCGAGATACAAAAAAAATATTTTTATTCGTTTTTTACATAAAAAATCACTAGTTTACTTAATCTATATAGTAAAAATGAAATGTTGTGTTTTGCTAATCGCATAACTTGAGAACGGCTTGACCGATTTGGACGATTTTTTCTTAAAAATAATCGCAATGGTCCAACTTAGGTTTTTACGAACAGAAAATTTTGCCCCGCCCACTTTAACGGCTACTTTTTTAGATTTATCTAAAATCAGAAAACGGCTCCATCGATCATTAGCAATAAGCTACCGAGCGAAGCCGGGCCAGCTAGTAATCAACAAATTGCTTAAAAGTGAATAGCGTTATTTAAACGCCGTTTGTATTTTGTATTAGAGTCCAGCAATATTCTCCCAGCATGCTTTTGTCTCAAAATCCTTGATAAATTCTTTCAATTTTCGTTAAATCTTAGTGAGCTCGCTCCCGTTGTTCGCGTTCACTGCACCTAGTTTTTTTTTTTTTTTTTTTTGAAAAAAAATCTAAATGCGAATGAAGAATATGGAAAACATTGTCGGTGTCCACGGTTTGTCCAAGTTTCTGACTGCAAAACCAAAACAATAAAAATATGCATATTTAAATGATTCTGGTATTGCATATCCTTTTTTCCAACCGAATATTCACCACATACAAAGCAACAATAGCTTGAATCACTAACACACGATATCCCTGACATGCTTAAACGCTACTATTATGAAGATTTATAATGAATCTGGGCTTCTGTCAAATAAATAACTTTGAAATTGTAGTGAATGTTTGACAGTATTGCCAGCATGCGATAAAAAAAATGAACAAGGCGTGATAGCCCAATTTTGATGCCAGATTCGAATTCAGCGCACCCAGATAAGTTAAAAAACATGCTTCGTTTCTGCAGTCAATTTTTTTCCAAATTTGTAGACCAGTGTTATTTTACATATTCCTTAAACAAACTTTTTTCCAGAATAATGTCTTTGTCCTTATAAACCATCTTATTTTCTAGGTATTTAGACAAAATTAAAATTTTTGTAACGATGAATTTGAAAAGTTTTGTTCCTATTCAACTTTGGTTAAGTTGAAATTTTGTCAAATTACCAAAAAAAAAAAAATTAAATACTTTACCTTATGAATTTAAAAAAAAAATTAATTATATAAAATTTGACTTGCCTTTAATAAATTTAAAGTATAAATTCTGTTATTTTCATTATATTTCTTCATTTTTCAAAGCTTGGTTTAATTAAATGTATAACACTGCCCAATAAAAAATTTTACCATTTTGCGAAGCACGAATAGCAACAAATTTATAATAATATAATTATGCGTTACGCAATAAGACATAGTGAGGGAACTTTTAGGACTTAACTATGTAAAACGCAGAGCTAAAGAATAACATTGAAAGCAAAAAAAACATGAATATTTTGTTATGTTGTTGTTGCTATCTACAGAAATTCGCATTGCCTTATAAAATTTCAAACACCTCATAACTTGTGGCGTTGTAAATTTTAAAACGGTACATGAATTTCGGTAGAAAGCAACAACAAAATTACAAAATATTTATGACTTTGTTTTTGCTTTCAATGTGATTCTTTGGCGTTGCGTTTTGTTTTATATGATAAGTCCTTAAAAAGTTTTATAAAAGAAAAAAACCCGTTCAAGTGCCTCGGCATTCGCTTACTACGAAGCAGGTTTGTAAGGGAGAGTACTAAAAACTAACTGTTAAAAAACAATCGGTGTGTACAGCTGAACGCTACGTCCACCTGTTTTTATATGCGCTGAATAATGCGCTTTTTGTGTCAAAAATGTATTGCTGCACAGTGGGAACTCGCCATATAAAATTCATGCCTTCCATCAGCGAGATGGTAAGCGAAACTCTTAGATTTCTCCCTAACAAACCTTAAGTAATTTAAAGAGTTATTTACATTTTTAATAAATTCTAATAAGAGCTTAAAAAAAATTTGGATCAATTTAGAAAAAATTTAAATAAAATATGGACCAATTTAGAAAAGGAAACAAATTGGTAAGACGATTTATGTTCCAAAAATATATTTTTGGGCCAAATTTTATTTAAATACCAATTTTGTGAGATATTTTATTGGTTCAAAGACTATTCCGAAAATAATTTTGTATGGAGGCCATGTGAAATTATGAACCGATTTTCACCATGTCCAACAGGCATCGTCCTTATGACAATTAGGACCCCAGTAAAAACTTCGCCTACTTTTCTAAAATGAATAGTTTCTTTCACTCATTATTTAGTAGCTTTCTTCTTTATAACTAATATACTATTTCTATAACTACTTATTTTTCAGGGGTATGAACGAAAAAAAATTGACTTACATTTAAATGCATTCATTTTGGGACATCCTTTATAAAATCCATTGGTTCTTTCAAAAGAAATGGAAGTAGCATTTTTACTTTTTCCTGACTACTTTACACATTATTTTGTAGGCAAAGTTTTAACTGGGACGTATGATCTAATATTCATTAAATTACATCCAAAATTGCGATCAGTATTTCACACACAGGGTCATAGGGACAGAAAACTAGCCAGCCAACTGAACGGAAGGACATCGTTAGTACGACTCAGAAAAATATTTAGAGTCGATCGGTTAACTAAAAGGTAAAAGGATCAACATTTATTTGTGTCAAACACATGAGCACAAACGTATAATACCCTCTCCACTATTGTGGGGTGGGTTTAAAAACGAAATAAATTTATTACATGACTTACGTCTTTTAAATGTGCCCATTTACTCCATCATACAAGTCTTGTGCTTAACCTAAACAGCTGATAGAAGAGAGTTATTTATTTGTTAAATTTTTAACTATTTACTTTTTATAATTATTTACTTCGCTTTTATTAATTTTCAATTGTTTACATTTATTAGATGTTTATTTTGCATTATATTCATCATACCTAATATTCACTTGTTTCAATCAGCAAATTGAAAAAATGAAAGAAATAAATTAAAAAGGTACTTACCCAGCAAAAACTTTACTTACCAGGTAAGTTAGCAAATAATGTTGGAGAAAATAAACACTACTTATTTTTCGGCTGAATAACTACTTATTTTTGTTCGAGGTGTCCACAGAATTCAGTACTTACAAAACACTTACTAGAAGTCAAAAAATATCTAGTTATTATTTAACTACTAGTAAGTTGAATTGTAAGTACTTACAACATACTTACCAGAAGCCAAAAAATCACTAGTTAATAGACCTAATAAGTAGTTATTAAGTACGGTACCAGTAACTAAATATTCAGTACTGAAAACAACACAAGTAATAAGTAGTTATTGAGCTGATTATTAGTAAGCAAATATTCAGTAGTGAAAATAATAGAAGTAATAAGTAGTTGCTGTGGTCATTACTAGTAAGTACTTATTAAAGTTTTCCAAATAATGGCAATTGCAATGACAACTAATTACCAGGTAACGTATGAAATAACTACCACCTATTACTAAAAATCAAAAAGTTTTTCCTGGGTAGTTCAGTATAAACAAATTCAAACGTTTTTTAAGAATATTTAATTGAATAAAGAAAACAAATACAATGTTACGTTGGTTAGGGTGATTTGCTTTAAGTCACTAGGGACTTGCATATTGTCGAGGAAGTCTCTTGGCTTTTGTCAAGCTTAAGAAAAATAAATAAAATTGAGATAAGAAATATTGGCAGGTGGCTATTGGGGAATTACATTAGAGTTATTCTAAGGTAATTTTAATATGTCAATAGCCTTTGAAAATCATAAATAAATAAATTTAAATGAATAGAAATGGAAACATAATTGAATTTTTAAATATTAATACCAAAGCATTAACATTCTTTAATATGTATGTAAATAAATTGTATTCTACCCAGAATCAAAAATTTAAAGCAAACCATAAATTTCAGTGTATTTATCTAATAAGAAAAAAAAACGTCTTACAGAAATCGTATTAATAAATAATACATGTTGTATTCCAAAAAATAGCTTTGGTAATATACTTGCATGTGTTCGTACAAAAAACTGTAGTAGCAAATTCGTTTCTTTGTTGTTTTCTTACGAAGACAATAGAATGAAACGATTTGTTTTTTAATTTGGTTTTTCCTTTTACCCACTTACAACTACAATTCAAGTCGGAAGAAAGCCAACCAATCGTAGGGGAATGTAAGAAAAGATAAACTCACTGTTTATTGTTGGTGTTTTGTTTAAGCTTTGATATAGTTACAAGTAAGACTTTGAGTGTTTATAATTCTTATTCGCTTTAAGGTTTTTTTTCTATAATATGTTTAGCTTTTCTTTAATCTTTAGAAAAGGTTTCCTGACGATCTGGTCTAAACAACTAGTGAAATGCGCATAGAAGCTAGCTTTCCCTCAACACGTCTTACAGAAATCTTATTAATAGGCACCAATTTTGCTCAAGTACAAATTTAAAAAAAAGTAGAAGTGATGAACTAACAAACCTTTTTTTAAATACAACTCAAGCTTTAAACTAAAAATTACTTTGATAATTCAGATTAAATATTTAGCAAAATTGTTTTATTGAAGAACAATTTTTATTTGAACTTTTAGTTTCTTTTAATTTGTCGAAATTAACGTAAAATTTTTTGTTAAGAAAATAATTCTAATTAAAATAAAAAAAAAAAAACAAGTGATAAATTATAGTTGGAAAAGTTTAAGCATTTGATACCCTACATGACTTGTTAAATCACTAGCACACAATCTTGCTATGATCTAAAATAAACTACTTATTAAAAAATAATGCTTTGATTTACTTAAAACAAGCTGTTGATTTTGTTATTAGTTCTTTTGCCTAGAAAATTCACATCAGTGTATAAACAGCGAAAATTCAAATTGACATAGAACAATTTACGGAATTTTCTATAACTTTTGCATGTATTGTTTCACCACAAATAATTAAATTATTCCTTACAGATTTAAAATATTGTTAAATTCAGCTTTCATTTTTCAACGTGATCAAAACTTTCTCTTTTAACATTTCCACCAAGAATTTGGAAAAGAATGCAGTTGCATAAAAGTTTCTACTCAATTACTGTTTTGCAAAAAGTAAAGAAAAAATGTTTTTATTGTTTGCCAATTCTTGTTTCTGTAATAGTCTTTCATAACTGACTTAAAACAATTTAGTTACTTCATGTTTACTATAAAAAAAGAGCAATTAGGAAAGCATAGATGGGCTAACTTTAACATGTGGAACCCTGGCATGTATTAACATATTGGGTATATAAAAAATGGTGAACCCATCACAAAAAAAAAAAAACAGAAACAAAAATATGTTTAAAGGTTTATGTAAATTAATTCGTATAAATGCATAAGGACAAGGACATACCATCTAAAAATATCCTCATGGCATCAAACAATCGGGTCAAAATTCTATACCAGCATTTAGAATTTCGCAACTACACTTTGTAACCATATATTGTTGGCGTACACAAAAAATTTGTATTTTTATTTAATGTCAGCAATATTATAGTTACTGTAAACATTTGAATGTATATCGCAATTATAAATTTGAGTATTGTTGAACGAAAAATAGTCATTTGTTTAACAACTAAATAATGATAACTTTGAAAACAACCATTTTATGATATTTAATACTCATAACATGATAACTTTCTGTACGCGTAGATTCGACTCTAAAAATATTTTGTTATCGCCATTTGTAAAATAATTTTGCATCAATTGTGTCGTTTGTTTAAATATGCGAGTGGCTAAATAATTAAAAAAAACCCCATTAAAAAAAACCAGTTTAAATAAATTAAAAGAAAAAAAACATATTTACAATAAAAAAAATTGTAAAGGACAACAAAATAAACAATCAATGCAAAAAAATTAAAATTTTTTTTATCACAATATGATTAATTCTTAATTTATTAGGATTTACATGGTAATAATATGATTACTTTTTAACTTATTATGATTAACATGATTAGAATATGATTAAGGGAAAAATATTATGACGTAAAATTACGAATAATTTTGGTCATAATATGATTCAATAATAACACTATGCTAGTTGAACAAACAGACAAGCCGGGCACATGGCGTTTTAACATAATTCGGGGACGCTGAATCCAGTGGTGTCCGCGGTTTTTTCAGATTGGCTCTGGTTTTCGAGATATACCGTTATTTCGAAAATGGAGGAGGTTGCACAACATATGTTCGCGTAACTCAAAAACGTGTTAGTTTATTGAAATTACTAAGAAAAGTAAAACTCTTTTTCTAATATGAGTAGTCGTTATTGAAACATAATTTTTTTTTTAAAAAAAAAAATTAATTTTTTTATCAAAATTTCGAAATTTTTGTTTTTTAAAAATTCATAAAAAATTAAAAAATGCAGCTAGGCTACTAATTTTTTGCAGACTTATAAAAAACGAAGCTACAAACAAAACAATCCATAAATGATTAAAATCTGTTTGCAATTTTTGATTTTATTCACAAAAGTCGACAAATTTTAATTAATTTAAGAATTTCATAAAACGCAATATTTGTATGGGAGCCCCCTAAGGGATGGTGATAAAGGGAAAGTATAATTTGAGGAAATGTTAAGAACAAAAAACTAATGGAGGCCAGCCATACATTTTATCCCACTAGGAGTGACTCCTAGGCAGTTGTGGAACCTTTTCTTCAATATATATGAAGAATATAATTTATATGGAGCATTTAACAGGATTTTTTTTAATTTTTAAATTCTTTATTCAAAATTATGTACATATATTTGAAGAATGTGCCAATGCAGAAAATTTATTTTCAATGACATTTTGACGTAAAATTTTTTAAATGCGGTTTTTGTGCCATTTACAATACAAAACAAAAAAACAAATATTCAAATGTATGCTTATCCAAAGAAATATGCATGCATTATTACCACACTTTCACTTTGCGGTAGGAATTTTGGAAAATCCACAGTTACCGATTAAAAAATTCTTAGAATTAAGAAATAGAGTCATAAATGCTTACATCTTTGTATTTTATTTCAATAACGACTACTCATATTAGAAAAAGAGTTTTACTTTTCTTAGTAATTTCAATAAACTAAACCGTTTTTGAGTTACGCAAATATATGTTGTGCAACCTCCTCCATTTTCGAAATAACGGTATATCTCAAAAACCAGAGCCAATCTGAAAAAACCGCGGACACCACTGGATTCAGCGTCCCCGAATTATGTTAAAACGCCCGGCTTGTCACAAAAAAAAAGTGTCAATTTCATGCACAGTGTAATCGTTATATGGTGACTATAATAATGCATCTTATCACAATATGTTGCTGTTAGAATATGTTTAACACAACCATGTTTTTTCTTTGCGTGTATATAAGAAATTTATGGCGTTAAAAATAGTTTTCGAAAAGGGTCGAAAAGGTATAGATATATGTATATAGACCGATTCCCATTTAATTTACAGACATTACTCAAGTTGCAAAAGAGCATTCCTACAGCCAGAGAAAAACATGTTTTAATATGGTCACCTCAAACCAAACTATTTTTAAAGCAAGTTCAAAACATGTCATGTTTAATTTAACCATATTATCGTCACCGACAACCATATTATGGTTAAATTTGCCCTCCGTCATTAAACCACAACCATTTTATGGTTGCCTCGAAGCATGTTATCGGTATTGTAACTAAGATATGCTTACAACTTATAATAGCATGGTTGTTTGTTCAACCATAGCATGTCGCTCTTAAAAAAAAGAGGAAAATACTACTGTTAATTTTAAAACAAATTGTTGTCATATTCAACCATAACATGTTTAGAGGCAACCATAATATGGTTGTGACTTCTTGATAGAGAACTAATTAATCCATAAAATGGTTATCGGTGATAATAATATAGTCAAATATTTTGGAAATGAAAATAGTCAAACATGTTTTTTCTCTGCGTATATGATGAATTTAATCTAAATCAGTGTTCGAAAATAAACACTAAATATCACGCCTTAGTGTTCGGTTCGGTTCGGTAGATTTGTGGAAAACACAAACGCTAATAGTGTTTGAGTAGAAAATCATTAAAAAAAATAACGTTTCCCTGTTAGTCATCTTTCGAACACAAAAATAATACTGTTTTTATCCAACTCAACAAAAGATGAGAACAATGAAATCCGATCGGTTTTTATCTATTTTAAACCACAAACTTCATTGTGTTCGGTTCGGCTCATTAATGTTCGGCTCTTTTGGCTGGTAAAAACCAAAAAATTTTTACAAAAACAAAAAGCCAGCACAATAATTTTACACAAACGAATCTTATACACAATACACACACAAGCTGTTCGTGCTGTGGTCGTTGCTAAAATTTTTTGTTTGTTCATTTCTTTATCAATGTAAAAATAGAAGAAAAATAGAACATTAAAATATGTATAATGTTTCTCTACAGTATCACTACAATTGTTCTGTTTTTAACGAAGAACAGAACCCTTTGGCTCATTCTTGAAAATAGTTACGAACGGTATTAAGGGTTGTGTTCGTCTACACAATCATTAAAAAACTAGATATCGTTCTTGGGTGTGTGAACCGAACGCTAAATAATGTAAATGGTTTATGGGCACTTAAATGCTCTATAAATATTCTCCAATCTCGTATGCGACTAATACTTTTACGATGGTGTAGGGTATACAAAATAGATAAACAGATTTTCAAGCCTCTAAAAAAGTGCATTTTTTTATTTATTAATTGAAATTCGTTGTGGCAATTACACAATCTAATAACTAATTACTACACAGAAAAAATTATTTTTCCAATTCAAACAAAAAATTTGTAGAATCAAACAATTTTTTGTCTGAAATCGGTCCTATAAACAAATTTGCATATTCAAACAATTTATTTGCATTTTGTTTACTGAAAAAAAACACTGATTTTTTCAAACAAATAATTTAACTGAATCAAACAAAAAGTTTACTGAAATTCATATACTAAATTTTAAAATCAAAAAAAAAAAAAAAAGTTTTTGCACAAGCAATGACGCGCACACAAGTAAGCACTGTATGAGAAGGTGACGGCAAAGCAGAGCCGCCGACTGGCTTTGAGACACATTTTTTTTGTTGGAATAATTTTTGAACGAAGTCTTATTTATACACACAACACAATGTTTTTCTTTATCACTCTCTTTTGCTGTATCCTGTCCTTTGCTAAAGAAGAAATGTAACCAAAAACGGCACCAGACCGACTCGATATGTTTTTCGTCATCATTCTATTTTTGTATTTGATGTACCTATTTAACCAAACAGTTTTAAAAAATTGAATACGGGATTTTGTTTCTTATAATGTCGTTTCTGCTATTGTTTTTCTTATAGTTGCACTTTTTTAAAGCGTCCAAAAATAGACTGTGTGTGTTTTTTGTTGTTGTTCTTATATTTCACATAAAGAAGTGTTGCTTACGATCAAATAAAAAAATGCAAAAAGACGACAACATTAAAGAGCGTTAAATATTTCATACAAAATTATGAAAACTTGACACCAATAACGCGTTTATTATATTTTTGAAGAGTTGTCCACATTTTTGTTGGTTAAATAAAAATCAAACAAAAATATTGATTGAATCAGTAAAAAAATTTATAGAAATTAAAAAAATTTTCAAACAAGCGTTTGTTTGAAAATAATTCGGCAATAATTTTTTCTGTGTAGTAGGTAGGAATTATTCCAGAAGTGGTTCGGAGGCGTATACTTATTATTGAATATACCGAATCAATCATACGCCACACAGTATTTTCACATTACGCAATTAAACCGAAAACATATAAAAATTTAAAGTCCGTCAACTCGATTTTTATTTTGTAACTGAAGCAAATTAAACCGATTAAGGAGAAAGAGACCGAAATAAGAGCTATTCTCAACAATTAACATCAAGGCCCGGATTTTTATGCAAATGCACATTTGTTGTCGCCAGTCTGAGATTACCATATACTAAATATCATTAAGAATCAAGAAAATTGCATCGATTGATTAGTGCATATTTTGCTTTATATACATATTTTTGCATATATTGCCGATATTGCATAATTTTGTTGCATATTTGAAAAACAAAACGTGTTTTAATTGCTTTATTTTGAAATGCACCATGATGCAGAAGAGTTAAGAGACAACTTCGATCATATTTATTTGTTCATTATTTATGGGAAAGAATATTTTGTATTGCCCCTTCGCGTATTGCCGCATATTAGGAGAAGTATCCCGATCTATGCCTATTAGAAGCAGGTGGGGAACCAGGTTAAAAGCAATTATGAATTTAAAGATTTGGTTGAAGGATTCAGCAATGCTGATGCAGTACGAATAAAAAAAATTTAAATTTACCAAATATAAAAGCTTAGATAATGTTTGTTTCTTAAAATTATAGGACTATTGTGAAATTAGAGAAATCTGATCCATTGAGAAAGCAAATTACGTTAATTGATATTGCCATTAATCATAGTAGGGGTAATCCACTAAATATTGATTTAAATCAAATTTGCAATCTCAGTAAATAAAACTGCAAGACAACTAGTTTGTACTATTTTTACCAGCTTTAGTGATGATTGGTATTTTTTTTACTAGCTCTATTGAGTGGTACTGCAAATTTTTTCACTATCACTTACAGTGATTGAATGCATAAAATCAACACTCAATTGAAATAGTGCATTATTTGACCCTGCAATCAAAAAAAGCTGCATATAAACATGCTCCCACTAACAGTTTTAAATGTAATTGTGTATGTGAATGCTTTTTAATTTTTTTGCTGATATGCATGTTAGAGGAAAAATAAAAAAAAAATAATAAATACTTGTTAATTCATATTGAAGTACTTTTCAATTAATGTCATAAAGAATATGACGTCAGATCTGTATACCTGGAATGTATAAAAGGAAAAAGTAAAACTGAAAAGTTTGTCATTTTATAAAAATATTTGGTAGTGTACAGAATTGAAAAATAATAGGAATAACAAGTTTCTATCATCAGAAGTGGGATAAATTTAGCCTACACCGCACTCTATTGGGAAGATTACTGAAGATGACTCCAATCTAAGAGGTCAGATTCCGGAAAATTTGAATCTGCAGGAGGAAAGTTCAGAGTCGAGATCTAACAATTTTGTAATTACGATGGAGGCAATTAATAAAATTTTGGAATCCACACAAAGGTCACAATCAACCGACGCATTGGTGGGGTTTCCGAGTTTTGATCCGGATCACTCCCGCGTTGATATTCAGAAGTGGTGCACGGATATTGATGCAAGGGTACAATAAATGTGGTGAATGGACTGGTTGTATCAGTCGTGTACAACTAGCTCTTAATACAACGGTTAATAAAACAACTGGATTTTCTCAGTTAAAGGTATTAACAGGTATATCGGGACGGACTCCAGATATTAGTGCATTATTAGCAGAGCTCGAAATTGAGCCACAATTTGACGACGTAGAAGAAATACGGAAGCTTGCCAGTGAACGAGTAGAGTTAAATGCAACTAGAATGAAAATCAGATTTGATCAAAATAAATGCAAACCAACTCAATTAAAAATTGGACAAAAGGTTGTCTATTATAGTAACCAGAGGCGTAAATCGAAGTTACAGCCGTATTATCGTGGTCCTTATGAAATAGCTGGTGTCCTTCCCAATGATCGATATAAGTTGAAGAAAGAAAACTGCAAAACTTTTATTGTTGCAGCAAGGGAGGTCATTCGTCCTTTAGATGACAGTGAAGACGAGAAGGATATTAACAACTAATATAAAATAAAATTTTCTAAAAAAAAAACAAAATTCTTCATCCAATAAGAATCGAATTCATGAACAAGCTTAAGATTGCCTCTGAGTCATAATTTTTAATTTAGGTGTTGAAGTTTTGAACAAGCTTAAGATTGCCTCTGAGTCATAACTTTCAAGTGATAACGTGTTGATTTGCAAACAAGCTTAAGATTGCCTCTGAGTTGCGATTCAAAAAGTAACATCTGAAATAATGATTCTGTTTACAGCTCTGTATATCTGGTGGTTAATTATACAAGGGGACAGATAACTGCTGTGGAATTTGGAATGATGAATTCGTGGTTTCTGTAAACTGTTAGTTTTTTTTTTGTGATTTTATATTGATCTTTCTGTAATAAACAAATGATTGTTTTGAAAACAAGAAGTTCGAATTCATCGAGAGCGATGATTTTACAGGATGGCCGTGTTAGAGCAAAAAGAAAAAAATAATAAATACTTGTTAATTCATATTGAAGTACTTTTCAATTAATGTCATAAAGAATATGACGTCAGATCTCTATACCTGGAATGTATAAAAGGAAAAAGTAAAACTGAAAAGTTTGTCATTTTATAAAAATATTTGGTAGTTTACAGAATTGAAAAATAATAGGAATAAAAAGTTTCTATCATGCATAAGCAAAGAAATTAAAAACATTTAAATTTTGTCAATATTTCTAGGCTTTTATTACAAGTAACAAAAGTATTTCATTTTAAATTATGTGCAAGATTTTTATTTGCACTTAAATGAGTAAAGAAAAAAAGTTACAATAAGCGGATGATTGTTATTTTTTATTTTTTAAATCAAACTATGTATTTTTGTTTGAGTGCAAAATTTTTTACTTTCATTTTACACTGAACATTAACAAAATGATTGCAATAATTTTGCACTACCACTAAGTGTGAGTTGAAACTGCAAAATTAGTGCAATACCTCCATCCACGCCCTTAATAATATGTATGCTTTAGTTAACAAATGCGTAACAAGCTTGATAAAGCTTAAAAAAAAATGAAGTATTTAAAACAATAAAACAAACTGCTGGCATATATAATTTTAATTTTCACGAAAACAGCGTAGTGAAAATGAATACACCACAAAGGAACTACCAGCTTTTATTCATGCACCTATCACTTCCGTTTTATTTTCTTTTGAAAAACATTCAGTAAACTTTACTTTTGAAAATATTTAAAAAAAATTTATGTTCTTAATTCATTTTATATGTGGGTTCAAATATATATCTAGCAAGTGACTTAATTTACATGGCTGTTTTAATTTAATTTTTTTTTTATATTTTTGTGTTATACTTTATTTTAACTTCTACTTCGTAGTGATTGTGCCGCACTTACGTTTTTGAGACTGAACTTGTAAGTTATCTTTTGTTTTTCTTGTTCTTTTTTTTATCAATAATAAATGTTTTAAAAAAATTTTCTAAGTTCATATTTTTTTGAATTTTTAGAGCATTTTTTTGTGCGTAGAAAACGCTATTTAAATAGTCCGGGCTCTACTTATAATATTCTCGCTAGGGAGAAAGATTATTCGACTTTTTTTAAAAACCGGTTTTCGAAAAACCGATTTTCGGTTAAGCATTTTAAAAACTACCGGTTAACCGGTTTTAATTCGAATACATAAAAATACAAAAATCAAATTAGTTTTTATAATAAAAAGTTAATTTGAACAAAAACAAAACAATTCACGATGATAAGGAACAAAATATATGATTTAAGGTATGCTCAGACCTAACAAATATTTAACTATACAATCCAAAAAAAAAAAGCGTTGATCAAACTTAAGCTTTATTTTTTATAATTTCAATTAATCATCATTGTATAATGTAATTAAGAAACTGTTAAATAATATTTGCTCTAGCCAAAGGTTTTGCAGAAGCAAACCATTCTTAAAGAAAACTAGTGGTTGTGAAGGACGTCAATAGGTTTAATAGGTGTGAACATTTAGAATTTTTGAAAAACTTAGGTTTTTAAAAATTATAGGAATTTAATGAATTTATTATTTGAGTTAAGCATGTCTATATGAATCAGTAGACTTTAACCATGTTTTTGAAAATTGCAAACAAAACGTCTTAGCCAGGATTATATATTTCAAATTATTTTGTTTCAGCATTATAGAAACGAATAGTAATATGAACATGATTTTCATATGAAATATCTGTCAATTCGTCGATTACAATTTGAAACCATTTATGACTTTGTTTGACTCCTTCAATTTGGTTTTAAGTTCTTGTTGTTTTAATAAATAAAACTGATGAATTTTCCCATATCGTTGATTCCGCCGGTATTTTGTAGTTTTAAGCATATTGATATGCTAGAACTATTTAAGAGTTATTCATTAATTTTTGGCAGCATATTTTAGTCAACTATTATTTGCAGTCTCTGGAGAACCACCTGGAACAGAGTCAAGTTTTTTGGTGTATATTTATGTCAAACTTGTGGACTAATTAAAGGTGATTACTAAGTCGTGACGTTGAAGAACCTTTGTAACTTATTATTTAATGGCCCTTTCAGCACCATTGTCTTTTAAATCAGTTCGAAATATCATATATATATAATATTGAGAATACTGTCCAATTGCTAATTACTTTTTAAGCTGAACATATTTTTTGTAGTATTTTGAATTGTTTTTGGTTTTTGTTACAAGAACACACGCTTATAATATAATCGATTTGTATTAACATTGCTCATAATGTTTTTTGACTTTTGTTCTTCATAAAGAGTTTAAGTTTGCCCAATATTCAATTAGAAAAATACTTAAATTACGGGTACATTTATAACAAAAAACGTATATAAATTACACATTACAAAAATAACCGGTTTATTTTACCAAAATACCCGGTTTATCCGATATTCGAAAAATGGACATTTTAAGATATTCGACTTGGGCAAAACAAAAATAACCGGCTTAAACCGGTCGAATACTATTCAATCGATCTCCCTAATTCTCGCTACATGTTGTAAAGTCGTTTCTATTCACATGAAAGTTATTCATGCTTAACTTTACAAGATTCTTAATTTGAATCTTATAAGCAATTTCTGTTGGTTAAGGCCTATTTCAAAATATTATTAAATTGCCGCAAGCCCTAAGCTAAAGAAATTTTATCTCAAAAATTACATACATTTTAAAAATTCTATGAACTTAAGCTATTCATGGACGTAAAGACGGGTAACACAAATTTAACACAAAAAGTAAATCAAGTGCGGACAACAATTGCACTTTCAAAAAAATTTATTTACCCACTTTTAACCTTTTTTATCTTTGACGTCAAAACGTATTAACTTCGTTTAAAATTTTGCAAACAATAATAAAATTTAAAAGTGTTGGACAAAAAAAGGGTTAAATACCAAAATACAAAAATTAACGTTTCAAATATTTGCACTCGCTATTAGCAAAAACTTTTTGTAATACAATAAATGAGTTGTAAGTGTCCTGTCCTTTAGTTTAAGTTAATGTATAAGTGAAAGTACATGTCTGCGAATTTAGACTTGGCCTTGATCCTTTTTTTAGAAGAAAAAAAAAATGAAACTCTAAAGTTTGGAAATATTAAAATTTTTTTTTTACTTTAAGGTGTTTTAGTTTAAATTGAGTTAATTCATTAGAGTGAAGATAAGCAAAGGTTTTATTTATTTTCAGTTTTTTCTTCTTATTTGAAAGAAAGTTAAATTTAATTGTTCAACATATTGTCGTTAAGAGTTCTTAAGATCGAAGAAAGGATTGTAATTTAAGCTAAAGTTTGAAATAAATTCTGTTAAAGAATATATGTACACTTGTGTTAGAGTTTGTGTTTTTAAAGAACTTGAGAAAGTTTCTACAAATGAATGGGATTGTTAAAAGTCCAAGGCAGAGACTAAGGAGTGCCTCATACTATCGCACACTTTTATGGTGTGTCATTTATTATTATTTATTATTTATTAATAGATATTCAGATTGTATATACATATTTACATATTCATTATTGTTGTGAGCCAGATTGGCATAATGCTAGATATTATTTTAATTTAAGATTATTAATTTCTTTTACTTTCATTCACAATAAAGTTTATGCAAACTTATAAATTCAAGCTAAAATATTTTTGTAAAATGAAGACTATTATTTATTTATTTATTAATAAATTTATTATAATTAAAATTACAATAAATCTTAAAAACTAAAGGCACTAGCAGCATAGGCTATCGGCCCGGTTTGTGTAAAAGAGAAAATGTGTATGGTTTGTTCAAATAAGAAATAGGATTAATGGTATATTTTGTAATGTAAGTTAATGTGTTGTAAAAAATAATATACTCTGTTTATGTTATCGTCAGAAGGACATTTCAATAGGTTAATTAAATTGTTTGAGTTGCATATGCTTAAACGAATATTGTCGAGGGATAAACAGTCTGATAAAAGATGTATTGTTGTTAGTGCTGAGTTATTGCAGAAAGTACATACTGGTTGGGACTCTGAAGACAGCAGATATTGATGAGTAAGTCTAGAGTGTGTAAGACGAAGTCTCGTAAAGCAGCGGTTTTTATGGAAATTGGTGGAATTAGGTAGCGAAATGGGTTTTTTTTCCGGATTTTTTTCTTTGTACAGATGGTTATAATTGTTCCATTTACAAAGTAATGAAGCATTTAAATTTTCTAATAAACTTCTAGCGAGGAAGTTTTTGGATTTGGGTATAGAAAGATAAGTGGGATGACGATGAACTGTTTTTGCTGCTATGTCTGCAGCTTCGTTACCAATAATACCTATATGACTAGGTATCCATAACAATTTCACTTTCTTTCTTAATTGTATTAAAAGCTGTTGGATTGAAATTATTGTTCCATGTTTGTTCTTAGGATTGGAAGCTGCTTCGAACACCGCACGGCTATCCGTGCAAACGATATGATTTTCAGGTGAGCTTTTACATAGCTTTAATGCTTCAAATAGGTCTTCGGCCGAGGCCACGCAATGAGCGGCTAAGCGTCAAGCGGCTGAGCGATGAGCGTCAAAAAATTAAAACATATGAAATACTATCGAAGTGGCCACGAAATCAGCGGCATGCGAGCGAAATTTTTGAGCGGCTAAGCGGCGTCGCTCAGGAATAAAACTTGTTCTAATTTTTAGTTGTTTTCTGAGCGTCGAAAAATACACATGGCAAAAGTGAATGTGGAGGTTACAATTTCATCTGTACAAAGCCGACCGCTATTATGGCAAGACAGATTACCAAATTTTAAAAATTAAAATATAACCGAAAATTAATTTTTTGGTTTTGTCAATCTAGTGTTAACTGCTTGCAACAGCAAATCAATGGATTTCACATTTGGGTAGATTTGTATATATATGGTTAATGATGAACACCAAGGCCTGTTCGTCGATTTCGATTAATATATATATATATATATATATTAGGCCGGGCCAATTTGTATGGAGCCGAAAAAATCGATAAGAGCCGCCCCCTAGGCTGATTCTATGGACAAATCTAAGCAACTTTGGTGAAGGAACCATGGGTCTATCTCGATCTTCGAGTCTCCGACTTTTCAAAAAATGATTTTTTTCCCTATAACATCATTTTGATTCGAAATTCGATTTTTTATTCATCGTTATATTATCTTTTTTATGTGTATATGGGGGATTTTTGGGGTCGAGAAATTCATTTTTGATCTTTTTTTTTTACCTATGACCACCACCAGAGGGCGTTTCATGCATATTTGTAATATTTTTCGTCTATTTTCCGAGAAAAAATGTTCGGTAAAATTGATATTTATTTTATTTTTTTCAACAGAAATTCAACCTAAAAAATAAGAACATGTGTAAAAAAACGAACGAAGTCTTCACTCGAAATCGACGAACAGGCCGCACATTGTTTTTTTTTTCTTAATAAACGCATTAAATTCATATGAATACGATTTTCGCGTAATAACATTAAACAATGCACTCTTTATCATAGCATTTTAACAACAAACCGCTCAGAAATGACGCTCAGTAATAAGCCACTTGCCGCTCAAACTTGACGCTTTGACGCTCATCGCTCAGACGCTTGACGCTTAGCCGCTCATTGCGTGGCCTCGGCCTTCGGCTTCGAAAATTGTTGCATTTTGCGGGAGAAGTCCAGTAATTTTCGGAAGTCCATTTCCATCAACGACAGCAAAAGAAACATACGTTGGGGTTTTAGAACCATCGGTGTAAACAAAGTGCCAATTATCATTTTTATATTTAGCAAGCATTTCGCTAAATAGTGTTTTAAAGATTTCAGGAGATGTGGAACTTTTATTGTAAAAGGTAAGGTTCTTTAGAAAGATTTTCGAATCCAATAGCCACGGTGGATTGTTTTCTTTAGGAGGGATAAGTCTTTGTACTTGAAATTTCTTCACTAATTTTGATATCTGTGCTAGGGTTGAGGGAAATTTCTGTTCAGTTTTCCTTTTGTTCAACAATGTAGTATGTTTGTGTATTAGTGAAGATTTTGTACAGAAAAATTTATGAATTAGACGAAATTTTAATTTAGTAGCATGTATTTGAAGTGGCTCAAACCCACCTTCAGCTTGTAAGTTTTTTATTGGTGAGGTTCTAAAAGCTCTGAGGCTTGCTCTAATTGCAGCATTTAGTATGCTTTCAACATTCTTGAGAACAGATTTAGCAGCTTTACAGTATATAACAAGTCCATAATCGATTTTCGCCAGTATTACAGATTTTACCAATCTTAAAAGACTGTTTGTATGCATATGACTCTTTTTTGAGGAAAGATATTTAATGACATTAAGTGTACTTGTTAGGTCTTTTTTTAGATAGTTACAATGGGCTTTAAAGCTATATTTACGATCTATATTAAGTCCTAGAATTTTACAATTTTCTACATTTTTAATATTAAGACTAGAAATGGAATTCATTCATTATTAGTTTACGATATTTTGAAGATGATTCTATGTATTTGAATAAGGCGAGAAATTTTGATCCATTTAAGATGTTTAGCACCTCAATAACACTAAGTTGATACTTTCCGAACAATGTTAACCTTAGTTCTTTATAGATTGGACAAAAACCAATAAAGTGGTACGTTTTTTGGAAAACATCTAAGTTGCAGATAAAGCACTTGTCTGTTGGGATATCACTAAAGGATCTGGCATTTAATTCTAGTAACCCTCCTCTGGCTTTAATTATTATGCTGGTAATGCGGGATAAAAAGTTTGAGTCCAGCAGAGGTGTAACATTATGGTTCAGTTGGCGGAAAAGGTCATGGTGTTGGAAATTTGTTGCGTTTAATACATTTTCTTCACATTCTAAAAGTAATCCTTGTAATTTTACTATTGTTTTCCAATATTTGCAAAGTGGTAAATTGGTTTTATCAGGAGTAAACTGAAGACGTTGACAAAGACTGGTCCATTGATCTGCCCAGTAGACGTTTCGTGTTATTATTGCTTCTGCTAGAATGCGTGGTAACCTATTTTGATTAATATTTAAGACTTTATTTATGTAGCAAAAGTGCAGTTTTAAAGTTGAGAGGTATTAAGAGTTTAACCCAGATTCTAAGTAAGTCATATAATTAAATGTCGCAGATGGTAAATATAACATTTTTTTGATAAAAAAAAACGGAGCAGCTTTTCTACTTCTTCAAATTTTGAGTAACCCCAAACTTGTGCAGCATAAAACATTATTAAACGAGAAGCTTGAAAAATTTTCAGCTTATTGCTTTTTGAGATTTGTGGGTGATTAATATATTTCGACCACGTTGTGTTGATTGCCGTTTTTGATGAAGCTAATTTATTTTTTATATATTTCTTAAATGATAGATTGTAAGTAATATCTACGCAAAGGTATTTGTAACTTGTAACAATTTCGATGTTTTCATCACCAAAATGCCAATTTAAAAGTATTGAAATTCTTGCGCCAGACTGAAATACTATAGCATTGGATTTGTTAAGCTCCACATTTAACAGTAATTGTACAATGCATCAACCATGGCTTGCAGCTCAGTTGGCGATTCAGGCACAATTCCAATATCATCGGCGTAAAGAAGGATATTCACAATTGTACCAGCAACATTCACTCCTCCAGGGAGTTCATCAACAAGATCATTAAGATATAATGAAAATAGTATCGGACTTAATATACATCCTTGTTTAACACCTACATCAACAAAAAAAGAGTCAGAGAAAGTGCTGCCGTCCCAAATGCGGCTTTGAGTTCAACAAACTCGTGACCAAATGAATCTGACAGCTAATTACGTAAAATTTTCCGTTGAATCCGAATATCAAGTCAGAATTGGCAAAAGTAAAACAGTTTTTGAGATATTCCAAAATAACCATTATTTGTGCTTTTAAAAAAGATGATGTGACTGAAATGCAAATATCTTCAAAAATTTTAAGCGGATTATGTATTTCTTTCTTTTTAGTGAAAGTTTATAAAATTTGTAAAATAAAAGCTCAAACTTCATTGAAAAGTTTAAGAAACTATGTGAACAAATGCAAAAATCAATGAAAGAACTACCCATAACACCGCAAAAGCTGTATTCCCCTTCAGCATCGTTACCCGTCCCTTCGTTAAGCACAATACCACTTAAATCTTCAATTTACTCCATAAGTTTTTTGCCTTGTGTATTAAAAACTTTAAATTGCTATTGCGATGCCAGGAACTCATTTTGGTCATTACTATTTTTGCGAACTTCTCTAAAAGTTACTTCAGTTGCGTAGTTGTACTCTGATAAGAGTTAAGACAAATACTCAGCATTTGTAACCGAATCTGCCATGATTTTACCATTCGACCATGTGAATTTATTATTTCCTATATGCAGAATCCTTCAAGCCGTACTTTGATTCTTCCATTTCTTTTAGAAATATTTTTTCTTAGCTGCCGCAGATTATATCGAACGTTTTGTCCCTCTTCTGTGTAGTATTTTTAAATATAAACCTTTCTACCCTTTAACTTCTTTTTAGCAGTAGTAACATTGTATGCCTGCATACTAGTCTCTAGGGTGAAACAAAAATATTTTCCGCCAGATATAATACGGATTGACATAATATTAACGTTCACATTAAGCTCATTTGAGCAATTTTTGTCGAATTTATGCCATTCTTATAGTTTTAGGGACTTTTTTATCAATTTTATGGCTTGTTTGAAATATTAAAATTTTTTGCGAATTTTCGATATTTTGCAACATTTTCTTTTGTTTTTACCCGACATTTTGTTTTTAATCGATTTAGCGATTTCAAATAATTTTTAGGGTTTGTTTCCAAGTTTGCAATTTTTTGAGAATTTTAGCCATGTTCGCGATAGAAGCGATTTCTTTATGTGATCCTTTGCAGCTTTCACGATTTTAAATAATTATTTAACATAGCTATCATGCCGCTATTAGCAAATTTTTGCGAATTTCTGATATTCCTTATAATTTTAGGGACTTTTAGTCAATTTTATAGTTTGTTTGAAATATTAAAAATTTTCGCGAATTTGCGCTATTTTTAGAAAAAAAATTTTTTTTTTTTTTTTGTTATTTTCCGACAATTTGTTTTTTAATCGATTTCAAATCAATTTTAGGGTTTTTTCCAAGTTTGCAATTTTTTTTGCTAGTTTTAGCCATGCTCGCGTAAATGTGGGTTTTCCCTGCGAATCTTTACAGCTTTAACGATTTTTAATAATTATTAGGATTTGCTATCAAACCGCTATTAGCAAATTTTTGCGAATTTCCGCTAATTTAGCAATTTATATCGAATTTTTGCCATTCCTTACAGTTTTAGGCGCTTTTAATAAATTTTATGGCTTGTTTGAATTTTCGCTATTTTTACAAAATTTGTTTTCTTATTTCCCGACATTTTGTTTTTTAACCTATTTAGCGATTTCATATATATATTAGGCCTTTTTTCCAAGTTTGCAATTTTTTGCAAATTTTAGCCATGTTCCCGCAAAAGGGGTGGAGATATATGGCAAGTATGTTTAAAAAAAATGTTCAGAACAAAAAACTAATGCAGGTCGGACATTCATTTTATCCCCCTAGGGGCGATTTCTTGGCAGTGATGAGGCTTTTTCTTCAATATATTTATAATATGTGTTGACTATTTTAAATGGGAGCCACCTTAAGGAATGGAGATAACGGGTAGTTATGTTAGAAATAAATGATTAGGATGAAAAATAAAGTAGGGTTGGTCATACATTTTACCCATCTAGGAGCATCCCATGTACTGCAGCAACCAAATTTAAAAATTTCAACCAAACATAATATGTATTATATGGCAGTTTAATAAAATTCTTAAATTTGGCCCCTGCAGTGCCTAGGATGCCCCTCGATGGGTCAAATGTATGACCAACCCCACTTTATTTTTTGTCTCAATCATATATTCCTAACATACCTATCCGCTATCTCCATTCTTTAAGGGGGCTCCCATACAAAATGTTCAATGCAGACTAGAAATATATTGAAAAAAAGTCCCATAAATGCCCAGGAGTCGTCCCAAGTAAGATGAAATATATGACCGACTTCAATTAGTTTTTTGTCCTTAACATTTGCTCGATACATACTTGCCCCTTATCACCCCTTTTTAAGGGGGCACCCATACAAATATTGCGTTTTTTTGAAATTCTTAAATTAATTAAAACTTTTCGACTTTTGTGAATAAAATCAAAAGTTGGTAACAGATTTCAATCACTTATGGCTTGTTTTGTTTTTTATATGTCTGCAAAAAATTAAAAGCCTTGCTGCATTTTCCAATTTTTTACGAATTTTTAAAAACCAAGAATTTCGAAATCTTGATAAAAAATTATTTCAATAAACTAAACCGTTTTTGAGTTGTGCAACCTCCTCCACAGACGGACGGATAGCCAGACGGACATGAAGTTCAAGATTAAAAAACGGAACCAATTAGGATGTAATCCAATCCACTGAAAGCAAAAAATTTTCAAATTGGTTCACAAATGGCGGACTTATGAGAGAATCGTCTTAAAAAAAGTGTTTCTAAAACCTCAAAAATAAAACTTATGCAGAGAAACTAGACAAATTAACATTTCCGACGGTATGTAACACACCCAACTATCGTTTGATACCTTTCGATACTGTAATGCGCACGTAATACTAAATGTGATTTTTGTTGTCAAAATAGCAGGTGCCACAGAGACAAGTTTTTAAATCAGGTGGAAATATTTTATGGCCATTCTCCGAAATACCAGTTAATTTAATTTTTTATGACACTTGCCTTTAAAACGTGGGTGGAGAGATAGAAGTTAAATAGAAGTGAAAATTTACAGGTGGCTTATTTTTATTATTATTCGTAATAATTGGCTAAAAAAGGTACTGTATGATTTTTATTGGCGCTGCGAAATATGGCCCAAGGAAATATGACCCCAAAAAATAAATGAAAATTGACCCTAAATTTGGGGCTATTTTTCATAATGCAATATGACCCCATTTTTTTAATGAAAAATTACCCAAAAAAAATTAAAAATAAAATGAAATATGACCCTAAATTTGGGGTAATTCTTCATTATGAAAAATTAGCTCAAAATTTAAAATGAATTCTTACCCCAAAAAAGAACACAAAGTTATATAAAAAATTTTGGGTGAAGCTCATATGTCCGAAACTAAAAATTTCAAATTTAGAATCCCGATTTCAAAATCCGAATAATTATACAATTTTGGTATTGGTATAACGAACACTGGCTTTGCTTACTGCAGCTTCACGTTATAGCTGGCCTTGGCGCAAGGATTTTATTATCTGGCTTCGCTCACTAAAGCTTCACTACATAGCGGGCCTTCGGCCGGGCGCAAGGATTTTCTTTTCTATGGTAAAACGAGCACTGGCTTCGCTCAGTAAAGCTTCTCTAAATAGCAGGCCTTCGGCAAGGATTTTTTCCTCTATGGTATAACAAACACCGGCTTCGCTAACTAAAGCATCTCTGCATAACCGGCGAGGATTTTCTCCACTTGGGTATAATAATTCGGGTTTTTTATACCATCCCTAAAAACATTTACATAAAATTTTATATAATTTGTGTAAAAATGTTTGGGGTGATTTTTCATTTCTTAAATTTTGCAGTTTTTATTAGTAAGCGAAAAATAGCCCCAAAGTAAAAATTGTGATTTTATTTGCGGTCATTTTTCATTCCTTGACATTGGGGCCATTTTTCATTTCACTTAAAATGCAAAAACCCCTAACAAAGAATAAAAAAAACCCCAAAAAAACAAAAAAATTGCCCCAAAATTGCGTGTTGTTTTGTCTCATGTAAAATTTTTGGGCCGTTCTTCACTTTCCTTTTGGGGCCATATTTCCTGGGGTCATTTTACGCACCGCCATTTTTATTATGTAACATGCGGTTAACCCACACTAAGCCCTTCTTTATCCTAATAAAATAAAGGGTGTTTTTTTAAGCCCGATAGAACTTGAAATTGTAAAAAAATAACACAAAAAATTTAATTGTAATCAAAATTTTTTTTTATTCGAAAGATCAATACGTGACATTAACATTTGAAAATGATTTCGGGCATATGGGCACCGCGGCTGTTCTTGACGAAGCGCATTCTGGACGTCCAATTTTGGGCCACTTTTTTGAGCACTGCTGGCCGTATGTCACGAATAACACGAACAATGCTGGCCTCCAAGGCGTCAATTGTTGCTGGTTTATCAGCATAAACCAGTGACTTCACGTAGCCCCACAGGAAATAATCGAGAGGTGTCAAATCGCACGACCTTGGAGGCCAATTGACGGGTCCATTTCTCGAAACCAACTTATCGCCAAATTTTGATTTCAATAAGTCGATGGTTGCGTTCGCCGTATGGCACGTAGCGCCATCCTGTTGAAACCACATCTCCTCCGGATCAATGTCATCCATATTTTCAAACAAAAAATCATTGATCATGGTGCGGTAACGATCTCCATTGACCGTAACGCGAGCTCCGGCCTCATTTTTGAAGAAATAAGGTCCGATGATGCCACCAGCGTGAAAACCGCACCAAACGGTGCATTTTTCTAGATGTAATGGAGTCTGTAGGGTCTCTTGTGGATTGGTCTCGCTCCATATGCGGCAATTTTGCTTATTAACAAACCCGTTAAGCCAAAAATGCGCCTCATCGCTGAACACAATTTTGCGATAAATTGTCGTCTATAAGTTGCGCGAATCGACGACTGATTTTCAAAGTAAATTTGGATAATTTCGTAGCGTTGTTCAAGCGTGAGTCTATTCATGATGATTTGTCAGAGTATACTGAAACGATAAAATAAAATATTTCATCAAAATTTAATTTTTTGTGTTACTTTTTACAATTTAAAGTTCTATCTAGCTTAAAAAAACACCTTTTATTAGAAACATTTATTTAAATGCACTACCTATATGAGTGCCTCGGTAGGCTAGTTGGTAGCGAGCTATTCTATCAGCGCCGAGGTTGCGGGTTCGATTCCCGCCAGAGACTCTGGTTTCTTTCCTGCAGACAAGCATAGAGCTTCGCGGGATTAGCTTAGGAAATTAAAAAAAAAAAAAAAAAAAAAAAAAAAAATCTTAAAAAAACTATTTATTGGCATTCTAAAGACTTTCGTAATTCAGTTTTTTTGAAACAGCGTAACAGTTTAGACGTGTGTTATTTACATAAGCCGTGGAAAAGTTGAGTAAAAGTAAAAATAAAACACTTAAACCTAAAATCTTAAAACAAAATTTTTAATAAAACTGGCCCACATTTGATTTCCAATGGCATCATTTACAACAAGAACTAATTTGCGATCGCAACAGTCTAACATTTATTTGATTGGAAATATTATTCAGCAGCTGTTGGGATCAAAATTGTAGTCTAATAAAGAAGTTCTTGGCGTTTTATTTTTTCACACTCGTAAATAACACTGGATTACAGCCAAAAAAATACCAAGAAAGCCACATGCCTAGATAAGTAACCCCGGGTCTCCACCTAGCAATATTTATTGCGGCAAACGTCAAATTTGATTGCTCTATTAAATTTACAACATATAGACCGCATATTGCCATGAGTGGCAATCTATTGCGCAATGATTGCTCTTCTGATTGCTTGAGCAATTATTGCTTAGCAAGCTGCTGTCAAATCAGTTGAAATTTATATGACATTTTATTTCTCTGTACGGTTGTTTATTTATTTGTGTGTTTATTTATTAAAATAGCAATTTTTTTTTTAAATGCAAATAAACAAAAAAAGTAATACAAAACACAGCTACGACAATTACAATTAATTATTTTATTAAGTTAATTTATTAATTGAAAAAAGAAAATTTAACAACCACTTGAAAACACAACATAAAACATTTGTTATAAATACAGCCACAAAACTTTGGACAACCACTCGCGGTAAAAATTGCAAATTTATGGCAAAGCAATTTCAAGTGTTCTCCAGCAATATAATCAGCAATTATTGCTCCATTGTTCTGTCATTGTTCTGCCGACGTTTTTGCTTGTACTTAGCAACAAATATTGCTACGTGGAGACCCAGCGTTAATTGGGACCTCCTGAACACTAAAAACGCTGTAATTTTTTTTTTTTTTCTAAATACCGTTTTTTAGATAACGGTACTTTTGTATTTTTCGGTGTATGGTCCCACTTAAAGCCTTGTGAAGCCCAACCGAAAAGTCCGATTGAGATTGAATGCCTTTTCAGTCGATATGCTGCAAATTTCTATCTGATAAGAAGCGGCTGAGTAATAGCACCTCAAAGTTCAAAATTTGCGTATTTTTTACGTTGTTTTCAAAACTTTTCATTTTTATTTCGTTTTTTTTCTACGTTATAGTAAAGATCTGGAATGTTTTATTTTTTTTAACGAATAGTTTATTTAATTACCAACATTTTAAGCGTAATTTGAAAAAAATCGGATGAAAAATTTTTATTAAGGATTTTGTGAAACGACAATGTTTTCATCTTAATTGCTCACACACTATATTCGGCGTAAATTCAAAAAATTTAAATTAAAATGACGAGTGTCTTGAACTTTTGCGTTTTTTTCGGATGGATCTTCGCGAATGAGGAACCAACAATAGTTTGCCATCATTTGTACATCCCACCAGCCTTTGTAAAGACTCTCGATTTTTTCCATTTCCTGGTGTAAACTTTCACCTTGTTCATCACTTTCGGAGTCAAGTTCGTGCGGAAAATATCCAAATGACTGAATAAGAAGAAAATTTTTCATGTTCAGGAGGTCCCAATTAACTTATCTAGGC
The DNA here is from genome assembly GCA_963931875.1 of Pollenia griseotomentosa. Classification (NCBI taxonomy): domain Eukaryota; kingdom Metazoa; phylum Arthropoda; class Insecta; order Diptera; family Polleniidae; genus Pollenia; species Pollenia griseotomentosa. The sequence goes on from OZ007562.1 coordinate 132,265,808, forward strand.
CTGTGGCGTTCTTGGTATTTTTCCATATTAAAAATTTGTAAAGCAGTGTAATGAAATAATGGTGGTATACGAAGTTCTCGTTTTCTGGGATAATGCAATCGTACAGCAAGTTAAGAAGTTATACCAGGAGTGGAGAAATTTAAACAAGAGCGCACCAAGAGGAGAACCGACTCATAAGGCAAAAGAAGAAAAGTTTGTCGAAGAATGAGACGACCTCTTCGATATTGCTCATGTAAAAGCTCTTACAAGGATGGCAATACAGAGGGATAGAGATTTTTTGCTTGCGCAGAGAAAAAAAGGCCGCCCAGGCAGTTTGATTGGCATTAACAAGACTCTTGCTGGCATTGAAAAAAGAAAATTTAAACGAGCCGAGGCAGAAGAACAACGGCGAAAACGAGCGGCTACTGAAATCAATACCTCAGCAATTGGTAAATATATTTATATTGTAGATGATGCACAATTGTAGTACTTGAATTCAATGTTCATCCAACTACAGTGCAATTCACATCCCCCACCGAATCGTCAGACGACGATGGCGATGATAGAATGGAATTGGAAATGGAGGTTCTACCATCGATATCAGACCGAAACGCAATGCATTTAATTGCTACAGTAGCTGAAGGGCTTGGCCACAATATATCAAATTTGGTCCTGAATCGCTCTTCAATTCGAAGATGACGTACTGCAAATCGACAAAAAATTGCTGACTTCGCAAAGGAAAACTTACATGTAATGATACTCTTTCTATACCAATTTATTATCAATACTATTATAATCATATTTTCTCATTACAGTTGAAGGAAGCTGCATTTTTTGTTGTGCATTGGGATGGCAAAATACTTGAAGACATTACAGGAAAGAATAAGATTGGTCGTCTTCCGGTTATTGTCACTAATGAAGACATCGAACAAATATTAGGCGTTCCAAAACTAGATAGTGGAAGAAGCAAAAACATTGCAGCAGCCGTACACCAGCTATTGGTAGAATGGAACATATCAAATCGAGTTCAAGCCATGTCTTTTGAGACGACATCTTCAAACACCGGTGAATTCGCGGGAGCTGCAGTTTTACTTGAACAGCTATAAGAGAGAGACTTGATGTATCTGCCGTGCCGACATCACATCTGCGAATTGGTTCTAAGAGCACTGTTCGAAGATAAAATAGGAAAAACTTTTGCGCCAGATGTGTCTTTATTTCGCCGCTTTTAACAAAACTGGGAAAAAATAAATCAAAATGCATTCGTAACTGGAGTAAGCGATGAGATCGTTGCTTCGAAATTAATAACTACATCAGATGACACCATAACTTTTTGCATGGCCCAACTACGGACAACGCCACAATGACTATAAGGAACTGTTGGAACTGGTTGTTATATTCCTTGGCGGTGGTTTGGGTGAATATAAGTTCAACGAACTCATACCAATTCACCATGCTCGATGTTCAGATGTAAGTTTAAACTGGAAAAATCACAATTGGGTGGAATTCAAGACGTCTGCGTGTTTATTGTTCGTCAGACTTGGATAAGAATTTGTCGAAAACATTAATAACAAAGTTTATCAGAGATTTGTGATATCTGGCGGATGAGGCAATATCCCTCGCCTTCTTTGACTCAGATGTTTCGTGTGACATAAAACAAAAAATGTTGGCTATTATTTGCGCAGATGATGGGGTAAAAGTCCTTGCAGAAAACGAAAAATAATTCGAACTAGAAAGTGAAGAAAAAACTGTAAAAGAAGCTGGAAAAGAAGATAATGACGACTATAGCTCCGATGGCTCTGCCGACGTTGAAGATGCTATCTGTAGCAAGAAAATAAATTGACGTTAGCTTTGCAGAAGTAAATGAGCAATTTTTCTCGAATGGCTTGAGTGCTTTCGTAACTTCGAAAACAAAAAACCTTTTTGAAACGCTTCAACTTGCCGCATGAATTTTTACGATACCCACCGGAAACTTGGTCACAGCGAGAAGATTATCAGCGAGCATTGAAAGTTGTTGAAAAAATTTAAGCCGCTAGAGGCGTGAAAATGATGGAGGAGTACAATAAAATATTGTGCAGGATCGAAGAAAAGAAGCAACACTTGATTCAAGTCGTCGCTGATTATCGAAAAAAAAATCCGACTTTTGAATAAAGCAATTTCATACAAATCATTGATAATAAGCAATTAAAAACACCAATAAAGCAATTTAAATTTTTTGTAATACTTGTCTATTTTTTCTCCATTTTGGTAAATTTTCGTGAAAATTAAATTTTTTGTATGGGGACCATATGAAGGGTTGGAGATGGAGGGAAAGTTTGGTCTAGAAAAATAATGGGGGTTGTTCATACATTTTACATCTCTAGGAGTGACTCCTCAGTAGTTACGGGCGCTTTTCTCTTCAGTTAGCCCGAATTTCTTTCTTTCATTCATTCTCACAGACTGCAATGCGCGTGCGGCACGGCAATTTTCAACCGATCGAGCTCATATTTATACCAATTTTTTTTACCCTAACCTAACACAAAACTGGTCTACTTTTTTGGAAAATCGGAAAAAAAAAATTAAGGACCACCCTAATATATATACAGTATTGTGCGAAACCTAAGCAACTTTTCGTGACGTTATAATAAAATTATTACATTTTATTTTTAAATAGATTTAATAAAAAAAACCACAGTTAATTTAATTATATTATGCAACTACTTTCTTACAGTGACTACAAAAATTCAATTTTATTACCTTGCAAGTAATAAAAAGTAAAAATTAAGTCAACTCTTTGAATAACTGTTTGAAACTTAACCCATTTTGAGCCGCTGTTCGACTAGTCGAACAGCAAAATTGTTCTTTTTCACCTCCATTTTTTATGTGTTTAAGTGTTTCCGACACACATAAAAGTAATACCATATTAAATGAAATTTAGTTGTCTTTTAGAAAAAATATATAACAATTATCCCCCACCCCTCTGCTCCGCTCCAGGGGGGGGTTGAAAAATATCTTGCATATAGACACTTTTTGTTTGGATAAAATGGAAAATATATATAAATTTTAATTTTTAAAAAGTACTTTATTATTGTTCGCAAAGGTCCAAAATAGTCGATCATTAAGCTTTTCCCGAGTTTTAGAATCTCCAGGTATATTTAGAGACCCGTCAAGTTCGATGTTCGACTAGTCGAACAGTGGCCGTAGGCCACAACTTTATTATTGTATTTTGCCGTTGAGTATTTTATGCAAAAAAAAAAATTCTTTGAATTTCGAATTTTTGAAAATGCATGAAATTTGTTTGTTACGCGCATCAAAGCTTGCCATGGAATTTTTTTGTTGCGTGCTGTTGTTTTTGTATTTTGAGTACACACTGAATTCATAAACCGTTATATTTCATCTTACTTCTGTATAGTTAGTTGGTAAAACATTATTTACACAAAAAGTAATTACTCATAGTTACCCACTTACATCAACCACACGGAGACAACGACAACGAGAAGGCCAGCCTGGTGAAATCATTGTGCAGCAGCCCAATATAATCCGAAACTATAACAGTTTCATGGGCGGTGTCGATCTTCATGATAATGCAGTTTCCAATTACCGTGTTTCGATTCGGTCAAAGAAGTGGTGGTGGCCACTTTGGTTGTCCGTTCTAGAGTCATCTGTTGTGAACGCTTGGAAATTAAATTGTTTAGTAAATAAGAAGCTTGTTCGTAAATATAATTCACAGCTGACATTTCGGGTCGACCTGGCCACAAACTTGTTACTAACGCCCGACGAGAACAACGACGAAGATATTGGGAAGGATGACATTACTAAAGATAAATCATTTAAGATTCGCCCGCACCCTCGTGTGTCAGGTCATCACCAAATGATAACACAACCTGAAAAACATGCCAGGCGTTGCAATTTTTGTCATAAGCCTACACAGAGAATGTGCTCTAAGTGTCAAGTCCATTTGCACGAAAATAAATGTTTTGCTGCTTACCATAAATGGGAGCAAGAGTAATTAAAATTACTGAAAATTTAATGACAATATATGTATATAAAAAAAAACATTGCAATCGTGTTTTTGTTCCACATATGATTTTTTTTGCCGATACCTGAAAATTATTTTTGTATGGTAGTATATATTTTTTTTGTCGCCTACGGCCGTTGTTCGACTAGTCGAACAGTCGTTTCTGGGGAAACGGTTGGAGATACAAAATTTCTGATAACGGTTTTGTATGGTAATTGGGGTATAATTAGACCAAAAAAGTACTTTTTAGTTTACGATTCGAACATTTTTGCACTCCGGCTCAAAATGGGTTAAGCAACTTTCAGTACTTCGTATAAAAGCCTTTGTTTCTTATCACCTCCGCAAATCGTTTTGACATAGAATCAATAAGATTTGTTGAAGTTGTTGATGGCATTGATTTTCACACTAATTTTAATCAATCCAACAGCTCCTGCCTATTTTCGAAAGGACCAGCTTCCAGCGGCTCTTCAGAATGCCGAAAATACTCTCTATTGGATTTAAGTTTGGTGATTGAGCTGCCCAATCCAAGGCAAGAATCTTATTACTAGACAATTAATATTTGATTCGTTTTGGCGAGTGTTTTGGTCATTGTTATATTGAAGTACAATAGAAGTGGCATTTCCCATTTGGTCCATTGAAGAACGTAGTTGGCTAACAAGTCCCTAGCAAGGAAACAGTAAATTTTTGTATGTATTTCCACAAAAGTGATAACTCCACTCTTAGAAAAACCGATAAACGTCTTTACATTTCCGCTTCCGTGGTTTGTTGTGCCTTTACAATAAGGAAGATGTTACGATTACATGTTTACCATTCCCTTTGGTTTTCGAGTTGTATACTTCATCTAAATTTAACAAGCTAAACTAAGTCTTGTCGCTAAATAAAACAGTTTTCCATTTTGCCACAGTCCAATTCGAGTAAGCTTTTTTAATATCCAATCTGAAATTTCTTCAAAATAATTATAATTATAATAATTTTAAGTCTTTGATAACTTTTTCAAGACAAATTGCTTAGGTTTCGAACAATACTGTATGTTCCTCTAGCTCCCAATGGAGTATATCAATATCACCACGCGGTACAGAGTCATATGTTGCATTCAGCTACCCCTAAAACGAGTTTTTAGCATCATCTAAGGCTACTGCGATTTGTTTAAAGCATAAGAGAATTGCTATGTTTCTAACCCAAGAAATAAGACGGGAGCGCAGTATTCGATCTGACACAGAGGCTGACTTCCAAAACGTACTAATACAAAGTTCGTACACAATTTTACTACTGTATTTCAACCATGTACACGTACAAAGTACCGAAACAATGCAACTATATGTTTTGTTTATTAAAACGTTTTGAAATGTAAGTGATGCAATGCATAATACTTTTAAAAAAAATCTGTATTGCTTGCAATTAAAATGTTAAATGTCACAAAGCATCAACTTTAAAACCGATGCTCTGATTGCTGTTTTGATGCGTTACTAATACTTAGCAGTGACGTTTTGGAAGGGTTTGCATTGTATATATATTGTTCTGCGGCGTTATGAAACATTATACTTTGTTCTAATACAAAGCAATTGACGTTTTGGAAGTCAGCCAGACTTCTACTCATTGTGACTTTTGCGTCACATTAATTGGTTCAATACTAATCCAACACCAGATTCGTGCTTGCATTCAATTTCTTTTCCTGAACGCAGCATGAATGTTTTGAGAGAAGGAGATAAGAATTCACCCGATGCTGTCCAACGAACATCAATAATACCAAGAATAGCAGCACCGTATCTTAAAATTTCGCGTTCTACCTGCAACTATTTAAAATGCATACCAAGGTTGCTGTTATCGGTATGGCTTATCGTTCTAACGTTCCAAATAATTAAACAAGGTAAAATTTGGTAGGGCTTTCTAAATTTTCTTATAAAAACTAAATAATAGAACTCATATAAATTAAGCTTACTTGCTTGTATCAAAGTTTTTGCATTTAAGTGGTGTGGGGTATGTTAGTGTCTGTCTTGTCTCTATTTTCCTACTTAATTTTTTTTATGAAAAATTAAAGTGTAATTAGAAATTATACAGAAAACAAAATCGGCTGCTCAAATACATGACAAGACTGACAAATTTCTATTTATAATTAAAAAAAAAACAATTTGCATACAATTAATTCCTTGTTCATACTTTCTAACAGAAGCGTTCGAAAACCAAGAATATATTGTTAACTCCTATAGTGTACAATAAAGTTCTCTTAACACAGTCGATTCATTTCTTACGTCAGCATCTTAAATTGGCTCCTTTGCCAAAGGCGTTATAAAGAAGTCTTTGATAAGTGAAAAAGAAAAAAACAAACAGCAAAATGCAAATAAAAGGCAAGTAAAAGGGCGGAAATGAAAGATGCCTGTAATTAAAATCTTTGCCAACAAAATGAGATAATTTTCATTAAACTATAGACGACAAAAACCAACAACAAAATGAAATAGAAAACAAAAGAAATCTAATACCAAACAACACATTGATAGTGCCACAATACAATAACCAAATGACAGTGGGACAAATAAGTAGCCATAAATCTATATACCTATATAAAGGTAACAACGCAACATATAATACTAAGGATTGCTGTTCGTTTTAACCGAAATCAAAACCGCGGTTTTAATGCCTAAAAACCGAAACCGAAAACCGACAAAAAAAAACGCGGTTTTAGCTTTTAGTTTAAATATGTATATATATTTATGCTTAAAGAAATTGCAAATTATACATAATACTCGTACTTCATATAAAAAAAAACTTAATACATAACACCCTGGAACAATGGCAAGGTATTTTAAAACTCTTTAAATTTAAAATAAGTACTAAAGGTACGGTCACATATGGGCTAATCCTGCGTGACGAACGCTACATTCGTACGCGTTCTCTGATTGATATATAAACATTTTTTGGTCTTTCAAAAGTGATAGATTCAACTTATGTATAGTATTTAGTGGCATTAATATGTTCTTACGAACAGCATATATCATAATTTCTTAGCAAGTATTTGTTGCGAAATAATCTATCACAAAGTTTTGTGACGCACGCTACAAAAAGTGGAAGTAACTTCAAAGTTTGAAGTGTGTTTTCCTATTTTTTGGCGAATTTTGCATAATAAGGAATACAAAATCTAATTCCTAAAACAAAGATGACTATAAGAGAATTCTAAATGCACTTATTCGCAGCCAAAAAATGTTGTGATTTTCTCACAAAAGCCGTGAACCCTTTGTGACGCACGCTACATAACGCACGCTACAGTTTTTCCAGTAGTATTTTATTGTTATATTTTATTTATTTTAACAAAACAAATTATATTTTTATGAATTGCATTTTTTAAACTTATTTCTTAACTAATGAATATCAACTTTTATTTTAACGAAATTTATATTTTGATGAGTCTGCTGTAAGTGCTATTTTAAGCACAAAAATCACCTAAAATAATGCTAAATTCACGTATAACATTAATAAATCAGGGGTGGGGTAGTATTTGGTAAAAATTATTGTATTAATGATCATCAAAATAGATATTTTTTAATATAAAAATGAAATTAAACATCTAGTTTTATATTCCATAAAAAAAAATTCATTTGAAAAATTTTTGGTTGGTGGACTGTTTCTGGGATTTGCCCATATGGCAAACAATTGTCAAATTTTATTTGCCGACATTTTTCAAAAATTTGTTTAAAAAAATAAAAATTTTATTTGCTGGTCACACTGCGCACATTTATTTGCCCATTTTTGTTTGTTTAAACAGATATTAAATAGCTTAAAATAAAAAATGGGAAAACATGTTTGCCCTGTGTTCACATATAAAAATATTTGCCTAAAAATAAATATTTGAACAAATTGTCAAAAATAAAAAATTTAAATCAATAAAATTACTTTTTATTTAAACTAAAAATTTACATTTTGATGCAAAATATTGAAACTTTTATGGTTTTATGGTACAGAAGAGCGAGAACAGCAGTTTTAAAAGTAAAGAGGATTAAGATAACAAATAAAGGGATAAGGGCAATTTGGAAAAGTAATTTCAATCTCTTATACAACTTAATTAAACTAAATTATTAAACTAAAGCATTATTCGATACGGTTTTAGACGCAAGCAATAAAGTGTTTTTAGACAGTGGATCGATTGTAAATTATAGACCGATCTTCACGAAATTTAGTTATATGATTTCTAGGCATATAAATTGAGTTAGTGCAAAATTTAACGATAAAAGCTGCATTCCGCCACCAATTATGTTGGTTTTTTAACAGAAATATCGATTTTTTCGGGAGGTTATTTCACATTTCGGTCCATAGCTCTTCTCTACTGAACCAAAAGTTCTGAATTTTAATCCAAACTGCTTGGCAGAACTTGAACGAACTTGCCACTAAAATTTAAATTTTCCGTCAGCATCCTTTTCTTAATCGATGTAACAATGTCGTTCCGTCCGGCCAGCTCTCCATGATAACCTTATTCGTAAAGCACATGTCGCAATTTTTGAGATAATCGGGTGTGTTCTAGATTCCGAATTTACTCAAAAGTGGATTACTTCAGCATTTTTTGTGTTCTGCAACTCACCTCCACATGTTTTTATTCGTTTTAAATTAGAGTAGTAAGGGGTTAGTGAAACGAATCGACTTTTATTCTTATATGTGAGAACATTTTTAGCAAAAACATGATTTTGGTTTTTAATTTAAAATGTTCTTTATTCAATTTAATGAAAACAATATGTATTTTTACACAAACATTGCAAATTTTTGCAAATTTCCACTGACTTAAAAATTTTTACAGAATTTTTGCCATTCCTTATAGGGACTTTTAATTGATGTTATGGCTTGTTTGAAATATTAAAATTTTTTGCGAATTTTCGCTATTTTTGTAATATTTTTTTTTTTTGTTTTTTTCCGACATATTGTTTTTTAACCATTTAGCCATCTCAATAAATTTTTGGGTTTGTTCCCAAGTTTGCAATTCTTCGTGAATTTTCGCGATAGATGTTTGCAGCTTTAACGATTTTTAATAAATATTAAACTTTGCTATCATGCTGCCATTGGCAAATTTTTGCAAATATCCGCTAATTTAGCCATTTTTATCGAATTTTTGCCATTCCTTATAGTTTTAGGGACTTTTAATCAATTTTATGGCTTGTTTGAAATATTAAAAATGATCGCTATTTTTGCAAATTTCGCGTAACTTTGTTGATCTTTTCGGCAATCGTCACCATTATTAAGATAGCCCCATATAAAAACCGTAGTCACCTATTTTACTGGGCCCCTATCAAAGAAAATATCATAAAATCTTTTTTTTTTTTGAACAAGAACTTCGAATACACAAAAACATGCGGATTTCAGAACACCAATTTCTGAATTATGCGGATTCAAAAAATTTTTCGTTTTCAATACGAGTCGATACCTAGAACACACCTGATATTAATGAAATTTGGTGTTTACGTTTTTATTGTCATAAGAGGTGGAAAGAATCGATCAATAATTTCACATAGCCTAAAAACTTATTTCTGGAGAAGAGTCCTTGTGCCCATAGACAATCTATTATCACCTTACCAAATGTTATTGTAATCGATCCATATTTTACCAAAGCTCTTATACAAATACCACTTCTGTTAATATCTTTTAATGTCATAATAATCTTAAAAATGTTGGTTTTGGCAATAATTTTTATAATACACAGAAAAAATTATTGCCGAATTATTTTCAAACAACCGCTTGTTTGAAATTTTTTTTAATTTCTATAAATATTTTTACTGATTCAATCAATATTTTTGTTTGATTTTTATTTAACCAACAAAAATGTGGACAACTCTTCAAAAATAAAATAAACGCGTTATTGGTGTCAAGTTTTCATAATTTTGTATGAAATATTTAACGCTCTTTAATGTTGTCGTCTTTTTGCATTTTTTTATTTGATCGTAAGCAACACTTCTTTATGTGAAATATAAGAACAACAACAAAAAACACACACAGTCTATTTTTGGACGCTTTAAAAAAGTGCAACTATAAGAAAAACAATAGCAGACACGACATTATAAGAAACAAAATCCCGTATTCAATTTTTTAAAACTGTTTGGTTAAATACATCAAATACAAAAATAGAATGATGACGAAAAACATATCGAGTCGGTCTGCTGCCGTTTTTGGTTACATTTCTTCTTTAGCAAAGGAAAGGATACAGCAACAGAGAGTGATAAAGAAAAACATTGTGTGTTGTGTGTATATATAAGACTTCGTTCAAAAATTATTCCAACAAAAAAATGTGTTTCAAAGCCAGTCGGCGGCTCTGCTTTGCCGTCACCTTCTCATACAGTGCTTACTTGTGTGCGCGTCATTGCTTGTGCAAAAACTTTTTTTTTTTTTTTGAATTTCAGTAAACTTTTTGTTTGATTCAGTTAAATTATTTGTTTGAAAAAATTAGTGTTTTTTTTCAGTAAACAAAATGCAAATAAATTGTTTGAATATGCAAATTTGTTTGTAGGACCGATTTCAGACAAAAAATTGTTTGATTCTACAAATTTTTTGTTTGAATTGGAAAAATAATTTTTTCTGTGTAGCTTGTATGTCGTGTCAAAATTTTGTCTTGGTAGGCCAAGAATTGGTTCTAGGTTACTTGCTACAATCACTTCAAGACGAAAAAATCTCATAAAGATTTCGATGTCGGTAAATTATTCGGCACAAATAAGTTTTATATAAATCTTAAATTCATTACATAATTTTATTTTGGCGGGTCCATGATTGTGCACTGACTCCAAACTGGAACACTCTCGAAAATTGATCTATTTATAAAGGTACGCCATGCTTGCAATGCATAATTCGTAACATAGGCTCTTATGTTATAACCATTTTAAATAAATTACCTATTTACTTAAGAAAAATTTATTTTGTAACATCTTGAATCCTACTTACCGCGGCAACTCATTGCTAAAAACAGAACACAGGAACATTTTTTTACATATGTAAATAAGTTTTTTCGTCATTAAAAAATTATTTAATTTTGTTAATATGTATTTTCAATTTTATTCAATAATTTTTTTTTAAAGCTTTTTATTTGCCGCTGTTTGGTCTTACAAAATTTTTGTAAGAACAAATATTTATTTGCCTCAAAACGAGGAACATATTTGACGTTAAATGGTCACATTAGGAGCATTTTTGTTTGCTAGCAAATAATTTTCTTTGCCCAAAATCAGCTGTTTTTCTGTTTGCCCCTCAAAAATATTTTGTGGTCAGATTAGGGCAAACAAATATTTGATATTTTTTTTGTCAAATGTTTGCCATATGTGACCGTACCTTAAGAAGAACAAATGATTCTTTTTTAATAAAAGTACCAGAATTGAAACCAATAAAAAAATTTTACTACATACAAAAAAATATATTTGTATGTAGTTTTACTTTGATATTTTCAAACCCAAAAACCGAACCAAAACCGACCGGTTTTAATCATTTTAATACCAAAACCGCGGTTTCACATTTTTACGGTTTTTAGCAAACTCTATTTAATACTAAAGCTATGATCACATTTAACAAACATTTGACGGCCCACACGTAACCACTATTTTTATTTAACGTTTGTTGGATTTTGCATTTAACATTTTATTAATTACATTGTTCTTAAAATTGTGTCAGTAATAAAACTTAAAAGATCTCCAAAAATGATTAGGACGAAAGTTAAACGTAAATCAATTTAGTGGTTACGCATTTTTTTTTGATTTTTTCGTCAAATATTTGGTAAATGTGAACATACCTTAAGTTGTTTATAAACTTATGAACATCAAGTAAACGTGCTATATTCGGCTATTCCAAATCTTATATATCCTTCACCATGGTTCGACAAAACCAGAAGGTTGTATACCATTCTTATATAAAAAACCATTCTTTTGTTGCAAATAAATCTATTATAAATCCCGCCCACATTTTGTCAGATGTGTTGTAGTGATATCCTTGTACTTAATATGGAAACGTTGGCTCTTGCCGTTTTCAGATATCGCACTGGTTCATCTAAAGGGGGTTAACTCAAAATTTATAAATTTCAGTAGAGACAAAAAACTGTTTTCTTTTTATATGTTCTCCTATACTACAAAGGAGGATACAATTGTATATATATTTTTTTTTGCAAAATACTTCAGAAATTGATCTTGGATTTTTTCAGTGCGTAGATATGACCACTGTAGATTGAATTCCATTGCGATATTTTGAATAAAAAAAAATTATATACAACCGCAATGGATTTTGTATAGGCAGTCGTGACTTTTTACTCATATCTCAGCCATTTTTAGACCGATCAGGCTAAATTTCAAAACCAAACAGTCTCGGAGTATATGTGACATAAATATATAAACGTCTGATCCTCAGCATTTCTGGGTCTTCAGAAAACTAAGTTTAAAAGACATAAGCAGGGACGGACAGAAGAACATCGTCATTCGATACAGAATATATTTTCTGAACATTAACATCATAAAAAGCCATGTCATATTATATTTATGAGAACGATAATGTGTTACTTATTGTTACTCGCTGGGTAGCCATACCTAAACAAGAGCGGAACGGCTTTTCGAAAACTCTCATGGCCATACAATTTATATAAAGCATACCGAAATAGCGCGAGGGCTACACTTCGCAATTGGAAAAACCGAGTTTGACAGTGGGTTTTATAGGGAAATGTTGTCGCTTTTGGTAATAAATGATGACAATTTAGCTATTTTTATGTCAATTTATCGACTCTAGCTCCATTTTTTAGTTCTGGATTTTTTTTAACAAGAAAGTTAATATTTCTATTTATCGCACAACGTTGACGTTCTTGTTTAGGTATGACATATCGGCGTAAAAGCTAAGTAGAAGAAAACGAAACTGGGCTTAAGTTGTCGATCAACATCGTGGGCCAGGCTGCAAATTATAAAAGTTCTTAGATATCATACAATACTCAAATTAAAATAAAAGAAATTTCTTGAGCACTCTTAAATTTTTTCACTTTTTTTTTATTTTTCAAGTTTTGAAAAAATCAAAAAAAACCACGTTTGGGCAGTACGAAGTTTTATAGTACCTAGTTTTATGTGTATATGAAATTGCTTTCTAGATGAATTAAAAAGTTATCTACATTTTAGACTATGCTGCATAAAACTGCATTATGCTTGTACACGTTCAGATCTTACGTTTTTTGATCCAAGCCACAAGCTACGTTTAACTATTCACCAAGTTCAGTTAAAACTAACTACAGTAGTTTTGACTTAACTGCCTTTTATTTACGTGCACTTTTGACTTAGCTGCACAAAATTGATAATTTTTGGCATTATTCTTTATAATCCCATACAAATTCCTTTTTTAAGTGCACTTTCTTTACCTTCACATTTAAGATAAGTGCCCAAAATTTTTGGCATTTTAAATTTATTTTCATACAAAAAATTCAAGTTAGCTGCACTTTGACTTAACTGCCCAAAATACATATTTTCTGTAATTATTCTTCAAAATCCTTGTTAACGTGCATTTTGGATACCTGCACATTTTTCGTATTTTTGGGCAGCTTTAAAATATTTTCATATAAAACATCAAAGTTAGCTGCACACATGAAAATATATGGTGGCCACTTTTTCACATAAATATCCAATTTTAGCAGTTTATAAAATCAAAAATCGCAAACAAGTCAAGTTGGTATCATTATAATTCATTTTTTTTGTTTGCATATATTTACATATATGCATATGGGTTGTGGTTACAGCAACTTTACCACGATTATATGAAAGGAATAGCAAATCTTAGGTCTGGAACAGAATAAAGTAGTTGTAGTAGTATTTGAAGCTGACGAATGCTCTGTAGCGCAACAAAGTTCAAAATTTCGAATTTTGCGCTTCAACTGCAACGACTACTACAACTACGTTTTCTGTTGACACTACTTTGCAACTGCCGTTTTTAACTTTTGAGAGCTTGCAGCGCTATTCTTAACGTTGTACTACAGCGACTATTTTGTTCCACACTTTTTTGTTACCAATTTGGCTAGCTCGTTCATTATAAAAAGGCGTAACAAATGTCTACAAGTTGTTTGAACGTCATTGTTTTTATCAATTTATTAATAAAAACGTTGTTACTTCTCTTTCAAACACTTTACTTTAGCTGCACTTTTATGCTGGTACCACAATTGCGTACCTGCACATTAAGGCAGCTAAATACATTTAAGATAGCTGCATTTTTGATTTACCTGCACAAAAAATCGTGCAAAAGAGATTGTGCAGCTAAGTCAAAATTACGTATAACTGTTACTTCCAGTTAACAATATGGGGGATTTCATGTGACCCAATTTTTAAATCGATGTCAACAAGATCGGTCAAAAAGTTTCTGAGTTAGAAGGGGTCAAAGTTTGACATTTTGGCCATGCAGGTGTTTTTGCTCATCCATGTAACTTATTACCTATTAAACTTAACTAATTTTTTTTTTGTTTCTTAAAAAAAAAATTTTTTTAATTTTTTTTTATAAACTTAAAACTTTTTTTATCCGGAAGTTTTTTTTTTTTTTTTGCTCAAAAGATTTTTTTATACCTGTTGGATGGCAACCCTGTTTCCATATTTGACATTTTACTTTATCATTCTTTCTCTTTCTTTTAGTTAAGTTGAATATTTTAATTATTGTAATAAAGATCACTTGAATTAATAAGCGTGTGTTAATTATCTATTCATATTACAATAGTGGCGACGAGGATTGAAATAATAAATTATATCTTTTGTGAAAACACAAAGAATTATACATAATTTATAGCTGCATTTTGTTTCTTGAACAACGTTTTTTTATGAAAAAATAGAAAACTCCAGAGAAATGGAAAACGTATTAAAGGAAATGCTTAAAATACAGCTGGAACAGCAACAGCATAATCTTGCTATGCAGCAGCTGGTGAAGGATTTGGCTACATCCCAGAATGACACCAAACATGATAGCGTAGAATTTCTTATCGAATCACTTGGTTCTAATATCACCGAATTCAACTTCGATGAACATAACCTCACATTTGAAATGTGGTATGCACGGTACGAAGATTTATTTGAAGTCGACGCATCTAAGTTGGATGATGCAGCCAAAGTACGCCTTTTGTTAAGAAAACTTAACACGGTTGTCCACAACAAATATACAAACTACATCTTGCCAAAGCATGCAAGGGATATAAATTTCAGTGATACTGTAAAAAAACTAAAAGAGATTTTCGGTACACAAACGTCACAATTCAACATACGATATAACTGCTTGCAAACGACAAAAGAATCCCACACAGATTTCATTACCTATGCGGGAATCGTAAACAAGCAATGTGAACAATTTAAATTAAGCGAATTGACCCTAGATCAATTCAAATGCTTAATTTTCGTAATGGGTCTAAAATCATCATCAGATTTTGACATTCGTACTAAATTGTTGAATAAAATTTATAACGAAGGCAGTTCCATAACATTAGATTCTCTTTCAAAAGAGTGTCAACGTATAATAAATTTAAAAACTGATACTGTACTTATCGAGGGATCTAAACCAGAAACACATGTACATCAGTTACAGGCAAACAAAAAGCCAAAATCAGTTCCCAAGTATCCATGCTGGTTTTGTGGCGGCATACACTTTGCTCGTGAATGTTCGTATCGAAAACATAAATGTGAGCAGTGTAATGTAATTGGTCATAAGGAGGGCTATTGCAATGTAGCAAAGAAAACAAAAAAGCAAACAAAACCAAAAAGTTTTAACAAAAGCAATAAAAACAAAGTTGAAACAAAAAGCATTTCTTTCGTAAACACAATAAATGCTCAACGAAAATATATAAGCGTAGAAATTAATGGTGAAAAGCTCGATTTACAATTTGACACAGCTTCTGATATATCTCTTATATCAGAGAATACATTCAAAAAGCTTAATATTGGAAATGCTGTTAAAGTTCAACACACAGCTCGGAGCGCAACTGGAAAGTTGCCTCTTTCTCTTCAGTTTGAATGCAATGTTAAATTTAAAGATAAACAAGCATTTACTACATGTTACGTCACTCCAATAAAACATTTAAATCTGATGGGTTTAGATTGGATAAAAGCTCTTCAACTGGAAAATATGTCGATTAATAACATTTGCAACAAAATCATAGCAGAAAATACGGAAAGTGTTCCAATTTCAATTGATAAGAATATTAATCGGTTAAAATTATCTTTTCCAGATGTTTTTGACGAAAAATTTGGCCTATGCACAAAAACAAAAGCTCATTTGATAACAAAGCCTAACATTCAACCAGTTTTTCGCTCAAAACGTCCAGTAGCTTATGCTGTTCAACATCTTGTTGAAGCAGAATTAAAGAGGTTACAAGATACGGGAGTAGTTTCACCAGTAAATTATTCAGAATGGGCAGCACCTATCGTTGTGATTAAGAAGCCAAATGGGTCTGTCAGGATCTGTGCTGATTTTTCAACGGGTCTGAATGAATCTCTAGAAACTCATCAGTATCCACTGCCTCTTCCTGAGGATATTTTTTCAAAATTTGCAAACGCAAAATATTTTAGTCATATAGACTTATCTGATGCATTTTTACAAATTGAGGTTGACGATGAATCAAAACATCTTCTTACCATAAACACTCATATGGGTTTATATCGTTACAATCGGATGGTGTTTGGTGTTAAAACGTTTCCAGCCATTTTTCAACAAACAATGGATAAAATGCTCGCTGGAATGAATGATGTCGCAGTCTATATTGATGACATTTTTGTTTCTGGCAAGGACGAAGAAGAACACAACAAAAATTTACATGAAGTTTTACGTCGAATACAAGACTACGGCTTTAAGGTAAAATTTTCAAAATGCAAATTTTTTGTAAATCAGGTAAAGTACCTGGGGTACATCATTAATAGAAATGGGCTCCAACCTGACAATCAACGTGTTTCTGCAATTACACAAATGCCAGAACCAACTAATGTGTCAGAATTACGATCATTTCTTGGCGCTGTCAACTTTTACAGCAAATTTGTAAACAACATGCGTCAACTGCGAGGGCCGCTTGACAATTTGTTAAAAGCGAACGTGAAATGGAAATGGACACAACAACATAAAAATTGTTTTTTGAAACTTAAAGAAGTTCTTTCTTCAAATTTATTACTTACACACTACGACCCAACAAAAAGTATTGTTGTAGCCGCTGACGCATCTCAGCATGGGCTAGGTGCATGTATCCTACATGAATTTCCAGATGGTTCAGTAAAAGCTATATGTCATGCTTCTAGATCACTTACGTCAGCAGAAAAGTCGTACAGCCAGAAAAAGAAGGGTTAGCTCTTGTTTTTGCGGTTACAAAATTCCACAAAATGATTTATGGTCGTAAGTTTAAGCTTCATACGGATCATAAACCATTGTTAGCTATTTTTGGTAAAAAGTCAGGAATCGCAGTTCATCAAGCAAATCGTTTACAGCGCTGGGCTGTCAAGCTATTAGCGTACGAATTTGACATAAGTTTCATATCAACAACAAGTTTCGGCTATGCAGATGTGCTTTCGCGACTTATCGCTAAAAATAACACTGAAGCCGAAGATTATGTTATTGCAGCAGTAAAGTTCGAAAATGAAATTAAAACTATTTTACAAAACAATATACAAAATTTACCATTAACAAACAAAATGATACAATACGAATCATCAAAAGATGATGTTATACGTAAAGTACTACAATATATTGAAAACGGTTGGCCCACTGAAATTAACGATCAAGAAATAAAGGCATTTTATAATAGAAGAAACGATTTATCCATTGTCGACGGTGTTGTTATGTTCGGTGAAAGGGTTGTAATTCCCAATATTTTTCGAAACCGAATTTTGAAGCAAATACATCGTGGTCATCCAGGTATAGAGCGCACAAAAGCGATAGCGAGAAGTTACGTTTATTGGCCCAAAATCGATGAAAATATAAAGATGATGGTTCAAAGTTGTAACAATTGTGCAGTCGCATCTAAAATGCCTACCAAAACCACATTAAAATCGTGGCCTATTCCTTCAGAACCGTGGGATCGATTGCACATCGATTATGCTGGTCCAATTGATGGAAATTATTTCTTAGTAATAGTCGATGCTTTATCTAAGTGGCCAGAAATAGTCATGACAAAATCCATTACAGCTCAGCAAACAGTTCAAATTTTAGAAGAAATTTTCGCACGATTTGGTTTACCAAAAACGCTTGTATCCGATAATGGAACACAGTTCAAAAGTGGTTATTTTGAGGATTTCATGAATCGAAATGGTATTAAACATTTGTGCTCTAGTCCTTACTATCCGATGTCAAATGGGCAAGCTGAGAGATTTGTGGATACATTTAAGCGGGCACTTGGTAAATTAAACGGAGAGGGAACTGTAAGCCAAAATCTTCAATCATTTTTGCAAACCTACAGATCTACTCCAAATCCAAATTCACCGGAAAATAAGTCACCTGCAGAAGTTTTATTTGGTAGAAAAATACGATTTACCTTGGATCTTATTAAACCGTGTTCAAAAGAAGATACTCCAAAGCGCAACATATCAATGGAAAATCAATTTAATAAGAAACATGGAGCAAAAGATTCTCACTTTTCTGTTCATGATTCCGTATATGCTAAAGTGTATATGAACAACAAAAATTCCATTTGGAAACCTGGAAAGGTTATTGAACGTATAGGAAGTGTAATGTATAACGTTTTACTAGACGGTGGGAAGTTAATTCGTGTTCATAAGAATCAATTAAAAAAAAATTATGGTGCACATCACAATACTAGTATACATAAAAGTTCTGAATTAGCATTAGGATTATATGATTCCCCAAATGAATCTAATTCTCCAATTGAATCTAATCATACTACTGAAAATATAGAAAATGAAAACATCACCAATGGTAGCTTAAATACACCGACTCTAAGAAGATCTCAACGTGAACGTAAAGAAGTTGATAGATTCATTCCTGGATAAATATCTTAAAAAAGGGAGGTGTTGGATGGCAACCCTGTTTCCATATTTGACATTTTACTTTATCATTCTTTCTCTTTCTTTTAGTTAAGTT
Source organism: Pollenia griseotomentosa (assembly GCA_963931875.1). Classification (NCBI taxonomy): domain Eukaryota; kingdom Metazoa; phylum Arthropoda; class Insecta; order Diptera; family Polleniidae; genus Pollenia; species Pollenia griseotomentosa. The sequence continues at coordinate 132,284,799 of OZ007562.1, forward strand.
GAATATTTTAATTATTGTAATAAAGATCACTTGAATTAATAAGCGTGTGTTAATTATCTATTCATATTACAATAATACCTAACCCACTCGCATCCCAAAAAGTGACCAAAACTACCTGAAAGGAAAAGACATACAAAAGCTTTCTTTTGAGCCAAAAAAAAAAAAAAAAAAAAAAAAAAAAAAAAAAAAAAAACATTCCGGATAAAAAAATTAAAAAAGTGTTATATTAAAAAAAAAAAAATTTCCAAAAATTTTTTAAAAAAACAAAAAAAAAATTGTTCAAGCTACTTGGGACAAACTTTGGACAAACCTTGGTGCCTCAGAAGACATCGATTTAAAAATTGGGTCACTTGACATGAAATCCGCCATATGTTTTTGACAGTTATAACTGATAGTTAATTATAACTGAACTTGATGAAATTGGCCGTAAATATAAAATTTTAAAAAATTATACGAAATATGTTAAAGAGATCATAAAAATTTTGCTTGACTTGTACATTTCATGCTACATTATTTACCTTGCAAGCGTCTTTACACCCTTTCTGGCCGATATGTCACAGGTAACTGGAGTTTTGTTATTAAGTAAATAAACTTAATTTTAAACAAATTAAACGGTTATAAAGATTAAGATTATTATTTCCTTACAGGTAATTAAAAACATATTTTTTTTTAATAAAATCAATAAGTACTTTCGTTTATTAATATTTAAATTGGTTTTCTGCTTTTTTTTAACTAATCAAAATTTTAAACTTTACATTTGAAACATATACAAAAGTTTATAAAAGTTAACAAAGAACAAATTTGAATGTCAAATAGCTTAACACAAAAACAATAAAAACTTCTTGAAAATTTAAGATTCTCTCATAGACAACAGGCTTTTATCCTGTCAAGGATACATAAATTGCAACTACTTGAACTTTGTTTAAAATGCGCAAGAACTTTATACAAATACTTCGGTTCAAAATATTTCATAGAAATATATTTTTAAAGCTAAAATGGTAGATACTTTTATCAGAGTTTTTTTTCGTTAAAATGCCGGCTTGTTTTTCATGTAAATGAAAACAGAAGGTTAGAAAAACAAGTAAGAGTGCTATATTCGGTTATGGCGAATCTTTTATACCCTTCACCATGGTTTCATACGAGCAGAAAGTTATCTAAATGTCGTTCTTTGGAAGTAAATAAATCTATTTTGTACCACCCCCACTTATCCATTCCAGCCCACATTTTGTCGGATATTGTGTATTGATAACCAAGTTTTTTGTGTTCCTTATTCGGAAACATCTGCTCTTTCCATTCTCCAGATATTCAAAAGAACAGACGGAGATCGTTAAATCAACTTCGCTATACATGTAGGTTAGGTTAGGTTCCATGGGCAGCCGTCAAGAGACAGCTCACTTGGGTCCTAGTTGGTCCCTTTGTGATACCCGGCGCCAATGTCCATCCCTTGGAGCAGTTACTCAGATGGCGTCACTGCAAGTTCCAACCACTTCGTCTTCCTAGTGAAGAGAAGGAGCGATTTTAGTTCCATCCCGGACAGATCCTCCAAACACGAAAACACCGGTCCCCCCAGGTATTCTTCCCTAATGCCCCGCAGTCCAGGGCAATGGCAAAGGAAGTGAAGCACAGTCTCCTCTTCCTCCTCGTTCTGACAACTCCTACAGTAGTCGTTAAATTCCAGACCCATTCTTCCAGCATGAGTCCCCACCGGCCAGTGTCCAGTCAAAACCGATATCACCGTCCTAATTTGGTTCCTGCTGAACCAAAGTAGAGAGCCAGTTCTCCGTTCATCATATCCAGGCCAAAGGATCCTAGATATCAAGCAGGTGGACTCACAGGTCCACCGCATCTGCGCAATTCTATAAGACTCGCGCCCGATGAGTAATTTACAGTGAGCCATTAGAAGACCAACAAATTGATCGATGAATCCGTCATCCATTCGACCACCTTGTCTGTCCAGCCCATCTGCTACCAGATTGCCCGGGCACTCCGAGTGACCAGCTATCCATATAAGCGTTACCCTTGAATGTTTCGCAATCTCATCCAAAGACATCCGACATTCTACAGTCAACCTAGATGTCGTGTAGACACCCGCCAGGGAAGCAAGGGCAGCCTTGCTGTCAGTAAATATACGTATATCTCCCGATATGCGATGATACCTCAGCCAGTTTGCCGCCCGCCTTATAGCCGAGATTTCCGCCTGCAGGACACTACATCCATCCGGCAGACGCGCTATACATGTATGTATTTGTAATGTGTGAAAAACGCAAATAAAACGTAAAAAAAAAAATAACAATAACAGCATGAGATTTTATGAGAACAATTCGAGGCAGTCGTGATTTTGTTACTCATATCTCAGCCATTTGTAGTCGGATCAAGCTGAAATTCAAAAGCAAAAAATTGCGGACGAACAACCGAGTCCCCATCATATCGAAAGTCTTTCAAAAACGGACATGGTGACATCGTTAAATTAATTTCGCAATTCATAAGGACGAAAAAAATACACACTTTATAGGGCCACCGGATAATATTGTAGAAATTACAAATGGAACGACAAACTTATATATACCATTTTACCATCGGTGAAGCTGTAGGGCGCTTGTAGCCTTGTTAGTTTTTTATTAAATTTGATTTTTTTAAATAATTCGAAATGATTTTTTTTAGTTTTTTTTCAACGAAAATTAAGAATCTAATTACACAGAAAAAAATTAAAAATTGTCTCTAATCACCAAATTTATACCAAATTCATAGAATCAAGCAAACAATTTGTAGTGGTTGTTCCTATATCCAAAATAATTATATTGATTACTAAAAAGTGTAAAAATTTTATATTTGGAGTATTTTTTTTCTCAATAAATGCTATTTTTAATTTTAATAACAACAATAATCAAAAAAAAAAAAAAAAAAACTTTGGCGCTTCAAACAATGTGTTGATTTATTTTGACAACATCCAACAACAATTTCACAAGTTTAAATTATTTTTGATTAAACGAAATAATTTTTTTGTTGTTTAATTATTAGTTTTAATTTAAAATTTATTTCGAAACAAATAAAGTGTTTATTAAATCAAAATTTTCTTCCAACAAAAAAAAAAAAAAAAATAAACAAATAATTGATTTAATTATGACATTAATAAAATTTAAATACTTTTTAAATAGTTTTTTTTATTGATAATAAACTACTAATAATTTTTTTCCGTGTATGTATCCATTGAACAAAATTTCTATTACGAAGTGTTATATTTAATATTTTTATTTTTATATATTTTTTTTATAAATTTATTTTTATTTAATCAAAATTATATTAGATTGAATATGTATATTTATAGGTGTTTGTATGTGTATATGTGTATGTATATGTATGTTAATGTGTACCCAATGTGCACAAAAACGGATGCGGATTCGTTAGAAAGTTAGAAACGGAATCAGTGCAATCACGAATTTACGGATCCGTTTCTGACTCGTTACGGATCCGTAAAAAAGTTAGAAACGGAATCCGTGCAATCACGAATTTACGGATCCGTTTCTGACTCGTTACGGATCCGTAAAAAAGTTAGAAACGGAATCAGTGTAATCGCGATTTGACTGATCCGTTTCTGACCCGTTTCGGATCCGTAAAAAAGTTAAAAACGGAATCAGTGCAATCACGAATTTACGGATCCGTTTCTGACTCGTTACGGATCCGTAAAAAAGTTAGAAACGGAATCAGTGTAATCGCGATTTGGCTGATCCGTTTCTGACCCGTTTCGGATCCGTAAAAAACTTAGAAACGGAATCAGTGTAATCGCGATTTGACAGTGTAATCGCTAATTGAGTTTTTTTTAAGAAAAGGTCATTGTGTGGACCCAGCAAAATCAGTTTTTAATAATTGAGTTTTTTTTTATGAAAAGGTCCTTATGTGGACCCAGCAAAATGAATTTGTAATAACTTTTTTTTTCTAAGTTATCTAACACAACTCCATTGAAATTACTATCAAATGACTGTGAATTTAATAATAATAATAAAAAAAAATTAAAACAAAAAATTCATCACAATATTAAATCTTTTTTATTAAAAACACGCAGTGGATTCCGTTTTATTAAAATACACGGGTCCGCAAAGGATCCTAATATGATGTCCGTAACGAGTCCGTAACGGATCCAAAAAACGGACATAAAATCCGTTTTTGGATCCGGTTTTTTTTAAGAATTTCTCCCGCTTGCGGATCCAAAACTGATCCGTAACGGATTCCGCTACGGATCCGTTTTATGAAAACAAACGGGTCCGTAACGGATCCCAATATGATGTCCGTAACGAGTCCGTAACGTATCCAAAAAACGGACATAAAATCCGTTTTTGAATCCGTTTTTTCGAGAGGAATTTCTCCCGCTTGCGGATCCGGAACGGATCAGTAACGGATTCCGTTACGGATAGAAAATACGAAGATGCGGATCCGTTACGGATCCGAAACGGATCCGTTTGGCACACTGGGTATACATATACATATATGTAAGTACATAAAACTTTAAAATTATTATAAACAACGTCTTTTTAGGATTTTCTTCAGCTTTGCATACGTTATAAGCTGCTATTTTTTTTTCTCTTAGATTGCTTCAGATATTTGCTGGCACCTCTGTTTCCCTAAGCAGTAGAATTTAATTAAAATTTTAGATTAAAATTTTATCAGTTAACAATATATCATGATACTTACAAGATTCTGTGGCATTAGTAATATAAATCGTATGTTAAAAGTGCAGTGTCTAATAATGATAATGCAGTGTTTTATGCTTTGTAAAATTTTAGTGCGCTTTAAGTTCAGTCGACGATTAGGTAGGAGGGGGGAGGAATTAATGGATATTTATAAAGTGTACTAAAAGAAAAATGTCATGCTGAATTAGCGCATTACTGTCAGAATTCAATAGGTATAAAAGCTCTGAAACCATCTTTTCATTTTGTAAAAAAATTCACAAGGATTACTTTCGACGGAACGTAAAAGCAAAATTTTTCTGGAATTTAAAGTAAGTTTTTTAATTAAAAGAAAGGAGTCCTTCTAAGTCTAAATTTTAACAGAGTTTATATTGGAAAAGGATTTTATTTTTAAAAGGAAAAAGGATTCTACAGTTTGTGATATAAAAGAGAAAGTAAAAAGTCTTTAAAATAAATTTCCTCCTTTAAAAATAGATTTTCGTTCGTACCATAAATTTGCATTTGCTTAGGAGTTGGAATTTTTGCCTAGCAGAAAATTGAATCTGTCGGCTTTATGCTGTTGCTAATAGTGGGCTGCGGGAAACCCTCTGGAAAAACCCGTCCAGCAAGATTTCTTATAGGAGCAACAATGCAGAAATTTACCTTGACTAATGGGTTATATAAAATAATATAATAAAAGTGCGGTGAAGGTCTTTAAATAATTTAAAAGCAGGAAAAAAGCTAAAATCGGGGGAAAAAAAAGCAAAAGATTTAAGAAAAAAATATGACGTTGTATTAAAAATTTAAAAAAAAACCTGAAGTTAAGTGCCGTAAAAAAAAATCAAAAATAATGTTTTTATATTAAAGAAAAATTAAAGGAACCGGTGTAGAAAAGTTTAATATTAGTCTATAGAAATCTAAAATCTATAAAGGTTCACACAACAACCAAAAAGAAAACTAAATTATTATATTTTTTTGATATCACTATTTCCAAAGTGTGAAATTATGAAAAGAAGGAATTTGCTTTTCGTGTTTAATTAAACCAGAATTGAGGTTAAGTTATCCATACAAAACCAATTGTGTCGAATTCAACTCCAGAAAAGTAAAGTGTTTAATAGCAAAATTAAATTTGTTTAAATTCCGATTACAAAAGAAGCTAATTCGATTATGTTTGAATTTAAATTTTCTTGAGATTGTGATTCAATTTATTAAAAATGTGTAGTTTAAGCAATGAGTTTTTTGCTTTAATTTTTATTTTTTTAATTTAATTATACGGGCAAATATCAAAATGCTTAAGTCTGAATAGAATGTGCAAATAAAACTAAATAACAAGTGTCAATACGGTAAAACCAAATTACAGAAAATTGTGAGAAAAGAAAACAAGAGGAACATACATAAAATAATTTAAAAAAATGTTAATTTTTCATTAAAAGAGACTTACTTTATAACAATTAAATCCCTAAAGTATGCTTAGATTACCAGAAAATCTATCAATTGTTTATGTTAATTGTATATCAATAATTTCAAAAAAAAACCCCACTTTTAGTCAAGCAAGGAGCCGCTGAAAGATCTTTCCGGATTCCCGTTAACAAGTAAGTCTGAATATCCTTAATTTACATTTCACATTTTGTTATTGATATATTAAAATAAATTACAAGAAATATTCATATATTCAAGGACAATGTAAATTTAAAAATGTTTATAACATTTTGCTATTAGCAAAGTAGTATGTTAGTAATTTAACTTTAAATTCCCCAAGATTTTCTGTTAACAAAACAAAACAAAACAAAGAGAATAAATGATATTTCTAGTAATTATTTAAACAGTTGAAACAATTGATTGATACCAAACATAAAAAAAAATGAACATTTTTTTTTAATTTTAATATTTTTCGTTATTAAAAAAAAAATATAATTATCGAAGTATAAATAACGGGTCCTTGTTAAAAGAAAAAATAGATATGTATACAAAAACAACAATATAATAAAATTTAACAGCGCGAGTGATTAAGTATTTATAATAATTTTTAACAACTTGTTGCGCGCGCCTATGTTAACAAAATGTTGATCTGGCCTACCGGTTAGAGGCTACTTCGTTGAGCCATTTGTTCCGGGTTCGAGTCCCAATTAAGAATTATTTTATTTCCTTTTTTTTATTTATAAAATGTTTTTGTTTATTTTTTTCTTTTGTTTTTTTGGAATTCGAATAATTTTAATTCAAAAATTTTAATTACACAACTCATTTTTAATTATTTAAATAATTGAAGATTTCGTTATTGAAAATATTGATTGTTAACAAAATGTTGATCTGGCCTACCGGTTAGAGGCTACTTCGTCGAGCCATGTGTTCCGGGTTCGAGTCCCTATAAAGAATTATTTTATTTCCTTTTTTTTTATTTATAAAATGTTTTTATTTATTTTTTTCTTTTGTTTTTTTTGGAATTCGAATAATTTTAATTCAAAAATTTTAATTACACAACTCATTTTTAATTATTTAAATAATTGAAGATTTCGTTATTGAAAATATTGATACCGAACATATAAAGAAATTTTTATTTTTAAGACATTTTGTTATTAATAAATACAATTTTCGAAATATGTATATATAACGGGTCTTTGTAAAAAAAAAAAATTAAATATACAAAAACCACAAAATATGTAATAAAATTCAACAGCGTGAGTGATTAAGTATTTACAATAAGTTTAAATAAATTATTGAGCATATGTTAACGAAATGTTAATCTGCTTAGATGTAAGCGGCTACTTCGTCGAGCCATGTGTTCCGGGTTCGAGTCCCAATAAAGACATAATTTATTTTCATTTTTTTTATAAAATGGTTTTGTTTATTTTTTTTTTTTTTTTGTTTTTTTTTTCGAATAATTTTAATATTAAACTTTTAATTGCACAACTCATTTTTTTCGAATTTGAATATTTTTAGTTTCAAAATTTTAATTGCACAACTTATATTTTTTTTTAAAGATTTAATGAAAATCAACGAGTTTAATTTTGTTTTTTTTTTTTTGATAATTGCCCATCTTTTATTCTTATTTCTATTTATAATGTTACAAATTTTTAGTACTAATTTTATACTAAATAATTATATACGGCTAAGTTGATGTTTAAATTTAATTATGTATAATAGTTCGGTTTTTTTATTTAATAAATTGGTGTGAAATATCACAATGAAATTCTAAAAGAATTTTGAGCTCTGATTTTTAAACGTGCTGCAATAGGGTGAGTTATATTAGGGATCATGTTGGGAAATTTCTTTCTGTGCGTTACGCAACATGGTCATGGTCTTCGCTTATACCCCTGACAGACATAGGATTTGTATACTATACTATCATGGTATACTACATGTGTGTCAACCTAAACTACAATTAAATCATGAAACAAAGTGGTATATTGATGGTTTATATACTACTGTAGTATGCATACCATGGTATTGAAACTATATGTCTGTCAGGGGTATTAACTGTCGAGCTTTGCTCTTGCCTATCTCAGAAAAATGTTATATCTTCTTTCCTGTTTTCTACTATTCTTTTTTTATTTTATAACTGAAGCATGCAAATTAAAATAAGGTTAGCTGTAGCTGGTTAAAATTGTGTTTAGCAAAAATAAGGACCTACACCGTTAGCCGACGAGACAGGAGCCGGAAAAATTATTGCATGCTCGCTAGACTTTTAAAACTTGCAACATTGAGTTACAAATCAAGGTTATTTGCTACAAAGCATATAAAAAGAATAAATAAAAGAAAAACATTTGTATTCGAGAATTTATTTTAATTTTAGTTAAGTGGTTTTCTCTTTTATGCGATAGAATTAATTCTTAACTGACTGACACTCTATTAGTATTCATATTTTGTGCATGATTTGTTGTAAAAAACCAAGAAGAAAAAATACAATAAAAAACGACTAAGAAAAATATTAAAACGCACAAACGTTACGATTCGGTGAAAAAAATATCTTTTCTCTTTGTAAAAATAAAGAAAGTTAAATGAATTAAATCGTTTTTTAACATTCCTAAGAAAAGTCAGAAAAGTCTATACTATTTTATCAAATCACAAAGAAAGTTATATTAAAAAAAGAAATTTAAAACTCATCTCCTTTAAACACATGGACTCCTAGGATCAAGTTTTTTTGTTTATGCAATAGAAAATAAAAAATAAATTCAAATTTAATCCATAACTTAAAAAAACAAATTAAAGTCCATTATAAAAGTCGTGAATCTATTAAAATCATATTCCGCCAATTTGTGAATGTTTAAGAACATTTTATCTTCCAACAGCGGCTTCGATAAGAAAGTTAATCGACTTAGGCCACGCAATGAGCGGCTAAGCGTCAAGCGGCTGAGCGGTGAGTTGCAAAGCAGCAAGTTTGGTCGGCAAGTGTCTTATTACTTATCGTCACTTTTGAGCGGTTAGTTGTTGAAATGTCATTGTAAAGAGTGGCTTGTTTAATGTTATTACGCGAAAATCGTATTCATAAGAATTTAATGCGTTTATTAAGAAAAGAAAAAATTTGCGGACTGTTCGTCGATTTCGAGCGAAGACTTCGTTCGCTTAACGTTCATTTAAAACAAAAACAAATTATAAAACCTTTTTTAAGTTTTTTAATTATTCGACCTTTTTTTTAATTATAATTTTTAAAATAAATAATTTGTTTTTTAATTTTGTTCGGCATTAGGTCATGAGTTAAAACAATTTTTTTTAAATAAAAAATATGAACATATTTTGTTTAAAAATTATATTTTATTTATTTCCCAATATAAAAAAAAAAAAAAATTGTTTTAACTCATGACCCAATGCCGAACAAAATTAAAAAACAACAAAACTAAAGGTCAACAATTCACAACTTAAAATAATTTATTCAAGCTCGAGGTCAGTTTTTTCTTTTATTTCTTTATTTTTCAATATTTCGACATCCTTTGGATGTCATCTTCAGTAATACCGAGTCACAAAAATGCACAACAATTAGCTTGTAGATCTATTACTGCACTTTATTACAAATATATATATATATCGAAATCGACAAGCATTTATATATAAATCTACCCAAATTTCCAGACAGATTTTGGCAATACTGCCGTATATCTGTGAAATCCTTTGATTTGCTTCTGCAAAAAGTTAACACTAGATTGACAAAACCAAAAAAAAATTGTCGGTTATATTTTTATTTTGAAAATTTTGTAATCTGTCTTGCCATAATAGCGGTCGGCTTTGTACAGCTGAAATTATAAGCTCCACATTCACTTTTGCCATGTTTATTCTTTGCCGCTTAGAAAACAACAAAAAATTTGAACAAGTTTTATTCCTGACTGACGCCGCTTCACCGCTCAGAAATTTCGCTCACATGCCCCTCATTGCGTGGCCACTTTAGTAGTATTTCATATGTTTTAATTTTTTCCGCTCATCGCTCAGCCGCTTGACGCTTAGCCCCTTATTGCGTGGCCTCGGCCTCACTCGTCACAAGATATTGAAACACCCGTGCACCCGGCCATTAAACTAAGAATATCACTGTTACAAACCCCATATCGCGGGTAGAGCAAGTTGTTGCTCGGTGTGGAGTTGCACTGCAACCGGTTGCCATTTGGCCATAAAAAAGTAGGAGCATAGATAGGCTTCGCCCTTTAACGAGGGGGATAAAATGTCCAAATGCATGGATTCGAAGTCGGTACCCTCGATCAGGTGTCACGGCTTTGTGTCGAACGAGGAAGGGGGTGCTGGTCAACGCATTATTGACCCAGTGTTAAGAGCACCGACAGAAAAGGTCTTAGGACGATGATCATGTTAAAAAGGACAAATCTGTTATAAAGGACATTGCAGATGATTTAAAGTTGATGCAGTTTATTGTATCTGGGACCATACGATAGCATTGTAAGGGAATTTTTCGTCAAGATTTGGCACTTAGGTCCATGAGGGGCAAATGAATGTGGCAAAATGTGATACGAATGTTAATTGACAGGCCCAACATAAGACATTGAGACACAAGTGTTTACTCACCACGGTCGTTTAACTAAAAATATCATGGATGGAAAGGGCATCGAAGGTAACTTTAGTTTTGTTTAATAAGTGACCTTTACAGCAGTGTTCGAAAATATCGCTTCTTAGTGTTCGGTTCGGTATATTCGGAAAACACAAACGTTAAAAGTGTTTCTGTAGAAACTCATTAAAAAAAATAATGTTTCACAGTTAGTCATCTTTCGAACACAAAAATAATACTGTTTTTATCAAACTCAACAAAAGATGAGAACATTTAATTCTGTTCGGTTTTTTTTTTAAATCCACAAAATTCATTGTGTTCGGTTCGGCTCATTGATATTCGTCCCTTTTGGCTGGTAAAAAAAACCAAACACTTATTACAAAAACAAAATACACATACGAAAAAAAAAACAAAAAGCCAGCCAAATAATTTTACGCAAACAAAAAATATACAAAAGCTGTTCGAATTGCGATCGTTGCTAAAATTTGTTGCTTGTTGATTTCTTTATCAATGTAAAAAAAAAAACATTATAGAAGATTAAAATACAATGTTTGTCTACAGTATCACTACAATTGTTCTGTTTTTTAACGAAAAACCGAACAATATATAATGTTCGGCTCTTTCTTAAAAATAGTTAGGAACGTTATTAAGGGTTGTGTTCGTCTACACAATCACAAAAAAAATAGATTTCGTTCTAGGGTATGAGAGCCGAGCGCTAATTAATTTACTGTTTATTTTCTAACACTGCTTTACAGTAATTTGCAAGCATCGCATGGCTATTAACCCTTATGGGGATTTAAGTGCTGCGGTGCACAGAAAAAATTCGCGCCACTTTTACTAAGTCATGCTCTCGATACGTATGGGTATTCTATGCGTTTGCTGTGTAACTTGTCAACGCAAACGCATTAATCGCTTGGTGCATATCGGCAGCTTTAGCCGTTTTGCCTTGCACCATTGTAGTAAATTGTTCTCTCATTAATAAATCTTGTATGAATTTGTACTAGTTATGTTAGGAATATTCATATTCGTACTCGAAATGCCGAATATTCGCATATCTTACGATACTCGTAGCCCAGTTCAAGCGAATATTTCACGAATACTTTGTTAACACATAATTCCAAACGAAAAAAATACAAAAGTGTAAATATACATTAAATTAAAAAAAAAATATTAATTTTTAATAATTCTTATTAAAAAAAACCTATTTTCTTTAACGAAAAATAAAATCTATTGTTCCGCCACAAAACAATTAATGAAAATTACTGAAGTTGATTTTAAGCATTCCCAGATAAACCACTATTTACAGCAATTGTCTAACTATCGTACGAAAATAATCGAAAACTAGAATGGTTCAATGAAATATCAATATAATTCCTCCTTCCAACTTACGCTGTGGTTCAGCTAAAGAAGCCAGAAGTCGAGAGATGCCTTTGATCTTCTTTTATACGCACAGAAAAAATTATTAGTAGTTTTTTATCAATTAAAAAAATTATTTAAAAAGTATTTAAATTTAATCAATGTTTTTTTTTTTTTTTAATTTCCTAAGCTAATCCCGCGAAGCTCTATGCTTGTCTGCAGGAAAGAAACCAGAGCCTCTGGCGGGAATCAAACCCGCAACCTCGGCGCTGATAGACTAGCTCGCTCCCAGCTAGCCTACCGAGGCACTCGATAAGCTGATGATAATTGAATCAATTAATTTTTTTGTTGTAAGAAAATTTAAAATATAATTTTGATTTAACTAACAATTTAGTTGTTTTGAAATAAATTTTGAAATAAAATATTAATTAAATAACAAAAAATTATTTCTTTTAAAATAAAATAATTTAAACTTGTGAAATTGTTGTTGGAAATTGTCAAAATCAATCAACACATTGTTTGAAATGGCAAACTTTTTTGATCAGTTTTTTAATTAAAATTAATTGATTCTATCAATTTGGTAATTAGAGACAATTTTTCATTTTTTCTGCGCAAATATCTTTTAATATTAATTTGAAATATTAATATTTTAATTTTATATTTGTATGGGTATCGATATCGCCGATATTTCTTTTTGAGCATCGTTGTCGTATCGACAAAAAGGCGTATCGTCTGCCTGTGTGCCTTCGATGACGTTCACAAGCTGACTACATATTCAAATTGACACACTTCTACGATATCATTGTTGTTGACGCGAAGAGAGCTATTCGCGTACTTTTTTTTCTTTCCCAAGTATTAAAATCCGCGATTTCATATCCTGTAATCAGTTGGATAATAGCACAGCATCGCTACTTTGCACAATTTGCCTTCAAGACCACAGTTTATTCCTTAACTGGGTTGAATAACTTCTCGAAATGAAGTGATGTCTTAGAGCCATTTGAGCCGAAAATTCGTTTATCTTGAAAAGACTACGATATCGTGATATGTTGCCCGTTCCGACGAATTTATAATTTTAAAAAAATGTTGCAACGTGACATACATGCAACAATATAATATTGTATTGAAAATAAATTTCCCGTATTTGCTGTTCATTTATCTTATATTTTCCAACCTAACAATCTTAATAGTATTCAAGAACATAATGAAACTACTGCTTTTTTAGACTCTCCATGTCAAATGGATCTACCTATAAAGTCTTTCACCCTTCCCGAAATAGCATACGAAATAAAAATGCTTAACAAAAATAAATCACCTGGCTATGACTTAATTACTGCAAGCGTAGTAAAAAAATTGAGTAGAAAAAGTGTATTATTTTTAACATTTATCTACAACTCAATTCTGAGATTGTATCACTTCCCATCGCAATGGAAATGTGCCGAAATTATTATGATTTCTAAACCAAACAGGCCAATTAGCCTACTTGCGATATTCTCAAAAATATTTGAAAAAATATTTCTGGGAAGAGAATTGCCAGTTCTAGGTGGACAAAATATCATCCCAGATCATCAGTTCGGCTTCCGACATAAACATGGAACTCCAGAACAATGTCATAGAATAGTTAATTCTATAACTGAAGCCCTTGAAAATAAAAGGTACTGTTCAGCTGTTTTTCTCGACATTCAACAAGCAAGTTTTACCGGCTCCATTCTATCTCTTTTTTAAAAGTTATCTCTCTCAAAGACATTTTTATGTTAAAAGTAAAGACGTAAGATCAGGCATATATGAAATAAAAGCGGGCATTCCACATGGAAGCGTACTAGGTCCAGTGTTGTACACAATTTTTACTACAGATATTCCAGTCTCAAATGATGTCATGATGGCAACATATGCGGATGACACAGCAATAGCTGCAGACTGGCTTGTCACCATTAGAAGTATCGTTATTTGTCCAGAAGCAAATTCAACTTCTTGAAAAATGGCTTAACAAGTGGAATATAAAAGTCAACTCAGATAAATCCAAGCTCATTACTTTCACACTAAGGCGAGGAGACTGCTCAAAAGTAGCTATATATGGGGATCAAATACCTACTGAAAATTCCGTTAAATATTTAGGAATGATTCTAGACCGGAGGCTGACTTGGAAGCAACACATTAAATCTAAACGAACACAACTAAAGATAAAAACTGGTAAATTATATTGGCTACTATGACCAAAATCGGAATTAAACTTCAACAATAAACTGATCATCCACAAGGCTATATTAAAACCTGTTTGGATATATGGCATTATGCTTTGGGGACCAGCAAGCAAATCAAACATCGATATTCTAGAAAGATACCAGTCAAAAACTTTAAGACTTATAACAGCAGCGCCATGGTTTGTCACAAACAAAAATATTCGTAAAGATTTAAATATGTCCTCAGTTCGAGAAGAAATTCAAAGATTCAGTAAAAACTATCTTCAAAGATTAAGTAACCATAGTAACCCTCTGGCTGTTACGCTATTAGACGACAGCTTTGAAACACGTAGACTACAGCGAGTTCATGTACTAGACATGCCTTTTAGAGCCTAGTCTGCTTTTTGTAAATATTTACATATGTATATTATCTCATCTAAATTTAATTGTATATAGCTATGTAGTTCTTTGAGCCTACATAACTTCTAAATAAATTAAAAAAAAAAAATTAATTTCCCGGAAAAAATAATTTTACCAAATCTTAACCCTAGATGGTAACTGTTCGTCGAATCGACGAAGCTCATTTACTTTTTATTATATAAATTTTTAATACCATGGTAGATAAGGCCATGATGGCTTTATCTCTCATTCAATAGGGAGATAAAGCCTTTTTTGTTTTTTTTTTTTTCATTTGAATGGGAGATAAAGCCATCATGGCCTTAGCTCACATTAGCAATATTAGAAAATGGCTTCATCTCTCATTTCAGTTCCGGAGACACTAAAGTTAAGTATTGAAATCTGGCTTCGCATACTAAAGTCTTTCTGCGTGGCGGCCTACGGCCGCGCTTAGGGGTTTTCTCCTCCATTAGGACGCGGCAGGTGGCTTCGCTGAATAAAGTTTTCCTGCGTGCGTCTCAAGAATAAAAAAATGTTTTTCAATGATAACTAAGGATTTTCCCTTTTACAGAATATTTACACCATGCATAACAATTTTCTGAAAAAATATGGCTTTATCTCTCATTTGCGAAAAAAAATATGGCTATATCTCTCATTTCGCAAAATTTTAAATATGACCTTACCTCTCAATGATTGGACAATAAGGTCATTATGGCTTTATCTCCCATTCAATTGAGCAATAATGCCCTCATGGCCTTATCTACCATGGTTTTAAAGCAGCCCCCCGCTTATTGTTTCACTCTAGAAACAAGTATGCAGGCATACAATGTAACTGCTGCCAAACTTAAATTAAAAGGTAAAACAATATACATACCAAAAGATTATACCGAAGATGAACAAAATGTTAGATTCAATCTTCGTCAAATAAGCAAAGGTAACTCAGCAAAATACCAAAATATAAAAGTAAGGCTTGGGAAATATACATGGTCAAGTGGTAAAATCATAGCGAATTCTAGCAACCAAGCTGATTATTTAAGAAACTTGTTAGCAGAATGTAACTATTCGGCTGATGTCTGTGCCAATGAAGGTAAAAATAATAACAATAACGTTAATACGGTGTATAATCCCCCCAATAGCAATTTAATTTATTAAATATATTATTGTATAATGTATCAAATTTAGCAAGCTCAATAAATTTTGGCGATTTTATATCTTATATAAACAAATTTGAAGTATTTTTTCTATTCGAAACACATGTAGTAGCAGACAAGCAATATCAATTTTCATCTCTTTTACAAAATTATTCACTACAATGGATTGCTGCGAAGAAAACTTATAGATCCGGTCGTGCGAGTGGTGGTTGCTTGTATGGTTTAAGAAAAGCGCTACAAAGAAAGTATTGTTTCAAATTTTTAAATGTCCAGAATAATATATTATTAACATTAAAACTTGAAGGACTGTTGTTTTATTTAATTCCAAGGTATCTGAACTGTACTAATTGGAACTTAGAATTGGAAATGTTTGATGAGATTTTGCAAGAACTAAACCCTACAAATTGTTGCATAGTTGGTGACTTAAATGCCAGAATATCAGATCTACAAGTTCTTGATAGTAATTTTTTAAAAATTTGCCTAATATGCGTGAAGTAAGATGCTCTAAGGACAAAGTTCTTAATGGTCAAGGAAGGAAACTTATGGAGTTAATAGATAATTATGGTGGTATTATACTAAATGGAAGGACGGGAAGGGATGTTCAGGGGGAATACAGCTTTTGTGGTGTTATGGGTAGTTCTGTTATCGATTACTGTATTTGTTCGCATAGTTTACTACAATATTTTGTTGATTTCGCTTTAGCGTCCAAGCCATACCCCGACCATATGCCACTGTGCCTAAAGATAAGAGCTTGTGTTCTAATGTCAATCGTAACGATAATCTTAATCTTCATAGGTTGCACTGGAACAACAAATTTGTTGATAAGTATGTAGAAAAACTTAGTTCCCTATCGAGCAATATTGATCTTCATACAGGCGAGACAGTTGATGAATTGATTAATACAATTACAAAAAAAGTAAAACTTGCAAACGAGAAGAAATCCAATATAAAACACTTTGAGCTTATGCATAAATGGTATGATTGGAAGTGTATGAGATTCCGTAAGACCATGTTACGAAAGCTAAGAGCTGTAGTCAAAACTCTAAAACTCAATAAAGCCCCTGGCCAAGATGGCATTAGCTATGAATTTTACAAATATGTATGCACCTAATTGTTTTGCTAAAGAAATATTATCTGTTTTCAACAAAATATTTTTACAAGAAAAAATACCTTCAAGTTTTCGGCAATCCATTCTAATACCACTCTTTAAGAAGGGGGATGCAAGGTTAGGTTAGGTTCCATTGGCAGCCGTGATCAAGCACAGCTCACGTGGGTCCATTAATTAGTTCCCGTTGTGTTACCATGTCACACCGTCTCCCATGGGTCCTATGTTGTCTGGCTGCTAGTGTTCCCACGCAGCCATCCGGTCGATTCCGTCAAGGAGTGAATCCTGTTTACATCAACATCAAAGAGAAAAGTTTTGTCCCCAAGGGATCTTCGACCAAACATTTCGAGTCTTAGATCTCCAAAAGCCGGGCAATTACAGAGAAGATGTTCCGTTGACTCTTCCTCCTCCTCCTCGCCACAACTTCTACAAAAGTCATTGTAAGGGAGCCCCAGCCTCTGGGCGTGCCTCCCAATGGGCCAGTGGCCAGTTATAACCGCAATCAGGTTTCTTAGATGATGTCTGGACAGCTGTAGTGCCCGCCGTGTCCTTTTTTCATCTATGAGGGGCCAGATTTTCCTGGTTTCCCCACAGGTAGTTTCATCGTGCCACCTCCGACTGGCGATAATATGAAACTTGTGCGCTATAAGTTGCTTGCTCCTTGGGAGCGAAGCGTCTACATTCTATGTTGAACCGTCTCGATTCGAGGTGGTGCCTGCATGCGCCAACGAATCCGCCATGCAGTTCCCCAGTATGTCCCCGTTAAGGGTGACCAGTGAATGTCTCGCTATCTCATCCAGAGACATCCGGCATTCTCGGACAATTCTCGATGTGATGAACACATTCTCCAGGGATCTTATGGCCGCCTTGCTATCGGTAATAATGTGAATATCCCTTCCAGATATTTCACCGTACCGGATGCGCCTCGCGGCTGTTTTCGGCGTGAATGACACTGCAGTGGTCCGGCAGCCATATAGGAATGCTCCAGTTTAGCTGTTCGGAGTATATGCCAGAACCGACACCATACAGTGTTTTAGACCCGTCCGTGAAGATTTGAATCGCATTCGCGGGAATTTGTAGGTCATCATAGTGTACCACGTTATCCAAAATGCTTACCGTGAAGCCAGGATCAAAGATCGGCTCGGGTGTGACATAATCAACATCCATGTGCCAATTAATTTCGTTCAGAATATAAGCATGTCCGATATTGAAATCCCTCCATGCTCCGGTGGCCCTTAGTCTTACCGCCGCGCTCGCAGCCAGCCTTTTAGCCAAAATGTCTGGTGGTAACCAGTTTAAAATCGTAAACAATGCCTTAGAGGGGGTTGTTCTAATGGCACCTGTTACCGCTATCGCCACCATTCTCATTGTACGTTCAAACCCAGTTTGATGACTCTTCACCTTGAGCGCCGGCCACCAAACAGCTGCCCCGTAGAATGGAATGGGTTTAATGACACATTCGTATAGCCAGTATACATTCCTCAGGTTAATTCCCCAGTTAAGACCAATGGCCCTCTTGCAGCAATACAATGCAGGGGGATGCAAACCAGCCATCAAATTATCGTGGACTTTCACTGATCGACACTTTATGCAAAGTTTTTAACACTATCTTGCTGAATAGGATAACTGAATGTACCGAAAACTTTAATATACTTAATGAATGTCAAGCTGGATTTAGAAAAAAAACTACTCAACTGTAGACAATATCTTCAATCTTGTGAACATTGTAAATTTAAACAAATTGAATGGCAATAACACTTTTGCTTTTTTCGTAGATTTTTCATGTGCTTTTGACATGATACCTAGAAACTCCTTGTTTTACAAACTTTCCTGTTTAGGGCTATCATCGAAAATGATAAGAATAATACAGTGCGCATATGAAAACAACAAAAGTCGTATTTGGGGCGGAAGTACATTTTCTGCACCTTTTCCTGTTGAGCTTGGAGTAAAACAAGGTTGCATTTTAAGCCCATTACTATTTTCGCTGTACGTCAATGACCTAGCAGTTGAATTACCACATGGTGTAAATGTTGCTGATACAAATGTTAAAATACTTCTTTATGCTGATGGCTGATGATATTGTCATTCTTTCTGATTCTCAAAATAAATTACAACAAATGATTGATGCTCTGTTTAAATACTGTACGACGTGGTACTTAAAAGCTAGAATATCATCAAATCTTAACTGGCAGTTTGGAGATAACAACATCGAGATCGTAAACAGCTACAAATATCTGGGCGTCGAAATAACGTATAACTTGTCATTTAACAAACATCTGAACAGTAACTTGGCTGCCTCAAAACTTGCTATAAACACCACCTGGTCTAAATATATAAATCATCCAAAAATTTCTAAAGATAATAAACTAAAAATATTTCATTCCGCTTCTAGATCGATAATGTTATACGCTGCCCAAGTATGGGGTTATCAAAGATATGACGTAGTAGAGAAGCTGTTCAGATTTTTTATTAAAAAGATGTTATATCTACCAGCAGCTACACCCAACTACATGCTATACCTTGAAACAGGTCTTGACCCCTTGTACTCTAAGACTACACTTTCCATATATAAACAAAGTTCTGAACATGGGTCAAAACCGATTAACACGTATTTTAGCGGAAACAATAATAGCCAAAAACGAATTCTTGGCAAAGGAGTGGTCTAATCTTCAACAAGTTCTCCAATGTATACCTTCGAATTCAAACCTTCCACTTTGCACAAACTGGAAAGCAATATTAAATCAACTTACTGCAAAAGAGCGTGAAGATAGTACACTTCGAGCAACAAACTCACAGCACCACGACCTCTACTGTCGACTAAACCATACCGTAACACCTCTTCTTGCTAAAAACTACTCATCTCGTAGCATTAGCTTGATAGTCAGAGCGAGAGGCGGTTTGCTTAACTTAAATGCCAAGCCCTTCAGTAACAACACTGCATCCGCATGCACAATGTGCAACAATGGGTTAGAGGAAAATACTTACCACTTCATAGGTGTCTGCTCATTATATAACGGATTTAGATTTAAATTTTTTGGAAAATCCCAACTTGAGCTTATCGAAGTAATAAATAAAGTAATAAATGGTTCCAACTTTTACAATTTGTATAAATACTTAGAAACTTGCTTAAATTATAGAAAACTAATTACACAGAAAAAATTATTTTTCCAATTCAAACAAAAAATTTGTAGAATCAAAACATTTTTTGTCTGAAATCGGTCCTACGAACAAATTTGCATATTCAAACAATTTATTTGCATTTCGTTTATTGAAAAAAAACACTGATTTTTTCAAACAAATAATTTAACTGAATCAAACAACTGAAAATCATATAAATTTCAAACAAATAATTTTGCTGAATCAAACAAAAAAGTTTTTGCACAAGCAATGACGCGCACACAAGCAAGCACTGTAGAAGTAGATGAAGGCAGAGCAGAGCGGCGCCGGCTGGCTTTGAGACACATTTTTTTGTTGGAATAATTTTTGCACCAAGTCTTGTTTGTTCACACAATGTTTTTCTTCTTCACTCACTGTTCTGTATCCTTTCCTTGGCAGCAGACCGACTCGACATGTTTTTCGTCATCATTTTATTTCTTTTATTTGATGTAGGTATTTAACTAAACATTTTTAAAAAATTGAATACGGGATTTTGTTTTTCATTCTTTTTTACCAACTTTGAAACCAACAACAAATTTATTTTGTTTCTTCTAATGTTGTTGTTGTTTAAAAAGAGTGAAACGATTGTTTACCTATTATTGTTTTTGTTGTTTTTACTACAAACCTCGCCACGCTATTTTATCATCTTTCTTATAGTTGTACTTTTCCAAAGCGTCCAAAAATAGACTGTATGTGTTTTTTGTTGTTGTTCTTATATTTCACATAAAGAAGTGTTGCTTACGGTCAAATGAAAAAAATGCAAAAACACGACAACAATAAAGAGCGTTAAATATTTCATACAAAATTATGAAAACTAGAAGCCAATAACGCGTTTATTATATTTTTGAATAGTTGTCAACATTTCTGTTGGCTAAAATAAAAATCAAACAAAAATATTAATTGAATCAGTAAAAAAATTTGTAGAAATTAAAAAAAATTTCAAACAAGCGTTTGTTTGAAAATAATTCAGCAATAATTTTTTCTGTGTACCAACGAATTTAATCTGTAATCTTTTTTTTAACCCTTTTTGTCAAATCTCTTTTTATTGTAATATCATAAACTTTTTTATAACACTTAAAATTAACAAAATTAATTGTATCGAAAATACTAGTAATTTGCCAATCTGGCTCACAACAAATATGTTATGCCAAATATAGATATTAAATATTGTAATATTAAAAAAAAACAAATGAATATGAAAATGTAAATGCATTTAAATATATCTAATAATAAATAATAATAAAAATTCAGAGGTGTGTACTCGTCGCAACGACGAAGAGTAACCTTAGCGTAAGCTTTTCTGCTATTTTTTTGGAATTTTAAATAATACTTTTGTCAACAGCTACGTCATATATACTTACAATATGTTTCATAATGATCGAAAACCCAAAAAACGACAACAGTATCTGAAAAATCTTCATTAATCAACAAGAATCAGTCGAAAATTTTGTCAAAGGACCAAAAGAGCGTAGAACTTATCACCTCTGTCCCTATAGCAAACTCAGAATGACGAGAAGCCAGAAAAGCATCTGTTGTGAAAATAAATTGAACTTTGTGTCTGTTGCGTAAAATAAGGCTGAAAACTAAATAGTTTTTTTCTTTTGTATTATTTGACTGATTATTTTTAAAGGCTGAGAAAGAAAAAAGTAATTTATTTTTTCCCTTTTTAGTTTTTGTTGTTTTAAAAAGTTTATTAATTTGAAAAACAAAAAAAGGAGTTCAAATTCGTTTCGAATTTTAGAGAGAAAAATAGTTTTTATTTTTATATATTATTTCTTTATTTTTTAATAAAACGCCTAACTAAAACCGATTGTTGTTTATTTTTTACTTTTAAAATCGTTCCGCTAGAATTTATTTTTTAAAAAGTTCGTCGATTCGACGAAGAGTAACCTTAATGTACTAAAATGAAGAGTAACCTTTCAGGGTTAAAGCTATACAGCCGCCAAGAATATCAAATTTTGAAAATTCATTTTTTAAACATCACTAATTTACTCTACGTTTTATTTTGTGGAGTTAGGCCTTTTAGCTTCTAACACATCCATATACAGTTAGTCAAACAATTCTTTTCAAGGTCAAAAAAAAAAAAATAAAAATATTTTAGTTATTTTTTTTTTTAATTTTAGTTCTTCATTAAATTTAAAGGTATTATATTAAAGAAAAATAGAAAAATTATATTATTGTATGGAACCAAAAAAGAAAAAAAAAAATAAAAATAATACATTTCTTGAAAGTGTCAAACAATTCTTTTCAAAACTAATTTAAGCAAAGTGTTTGATGTTTCATACCATATTTCGGCGACGTTCTCTCCTTATATTTTGTATGTTTACCATTGGCATTAATTACTGCTTGCAATCTGCTTGGCATTGATAATATCAGCTTTGGAATGTCATAAACTAGAGGGATTCTTACCCATTCCTCTTTAATAAATGTTATCAACTCATTTTTGTCCTTAGGGCTTCTTTTTGCTAACATTTTCTTCAGAAAACTCCACACATTCTCGATAGGATTTAGATCCGGACTTTGGGCAGGTGTATACAGTACTTTATTGCAATTAAAAAGTAGCCAGGACCGACATATATATGATGTGTGCTTCGGATCGTTGTCCTGGTAGAGTTTGTATTTTAGTTTTTCTCCATTTTTAGAGTCAAAAAATCCAAAATTCTGGGCACTTTTTGTAAGTTCCTCTTTCAATTTGCTTAAGTACATTTCTTTCGTCATTACTTCTTGGAAAATTCTTATTTCTCCAACTCCTTGGCTTGAAATGCAACGCCAAACCATAACGGAGAGTTTACCAAATTTGACGGTAGGTATTATACTTTTACTTTCGAGAGCACTCAGAGGTTTCCTCCAAACTCTGTTTGGTCCATCGTGGCAATACAGCATTATTTTTGTTTCGTCACAAAAAATAACGTTATTCAGATACTCAAGTGGTTATTGGAAAAATTTAGTCGTTTCTCTATATTTTTGGCTGAAAGTGAATGTTTTTTTCTAGCTACACGCGATGAATATTTGTTTTTGCTTAGAAATTTTCTAACTGCTTCATGCGACACTGTTACACCACATTCATTTTTAAGGTCCGCAGCTAACTTTCTTGTACTTATTTGGGGGTTTTTCTCGATGTCTCTTATTATTTTTCTTTCAGCCCGTCGAGTAAGCGTCTTTTTTCGTCCACTTGAATTCTTCAATTCTCGGCACGATTTATAACGTTATACACAGTTCTCAATTGCAATTGAAATATTTCAGACAATTCTTTCGGAGATTTGCCCTTGTAATAGTGATAATAAACTAATTTAATCGTTTTGGAATCTGTCCGTTTGCCAGGCATACCTTAAATTATACTTTTTATCACTCATTTTTATAATTAAAACTTTTATCGTTAAACATATGTATGTATACGCAAATAATTGAAAGCTAGCGGTTTTCAATCTGCGACAAGTATTGCCAAGTTAACAAAATCTTTGCTTATAAAAACGCTGTTTGTAGAATATGAAAACAATTGTTTGACATTATATTAATTCACGTTTTTTTTTTAATTTTTCGTTTTTCAACAGTCGATTTAAAAAGTAGTTCCTTGTTTTTGCTATTTCAGTAAGCGATAAGTAAATAATCAAGTATGGTAGTAATTTTTTTTTTATCTTAATAGTTTTTATATAAATCTTACAAACTGCCAAATGTTTTGTAATATTTTCATTTTGAAAAGAATTGTTTGACTAACTGTATGTATGTATAAAAAATTTGCAATATAGTTAGTACTGAACTTAGAATAATATTTATATTTATATTTAACAAATGAGAACCAGGCTTTGGCTCTGGATAGTCGCTAAAAGTGATGTATACAGCAAAAAGCACAAATGGGCCGTGTTGATAAATGTGTTTTAAAGGTTTGTTTTGTTTTTTTTTTTCAAAAAAATTAAAAAAAGACCCATTTACAGAAGAATTACAGGATTAATATATGCCAACAAAATGTTGCTTGTAATGTTATGAATAAATCTTCGGAAGACACTATATAGCAAAAACCTAAGTATCACACGATTTTCTTCGTTTTTTTTTTATTACACAAGTTTCAACTTTAAATAAGCCGTAAAATGAGTTTCTGATGTAAACTTTCAAAACGCCGACAAACGTATATCTTCTTTAGTCCCCTCTTTAAGAATCAGTTGGCAAAACATTGTTATTTAGAAGAAAAAAAATTATTTTGTTGTACAATCTAATGGAAGAACAAAATAATTTTCAAAGAACTCACAACTGATTACTTGGAAGATCGGACGGTAATTATTCGGCCGGTTATTTTATAATGTCCATTTTTCGAATATCGAATAAACCGGTTATATTGGTATAATAGACCGGTTATTATAATAATGTGTAATTTATATACGTTTTCCTTACTTTTTCGAATTGTATTATTAGGCAAACTTAAACATTTTATGAAGAATGTCAAAACAAAATTTAACAAAAGTCAAAAAACATTATGATATATGCAAGTACTAATCGCCAATAAAAGCGTATGTTCTTGTGAAAAAATCTTAAAATAATTCAAGATATATATGGGCATTTCCTGGGGTCGCGAACGTACGTTCGTACGCTTTTGATGTACAAATAATATAGAAAACAAAACTTTTCCTAGCATTTTTTCTTGCGATTCGATAGCATTTGGGTAGATGTATGTTTAGTGCAAAGGATGGATTTCATCGAGTTTAAGTTTTCATAATAAGAGTTATAAACATGTGGTCGCGAACGTACGCAAAATAGAAGTCAACTTTGGCTGACAGCAGTTAAATGTAAAAATCTGCGTAATGGAACGGAATATTCAAAAGTGATTAATTTATTTTAAGAGTGTATTAATGTAGGTCTCCATGCAATATTTACCAAAAAAAATATCTCTTTTGGTTTTTGTTTAATTGGCTTATGTACCGGTCGCGAACGTACGGGTCGCGAACGTACGATTTTTCCATATGTTTTTTTATTATTATCACCATGCAGTTTCCCATTAATGTCTTCAAATTTCCTTAACAAACAACTAAATACTCAATTTACAATTGATTGTAATGAAAAGATTATGAAGAAAGAGTGTAAACATAACATATTTTTGCATGTAAAATAAGCATATAAAAATGTGTTTAGAAGTAGAAAATATAAGAAAATATAAAATTTTCCAGTTTCCAGTGCAATTTCTTCGAGTAAAACAGCTGAGACATGCTATGAAGCCATTCTTTTATAACAACATAGACTTTTTTTATAACCAAAACAATAAAAGACGATGATTATCAACATTTTATTTTTTCATCCTGGTAGACCATTCTAGGGAAATGCCCATATATAACTTTTTGTTTGACCTTTTTTTTATTAAATTACTGATTATTTTAATTTAAGCTCTTGGTCTTTTTATAAAAAATTTTTAAATTATTTATTTTTTCGATATTTCGCTAACCATTGGTTAGCATCTTCAGGAAATTATAATTATTTAACAATAAAAACTAACAATAACAAAATTATTGAAAAAAATTTTCCTGTCACAAATTATTTTCAAAAACCTATTTTGTCATAAAAACAATTTCAAAAACCATAATAACAAAAAATAAAATATAACAAAGGTATAAAAATTCATATAAAAAGAAAAAATTTCCTATTTATAAACCTAATTCAAAAACCACATTTGCAATAATAAAAAATATTTTGACTAAAAGAAAAATTTATAACATATAACATTTTTGAATAAACCTATCTTTGTCGTACATATTTATAGCATATATGTATTTACACATATATATATATACATGAAAGTATATATACACATACATATACATATGTATATATGTTGTGTCGCTATATGTATATGTATGTGTATATATACTTTCATGTATATATATATATGTGTAAATACATATATGCTATAAATATGTACGACAAAGATAGGTTTATTCAAAAATGTTATATGTTATAAATTTTTCTTTTAGTCAAAATATTTTTTATTATTGCAAATGTGGTTTTTGAATTAGGTTTATAAATAGGAAATTTTTTCTTTTTATATGAATTGTTATACCTTTGTTATATTTTATTTTTTGTTATTATGGTTTTTGAAATTGTTTTTATGACAAAATAGGTTTTTGAAAATAATTTGTGACAGGAAAATTTTTTTCAATAATTTTGTTATTGTTAGTTTTTATTGTTAAATAATTATAATTTCCTGAAGATGCTAACCAATGGTTAGCGAAATATCGAAAAAATAAATAATTTAAAAATTTTTTATAAAAAGACCAAGAGCTTAAATTAAAATAATCAGTAATTTAATTCAAGATATATAGTACAAAAAACTGTTCAGTTATAAAGGTAAATATCAATTTGTATGAGAGTATTCTAAATATTAAATACATTTTTAACCAGATGTTGTCTCTGGTGATATTTAGAACGGGATTAAAGAGACAAGTAAAGTGTCTGAAGTACCCTATAATGATAAGTTGCAAGCGTTCTTTGACGTTCTTCGATGTTAGCAATGCTTATGTTTGCAAGTTACCATATCATGTTTAAATATGACTATAGTATGGTTAAAGTCAACAAAAATTTCCCGAAATCAACCATAATATGGTCAAAATTTTCCAGAATTTTGAAAAAGTCCGAATTAACAATAATATAGTTAATTTTACCCACTTTATGGTTATTTATTTCATCCATTTTTTCAATTTGTTTGTTAAGTGTAAAATTATAATGTTATTTAATTTTTTATTCCTGACAGGTGTTATGTTCCACTTTTATAAAAAATCAAAGTCCAGCCTGTGGCGAATTTCATTACCATTTTTCTGGTCTACTAGTTTATTCTACGTCAATTTTGTAAATTGTAAAATGCAAATGAACAGAATGTTGTTGCTTTTTAAACATATTATTTTAAAATTAAACATACAATGGTTAAAAATATTATAATTTCAAACATATTATTGTTATTTCATATTATCCATAACATGTTTGGAGGCAACCATAATATGGTTATAGCTTTTGGATGGATTAATTTAGCCATATTATGGTCGCCGTGATAATAATATGGCTAAGGTAAATATAATATGTTTAAGCGTACATTATAATTAAACATTATATTGTTAAATTCAACCATATTTGAAGTTTCAAGGTGGGTAAACACCTAATTGGTTAATAGAAACAAAATATCAATCTTGAAAAAAGTTTTGTTAAAAACAACAAAAGTTTGTTTGTTGCCGTTGCAGGGACCATAAAATGTTTTTTAACCAAACTTCAACCATTTTTTTTCTCTCCGTGTGGCTAACTGTTTGTTACTTTTTAAAAATATGTTGGAAGTCTACTGATATAGACATGCTTAATTACCAACAAATTAAAACTTATTTAAAATAAAATTGGGAGAATATCTCAAATAATAACTTTATTTAATTCCTATAATTTTTTAAACCCAAAGTTCTTCATAACTATGAAGTTTGTTGGTTCCCTTTGTGATTTGTTTTGTTTTTATTCCAGTTAACTTTTTATTTCAAAAACTAATGTGATTTTTGTGTTTCTATTAACCGAAAACCGGTTTTTTTTAAATAGCAACAATTTGGAATAATCGATCGATCTCCCTCTTATTAAATATAAATTGAATTTCTAATAAAATTGGCACTTTTTCATTAATTTGCCATGTTCGCAATAAAGCATTTTTTCCTATAAGCTTTCAGATTCTTCACGGCTTTAGAGATTTTTTTTCAAAATAGCAAGTTTTAAATAAAAAATATCCATTTGCATATTTTCCAAGTTTTTTCCAAAAATATATGCTTTGCATAAATTTGCGTATCACGCAGGTTGGAAGCCATCTCTAAGAAAAGAATTGCATTCCAGTCAATCTGTTTCATTCATATACAGTTTTGTGTATCAAAATTTTTGTCAAAAACTAAAAGAAATTACACCGGGGTAAGGGTTTCTAAAAATTTATTCTGTTAAGACCAAGTGCTCAGCACACTGAGCTCTACATTAGCAAATTTGACAAACGTTAAAAATCTGTTTTATTATAAATTTACTATAAAAGTAAATATTAATAACTTGATTTTTTAATTCCTTGATTATGCAAAACTATGTTTTAAACAACAGTCATCCTCAATAAAATGTAAAAATTGTAAAAAATAACATGTAATTAATTGTACACAAAAAAGTTTACAAATTTTTATAATATATTATTTATTGAGAAATTAACAAATTAAGAAATTAAATTATGAACTTATATAAAAATTATAAAATAAGAATTGCAATTAAAAACCTTTATTATATGTATGTATGTATTTAGAAAACCGGTTTGTATAAAAGAAAAAAAAAAACAATAAACATATTAAAAATTTAATATATTAAACTATAAGAAAATATGTATATATTAATAAATTAAAAACTTTAATTTAAAATAGAAGAAAACTCCAATAAATTTTAGTAAATTAACATACACAGTGAATAATAAATAAAGAATAAATATGTACTTATAATTGTTGAAAATATATAAAAATTTGTTTTATTCATTTGAAAAAATTAAAATTCCCTAAAGTATGCAATTCGATTTACTCGAAAGTCTAACAAAACAAGTGCATATTTTACTATGTTCACACTTGGGTTCTTAAACGCGTTTAAGCAAATCGAACGTAAGTAAGCTCTAATCACATTGAAGTATTTGTTAATCACTTGAAATTGACATGATTACAACTAAATCACTTCATTAATCACTGAACATACCTCAAACTGAGTATAATGTAGAATCGGCCATCATTAACGTGTACAACTGGGCACGATTAATGCTTAATGTTTTAATTTTTTTCCTTAATTAATTCATAAATTTTCACAATTTCATCCTTAAAATGATTAAAATAATATTCTGATAACTTTATAAAAGTATTTTTATCCATTTTTAATACTTTGAATAATTATAAATTTGTTTGTTGTGTTTTTTTCTTAATCATCTGTCATCTTAATCATCTCAAATGTTATGTGAACGGCTTTGATTAACTTAATCAAAATTTTACTTAAGCGCGTTTAAAAACCCAAGTGTGAACATAGCATTAGCAACGCATGGATGTTTTTAATACAACTAATATTAATCATACGCCACCTGCCTTTCAAGTTTATATTAGAGAAATAGCCCCCGAAAGTATGCTTTGCATAATTGCAAACATGTGCAAATAAATAATCAGATGGGTGCCGTATGAGTGTTATTTAACTAAAGTAAAAATAATCCTTCGTAATACGGTGTTAAAAATAAACAAATTTTTTTTTTAATATGTAATGTATGTATTGAATAGTTCCTGCCTAATGGGTATTTAAATACCCAAAAAAATTAAGATAGCAAAAACTTATTCACGATAAGGATGGTAAAATATACCTTACAGGGTCTAAGTTAACTGGGGTTTACACATGAAAGTACTTTCTTGCAAGTAGAGTATACGTATTATCAACGAAAAATCGAAGAAACAGCCGATTGGCTGGCTGAAAGTACTAAAATTATGTGTGTGTTAGTGAAAAAGTGTGAGTGTTTGCGACTTTCAAGAAATTTAATTTCATGTGTAAATGCTAGGTTAACCCTCCGATGAGTGAGAAGGTCCCTAGGGACCTTTTTGCCTTTTCAAACTGAAATTACTCCTACTTCGGCCACTACAACCCCCCTCTGTACTGTACTCTGTATTCCAAGAGTAATTTGTTGCGCATCTCTTGGAAAAAAAATCCAGCCGATCGGATCATTACTTAAGGAGTTATTGAGGTTTTAGTGAGAATAGTACGCGGACGTGTGAATAGGTCCGTATGGACCTTGTACTTAATTTCACTCATAAATGCATGTTTTTGGGCATCATTATAATTTTTTTATTGTTTCAACACATAATTTACTTGTTCTGAACACAAAGACCTAAACTCAAAGACATTAGGGATGATGATAAAAACAAAAAATTCTAAGAACAAAAAAATTTTTTATATGAAAAAAACATGATTTACAAAAAAGGTCCATAGGGACCTTTTCACACGGCCGTGAAGTTCAGAACTGTCACTCATCGGAGGGTTAAATATTGTGGAAATAATAAACGGAATGACAAACCATCTGTAGTGACGGGTACAAAAATGTGTCTTATGGATCTATGGAATGATTACAAGATTATTTAATTTTTCAATTTGCCGTTACTTAAACACTCAAACATTTTGCCATCTCTGTGTTCTGTACAGACAAGTACGAATAAAATATATTAAAAGAATTATTTTTTTATTTTTGAAAATAATTTTTTACAAACTTATTTTGTTACTCGTGCAAAGCATCTTAAAAATAATTTTAATATTACAGCATACAATTTTGATATGACTTAAGCCAAAATGGTAGCAAACAACATCATTTAAAAATCCAAAAACAAATATCCACTCTTCCCCTTAACCACAAAAACAGTGCTACCAACATGTACAAAAATGTTTAAATCTTTGACAAAGTAGCTGGAAATTATGAAAAACTCACTTAAATTCTAAACAGGATTTTCTTACTCGCTATTTTTTTAAGTAATTAGCTTAACAAGAAGTTACTGGCTTGGTTACTCCTCTAAAGAGTTAATGTACTGTTAAACCAAATTATCCTCCCTATCATGGACGAAAGTTTTGCATCAAATTTACGCACAAAAAAATTCGTTTTGCTATCTGCTGTCTACATATTTTTTTTAAGAATTTTTATTATGCAAAACCGTAGACGACTGTTTTGTGAAATGAACATATTATCTTAGTAATATTTTGATATTTTTTTTTTTTTACTTAAATTGTTTCCATAAAAAGCAGTCATCATCAGGCAAATATAATGATGTTAAAATTTTGCTTTAAAATGTTAAAATAATGACATCTATTGCTGACAGAAGAAAACATATTAACATATTATTAAATAAGTCTGCAAAAAAACATGTTTAACTTTGAACCACATTATAAGCAGAAAAGTGTTAAAAAAAATTATTTTTAAATGTGTTTGATGTGGCAGTTTCAAAGCTTTTTTTATTTACATTTATATTTAGGAGTTAAAAAGAAAGGGTCAGTTTATGGCAATAGAAGTAAATTGAAAATCTTAATTTAACTGGCATTTAACACTTAAAACTGATAAAATCTTTTATATGCACAAGTAACATGTTAAAAAAATTCATATCCCAACAGCAGAACTTATGAATATCTATATGAAGAAGGTCATAAGCATCACAGCCCAGAGTATTTTTTGCAGCCTATGTTTCTCACCATGTCAGGTGCAGGCTACTTTTAAAATCTATTATCCTGCCTGGCCAAAGATCATACATTTCAGTTGGGCTCATCATTTGCCACCCGAAAAATTTCCGCCTGGAAGTCCCCAAGGCAGTACAGCAGCAGATCAGATATTCTAATGTTTCGTCATCAACCTCACAAAATCTGCATAAACTGGTACAAACGTTACCCATTATAAACTTGTGGTATCTAAACCCACAGTGCCCTGTAAATAGGTCAACAAGCAGTCTAAGAAGCTTACATGCCTTGCCACGGGACAGTGTCACAAATCTCTTGGACTGTCTTAACCCAGAAGAAGACGTCCGTGTGTAAATGACCGATAGTGATACCGATAAAAGGCTCAAAGCCTATAAATGGACGGGGAGCGTCCCGGTTTGCAAACAGTCAGCCATTTCGTTGCCCATGTGGCCTTCATGGCAGGGCACCCAGCCCAAATTCAAGTCGTTGTGTTTTTCCAGATCGTTCAGAGACGTTAAACAGTCTATGACTAAAAAAGAAGATAGTGCTCTTAGTGCGGCTTGGCTATCCTAGACATTTCTTAGCGCATATGAGAATTGCGTAGATCTTGCCCGAAAGATCGTAGGCTGTTTGCCCATTGACAAGCCCCTTTGGATATTCTAGCCCATAGCGCCCACCGTTGTATCATTAATCGTCTTTTTCGAACCGTCGGTGAACCAGACTTTCTGCGCTCATAAGGTTCATCCGGAATAAGGACATTAAAATTCATATCCAATACCAGACTAGGCAGCATATGATCTATAAACAAAAAAGAAGGATCATTCTTAAGAGTTTCAAGGATCTACATGTGATCCACAAAGTCCCTGCCATAGTATGTTACTGGTGAATGGAACTAGAATAGTTTTCACGGGGTTTATATAAAGCCAATTTGTGCACAGAAAGAAAAACACTCGGGATAAATCAAGTTTTTTTTGATTACTTTAAGTACGAGTCGTACTCAAAAATTAAAGTACGAAAAACACTTAAACGTACTCAAAACAATCCTAAATGGGATTACTTTCGAAAATCAATCCCGGAATTTCTTGAAATAAGTATTAAGTTCTTAAATCAAGTAAAAAAAGATTAAACTTTTTGTTGTGTTTAACCCTCCGGCCTACACATTGAAAATAGGTCTGGCGAGACCCATGTGCACCAGTAAGGGTTAAAAAGTAGATTTGAATTCTTGATTCTCATTTAGTTTATAATTTTAGTTAAATATGTACATAAGATTTCTAAAATAAAAACCATATCGGGCATGATATTGGTGTTTTATCAGTCTATAAGGTGCAATAAATCAATCATTATAACTTTTTCTTTCTAATTTCTAATTTCTTGATAAAATCAACTTTTTAATACGTAAATCAATCGTATTTTGAGATGGATTCAATCTTAGTTTTACTTAACTCAATCTCATTTTGCGATTGAAAATCCGTACTATTAATACCGCTTCGGATTGTTTTGAGTACGGATGGATTGATTTTTCTTTTGAGTGTGTCTGCACCAGCCAAGTGTCAAGTCTAGGGCCTGCTGCAGCCCTTCAAAAATCGTCGCGTCATCAAATCCAGTCACAGATATAATCAGATCGTCAGCATGGCCATCAGTTCTAAGCCCACCTCATAAAGGATCTCTAAGAACTTATAAAATTTGACATAAATGTCATAAGTTTTGTTGTTTTTCATTTAGGTTATTGAAATAATAAAGTTTTTATTATTTCAAGTTAAAATTAAAAAAAAATTTTAACTTTTTTTTTGTCTTGTTGATGCTAAAATTTTCACCAAATGCGGGTACGCTGAATCCAGTAGGGCTTACCGTTTTTTTAGGTTAGCTCTTATTTTCGAGAAATACTGTTATTAGATCAAACAACGACAAATAATTTTAGCCATGTTCCCGGTAGAAGCAATTTTTCCTGTGAGTTTTCGGATTCTTTACAATTTTACAGATTTTTAATAATTATTAGACTTTGCTATCATGCCGCCATTAGCAAGTTTTTGCGAATTTCCGCTAATTTAGCAATTCTTATCGAATTTTTGCCATTCCTTATAGTTTTAGGCACTTTTAATTAAGTTTATGGCTTGTTTGAAATATCTTAATTTTTCGCGAATTTTCGCTATTTTTGCCACATTTTTGTTTGCTTTTTCTGACTTTTTGTTTTTTAACCGATTAAGCGATTTAAAATAAATTTTAGGGATTTTTCCAAGTTTGCAATTTTTTTGCAAACTTAAACCATGTTTCCATTATGTTCCAACACTATGAGAGATTCTGCTCCACATTTTTACTATTTTTTTGACAGTTTTTTGACCAAATAAATTTGACACCTAATCTTTATGTAAATGATGTGTCCGAAATGCAAATATCTCCAAAAATTTTAAACGGATGATGAATTTCTTTCTTTTTAGTGAAGTGTTCTAAAATTTCTAAAATAACCATGGGTCGTTTGTGAAGATGAGCCAATAAATGGCAGATGGACAAAAGTTCAAACTTTATTATAAATTTGATGATTTTTTGCAATTTTTGAAGATATTTGCATTTCAGCCACATCATCTTTTTTAAAAACACAAATAACGGTTATCTTGGAATATCTCAAAAACTTTTCAACTTTTGACAATTCTGACTTTATATTCAGATTCGGCGGAAAATTTTACAATTAAAATTTAGCTGTCGAATACATTTGGTCACGACTTTGTTGAAATTTTGTCAGGTAGTGTAATTATTTGATGCAATTATTTGTTTTAGTCTGAACGCATGACAAACATGATTTCAATTATTTTATTTGACACTTTTTGCCAACTGTTTTAACAAACAAAAATTGTCAAATATTTGAGCTTAGTTTAAACATTAAACAAAATATTTTTTTAACAAGGATTCGTTTAAATGTGCTACATTCCCATTTCATACTATTGATAAACTGAAATTTATTGTAGATTTTTGTTTTACATGGTTTGAAGCAAATATCAAAACAATTATTTTCGTCAAATATTTCATAAGTCTGAACGTACCTTAAAGGTAGTTTCCAAAAAAGTTTTAAGCAAAATTTTGAAATTATTCCCATTGAACATTTTATAAATTTATTGAAACTTTTCCAACTTTAATATCATATGGTTGGTTGAAATCCAAAATTTATAAAAACAAGAAATTAGATTGCAATTTTCGAAAGTATTGAGAAATAATAAGCTGCCGTTACGTTGAATGGCGTGCGCTGTGAAGCCATGCTGACTGAACTTGTTTTCCAAAAATTAATCAGATAAACATTAACGATATTAGGTTCCAGCAAGACAATCGATTTATTGCAAAATCAATTTGGTGACAACTTTATTTTAGGAAGAGGTCCGGTCTAATGGCCCCCTCGTTCGTGCGATTTGCTATATTAAGTCATTGGCTTATGCCGGCAAACAAGCAATATTCCAGCCACTATTTACGCCATACGGCCGGATTAAATAGGAAAGTGTCCAAAAGCTGGACAGATTGAATGGACAATGTAGCTCGTAGCAGGGCCGGAAATCATATTTAAAAAATAAATGCCAATGAACTATCTACCAGATTATAAAAAAAAAAAATAATTCCAACAATATTTCTGTTTTGTAAGTTCTCATGCAGCTATAAAAACACCCTACATATCAAACTATTTTTTTTTTTTAATTTCCTTAATTTATTCCTCTTGGGAACATAGGGCCTGGCATCTACAAGAGTTTTATATTTAATTTTATCAAAACATATTGTTTTAATTTCATCAAAGGTTTTGTTGCGTTTGCGTAGTTCACTCAATATCTTGAGGGTTGCATTCTAGCGCTGTCCTTCTAATACTGTTCCTTGGTCTGCGAAGTGTGTGACCTATCCAACTACAACTCTTTCGCTATTCCCCATAGTTCAACATTTAATATTGTGTTAGGCCAAAAGATTCTATATTTAATACACAAGCATTTGTTTATAAAGACCTGCAGTCTCTGCGCCATGTCGTTGGACATCAGCCAGGTGTTACTTCCTAACAGAAGAGTATACTTTACACAAGCTATTTAACGCTTCTTATTTTAGTAATATGTGAGATCTGCGGAGAACGCCACGTTTTGTTTAGACGTCCAACGCAGCTCTAGCTTTTTTTTGGCCTCTTTGATACATCTTCGTCGACACCCCCGTCCACCGACATCATGGATCCCAGAAAACAAAAAGATTTTACATATTCAAATTTCGGATTTTGTATTTTGATATGGTTTTTGGAAGTGTTATTTATTTGCCTTGCACTTGTTTTTGCAATATTACTTTCCAAACCTGCGCGGCTTGCTAGTTCAACTAGGTCATTGACTTTACATTGCATGTCATCAAAGTTGTGTTAAATGAGACATATGCCATTTATTGAAGGTCCATACAGTTCCTCTTCTTTTTGTGGTTAGTTTTTTCATAATTTCATCTTGTACAACGGCAAAAGAGGACACCCTTGTTTCACACCAGCATTTGTCGTAAAGGGTTCACTAGTTTTTCCATTGTGTCTGACGTGAAGTGTAGTTTTGTTGTACATTGCCTTTATTATACTTATTATTTTTATAGGCACTCCTTAAGTTCTAAGTGCTTCCCATATTGTACTACGCCTTATTGAGTCGAAAGCTTTTTTAAAGTCGATGAAAACTAGATAAAGAGGTGTACGTCATTCAACTGATTGTTCTATTATGACGCGCAAGATATTTGTCTGATCCACACAGTTGCGATGTAAACGGAAGCCTGAATGCTCATCCCTTCGTGTTTTCTCAACCCGTGCCAGCCTAGTCCTAATAATTACACTAGCCAACAAGGTTTTGGGCTGGCGCAACCAAATATCTTTCCTAGAGTAATTTGGAGGGCTGAATTCAAATCTGTAATTGGTTTTTCTCTATCACGTCCGGTTTTCGAGATACAAAATAATGTTTTTCAAAAAAGAATGGCGTTATATAAAAGTCGTCTGTATTTTGTTGGTCCGATTTCACGTATAAAAGTCCAGCAATAGTCTCCAAGCATGCATATGTATCAAAATCCTTGATAAATTCTTTCAATTTTAATTTAATCTTGGTGATAACGCTCCCCTTGTTTGCGCTCACATGCAAAACATTGTCGGTGTCCACGGCTTGACCAAGATTCTAACTGCAAAACCAAAATAATGTAAATATGCATATTTTTATGATTCTGATATTGCATATCATTTTTTTCCAACCAAGTATTCACCACACACAAAGCAAAAATAACTTGAGTCAGTAATACCCGATCTCTCTGACATGCTTAAACGCTACTATTATGAAGATTTAGAATCAATGTGGGCTTCTGTCAAATTAAAAATTGAGAAATTGTATTGACTGTTTTACAGTATTGCCAGCATGCGATAAAAATTTATTAGATGTGATAGCCCAATTTTCGAATTCAGATAAGCTAAAAAACATGCTTGGTTTCGGCAGTTAATACCCCCAAATCGTTTTGGAAGAATTGTGATGACGCCTTTCGTCCATGTGTTTGGAAGTTCTTCATTAATCCAAGCGTTGTAAATGTAAGGGCTTAATATTTCACCGGATGTAGAGGTGTTTGTCTGGAGGATTTCTGGGTGAATGCTATCCTCACCAGGTGCCTTATTTCGTTTCAATTTTGAAATAGCGGTGGAAATCTCTTCGATTTCTGGTAGGGTATCTGAATTTGAGGTGTAAATTGTTGTAGTGGTTTTAAAGGAAGCGTTGTTTCCTGTGATGTTGTTTTCCTCAGTAAAATTGCTTATAGACTTGTAGTGATCTCTCCATCTGATCTGTTCATCTAAATTTGTAACCAGCTATCCATTTTTATTCTTTAAGATAATTTTACGTTCATGTCTTGATTTGTAACAGTATATAAAACTATGACAGTCGTGTAAAATTCTTCCTCTATCCAATCTGTATAACGATTATAACAATTAAAATACACATAAATATAACACATCTAAAGTGCATTAAAAAATTATTCAAATTAAATTGTTTTACCTTTAAATTAATGTCATGTAAATTGATTTTATGTCTCTCCCTGTATTAACCTTCATAAGGTCTTCAAATTTGCTGACGTTAACGGTCTTCGGGTAAAATTTGACCCAAATAGAAAATTTTATATAAAAACTCACTTTTTTCAATTAAGTATATTTTAAAAGTTGATATTTAATTTTTAGATTTATTCAGTATAATAAAGCTGTATTTATTGTTAACATTTATTGCGAATACAACAGTACATTTAACATAAAGTGGTTGTATCTGTTTTGTGACATAATTGGCAACGACCTATTTTTAACTGGTAAACATTTTTTTCCTAGGTTTCCGCTCAG
This sequence comes from Pollenia griseotomentosa, assembly GCA_963931875.1. Classification (NCBI taxonomy): domain Eukaryota; kingdom Metazoa; phylum Arthropoda; class Insecta; order Diptera; family Polleniidae; genus Pollenia; species Pollenia griseotomentosa. The sequence goes on from OZ007562.1 coordinate 132,322,311, forward strand.
CTACTACATGTTCTTATTTGCAATGTTTCGTGAAAATTAGTCTTTGGGAAATGTTTTTAGCTGCTTGATATAGGGCTCGGCAAGTTGCAAACCTAAATTTTCTAAGAAATGTCGACGTTTGGCAAAACAGTTTTTGTTCTAGCCATGTTTAGCTGACGTTAATAATAGCCTTAAGTTGCCAAAATCTCTGGTGACAATTCAATCTTGTTTTTACATATAGTTCCTGCTAAAGTAATTTGATTTTCTAGCAATTTTATTCCCAATTAGAATGATGTAAAACAATTGCCTGCAGTCATACTGTGACATTTCAAACCAACTGTCAAATCAAGAACTACATGCATACATTTGTTTATTTCAGACAAAGCTCCTATTTATTGGCTTGTATATCCCACACATAGCTAATCAACCCATATATTTTATAGCTCACAAATTGGCGCAAACATCTCTAAATTTGGCGTTCCCTGCGAGTATCCTTGTTGTTAAATCTTAGTACTCCCGAAAGATTTTTGAATCTGTTCAACGGCATGATTGCTCTAAAAAAAGGCTTTCCTTCCACAACATCCCACAAACTGTCTGTACTTTCATACAATTCAGCTCACCAATAAACCAATAAAAGCGAAATTTTGGTGTTGCCAACTTCATTCTAATCAATACCAAATACAGATTTACCTTCATTATTAGTAAACTTCAAAATAACGCATGTTTCAGGAGGTGAAAACAATAAATAACAACTGTAAATTTCTAATGAAAATTCAAGAATTTTGCTACAGGTCAAATATGACCCAAAGACCGACCACCTAAAGTGCAAAAAAATTTATAAATTATAAAAAAAGAAACAGAAAGACAGAAAATGGGAAAACGGGAGAAAATTTACTTTGGACTTCAAGAAAATTTCTTGACAAAGGTACGGAAAAACAGAAGTAAGGAAGAACATGTAAAATCAATTAAAGTGGATAATCATTCAAAAAAGCAAACTTCGATTTACCAAAGGTTAAAATACAATTTGGTTTAAGGTTTGATGTTTGACTATTGACGTCATCAGTCGTCGATGGCTGCGAGTGTAAAACGGCAAATCCATCTGAGGAGATCGAGTGGTTGCGATCGAAACATGTCATGGTAACCTGCCGGCCCGGGTTCGAGCCCTGGCCACGGTCAAGAATGAAGGATTATCAATAACAATTTTAATTAATTTTCATGTTGTAAAATTCCTTTCTTCGTAAAAATAATTTAATGAAAATTAAATTTAATGAACTTAAGCCTAATTAAAACTATAAAAAAAATTTGGATTAAAAACCATAAATAGTTCAACAAAATAACCACAATACTAATTATTTTATAATTATTTTTTTCGCCAATATTTTTTTCTAAAAACCTAACGCAGTTGCTAGCATTTAAAATTAAATAAAAGTCATAAAATATAAAAAAGATAAGTCACTCACTCTTAGAAAAAATTCAACTTTTTTTTCAAAATGGGTCAGATTTGACGCGAAGACCTTATGAAGGTTAAAGCAAGTAACCAGCAACTTTCTCAACATCAAAATGAAGAAAAATTAAGAGATTGAAACAAAATGTTAATCAACGTGCCTGTTTTTCAAATTTTTAACAAGAGCGCATCTGTTTAAAAGAGCAACCAAGTATAATATTGGAAAAAAAAACAAAATTTTATGAAAAGGGTCTAACAAAATTAACAAAACCAATTTCACTTAGTAACATTTAGCTGAAAAACGTGTAAAGGAACACTTTTTTCGTCTGCGAATTTTTAGTAGACGCATTCCAATCAGATATTATAAATCATGGTTATTTTAAATTAAAAATTTGTTTGCCTAAAAATTAATTAATTATTTAATTTAATTTTTTTTTTTTTTTATTAACGTTTATTTAAACAAAAACATATAATTAACTTTAAATAAACAAATAGTAGAAATATAACTTAGTTATTATTAGAGTATCCATTTCGGAATTTTTCCGCCATTATTTGATCGAATAATTAAAATAGCCAATTTCGAATAACGAATAACTCGAACAATGTATGTCAATTAATCGAATAAAACTAATTTCTTAGAAAATTCTACTTTTTTAATGTAAAAATATTTTGTTTAAATTTCTAGCCTTAAAACTAAATTACATGTTGTTACCTTTTGCATTTATTTTCATTACTCATACTTTTAAGCATATTTTAGTCCAATTTTAAGATTTGAGCGTGTGTGACATATTATGTTAATCACTATTAACAGGGTTTTAAGTACTGCAGTCGAAACCAAAAACAGTCTAACAAAAAACCAAAATTTGTATACAACTTTTCGCTTTTTGAGTGGGCTTGATAGCGAATGTTTACATTTAATGAATCAGAAGCAAAAGTTTATTTTGGCCAATGACAAATGAAGAAGTGGAAGAATGGCAGTTTTCCTACCTTGACTGCAGTTTTTTAAACGCTGACTATAAACGTCAAATTCGTAAAAGAAAAATTCATCAGCAGTTATAAATTTGTAAACCTTCGGCTGGATGTGACATTTGAGATGTCATTACTTTAGTCTTAAGACCCTTAGTGTCCTTGCTTGAAAATTAAGTTTCTGGTTTTTGTCGTGAAATAAATACACGTTAAAAAATAAATTAACCAAACCTTTATAGTAGAGTTTTAAACTAAAGGGAATTAAAAAGGAATTTAAAAACAAAGATGATGTTTTAAAAGATTATAAAAAAATTCCTTTTATATATTAAACATTGAATTCTTATCTTTAACAGAACTTCTCTTAAAATCAGGAAAAACTGCGGTGATTTTTAAAAAAATTTAACAAATAAAAGATTTAAGAAATATGTAATAAATTGGCGTATAATGTTTTTCATAACTGGCTGGCACCTCTCTTTTTCTGTTTATTAACCCTTTCTCTACAAGTTTTTACTGGGTTACTTAAAAAAATCCATTTTTTTGGATTTTTATTATAATTGGCCCTAACTAACAACAACAATTAATACTCACTTTTGAAAAAATGTACCCTAAATGTGTTTTTTGGACTGTATCCACATGGATACATATTTCGGTTATGATAAAAAAATTTTGTTATAAAAACTGACATAAATAGTGGAATAATGCATGGAATGCTATAAGATTTTGCAAAAATTCATTCTATTCGAGCGGAAATCACACTGTAAAATTTTGTGAAGATCGGACCATAATTTACTTTTAGACCCATATAAGCCATACTCCCGGAAAACAGCTTATTACGCCTAAAACCGTAATAAATAATGTTATCAAAATAAAATTTAATACTTCCCAGTTTTATAAAACTAGAAATCACACTAGTAAATTTCGTGATGATCGGTCCATAATTTGCAATAGCCCCCATATAAAAACCACTCAGCAGCATCAAACGTAAAATTATTTTATATGTATTGTGTGTATATTATTCAACACCATAACTTGCGTTTGTATCCATATGGATACATACAATGTTTTAAAAATCTGCAAAGCTTTTGACCGGCTTAAAACAAAAAACTATTGATGCAAAAAGGTAAAATAAGCCTTTTTCTTTATGTGGGATGTGTTTTTTTTAAACATGGTCATATATATATATATATGTTTTTTGAAAGATAAAAAAAACTTTTTTTTGCAAAAAATTTTCATTAAAAATGATTCGTTAAGATCTTAAAAAACAATAACATACCGATATCTAAGCCAATTATTTGACCTGTAGATTGTCAGATGCCTCCAAAGTTGAGTGTATCCATATGGATACAATGTAGCGAAAGGGTTAACAAAATAAAAGTATGAGTTCAAATAGAGATGTTGATTTTTTCCCATTGGATAAAATTATTTGAATTCTTAGAGTAATTCGATTAATTCGAACAATTTAAAACCTTTATTCGATTAGTCGATCAATTTGAAAATTCAAAAATCGATTAATTGCTTACTCGAACAAAACCAAAAGTCGAATAATTGGATACTCTAGTTATTATACACAGTCCTAAAATCTTATATAGACAAAGATTTCTAAATAAAATTCGGCACAAACAACTTTAACATGAATCTAAACCTCATAACATAACTTTCTTTAGGCGATTCCGTTATTGCCCTGTCCCCATGGGCAGAAATGGTTTTTATAATCTGCGAAGTCCTCGAAAAGAGAACTAGTACCAATTTTGTCCCGTTCTTATCCCTTAAATCTGAATGCAATCTGTATATCAAACGTATCAAAAAGAGACAGAGTATCAAAAGTACCAATTTTCACCTGTTCCATTAATCATGTAAAATGCAACGCAACGCCAAAGAATTTCATTCAAAGCCATACAAAGTCATAACTATATTGCAATTTTCTAGTTGATTTCTACAGACTTTGTTTTGCTTTGGCGTTGCGCTACGTTTTACATGACTAGCGCCTTAATTTCACCGGCCAAAAGTCCAATTTTTTGTTATTTTCAATTTCAAAAATTTTAATGCCATTCGATAGCAAACATTTTAGAACTAAAGTAGTCAAAAAGCTGCATCAAAATATTGATAACTGTAGGTGTGGCATGCTGCTGGAAACAAATATTTGATGTTGTTTTAGAAAATATTTAATTTTTGTAAATTTGATCACAACTAAAATATGATTTTTCGCAAACTGTTATCAATAATGGGTCGAATTTGTTTTTTTTTGTTATAATAATGAGATAGTAGTCTTTAAGAAAGGGTTCCTTACATCACTGTATCATTTACACCCGATGTGTTATTAAATGTCTACCCAGGTTCTATGTTTTAGTTAAATCCGAATTTCATAGCAACAGAAGTTCTATTCTATTATAGAACTTGTTAGGGTCAAAAGGGGTTAAAGAGATTTTAGTGCCACCAAATTACTTTTGGAACTGTCTATTGAACACTTTTTTCATTTTAATGAAATAACTCGCAACATTTTGTTTGCTCTTTTTATTTTACTGAAACATAACACAATGGTTTACGAACGTTTTGTTTTGAAAAATAATTCTGCAACTGATGCAGCTTTTGAGTTGATTTGAAAGAACAAGGGTCCATAGAGGGTAGGGAGAGTGACTTGTAAACCTTTAAAATTGGTAAACTTTTAAAAAATTCGCTAAAAATATATCAATCCACATATAAATTAGATTTAAGCTGACCTTCAAAAAATTCGCTTTAAATATGCTAATATGTTTGCCTTTAGAGGTATTCGGATTAAACAGAATTTTTTGGTTGATTTTTTAACGATTTGTCGAGTTTTTTAATCGATTAGTTTAATGTATCATGTTTAATATCAAAAATGTCACCAATAGTGGGTTAAACATTTTTTATATCGGTAGGAAAGCAGACTTTAAGCAATCCCAGCGGTAAAGCTCAGAAGACCTTCTTACTTCCGGCCTTTTTAAGGGCCTGCTTAAAAGATTTTTTGATTCAATTACTATTCTTATCTAACTGCTAAAGAAGGCCTCATAGAAGGCCTCGGCTCTTTCATATAAAATATAAGATGCACCTTCCACAGTCGCTTCTATGAGAAGGGAGTAGAGAAGGAGTAACATTTTTTGTATTGTTTTTTTGCACAAGCAAAAGCAAAATCAATTTTTTTTTTTGGTTCCGTTACTCTTCTTATGTACCTGCTGAAGAAGCGAGAGCGGAAGGCCTTCTCCGCAATGACAACGTGAGTAAAAAAGATATGAGTATGGAATGGAGCAAAAAGGCCTTGTACATCCAAAAGAAGGGGTACAGAGGCCTTCTAGAAGGCCTTCCTACTCCTTCTTTTTCCCGCTGGGATGGTATGTTGTATTATTAAATGCTCATGCATTTTTCTATAAGTGTATTGGTATATTCGAGGCGAATGTTTGTGTGTATATGGAACACATGTGAATACTCATTTTCACTATTTCACCAAAAGATGTTCTTTCGCTATAAAACAATATTTTCTCCAGAAATATATAAAAAAAATCAAATTTTTCAAACAAAAAAAAATTAATTTAGTTAAAAATTTTTATAAAATTAGAACAGTAATGTTTTCTAGTGTGTCCGTAATTTTATGGAAAATTCTAATTTATATCGAGTGGTAATAGTGACAGAAATGCCATTTTTTTAAAAAAAAACAAATTTTTTTTCTAAAAGCGTTTTTCCAAAATTGGAAATTTGGGATATTTCTTAATCAAAAATGAGGGATGCTTTTAAGTATGTAGTGTCAAATTAATGTCTTGTTTATAGAACACGAGTACGGCGCTCGCGTTCTATAAACTACACATTATTTATTTGATTTTTGACGCTTGTTTTAGTTTTTTTCCTTACTTTCTTTGGTTTTACGTTATATGGGTTTTAAAATTGAGAACAAAATTTCTAATGACTTTACCTTGTACTTATTCTTTCATGAATTTGAGGAAAAAAATAACAATTTTAATGTTCGACATTCTGTAAATCTTGGATGAATAAAGATATCAGAATGAAATTCGGCAGTTATTTAGGATTTTCATACTAAATGCTAAACATCAAAAAATTAAATTTGAACTAAAATTTCTCCAAAACTTCTAAGCCGATTGTAATAAAATTAAAACTGTAGAAACGTTCTCTCCAGCAAACAAAATTATTTAAATTATCTCTATCGGTTCAAAAGTTACAGATTTTTGGCCGATTAAAAACGATTTTCAGCCACTGTGCGCCGCAAACATAGAAACTGACAAACAACTTTTACATTTCTTATATAAATGGGATTAAATATTAATTAAAATTTGTTCATGTTTATGAAATATTTACTAACAATTTCACGATGTCGAAAAAACGCTTTTTTCAAATACATTTGAAACAAAAATAAATTTTTGAGAACTTGTTTTTGTTTTACATGTAGTTGTGCAAAAGGAAGAGCTCTTTCGCTTTTAGTGAGTTTAGCAGTTATTTTCCTTCGAACTTTTTATTATAATATTCGTACGTGTTATAAATAAAAATTAACATAACTTCAAACAAAATAACTTATACGCTCAGTTAACTTTGATACTAAAGTTTTGAAAGCTATTAAAGTTCCTTCCTTCCAAAACCATAACTTTAAAGTTTAAGCAAACAAAAAGTTTTATCAAGTTCTCCGCACTAACAGAAACCTTTCAGTATTCAACACAAGTAAAACAAACCAATACTTAATTTAAACAAACACTTTGCAGAGCGCTTAAAACCCACTTGATTATTTCGGAACACAACATGAAAATTTGAAATTTTGAAATTTTATCTACCGGAATTTTTTTGTTTTTGTTTTTTATGCCCCAGTAACCGCACAACATCAATTGTGCTAATAACAGAACAATAAGTTCAACTCAATGGTATGCAAATAAATAAATGAAAAAGTAAAATAATGGCGAGAAAATATACAGGTGAAAAATAAGGTGATTATTTGGTATTTGCACTTTTGCCTGTGTAAGAGCAAATACCAATTTTACTTACTTTCAAAAACAAATATTTGTGTAGCCACTTCATTTGAAAAGGCTGTAAATACTGTTTATCATATTTCTCGCTATCAACTTAAAAAAAATTTTTCAAAGGGAAAATGAATGCAAGGATAAAAGTGTTTTCAATAGAGTCATTTGAAAAGAGAAACTATGTATTGATATAGGAGGCCATAAACAATGCCAGTATTGGAATTTTTTTGTGCAGCAATAGTATTCAACATGACAGAGATAGGCTACGTACGAAGCCAATTATTCTGCTTGGTGAGAGGGCATACCTTTTCGTCAATTACATAATGGGTTCCCCTAGAAGCTTCTGTCTATGAGTCCCTGAGGCGGAACAGTAACAAGGCAGATATTCAAATGTTTCGTCATTGATATTGCAGAATTCGCGTTGGCTTGTAAAGGCATTTCCCTATATAAGCTGCTAAAATCTGAGACCACAGTGCTCAGTTAATTGGCCAGTAAGTATACTAGCCTTTACTCTGTTTAAGATCGTCGGTGAAGCCCACTTAAAGAATTCCATATATAGACACATACCCGAAATTTAATTTCGGATTAAGAAGTCGGCAGAAGCAATAATTAAGTAACAGTGAATCCATAAGCAACGATATGCGATACGGAATTAAAACGACGCACAGTGGCTGAAAATCGTTTTTCATCGGCCAAAAATCTGTATTTTTTGAACCGATAGAGATAATTTTGCAAATTTTTTTTTTGTTGCTGCAGAGAAGGCTTCTTGAACTTTTTTACAGTTTTAATTTTATTTAAATCGGCTGATCAATTATTGGAAAATTTAAGGTCAAACTTGAACTTTTGATGTTTTTAGCATTAAGTATGAAAATGCTTTTGATTGAGATTGAGAATTATGGTATTTTGTATACCCTCCACCACAATAAGTTGTGAAGAGGGTACTCTAACTTTGTCTTTCCGTGTGAAACTTTTTTATTTTTCACCTCAGACCCCATAAACTATATATATTCTGGCTCCTTGAGTAATTCTAAGTCGATTTAGCCATGTCCGTCTGTCCATCTGTGGAAATCACGCTTCCTTTCGAAAAAATCAAGAGAAATAAAAAAATCTGGCTGTCAAATTGCTTGTAGTTATCCTAAGCAGTTTGGGATTGAAATCCAGCAAAATCGGCTTAGTATGATCCGAGCTATGAATCAAAATGTGCAACCACCACTTTTAAAAATTGATAATTTTGTTACAAAAACTAACATAAATAGTGAAACAATGCACGGAATGATATTAGATTTTGCAAATGTTCGTTTCATTTGACTGGATATCACACTTCGAAATTTCATGAAGACCGGTCCATAATTTACCCAAGGCCCCATATAAACCCTACTCCCGGAAAACAGTTTATTATGCCTAAAACCGTATGAATTAATGTTATCATAACAAAATTTGGTACGTCACAGTTTTTTACAACTAGAAATGACACTGTGAAATTTATTTAATAATTTACCCTTGGCCCTTTATAAACCCTACTCCCGAAAAACAGTTTAGTATGCCTAAAACTTTAATTTATAGTGGTATCAGAATAAAATTAAATACTTCACAATTTTATAGGACTAGAAATAGCACTTAAAAATTTCGTGATGATAGGTCCATAATTTATTATAGGCCCCATATGAAGCCCACTCTGGTAAATTAATTAAATACGCCTAAAATTGTAGCAGATATATTTCTTGTGGTGAAATTTCATCCAACTTAGTTTCATATGACCCGAAAAAATGTCATGCAATTTTGTGGTATACGGTCCCATATTAAGCAGCCTTCTGAAATTCACTGTAAACGCTAAAACTTATTTCACCGCTGTATTTATTCAAAAAATTTTTTTTTTAATACCAGAAATCACACTGCTAAATTTTGGGATGATTGGTTCATAACTTACCATGGCTCCAATATAAATCCCCCTCCTCAAAATCATTTAAGTTCGGCTTAAACTGTTACGAATCAAGATATTTACTCAAAATTGTCGGTCAATAATTTAATATAGGTCTAAGCCGCAACCAATTTTAATGCTGATGTCTGTTTTTATAAAGATAAATTAATAATAAATAGACAACATATAGATATTGCTCCTGAAATATTTGAGCTGTCGGTGGAGGGTATCAAAGATTCGGCACAGCCGAATATAACACTCTAGCTTGTTTTATTAAAAATTCATTCATTTACACTATAGAAAAATTAATTTTAATGTTTGAAATTACATGAAACTGACATGGATAGAGATACCACAATGAAATTTTTAAATTAACTAGACCGAAAAGATCTTAAAACAGTCGACTAAAAAGCTTCCCCATTTGCGATAAAGATATACCCCAAATTTCCAATAAAAAAATCATATATTTACAAAAATGACAAATCTGTCACTATTATCCAGAAAATCATGGATAAATAAGAAAACCATAGTATACAACTAAAGGGTGGTTAAATTTCAAGGGCCGATGTTGATTTTGAATAAAACACAAACTATTTAGGAAATTATTGTAATTTTATTTTATTATGATATATTGGTATTACTCAATTATGTATGGAACAAAATATCGGCCAAATGGGCGCCGCGACCACGGCGGCACACCTCCATCCGATGGTCCAAATTTTCGATGACCCTGAGGCATAATGGAGGTTCTATGCTTATCGACGTACACCTTTTCTTTCAAATAACCCCAAAGAAAAAAGTCCAACGGTTCAAATCACATGATCTTGGCGGCCAATTGACATCGCCATTACGTGAGATAACACGGCCATTGAATTTGTTGCGCAAAAGAGCCATTGTTTCGTTAGCTGTGTGGCAAGTGGCACCGTCCTGCTGAAACCACATATCGTCCACATCCATTTCTTCCAATTCGGGCCATAAAAAGTTCGTTATCATCTCACGATAGCGAACACCATTCACAGTAACTGCCTGACCGGCCTCATTTTGGAAAAAATACGGCCCGATGATGCCGCCAGCCCATAAACCGCACCAAACAGTCACTCTTTGTGGGTGCATTGGTTTTTCGAAAATCACTCTTGGATTATTATTCGCCCAAATGCAGAAATTCTGCTTATCGACAAATCCACTGAGGTGAAAATGTGCCTCATCACTGAAGATGATTTTCTTCGAAATTTATCATCCATTTTCATAATAAGTCTGGATAACTTTAACACGTTGTTGGATTGTGTATCTCTCCATGGTTCAAATTCAGTAAGTCTGAAATAAAGAAATGTCAAATAAAATTCGGAAAAAAACTTGGCGTTTAGGTGTGGTTCACTTTCAACATCGGCCCTTACAATTTAACCACCCTTTAGTATGCCGACTGGGGAGAGCGTTCTCAATTTTTCACCTATCACACATATAGATTCTGTGTAAATTCGACACACGTAAAAACAACAAAAACAAAACATTTTTCAATTTAAAATTTTTTACAATATAACACTTTTTATTTAATTTTATGACCCAAACACATAATTAATAATTTTTTCCAACACATTTTTCTTTTTTGCTTTTGCAAAATGTTTTTTTTTCACAAACTAAAAATTTTTAAATAATTTTTTTTGAGACTAATTTTTTTCTGTTGTTAATATTATTAAGGCTTTAATCTTAAATAAATTAAATATTTTCCGATATTGCAGAATAAAAATTAAGCAAACATTTTTTTTAAAAGTTAATGAATGCAGACAGCATTATATAAATTGAAAATGTTTCAAATTAAAAAAATTTTTTTTTTTTTTTTAAATGTTTTGCCACATTCTATAGGATTTTATGCAACTTTTACAAATGGTAAAAATTATTTTAAGGACCAATACATTTGAAAACAATCTCTAATACAAACATCTATTAGGTACTACTGACATTTGAGTTAGATACCTGTCAAAGAGTCGTCACAGTAGTTGTATACTATGTAGAAAACATTACTTTTTTAATTATTTAACTTAATTTCTTCGACCTTCTGAATATTATTTCCTTCCAATAATTTCTCAAGCTCAAGGTCCGTTTTATATAAAGAATATTTATTTAAAAATTATCCAATATTTCGCTATCTTAATGGATAGCTTCTTCAGGGATTTTTTTGGTTTTTTTATATTTCAAACAATTTTATAAACAAAATTTAATGAAAAAACAAAATTGTCAATTATGAAAATTAATAAAAATAATACACGAAACAAAAATTATTCTATTACATTTTTGTAAACTTATTTAATTTCCTATCTTATTCTTATAAATTAAATATCTGTAATTTTGAGCTACATTGTCCGTATCTGCCTTAAAATTAATTCTTTGTTCCATTGGTATGTTTATAGTTTGCAACATTTCTAACATGAATTAGAATAATTTTTGTTTCCTGTGTATTATTTTTATTAATTTTCATAATTGACAATTTTGTTTTTCATTAAATTTTGTTTATAAAATTGTTTGAAATATAAAAAAACCAAAAAAATCCCTGAAGAAGCTATCCATTGAGATAGCGAAATATTGGATAATTTTTAAATAAATATTCTTTATATAAAACGGACCTTGAGCTTGAGAAATTATTGGAAGGAAATAATATTCAGAAGGTCGAAGAAATTAAGTTAAATAATTTATGAATTGGAGAGCACGCAGAAAAGAAAATAGATTTAAAGAAGAAACTTAAATAAAATTAAGAAGAAATTATAATATTCTATTCAAATATGAACTATAATTATCTTAAAAGGAATGAGGAGACGAGAAGGATAATAAATAAGTATAAAATATTGAGAGATAGGAACATTAAACTAAAGGCAAACATTACATTTCTAATTCGTTGCCGCAATTCAGGTATAATACCTAAATTTATTAAGAACTCTACTAAAAATTGTTTCAATCTTTTTGAGGAAAATGGACCAAGATTTTTTCAACAATCAATTTCAAGAAATATAAGGATAATGCAGAGCAAGATTCTTAGTTTAAGTATTAAGCAAAAACACTACACATTAGAAGATAATAAGAAAAAATTAGAACAAATAGAATATGATTTGAGGAAATATTTTACAGAAGATATAATTAATAATTTTTTAAAATATGAAGATAGATTAGCATTGAAACTAAATGGTAGGGTTAAGGATATACACAAGAAAAAGTTCAATCATTTGGTTGAATTACAGAAAAAAGAATTAGGTATTAAATTTAACAAAAAGTGGTTTATAAATAAATCAGATATTGACATTCCAATAGATACACAATGGACTCTTTCATTGGGAAATAAACATGCATTACCCATCACAAAAAGACACTTTCCAGTTCTTAAGATGATAGCAGATGGAGAAGATTTTGTTCAGACTATTAGAGGTAAGGAGGAACAGGAAATAGCAAGGACTAGACTAACTACTATAATTGACGGTCATATGAGTAGAATTAAATTGTCTCATAGAGATAAGTTTATTCTTAACAATGTTAAGAAAGCTGAAAAATTTTTGAAAATTAACCAGGACATTTTAGTTCTGAATGCAGATAAGGGTAATATTACAGTTGCGATGAATAGACATGACTATAGTTCGAGAATGAATGATATTCTTAGTGATGACTCCGCATATAGAATATTGACAAAAGACCTAACGAATAAACTACAACAGACAAATAATGATATAGTGGAGAAATTATTTAAATTAGAGATAATAACACCTTTTGAAAAGAAAATACTTAAAACAACAACTGCTACAGCACCCAAATTATATGGAGTTCCGAAAGTGCACAAGGAAACATTTCCATTAAGACCAATTTGTTCGAGCATCAATGCTCCATCTCATGAACTTAGCAGATATATAACGAGAATTCTTAGGAAGATAACAGAAAATTCAGTATATAATGTAAAGAACTCATTACAATTTAAGGATAGGATTAAGAACATTAAGATACAAAATGAAGAGAAGATAATTTCGTTAGATGTAATATCATTGTTCCCTAGTATACCTATAGATGTAGCCTTAGGTATTATAGAAGAAAAATGGAACATAATTAGAGAACATACAACTATTGAAAGGGAATTATTTTTAAGAATTCTCAAATTTTGCATAGTTGATAGTAGATATTTTCAATATAATAACAAAATTTATTCTCAACAAAAAGGATTGCCTATGGGTTCTCCAGCTTCTCCTGTTGTAGCGGATATAGTTATGGAGGAGCTACTTGATTCATGTATTAGAAGATTATCTATTAAACCAAAAATTATTACAAAATATGTGGATGATTTATTTTGTATTATTTCAGAATGTGAAATAGAAAATATGTTTAACATATTTAACTCCTTTCACCAGAATATTAAATTTACAATTGAAAGGGAATGTAATCATAAACTTCCATATTTAGACGCATTAGTTATAAGGAAGGAGAATAACTTATTAGTAGATTGGTACCAAAAGCCAATTTCTTCAGGAAGAATTAGTAATTATTATTCGAAACATCCGAGAAGGGTTATTATAAATACTGCCAAAAATTTTATAGATAAGGTTTTAAATATTAGTGATATAGTTTTTCATAGGAATAATAAGATGAAAAGCAAAAATATTTTAGGGGATAATAATTTCCCAAGAGAATTGATTTGTAAATTGATTGGACAATACAAAGGACATAGGGAAGGTAGTGTAAATACGGTAACTGAACCTAAAATTTATAAGTCTTTAACTTATGTACCAATGTTTTCAGAACGATTGCAAAATTCTAATATTTATGATATGAATAATTATTGGATGGCTCATAAAACTTATAATACATTGGATAGATTATTCAGTAAAATGAAAGATAAGACAGAAAAATTAGATAAATCTAATATTATTTACAAGATACCTTGTAAGGGTAAGGATAATGAAGTATGTAGTAAAGTATATATAGGTACCACAAAAAACAAATTAAAAACTAGATTAGCAGGACATAGATCTGATCAAAAATACAAAAATACATCTTCTCAAAAAACTGCATTGTCATTGCATTGTGCCAATTTCAATCATACACCAGATTTTGAAAATACAACAGTTTTAAATACAGAAACAAACTACAAACGACGCTTCATGTTAGAAATGTTGCAAATTATAAACATACCAATGGAACAAAGAATTAATTTTAAGACAGATACGGACAATGTAGCTCAAAATTACAGACATTTAATTTATAAGAATAAGATAGGAAATTAAATAAGTTTACAAAAATGTAATAGAATAATTTTTGTTTCGTGTATTATTTTTATTAATTTTCATAATTGACAATTTTGTTTTTTCATTAAATTTTGTTTATAAAATTGTTTGAAATATAAAAAAACCAAAAAAATCCCTGAAGAAGCTATCCATTAAGATAGCGAAATATTGGATAATTTTTAAATAAATATTCTTTATATAAAACGGACCTTGAGCTTGAGAAATTATTGGAAGGAAATATTACTTTTTTAATTTTATAAAAATTGGTATGTTGAATTATTAGAATTTTTTACTTAAATTAATTTTGTTTTATTTACAATTAACATCGTACGTTTTGGTTGTACCGCCCTTTACCAGCCATTAATTATCTCATATTATTGTTTTCGTTTTTATGCTACCAACTAACTATAGACATCCGGCATTACGAAGTTATTAATGGAAATGCTTGTATTTTAATAAGTATTACAATAACATACATACATATATCATTATTTTACTTTAGCAATACTCGGAGTGGCATTTGATAAAAATATGTTAAGTCAATACAAGTTTAATTTATATGACCATAATTGCAAATAACTGGCAATAATATGAGGCGAATATTTATTATTAAAGGTCATTAAGTGGTTTTTGAATATTACCATGTTTTCATATGAATAATAGATATTTTGTTTTAATATCTTTCGTAGTATGGCAACAAAACAGTTGGCTTGATGGGAAATATAAAAAGAAAATGTATAAAAAAGGTCATTATTTTGTAATATCAGAAATTATGAGCACACTTCGTAAGTAAGGATATATTTTAGTTGAGTTATGATGACTTTTTAACATATACAAGGGTGCTTCAAACACAAGTTTTTGGTTAAAACTAATATTCTTGAAAACTTTGATAGGCATATTCTTGTAGGAAATTTTCCACAAAAACCTCGAATTAATGTTTTACTTACTTTAAGTATGAGTCGTACTTAATAGTTTAAATACGAATAATACCAAAACGTACTAAAAACAATTTTAAATGGGATTGCTTTCGAAAATCAATCCTGGAATTTCTTAAAATAAGTACAAAATTATTAAGCCAAGTAAAAAAAAAAGATTGATTTTTGCGTTGGAAGTACCACCCTGAGAGTAAAATTACAAAGTGAGCGTTTTAAAATCATTAAACTTATCAAACCAACAACAACAACACTACACAGGTAGCTTAAAAACGATTTGCTTATTGTGTGTAGAAACAACAAAAACAACAGAACAACACAAAAACACATTATTTTCAAGTTTTTAAAATTAAAATTGAGAACTCTTGCTTCTCATATAGTTTATATTTTCAGTGATATATGAACACTACGTTTTTAAAGTAAAACCATATCGAGATGCTGGTGTTTTATAAATGAAATTCTGTAAGTTGTAAAACGGGTGAGTAAGTGAATCATAATAAAATTCTACTTCTAATGTTACTTTTGGTTTAATTCAAGTACGAATTCGGAATTAAATCAATTTTATAATTCTTGATTCAAGCGCATTTTTAGATTGATTTATTATTTCCTAGTATTACCTAAGTTAATTTCATTTTCGGATTATTTCAAGTACGAATTCGGGATTGAATATGGATAAGTTATGAACAAGGAAACCATGCTCTAAAAAACTCGTTTTATGCGCATTAAATGTGCAGTTAAAAACTTGAAAATATGCCCTGAAAACTGTTAAAAATATGCCCCAAAAAATGTAAAACTGCTAATTTAAAAAAAAAAAAAATATTCAACAGTTTATTACCAGTGCCATTTAATAAAAACAACCCTAAAATTATAATCGGTAAAGCCCAAAAACCATAGTATTTACAGACGAAATTTGAGATTTTTGGGGCGAATTCAATCTAAATACCAACCTTATAAGATGGTTAACCGACACAAAGAGTCTTATTTGGAAATAAGTTTTAATGGGGAATATGTGAAATTATAGACGGATTTTCACTTTTTACATAGACTTCGTCGTTAGGACATTTAAAATGTATTTACAATTACAAGATTACAATTTGTACTTTGCGCACAAGGCTAACATAGACAGACAACCAGCCAGACGGAGGGATGGACATCATTGGATCACTTTAAAAAGTGTTGGAGAAATTAAAGCAACACGTTGGGTTACAGATAGATATTTAAAACAGAATTTCGCATAATCGATATCAAATGCCGTAATTTGCTCCCAGATATGCGTAAGACTTAGACGAAAAAGTTGGTAAACATGTATCTATCGTTGTGATTTGTGAAGAAATATGAACTAATGCTTTCAACGGCGCGGCTGTCTCGACAATGGCTTAAGGACTATCATCGCTTCAAATGCGACAACTTTAAAAAAAAAATCAATTCAAATTTTTTCATTGTCCTATTCGTCAAATGTAAAATGCAAGCGATGATCTTGAGTCTATTCAGGGTGCATTTTCAAACCAAACTCACCTTAAAAGAATTGAGAACTCTCGAATGAGCTGTTACAGAAGACAGTGCTGCCAATATGAAGTTTTCTGCCTCTGAAAGAAAAGCCCGATATTTAACAATAACTTTTCGATAAAGAATGCTCAAAATGTTTTTCATATCTTATTAAGTATATAATATATGATCGCAAAATTAGCTGATATGAGGTTGTTCTGCTCTGGAAGCTAGTGCTGGGGTACTCTCGATATTTATCGATAGTTCAGATTTCACTATCGATACTTTCGATATTACTATAGACTGAATAGTTGTACTTGTGCAGGAAAACTTTAGCTAGTTTTTTATTAGGCTACAGTTTTTTGTTTTGATTTTTATTTATTCCGAAAGCTCTTATAGGCACCAAAAAAAAAATCTAAAATGTATCAAAACTGTAAACTAAAAAAATTATGCAAAAAAGCTCTTTTAACTAAATTATGCAACAAAAGCTGCAAACGATAAAATATGCAAAAATATGCACTAACAAATCGATGCCAAAATTCATAAAAAGCTCTAAAACTAATAAATATATTATTTCTGCCTTCATTGGTCGCACAAATAAAAACATTCAATTGCATAAACTTGCTTACATTAAAACGATATACTTCACGCTCATCTCAGGATCAGACGATTTTCAGAAAAACACTTAAAAAAAAAAATAAAACTAAGATCTTTCATATAGAAAAAAAGAGAATTTAAAAATTCGGTTTAAAAAAAAAATAGTTATAAGCAAAGTCACAGTCGGGTTAGCCTGACCATCTACAAAACTACTCACAAAATTTGCGGGTTACTAAAAAGAAAGGCCTATTTAGACCAGTGTTCAAAAATACATACTAAATATCGCGCCTTAGTGTTCGGTTCAGTAGAGTTGTAGAAAACACAAACGCTAATAGTGTTTGTATATAAAATCATTAAAAAAAAATAACGTTTCCCTGTTTGTCATCTTTCGAGCACAAAAATAATACTGTTTTCATCCAACTCAACAAAAGATGAGAACATTTAATTCCATACTGTTTTTGTTAACCACAAACTTCATTGTGTTCGGTTCTGCTCATTAACCAAACATTTTTAACAAAAACAAAATACACTTACGAAAAACAAACAAAAAGTCAGCAAAATAATATTACACAAACAAAACATATACACAATACACAAACTAGCTGTTCGTGTTGTGGTCGTTGCTAAAATTTTTTGTTTGGTCATTTCTTTATCAATGTAAAAAAAAGAAACACTATAGATCATTAAAATATTAAGTTTGTCTACAGTATCACTACAATTGTTCTGTTTTTTAACGAAGAACAGAACGCTATAGGCTCTTTCTTAAAATAGTTACGACGGTATTAACGGTTGTGTTCGTCTACACAAACACTAAAAAAATAGATATCGTACCTCCTGGGTGTGTAAGCCGAACGCTAAATAATGAATTGTTTATTTTCGAACATTGGTTTAGACACTTGAGGCAAAATATGGGAATTTTATAGTAAAAAAATCCTTTCGAGATTTAGATTAATAGTTTTTTAAATAAAAAAAAAAAAGTTTTATTCAAATTTTCAATTCCTTAATGTATTTTTACCACCGACAAACCAAATAGATATTTCATAAAAGAATGCATGATGATAAATTATGTTAATAAGGACGTGATTTAATTAGATTTGGTTTTTGCTTGTGAATATGTGTCCTTGCCGGTGTATTCATTCTTATTTGTATATACATACAAACATACTTATTAGGAAAGCTCTGTAAAATTAATTATCGTGACCAGGGAAATCGGAAGTATTCAATTGCATGCTTTTTCTTTTGGAGCCAATGAAGGCAGGAAAAATATATTTATCCGTTCAAAAGCTTTTTATAAATATTGGAATCGGTTTGTTAGTGCATATTTTACTTCTTTGCAGTATTTTTTAAGAGTTGTCGGTTCATATGTATTTCACCAAAAAAAATTATTTCATATTTTAAATGTTTAAACTTTCCTCATTTTTGCGATCTTCATTTTATTTATTATATTACGCCAAAATAAGTTGTTATTAAAGATACATAAATGTTATCAACGGAGTGTTTTTTATAGAGTGACACAAGTTTAAATCATAATAAAACAAGGAAATATAATTTTAATATTAATGAGACGGACTTTATTGGAAAGAAATTTTTATAAAATTATTGTTTAAATATGATTTCTGCCATGTGCCCGCCAAGGCTGGCGCGTAAATCCGCAATCTGGAACACCAATTTTCAGCAACTTTTCGCATTCTGATCATCATTATTTTTAAAACATATGGGCCAATGACTCCGCCAGCCTATAAAGCGCACCAAACATTAATTGTCTGTGGATGAAGCGGTGTTTCTACAAAAGCTTGTGGACTCTCCGCACGCCAAATGCGACAATTTTGTGTATTTACGTACCCATTCAACCAGAAATGGGCTTCATCGGAAAATAAAATTTTGAATGGAAATTCAAAATTGATATCAATTAGTGCTTCAGCGCATTCGCTGAATTATTTTGATTAAAAATTTCAACAAATTGCACTCGTTGTTCTGGTGTAAGTCGGTTCATAATGAAATTTCAAAACAAACTAAACAAAAAGCAACTATCAGCTGTTAAATGGATGATCAAATAAATCAGTGATGCCAACTCAGAGTTTTGATACTCTAAAAAGCACCCTTTATTGCAAATTTTTGCAAGTTTTTACTGCATATTAAATGCGCGTAAAACATCTTTTTATTAAATATTTGCGGTTTTCCTATGCATAACTTTACAATTGTATAGCAGTTCAGTAGCAATTTTGTATATATTTTATTTTCCCATCAAATGGTGACATCCCTATTTAATATATTTGTTCAAACGCTATTTATAGACATTTTGAATTCGGTTAGTCCCCATTGCAGTCAATAGCACCACATTATCGTTTTTCATGTTGTGCGAAAATAAGGAGTCTTTTTTATGTTTCGCAGTTCGTTAAATTTCACTAACAGTTTGAGAAAACTTAGTGCAATAAAGAATGTTAGAAAAAACATTGCTTAGCTTTTATAAACAAATAGACAAACTTTAAAACGGTACTGTTGATAGATAAAGCTGATAGCCCAGCTACTTAACGTTTTATTTTTAAATTAAAATGATTCATTTAATAAATTTAAATATTGTAAAGTATTTATTAACGAAATACGCAAAAACTTTTAACCCTAGAATCATAACGACATTTTTTTATACGTTAATACTAACGCCACTTGAATTTTACGTAATGCAGAATCTTCTCCTAAAAAGCCTAAATTAATGCTATTTTTATGTCCCATTTCTTTTTTTTTTCATGCTGTTTATTTATTATTAAAAATAACCTTAAATATATATATACATATATAATACATTTTAAAGAGCAAGAAAACCGCCAACACTTCAAGAAAAATTTTTATTTGGCGCTCACTGCATATTGCCGTTTTGTATGTAAAATGTACGTGTAGTCTTTTTTAGAACACACACTCAAAGCACTTTTAAAACTGAGAATGCATTGTTTTTAATTTCGTGCCTGTTAAACAGCCTGTTCATCGATTTTGAAAGTTAACGTTCGCATAGAAAATTACATTTAAAACAAAAACAAATTTTAAAATTTTGTTTTTTTTAATTTCAAAAGATTTTGTTATTCGTGCTTAATTCCCAGTTTTTATTACTGATAAAAACACTTTTGTTTTTTTTTATAAAAAAAAATTTATAAAAAAGCTGTAAAGAATCAGACAACTTACAGGAACAAATCGCAAAGTTGGCTGAAATGCGTTAAAAATTGCAAAATTTGAAACAGACCCAAACACTAATTTCAGTTTGCTCAATCGAAATGCAGAAGACCAAAAATGCTTAAGTAATCCACTTTCGAGACGATTCGGATTCTAGAACACACCTTATTAATAGTTTCGTGTGTTTTTTTGTGGAAATATGGTCAACCCATGATTGGATAAATGTTAACAACAAAATACATTACAAAGAAATTTTAATACAATTTATTGATTGTAAAAAATGTTATATAATATGGAAATGTTATATAATATAGCGTCTAAGGTATTTATTCAAGTCACATTAATACCTGAAATTTACGCACTTATTGTGTCTCATTTGACGAATTTACGCAACGAATTCTTGCCGACGAATTCGTCGTACTATGCGAAGTTCGTCGCTCGTCCCAGTTGTGTTTATACCATATACCATAATGGTATATTTTCTTTGTAATTTTTTTGTTTGTTAACATTTATTAAATCATAGGTTGAGTATATTTCAACAAAAAAAAAAAAAAACATAAAAACTATCAATTGGGTGTGTATATAGAATCCAAATCCACTCGAAAGTGGATTACTTAAGCATTTTTGGTGTTCTGCATTTTGATTAAGAAAATTCAAATTAGTTTTTCAGCCATGTTCGCGATTTGTTGCTGTAACTTGTCCGATTCTTTACAGCTTTAACGACTTATAATAAATAATATGAAGACTTTGCTATCTATCATGCCGCTTTTAGCAAATTTTTGAGAATATCCGCTAATTTAGCAATTTTTAACGACGTATTACCATTCCTTATAGTCTAAAGGTACGGTCACATATGGCAAACAATTGTCAAATTTTGTTTGCCGGCATTTTTAAAAAATTTGTTTAAAAAATTAAAAATTTTATTTGCTGGTCACACTGCGCACATTTATTTGCCCATTTTTGTTTGTTCAAACAGATATTAAAAAGCTTCAAATAAAATATGGGAAAACATGTTTGCCCTGTGTTCACATATAAAAATATTTGCCTAAAAATAAATATTTGAACAAATTGTCAAAAATAAAAAATTAAATCAATAAAATTACTTTTTATTAAAACTAAAAATTAACATTTTGATGCAAAATATTGAAACTTTTATGGTTTTATGGTACAGAAGAGCGAGAACAGCAGTTTTAAAAGTAAAGAGGATTAAGATAACAAATAAAGGGATAAAGGCAATTTGGCGAAGTAATTTCAATCTCTTATAAAGGGTGGTTAAATTGTAAGGGACGATGTTGAATGTGAACCACACCTAAACGCCAAGTTTTTTTCCGAATTTTATTCGACATTTTTTCAATTTCAGACTAACTCAATTTGAATCATGGAAAGATACACAATCGAGCTACGCGTTAAAGTTATTCAGGCTTATTATGAAAATAGGAAATCAAATCGAAATGCATATCGTGCAATTTTCGAAGAAAATCATCTTCAGTGGATTCGTCAATAAGCAGAATTGCCGCATATGGGCGAATGATAATCCAAGAGTGATTGTCGAAAAACCAATGCACCCACAAAAAGTGACCGTTTTGTGCGGTTTATTGGCTGGCGGCATCATCGGGCCGAATTTTTTCCCAAATGAGGCCGGTCAGGCAGTTACTGTGAATGGTGTTCGCTATCGTGAGATGATAACGAACTTTTTATGGCCCGAATTGGAAGATATGGATGTGGACGATATGTGGTTTCAACAGGACGTTGCCACTTGCCACACAGCTAACGAAACAATGGCTCTTTTGCGCAACAAATTCAATGGCCGTGTTATCTCACGTAATGGCGATGTCAATTGGCCGCCAAGATCATGTGATTTGACACCGTTGGACTTTTTTCTTTGGGGTTATTTGAAAGAAAAGGTGTACGTCGATAAGCCAGCAACAATTCAAGCACATTAACGGCATAGAACCTCCATTATGCCTCAGGGTCATCGAAAATTTGGACCATCGGATGGAGGTGTGCCGCCGTGGTTGCGGCGCCCATTTGGCCGATATTTTGTTCCATACATAATTGAGTAGTATCAATATATCATAATAAAATAAAATTACAATAATTTCCTAAATAGTTTGTGTTTTATTCAAAATCAACATCGTGCCTTGAAATTTTAACCACCCTTTACAACTAAATTAAACTAAATTATGAAACTAAAGCATTATTCGATACGGTTTTAGACGCAAGCAATAAAGTGTTTTTAGACAGTGGATCTATTTTAAATTATAGACCGATCTTCACGAAATTTAGTTATATGATTTCTAGGCATATAAATTGAGTTAGTACAAAATTTAACTATAAAAGGTGCATTCCGCCACAAATTATGTTGGTTTTTGTAACAGAAATATCGATTTTTTCGGGAGGTTGTTTCACATTTCGGTCCATAACTCTTCTCTACTGAACCAAAAGTTCTGAATTTCAATCCAAGCTGCTTGGAAGAACTTGAACGAACTTGCCACTAAATTTTTAATTTTTCGTCAGCATCCTTTTCTTAATCGATGTAACAATGTCTTTCCGTCCGGCCAGCTGTCCATGTTAACCTTATTCGCAAAGTACATGTCGCAATTTTTGTGATAATCGGGTGTGTTCTAGATTCCGAATTCACTCAAAAGTGGATTACTTCAGCATTTTTTGTGTTCTGCAAGTCACCGCCACATGTTTTTATTCGTTTTCAATTAGAGTAGTAAGGGGTTAGTGAAACGAATCGACTTTTATTCTTATATGTGAGAACATTTTTAGCAAAGACATAATTTTGGTTTTTAATTTAAAATGTTCTTTATTCATTTAAACATTGCGAATTTTTGCAACCTTTTACTGATTTAACAATTTTTACAGAATTTTTGCTATTTCTTATAGGGACTTTTAATTAATGTTATGGCTTGTTTGAAATATTAAAATTTTTTGCGAATTTTCGCTATTTTTGTAAATTTTTTTTTTTGTTTTTTTCCGACATATTGTTTTAAAACCATTTAGCCATCTCAATAAATTTTTATGTTTGTTTCCAAGTTTGCAATTTTTCGTGAATTTTCGCGATAGATGCAATTGTTTGCAGCTTTAAAAATTTTTAATAAATATTAAACTTTGCTTTCATGTTGCCATTGGCAAATTATTGCAAATATCCGCTAATTTAGCCATTCTTATCGAATTTTTGCCATTCCTTATAGTTTTAGGGTCTTTTAATCAATTTTATGGGTTCTTTGAAAAATTAAAAAATTTTCGCTATTTATGCCAACTTTTTTAATGTTATTATCGGATATTTTGATTTTTTAACTGGTTTAGCGATTTCAAATAAATTGTTGCGTTTGTTTCAATTTTTGAATTTTTGCGTATTTTAGCCATGTTCGCGATATAAGCGATTTTTATCTGTAAGTATTGTGATTCTTTACAGCTTTAACGATTTGTAAACAATATTAGACATTGATATTATGCCGCTGTTAGCAAATTTTAGCGAATTTCCGCTAATTCAGCAATTTGTACCGAATTTTTCCCACTCCTTATAGTTTTAGAGACTTTTAATCAATTTTGTGGCTTAATTGAAATATTAAAAGTTTTCGCGAATTTTCGCCATTTTTGCAAATTTTGGCCAAGTTTGCATTATAAGCGATTTTTCCCTGTGATTCTTTACAGCTTTTACTATTTAGCTGCGATTAGCTGTCCCTGTCCCAATTTATTCGTCGTTCGTCTGCGTAAGAAATAGATAGATAAACCTATCGCAGTGTTCGTTACGCAGGACGAATTTCGCAATGTGTGTGTGTATTTTCATGCATACCAATGTGGTATATTTCTGACGACGAATATTCGTTGCGAATAATTCGTCGTTCGTCCCAGTTGTGTTCATACCATTATTCATAATTTACATACTATTATATGCGTAAATTTTTTTTAAGCACACGTTTTTTACAAAAAAAATATACATATATATTGTGCGTTGTAGAATACTTTTTTAATGTCATAATTTATATGGTCACCTTATTTGAATGGCTGTCATTCTTAAGTTTATTTTACATGGTTTTAAATAGAAACAAAAGAATAAATGAACACTCTTAACTGAGAATTGATTATTGATCCCAATCAGCGTTACCGTTGGCGCCACTCAAGTGGCAATTTGCCACTTTTTCGACTGCTTGGATACTATTTGGCCACTTTTACAAAATTCACCCAAATGTGGTACTTTTTGCGATTCTTGCCACTTTTTTGATACTTTTTACGCTAGGAAAATATACTTTTTTTCTTTCTGTTTTATTATAACCCCCAGCTTTAATATATGTAAAACTGTTTTAATATATGTGAGCAAGTTTATATAAAATTTTTTTCTTGTCATGCGTGGTTAGCTGAAAATTGGTTTAATGAACTTTCTATTAACCTGTTTTATTTATTATGAATAAGGGCAACGATATCTCACATATCGATGGTTTTCGTCCGCAACCTCGTAACCAGGGCTGTGGAGTCGGAGTCGGAGTTGAAGAGTCGGAGTTGAGGTTTTTGTACCGGAGTCGGAGTCGAAGTACCCTCAAAAACTAGCGACTCCGACTTTTTTGCATTAAAATTTTTCCAATATTTTTCAAAATAAAAAATTTTAATGACCAATATCTCCAATTCTTTTTAAATATGAATTCATATTATCAAAGTTATTTACGGGAATACAAAATTTATCATTAATACGATTTCCGTATGACGTGCTAAATTCCCAATTTTTCATATTTGATAAATACACTGAAATTTATTGTTGCGGGAAAGCTAGCTTCTATGCGCATTTCACTGGTTGCTTAGGCCAGCTCATCAGGAAACCTATTCCTAAGATTTTAGAAAAGCTAAAAATATTATACGAATAAAATCCTTAAGCGAATAAGAATTTTAAACACTCAAAGTCTTACTTGTAAGTAACAATATCAAAGCTTAAACAAAACACCAACAATAAAATTCATATTTAAATATAATTTTTCTTATAATTTTTTTTTAATTTGACATAAAAAAACAAATTTTAAACATAAATTGATATTTAAATAAATTAGTGAAATTGGCCATAAGAGGGTCTGCTTTTTGAAATTGTGAAGTCAGAAAATAAGGACCAGTATACTTTTCATATCAAAAATTAAAAAATTGAGATAACATCTTATTTTGACAATTTATAAGAATGGTTATATAGATTGTATCGATGCATGTCCTTTTCTATATTTTAATGTGACTTCAAATTTCTGTAACAAAAACCAGCGGGTTCACTATTTGAATTTCGCCAAGATATCGTTAATGAAATAGAGCCGAATTAAGGAATTTAAAAATTAAATTTTGTAAAGATGTTGTTTTTTATTTATCGTATATTAACAAATATTGTTGTAGCCATGTTCATGAAAAGGAATTGCGTGCTCGTTGAATGCAGACTCTTTTAACTCGGCATACGGTTTTTTTTTTAACATAAATAATTGTATATTTATAATATCATATTATTTTTTTAAAAAAATAATATAAGATCAGCGAATGAATGGACGCTTTAAAATAATTTTTAAATTAGTGAACATAATATTTATAATACAAATATTAAAAATTACAAATAACAAAAATATATGTATGTACACACATACATATACATACATACATTTTAAGCAAAAACATTTCTTGTTTTTCTTTATTCTTTTTTTTTATTCTCGGGGTTTTTAAACAACAAATAAAAAGAAGAGCACAATTAAACAAACAGTAATATATAAAAAAAACTCTTATGAATGCTAATAATGCAAAAACAATAAAACATAATGAAAGAAATGCGTATGTTACAGTGAGTGTTGACGAAACAAAAGTAGAAACAAAAAAAAGAATCGATGATAGCAATTACTTAACGGCTAAACCTATTACTCGAACGCGTTCGCTCTCACCCTCTTTATTTACAAATGCGGTCGATCGTAATACAATAACAAGTTTGTTAACTGCAAGCGCTGCCGCAGAGCCAAAAAAAACTTTAATAAGTGATGATACGGTTAACCCCAAAACGGCCGCTATGGACAACTCAGTAACTCAAGTAAAAACTTCTCAAAAGCCTACAGTACAAGTTGGTATGGACAGGTACATAACAGTGCTCAAACGGGGACGCAGCCCTACCTCTGCAGCAGTTGCTTCGGCCTCAAAAGTACCAACTTTTGATAAAACAAATTCTCAAAATCGTTTTGCGATTCTGGAGGATGAATCCTCTGAAGCACCAAACGTCATTAAATCGTCCAAGCCTCCCCCGATATATCTTAGGGAACAAAATTCAAATGAGCTCATAAAGAGTTTGATATCTGTGATAGGTGAAAATTCGTTTTACGTAGCGGCTATCAAGCGTGGTAGTATAAACGAGACAAAAATTCAAGTCAATCATGAGAATGATTTTCGAAAAATAATAAACAACTTTGAGGCACTAAAAAAAAACTTTTATACATACCAACTGAAAAGCAGTAAAGGTCTTCAGGTAGTGATTAAGGGTATTGACTCATGTGTGGACCCAGAAGAGGTAAAAACATTCCTAGAAGAAAAAGGCTTCAAGGTAAAACATGTATTAAACATTAAAAATAGAGAAAAAATTCCCCAACCACTTTTTCGAGTGGAGTTTGAACCCGGCGACGTTAAGCTTAAAAAAAATGAAACGCATCCCATCTATGATTTAAAATACATTCTGTACAGAAAAGTAACTATAGAGGAGCCGCACAAGAGAGGTGGTCCCGTTCAATGTTTGAACTGCCAAGAATTTGGCCATACTAAGGCATACTGCTACTTACCCCCTGTTTGCGTAGTATGTGGTGAGCTACACGGTACAGTTCTTTGCGATAAATCTAAAAATGACCCCAACGTTAAAAAATGTAGCAATTGTGGCGGTAATCACACAGCCAATTATAGAGGATGCCCTGTATACACTATCGTAAAGCAGTCGGTTGGACTGAAAACTAATTCCCCTCAAATGCAGGTAACAAATCAGCTAAACACTAATGACATTCAGGCTCCACAGCCTAGTAATAACAGAACCTCCTACGCTAACATTCTAAAATCAAACCATGTGCCAATGCAAGGTGCTTCGCCAATTAATGAAGAAACTCCAGTTTCTAATTTAAGTCGTCTTGAAAAAACCATGGAAACATTAGTGCAAACAGTTAATAATTTTACGAACACAATGGGTAATATGATGCAGGAAATTCTAAGAATGCAATCGATGTTATTGCAAGCTGTACTTAACAAGCCATGAACTGTTTGAAAATCTGTTTTTGGAACGCAAACGGCATCCGCCAACATAAAAATGAATTAGAATACTTTCTAAAAAATAAACAAATTGATGTCATGTTGGTTTCTGAAACTCACTTGACCTCAAGAAATACGTTTAAAATCAATGGTTATATACTATATGATACTAAGGACCCTCGAGATAGAGCTTGTGGAGGCTCTGCCATTTTGATAAAAGCCCGAATCAAACACTACTTAATGTTTGATCATTGTGAAGATTATCTGCAAGCAACGACTATTTGTGTTGAAGAGCTTAATCGAAACTTAGTAATTTCTTCTTTATACTCTCCACCTAGATTTGCCATATCAGAAAGCCAATATTATAAATATTTTAAATCATTAGGACCCTGTTTCCTCGCCGCTGGCGATTATAACGCTAAACATACCTTCTGGGGGTCACGACTTATAACACCAAAAGGTCGTGTTTTGTTTAACACAATCTCTAAAATGGGTTTAAACGTGGTCGCGAGCGGACAACCAACATATTGGCCTACTGATCAGCAAAAAATTCCAGATGTTATCGACTTTGGCGTGGTTAAAAACATCCCCACAGAAACGATTCATGTTGAAGCTTCCTTAGAATTATCATCCGACCACACACCTACAATTGTTACTATATCGAACCCAAATCGAATTGTATCTCCGTCATGTTACTTAGCGACGTCAGCCACACAAATAAATTGGTTAAAATATAAAAAATTTCTCAGTGCCCATTGCCTAGAAAATATTCCGCTTAGTACACCGGAGAATGTGGATCTCTCTATTGTTAACTTTGACAGTTATCTTAAACTAGCTGTTCAACATTCCAGCGTTACCCCCAAAAAAATTAAAAATAATAAAATATATTCTTCAGATGTCGAGCGGCTCTTGACTGAAAAAAGGAGAGTTCGAAGAGAGTGGCAGCTGTACAGATCCCCGCAACTTAAGAATTTATTAAAAGAGTGCACAAAAAGGCTAAGAAAGTTACTGCAGACTCAGAAAACGGCTTCTCTAGAAAAATATCTTAAGGAACTTGATGCAACTCCACAATCTGACTACTCATTATGGCGTGCAGCTAGAAATCTAAAAAGGCCAGTTATATCTAAGCCACCATTAAGAAACTTGAATGGTAGTTGGGCAAGAAACGATATTGAAAAAGGAAATCTGTTTGTAAGTCACTTGAAAAACGTATTTACACCAAATATATCCCACAATATTGCGGTAGAGTTACCACCTGCTGCTGCTAGAGCAGCTATTCCCCTCAGATTTGAGATAAGAGAAATCGAACAGGCTATTTGTGACTTAAACACTAAGAAGGCACCTGGTATTGATAAAATCAGTAATAAAATGCTTTTAGAGCTACCTCGCACAGCAAAGAAAATTATTCTTTTTATTTTTAATGCTATTTTACGCCTTGAATACTATCCTCAAAAATGGAAGGTTTCCTAAGTTACCATGATACCAAAGCCAGGTAAAGATCATACAAAAGTTGAGTCATATAGGCCAATTAGCTTATTATCAAATATGTCAAAGCTGTTTGAGAAATTATTAGTTTCAAAATTAACACCGATTTTAAGTGAAAATAGATGTATTCCAAACCATCAGTTCGGATTTAGAAGAAAACACAGCACAATCGAACAGACTCATCGAATAGTTAATGTCATAAGAAAAGCATTTGAAGAAAAAAAATATTGCTCAGCACTCTTCATCGATGTTTCGCAAGCTTTTGATAAAGTCTGGCATGAAGGCTTATTACATAAATTGAAGAAAAATTTACCAGCAAACACACACAAGCTGCTAGAAAGCTACTTAGTCGGTCGTCAATTTATTATTAAAGAAGGAAATTTCTTAAGTTCACCTAAGCCCATTGGCGCTGGAGTCCCACAAGGCAGCATCCTGGGCCCTCTATTATATTTAATTTATACTTCGGACATGCCAACAAGCAACTACACCCAAACTTCAACATTTGCAGACGATACAGCTTTTCTAAGCGTCCACGAAAACCGTTATGAAGCATCTCGTTACTTACAGCATCATATATTTCAACTAGAAATATGGTTAAGACAATGGAGGATAATGGCCAATGAGCAAAAATGCGTGCATATAACATTCACCTTGCGCCGGGAATCTTGCCCCCATATTACAATCAATAATCAAATAATTCCTCAACATTCGCATGTAAAATATCTCGGTATACATCTGGATCGGCGATTAACGTGGAAATGCCATATAGAGGCAAAATTAACTCAAATGAAACTAAAAGCCATTCAAATTCATTGGCTTATTGGTAGAAACTCTGTCCTTAGTCTCGACTGCAAACTTCTTCTTTACAACTCCATCTTAAAGCCAATCTGGTGCTATGGTATTCAGTTATGGGGCACTGCCTCGGCCTCTAATATAGAAAAAATTCAAAGACGCCAAAATAAAATTCTTCGAATAATCACAGCTGCCCCTTGGTATGTAAAAAACTCAAATATTCACAAGGATCTCAATGTTCCATTAGTCAAAACTACTATAACAAAAAATGCAGTAAAATATTTAAAAAGGCTTGAACAACATCCAAATCCACTAGCTCGAAATATTTTAAATCATGGCGGCCACACTCGCTTAAGAAGAAGAGACACTGCAGCACTTATCCCATTAGATGAGCGATAAACACCTATATAAGTGAACAGAACCCGTGATGAAGAAAATTTTTGTCTGGCACTGGCAGGACAAAAAATAACGTATTAGGTTAAGATTTGATTAATTATTGTTAGTTCATATTTATTATATGAAGATTCAATAAATAAATAATGAGAAAAAAAAAAAAAAAAAAAAAAAATGTTCATGAATATGACTTGAAATCAGCTGTAGCTCCTTTGGTGAAAGCATTAAGTGAAATACATTTTAAGTTCCAACCTTCAAGGTGAATTATAATAGAATAAAAGGAAAAGGAACTCGGAAAAATACATGATATTGTTCCAGATATAATTCCCATCAATGTGGGGGTTAACCCGAAAAATGATTTGAGAATACTTGTATATACTCACTTTAGGGAAAATTGGAGAGATAATAAAGACTTGCAATTTCAAATTTCGGTCTTGGACAATAATAATATTTAATTATAAACGGAAAAATGCAATGGCGAGTTCTTGATGCCTTTAACGTCTAAGCCAATTGGACGTGGTGTTGTTTTCAATTTTTCTATCTCGAAAGCTACATTAGAAAGGACTTATGGAAATTCACACATCTATAAATTCCAACAGTATAAAAAACGTTTTTTGAAAAATATGTGAATTGGTGTAGTTTATCTCTCCCCTACAGAACTATTATTACATTTATTAGCACTGTTTGCATAATATTAATAAATTAATATAACCTTTAAAATATACTAAAATTCAATGATCCCATACAGATTGAAGCAAAACTCGTTTCTTTCGAAAGTTCGTAACAAAACTCGTTCGTTCCATAATTAAATCCATTATTTTTCTATATTTCAGTTGGTTTAAATTTCTAAACTGTTGAGTTATAAAGGTTCGGTCACATATGGCAAACAATTGTCAAATTTTGTTTGCCGGCATTTTTAAAAAATTTGTTTAAGAAAATAAAAATTTTATTTGCTGGTCACACTGCGCACATTTATTTGCCCATTTTTGTTTGTTCAAACAGATATTCAATAGCTTCAAATAAAAAATGGGAAAACATGTTTGTCCTGTGTTCACATATAAAAATATTTGCCTAAAAATAAATAGTTGAACAAATTGTCAAAAATAAAAAATTAAATCAATAAAATTATTTTTATTAAAACTAAAAATTAACATTTTGATGCAAAATATTGAAACTTTTATGGTTTTATGGTACAGAAGAGCGAGAACAGCAGTTTTAAAAGTAAAGAGGATTAAGATAACAAATAAAGGGATAAAGGCAATTTGGCGAAGTACCTAATTTCAATCTCTTATACAACTAAATTAAACTAAATTATGAAACTTAAGCATTATTCTATACGGTTTTAGACAGTGTTTTTAGACAGTGGATCTATTGTAAATTCTAGACCGATCTTCACGAAATTTAGTTATATGATTTCTAGGCATATAAATTGAGTTAGTACAAAATTTAACGATAAAAGGTGCATTCCGCCACAAATTATGTTGGTTTTTGTAACAGAAATATCGATTTTTTCGGGAGGTTGTTTCACATTTCGGTCCATAACTCTTCTCTACTGAACCAAAAGTTCTGAATTTCAATCCAAACTGCTTGGAAGAACTTGAACGAACTTGCCACTAAATTTTTAATTTTTCGTCAGCATCCTTTTCTTAATCGATGTAACAATGTCTTTCCGTCCGGCCAGCTGTCCATGTTAACCTTAATCGCAAAGTACATGTCGCAATTTTTGAGATAATCGGGTGTTTTCTAGATTCCAAATTCACTCAAAAGTGGATAACTTCAGCATTTTTTGTATTCTGCTATTCACCTCCACATGTTTTTATTCGTTTTCAATTAGAGTAGTAAAGGGTTAGTGAAAAGAATCGAATTTTGGTTTTTAATTTAAAAAGTTTTTTATTCATTTAAACATTGCGAATTTTTGCAACCTTCCACTGATTAAACAATTTTTACAGAATTTTTGCCATTCCTTATAGGGACTTTTAATTAATGCTATGGCTTCTTTGAAATATTAAAATTTTTTGCGAATTTTCGCTATTTTTGTAAATTTTTTTTTTTTGTTTTTTTCCGACATATTGTTTTATAACCATTTAGCCATCTCAATAAATTTTTGGGTTTGTTTCCAAGTTTGCAATTTTTCGTGAATTTTCGCGATAGATGCAATTGTTTGCAGCTTTAACAATTTTTAACAAATATTAAACTTTTCTTTCATGTTGCCATTGGCAAATTATTGCAAATATCCGGTAATTTAGCCATTTTTATCGAATTTTTGCCATTCCTTATAGTTTTAGGGACTTTTAATCAATTTAATGCCTTGTTTGAAATATTAAAAATGATCGCTATTTTTGCAAATTTTTAGCGAATTTCG
The DNA here is from genome assembly GCA_963931875.1 of Pollenia griseotomentosa. Taxonomy (NCBI): domain Eukaryota; kingdom Metazoa; phylum Arthropoda; class Insecta; order Diptera; family Polleniidae; genus Pollenia; species Pollenia griseotomentosa. The sequence goes on from OZ007562.1 coordinate 132,355,284, forward strand.
CGTATCTTTGTAGATCTTTTCAGCAATCGTCACCATTATTAAGATAGCCCCATATAAAAACCGTAGTCACCTATTTTACTGGGCACTATCAAAGAAAATATCATTAAATCTTTTATTTTTTTTTGAACAAGAACTTCGAATACACAAAACCTTCGGATTTCAGAACACCAATTTCTGAATTATGCGGATTCAAAAAAATTTTTCAGAACACCAATTTCTGAATTGTGCGGATTCAAAAAATTTTTCGTTTTCAATACGAGTCGATACCTAGAATACACGTGATATTAATGAAATTCGGTGTTACGTTTTAATTGTCATAAGAGGTGGAAAGAATCGATCAATAATTTCACATAGCCTAAAAACTTATTTCTGGAGAAGAGTCCTTGTGCCCATAGACAATCTATTATCCCCTTACCAAATGTTATTGTAATCGATCCATATTTTACCAAGGCTCTTATAGAAATACCACTTCTGTTAATATCTTTTAATGTCATAATAATCTTAAAAATGTTGGTTTTGGCAATAATTTATATAATAGCTTGTATGTCGTGTCAACATTTTGTCTTGGTAGGCCAAGAATTGGTTCGAGGTTACTTTCTACAATCACTTCAAGACGAAAAAATCTCATAAAGATTTCGATGTCGGTAAATTATTCGGCACAAATTATATACATCTTAAATTCATTATATAATTGTATTTTGGCAAGTCCATGATTGTGCACTGACTCCAAACTGGAACACTCTCGAAAATTGATCTATTTATAAAGGTACGCCATGCTTGCAATGCATAATTCGTAACATAGGCTCTTATGTTATACCCATTTTAAATAAATTACCTATTTACTTAAGAAAAATGTATTTTGTAACATCTTGAATCCTACTTACCGCGGCAACTCTTTGCTAAAAACAGAACACAGGAACATTTTTTTACATATGTAAATAAGTTTTTTCGTCATTAAAAAATTATTTAATTTTGTTAATTTTTTCAATTTTATTCAATAATTTTTATTTTAAAGCTTTTTATTTGCCGCTGTTTGGTCTTACAAGATTTTTGTAAGAACAAATATTTATTTGCCTTAAAACGAGGAACATATTTGACGTTAAATAGACACATAAGATGAATTTCATGTAAAAATCGAGATGCATTGAACCCGACCCCCTCAGATATCGATGAAATTTTGTTCATAGCTAAATTTGATCAATACAAACAAACTCTCATTTTTAGAAATGACTGTTTTGCGATTTTTTGGGCGTGACACAGTGGGAACGTTTTCGAAAAAACGCGAAAATGGTCGAAAAGAGCTCCATTTAAACTACAATAACTCAGAATCGGCTAAACCGATTTCCATGATCTTGGTATCATTAAAAAGATATTTTAAAGATTTATGACACGTTTAAAAAAAAAGAAATACACTGTAAAAAAATTTATAACAAAAAAAAATTTTAACTGACGAAAAAACCAAAAAGATCAAGGGTTTTTTTACAGTGTATTAATTTTTTAGAAAGGTTTATCCCTCATCTATACCATATCAAAAAATAAAAATGGGTTCTTTTTTAGTTTTTTTTATATAATTTTTTAAGTAGTGTCACTTCTAGTAATTGCCCTTATATTTTATAACAAAAAAAATTTTAGGTAACGAAAAACCAAAAAAGATCAAGGATTTTTTACAGTGTATTACTTTTTTATCCTACATATCCAAAAAGTAAAATGGGTTCTTTTTTTATTTTTTTTTTTTTTAAAAATTTTTTAAGTAGTGTCACTTCTAGTAATTGCCCTTATATTTTATAAAAAAAAAAAAATTTAGGTAACGAAAAACCAAAAAAGATCAAGGATTTTTTACAGTGTATTACTTTTTTAGACAGGTATTTCCTTCACCTATAACATATTCAAAAAGTAAAATGGGTTCTTTTTTATTTTTTTTTTTTTTAAATAATTTTTTAAGTAGTGTCACTTCTAGTAATTGCCCTTATATTTTATAAAAAAAAAAAATTTAGGTAACGAAAAACCAAAAAAGATCAAGGATTTTTTACAGTGTATTACTTTTTTAGAAAGGTATTTCCTTCACCTATAACATATCCAAAAAGTAAAATGGGTTCTTTTTTATTTTTTTTTAAAATAATTTTTTAAGTAGTGTCACTTCTAGTAATTGCACTTATATTTAAAAAAAAAATTTAGGTAACGAAAAACCAAAAAAGATCAAGGATTTTTTACAGTGTATTACTTTTTTAGACAGGTATTTCCTTCACCTATAACATATCCAAAAAGTAAAATGGGTTCTTTTTTATTTTTTTTTTAAATAATTTTTTAAGTAGTGTCACTTCTAGTAATTGCGAAACTTGCCGCAATACACTGAGAAAAGCGCGCAGTCGTAATGAATCCAACGTGGAGCAGAATGAAGTCTCAAATTATTTACCAACAACGCCCAGCGATGAAGTTAGCGAAGAATTGAATGAACTTCCAACTTGTAATGCAAACATCGAAAGGACGGAAGTCATTGAAAATATAAATGATCATATTATTCCTCATCTACCAAACCAAATGTCGCCTCTTAAAAAGAAATATATGAAACAAGATGCATACAGAAATAGAAAATCACTGCAAATTTTCGAAAATATAGCAGATTCACTTGGAGCTGATCCATTATCTGATTTGTCAGCGCAACTTGAAAACGTCAAAGCCATTTACGAAGAAATTTTGGAAAACATCAAATATCAAATAGAGAACAGCTCAAATCTTTTGGAAAAGCAAAAACTTTTATCTCTCTTACCAATCAATATGAGTCACGCAGAAATTAAAGATCGTTTTGGGGATGATATATCTCACGATTGTATCAAAAAAAGTAAAGATATCCAAAGGAATAAAACGAAGTCTGCAGATATCAATCTTTTTAAAATGAGCAGACGTAGTTTACCAACCGAAACTCTAAGCACAGTCAAGTTATTTTATGAAGATGATGAAATTAGCCGAATGATGCCTGGATCGCAAGATTCAATTACTGTTAAACAAGGAAACTTACGTGAAAAAGTTCAAAAAAGACTTAAGACCCAATAATTATAATGTCTAATGAAGATATAAACTATTTCGAATTAGTTTCAGAGTTTAAAGATATTATAACTGAACCAGATGCATTTATTAATGAATTTAAATTTCAAGAGAGTAAAGTAAATGATTCGAATTATGAACACATATTTAAAATTTCTAATGCTGAAGATTTTTGGCGTGAAATAGGAACATTGAAAAAAAGATTTGATGAATATACCTATATATGTATATATATTCAAACTTGTACAAATTGATCTCTCACATTTTTACATTGTCACATAGTAGTGCTTCTGCTGGGCGCGTTTTTACTAAGTTAGCTTTAATCAAAAATAAAGTAAAAATATGTAAGCTAAAGACATTTTACGAAAGTATGGAAGTCGTTTTAATTGTAAAATTTGTATGAAACTGACCATTAATAAATATATAGCACAGGACGACATTGAAAAAGTTGTTTAACCATTCCAACTGGTTCTTATGTTTTTGGAATGCTCAAGACGAATATGAACACAGTTTTCTCCCATCAAGTCACATTTATCAGATACACCAATTGTTGTAATTTCGGAAGATGTTTTTTGCCACAATGAATAACAAAATCCAGTTTTATAGTTTTGTTTTATAAACCTGATTACAAAAGTTTGAAGCAAAAATTGACGAAATTGGATAAAAACTAAATATGCTTTAGTAAAGAAATTAAAACACTAGCACTTAAATTTAGTAGCATGTATGCATGCTGTGCATTTATTTGTATTAAAGTGTATTGCCCCTTTTTTTAAAAAAATCCACTTTTTGGTGCCACTTTTTTTGTAGATTTTTTGGTACTATTTGAAAATATCCGACGGTTACACTGATCCCAATACACTACATGCATTTTGTTTGAAAATATGCTGTGATTGTGTTTAGAAAAAAATGTTCGTCACTACACCAAAAAAAAACTAACAAAAAAAATTCTGATTCGTTTTATACAATTTTATACACTTTTGGGGTATATTTGGTTAATTTAAATAGTTTATGGTTTAACATTGGTACAATAAATATAACTATTTAAAGTATTGCCTATCTGAAGCTGTGAACTGGGGCCTATTCCACAAAACAACTTTTCAGTAAAAAGCTTTTCATTTATCAAATTTTTCTTCAATTTGCAAAACGTTATGTTCCTCAGAACTATAAATTTTGATAAGTGATAAGTTGAAATTTCCCAGTAAAAGCTTCGCTTACTTTTTCAAAATGAATAGCTTCTTTAACTCATTATTTAGTAGCTTTCTTCTATAACTACATGTATAACAACTTCTATAACTACTTTTTTTTGGATGTATTAAAGTAAAAAAATAATGACTTGCTTTTGAATGCGTTCATTTTGGGACATCCCTTGTAAAATTCATTGGTTCTTTCAGTAGAATTGTAAGTAGTGCTCTTATGTTTTTCTGATTACTCAACACATTATTTTGTAGGCGAAGTTTTTACTGGGTTATAAATGTGAATTGAAAAGTCCTTTAAATTTTTATGTTCTCTTTGCAATTTCTGTTTTACATACGTTCACTTGTGCAAAGTAAATGTTGAAAAGTGTTATTGGGAAAGACTTTGCAAATATTTGTAAATTCTATTTTTGCAAAGTCAAGAATTTGCAAGGTAAACGATTAACTTACAAATTCATTCAATTTGCAGCTTTGCACGTTGTTGCCAAAGCAACAGTTTGCAGAAAGTTTTATTTCAAAACACAGTGCTGTGGACCGATTCAGGCAAATTCAGTGAGTCTTATTCCATAATATCATGGACGACCACGTCAATTTTATCCATAATCAGGGCTGGGCAGTATTTGAAATACATGTAATTGAAATACGTATTTAAAATACAAATACGTATTTTGTATTTGCAAGTATTTTGGATTTTGTATTTTAAAAACATGTCCAGCAAGTATTTTGTGTTTTAAAAACATACAAAAAATAGAAGTATTTTGTATTTTAAATACATACAGATGTGTAAGTATTTTGTATTTTAAATAAAGACAAAGAATCCAAAGTCTTGCAATTTATACTCTGGAGGAAAATTACAAAAAACTTAAAATGACACCTGGAAATATCAGAAGTAGAAGCAACAGTAGAGAAGACGATGATTTTGTTGTTTTCGTAGACAGAATCTAGGACATCAAATTTGGAGTTGGAATTTGTCAGTTTCGTCAGTGACAAGGGCAAAGACATTATCACTCTTGACAGCTTTCCAAATATAAAAAGAGTATTCGTAGAATTTAATACAAGTTTGTGCTCATCAGGACCTGTAGAAAGATCATTTTCTTCAGCAGGTTTTATTTATTCTCCAACAAGAAACTGTTTGTCTGATGCTTCATTCAAAAATCTTACATTAACGAAAAGAAACAATTGTTTTGTTAATTAGTTTTATCTAATGAATTTTTTTGTTTGAATAAAAATGGTGTATTTTAAATTTTAAATACATACATGTACAAGACGTGGAAGTATTTTGTATTTGAAATACGTACAATAAATAGAAGTGTTTTGTATTTTAAATACATACAATAAATAGAAGCATTTGTATTTTAAATACATACAATAAATAGAAGTGTTTTGTATTTTGTATTTTAAATACATGACCAGCAAGTATTTTGTATTTTAAATGCCGCAAACCATGTATTTTGCCCAACACTGTCCATAATGCTGTTCTTCCCACCTGCGGACCCAGTTTTTCGGGCGATATGCCGCACTGCACAATATCACAATTAACAATTAATAGAACTTCCAACAAAATCAAATGATTGCTATGTGTAGGCAACAAATTGTCTAACTTACCAATATCCGAGTCTTCCACAGCCAAAACAAACTGTCTCTCGCATAGGTCCACTTTTTTTTGGGCCGACGCCAGTTGTACGGATTGGGCTCTTTTCAAAACTTCCTCAAAGGCAGCCTGTTTATCTAAATTATTAACCTTAAAAATTAAATATGTTCTAACATGGGTATTTTTTTTTTTTTATTATTATTTATTTAAATAATTTCAGTTTTTTACTTAAGCCTCTGCGCCTAATAGGTATTTTGGCGAGTTGGTAAATTGTTGCCTTACAAATATGTATTTTAATAAAAATAATTAACAAAGAAAAAAGTAAAAGGAAATTACTAACTAAATGCTATAAAAAAACTACTGAATATTTTATCAAATTTCTTTTTTTATTTGAAAGTACAGTCCTTCCGGTTAATAATGGAAAATAATTTCATTCAAATGGCTGCCTCGGCTGGCCATGCTGTAGCCTACACGATCGGTCCAATTTTAAAGCACATTATCGATTGTATGCAGCTGTATTTCACCAATGGCTTCACGAATATTGTCCTTTAAAGCGTCAATTTTGTATTTTGTATTTGTATTTATTATTTGCTTTTCTAACACAACAAGATACAATATCTTCTAAATTACAGCATTAGAATCAGATACGTTATAGGGCATGGTTTGCAGAAACAATTATTAAACTAAGCAATTAACATTATAAATAAACATTTAACATTTAAATTATTTATGATTTAAGAAATAAAAATAATTAAACATAAAATTTAAAACAAACTTATATCTAGGTCCTAAATGTTTTAGTTATTAGCAAAGTGAGTTATTAACAATTTTTTGAATTTTATTGCGTTGCGGGTAAGTTGTATATCAGTGGGAAGATGGTTCCAGAGGTATATTGTGGATATATAAAATTGGTTATAAGAAGCACTCTTGCGAAATCTAAAGGTGCGTATGCTATTGTTTCTTAAGGATGAGGTGAATGTTAACTTGTTGTAGAGATATTTAGGCTCTTTTGTTACTATAATTTTATGCAAAAAGATTAAACTTTTAAACTTAAGGTAGTCATCAAAGTGCATGCCAAAAACACGTTTGGAATATGGAGATACATGATCAAATCTCTGTAAGTCGAAAATGTAACGCGTGATGTTATTAAATGTTGTAACAAGCTTACGTTTGTCAGTGGCATTGCAAGCAGCAAAGACTTCACAGCAATACAAAAGTGTTGGTATTAAATACGATTTGGCTAGCATCATTCTTATCCTCTGTGGAGTAAAATGTTGACTACACCAAAGGCTTCTAATCATAGCGTATGTTCTGCCACATACTTGGTTAATATGATCCGACCAAGTAAGGGTACGATTAAAAGTAACACCCAAGTTTTTTACTGTATGTACTAGTTCGATTCGAGTACCATCAATATTAACATTAATGTCATTTATTATGTCAGTGTTAGACCTCGCACCGATTATAAGACATTTTGACTTGTTTGGATTTAGTCGTAATCCATTTGCGGAAGCCCATTGAGAAATCATGTACAGATCGTGGTTAAGTTTATTCACTACAGGACGAATTGATGTTCTGTATATACGAGTATTTTATTTGCAAGGGAAGATCATTAGCATACAACGAGTACAAGAGTGGACCAAGAATAGATCCCTGGGGAACACCTCTCAATGTACTCAAAGGCCTAGAAAAGGTACCATTGTTGGCAACTATCTGTGATCTATCACCTAGATATGAAGCAATTAATTTTGCAGCAGTTTCTGAAAAGTTAAACATTCTTGCAAGTTTCATGATTAACATCTTGTGTTCAACGGTGTCAAAGGCCTTTGAGTGGTCGAGTAGAATCAATAATGCTATCTTGCTATCATCCAAACTACTTCGGATGTTTTCAACAACTTCGGTTAAGGCTGTAGTACAGCTATGCTGAGGTCTAAATCCAGATTGACGGTCCGTTAAAAGATTATTATCAGATATGTGTTTGGAGATCTGCTTATGTAGGAGGCGTTCGAAAACTTTAGAAAGGTAGGGAAGAATGGCAATTGGCCTGTATTCCTTATCATCTTTAGGTATAGGAATAATTTTCGCACACTTCCACCCAGATGGAAAAGTACTTGTGGTGACTGCCATATTAAAAATGTAGTTTACATGACGAATTATCCATGGTAAAATAAGTCTAATAAAACGAGGTTGAATGTCATCAAGACCGACAGAATTGGACTTAACGGCAAAAACCCCTTCAGCAGTGTCTTCTAAGTTAAAACATTGAAAGCTAAGCTGGTTTACAGGACGAGTTAAAGCAATATCGTCATAAAAATCAAGTTGTACCGGTGGTTGTAGAATATTAGTAAATTTTTGATTCAATGCATTAACATCAATTAATCTTATATTAGCGCGTGTACCAACTATACTAATTTCACGAATTTGCTTCCATTTTTGTTTAGTGTTGACTGCGGTCTGAAATTTGTTACCATAGTAAAGTAGTTTATCATGTCTTATTTTAAATACAACTGCTCTTCTTGCCAAACGATAATGATTTAGTAAATCTTGTGTTCTGTAGCGTTTCCACTGATTATAAAGTAAGTCACGACGCTCTATTAACAGTTTAGTCTCTGATGTAAACCAAGGACTTATCCGACAATTTGTATTTCTATGTTTAAGGGGTACGTGTTTGTTAAATATAGGAAGAACAAGACCATTTAGATACTCGACTTGCGCACTCACAGACGAAAGGTAATATATTCCATCCCAATTGGCATACGAAAGATCTTCTTGGAGTGATGACATATTGATGTTTTTATAGTCACGAAAGGTAAATGTATGTTCTTGTCTTGCGACTTTAAATTTATAAGACAAGAATATAAGGTCATGCTTAGAAAAAACGGGTGCTGACAACTGTTCATAATGCATTATTTTACGATTATCAGCAACCAAGAAAAGGTCCAATAAGGAGGCATTCGTTGCTGTGAAATGTGTGGGTCTTATGCTATTTACTGGAAATAGGTTGAGAGACGTCATTACTGTAGAAAGATTTGATCCGGAATTAGACATTAAGTTGGCATTAAAGTCCACAGATATTATTATATTTGTGTAGGCAACAGATAATTGTTCCAACTCAGATACAATCGAATCCAATCTTATGTTATTACTGGGTCTGTATACACATTAGAGTGGCCATAGTGGAAATTTTTTTGAAAAGTTAAATTTTTCGCACTGAAAAATATGAGGTTGGGGATAAAAATAATTATGCATATTTTATTTTTTTTTTTTTTTAATTCCGAGTACCTCCGGGTTGAGCCCAAACTTTTATTACATTACCCATTTGTCACTATTTTTGTTCCTGTTTGTATTTAAATAACAAAAAAAATCTGACTTTATGTTCCCAACTGAATTTCTTCGATACCTTTAATTATTACCTACGGATAATCTTGCCCGGAATACCCAAAAACCAAAGTCCAAAAAAATAGGTGAATTTTTAAAATTTTTTTTATTGTTGATAACTTACTAATGAAGCCTTTTTGTTGGCTTATCCTCTTCGTCGTCGTCGAAATCTGTAATTAGTTTTTAGTAATTGCTCTTTCTGCCGGATCATTTACAACGGTTAAGTGTTGCCATATTCGTTTTGCGGTGCAGTATTTTTCTTGGTCCTTCCAAATTGCAGCTCATACGCTATAATTTGTGCTCATACGCATAAATATTTTTAATAGAAGGTATGAAAAACCACAAGCTCCAATTTTTAGGCAAATTTTGTGCTAGATCGTTTTCGTGAATTGGTAGTAAAAACCTAATGGAATTTTTGGTTTTATGTTTTTGTAAACATTTTACTAAAAGATCCAAAGCAGGTAGACCATTTTGTCTTATGTCGAAAAATACTTGCCAGTTTTTACATGTAAAAAAATAAGTTTGGTTGTTACCATTGAAGGAAATTAATAAAAACGCTTAACCTTGAAGTAATTTTTTATGATCAGTTGTTGCATCATATTATGTCAATGCATTGGTCGAAGGGTTATGGAAATTTCCAACCATTCTGATAAAAAAAACACATGCAATAACTGTTTAAAAATGTAACGGAATTTTGTGGTTTTATGACTTTTTACTAGAACATTCAAAACAGGTAGACTATTTTGTCTTTTTTCTTCAAAAATGTGAAAAATTTGCAGTTTTAAAGTAAAAGTGATAAGAGAAACAAGTGGGCAGTGAATAATAAGTTAAAACAAATTAAATAAAACAAAACAATATAAAGTTATAATGGCAAGCTCATCTAAGAAACTACGATCCGATAATGATATATTTTTGGTGGGAAAATGCGAAAGTGAACTGAAAGGCGCAAAGTTGCCTAATATGAAGCAAGTTCTTCAATTATTTTTTTTATAAAACCCGAGTGCAAAAACTCCCTGTGAAGGCAAGCATAAAAAATACAATGCATTCAACTCTTGAATTTTGGCAAAAAGCAAATATTCCCACAATGACCGAAATCAACTGCATGAAAAAATTTAAATTACTTTATGCCGAATGGAAAAATTTGTCCAAGAACAGATTTGGCAAATATGAAAAATATAGAAATGATGAGAACGAATTCTGTGAAAAGATAGAAAATTATATATTTGATATCGCAGCTGCAGATGCACTTGAAACGATGACTATTTAAGAGGACAAAGATTTCCTTCTGTTGCAAAGAGAAAAGGGTCGGCCAGGTTGTATGTCAGGCCAGGATTTGAAGCTGTCACGAAAACAAGAACGCAAAGCGAAGCTACTGAAAGAATCAGAAAAGCGCAAGCGAAAATATGAAGAAGAGTTACAAGAAGTTCTAGGTATTGGTCAATATAATGTCTTTTTTATTGTTATTTTTAATTATTCCTTTTGTTCAAAGATGAGGCTGCGTCTGATACAGATTCCTCAGAAATTATTATATACGAAGGTGTAGAAATGAACAATTCAGCTCCGGAAGTTGATTTTATGAAGGACCAACATCAAGGAATCCATCGATCCCGCGGAAAAATCCATTTCGTTGATGATCGAATCTTAGCAAGCATGAATAAATGCCGCATCAGTGATCGAGATGCAATGCATTTAACATCTGCTACAATTACAGCCGTCTTGCGGAAGTTGCAGGAAATGCAACCTGACTTAAACGACATAAAAGTGGAAGATTTCGTCTTTAACCGAACATCGTTTCAAACAATGCGAAAGGAATATCGGCGCAGACAAGCGAAACAGATCATAGATGAATTCAAGGTACATATTAATTAATTAAATATCTTGAAGGAAATTAACATAATATTTAATTTCAACATAGATTCCTGAAGTATTTGTCTTGCACTGGGACGGAAAAATGCTTCCAGATATGAAAGGCAAGGACAAAGTTGATCGATTGGCTCTCGTTATAACCGCAGAGAACGAAGAAAAACTCCTTGGCATTGCAAAACTTGAAGAATCTTGTGGTGAAAATATTGCTGAAGGCATTGAAAAATTCCTACGCAAATGGAAGATTGATAATTTAGTGCAAATTGTGGCTTTTGACACAACATCTACAAACACTGGTATTGAAAAAGGCTCAGCATATTTGCTTGAAAGTAAATTGGGTCGCGATTTACTTTTTCTACCTTGTCGCCATCATATCAGCGAATTGCTTATTAAAGCTGTGTTTGATTTAAATTTCGGAAAAACATCAGCACCAGAAGTCACTCTCTTTAATCGTTTTTCAAAAGACTGGAAAAATATGAATATCAATACTTTCAAGAGTGGAGTATTGGATGAAGCAGTGCAAAAAAACTTAACAGCAGCCGAAATAGAGACGCACAAGAACTTTTGTCTTGAGGCGTTGAAATCTCATTATGTGCGAGCCGATTATAAGGAGTTGTTGCAACTTTCGCTAATTTTTCTTGGTAAGGAAGTACCAAATTTTACGCAGTTGCGTTTGCCTGGCGCAACAATTCATGCAAGGTTTATGTCCAAAGCTATATACTGCTATAAGATTTTTTTGCTTCGCGAACAATTCAAGATGACATCCTCCGAGCTGAAAGGCATTCGAAACATTTGCATTTTCTTGACGCGAATTTATGTTTCGTATTGGTTCGGATGCGTTAACGCTGTATCTGCACCGCGTCAAGATTTACAATTTATTAAAGACGTTATTTCATATTTCGATCTAAATGTTTCAAATGCCTTATTGTCAAAATTCAAAAACCATTTATGGTATTTATCGGAAGAGGCGGTGGCTCTTGGATTTTTCGATGAAACTATATCTATTGAAGTGAAGCGGAAAATGGTTGAAGCTCTTGGCAATCATGTGGACGAAAATGACATAGTTATTCCAAAAAGATTAAACTTAACGCTGGAACAAGTGAAATCGTTTGAAAATAAGGATTTAAGTTCTTTCGTTACTCCTCGCACCAAGCGTTTTTTTCATCGTTTAGAAATCGATGTGACATTTTTTGAATTGGATCCATCGATTTGGAAGGACCAAGAAGAATACTGCACCGCAAAACGAATATGCCAACACTTAACCGTTGTAAATGACCCGGCAGAAAGAGCAATAAAACTAATAACAGATTTCAATCGGGCATTGACATACGACGAAGAGGATAAGCAGTATTTGCTTCAAGTTGTGGAGCACTACAGAAAAAACTTTTCATCCCACAATAAATCTTCATTAGTATAATATTATCAGCAATAAAAAAAAATTAAAAAAAAAATAAAAAAAAAAATTAAAAAATAAATTTTTTTTTTGGACCTTGGTTTTTGGGTATTCCGGGCAAGATTATCTGTAGTTTATCAGCAGACTATTGCGGCTCGTTGGAAAGGTAATAATTAAAGGTGTCGAAGAAATTCAGTTGGGAACATAAAGTCAGATTTTTTTTGTTATTTAAATACAAACAGGAACAAAAATAGTGACAAATGGGTAATGTAATAAAAGTATGGGCTCAACCCGGAGGTACTCGGAATTAAAAAAAAAAAAAAAAAAAATATGCATAATTATTGTTATCTCCAACCTCATATTTTTCAGTGCGAAAACTTTTGGATTTAACATTTTTAATTTTTTCTATATAACGCTATGGCCAGTCTAATACACATCCTAGTAGCAATTTCTCACCGTACGAATTTAACTCCACTAATATGTACTCAACATCATTTTCTGCATTAAAAGTGCGAAGAAGCTTGCATGAAATATTATTTTTGATATATATAGCCACTCCTCCAGCATTACCACGACGGTCACTTCTAAAAAGTTGATAATTCATCAATTCAACAAGTTTATCATTATGAGCATCAGTGAACCAAGTTTCAGAGATACATATAGCATCAATACCAGACCCTCCAAAAAGATAACGGAATTCATCAATCTTGCGATACAGGCTTTGAGCATTTATGTGACAAATATTAAAGCCTACATTTTGTTTTGTCAATATACGAAGCATATTATGATTACCGTCTCTGGAACCAAGTTGATCAATATTTAAAGCTGTCATTATATATTTTCAGTGCAACGCAATAAGGTATAGCATATTTGAATGTAAAAAATTGTAATATAGTTTTGTGTCTAAAAATGAACAATCTACAGTTATTAATAAAAAATTTCAACCAAATAGTTATAAGTATGTAGAACATTATATATGACATAAAAAAAATTGAATAAAACTGAAAGCAAGATAAGATGCAAAAATACAGAGTTAATATAATTGTAAATGTGTCAACAGTTCTCCAGGACCCTCTAACGAAAAAGTCGATCATTAGTATCATGTTTTTTCACATAGACCAGGCCTCTCAGTGTGTAAACAGATAGTACTTTTTTATCTTTTTTTAGACGTAATGCTGCCTTAAATATCTGATGATTATGTGGTGTCAGGTTCTCGTTCACATAAATGGGTTGATTACTGTCAAACCCGGCATTTCGTAAGCATAACGTTGTTTTGTTTTCGCGTCGATATTTTGAAATAGACTTGAGAACAAAGTTTTTTTCAAATGCTGACTGTAATTTCACAGCTATTACTTCATCGTTTGGTTCATACGGTTTATTATTTTTATATATTTTTTTGAGTCTGTAGATACTTTCTATTTTTGGTGTAGTTATTTGTAAAGAAGTACATATGTTACTAAAAATCTTAATAAGGTCTTCATTTTCATAGTAGGGTACACCACTAATTCGTATACCGCCAGCAACAACTGAGTTTTCTTGTCTTAATATTTTTTTCTTTATATCAATTAACTCATCTTTCATTTTGTCCACTCTTAAAATCTTAGTTTCCAAGTCGTTCACTCTTTCAGTAATATTATTTACTTGAACTTGTATATTGTTTATTTTGTCCTCAATTACAGAGAGAATTCGAGTTTCACTCTCTTTTATTAAACTGTTTATAAAATAAAAATGTTTTTCTTCACTTTCTTTTATTGATTTTTTGATGACTTGCGAAGTAATGTGTTCACTCTCTTTTATTAACTCTCTAATGAAAGCTTTATCATCACTTGTTAATCTTGGAATTTTCGGAGAATTTTCAGGAGTTGAACATTGCTTTGACTCTCTTAATTTCTTAAGGGTCAGTTCACTTCGTGTATTCATTTTAATTTGTTTTCTTTTAAGGTTTTTGTTGATAATAATTTAATAATAATTTATTGTTGTCTCGGAACAGGTTTTGTATGTTTTGTTTTGTTTGTTTAATGTTGTTTATTTTTTTATTTGTTTTACAATTGGGTTACAGTTTTTTTGTTGTTGTTTGTTTTAATTAGGTTTTAGATTTTTATTTTGTATAAAGTTTTAAATAAAGTTTTAAATAAAGTTTTAAATAAAGTTTTAAATAAAGTTTTAAGATTTGCTTAAAATTTTGTATTTTTGCAATTAATTAGTTTCTTACGATTTTGTGTTTATGGTTTTGTTTATTTTTATGTAAATAAATTTTAAATAATAACAAACGAAGCGGAGCTCAAACAAGACACGTCCAGACACTTTGACACTTAATTGACTTTTTGTCTCTGGCTTGTCGGCGAAACACTTTTCTTTGACGGCACCTTACAAATAATAGTCCAACGGTGTCAAATCGCAGCTTCGAGGTGGCCAAACGACATCAGCTCTGCGGCTGATAATGCGATTTTCAAAAACAGGGCGCAAAACATCGAGTGTAGCTTCGGCTGTGTGGCACGTAGCGCCGTCCTGATGAAACCAAATGTTGCCAATATCCTCCTCTTCAATTTTTGTGAACAACAATTCGTTCAACATGGCCCGATAACGATCGCCACTGACTGTAACGGCCACTCCTTGCTCATTTTCGAAGATTATACCTCTGGACCAAAATCCGCACCAAACAGTGACTCGTTTTGGGTGCATCGGCTTTTCAATGTACGCGTGCGGGTTTTCTGTGCCCCAAATGCGACAATTTTGCTTGTTTACATAAACGCCAATATCAAAATTAGCTTAATCTGAAAAGATGATTTTTTTGGCAAAATCGGCATCTTCTGTAAGTCGATCGCAGACCCGCTTAGCGAAGCGAAAACGCATTGGATGGTCAGTTGGCTTCAACTCCTGAACCAATTGGACTTTGTATGGCGTCATACCAAGGTCTTTATGCCAGATTCGTCTCAATGATGTCTCCGAAATGTTCAATTGTTGAGAACGACGGTGAATTGATGTTGATGGCGCTTCACGCACACTTTCTGCCACAGCAGCAATATTCTCAGGAGATGACGGTGCTTCTCTTCTTCCAAAATCCGTACGCAATTTTCGCACACATTCTGCAACATTACCATGATTTTCAAAGTAATTTCGCAATATTTCCCAGCGTTGTTCAAGCGTATACACAACCATATTCGTTCAGCGGAAGGATAAAACTAATTATCTGTCAAATCAGACATGAGCTAAGTGTTACCATTCACGAAATAAGCACTAGTTGAAAAAAAAACGTTAGATGGCGGACCCGTTATTAATATTTGTTCATTTCAGATCAATAATATTATATCAGTTCTTCGAACTGTTGTAATAAATAAGTTTTTAATAAATTTTTAGACAATGAAATTCTATTTACATTTTTCAAATTTTGAGGCAAATTATTAGATTCATGACTACCAACAAGTTCGATTTTTTCCTTGGTTGTTTCTAACCTGCACCGAACTACCATTAAACTCGTATTATTACTTGTGTTTCTTGTATATTGGTTCCTCTGAAATTGTATTGTATGATATCCAATATTATGAACACAATTCAAAACATATAATAAAAGTTTCATTTTGTAATTTCATAAACTGCCAATACCCTTGGAAATATAGTTTTTATTTTATGGGTATTAGGAAGATTTGCTGCAATTTTTAAAGCTTTGTTCTGCAAACGCTGTAGAAAATTCAATTTTGCACTCTTTATGTTTCCATACAGGACAGCTAAATAACTCAGATGGCTTTCGATTAAGGCTTGGTAAATTAAAAATTTTGTATATATATCAAATTTATTTTTAAACTTATATAAAATACCAATGGCTTGAGCAATTGCAAACAAGATTATCGTATTCCCAAGTATTTCACAGATTGAACTTTCACAACTTCCCTTCCCTCAACGAAATGCTAGAATTGGTATCATGATTACGGTGCGGCTTATACCTTATAAAATAAGTGTTACTTGCATTTTTTTTCACGATAGAGCGGAGAGGTTTCCCCACAGTGACAGGTACCGCGACCAGGTCAGGTCTATTGTACCCACTTCCCTTAGCTGGCCAAAAGTCCCCCCGCTTCCCATAGGAACCCAACCAGGGCCTTTGCCGATAAATTACCGATTCGGGACGCACACATTATACCATGCCCCAAGTGCCTCCTCCTGGGCCATGCCAGCGCCGGGCAGTCACACAGTACATGCTCCGTCGTCTCGTCCCCGTCTAGACATAGTCTGCATTCGTGATCCTCAGCCAGGCCAATCCGATAAAGGTGGTATTTGATCGTGTGGTGACCAGTTGAATAGGCCACCAGCAGTCGCAGATCCCGTCTGCCGAGACCATTCGTCCTCATTACATTCCCGGGAGAGATAAATCTCCTTGCCTGACGCATTCGCGGAAGCGATACCCAGTATCCCCTATGTTCGTCCAGAGCCCAGTCCTCCATGACGGACTGGACCCCTGCCCAACTTAGTCCACAGAAGGGCTCGGGACCTATCATCCGCGCGTTAGAGCGTTAATCTGCCCCTTGTTCCCAGCTCCTGTAGCTTTCCATGGCACTCCGCCACCAGCCTCGAGGACATTCTCCAAGAAGAGAGTGCTTTAATGGCCGCTTGGCTATCAGTGAAAATCACGATATGCAATAATTTATCCATGCCTTGTGTCTAGTTATCCGTTAATTTAAGATTTACACGTGGCTTTCGGCACAAAATTTGCAATTTGTTCGTCGAGCCAGAATTGTTCTCTTTATAACGCCTTAGCAAAAACACAACCATACGGTAAAGAAAAGTTACTTGCATTTAGAAACAGTTTATTTATTCTTGTAAACTCATCTATTAACGATGCAGCGCGCTTCATATATAACAACAGTTTTGTGCTTGTATGGATAGAAAACAGAAATGTCATCCGCATAAATAAATAGTTTATTAGATAGTTCGAGATTTTTTATGTCGTTTAGATATATTGTAAACAGTAAAGGTTTCAAAACACTGCATTGTGGTACACCATATTTAACATCACTTAACAAACTTTTTTGATAGAAAATTTTTTTAAGTTTTGTTTCCTGAGCAGGATTTCGTGATCAGTCGGATCGAAGGCTTTCGAAAAGTCATAAAAAATTCCTGCTACGCCCCTATTTCCTTATTCTATAACATGTTCACATTTACAACCGCTTCTTGGGTGTCACATCCTTTTCTAAAACCATAATAATAATCGTTGAATAAATTGACGAAGTCTGCAGATATCAATCTTTTTAAAATGAGCAGACGTAGTTTACCAACCGAAACTCTAAGCACAGTCAAGTTATTTTATGAAGATTATGAAATTAGCCGAATGATGCCTGGATCGCAAGATTCAATTACTGTTAAACAAGGAAACTTACGTGAAAAAGTTCAAAAAAGACTTAAGACCCAATAATTATAATGTCTAATGAAGATATAAACTATTTCGAATTAGTTTCAGAGTTTAAAGATATTATAACTGAACCAGATGCATTTATTAATGAATTTAAATTTCAAGAGAGTAAAGTAAATGATTCGAATTATGAACACATATTTAAAATTTCTAATGCTGAAGATTTTTGGCGTGAAATAGGAACATTGAAAAAAAGATTTGATGAATATACCTATATATGTATATATATTCAAACTTGTACAAATTGATCTCTCACATTTTTACATTGTCACATAGTAGTGCTTCTGCTGGGCGCGTTTTTACTAAGTTAGCTTTAATCAAAAATAAAGTAAAAATATGTAAGCTAAAGACATTTTACGAAAGTATGGAAGTCGTTTTAATTGTAAAATTTGTATGAAACTGACCATTAATAAATATATAGCACAGGACGACATTGAAAAAGTTGTTTAACCATTCCAACTGGTTCTTATGTTTTTGGAATGCTCAAGACGAATATGAACACAGTTTTCTCCCATCAAGTCACATTTATCAGATACACCAATTGTTGTAATTTCGGAAGATGTTTTTTGCCACAATGAATAACAAAATCCAGTTTTATAGTTTTGTTTTATAAACCTGATTACAAAAGTTTGAAGCAAAAATTGACGAAATTGGATAAAAACTAAATATGCTTTAGTAAAGAAATTAAAACACTAGCACTTAAATTTAGTAGCATGTATGCATGCTGTGCATTTATTTGTATTAAAGTGTATTGCCCCTTTTTTTAAAAAAATCCACTTTTTGGTGCCACTTTTTTTGTAGATTTTTTGGTACTATTTGAAAATATCCGACGGTTACACTGATCCCAATACACTACATGCATTTTGTTTGAAAATATGCTGTGATTGTGTTTAGAAAAAAATGTTCGTCACTACACCAAAAAAAAACTAACAAAAAAAATTCTGATTCGTTTTATACAATTTTATACACTTTTGGGGTATATTTGGTTAATTTAAATAGTTTATGGTTTAACATTGGTACAATAAATATAACTATTTAAAGTATTGCCTATCTGAAGCTGTGAACTGGGGCCTATTCCACAAAACAACTTTTCAGTAAAAAGCTTTTCATTTATCAAATTTTTCTTCAATTTGCAAAACGTTATGTTCCTCAGAACTATAAATTTTGATAAGTGATAAGTTGAAATTTCCCAGTAAAAGCTTCGCTTACTTTTTCAAAATGAATAGCTTCTTTAACTCATTATTTAGTAGCTTTCTTCTATAACTACATGTATAACAACTTCTATAACTACTTTTTTTTGGATGTATTAAAGTAAAAAAATAATGACTTGCTTTTGAATGCGTTCATTTTGGGACATCCCTTGTAAAATTCATTGGTTCTTTCAGTAGAATTGTAAGTAGTGCTCTTATGTTTTTCTGATTACTCAACACATTATTTTGTAGGCGAAGTTTTTACTGGGTTATAAATGTGAATTGAAAAGTCCTTTAAATTTTTATGTTCTCTTTGCAATTTCTGTTTTACATACGTTCACTTGTGCAAAGTAAATGTTGAAAAGTGTTATTGGGAAAGACTTTGCAAATATTTGTAAATTCTATTTTTGCAAAGTCAAGAATTTGCAAGGTAAACGATTAACTTACAAATTCATTCAATTTGCAGCTTTGCACGTTGTTGCCAAAGCAACAGTTTGCAGAAAGTTTTATTTCAAAACACAGTGCTGTGGACCGATTCAGGCAAATTCAGTGAGTCTTATTCCATAATATCATGGACGACCACGTCAATTTTATCCATAATCAGGGCTGGGCAGTATTTGAAATACATGTAATTGAAATACGTATTTAAAATACAAATACGTATTTTGTATTTGCAAGTATTTTGGATTTTGTATTTTAAAAACATGTCCAGCAAGTATTTTGTGTTTTAAAAACATACAAAAAATAGAAGTATTTTGTATTTTAAATACATACAGATGTGTAAGTATTTTGTATTTTAAATAAAGACAAAGAATCCAAAGTCTTGCAATTTATACTCTGGAGGAAAATTACAAAAAACTTAAAATGACACCTGGAAATATCAGAAGTAGAAGCAACAGTAGAGAAGACGATGATTTTGTTGTTTTCGTAGACAGAATCTAGGACATCAAATTTGGAGTTGGAATTTGTCAGTTTCGTCAGTGACAAGGGCAAAGACATTATCACTCTTGACAGCTTTCCAAATATAAAAAGAGTATTCGTAGAATTTAATACAAGTTTGTGCTCATCAGGACCTGTAGAAAGATCATTTTCTTCAGCAGGTTTTATTTATTCTCCAACAAGAAACTGTTTGTCTGATGCTTCATTCAAAAATCTTACATTAACGAAAAGAAACAATTGTTTTGTTAATTAGTTTTATCTAATGAATTTTTTTGTTTGAATAAAAATGGTGTATTTTAAATTTTAAATACATACATGTACAAGACGTGGAAGTATTTTGTATTTGAAATACGTACAATAAATAGAAGCATTTGTATTTTAAATACATACAATAAATAGAAGTGTTTTGTATTTTGTATTTTAAATACATGACCAGCAAGTATTTTGTATTTTAAATGCCGCAAACCATGTATTTTGCCCAACACTGTCCATAATGCTGTTCTTCCCACCTGCGGACCCAGTTTTTCGGGCGATATGCCGCACTGCACAATATCACAATTAATAGAACTTCCAACAAAATCAAATGATTGCTATGTGTAGGCAACAAATTGTCTAACTTACCAATATCCGAGTCTTCCACAGCCAAAACAAACTGTCTCTCGCATAGGTCCACTTTTTTTTGGGCCGACGCCAGTTGTACGGATTGGGCTCTTTTCAAAACTTCCTCAAAGGCAGCCTGTTTATCTAAATTATTAACCTTAAAAATTAAATATGTTCTAACATGGGTATTTTTTTTTTTTTATTATTATTTATTTAAATAATTTCAGTTTTTTACTTAAGCCTCTGCGCCTAATAGGTATTTTGGCGAGTTGGTAAATTGTTGCCTTACAAATATGTATTTTAATAAAAATAATTAACAAAGAAAAAAGTAAAAGGAAATTACTAACTAAATGCTATAAAAAAACTACTGAATATTTTATCAAATTTCTTTTTTTATTTGAAAGTACAGTCCTTCCGGTTAATAATGGAAAATAATTTCATTCAAATGGCTGCCTCGGCTGGCCATGCTGTAGCCTACACGATCGGTCCAATTTTAAAGCACATTATCGATTGTATGCAGCTGTATTTCACCAATGGCTTCACGAATATTGTCCTTTAAAGCGTCAATTTTGTATTTTGTATTTGTATTTATTATTTGCTTTTCTAACACAACAAGATACAATATCTTCTAAATTACAGCATTAGAATCAGATACGTTATAGGGCATGGTTTGCAGAAACAATTATTAAACTAAGCAATTAACATTATAAATAAACATTTAACATTTAAATTATTTATGATTTAAGAAATAAAAATAATTAAACATAAAATTTAAAACAAACTTATATCTAGGTCCTAAATGTTTTAGTTATTAGCAAAGTGAGTTATTAACAATTTTTTGAATTTTATTGCGTTGCGGGTAAGTTGTATATCAGTGGGAAGATGGTTCCAGAGGTATATTGTGGATATATAAAATTGGTTATAAGAAGCACTCTTGCGAAATCTAAAGGTGCGTATGCTATTGTTTCTTAAGGATGAGGTGAATGTTAACTTATTGTATAGATATTTAGGCTCTTTTGTTACTATAATTTTATGCAAAAAGATTAAACTTTTAAACTTAAGGTAGTCATCAAAGTGCATGCCAAAAACACGTTTGGAATATGGAGATACATGATCAAATCTCTGTAAGTCGAAAATGTAACGCGTGATGTTATTAAATGTTGTAACAAGCTTACGTTTGTCAGTGGCATTGCAAGCAGCAAAGACTTCACAGCAATACAAAAGTGTTGGTATTAAATACGATTTGGCTAGCATCATTCTTATCCTCTGTGGAGTAAAATGTTGACTACACCAAAGGCTTCTAATCATAGCGTATGTTCTGCCACATACTTGGTTAATATGATCCGACCAAGTAAGGGTACGATTAAAAGTAACACCCAAGTTTTTTACTGTATGTACTAGTTCGATTCGAGTACCATCAATATTAACATTAATGTCATTTATTATGTCAGTGTTAGACCTCGCACCGATTATAAGACATTTTGACTTGTTTGGATTTAGTCGTAATCCATTTGCGGAAGCCCATTGAGAAATCATGTACAGATCGTGGTTAAGTTTATTCACTACAGGACGAATTGATGTTCTGTATATACGAGTATTTTATTTGCAAGGGAAGATCATTAGCATACAACGAGTACAAGAGTGGACCAAGAATAGATCCCTGGGGAACACCTCTCAATGTACTCAAAGGCCTAGAAAAGGTACCATTGTTGGCAACTATCTGTGATCTATCACCTAGATATGAAGCAATTAATTTTGCAGCAGTTTCTGAAAAGTTAAACATTCTTGCAAGTTTCATGATTAACATCTTGTGTTCAACGGTGTCAAAGGCCTTTGAGTGGTCGAGTAGAATCAATAATGCTATCTTGCTATCATCCAAACTACTTCGGATGTTTTCAACAACTTCGGTTAAGGCTGTAGTACAGCTATGCTGAGGTCTAAATCCAGATTGACGGTCCGTTAAAAGATTATTATCAGATATGTGTTTGGAGATCTGCTTATGTAGGAGGCGTTCGAAAACTTTAGAAAGGTAGGGAAGAATGGCAATTGGCCTGTATTCCTTATCATCTTTAGGTATAGGAATAATTTTCGCACACTTCCACCCAGATGGAAAAGTACTTGTGGTGACTGCCATATTAAAAATGTAGTTTACATGACGAATTATCCATGGTAAAATAAGTCTAATAAAACGAGGTTGAATGTCATCAAGACCGACAGAATTGGACTTAACGGCAAAAACCCCTTCAGCAGTGTCTTCTAAGTTAAAACATTGAAAGCTAAACTGGTTTACAGGACGAGTTAAAGCAATATCGTCATAAAAATCAAGTTGTACCGGTGGTTGTAGAATATTAGTAAATTTTTGATTCAATGCATTAACATCAATTAATCTTATATTAGCGCGTGTACCAACTATACTAATTTCACGAATTTGCTTCCATTTTTGTTTAGTGTTGACTGCGGTCTGAAATTTGTTACCATAGTAAAGTAGTTTATCATGTCTTATTTTAAATACAACTGCTCTTCTTGCCAAACGATAATGATTTAGTAAATCTTGTGTTCTGTAGCGTTTCCACTGATTATAAAGTAAGTCACGACGCTCTATTAACAGTTTAGTCTCTGATGTAAACCAAGGACTTATCCGACAATTTGTATTTCTATGTTTAAGGGGTACGTGTTTGTTAAATATAGGAAGAACAAGACCATTTAGATACTCGACTTGCGCACTCACAGACGAAAGGTAATATATTCCATCCCAATTGGCATACGAAAGATCTTCTTGGAGTGATGACATATTGATGTTTTTATAGTCACGAAAGGTAAATGTATGTTCTTGTCTTGCGACTTTAAATTTATAAGACAAGAATATAAGGTCATGCTTAGAAAAAACGGGTGCTGACAACTGTTCATAATGCATTATTTTACGATTATCAGCAACCAAGAAAAGGTCCAATAAGGAGGCATTCGTTGCTGTGAAATGTGTGGGTCTTATGCTATTTACTGGAAATAGGTTGAGAGACGTCATTACTGTAGAAAGATTTGATCCGGAATTAGACATTAAGTTGGCATTAAAGTCCACAGATATTATTATATTTGTGTAGGCAACAGATAATTGTTCCAACTCAGATACAATCGAATCCAATCTTATGTTATTACTGGGTCTGTATACACATTAGAGTGGCCATAGTGGAAATTTTTTTGAAAAGTTAAATTTTTCGCACTGAAAAATATGAGGTTGGGGATAAAAATAATTATGCATATTTTATTTTTTTTTTTTTTTAATTCCGAGTACCTCCGGGTTGAGCCCAAACTTTTATTACATTACCCATTTGTCACTATTTTTGTTCCTGTTTGTATTTAAATAACAAAAAAAATCTGACTTTATGTTCCCAACTGAATTTCTTCGATACCTTTAATTATTACCTACGGATAATCTTGCCCGGAATACCCAAAAACCAAAGTCCAAAAAAATAGGTGAATTTTTAAAATTTTTTTTATTGTTGATAACTTACTAATGAAGCCTTTTTGTTGGCTTATCCTCTTCGTCGTCGTCGAAATCTGTAATTAGTTTTTAGTAATTGCTCTTTCTGCCGGATCATTTACAACGGTTAAGTGTTGCCATATTCGTTTTGCGGTGCAGTATTTTTCTTGGTCCTTCCAAATTGCAGCTCATACGCTATAATTTGTGCTCATACGCATAAATATTTTTAATAGAAGGTATGAAAAACCACAAGCTCCAATTTTTAGGCAAATTTTGTGCTAGATCGTTTTCGTGAATTGGTAGTAAAAACCTAATGGAATTTTTGGTTTTATGTTTTTGTAAACATTTTACTAAAAGATCCAAAGCAGGTAGACCATTTTGTCTTATGTCGAAAAATACTTGCCAGTTTTTACATGTAAAAAAATAAGTTTGGTTGTTACCATTGAAGGAAATTAATAAAAACGCTTAACCTTGAAGTAATTTTTTATGATCAGTTGTTGCATCATATTATGTCAATGCATTGGTCGAAGGGTTATGGAAATTTCCAACCATTCTGATAAAAAAAACACATGCAATAACTGTTTAAAAATGTAACGGAATTTTGTGGTTTTATGACTTTTTACTAGAACATTCAAAACAGGTAGACTATTTTGTCTTTTTTCTACAAACATAAAAATATACATACATTTTGTTGTTGCCATTCTTCATTTAAAGAAAATTGCTAAGAAAAACTTAACCTTCAAATAATTTTTTATGATCAGTAAAAAATTCGAATACATAATTTTGTTGTTGCATCATATTACGTCTAAGCATTTGTCAAAGGGTTATGGAAATTTCCAACCATTCTGATAAAAAAAAAACACATGCAATAAATGTTTAAAAATGTAACGGAATTTTGTGGTTTTATGACTTTTTACTAGAACATTCAAAACAGGTAGACTATTTTGTCTTTTTTCTTCAAAAATGTGAAAAATTTGCAGTTTTAAAGTAAAAGTGATAAGAGAAACAAGTGGGCAGTGAATAATAAGTTAAAACAAATTAAATAAAACAAAACAATATAAAGTTATAATGGCAAGCTCATCTAAGAAACTACGATCCGATAATGATATATTTTTGGTGGGAAAATGCGAAAGTGAACTGAAAGGCGCAAAGTTGCCTAATATGAAGCAAGTTCTTCAATTATTTTTTTTATAAAACCCGAGTGCAAAAACTCCCTGTGAAGGCAAGCATAAAAAATACAATGCATTCAACTCTTGAATTTTGGCAAAAAGCAAATATTCCCACAATGACCGAAATCAACTGCATGAAAAAATTTAAATTACTTTATGCCGAATGGAAAAATTTGTCCAAGAACAGATTTGGCAAATATGAAAAATATAGAAATGATGAGAACGAATTCTGTGAAAAGATAGAAAATTATATATTTGATATCGCAGCTGCAGATGCACTTGAAACGATGACTATTTAAGAGGACAAAGATTTCCTTCTGTTGCAAAGAGAAAAGGGTCGGCCAGGTTGTATGTCAGGCCAGGATTTGAAGCTGTCACGAAAACAAGAACGCAAAGCGAAGCTACTGAAAGAATCAGAAAAGCGCAAGCGAAAATATGAAGAAGAGTTACAAGAAGTTCTAGGTATTGGTCAATATAATGTCTTTTTTATTGTTATTTTTAATTATTCCTTTTGTTCAAAGATGAGGCTGCGTCTGATACAGATTCCTCAGAAATTATTATATACGAAGGTGTAGAAATGAACAATTCAGCTCCGGAAGTTGATTTTATGAAGGACCAACATCAAGGAATCCATCGATCCCGCGGAAAAATCCATTTCGTTGATGATCGAATCTTAGCAAGCATGAATAAATGCCGCATCAGTGATCGAGATGCAATGCATTTAACATCTGCTACAATTACAGCCGTCTTGCGGAAGTTGCAGGAAATGCAACCTGACTTAAACGACATAAAAGTGGAAGATTTCGTCTTTAACCGAACATCGTTTCAAACAATGCGAAAGGAATATCGGCGCAGACAAGCGAAACAGATCATAGATGAATTCAAGGTACATATTAATTAATTAAATATCTTGAAGGAAATTAACATAATATTTAATTTCAACATAGATTCCTGAAGTATTTGTCTTGCACTGGGACGGAAAAATGCTTCCAGATATGAAAGGCAAGGACAAAGTTGATCGATTGGCTCTCGTTATAACCGCAGAGAACGAAGAAAAACTCCTTGGCATTGCAAAACTTGAAGAATCTTGTGGTGAAAATATTGCTGAAGGCATTGAAAAATTCCTACGCAAATGGAAGATTGATAATTTAGTGCAAATTGTGGCTTTTGACACAACATCTACAAACACTGGTATTGAAAAAGGCTCAGCATATTTGCTTGAAAGTAAATTGGGTCGCGATTTACTTTTTCTACCTTGTCGCCATCATATCAGCGAATTGCTTATTAAAGCTGTGTTTGATTTAAATTTCGGAAAAACATCAGCACCAGAAGTCACTCTCTTTAATCGTTTTTCAAAAGACTGGAAAAATATGAATATCAATACTTTCAAGAGTGGAGTATTGGATGAAGCAGTGCAAAAAAACTTAACAGCAGCCGAAATAGAGACGCACAAGAACTTTTGTCTTGAGGCGTTGAAATCTCATTATGTGCGAGCCGATTATAAGGAGTTGTTGCAACTTTCGCTAATTTTTCTTGGTAAGGAAGTACCAAATTTTACGCAGTTGCGTTTGCCTGGCGCAACAATTCATGCAAGGTTTATGTCCAAAGCTATATACTGCTATAAGATTTTTTTGCTTCGCGAACAATTCAAGATGACATCCTCCGAGCTGAAAGGCATTCGAAACATTTGCATTTTCTTGACGCGAATTTATGTTTCGTATTGGTTCGGATGCGTTAACGCTGTATCTGCACCGCGTCAAGATTTACAATTTATTAAAGACGTTATTTCATATTTCGATCTAAATGTTTCAAATGCCTTATTGTCAAAATTCAAAAACCATTTATGGTATTTATCGGAAGAGGCGGTGGCTCTTGGATTTTTCGATGAAACTATATCTATTGAAGTGAAGCGGAAAATGGTTGAAGCTCTTGGCAATCATGTGGACGAAAATGACATAGTTATTCCAAAAAGATTAAACTTAACGCTGGAACAAGTGAAATCGTTTGAAAATAAGGATTTAAGTTCTTTCGTTACTCCTCGCACCAAGCGTTTTTTTCATCGTTTAGAAATCGATGTGACATTTTTTGAATTGGATCCATCGATTTGGAAGGACCAAGAAGAATACTGCACCGCAAAACGAATATGCCAACACTTAACCGTTGTAAATGACCCGGCAGAAAGAGCAATAAAACTAATAACAGATTTCAATCGGGCATTGACATACGACGAAGAGGATAAGCAGTATTTGCTTCAAGTTGTGGAGCACTACAGAAAAAACTTTTCATCCCACAATAAATCTTCATTAGTATAATATTATCAGCAATAAAAAAAAATTAAAAAAAAAATAAAAAAAAAAATTAAAAAATAAATTTTTTTTTTGGACCTTGGTTTTTGGGTATTCCGGGCAAGATTATCTGTAGTTTATCAGCAGACTATTGCGGCTCGTTGGAAAGGTAATAATTAAAGGTGTCGAAGAAATTCAGTTGGGAACATAAAGTCAGATTTTTTTTGTTATTTAAATACAAACAGGAACAAAAATAGTGACAAATGGGTAATGTAATAAAAGTATGGGCTCAACCCGGAGGTACTCGGAATTAAAAAAAAAAAAAAAAAAAATATGCATAATTATTGTTATCTCCAACCTCATATTTTTCAGTGCGAAAACTTTTGGATTTAACATTTTTAATTTTTTCTATATAACGCTATGGCCAGTCTAATACACATCCTAGTAGCAATTTCTCACCGTACGAATTTAACTCCACTAATATGTACTCAACATCATTTTCTGCATTAAAAGTGCGAAGAAGCTTGCATGAAATATTATTTTTGATATATATAGCCACTCCTCCAGCATTACCACGACGGTCACTTCTAAAAAGTTGATAATTCATCAATTCAACAAGTTTATCATTATGAGCATCAGTGAACCAAGTTTCAGAGATACATATAGCATCAATACCAGACCCTCCAAAAAGATAACGGAATTCATCAATCTTGCGATACAGGCTTTGAGCATTTATGTGACAAATATTAAAGCCTACATTTTGTTTTGTCAATATACGAAGCATATTATGATTACCGTCTCTGGAACCAAGTTGATCAATATTTAAAGCTGTCATTATATATTTTCAGTGCAACGCAATAAGGTATAGCATATTTGAATGTAAAAAATTGTAATATAGTTTTGTGTCTAAAAATGAACAATCTACAGTTATTAATAAAAAATTTCAACCAAATAGTTATAAGTATGTAGAACATTATATATGACATAAAAAAAATTGAATAAAACTGAAAGCAAGATAAGATGCAAAAATACAGAGTTAATATAATTGTAAATGTGTCAACAGTTCTCCAGGACCCTCTAACGAAAAAGTCGATCATTAGTATCATGTTTTTTCACATAGACCAGGCCTCTCAGTGTGTAAACAGATAGTACTTTTTTATCTTTTTTTAGACGTAATGCTGCCTTAAATATCTGATGATTATGTGGTGTCAGGTTCTCGTTCACATAAATGGGTTGATTACTGTCAAACCCGGCATTTCGTAAGCATAACGTTGTTTTGTTTTCGCGTCGATATTTTGAAATAGACTTGAGAACAAAGTTTTTTTCAAATGCTGACTGTAATTTCACAGCTATTACTTCATCGTTTGGTTCATACGGTTTATTATTTTTATATATTTTTTTGAGTCTGTACATACTTTCTATTTTTGGTGTAGTTATTTGTAAAGAAGTACATATGTTACTAAAAATCTTAATAAGGTCTTCATTTTCATAGTAGGGTACACCACTAATTCGTATACCGCCAGCAACAACTGAGTTTTCTTGTCTTAATATTTTTTTCTTTATATCAATTAACTCATCTTTCATTTTGTCCACTCTTAAAATCTTAGTTTCCAAGTCGTTCACTCTTTCAGTAATATTATTTACTTGAACTTGTATATTGTTTATTTTGTCCTCAATTACAGAGAGAATTCGAGTTTCACTCTCTTTTATTAAACTGTTTATAAAATAAAAATGTTTTTCTTCACTTTCTTTTATTGATTTTTTGATGACTTGCGAAGTAATGTGTTCACTCTCTTTTATTAACTCTCTAATGAAAGCTTTATCATCACTTGTTAATCTTGGAATTTTCGGAGAATTTTCAGGAGTTGAACATTGCTTTGACTCTCTTAATTTCTTAAGGGTCAGTTCACTTCGTGTATTCATTTTAATTTGTTTTCTTTTAAGGTTTTTGTTGATAATAATTTAATAATAATTTATTGTTGTCTCGGAACAGGTTTTGTATGTTTTGTTTTGTTTGTTTAATGTTGTTTATTTTTTTATTTGTTTTACAATTGGGTTACAGTTTTTTTGTTGTTGTTTGTTTTAATTAGGTTTTAGATTTTTATTTTGTATAAAGTTTTAAATAAAGTTTTAAATAAAGTTTTAAATAAAGTTTTAAATAAAGTTTTAAGATTTGCTTAAAATTTTGTATTTTTGCAATTAATTAGTTTCTTACGATTTTGTGTTTATGGTTTTGTTTATTTTTATGTAAATAAATTTTAAATAATAACAAACGAAGCGGAGCTCAAACAAGACACGTCCAGACACTTTGACACTTAATTGACTTTTTGTCTCTGGCTTGTCGGCGAAACACTTTTCTTTGACGGCACCTTACAAATAATAGTCCAACGGTGTCAAATCGCAGCTTCGAGGTGGCCAAACGACATCAGCTCTGCGGCTGATAATGCGATTTTCAAAAACAGGGCGCAAAACATCGAGTGTAGCTTCGGCTGTGTGGCACGTAGCGCCGTCCTGATGAAACCAAATGTTGCCAATATCCTCCTCTTCAATTTTTGTGAACAACAATTCGTTCAACATGGCCCGATAACGATCGCCACTGACTGTAACGGCCACTCCTTGCTCATTTTCGAAGATTATACCTCTGGACCAAAATCCGCACCAAACAGTGACTCGTTTTGGGTGCATCGGCTTTTCAATGTACGCGTGCGGGTTTTCTGTGCCCCAAATGCGACAATTTTGCTTGTTTACATAAACGCCAATATCAAAATTAGCTTAATCTGAAAAGATGATTTTTTTGGCAAAATCGGCATCTTCTGTAAGTCGATCGCAGACCCGCTTAGCGAAGCGAAAACGCATTGGATGGTCAGTTGGCTTCAACTCCTGAACCAATTGGACTTTGTATGGCGTCATACCAAGGTCTTTATGCCAGATTCGTCTCAATGATGTCTCCGAAATGTTCAATTGTTGAGAACGACGGTGAATTGATGTTGATGGCGCTTCACGCACACTTTCTGCCACAGCAGCAATATTCTCAGGAGATGACGGTGCTTCTCTTCTTCCAAAATCCGTACGCAATTTTCGCACACATTCTGCAACATTACCATGATTTTCAAAGTAATTTCGCAATATTTCCCAGCGTTGTTCAAGCGTATACACAACCATATTCGTTCAGCGGAAGGATAAAACTAATTATCTGTCAAATCAGACATGAGCTAAGTGTTACCATTCACGAAATAAGCACTAGTTGAAAAAAAAACGTTAGATGGCGGACCCGTTATTAATATTTGTTCATTTCAGATCAATAATATTATATCAGTTCTTCGAACTGTTGTAATAAATAAGTTTTTAATAAATTTTTAGACAATGAAATTCTATTTACATTTTTCAAATTTTGAGGCAAATTATTAGATTCATGACTACCAACAAGTTCGATTTTTTCCTTGGTTGTTTCTAACCTGCACCGAACTACCATTAAACTCGTATTATTACTTGTGTTTCTTGTATATTGGTTCCTCTGAAATTGTATTGTATGATATCCAATATTATGAACACAATTCAAAACATATAATAAAAGTTTCATTTTGTAATTTCATAAACTGCCAATACCCTTGGAAATATAGTTTTTATTTTATGGGTATTAGGAAGATTTGCTGCAATTTTTAAAGCTTTGTTCTGCAAACGCTGTAGAAAATTCAATTTTGCACTCTTTATGTTTCCATACAGGACAGCTAAATAACTCAGATGGCTTTCGATTAAGGCTTGGTAAATTAAAAATTTTGTATATATATCAAATTTATTTTTAAACTTATATAAAATACCAATGGCTTGAGCAATTGCAAACAAGATTATCGTATTCCCAAGTATTTCACAGATTGAACTTTCACAACTTCCCTTCCCTCAACGAAATGCTAGAATTGGTATCATGATTACGGTGCGGCTTATACCTTATAAAATAAGTGTTACTTGCATTTTTTTTCACGATAGAGCGGAGAGGTTTCCCCACAGTGACAGGTACCGCGACCAGGTCAGGTCTATTGTACCCACTTCCCTTAGCTGGCCAAAAGTCCCCCCGCTTCCCATAGGAACCCAACCAGGGCCTTTGCCGATAAATTACCGATTCGGGACGCACACATTATACCATGCCCCAAGTGCCTCCTCCTGGGCCATGCCAGCGCCGGGCAGTCACACAGTACATGCTCCGTCGTCTCGTCCCCGTCTAGACATAGTCTGCATTCGTGATCCTCAGCCAGGCCAATCCGATAAAGGTGGTATTTGATCGTGTGGTGACCAGTTGAATAGGCCACCAGCAGTCGCAGATCCCGTCTGCCGAGACCATTCGTCCTCATTACATTCCCGGGAGAGATAAATCTCCTTGCCTGACGCATTCGCGGAAGCGATACCCAGTATCCCCTATGTTCGTCCAGAGCCCAGTCCTCCATGACGGACTGGACCCCTGCCCAACTTAGTCCACAGAAGGGCTCGGGACCTATCATCCGCGCGTTAGAGCGTTAATCTGCCCCTTGTTCCCAGCTCCTGTAGCTTTCCATGGCACTCCGCCACCAGCCTCGAGGACATTCTCCAAGAAGAGAGTGCTTTAATGGCCGCTTGGCTATTAGTGAAAATCACGATATGCAATAATTTATCCATGCCTTGTGTCTAGTTATCCGTTAATTTAAGATTTACACGTGGCTTTCGGCACAAAATTTGCAATTTGTTCGTCGAGCCAGAATTGTTCTCTTTATAACGCCTTAGCAAAAACACAACCATACGGTAAAGAAAAGTTACTTGCATTTAGAAACAGTTTATTTATTCTTGTAAACTCATCTATTAACGATGCAGCGCGCTTCATATATAACAACAGTTTTGTGCTTGTATGGATAGAAAACAGAAATGTCATCCGCATAAATAAATAGTTTATTAGATAGTTCGAGATTTTTTATGTCGTTTAGATATATTGTAAACAGTAAAGGTTTCAAAACACTGCATTGTGGTACACCATATTTAACATCACTTAACAAACTTTTTTGATAGAAAATTTTTTTAAGTTTTGTTTCCTGAGCAGGATTTCGTGATCAGTCGGATCGAAGGCTTTCGAAAAGTCATAAAAAATTCCTGCTACGCCCCTATTTCCTTATTCTATAACATGTTCACATTTACAACCGCTTCTTGGGTGTCACATCCTTTTCTAAAACCATAATAATAATCGTTGAATAAATTGATGGTATTTATAACTGTAGTAATCTAATGTAATGTAGGATTCGTTCAAGACATTATCAATGACCGACAAAACAGCAATTGGTCGAAACATATCAGCTGTGCAAGCACTGCTAGCTTTGGGAGTTGAAACTACCTTGTGTATTTTAAGTATGTCTGGATATGTGCTGCTATTAATCATATAATTAAAAATATTTTTAATATACGATGCAAACTCGTTTTTACAT
The DNA here is from genome assembly GCA_963931875.1 of Pollenia griseotomentosa. Classification (NCBI taxonomy): domain Eukaryota; kingdom Metazoa; phylum Arthropoda; class Insecta; order Diptera; family Polleniidae; genus Pollenia; species Pollenia griseotomentosa. Next base: position 132,388,247 of record OZ007562.1, read on the forward strand.
ATTAATAACATTTTAGCTGGAACATTATTATGACCAGAACTTTTACCTGATTACAGCTTAGCTAAAATACTTTGAACTTCATCATCTGTTGTATATTCAAAATGAAATCCATATTAATTTGACGTAATGTTCTTAAGGAATAACAAGAATCTGTAGTTATATTTTCAATTTGCAACTTTATTTCTGATATTGTTTGCAGAAAATAATTGTTTAAAAACACAGCTTCTTGATGATCATCAAGAATTGTTTCATCAATAGAATATCTAACAATAATAGATATCGAATCTGGGAATTTATTTCTCATGGTTAGTCACATTTATTTTATTAATTTTCATACTAAGAGTCTAAACACAATGTTTGCGGTGCGGTGCGATTTCTCGTTGCGGGAGAGAAAAATAAACATAATACAATGGAAGACGGCGACGGAAATTTAAATTTTTTTAAATTTATTTGTTCATACTTTTTTATCATGTTGTTTGCTTTCAATAATGTTGTGAACATAGCCAATTATTCAAAAACTATGGCAACATCAGAAAGAGAACTGGTATCAAAAATTGCGAGACAAGGCGAATTAAATTCGCCTTGTTGAGAGAGAAAGAAAGTCCGCAATGAAAATAAAATAGATTTTAATTTTATGCCGTTCCGCACTGCGGCTTTTTACTTCAAAATCGTATGAAAAATCGCACCGCAATAAATTATCGTTACATTGTGTTTGGACTCTAATTCGAATGTGTATTCTAAGTCAAATTACAATTTTTAAAAGTTTTTATACTTTAATAGTCTTATTTTTTCATTATTTTCCAGGAATATTTTCTATGCACTACATTATACAGGTATCTAACAGTTGTATAAATTTTCTGTACAATTTACTTCATTGCCAGCCAATAAATAGCTAAAGTAAGCCTCGTAACAGAAATATGCAAACGAAAGTTCTGATAGTGCATAGAAAATATTCCTGCACACAGAAAACAGTAATAAAATATTGATCAAGTAACATGATTTATTATTGCAACTATTACAAATGTATACTTCTAAATGATTTTTAATTCTCTTGATTATTAAAACGATGTTCCAACTGAAATATGATTCCTTCAATTCTTTTATTAGTTATGATAACTAATTTAATTTAGGTCTAAAAATTAGTACAAATGGTTTGAATCACAACCGAATTTAATATTAGGCAATACTGAATATTGGTCACTGCAATCAATAATTCGCTTTCGTCAATAAATTTTGTAATATAAATGTTAATTCATTTATTGCAGCTAATTATTGATTGTGGGAATAGTTTCAATTCGAGTACAACGAATGAAAATATAATTATTCGGAATTTACAACCAAAATTTAGTTAAAAGCCCCAATTGCTTACTAAATTTTCTGTCAAGATTAAAATAATTTGTAATTTTATATTTAAAAAATATATTTGCTGTCAAAAATGGAAAATGTGCAAAAACTTAATAAATAGACGTAAGTTATTTACGTATTCTTATAGGTATGAACATATACACGTACATATGTTGTATGTATGTATTATTTTTTTATACCCTGCAAATTATATTGGACTACTTGATCCATTTTGATCCTGGACTGGTCCAATGTAGTGCAAGTATTGACCATGTCATTATTAAAAAGAGTTTGCAGTGAAACGACATGTCTTCGTTTTTTAACGACGTCTTCGTTTTGAAACGATTTCAAAGCTTATCCTCTGGAGTACACCATGGAGTAGTTTTAAGACTTCCCCTCTGTAATGCAAGCTGGGTTATATGGTCCTGCCCTAGGACATCGTACTGTTAAATAAGCCATTTTTTCCATTCATTGGGATTACCTTTGGACAAGTCCTGGCCCCTTATGGGCTACATTTGACCGGTTAAAAAAATATATTGATAACGACAATCACATCTCTTGTTATGAACACCAATTATGTGTTAATTCAGTTGCAGCTATCATATATTCGGGTATAAGCACAATTTTGTTTCTAATAATCATACTAACAACTAACAATATCTGTTATTATGAATGATAGTGTACTAAAATTCAAATGTTGCTATCAAAACTATTATGCTAAGCAACAAAATTTTCAGTAATTGGAACCGAATTGTGTGATAGGTACATGCAACCGACGAAATTCGATTGGCGCCAAATTCGGTTGTGATCACGAATCTGTTTTCTCTGTGTATCTAATACACCCGAACTCGAAAAAGAATATAATAATGTTCCAGATGAGTACTTATCCTTAAACCATATGGAACCAACCTCTTTCCGCGAAATAATGTCTGATACCAAATATTTCTCTTTTTATTTACCTCACCAAACTACTAAAGTAAGGATAGTTTTCAATGCCTCACGTAAAACCAAATCTGGATACTCACTAAACGATATTTTGCATAATGGTCCTACATTACAGTCCGATCTCATGACTGTAATTCTCAAGTGGCGAATTTATGAATACGTTTTTTGTGGTGACATACAAAAAATGTATCGACAAATTTGGGTCCACCCAGATGATAGACCTTATCAACGCATAATTTACCAACAGCATCTCACTAGTCAAATAAAAGACTACCAACTCAAAACAGTCACTTTCGGAGTGAATTGTGCACCTTTCTTGGCAATTCGTACTCTGTACCAACTGGAAGAAGACTCCAAGAATATTTACCCCAAGGCGGCCAAGTAACTGAAATTTGAATTTAATAGAGAAGAGAAAATGTTTAAAAAAATAAAAATGTGATAACGAACATCGCTATTGTGAATGAGTGGAAAAGAACATTCGAAGTTATGCTAAATATCTCATGTTAAGTAAACTAAGCCTAAAATTAAGTTTTTTTTTAATGCAAGAATCACTTATTAGAAAACCATCAGATTGTAAAGTTCTTAAATCATTAAAAAAAAGGAAAGTTACCTTTAAATTGAATACTTAAATTTGTCTTACAAAATATTGCCTAAATCATATACATAGGTACAATTGAATTGGCTTGTACACCATAAGTTTAGTTTATCTTATTGAATAAACTAATAAATATGTGAAATTAAAATTTGAACCGAATTTGCGTAATCATTCCTCAAATCAACCCGAAAAGTTTATAAGGTGAGCTCACATGTGTCCGTATACCGCATTACTTCTCAAATCTAACACTTGATTTCCAATTTATTGCACGTTAACCTCGTATAATTTCTCACACAAACGAGAAATTGTATGGCAATAAATTGGCGTTTTCCCTAGCTCTATCATACAGTCCATTCTACACCCACACTCCACCAGCTAGAAACACCAAATTTATTCACAAACCAATAAAAAAAACTAAAATGATATAAGCAACGTTAAAAGAATATAATCAGCAAAATCGTTACTTTTATTTTATTCACTTCTACAACATTGAATTGAACTATATCCAGAAATATAATATAGTTGAATTTGGTCCTTTCTAAGCCATGATTCCTGAACTGCAATAATATAAGGTAGTCGCGGTAGCATTGTAACTAGCATTTTGAATTTATTAAAATTTTTTATTGAAGAAATACTTCTCACATTAATGGATATAATATTAAAGAACGAATTGTTAACTTTATTTTTATAATGTTCAAAAGAATGTTAATTAGAAAAGTATTGATTTTTAATCATTGAGGTAAGTAGATATATTTATAATTTTAAAATAAAAACAAAAATATTACCAATATTTCAAATATTGTAATTACGGAGATAAATAGACATCAACTCCCTCTTTCTCCTCTGTTGTTCCGTGTTCTGACCAACGCATTCTTTGCTTATTAACTGTAGCTTCAAGTAAAAGTTCATCCACTTTTTCTTTATCTTCAATAAACCTCGGTTTCGACAACTCACTCCTTTTTACAAAAACTCTTCCTCCAGAAGCATTAACAGCACGATAACCAACCAGTGTTGCCAGTGAAATTTCGAGAAAGATACATTTTAGTTTCCAAAAAGATACCCTTTTTCCAAAGAGATACATTCAAAAAATTCGATAATCCATTTTTAACGTTAACATTTATTAACATAACATTTTTATTTATATTTAATGAATATTGTAAAGAAAATGTTAATTTATAAATTAACTTTGATATATATTTGAGTCATAAACAGGGCAAGTATAAAATAGCACGAAAAATGGTTAGAAATGGCTGGCAAAAAAAAAAAAAAAAAAAAAAAAAACATTAATTTTCATGTTCTAAAATACCTTTCTTCATAAAAATAATTAAAAATTATAATTTAATGAAAATTAAATTTGATGAACTTAAGCCTAATTAAAAATATTGAAATATTTGGATTAAAAACCATAAATAGTTCAACAAAATAACCACAATACTAATTATTGTTAAAGCTAAGGCACGAGCTCTATGTGTTCATTTGTCTTTCAAGTTGTACTAAAAAAGGTAAACAGGAAAAAGAAAGACATAAATGAGAAACCAAAAAAATGTACTTTGGACTTCAAGAAGAATTCTTGACAATAAGTACGCCAAAAAACAAAAGTAAGAAAAAACATGTAAAATCAATTAAAATGGATAATCATTCAAAAAAGCAAACTTCGATCTACCAAAGGTTAAAATACAATTTGGTTTAAGGATTGATATTTGACTATTGACGTCAGCAGTCGTCGTCGATGGAGATCGAGTGGTTGCGATCGAAACATGTCATGGTAACCTGCCGGCCAGGGTTCGAGCCCCAGCCATGGTCAAGAATGAAAGATTATCAATCACAATTTTAATTAATTTTCATGTTGTAAAATTCCTTTCTTCATAAAAATTATTTAATGAAAATTAAATTTGATGAACTTAAGCCTAATTAAAAATATTAAAAAAACATGTTGTTATTTAATAAACATTAGGCCCTTAAAAGTTCGAAATAGTTAACGGTACCTTTAGCACTAGTGAGGAATAAAGTTACCTTCAACTATTTTTCGTTTTCACAACTTCTGTATAAAATAAACTTAACATTTTTGAAAATATGGCAATACTAAAGAAAATACCGATTATTTTTGCCAAAATAAAAAAAAAAAACGAACTGGCAACTACGTACATTTTTACATTTACAAAATATACGTATATTTAGAGTTGACATATATAAAAAATATGTGAATAATATGACAATCTCAAATCTAAACCTAACGACAAAAGTTAAAGGTAGAACGTTTCTGTCTTTAATTTATGCTTCACTTTTAGATTAAAGGGAACTTGTGATAATTAAACTCATTATCTGTTCGATAACTTTCTACATTTAGCTATCGTTAAGTCGTGAAAACAGACCTTATTTTATTAAGTTGTGATTGCATAGTACAATAACATGTTTCTTCAAATTGCCAAAAAAAAAAAAGAGCAGCTGTTCTCAACATCGCAAGATGTAACTGGAGCATATTTGAACGCTAATAGTTCCGATGAAGAAAGGTTGTCAACAAATTCGTCCCTCTCACTTTCATTTAAGTATGTATATGCCATTTCTTATTGTTATTAAAGGTTGTTATCCGTTATTACGATCTAAGACCTTTTAAACTTTTCGACAAAGTGTTTTTTACTGTAATCTGCACTGTTGCCAACTTTTTTTGAACACTTCCCGCCAAATCGGACTTAAAAACTGCTAGAAACCGCTAAATATTTAATTTAGCGGGAATTTTCTTATAAATACCGCTAAAACCTAATTATTTTTAAAAGTTTTATATAAATCTAGATATAGGTTGCTTTTTCAAAGGAATGCGACTCTCAAATTACGTTACATACTCAGGTTTCCAACTTCCCTAGCTATTTTTTTCGCAAAAAAAAAAAATTAGTTAGAGTGATGAATTGGGCTGTGCCGAATCTTTGATACTCTACACATACAGTTAAAAAAATTCCGGAGTGGTCTTTATATGGGACCAAAGGTAAATTATGGGCCGATTGAGAGCGTTACTGTTTTACATGTACTAAAGTTTTTTCCGAGAGAAGGTTTTGTATGGGGCCAATGGTAAGTTAATGACCAATCGGCACGAAAGTTACACTGTCAACTGTAACTGACAATTGTCATATAAGACTGTAACAGACCAAAATTTATTACAAGAGCAATATTTGTTACCGTTTTAGGCGTACTTAATTTTTTTTCGATAGTGGGCTTTTTATGGGGCCTTGGTAAATTATTAATTAATTAAAATTTTGAGAGTATGATTTTTAGTCATATACAATGAATTTGTGCAAAATCGAATATCAATATGTGCATTCCGCCACTAGTTATGCTAGTTTTTGTAACAAAATGATAAACGTTTTAGGGTGGTTGTTTCACATTTTGATTCATAACTCTTTTCCTACTGAATTGATTTTGCAGGATTTCAATCCCAAACATCTTAGGGAACTAAAAACAATTTGATACCAATATTTAGATATCTTTTTTCAACCAACGGACATGTCTAAATGGACTTAGAATTACTCAAGGACCCACAATATATGTATATACTTTATGGGGTCTCAAATAAATATTAAAACAGTTTCACACGGAGTGACAAACTTAGTATACCCTTATCACAACTAGTTGTGGTGGATGGTGTACCAATTGCTTTTTAAAACTCAAAAAAAAAATTTAACAGACGCTATTTTTGGCAATTATTTGCCGTTTAAAGCAATTAGATAAAATTAATTAGATAAAAATTAGTGAATTATATTGCTTGGAATATATCGAGACATGAAAACATCAATACCGTTCCTTTTGTTTCAAAATGCTTAGCAAGCTTAAAGTTGTGAATTGTCACATACAGTCCTCACAAAATACTAACTGATAATCGGAAAAAAATGTCACATACAATCTTCAGTTCACTAAACTTACAAAAGTACGTAAAACCCTAATAATCAACAAGTAGTTTTAGCCAGAAAAACAAAAAAAAACTTAAGAAAAAGTATAAAATCTGTAAATTTAAAATTTGAGAAATGTTTTTGTAGCGAAAATGAGCCACTGAGAGATGTTTGACAATCGCTAGATTTCCCGCTTACCGCTAAAACGTATTTTTTCCCGCGATTGGCATTTCAAAACCGCTAGATTAAGCGGGAAAATCTCTAAATTGGCAGCAGTGGTAATCTGTAATATTTTCCATAACACGGTCTAAGCTTTCATTTATAGAAAGCCCTTTGGTTTGTAATTTCAAGAGACTGAAGCAGATGCATTAAAAGTGCTCATTTATGTACACTAAGTATTTTTTTACGTCTGATTTTTGCAACATTTATTCTGCCTCATATTCGCTAAGCTTATTTAAAATTTCGGAGATTTCTTTAAAATTATCGCAATAATATATTGCAGATTCAATCCACGTTTCAAATCGAGTGACTAAAGGAGATGGAGGTTTTTTTAAGTTCGGTAACATTGATTTTAAAAGTTTGTTACGAGAAGGGGCCTGTAAAATAAGAAATAACACAGTGACCTTGTAAATATGTAATACGTTTTTAAATTACCTTAAGAAAAAGCACTTTGCAGTTTAATATTAACGTGTTCACATTTTCAAAATGTAAACGAATTAAATCAACTAGACTGTGCAATCCATCTGCCAGGCACCTTATATGTAAATTTTTTGGAAATAATGTTTTTAGCGATCGGACAGCAGACACCATATGTGGTGCAGCGTCATTTTGAGATTTATAATGGCCTGCTCGTCGATTCGTTTAACTTTTTTAACATTTAAAACAAAAATTTATTATTAAAGATTGTTTTCGTTGTACATGTAAGTTAAGCGACCCAAGTCTTCGTTGGAATCGACCAACAGGCCATAAATTTCTTCTAGGTTGTAAAAAAGGCATTTTTTGGCAAGCTGGACCAAAAATGGCACAACCAAAAGAGCGCTAAGTACAACTGAATCAGAACTTGGTCGTCTCTAATATAAGAATTACATTAAGTAATTTATTTCTTAACAAAAATCTTAAAAAAATTATCTGTAAGCTGTTTTGATTCAAAAACTTTTGAAAGAAATTTTTTGTTTTTTTTTTTTAAGTATCAAATACTTCCGTTCATTCGACACAAATAATGAGAAAATCGTCGTGCACAGTACCCATTAATCGAACCCCCATGTACATTAAACAGTTAACAATTTAAAAAATGTTAATTGCAAGTGTATCAAGAGAAAAATTATTAACACGTTTTAATATTTTAGAAAAAAAGTAACCAAAATGAGAAAAAGCTTCAGAAATCCACATTGAAAAAAAAAAAATACCAATTTAAGTTAGAAATAAACAAAAATGATAGCTCTGAAATGCAGCCAAGTATATTTTTGAACTAAATCAAAATTTTTTCAACTTTAAATTTACTTAAATTTTACACCCGATATAAAATTACATTAAAGTTTTGGATCATTGTAAAAACAAATTTTAGATTTTCGCAAAACTAAAATCAATCAGAAAAAACGTCGTTTTCTTGTTTTATCTAAATCCGAATGACTATGCTTTATAATCTTCTTTAAAGCATTTCACTCTATTTCAATAAATTTAAAAACGTTTAAATTGCTTGAAAATTTTGCAACTAATTAAAATAAGGAAACATCCCAAAGACTCCCTCGATCTACTCATCCTACTCAAACTGTTCGCATGATATAACAACAGCAATCACCAACAAAAATATTATTACCTTCACTAAACACTTACTTCGTTATTATATATTTCTATTATAATATCTGTGTAAAGGAAAACACCTTTATCTTTTGGAATATTTTCAATTGTAATTATTTTTTCGATACTTTTCTTAAATTTCAAATTGTTTTACCATTTTAATGTTGTTTTAATGTTGGTGCTCGTTGATTCGTCCTCATTGCTTCGATTATCCTGGGGCCATAAATCAAATTGTATACTCAACTTGCATAAAAGCTCTTCTGCAAATAACCTGAAGTAATAAATAATTTACCTTTTCTTTTTCCTTGTTGTCGACTTTTCGCTTTATTTCTTCTTTTTTAAGTACTAAAAAGTAACTTCAGCCACTTGCCGCCTTGTGTAGAAGTTTGTGTGTGTGTTGGTGTTATCCTTAATGTTTTTTTTTTTTTTTTTTGTTTTTCTTTCTTCAGAAATTGAAAAAAAGAACATTAAGACACATTTGTGAAAGATGAGTAAAAAAATGTTTACTAACTTTACTTTTTTATTGCAAAAATCCGTATTATTACACGATTTATTGAGGGCAGTGATTCTTAACCTTTTTTTTGCTCTGTAGTCTATTTTGTAGCATTTTTGCAGAAAAAGTTGAATAAAAAAAATTTTCAACAAAAACGAAATTTTCAGTAGCTTCCTAAAAATTAATTCTAAGCAGTACCCTACTTTTTAAAATAACCATCTACTGGCCGGTACACACAGAAAAAAATCAAGGTAAAATCGTTGAAAACAAGGTTAATTTTACCGTTTTCGGTGGTGAGATTGCTTCATAGTTACTTCATGATAATTTAACATGATTTTACAATAATTTGCGAACAACAATTTTTCTTTTAAAATAACTATAATTCATGCTAATTTATCATTGCAGTAAAGTAAGAGCAAATGTCATTTATATTGAAATAACAATCCGAATCACGTTAAATGAAAGTTATTTGAAGTTGAAACAACGTGAATTTCATGTAGAATCAAATTGGTTTGAGTGTGATATAACAGTAAGAAGAAGCTTCAGAGACAACATTTATTTAAGTATAATTCAAAACACTTACCCCTGTAACACATGTTTCACTTATTTGTATTCCCCTTTTTTAAGAGAAGCATCAGCAGAATAAATAATATTAACTAAAAGAATACGGGAATTGTATTATTTTAATAACTTATTCTAAACATGAAAATAAAAAAATGGTGTATTTTTTTATACAAAACAAGTAAAACAGGTTTTTATTGTTTCAATATTGAACAATTTTATTTTAACATATTTCATTTGAAATAAGCATGAAACCAGGATAATTTAATATAGAGTCGATACATAACAACAGGTTTTTATGGATTCAATATTGAACAATGTTATTTTAACAGTGAAAAATATTAAATAAAAAATATTAAATAATATTAAATAATGATATATTTTAATAAAGGGCATACTTTTGCAGAAATTTACTATGATTCTCAATCAACATTTCGCCATGTTATTTTGACATTGGTATTCTTTTCTGTGTGTAATCTACAAATGTAGACGCTTAAATGTATGAGAATTTACATCACTCTTTTTCTCAACTCAAATTTTTCTGAATGCGGCATGTTCGACGTCATGTCATTTAGTTTTTTTTTTTACTTTTTGCTTTCTTGTGCACGTTTGTGTATGCATGCCTGTGCTTGCATATTTGTCTTAATTACATTTTATAAATATACATTTAAGTATAACGCTCTGCGTACTGGTGGGTTTTTCATATGTGGGCATAGTTTTCCATGCAAATACTTATTTGCTACAAATGTAGACTTCAGACCGAAAAAGTAAGTTTACAATCCCGAGCACATAAAGATTAAACAATAAAATAATGTAGAGGATGTAATAAAATAATAATTGGTAAAAAGGTAAAAAGGTAAAACAAATATTAGCCCATTTATTTTCATATATGGAGGATTTCATGTCAAGTGACCCAATTTTTAAATCGATGTCTTTCGATTTGGATAAAATTTTAGGAAAAAACATAAGCTTTCTTATGAGCAAAAAAAAAAAAAAAAACATTCCCGCTAAATAAAAACAAATAAAAAAAAAGTTTAAATTTAAAAAAAAAAAATTACAAAAATTTTTTAAAAAAACAAAAAAAATATGTTTCAAAAGATTGATCAAATAGCTATCGAAGCTACTTGGGACAAATTTTTCAAACACCAATAGGTAATAAGTAACATGGATGAGAAAGACCACCTGTATAGGCAAAGTGTCAAACTTTGACCCCCTCTAACTCAGAAACTTTTCGACAGATCTTGTTGGAAATTTGTGTCTTAGCTACTATCCAATAGGACTAACCTTGGTGCAAATTTCATCTAAATCGGATGACATCGATTGAAAAATTGGGTCAATTGACATGAAATCCCCCACATGTATTTTTTTTCTTAGCATACTTTAGGGGTCCGCAAAAGCTTAACTCAACAAACACGGTGGTTTGATTTCAAATCGAAAATAATTTGATATTAAACGTTTTCTTAAACGACAAAAGTTTGATAATGATTTTAAAATCATTTGGAAATCGTAGCATTCTCAGCAAAAAAGGCAAATTATTTTCAAATTGAAAAATGCCTTTATTTTCACATTGCTTTCATGTTTTTAAATGTGGATTATAATACAAAATGTAGACATAAATAAATTTTTTTTAAGTTAAATTCCTTATTTATTTAAAGTTACTGCAAGCTAAACATTTAAAAAGATGTAATAGTGTTCATTCCTTCTTCAAATTCTTGGAAAAATTAAATACTTGACTCACAGCCAAGCTTTAGTATTGCCAATCTTAGTTTTGATTCGAATTTAACATTTGATACCAATTTGACATCAAATTGATAAAACTTTGATGTCAAATGCTTATTTTTAAATCGTTATCAATTTGAGAGTTAATATATATTATTATTAACTCCCGTAACTACTGGATAGAACGTAGGGCCTCAACAAACAAGTTAAAATTTGGTTTTTCCAATGTTAAAGGCCTTATTTCACGCCATGTACACCCTGCTGAGTCCCTCAGATTCAACCAGTTTCCTCCATGTTTTAGCAGGTCTTCTCTTTAAGCGCAGTTCGAGTGATTTTGGCTGGGGGCTTCCTCAACGTATGCCCGATGCAATTCCATTTAAGTCGTGTTGTTGCCTACAATGTGGCGTTTGATATGCAGGGGTGTGCTGGAAATCGCAAACGCAAAACGCAAGAATTATAAAAGTCTTTTTTTTAGTAAGATTTCAGATTTAAAAGAATTTTATGACAAATCTTATACAAACATTTATCTATTAAACAGAATTTTATAACAAAAATTATAAAAATTTGATTAGAAGTGTATTAAAAACAGCCTCCAAATTCTCGCGTTTTGCGTTTGCGATTTCCAGCACACCCCCCATGGTTTTCGGCCAGAATACGCGTAATACTTGCCGTAGACACCGGTTTATAAATACTTGAAGAGCATTTATTTCCCTAGTGGCAGGGTGCGACGATGTTCGACCCTTTGTGATGCAGGATTTAATATCATTACTTGCTTCACCATTCCTGTAAATGGCACTTCCCAGGTAGCAGAAAGAGTCGACAACTTCGATCGTTTTCCCGTTGAGTGAATTCGGTCGCATATATAGAATACATATATCATCGGCCTAATCTAGGTCACCAAGTGAACCTTGGAGGCCCCATGTTATACCGGTGTTGCTGTTTGTCACCCGGTTCATTATTGTGTCAAACGTTTGATAGAGCCAAAGAGGCGAGAGAACACAGCCTTGACGGACACCAGTCCTGATATTTAGTTCTCGTGAGTGATCCGACAACTAGACCCATTGAACAGCTCTTTGACCAAATTGATCACTTTTGTCGGCACTCCTTTACATTCTAGTGCAACCCAGATCGCTTTATGGATTAATGTTTCGCAGGCCTTAGTGTCGTTATAGCGGACACAAATTCTGGTATGGCTGGGCAAGCTGGTTGCTTAGGCCAGATCATCAGGAAACTTCATCCATAAACATTTTGGAAAATAGCTTATCCCATCAACAATAAATTTCAGTGTTTTTATCAAGAATAAAAACTGGGAATTAAGCACGAATAACAAATCTTTTAAATTAAAATTTTGTATTCCCAAGAAATTACTTTTGATAATTAATTATTAATATTAATATTATAAATGTCAGTGGTGCTTGTCAGTTTGTGGTTCAATAACTTGAAGCCCGCTTAATTGTTTTGGATGAAATTTGGTAGACGGAAAGCATATGGCCCAGATTAAAATATAGTTACTTTTTAAGAAGTAAATTTATGCAATGGTAGTCTTTCTCTTTTGCTAAATTTGATATATAGATTGCATATGGTCCAGACTAAAATATATGGCACTTTTTAAAGGAAAAAATTGGTACTTTTAAAGGGTTAAAAAATGGATAAAATTGAAACTGTTTTATTTTCGTTAAATTCGTTATACATACAGATTACTGCATACAGTGTGCTTTCTGATGGTCTAAAATGAGGAAAAACTGGTACCCTTGGTACTTTTTTATCCTTGGTACTTTTTCTCTTTTCGAAAAATTTCGTATAGATGTAGCATATGGTCCAGACTAAGAAAGCTGGTATTTGTGATACATTTAATCATGTTGATAAATCGGGTATACAGATTGCATATGGTCCAGGGGCAAAAATATGCATGTTAAGACACCCTTTGCTTTTCATATGGACAGCTGAATGTTAGTTGATCAAGTGTATCGAGTTCCCAAAACTTATAAGAATGTATTGGCGAAAAATATTAATTCTCTATTATGTTGTTCATCGAAATAGTTTAACATAAAAAACTATAGATGTAGAAAACTACACAAAATTTCTGGAAATTTTTTATAGAACAAACTGTTTTCTTTAATTCTTGCTCTCATTTTCCCGTGAACTAATTTATGGGTTAAAGCAAGTTATGGATAAAAAATATATATGATGATTCAAGAACCCCTGCATATTTGTAATAAATGTCATTAGACAAGTGAGACGTTAACAAATATTAATATTATATTAGTTTTTAAAAAACGTATACATACAAATGTAAATTTATCAGTAATGTTACGAATATACGTGTTCGACTTTTGTTAACTTTTAATTAAAAGTTAAAAGCAAAATAAAATTTTCTTTAAGTAAAGTAAAAAACAAGCAAACATTAGCAGTATTGTGTCGCCATAAAAATAATTAATGAAAATAACTCGTGATTTTAGGCATTGCTAGATACACATTAGACCGGGTCGACCTTCATACAAAAAAAGTTTTGCTAGTCAGCCCCTAGAATGAAAGACATATCAATGAAGTTTCTAAATCAGGAATTTTTTTGCCACGCCCCAAAATACACCCCTCTTGGTTTTTTGTATGTAGCGCTGCCATTAAAAGTCAGATCTGATTATATCGCATATCGTTGTTCATGGCTTGACAGTGGCTTAATTTTTGCCTTTGGTGACTCTTTAATCCGACCTCAAATTATGGGCGCCACTTATACCATCCAGGATCCTTCCCCTAAATGTCAAATTTCTTTCACGTACCAAGAAAGTCCTTCTTAAACTTAGTATCTATATAGGCTCTTTTGTGACACGCCTCCAAATAAGCCCCTTTTTTCTTTTTCACATATGTATAACATTAAACCAGACAGAAGCCAAGGCAAACCAATCAAATTTTCATCTGTCACTCCCTAGAATTTAAGGTATATTTATTAAATTTTAAGAACTTTAAAAAGACTGTTTTTGCCACGCCCTAAATTGCATCGGTTTTTGTTTTAAATATATTTAGCATCGCCATTTAAAGTGCATTTTAAACTCTAATGTCTAATTTTTTCGCGTGCCAAGAAAGTCCTTCTGAAACTTAATATATCTAGCTTTTAATAAACTCGCCGCGCCACAATTTAATTAATAGAATTTCCGTACCATAACTGTATAACGTAGTCACCTTGAGTCTCGTCAAGATTCACATACACCGACTGACTGCCCAATTTATAATTTTTCGCATATATGTATGATTTTCATAAGCACTCATTTGTATTCAAGTAATTAATTTTGTATTTTTTCAGTTTTAGAATTCTGCAATTTCTTTAGATTTAAAGTTCTTATTTTTACTCTGTACCATGGTTTCATATATAACATTATGTTTGCTTTTACAAATCTCTTAACTAAGATTTTTAAATAAATATAACTACAATTGGTCCTGCTTGTAGTATTGAAATTAATAAAAAAAAAAACGGAAAAACAGTGCCAGAGGAGTTTTACAGGCTACTTAAATATCGAACATTAATAAAATTCATATCCACGATACGATTGTTGATAGCAAATTTTTCGATCAGATTTCATGAGGTCATGTAATTACTATGTAATGAACAGGGCAAGTTTAAAAACGGCTAGCAAAATGGCACAAAATAGCAAAACTAAAAATTAAACATGTTGTTATTTAAGATACATATATTTTATTAAGTTTTGATTGTATAGTACAATAGCATGTTGCTTCAAATTGCCAAAAATAAATAATCACCTGTTATCGCATAAAACAGTTTAATAAATGGAAAACACTCTTTCAACATCGCAAGATGCAACTGGAACATATTTGAAACCTAATAGTTCATATAGAGAGTGGTTGTCAATAAATTCATCCGTCTTACCTTCATTAAAATATCAGTGGTCCACATGTAAACACCGCAAAGTTAAAAAACAATAGTCTGAGAAAATCGATTAAAACATTTTTTTTTAAATTGAGATGCCAAGCCATATAAAGAGTTTTGCAGAAGTATTGAACAATTAACCAGAAATTGCGAGTAACTTACGGAGTTTTGTACGAGATTGATAATGGCTTAGGGAGGCATTTTAAAAAACAAGTAAATGGCGACTTTTTCAAAATTTTTCATTTCAGTTAACGTAGCGGTGTTTGCAAGTGGACAACTCACATATACTATTTCCTATTTTAATTAATCTTGTAATCCGGTATTTCGATCTAAAACTTTTTTTAAACTTTTCAACAAAATCTTTTTTACTGACATCTTAGCTAAGTTTCCTAAGCACTGTCAATTAAATCAAAGCTTTCAATTATAGAAAGTCCTTTTGTTTGTAATTTCTAGAGACTTTAGCACTTCAAATAGATTCTGACTCATAATCGCTAAGCTTATTTAAATATTGCTTCTAGGTTGCAAAGAGGTATTTTCTTGCAAGCTGGACCATACATGGCCTTTTAACGAAATAACTGAAGAAATGGCAAAAATTGCATATGCCATAAAAAACTGGCCCTGATGGATGGGAGTAGAAAGTCAGTATTAAAAAAACTTTACTTATAAAGTTTCAGAAGGATTTCTTTTCTAGTTATGAAAAATTGGACACTAGAGGGGAAGGATCCCATATTTCAGAAATGTTATCTAGAATTTGACGTAGGATTAAAAAAGCATTAAATACAGAAATGAAGCCATATTCTAGCCATTAATAAGAGATATACGATACGATGAAATCGGACTTTAAATGGCGATCCTAAATATATTTAAAATAAAAGCGATGTAATTAAGGGCGTGGCCAAAACAATATTTTTAAAGTTGTTAAAAATTAATCAATATACCGTTTATTCTAGAGCGTGACTGATGACAATGTTTTTGGTTTGCCTTGGCTTCTATCTGGTTAAATGTAATACATATGTGAAAAAACAAAAAAGGAGTTTAATTTGGAGGCGTGCCACAAAAATGAGCCTGTATTAAAAGCTATATATACTTAGCTTTAGAAGGACTTTCTTGGTACGTGAAATCAATTTGACATTTAGGGGAAGGATCCGAGATGGCATAAGTGGCGCCTAGAATTTGAGGTCGGATTACAAAGTCGCCAAAGGCAAAAATTAAGCCACTGTCAAGCCATGAACAAGATATCTTTCATTCTAGGGGTGACTGACACAACTTTTCGACCCACCTTAATATACATACTATCATTTGAAGCAATTGCCTACTTATCGTAAGGCAATTATCCACAACTGGAATGGTTCACTTAAATATTAAAATAGTTTTAATTATCACTAATTACACATTACACAAATTGAAAAAATGCGTTTGCTACGGTATATTGATCTATCGGCAATAAATTGGAAAATATAACTGAAATGCATGACACACACAGAACAAAATCAATGTAAAATCGTCGAAAACAAGGTTGATTCTACAGTTTTCGGTAGTGATTTTGCTTCATAGTTATTTTATATTAATGTAACACGATTTAAGTTATTGTAAACTTGCAAACAAAGTTTTTTTTTAAATAACTATAATTTATGTTAATTTTAACATTGCAGTGAAGTAAGTGCAAAATGCCATTTATATTGAAATAACAATCCGAATCACGTTGAATGAGAGTTATCTCAAGTTGAATCAAGTAGAATCAAGTTGGTTTGAGTGTGAAATAACAGTGAGAAGAATCTTCAGAGACAACATATGCATTTATTTAAGAATAATTCAACACACTTACCCGAGGAGCAAGAGAAGAGGTTATAATTATTTGTTTTCCTGTAACACATTTTTCACTTTTTTTGTACCCGATATGGCTTCATCATCATTCAACTTTGAAAATTTGATCAACTATTTAACTAAAAAATTTTAACAAAAAGTAAACGGGAATTGTTTTTCTCTTTTCAGATTATTTAAAACATGAAAATAAATAAAATTATGTTTTTCTGTTTATAGTGTTGTTGTTTTTTCTATAAAAAAAACAAGTAAAACAGGTTTTTATGGTTTCAATATTAAACAAGTTTATTTCAACATTTTTCATTTAAAATAAGCATGAAACCAAGATAATTTTAAATAAAGTCTATACTTTTGCAGAAATTTACTATGACTTTTAATCAACATTTCGCCATGTTAATTTAACATTGAAATTTTTTTTTGTGTGTGCATTAAAAGAAACTCGTAGAAATCTTTTCGTTCTGCTTACACAGTACAGCACATACAATGCAAACTCTGTCTGGTGTAAAATTTCTAGCAGTACTTATCGAAACTAACAAAATGCCATTTGGGTTTTGCTAGTTTAGCTTTGGTTCGGCTTTTATGGTTTTCGAAGAACATGTAATTTTTCTTACGATTTTAACAGCAGCCAATTAGAGTTTTGGTTTCCCATCTTCAACGCAATTGTTGCTAAAAAAGGTTAAGTATAGAATCTCTTACCGTGTATAATAATTGCCCAATAAATAAAATTTAACTTTAAACGTTGGAGGTTTCTTAGGCAGAAACGTAAAAATCTCGCTTATAAAAGGTATGAATTTTGTATGGCGAGTTCTTACTTTGAAGCAATAAATTTTTGACACAAAAAGCGCTGTATTCACTGCATTTATGAAGTCGTTAGTATAACGACCAGCTCAATTGTTTGTTGCTACATTTATTTTTTAACATTTTCCCTTATAAACCTCCTTTGTAGTAAGGGAATGCCGTGGCCCTTCGAAAGTATTTTTTTTTTATAAAATTTGTAAAGAATTCATTTACTTACTTTACTGGAACTCTGTATGTCTTACTGCGTATCGCACAAATGTATAAAATATACCATTAGCGCTTTGTAAAATAGAAAACATTTTTTTTAGTTGGCTTCATTTGTAGTCTTAGGCCCTAATTGTGTAAAACGCAACGTCAAAAATTGTTGTTTTATTTATTTATTTGATTAAATCTATGGATATGAATCCTTACAGACTACTATATATTACAAGATTTTATATAAAGGCATTTTTAACGAAAAAATTTGTTAAGAAATTAATTAAATTTATTAAGTATTTAAAAACAGGATAATATTGCGTTTGATTACATTTTCATTAATAGAAAAATCGATTTAGTTGTACAATTCATTTAAATTTTTGCATATTCTCCTCAAAGGATCAGCATCAGCATAATTTGTTTGAACAGCAGGAAGGTGCAGAGGTGTCTGGTAAAACGTCGTGGAATATTACAATTTATATTACGAAGAAGGAAGTCGGAGAGGACATCGCCAAATAACATTGAAAGCAAAAACATATTGCGTTTTAAAATTTTTAACGCCACAAGATATGCAGCGTTTGAAATTTAAAAATTCAATATGAATTTCTGTAGAAAGCAACAACAAAATTATGAAATATTTTTGATTTTGTTTTTGCTTTCAATGTAATTTTTGTCGTTGCGTTTGCCTATTACACAATTAAGGCCTTAATCTACTTCAGTGAACACCTGCACAAAAGATCGCGGATCTTTTGGCCTTTACATAATTAAACATGCTTAGTTTAGTGGCATTCAGGCTCGAAGTTGATAATTTTAAATTTAGTCATCGGAATATTATAACATTGTTTAATACATTTAGGCCCGTTTTCACAACTTACCGATAACTTTAAGTAGGCACTAACCGGCCTTATAAAAAGTGCTCCATTATTAAAACTTTGCTTTAACCTAAAGTGAGCGATAATGTAAATAAAGGTTCATCCTACCTGGTAGGTTAAAGTAAAGTTGTAATAATGGAACACCTTTTATTAGGCCGGATAGAGTCTACTTTAAGCTATCGGTAAGTTGTGAAAACGGGCCTTAGTTTGAAATATCGAGTGGCGCAAAATTTCAGATTGGACATTCGTATTTAGAAAATATTGGTGCAGATATTCGTATTCGTATTGACATTCGTAACATCACTAATATGTATATTGTTCGGATAATATTTATAAAAATACAAATATAAGAGTAGATTATTTTTTCAAGTTTTTTTTTGTTAATTTAACAATAAAAATTAGGTTAAATTTAAAAGTATCTCAAAGATTGCGACATTTTTTTTGTCATTGAAAGCAATAAGTATATTGTATTCTAATGTAAACAAAAACTAAATAAATAAATTTTTTATACCCCCAACACTAGTGGTAAATGATGGTCTACTTAGTTTGTCATTCCGTGTGAAACTATTTTAATATTCTACTAAGACCGAGTAAAGAATATATTTTGGGTCCTTGAGTAATTCGAAGTCGATTGCCCCAAGTTTGTCTGTCTGTCCGTCTGTCTCAGTAGAAAGAGAGAAAAGGAATGCATCTGTTCTCAATAAGTTGTGTCCACAAATTCGTGTTATATAACATTAAGACACAGTGGGAAATTTTACGAAAAGGTGGTCAAAATTCCATAAATTTTGACTGGATCAGTATTACTTTATTCAATTTTCTTTGCGATGAAACGTAAAACTCGACTGATAACATAACATAAGTTATGGGGAGTTCAAAATGCATTAAAATTTTTTTGTTGAGTTTCAGTGTAATATATCTTGTATTTTACAACTGAGAATTATTTTTTTATTCTCCATCTTGTCAAAATATGACAGGGGCCAAAGGTTGGCTGTTTTAGGACAAGACGTGTTGTTATAAGGTTAAGACTGAAAAAGAACATTATCTTAAAATGTGCAAATAGTATTCTTGGATATCGGTACAATTTTAACAAATAGAAACTGGGAATTATTTCCTTTCGTAGGTTACTTTATATTATATTTAACATTTTTTATTTTTCGAATTTATTCTATATTACTATTACAAAAAAGCTTTATTAAATACATAACTGAAATTTAGCTCATAGAATAAATTCGAAAAATAAAAAATGTTGGGTAAAATTTTAAGAAATTCAGGTTTTATTTTTGGTTTTATATGTACTACATACATATTTGTATGATTTGGTTTTACGGTCGCACACGCGTCGTCAAGGATGTCCTCAAGACATTTTATTAATCCTTTTAGAAAAAGCTAACTTTGTGCGTGAGTTACCTACGGTCACCAATCAAACCAACAACAGCAGCAACAACTACACCCACAGTAATATTACACGATCTCGACAACAACTAATATATCAACAACAATAACTAAAACCACAGTCATCAACCTACTTCTACAAATTGGGTCAGACATAAATAAACAGAAGTAAGCATTTCATTATTTTATTTTATTTTATTTTATTGCATTTTATTTTATTAATATATTTCCTGAAGTTATTCTTGGAATTGGTAAAACTAAATTAGGTAATTAATAAATAAATATAAGTAATCAGTTTATTGTTATTAATTAGTTTATTTCCAAATAGAACTATTACAAAAAAGCTTTATAAAATACCTAACTGAAATGTTACTCATAGAATAAATTCGAAAAATAAAAAAAAAATGTTAGTTTATTTCCCTAAATCATTCTTGGAATTAGTAAAATTAAGTAAATTGCAATTAAATGATATAAATAGTTGTAGTAAATAAAATTGTATTTATTATTAATCAACCAACAAAAGTATTCGTTTCATTCCCATACCATATCTCGTGCTATTTCTCTACGCAAATACTATAACCTTTACCACGCACTTTGAAGATTCAACTAAATAATTTTACATGTTTTTTTGTTTGTGATTTTTTTTCTTGTGTCGTTATTGCCCCGTTATTTTTAAGAAAAAGTTGAAGCTAATTTTAGGTATTGTCTATCATCTCAAGTCTCATTGAAGACAAGATGACCGACAATTGCATGCATTTTGTCGCCAAAGTGGTTCGAAACACGACAAAATGCATGCAATGGTCGCTTATGTTGTCTTTAATCAAGTCTTATTGAAGACAAGATGACCGACAATTGCATGCATTTTGTCGTCAATGTGGTTCGAAATACGACAAAATGCATGCCGTGGTCGCTTATGTTGTCCTCAATCAAGTCTTATTGAAGACAAGATGACCGACAATTGCATGCATTTTGTCGTCAATGTGGTTCGATATACGACAAAATGCATGCAATGGTCGCTTATGTATTAAAGTATTAAACACGACAAAATACACGTTTTGTTACTTAAGTTGTCGTCATCAATGTTATATTGGCGAAAAATGCTAAATTGTCCTGAGGACATCGTAGACGACATTTGCGTCTAGGACCATTTTGCCAAATGGGTTTTTAATATAATATGTATGTATATTAGGGGGGGAATAGTATTATATCGAAATCCTTAGCAGCAAGAATACCAGAATACGCGTAATACTTGCCGTAGACACCGGATTATAAATACTTGAAGAGCATTAATTTCCCTAATGGCAGGGTGCCACGATTTTCGACCCTTTGTGATGCAGGATTTAATATCATTACTTGCTTCACCATTCCTGTAAATGGCACTTCCCAGGTAGCAGAAAGAGTTGACAACTTCGATCGCTTTCCCGTTGAGTGAATTCGGTCGCATATATAGAATACATATACCATCGGCCTAATCTAGGTCACCAAGTGAACCTTGGAGGCCCCATGTTATACCGGTGTTGCTGTTTGTCACCCGGTTCATTATTGTGTCAAACGTTTGATTGAGCCGAAAGGGCGAGAGAACACAGCCTTGACGGAAACCAGTCCTGATATTTATGTTGGCACTTAATAAGTTCTCGTGAGTGATCCGACAACTAGAACCATTGAACAGCTCTTTGACCAAATTGATCACTTTTGTCGGCACTCCTTTACATTCTAGTGAAACCCAGATCGCTTTATGGATTAATGTTTCGCAGGCCTTAGTGCCGTTATAGCGGACACAAATTCTGGTATGGCTGGGCAAGCTGTACTGATGTCTTGCCGTTGTTAGTGGTGCATGCAGCAACATATAGTGATTATTATTATTATTAATTATTAATATTATAAATGTAAGTGTTGCTTGTCAGTTTGTGGTTCAATCACTTGAAGCCCGCTTAATTGTTTTGGATGAAATTTGGTAGACGGAAAGCATATGGCCCAGATTAAAATATAGTTACTTTTTAAGAGGTAAAAAGGGGACAAATTTATGCTATGGTACTCTTTCTCTTTTGCAAAATTTGATATACAAATTGCATATGGTCCAGACTAAAATATATGGCACTTTTTAAAGGAAAAAATTGGTACTTTTAAAGGGTTAAAAATGGATAAAATTGAAACTGTTTTATTTTCGTTAAATTCGTTATACAAACAGATTACTGCATACAGTGTACTTTCTGATGGTCTAAAATGAGGAAAAACTGGTACCCTTGGTACTTTTTTACGCTTGGTACTTTTTCTCTTTTCGAAAAATGTGGTATAGATGTAGCATATGGTCCAGACTAAGAAAGCTGGTATTTGTGATACATTTAATCATGTTGATAAATCGGGTATACAGATTGCATATGGTCCAGGGGCAAAAATATGCATATTAAGACACCCTTTGCTTTTCATATGGACAGCTGAATGTTAGTTGATCAAGTGTATCGAGTTCCCAAAACTTATAAGAATGTATTGGCGAAAAATATTAATTCTTTATTATGTTGTTCATCGAAATAGTTTAACATAAAAAAGTATAGATGTAGAAAACTACACAAAATTTCTGGAAATTTTTTATGGAACAAACAGTTTTCCATAATTCTTGCTCTAATTTTCCCGTGAATTAATTTATGGGTTAAAGCAAGTTATGGATAAAAAATATATATGATGATTCAAGAACCCCTGCATATTTGTAATAAATGCCATTAGACAAGTGAGACATTAACAAATATTAAACAAATATAAGCAGAATTTCAAAAAAAATATATGTTGTTATGATATTTTTTTTTGGAATTCTGTGTCAAACTTTTCGAAATTAGGCTAAATAATATTTGTTTGTTTACAAATATTAGACTTACTCAGCAGCGTAAACAAAAGAGCGAATTGAAGGCATCTACTAAAGAGGTGTCTTTGAATGTTCTTATTTGCTTAAGCTGCTTAGTTTCATAACTCAACGTCTGTTTCTAAAGAGAACATCTCACTATTTTAATTTTCAAGGCAAACTTCTTCCACGAGCTGTGTAAATACATTTGTTCAAAATTTTCTTGTCTAGCTTATTATTTTTGCCTTCAAATTATATAGTTGATTATTATTTATCCGAATTACTTTGATAAGTTTTTTATTGTTCGGGAAGCTGTAAATTTTAAATTGTTGTAAACAAAAATATTTTAAACTTAAAAAATTAGACTCTAATACAAAACCAAAAATAAAAGATAAATGTTACAAAAATGTGGGTAGAGTTAAAGAAGCAGATTTCAATTTGTCAAACCAACATAAACGTTCTATAATATAGTGAAAGTTTGTATTAACCCAGGTGGCATAGCCATGTAGTCTTGCGTCGCAACAAGTGGTACTGATTGAGGACAATGTCTTGGCTAAACGGCGGGTACGGGACAATCTTTCCTTATGTGGTGCTTAGAGCTCATTTCTGATCCTAATACAGTTGACTTATCAAATTTCATAATAAATTAGAAAAGGTGTATGTTAATATTGGGTGTCAAAACTTTGGGTATAATCGGTCAACGGAAATCGCTACAAGAAGATGATCCGAAGGTTTTTTCGCGAAAAATTGATGACTCAGACGTAGAGAATATGTGGTTTCAACAACAAAATGGTGCCACTTATCACACAGCAAGAGAAACAATGGATCTTTTGAAAGAAAAGTTCGGATATCGCATTATTTATCGTAGAGAAGGAGTGAAATGACCACTAAGATCGTGCGATTTGACACCTTTAGATTAGTTGAGAATTTTTATAAAAGACTGGGAGCCTGATGTCACTTGACCGACATAGTTTTAAACCGGAAGCTATTGGAAATAAACTGAAATAAAAATATTTTTAATATCTCAAAAAAAATACTCTTTGTTTTATTAAAATTAAAATGATACCTCCGTTTTTGGGCCCCCTTAATAATCATCACTTTTATTAATTTATTGGTATTCTTATACAACAGGACTTAAAGTCTTTTAATTACCCAGCAAAAACTTTACTTACAATCCTACTTTTAATGACTTCAAGAATTCATTACTTTGTAGCTTTATTCGCCACTTTTTGGATTATTAGTTATATATTAAATAATAACTTTCTTATTATATCTTAAATATACAGAAACATTTATATTTTCATTATGACAATAAAAATGTCATTATAGTCATAAAACATAGTTTTTTAATGCAAAAACTACACTGCCCCGGTAGACTAGCTGGTAGAGAGCTAGTCTATGAGCACAGAGGTTGCGGGATCAAATCCCGCCAGAGACAGAAAAAAAAAATAAAAAATAAAATAAAGTAAAATAGAATAAGAAAAAATAAAAATAAAATAATTAAAAAAAAAACAAAAAAAAATTAAAAAAAAAATAAAAAAATTTTTACTTTATTGACTTTGTGTAACTATATAATTTTTATAAAAATTTTAAGTATAAAAATAACATATTAAGGGTCCTCATGATATCGTTTATAAGTCTCGTAACCTGTGCAAACTGTGCATTTTTACGCCCTCGTAAAGGAACTGTCGAAAATTGTATTAGAATTCATTTACACAAACTTGGTAAATTTGCCCAACAATTTTGTCTCGTAAACTTGCGCTGTTCAATTGTGCATTTATACAAACAGATTTTTTAGTGGTTTTAACGTCGTTTTCAATGAAAACTCTAAGTGTTTATAAATCATAAATAAATTCTAGCAATAGTTTGAGCAAATTAGTATTTTGGCTTTCTTTGTGCATTTTTAAAAACAAATTCAAAATTTAAAATCCCAAATTTCAACTTTTATTTTTATTTTGTTGAATTTTCTTTTTTTTACTGACATTAATTGTTTAAAATTACACAAAAATTAAAAAGGTTCTTCATGAAACGAGTCTCGCAAGTTTGCCCATTTGCACAAATGGCAATTTTAGGCGATATCATGAAAACCCTTATTATTTTTTAGATTATAATAGGCTAAATTATAAGGGATTACTTTTGGGACATTTCGAACAAAAATAAGTACTTCTTCTAGTAGAAAAATAAGTGTCTGTTCGTCAAGTTCTCATTATTTTTCTGCTTATTTTGTAAGCAAAGTTTTTGCTGGGTATGGTACAGAAGAACCAATTCTAGCAATTTCTTATGTGTCACACAATGAAAGATTTTAACAACACAGAAAAAATTATTAGTAGTTTTTTATCAATTAAAAAAATTATTTCAAATGTATTGAAACTTAATTTTTTTTTTTTTTTTTGTTGAACGAAAATAAAAAATATAATTTTGATTTAATTAACATTTAAGTTGTTTTGAAATAAATTTTGAATTAAAATAATAGTCAAATAACAAAAAAATTATTCCGTTTAAAATAAAATAATTTGAACTTGTGAAATTGTTTTTGGAAATTGTCAAAATGAATCCACACATTGTTTGAAACGGCAAAGTTTTTGATCATTTTTTTAATTACAATTAAAAACTTCATTTTAGAAAAAAAAAATTCAAAATATTAAATTTTTACAATTTTTAGTAATCAATATAATCATTTTGGTAATAGGTGCAAAATCAACAAATGGGGTGCTTGATTCTATGAATTTGGTTAAAAATTGCTGATCAGAGACCATTTTTAATTTTGTCTGTGAATAAACATAAAAATACAAAAAATTAATATATTAAAGCAATTTTTAAAGGGCACTGATCAAACCATTTTAAACATAAAGACATTCAAAAGCGTTCTTAAATACAAAAGATTACACATTTTCAAGTACGGGAATAAAAATTTAAAATATACTTCCTAAACTGCGTTGCATTATTAGTAAATTGAACAGTTTTTTTTTTTTTTTTTTTTCGACAAGTTGTTTATTTTATTTGGACAAAATAATTTTACAAATTTCAATTTGGCCTCAGCGCCAAGAAGGCATTATTGTGTCAAGTTGGCAAAATCGTTTCGTTTTAAAGTTAAATGTACAAATAAAATACAAGGTAAAAAGTAACTTATACAATATATGTATTACAAATATATTTTCATAAAACAAAAATTATATTTCAACAAAAAAAAAAAAAAAAAATGAAGAGAAAAAAATTTTTTTTTATATTAAAAAAATTTTATAATAAAAGCGTTTCTATTGTATTATATTAGTGTTATTTGCAAGAAGACTTAAAAATGGAAATTCGATCAATTGATTTTAAAGCCATAAGCAAATTAGTGAATTTAATTCCGCCAATATAATCAATTCGCTGTTTGGCTGTTTCTAACTTGCATCTAGGAATTCTAAAATTTGTTCTATTCCGTGTATTGAAATTTATTTGATTTTGCATGAATGGTATAGTATGGTAACAAATATTATTAATGCATTTAAACACAAACACTAAAACTTGATATTCATGCAACCCATATATTGGTAATATTGTTGTGTAAAAATATTCCAGCAACTCCAGAAAGCCCATCATCAAGACCCTTACAAACATTTTTAACAACGTTAAGAACAGCATCTTCGGTACCACATCCTCGTCCAAATCCAAATTGAAAATTATACAAAAAATTATTTTCTTCCAAGTACAACAACTGCTTATCATACACAGAAAAAATTAAAAATTGATTTTAATCACCAAATCGGTGACATTTTCAATGCTATTAGCTGCGTTCGTTTACCCCAAAATTTGTACAAATTTGTACTGGATTTTACTGAAATGCGTTCGCGTACACATAAATTTGTAAAATTTTCATATTACTTACCTACTGGATTTTACTGGGATTTTACTGGAAAAGTAAACGAACGCACACATTGTTATTAACGATGACTGGAGTGTTGTTGTCACCCAGCAAAAACTTTACTTACCTGAGTTAGCAAGTAATGTTGAAGAAAAATAATCACTACTTTTTTTTAGGCCGAATAACTACTTATTTTTGTTCGAGGTATCCACAGAATTCAGTACTTACAATAAATACACTTACTAGAAGTAAAAAAAACCAGTTATTATTTAACTACTAGTAAGTTGAATTGTAAGTACATACAATATACTTACCAGAAGCCAAAAAATCACTAGTAAATTGACCTAATAAGAAGTTATTTAGAACGTCACCAGTAAGTAAATATTCAGTACTGAAAACTACACAAATAATAAGCAGTTATTGAGCTGATTACTAATTAGTAAGCAAATGTTCAGTAGTGAAAATAATAGAAGTAATATTCAATTGCTGAGGTCATTAGTAGTAAGTAGTTGTTGCAGTTTTCAGAATAATGACAATTGTTATGACAACTACTTACCAGGTAACGTATGAAATAACTACCATCTATTACTAAAAATCAAAAAGTTTTTCCTGGGCAGTTGATATCCTCATAGTTTTGGTTTTTATCAAGCTAATTTTTAGCCCGATTTTAAGACCGTTTTCTTGTAATCTATTTATCTTATTCTGTATACAAGTCAGCGTTCGAGACATTAGGCACAAGTCATCCGCATAGTTTAGGTGCTCAGATGCTATAGTCGCCGGTTCAGGCACCACAGGATACCGTCCGGTTCTTCGGTGTTAGTATTTGACATTTTGCATGTCTAATACTAATAAACATAGTGTAGGTAACAGTACACACCCTTGTCTTACTTCACAGTTTATTTGAAAACTATCACTGTCAACATCCTGGAATCGGGCTTTACATTCCGTTATTTTTGTTTGTGTCGAATGCACGCTCAAAATAAACAAGAATTAGATAAAGTGTAAAATTCCATTTGATTGATTAGCCTTCAATTATCCTCACTGGCTGACTGAAGCTGGCTTGTTCTTTGCGTAGACAGAATTTAATAGTAGGGTAAACGTAATGAGGCCACCTGTGCAACTCGTTTACATCCTGCTTCTTTATTCGTTTGTAGATCCTCGTTTGTTTGAGAGGCACGAAGTCGTTTATTTTTCCGTGCTGCACTTGAAGATCTACTTACTTGAAAACGTTTGAGTAGCGTTTTTATTATGGAAACGGTTGTCGATTCACTTAAAAATTATATTTTTTTAAATTATTATTAGTTTTGCCATTAAAACACTTTTTTTGTAAACGAAAAAAATGATCACTTAATAGAATCTCTTAATAAAATATTGTTCACAAAATTTCGATCTACCAAAGTAAAAATACAATTTGGTTTAAAGATTGATATTTGACTACTGACAGCCAGCCAATGGCGGTGAGTGTTAAGTGGCAAGTATCTCTGAAGACGTAGTTATTATCGAAACATGTCAGATCAAACTGTCCTTGAACGTGGATTCAAGCCCATCGTCAGTCAAGAATAAAAAATTATCAATAAATTTTAATTCATTTCATGCTGTAAAAATTATTTTCTTCATAAAATAATTTAATGAACTTAAGCTTGATTAAAATATTAAAAATTTGATTAAAACCCATAAACAGTTCAACAAAATAACCATAACAAATAATAATTAAAGTAAATATAGTAAATTATTTGTTAAATTTTTAAGTTATATTGTTCTATATACAATTTTAAAGATTGTTAGCTATTTTCAAAAAAATTAAATTTTATTTATTCCATTTTTTTCAATTATTATTTATTTAATTATTTGTGTATGTCACAAATGGGATCATTGGGCGCTGATTAGTTTATAAGCTATCTTTTTAGGTTAAATTGTTATTGTAATAATTCTAGTGTTAAAATCACTGTACAGAATAGTATAGATAAAATATTATGTTAAAATATCCGTTAAATTTAAATACAGCATCAATATTGGATATAGGCACAATGTTAATGTAGATAACCAAAAATGCATTATGTTAAATAATATAATTATCTTAAAATAATAAAAGCTCGAATGTTCCGGAAATAGGTGGAAACTTCAGACAGAGTAAAAGTTCAAATTTCGATGAGATTGCGAAGCCAGTATAAGTACAAACATTAAAGTGTGCCGATCACATTATTAAGCTGTGATTTAGTTTCTAAAAGCTTTTAATAAAGGTTGTGAAAGTGACTAAATGGAAATAAAAGTTGCGACCGGTGCAAGTATTTTTTATTGTGTTTACATTACTTGTATTTCAAAAGAACTCAAGATGTTTATTATAAAGAAAATATACCAAAAACGCTTATGATATTAACTGCCAATTTCGCTAAGTTTAGTTAAAACCAGGGAAACCAGAAATATGCACCAAAAAAGTGGTTTAGGCGCATTAAACATGCAGTAAAAACATGAAAATATGCCATAAAAATTTTTAAAATTATGCCCAAAAAACCAAAAGTTTGAAATCTAAAAATTCAACAATTGAATAATATTTGCATTTAAAAAAAACCAGCTTGAAATTATAATCGGTAACACCCAAACACCACAGTATTTACAGAAGAATTTTCGAGATTACACCCTATTTGTCACCGATCGGCAGTCATGGGCTCACCAAAACAAAGTTATCTTATCTGTTTAGATTTCATATATTTGCCGAATATTGGGCGTTATTGGTTTTATAAATGAAGTAAACAACATAAATACGACAATTTTTCTATGTGTTATATATACTGCGACTTGGAGCTATGGTCAAATGTCAACCGATTCCAAAAAAATTTAATTTGCAGTAAAATGTTCTTGAGGGAAATTTAATCTATATACGCTATGGTCATGGTTGTGTGATGGTTGTGCCATAAACCAAAGAGTCTAATTCGGAAAGAAGTTTATATGGGACTATGTGAAATTATAGACCAATTCTCGCCAAAGACTTCGTTCTTTGTACGTTTTAATTGTACTAACTAAATTTATCAAATTATCTACAAATGGACAGCCAGACGGACGGATGGATATCGTGAAGTGAAAAAAGTGATTCTGAGTCGAGCTTTATACTAGAAGATGGGTCTCAACATCTATGTATAAAATTGCTTATGCCATAATTTTTGCTTCTGCATAAAATTTCACAGCATAAAATAACATTTAGTTTGAATATGTACCTGTACACGGTGAAATTTAAACAAGACGTTGGGTATACACATACTTACATAGGTATTTAAAGCCATCTGTTAACCAGAATTTAAAACAAAAATTTTTTTAAGTTGATGCGAAAGCATTTTAAGGCTTCTAAACAAATTGATCATATAAAAATAGACGTAAAAAATGTGAAATATGCACTACAGAGCTAAAAAAATGATCCATCGATGCCAAAATTCATAAAAAGCTCCTTAACGGATAAATATTATGTTTCTGCCTTCATTAATCGCACAAGGGAAAACATGCAATTGAATATTTATGGTTGCCCTGGTTATGAGATAGGATAATTATTTTCTGGTGTTACAAATAAACAAAAAATATTAAAATTTCCATGTTTTTTTATTTATACAAATTTTTAAAGTATTAGTTTTTATTTTTCGAATATGTTTCCGTTAACTTATGTCGCAGGAATAGCTGTGGTTGTAGTAGTAGCAAGGGTGGTCGTAGTAGTAGCAATTGTGGTAGTAGTAGTAGCAACTGTGGTCGTAGTAGGAACAGTTGTGGTCGTAGTAGGAGCAATTGTGGTCGTTGTAGTAGCAGCTGTGGTCGTAGTAGGAGCAATTGTTGTCGTTGTATCAGCAATTGTGGTCGTAGTAGCAGCAATTGTGGTCGTTGTAGCAATTGTGGTCGTAGTATCAGCAACTGTGGTCGTAGGGACTGTGGAGATTGGTGTAGTAGTTCTTCCAAATTTAGGTTTACAGAATCTCATTCTACCCCTGGCACACAATCTTGCCCTGAAGCGACGAAGAAAACCCTTGCCTTCCGGACTTTGGCCACTGACGGAAAGACTAAAGCTCAAGAGAACCAAACAAATTAAGTACAAAGAAAATTTCATTTTTATACTGTTGCGTCTCAAGTTAAGTCTAGGAAAGTTAAGATGAATTTGATGGTTGATTGGTCTGATGAGCGTCAATTTATAGTAAAATTAAATAGAACGGTTTAAATTTCGTTTGTTTGTTTTAGAATTATGAAAACATTTGCATAACTAAACTTATTGAAATGAGTTGTAATGTAAAGAAATGCAATTGTTCAAATAGCCGAAATTTGTTTATAAAAATATATACATATCGCATAGTAAACTATAAGCAGTCACAACTAAAAATTCGAAAAATTTTCAGGAGAAGCAAAAAACATGATTGCAATTTTTAACTCAGATTGAAGAAAAGTAAAAGACGACAGTGATGCAAGTAAAATTTTCGTGAACGTTATATATTTGATATATGAAAAATTAAGAGATTTTGATAAATTTTTAGTTGTGACTGTTTATGATTAGGTGTGCGATATGTAAATTTTTGTACTTTCAAACTCAGAAATTGAGAGAATTTTTAGAATATGCGTATTTTAAAATGTGTTATTGAAAACTTATACAATAATTCTCTTAACTATATTTGTTTTTTCAATATTTTGAACTGATAAACTAGGTCAGTTTTTAAAAAACGTATACACACAAATGTAAATTTATCAGTAATGTTACGAATATACGTGTTCGACTTTTGTTAACTTTTAGTAATTTTAATTAAAAGTTAAAAGCAAAATAAAATTTTCTTTAAGTAAAGTAAAAAACAAGCAAACATTAGCAGTATTGTGTCGCCATAAAAATAATTAATACAAAATAACTCGTGATTTTAGGCATTGCTAGATACACATTAGACCGGGTCGACCTTCATACAAAAAAAGTTTTGCTAGTCAGCCCCTAGAATGAAAGACATATCAATGAAGTTTCTAAATCTTGGTTTTTTGTATGTAGCGCTGCCATTAAAAGTCAGATCTGATTATATCGCATATCGTTGTTCATGGCTTGACAGTGGCTTAATTTTTGCCTTTGGTGACTCTTTAATCCGACCTCAAATTCTGGGCGCCACTTATACCATCCAGGATCCTTCCCCTAAATGTCAAATTTCTTTCACGTACCAAGAAAGTCCTTCTTAAACTTAGTATCTATATAGGCTCTTTTGTGACACGCCTCCAAATAAGCTCCTCTTTTCTTTTTCACATATGTATAACATTAAACCAGACAGAAGCCAAGGCAAACCAATCAAATTTTCATCTGTCACTCCCTAGAATTTAAGGTATATTTATTAAATTTTAAGATCTTTAAAAAGACTGTTTTTGCCACGCCCTAAATTGCATCGGTTTTTGTTTTAAATATATTTAGCATCGCCATTTAAAGTGCATTTAAAACTCTAATGTCTAATTTTTTCGCGTGCCAAGAAAGTCCTTCTGAAACTTAATATATCTAGCTTTTAATAAACTCGCCGCGCCCCAATTTAATTAATAGAATTTCCGTGCCATAACTGTATAACGTAGTCACCTTGAGTCTCGTCAAGATTCACATACACCGACTGACTGCCCAATTTATAATTTTTCGCATATATGTATGATTTTCATAAGCACTCATTTGTATGCAAGTAATTAATTTTGTATTTTTTCAGTTTTAGAATTCTGCAATTTCTTTAGATTTTAAGTTCTTATTTTTACTCTGTACCATGGTTTTATATATAACATTATGTTTGCTTTTACAAATCTCTTAACTAAGATTTTTAAATAAATATAACTACAATTGGTCCTGCTTGTAGTATTGAAATTAATAAAAAAAAAACGGAAAAACAGTGCCAGAGGAGTTTTACAGTCTACTTAAATATCGAACATTAATAAAATTAATATCCACGATACGATTGTTGATAGCAAATTTTTCGATCAGATTTCATGAGGTCATGTAATTACTATGTAATGAACAGGGCAAGTTTAAAAACGGCTAGCAAAATGGCACAAAATAGCAAAACTAAAAATTAAACATGTTGTTATTTAAGATACATATATTTTATTAAGTTTTGATTGTATAGTACAATAGCATGTTGCTTCAAATTGCCAAAAATAAGTAATCACCTGTTATCGCATAAAACAGTTTAATAAATGGAAAACACTCTTTCAACATCGCAAGATGCAACTGGAACATATTTGAAACCTAATAGTTCATATAGAGAGTGGTTGTCAATAAATTCATCCGTCTTACCTTCATTAAAATATCAGTGGTCCACATGTAAACACCGCAAAGTTAAAAAACAATAGTCTGAGAAAATCGATTAAAACATTTTTTTTTAAATTGAGATGCCAAGCCATATAAAGAGTTTTGCAGAAGTATTGAACAATTAACCAGAAATTGCGAGTAACTTACGGAGTTTTGTACGAGATTGATAATGGCTTAGGGAGGCATTTTAAAAAACAAGTAAATGGCGACTTTTTCAAAATTTTTCATTTCAGTTAACGTAGCGGTGTTTGCAAGTGGACAACTCACATATACTATTTCCTATTTTAATTAATCTTGTAATCCGGTATTTCGATCTAAAACTTTTTTTAAACTTTTCAACAAAATCTTTTTTACTGACATCTTAGCTAAGTTTCCTAAGCACTGTCAATTAAATCAAAGCTTTCAATTATAGAAAGTCCTTTTGTTTGTAATTTCTAGAGACTTTAGCACTTCAAATAGATTCTGACTCATAATCGCTAAGCTTATTTAAATATTGCTTCTAGGTTGCAAAGAGGTATTTTCTTGCAAGCTGGACCATACATGGCCTTTTAACGAAATAACTGAAGAAATGGCAAAAATTGCATATGCCATAAAAAACTGGCCCTGATGGATGGGAGTAGAAAGTCAGTATTAAAAAAACTTTACTTATAAAGTTTCAGAAGGATTTCTTTTCTAGTTATGAAAAATTGGACACTAGAGGGGAAGGATCCCATATTTCAGAAATGTTATCTAGAATTTGACGTAGGATTAAAAAAGCATTAAATACAGAAATGAAGCCATATTCTAGCCATTAATAAGAGATATACGATACGATGAAATCGGACTTTAAATGGCGATCCTAAATATATTTAAAATAAAAGCGATGTAATTAAGGGCGTGGCCAAAACAATATTTTTAAAGTTGTTAAAAATTAATCAATATACCGTTTATTCTAGAGCGTGACTGATGACAATGTTTTTGGTTTGCCTTGGCTTCTATCTGGTTAAATGTAATACATATGTGAAAAAACAAAAAAGGAGTTTAATTTGGAGGCGTGCCACAAAAATGAGCCTGTATTAAAAGCTATATATACTTAGCTTTAGAAGGACTTTCTTGGTACGTGAAATCAATTTGACATTTAGGGGAAGGATCCGAGATGGCATAAGTGGCGCCTAGAATTTGAGGTCGGATTACAAAGTCGCCAAAGGCAAAAATTAAGCCACTGTCAAGCCATGAACAAGATATCTTTCATTCTAGGGGTGACTGACACAACTTTTCGACCCACCTTAATATACATACTATCATTTGAAGCAATTGCCTACTTATCGTAAGGCAATTATCCACAACTGGAATGGTTCACTTAAATATTAAAATAGTTTTAATTATCACTAATTACACATTACACAAATTGAAAAAATGCGTTTGCTACGGTATATTGATCTATCGGCAATAAATTGGAAAATATAACTGAAATGCATGACACACACAGAACAAAATCAATGTAAAATCGTCGAAAACAAGGTTGATTCTACAGTTTTCGGTAGTGATTTTGCTTCATAGTTATTTTATATTAATGTAACACGATTTAAGTTATTGTAAACTTGCAAACAAAGTTTTTTTTTAAATAACTATAATTTATGTTAATTTTAACATTGCAGTGAAGTAAGTGCAAAATGCCATTTATATTGAAATAACAATCCGAATCACGTTGAATGAGAGTTATCTCAAGTTGAATCAAGTAGAATCAAGTTGGTTTGAGTGTGAAATAACAGTGAGAAGAATCTTCAGAGACAACATATGCATTTATTTAAGAATAATTCAACACACTTACCCGAGGAGCAAGAGAAGAGGTTATAATTATTTGTTTTCCTGTAACACATTTTTCACTTTTTTTGTACCCGATATGGCTTCATCATCATTCAACTTTGAAAATTTGATCAACTATTTAACTAAAAAATTTTAACAAAAAGTAAACGGGAATTGTTTTTCTCTTTTCAGATTATTTAAAACATGAAAATAAATAAAATTATGTTTTTCTGTTTATAGTGTTGTTGTTTTTTCTATAAAAAAAACAAGTAAAACAGGTTTTTATGGTTTCAATATTAAACAAGTTTATTTCAACATTTTTCATTTAAAATAAGCATGAAACCAAGATAATTTTAAATAAAGTCTATACTTTTGCAGAAATTTACTATGACTTTTAATCAACATTTCGCCATGTTAATTTAACATTGAAATTTTTTTTTGTGTGTGCATTAAAAGAAACTCGTAGAAATCTTTTCGTTCTGCTTACACAGTACAGCACATACAATGCAAACTCTGTCTGGTGTAAAATTTCTAGCAGTACTTATCGAAACTAACAAAATGCCATTTGGGTTTTGCTAGTTTAGCTTTGGTTCGGCTTTTATGGTTTTCGAAGAACATGTAATTTTTCTTACGATTTTAACAGCAGCCAATTAGAGTTTTGGTTTCCCATCTTCAACGCAATTGTTGCTAAAAAAGGTTAAGTATAGAATCTCTTACCGTGTATAATAATTGCCCAATAAATAAAATTTAACTTTAAACGTTGGAGGTTTCTTAGGCAGAAACGTAAAAATCTCGCTTATAAAAGGTATGAATTTTGTATGGCGAGTTCTTACTTTGAAGCAATAAATTTTTGACACAAAAAGCGCTGTATTCACTGCATTTATGAAGTCGTTAGTATAACGACCAGCTCAATTGTTTGTTGCTACATTTATTTTTTAACATTTTCCCTTATAAACCTCCTTTGTAGTAAGGGAATGCCGTGGCCCTTCGAAAGTATTTTTTTTTTATAAAATTTGTAAAGAATTCATTTACTTACTTTACTGGAACTCTGTATGTCTTACTGCGTATCGCACAAATGTATAAAATATACCATTAGCGCTTTGTAAAATAGAAAACATTTTTTTTAGTTGGCTTCATTTGTAGTCTTAGGCCCTAATTGTGTAAAACGCAACGTCAAAAATTGTTGTTTTATTTATTTATTTGATTAAATCTATGGATATGAATCCTTACAGACTACTATATATTACAAGATTTTATATAAAGGCATTTTTAACGAAAAAATTTGTTAAGAAATTAATTAAATTTATTAAGTATTTAAAAACAGGATAATATTGCGTTTGATTACATTTTCATTAATAGAAAAATCGATTTAGTTGTACAATTCATTTAAATTTTTGCATATTCTCCTCAAAGGATCAGCATCAGCATAATTTGTTTGAACAGCAGGAAGGTGCAGAGGTGTCTGGTAAAACGTCGTGGAATATTACAATTTATATTACGAAGAAGGAAGTCGGAGAGGACATCGCCAAATAACATTGAAAGCAAAAACATATTGCGTTTTAAAATTTTTAACGCCACAAGATATGCAGCGTTTGAAATTTAAAAATTCAATATGAATTTCTGTAGAAAGCAACAACAAAATTATGAAATATTTTTGATTTTGTTTTTGCTTTCAATGTAATTTTTGTCGTTGCGTTTGCCTATTACACAATTAAGGCCTTAATCTACTTCAGTGAACACCTGCACAAAAGATCGCGGATCTTTTGGCCTTTACATAATTAAACATGCTTAGTTTAGTGGCATTCAGGCTCGAAGTTGATAATTTTAAATTTAGTCATCGGAATATTATAACATTGTTTAATACATTTAGGCCCGTTTTCACAACTTACCGATAACTTTAAGTAGGCACTAACCGGCCTTATAAAAAGTGCTCCATTATTAAAACTTTGCTTTAACCTAAAGTGAGCGATAATGTAAATAAAGGTTCATCCTACCTGGTAGGTTAAAGTAAAGTTGTAATAATGGAACACCTTTTATTAGGCCGGATAGAGTCTACTTTAAGCTATCGGTAAGTTGTGAAAACGGGCCTTAGTTTGAAATATCGAGTGGCGCAAAATTTCAGATTGGACATTCGTATTTAGAAAATATTGGTGCAGATATTCGTATTCGTATTGACATTCGTAACATCACTAATATGTATATTGTTCGGATAATATTTATAAAAATACAAATATAAGAGTAGATTATTTTTTCAAGTTTTTTTTTGTTAATTTAACAATAAAAATTAGGTTAAATTTAAAAGTATCTCAAAGATTGCGACATTTTTTTTTGTCATTGAAAGCAATAAGTATATTGTATTCTAATGTAAACAAAAACTAAATAAATAAATTTTTTATACCCCCAACACTAGTGGTAAATGATGGTCTACTTAGTTTGTCATTCCGTGTGAAACTATTTTAATATTCTACTAAGACCGAGTAAAGTATATATATATATTGGGTCCTTGAGTAATTCGAATTCGATTGCCCCAAGTTCGTCTGTCTGTCCGTCTGTCTGCTCAGTAGGAAGAGAGAAAAGAAATGCATCTGATCTCAATAAGTTCTGTCCACAAATTCGGGTTTTATAACAAGAAGACAAATAAATGTTATGAACATTCCACAGTGGGAAATTTTACGAAAAGGCGGTCAAAATTCCATAAATTTTGACTGGATCAGTATTACTTTATTCGATTTTCTTTGCGATGAAACGTAAAACTCGACTGATAACATAACATAAGTTATGGGGAGTTCAAAATGCATTAAAATTTTTTTGTTGAGTTTCAGTGTAAAAGTGGAATATTTCAATTACAATTTTTTTATAATATATCTTGTATTGTACAACTGAGAATTATTTTTTTATTCTCCATCTTGTCAAAATATGCCAACATTTGGCCCCTGTAAACTGTTTTTTCAAAATATCAACAGGGGCCAACGGTTGGCTGTTTTAGGACAAGACGTGTTGTTATAAGGTTAAGACTGAAAAAGAACATTATCTTAAAATGTTCAAATAGTATTCTTGGATATCGGTACAATTTTAACAAATAGAAACTGGGAATTATTTCCTTTCGTAGGTTCCCAGTTGGCCTAATGGTCATAGATGCAAATGTCGTCAACGATGTCCTCAGGACATTCTAAAATTTGTCGCCCATATAAAATTGATGAAGACAACTTAAGTAATAAAACATGTATTTTGTCGTGTATAAATCGTATTTACGACTTTATATGAGACATTTTCTTAAATTTGTCTTCAACAAGGCTTTATTGAGGACAACGTAAGCGACCATTGCATGCAATATGTCGTGTTTCAAAACGCATTGGCGACAATATGCATGAAATTGTCGCTCATCTTGTCCTAAATAAGGTGATATTCAAAACAAATTTATGAAAATGTCTCATAAACATGGGACTTGTTGTCAATATTTTTTTTTGTTCCTTTTGTATTAAAAAACAACATACATTTTAAAAACGTTAACAAAAATGTTTTTTGAATGAAAACTCGTATGAATAAAAACAGTTCTTTCAACTTTTTAAATTTGACTTAAGATGTTTTGTCAAAATGCAACAGATACATATCTATATATTTCTATACAAAACTTTACTGAAAAAGCGTATTGTCATTAACCTATCGGCGACTAAATTGTGGATAGTATCTGCAATACTGTCATCAACGACACTATTAAGGTAATGTCGCTTATAGAACATCAACGACGATATGAGAAAAAAGTCGTTTATGTAGTCGCTAATGACAACTTTCACCACATTGTCACCCATATGGTCGTTAACGACAATGTGCATGATGGTGTCGTTCAAATTGTCGTGTACGATTTTGGTGCCCTTTGTTCGAAAAAGTCGTCGACGATTTGCTCTGGCTGTCGCCAACATGTCGTCAGCGATTTACTATGGGTCTTGTACGCGTCGTCGACTTTGTCTCGAACACATGGCCAACTGGGTTACTTTATATTATATTTAACATTTTTTATTTTTCGAATTTATTCTATATTACTATTACAAAAAAGCTTTATAAAATACATAACTGAAATTTAGCTCATAGCATAAATTCGAAAAATAAAAAATGTTGGGTTAAATTTTAAGAAATTCAGCTTTTATTTTTGGTTTTATATGTACTACATACATATTTATATGATTTGGTTTTATGGTTTTATAGTCGCACACGCGTCGTCAAGGATGTCTTCAAGACATTTTATTAATCCTTTTAGAAAAAGCTAACTTTGTGCGTGAGTTACCTACGGTCACCAATCAAACCAACAACTGCAGCAACAACTACACCCACAGTAATATTACACGATCTCGACAACAACTAATATATCAACAACAACAACAATAACTAAAACCACAGTCATCAACCTACTTCAACAAATTGGGTCAGACATAAATAAACAGAAGTAAGCATTTCATTATTTTATTTTATTTTATTGCATTTTATTTTATTAATATATTTCCTGAAGTTATTCTTGGAATTGGTAAAACTAAATTAGGTCATTAATAAATAAATATAAGTAATCATTTTATTGTTATTAATTAGTTTATTTCCCTAAATCATTCTTGGAATTAGTAAAATTAAGTAAATTGCAATTAAATGATATAAATAGTTGTAGTAAATAAAATTGTATTTATTATTAACCAACCAACAAAAGTATTCGTTTCATTCCCATACTATTTATATCTGGCGCAGTCGAAAAGGCGGTAGTAGTGATATACAGTGAAATTATATTTAAAAGTGTAAAAGGAAGAATTAACATAGAAATTTAAAAAAAAGAGGAAAAATAAGGAAATGGAAAGCTAAAATATTGTTACTGTGTAAAAAACTATATAATAAAAGAAATTTTTGTATCGCACAAAAATACAAAAAAAAAAGAGAAAATATTTGTATCGCACAATAAAACTAAAAAAAAGAGAAAATTTTTGTATCGCACAAAAATACTAAAAAAAGAGAACATTTTCGTATCGCACAAAAATACTAAAGCTAAAGGTCCACACCATGCGTTTATGCGTCTGTCCTTTTTATGCATTTGACAAAAAAGTTGAATCAGTGTAATTGCATATGATGAATTTCATTTAAAAATCGAGATAAAACTGAAATTTTGAACCCGACCCCCTCAGATATCGATGAAATTTTGTTCATAGCTAAATTTGATCAATACAAACAAACTCTCATTTTTAGAAATGACTGTTTTGCGATTTTTTGGGCGTGACACAGTGGGAACGTTTTCGAAAAAACGCGAAAATGGTCGAAAAGAGCTCCATTTAAACTACAATAACTCAGAATCGGCTAAACCGATTTCCATGATCTTGGTATCATTAAAAAGATATTTTAACAGGCTTTATGACACGTTTAAA
Organism: Pollenia griseotomentosa; assembly: GCA_963931875.1. Taxonomy (NCBI): domain Eukaryota; kingdom Metazoa; phylum Arthropoda; class Insecta; order Diptera; family Polleniidae; genus Pollenia; species Pollenia griseotomentosa. The sequence goes on from OZ007562.1 coordinate 132,428,672, forward strand.
AAAAAAAAAGAAATACACTGTAAAAAAATTTATAACAAAAAAAATTTTAACTGACGAAAAAACCAAAAAGATCAAGGGTTTTTTTACAGTGTATTAATTTTTTAGAAAGGTTTATCCCTCATCTATACCATATCAAAAAATAAACATGGGTTCTTTTTTAGTTTTTTTTGTATAATTTTTTAAGTAGTGTCACTTCTAGTAATTGCCCTTATATTTTATAACAAAAAAAAATTTTAGGTAACGAAAAACCAAAAAAGATCAAGGATTTTTTACAGTGTATTACTTTTTTAGAAAGGTATTTCCTTCACCTATAACATATCCAAAAAGTAAAATGGGTTCTTTTTTATTTTTTTTTTAAATAATTTTTTAAGTAGTGTCACTTCTAGTAATTGCCCTTATATTTTATAAAAAAAAAAAAATTAGGTAACGAAAAACCAAAAAAGATCAAGGATTTTTTACAGTGTATTACTTTTTTAGAAAGGTATTTCCTTCACCTATAACATATCCAAAAAGTAAAATGGGTTCCTTTTTATTTTTTTTTTAAATAATTTTTTAAGTAGTGTCACTTCTAGTAATTGCCCTTATATTTTATAAAAAAAAAAATTTAGGTAACGAAAAACCAAAAAAGATCAACGATTTTTTACAGTGTATTACTTTTTTAGAAAGGTATTTCCTTCACCTATAACATATCCAAAAAGTAAAATGGGTTCTTTTTTATTTTATTTTAAATAATTTTTTAAGTAGTGTCACTTCTAGTAATACGTACCGAAAGTCTTTTTTGAACTTTTTCACGTAAGTTTCCTTGTTTAACAGTAATTGAATCTTGCGATCCAGGCATCATTCGGCTAATTTCATCATCTTCATAAAATAACTTGACTGTGCTTAGAGTTTCGGTTGGTAAACTACGTCTGCTCATTTTAAAAAGATTGATATCTGCAAACTTCGTTTTATTCCTTTGGATATCTTTACTTTTTTTGATACAATCGTGAGATATATCATCCCCAAAACGATCTTTAATTTCTGCGTGGCTCATATTGATTGGTAAGAGAGATAAAAGTTTTTGCTTTTCCAAAAGATTTGAGCTGTTCTCTATTTGATTTGATATTTGCTTTGACGTTTTCAAGTTGCGCTGACAAATCAGATAATGGATCAGCTCTAAGTGAATCTGCTATATTTTCGAAAATTTGCAGTGATTTTCTATCTCTGTATGCATCTTGTTTCATATATTTCCTTTTAAGAGGCGACATTTGGTTTGGTAGATGAGGAATAATATGATCATTTATATTTTCAATGACTTCCGTCCTTTCGATGTTTGCATTACAAGTTGGAAGTTCATTCAATTCTTCGCTAACTTCATCGCTGGGCGTTGTTGGTAAATAATTTGAGACTTCATTCTGCTCCACGTTGGATTCATTACGACTGCGCGCTTTTCTCAGTGTATTCCGGCAAGTTTCGCAAATACGGCTACAATGAATGTTGGCGACAGCTGGAAAATATTCAATTATATTTGCAGCCTCGTTTTCACTTATTTTACGAAGCGAAGCGCAACACTTATGAGATATTTTTATGCATCTGTACTTATTGTTTGAATTCATATTCACTCAAATTTTTAAAATATACGCGTAAAAATTGTAATGGGATATCTTGGCTTCTCGAAACTGTTTATAATTATGAATTCTTTGTTCTATATATATTTCTCTTTATTATGGGTAAAGTAATAAATGTTTATGACAAAATAGAAAATTATTATGAAGAATACGTTGATTTTTTTATTCAGAATTTTGCGGAATTACTAGAAGTGACACTACTAAAAAAGTAATACACTGTAAAAAATCCTTGATTTTTTTGGTTTTTCGTTACCTAAATTTTTTTTTTTTATAAAATATAAGGGCAATTACTAGAAGTGACACTACTTAAAAAATTATTAAAAAAAAAAATAAAAAAGAACCCATTTTACTTTTTGGATATGTTATAGGTGAAGGAAATACCTTTCTAAAAAAGTAATACACTGTAAAAAATCCTTGATCTTTTTCGGTTTTTCGTTACCTAAATTTTTTTTTTTTTATAAAATATAAGGGCAATTACTAGAAGTGACACTACTTAAAAAATTATTTAAAAAAAAATAAAAAAGAACCCATTTTACTTTTTGGATATGTTATAGGTGAAGGAAATACCTTTCTAAAAAAGTAATACACTGTAAAAAATCCTTGATCTTTTTTGGTTTTTCGTTACCTAATTTTTTTTTTTTTATAAAATATAAGGGCAATTACTAGAAGTGACACTACTTAAAAAATTATTTAAAAAAAAAATAAAAAAGAACCCATTTTACTTTTTGGATATGTTATAGGTGAAGGAAATACCTTTCTAAAAAAGTAATACACTGTAAAAAATCCTTGATCTTTTTTGGTTTTTCGTTACCTAAAATTTTTTTTTGTTATAAAATATAAGGGCAATTACTAGAAGTGACACTACTTAAAAAATTATACAAAAAAAACTAAAAAAGAACCCATTTTTATTTTTTGATATGGTATAGATGAGGGATAAACCTTTCTAAAAAATTAATACACTGTAAAAAAACCCTTGATCTTTTTGGTTTTTTCGTCAGTTAAAATTTTTTTTGTTATAAATTTTTTTACAGTGTATTTTTTTTTTTTTTTTAAACGTGTCATAAAGCCTGTTAAAATATCTTTTTAATGATACCAAGATCATGGAAATCGGTTTAGCCGATTCTGAGTTATTGTTGTTTAAATGGAGCTCTTTTCGACCATTTTCGCGTTTTTTCGAAAACGTTCCCACTGTGTCACGCCCAAAAAATCGCAAAACAGTCATTTCTAAAAATGAGAGTTTGTTTGTATTATTCAAATTTAGCTATGAACAGAATTTCATCGATATCTAAGGGGGTCGGGTTCAATGCATCTCGATTTTTACATGAAATTCATCATATGACAAGTTACACACCAAAATGCATAGAATGCATAGACGTATGAACGCATCAAAGTAGGTTTACTTTCTACTTTTGTATCCGTCGCATGTGTGGTGAATAAAAGTCAGCTGTTATTGATGGCCATGGATGACAAATCATATTTTATTTTCAATGTTATCGATAAATATGTTTGTGTGGTGGATTACTTTTTACTATTTTTTTGCATTAAAAAAGGTTTTTAATAAAAGAAAAAGCTTTTGTGATAAAGATTGTATAAACTTTAAAGAAAAAAATACATAAAAATTCATTTTAAATACAATTTTTATATTTTGTATTCTCTTTATCGATTTGTATTATATTTATCGATTACTTTTAAGTACTGAGTACCATCACTGTAGTGTTTATTATTATTTTAAAAAACAAGTGCTATGGAGGAGAAGCTTATTAATGCCGTGAAAAATCACGAATATTTATTATAAATAATTTTATAATAATTTATTTATAACAATAAAAGCTTACTCCTTACATATGTACTTATGTATGAATTTCATAAATTCTTTTTAAATCTAAATTTTACTTCCCATTTTGCCAAAATTGTTTTTATTTGATAACAATTTTAACACAACAGCTGATCCAAAAAATAATATGGCGCATTAAACGCATGGCATGTAACTTGAATTTAGAAACGCATAAATATCATATTAATTGAATAAATAAATTGGAGATGAAATTAAAAAGAAAGGAATAAATATATTATTGGAAAAATAGTGAAATAACCTTTTGTAAATTGAGAGGAACGTAACACCTAATATAATTTCGCAAAGTGTCATCTGCTTCCGAGAACCTACTCTGGGATAGAAAACGACTACAAGGTTGCTTAATAATCACCTCCGGATAACTACACCAAAGGACATGATCCTGTTATTAATATCAATGTAAGTTGCATACATATTTATATACATCATATCTTTATCATTTTTTTTATATACATAGTGGGTAGATTTTTTTTTACGAGATTAAACTCAAAACCGAGATATAATTAATGCCGAAAAAGAGGTTTTCACCTTATAACCTACCTGAATTGTTTAAAAGCAAAAGTTTGACTTCAATTCCTGAAACAGGGGAATTAGTTGTAATGAATTACGAACTTCATGAGCAACTTGCGTCTGGAATTGTCCCAACTGCTTCTTCAGGTTTGGCGGCAGTACAGATGGACGTTTTCCAATCACTAAGAATACCGGATGCCATCAAACAGTTACCGACATTCGATGGTAATCCCAGACTTCTGTTCGAATTCCTAAACAATGTAGAAGAGATTCTTTTGTTTATTAGGGGGACCGGGCAAATTCCATTCTAATTAAGGGCTATACGTAACAAAATTGAAGGCCAAACAAACGAAGTGCTTAACATGTATGGTACACCGTTGAATTTGGACGACATTAAGGGAAATTTTATAGCGCATTATTCTGATAAGCGTTCAGAAACTTCTCTGATAAAAGACCTGCACAACTTAAAACAATATGGCAAACCATTCGAAAAATTTTATAGCGAAGTTGTGGAACTTCAATCGGCTCTTTGTAACAATATATTGTTACACGAATCAGACAAAAACGTAATAAGTGCTAAGAAGTCACTTTATGGAGAAATGTGTCTGAACTCTTTTGTTACGGGATTAAAAGATCCACTAGGGGCAACAATAAGAGCTATGAGACCAAACTCGTTGGCTGAAGCCTTGGATTTTTGCATCAAGGAGCAAAATATCTACTATCAACAAGGGCCCTCTCGCAACTTTTCTAATAGATATAATAACCAATATAGGCAAAATAATTACCCATATCTAACTGAGCTACCTAAACAAGAGCGGCAAGCGTTTTTTTAGACATGAAAATTCTGTTGCCAATACATTTTCAATAAAATAAAACGACCAAGCGATCTATCAAATAAGATTTTCCAGCCGGGCGGTGTTAAATTCGCGTTCTAAAGGTTGGTTTCGTATAAACTGTGTGAAAATGAAAAGTTTTGACAAAAAACTGACGCTTGCCGCTCTTATTTAGGTAGCTCAGTAAGGGATCGTTATTACAATAGACCAAATTACAGTGGCTATCAATATTGGGCCAGTAATACTTTGGTACCCACGGTCACACAAAGAATGGGTATTCACAACACGAACCCAAATAATAACATATACAATCAGCAACAAAGACAACCGTCTTTTGCTAACAGCCACAGTATTAATTTCAATCATCAAAGACAAACGTTCATAGTATACCGAGATTTCCACAGCCGGAACCAATGGACATATCAAGTGGGTTTACTCACCTAAGGAACAGGAATTCGTTCCCAAGTATCAAGCAGAGCCCGAGCTCACAAATTAGAAGACAGCGGAATATGGAAATTAATAATATGCATGGAATAAGGGAAGAATACGAGTTGACTAACGTAGAGGAGGAAGTAAATTTTCAGGAATCCGTGCATGGAAGCATGGATCTGAATTAGTTTACATAAAAATAAATTTTCCTAATAATAAACTTCTCAAATTTCTAATAGATACTGGGGCTTCAACTTCATTTATTACTCCAGAACATGTAGATCAAACACAACATATCAAATGTAAACCGACAATTATAAAAACCGTTTTAGAGAAGCATATAATAGATAAAGTAGTAATACTGCCAGTATTTAAGGAATTTAATCAGGACGGAAAACTTTCACTGTTATTATTCAAATTTCACAATTACTTCGATGGTCTTTTAGGAATTGACAATTTATCTAATATAGGTGCTAAGATCGATTTACAGAAGAATGTATTAGAAACAAAATATTCATCAATTCCACTATACCATAAGCCAAATGTTTGTTCTGGCAAAATCCCAATTGAACCAAATACAAGAATGTTGATTAGGTTACCCGTCGATGTTAAATCAGGGGATATCTTTATTACGGAAACCTTTATTAATAAGAACCTAGTCATATCAGCTGGTATTTATACAGCAAAAAACTGGTTTAGCTGGATAGAGGTAACAAACTTAGGTAATTCCTCAGAAACTGTATATTTCGATCAACCTTTAAAAACACAAGAGTATTGTAATCATACATTTTTTGAGGTTAATACTATAGAATTTAAAACATTTGATAACAGCGAAGATATTGACATAAAAGACCTATTACGTATTAGTCACCTCAACCTAGAGGAAAGGAGACTTCTATTAAAATCATGTAGGAAATATTCGGATGTTTTTTACAAAGAGGGTCAAGAGCTAACATTTTCAAATGATATCAGACACAGTATACCAACAACAAATGATGTACCGATATATACAAAATCCTATAGATACCCATATGTTCACAAGGCAGAAGTACAAGAACAAATTGCTAAGTTGCTAAACCAGAACATAATTAGACCAAGCTACTCACCTTGGAGTTCACCCGTCTGGATAGTACCGAAGAAGAAAGATGCTAGCGGGAAACAGAAATGGAGATTAGTAATTGACTATAGGAAGGTGAACGAGAAGACTATTACGGATAATTACCCTATCCCGAATATTTACGAACTTCTAGATAAACTAGGTAGATGTATGTACTTTTCCACTGTTGACCTGGCCAGTGGTTTCCACCAAATCGAAATGAAACCAAAAGACATTCCGAAAACTGCATTTTCAGTTGAAGAGGGGCATTACGAATTTATAAGACTGCCATTCGGGCTAAAAAATGCACCTTCTACATTCCAAAGGGTCATGGATAATGTTCTTAGGGAATTAGTAGGAAAAATATGTCTCGTTTACTTAGATGACATCATTATCTTTGCGACTTCTTTACAAGAACATATTAACAATTTAGAATTGGTCTTTGAAAGATTGAGAAACTCGAACTTTAAAATTCAATTAGATAAGTCAGAATTTTTATGAAAGGAAATATAATTCTTAGGACACATAGTTTAGGTATTAAGCCAAACCCCGGAAAAATAAGTGCTGTAAGAGAATTTCCGACACCGAGAACCCCGAAACAACTGAAATCCTTTTTTGGTTTATTTGGTTATTACAGGAAATTTATCCCTAATTTCGCAAAAATAACGAAGCCACTAAGAGTTTGTCTGAAGAAAGGGAATGAAATAAAACTAACTGAGGATTACAGGAAAACTATTGAAATGTGTAAAAATCTACTTTGTAATGATCCTATATTACAATACCCAGATTTTTCTAAGGATTTCATTTTAACCACGGATGCTAGCAACTATGCACTAGGGGCTATATTGTCTCAGGGACAAATATGAAGCGATAAACCTATCTGTTATGCTAGCAGAACATTGAGTGGCACAGAAACTAACTATTCCACAATCGAAAAAGAGCTGTTAGCTATAGTATGGGCTACAAAATACTTCAGACCTTATCTTTTCGGTCACAAATTCAAGATAGTCACAGACCATAGACCGTTAACATGGATAATGGGGCTGAAAGAACCCAATTCAAAACTAGTACGTTGGCGGTTGAAGTTAGAGGAATTCGACTACGAAATAGTTTATAAAAAAGGGGTACAGAATTCGAACGCTGATGCACTCAGTAGAATTAGACCGGACGTAAACAATCATGAGGCTTTTTCAACTCTCGGCACTAGCGGAAGTACAGTGCACTCTGCAGAAGAGAATTTAGACGAGGGTATTTCAATTTCAGAGAAACCTCTAAATGAATTTAGCATTCAAGACACCGGTCTTTGACGAAGATTCAATAATAAAAATCTTTACGAAATTTATTAAGCCAAATAGACTTGTAGCAATTTATACAAACGATTACGTTTTTCGTATAATACAGAAAATTTACTCCGCCTATTTCGCTAGTAATAAGCAATACCGATTAATACGTTGTACTCTCAGAATAAGGGATATTACCGATAATGATGAACAAGACGAAATTATAAGGAAATATCATCAAAATAGCAACCATCGTGGAATTGAGGAAACGTATTTACACTTAAAAAAGGAATACTTTTTCCCGCTGATGAGGCATGAGATAAGCCAAATAATTAATGATTGTGATACATGCCAAACACTAAAATATGATAGACACCCACAGAAATTGGTTTTCCAGACCCCAGAAACGCCAGACAAACCATTAGATATTCTTCACATAGACATCTATCATATCAATAATCAGCAGATATTAACTATTATTGATAAATTTTCCAAATTCGCAACAGGATTCACAATTGCTGCTAAAACTAGTTTAAATATAGTAAAATCTATGAAGACCTTTATTAGTGCTTATGGCATCCCGAAAAAAATCGTATGCGACCAAGGAAAAGAATTAACGGCCATTATCTTTAAAGACTTTTGTAAAAAATTCGATATTGCTTTACATATTACTTCATTTCAGCAATCTTCTAGTAATGCACCTGTCGAAAGATTGCACTCAACTTTTACGGAGTTATATCGAACAATATTGGAAAAAATGAAGGAAAACAAACTCTCCATAGATCATGAGGAAATTTTCTCAGAAGTTCCTATTACATACAATAACTCAGTGCACTCAGCAACAAAATTAACACCGTATGAACTATTCTTTGGCAGAACACACATATTTAACGAAACAATAAAATTTAGTGGGGAACATGAGTATCTATGTAAATTGAATGAATACCAACGAATAATCTACCCGAAAATTAAAGAGAAACTACAATCCAATGTCAAAAATAGAATGGAAAAATTAAATATGAATAGGAAACAACCTGTAGGCTTACAGCCAAACGATATAATATATCGAAAGAAAAATAGAAGGAATAAGATTACGCCTCGATTTTCCAAACATAGAGTCCAAATTGATAAGAAAATAAAATTCACAAATCAAAAATTAAGAGTAGAATAAAAAAAAGAGGAACTTTAATATAAAGAAAATCTAATATAAAGTACTAATTAATATATTTTTCTTCCTAGGTTTGCTGTGATTCACTCCCAAAGGCTGAGTACACAACTAATAGACAATGAATTGGCCATTATAGAACTAAAGTTGGGCAATGGTAAAATAATAGATCACTATCAGAACCTAATCCATATAATAGATATTAATGACTATATCAACACTACAGAAAAAATTAAGGAAACACGAAACATATTTGAGCAAGACTTTGAAACTAAAGATTCATTAGAAATTACAAAACTAAAACTAAATCAATTAAGAGACAAATTTGACAATTTACTACCTTTCAAAAGACAAAAGCGTGGTCTATTTAATGGATTTGGTTCAGCAGTTAAATATATTACGGGTAATATGGATGATAGTGACGCGAAAATAATTAATTCTCAACTTAGAGAACTAATTGAAAAAGAAAACAAAATTAACAAAACACTTACAAAACAAACTACAATAAACACAGAAATGATTCAACGATTTAATAACATTACCACACACATAAATAACGAATAAAGCAAAATTACAAGAACATTAAAAAAGACACAAGAAAATTTTTCTAACAGAATAAATAAAGAAAATGTTTTAATTTCAAAAATTCAATATTTAAATAGAATCAATTATAATATCGACTTATTAACAAATCAAATAAACAATATAGCGGAAAGCATTGTGTTAGCAAAATTAAATATTATATCCAAATTTATATTGAACCACAAAGAAATAGAAACTATCTATGAACTAATAAATAACGAAATACATAAAATATATTCTGTAGAACAATTATATGAAATGCTTGAATTACAAGCATATCACAATAATTCAAATAAATATTTAATGTAAAAATTCCAAGATTTCAGAAGGAAACTTTTATTATGTCGCATATTATACCTTTAACAATAAATATAACTAGACAAATAGTCTCAACAAAATATATAGCTTATAACAACAACTCAATTAACTTTTATCAAGATAAATGTTTAAAATTAGGAAATTTTTATGTCTGTCGCAACCCTGTTGGAAGTGAGTCGATGGACAAATCATCATGCATGGGTAATTTAATACGAAAGCTACAACCGAGATGTAAATTAAGGGATGTAGGAAGATTGGAGACCATCTACCAACCAGAAGACAATTTTATTCTATTCTTCAACATACCAACAACACTTGTAGAATCAGATTGCAGTAAACCATTCAATGTGAGTAATACAACACTATTATATTACGAAAAATGCACAATAACTATCAACGGTTTGACATACGAAGACAAACCACAAACATATAAAGATCACATCAACGTAACAATACCCAAGTTTATGGAAGTAATTCCCGAAACAATCATAGAAGAACTAAACTGGCAAAAGTTAAAAGCATACCAATTCAGTGATCACGACATGATGTCTTCCTTGAAAATGGCAACAACAACTCACCAATATGCTACCTACACATCAATCACGATTATTATCCTAATAATTGTTATAACATCAACATGCCTAGCAAAAAGAATAAAAATCATCTACACACCAAACACTTATACAATTGAAAGTATCGTTCGTCCACCTGCAGATTTTCTGTGGCCCTCACTTTACTCTAACACAAAAAAAAAATATATGAAGATAATTCCTATCAAAGGATGAATAACGAATGGAATTACAAGATGTGTTAAATTGGTAAAACTTGTAAATTTGTTTTCATTTTTTTTTTTTCTTTAATCGATTAACAAATCGTGTGGAAATGTGGGACCAACCTTATATGATTATGTAAGGTGTATTTCCTGTTAAAATTTAAATAAATGAGTAGAAATATAAAGTAGAAAATAAATATATGCAATATTTAACAAATCTTCTAAAATGATTTTTTTAACCTAACAATTCAAAAACAAGCTGATCAGTTTATGTTGTATATTTTAAGTTAAACATAAGTTTTACGTGCAAATTCTAATAGAAATTTATTTTTTTAAGGTAGTGGTTTAATTTTGTACCAAATTTGTTTACATGAATAGTAGCATTTGGTTCTTTAAGGAAATTGTTCTATCAGTAGTATTTAAGCAAAATTTTGACAAGCTTGAATGCTTTCTCGCCAAAAAGCATACACCAGGTGACATACTATAGTAAAGAAAAACTATTTTGCTTCTACTGAAAATTTTGATATTTTGAGTTAATACAGTATTGTTAAACAAGTGCGATATGTATTATTTTTTTTTAAGGTTTGTACTTATTTTTTGTCACAAAACTTATTTTTTATAACGAATGTGTTTTCTTCTATTTTAATGACAATAATGCGTAGGGATTTTTGTAGGGGACATTTTTTCAACGTGTTTCGTGTATCGGATTTTTCTTTTAGTATGTGTAGGTATTTTTACGAAAAATCCGCTGGTAACACGGCGTGGTACATTTGTTATATATAGACCAACATCTACATATTTTATATAAAATTATGTTAAAACATTTTTAAATGTCGATAATTTTGCCATGATTTCAAAAATTTCTTTGGAAAAGCAAAAAATGCCTTAAGTTTGCTCGTATGTTTTTTTAATTGACCAATAAAGGTGGAAGAGTTTTGCTTGAAAATTTGCACACTAGTTGAAAACTTTAGTATCTAAAATTGCTCCGTGTCGCTTAACAATGCAATGCTTAGCTACTGAGATATACATAGGTATGTATATACATAGCGAAATGCCAAACAAAACTAAGAATTATGCATTTTTCGGTTTTTTTAGATTTTCTCAATTTGTGTCCGAACAAACCATTCTATCGTCAAGCGGCAAGGAAGAATTTTAGATATTGAAGTTCCAAGCAAGAACGAGTAATTTTTGCAAAAAAGCCTTCAGTAATTTGTGTGCCATTTGAAATATAAAGTTAGGATTTTTCCATTTCCATTTTCATAATTTTTTGGCAATTTCTTTTTTTTTCATTTAAATGATAAATTTTTTATCTTAAGTGAAAGATTACTATTCTAACATAATTTTTTGGCAATTTCTTTTTTTTCAGTGTACTGATAAATTTTTTATCTTAAGTGAAAGATTACTATTCTAACTTAGCATCCCCAAAATTAAAAACAATTGTTTTCTTAATTATTAAAAAAAACTAAGCTCGGTGACATTTTCAATGCTATTAGCTGCGTTCGTTTACCCCAAAATTTGTACTGGATTTTACTGAAATGCGTTCGCGTACACATAAATTTGTAAAATTTTCATATTACTTACCTACTGGATTTTACTGGGATTTTACTGGAAAAGTAAACGAACTCACACATTGTTATTAACGATGACTGGAGTGTTGTTGTCACCCAGCAAAAACTTTACTTACCTGAGTTAGCAAGTAATGTTGAAGAAAAATAATCACTACTTTTTTTTAGGCCGAATAACTATTTGTTCGAGGTATCCACAGAATTCAGTACTTACAATAAATACACTTACTAGAAGTAAAAAAAACCAGTTATTATTTAACTACTAGTAAGTTGAATTGTAAGTACATACAATATACTTACCAGAAGCCAAAAAATCACTAGTAAATAGACCTAATAAGTAGTTATTTAGAACGTTACCAGTAAGTAAATATTCAGTACTGAAAACTACACAAATAATAAGCAGTTATTGAGCTGATTACTAATTAGTAAGCAAATGTTCAGTAGTGAAAATAATAGAAGTAATATTCAATTGCTGAGGTCATTAGTAGTAAGTAGTTGTTGCAGTTTTCAGAATAATGACAATTGTTATGACAACTACTTACCAGGTAACGTATGAAATAACTACCATCTATTACTAAAAATCAAAAAGTTTTTCCTGGGCAGTTGATATCCTCATAGTTTTGGTTTTTATCAAGCTAATTTTTAGCCCGATTTTAAGACCGTTTTCTTGTAAACTATTTATCTTATTCTGTATACAAGTCAGCGTTCGAGACATTAGGCACAAGTCATCCGCATAGTTTAGGTGCTCAGATGCTATAGTCGCCGGTTCAGGCACCACAAGATACCGTCCGGTTCTTCGGTGTTAGTATTTGACATTTTGCATGTCTAATACTAATAAACATAGTGTAGGTAACAGTACACACCCTTGTCTTACTTCACAGTTTATTTGAAAACTATCACTGTCAACATCCTGGAATCGGGCTTTACATTCCGTTATTTTTGTTTGTGTCGAATGCACGCTCAAAATAAACAAGAATTAGATAAAGTGTGAAATTCCATTCGATTGATTAGCCTTCAATTATCCTCACTGGCTAACTGAAGCTGGCTTGTTCTTTGCGTAGACAGAATTTAATAGTAGGGTTAACGTAGGCTAATGAGGCCACCTGTGCAACTCGTTTACATCCTGCTTCTTTGTTCGTTTGTAGAGAGGCACGAAGTCGTTTATTTTTCCGTGCTGCACTTGAAGATCTACTTACTTGAAAACGTTTGAGTAGCGTTTTTATTATGGAAACGGTTGTCGATTCACTTAAAAATTATATTTTTTAAATTATTATTAGTTTTGCCATTAAAACACTTTTTTTGTAAACGAAAAAAATGATCACTTAATAGAATCTCTTAATAAAATATTGTTCACAAAATTTCGATCTACCAAAGTAAAAATACCATTTGGTTTAAAGATTGATATTTGACTACTGACAGCCAGCCAATGGCGGTGAGTGTTAAGTGGCAAGTATCTCTGAAGACGTAGTTATTATCGAAACATGTCAGATCAAACTGTCCTTGAACGTGGATTCAAGCCCATCGTCAGTCAAGAATAAAAAATTATCAATAAATTTTAATTCATTTCATGTTGTTAAAATTATTTTCTTCATAAAATAATTTAATGAACTTTAGCTTGATTAAAATATTAAAAATTTGATTAAAACGCATAAACAGTTCAACAAAATAACCATAACAAATAATAATTAAAGTAAATATAGTAAATAATTTGTTAAATTTTTAAATTATATTGTTCTATATACAATTTTAAAGATTTATTCCATTTTTTTCAATTATTATTTATTTAATTATTTGTGTATGTCACAAATGGGATCATTGGGCGCTGATTAGTTTATAAGCTATCTTTTTAGGTTAAATTGTTATTGTAATAATTCTAGTGTTAAAATCACTGTACAGAATAGTATAGATAAAATATTATGTTAAAATATCCGTTAAATTTAAATACAGCATCAATATTGGATATAGGCACAATGTTAATGTAGATAACCAACAATGCATTATGTTAAATAATATAATTATCTTAAAATAATAAAAGCTCGAATGTTCCGGAAATAGGTGGAAACTTCAGACAGAGTAAAAGTTCAAATTTCGATGAGATTGCGAAGCCAGTATAAGTACAAACATTAAAGTGTGCCGATCACATTATTAAGCTGTGATTTAGTTTCTAAAAGCTTTTTATAAAGGTTGTGAAAGTGACTAAATGGAAATAAAAGTTGCGACCGGTGCAAGTATTTTTTATTGTGTTTACATTACTTGTATTTCAATTTAAAGAACTCAAGATGTTTACTATAAAGAAAATATACCAAAAACGCTTATGATATTAACTGCTAATTTCGCTAAGTTTAGTTAAAACTAGCGAAACCAGAAATATGCACCAAGTGGTTTAGGCGCATTAAACATGCAGTAAAAACATGAAAATATGCCATAAAAATTTTTAAAATTATGCCCAAAAAACCAAAAGTTTGAAATCTAAAAATTCAACAATTGAATAATATTTGCATTTAAAAAAAACCAGCTTGAAATTATAATCGGTAACACCCAAACACCACAGTATTTACAGAAGAATTTTCGAGATTACACCCTATTAGTCACCGATCGGCAGTCATGGGCTCACCAAAACAAAGTTATCTTATCTGTTTAGATTTCATATATTTGCCGAATATTGGGCGTTATTGGTTTTATTAATGAAGTAAACAACATAAATACGACAATTTTTCTATGTGTTATATATACTGCGACTTGGAGCTATGGTCAAATGTCAACCGATTCCAAAAAAATTTAATTTGCAGTAAAATGTTCTTGAGGGAAATTTAATCTATATACGCTATGGTCATGGTTGTGTGATGGTTGTGCCATAAACCAAAGAGTCTAATTCGGAAAGAAGTTTATATGGGACTATGTGAAATTATAGACCAATTCTCGCCAAAGACTTCGTTCTTTGTACGTTTTAATTGTACTAACTAAATTTATCAAATTATCTACAAATGGACAGCCAGACGGACGGATGGATATCGTAAAGTGAAAAAAGGGATTCTGAGTCGAGCTTTATACTAGAAGATGGGTCTCAACATCTATGTATAAAATTGCTTATGCCATAATTTTTGCTTCTGCATAAAATTTCACAGCATAAAATAACATTTAGTTTGAATATGTACCTGTACACGGTGAAATTTAAACAAGACGTTGGGTATACACATACTTACATAGGTATTTAAAGCCATCTGTTAACCAGAATTTAAAACAAAAATTTTTTTAAGTTGATGCGAAAGCATTTTAAGGCTTCTAAACAAATTGATCATATAAAAATAGACGTAAAAAATGTGAAATATGCACTACAGAGCTAAAAAAATGATCCATCGATGCCAAAATTCATAAAAAGCTCCTTAACGGATAAATATTATGTTTCTGCCTTCATTAATCGCACAAGGGAAAACATGCAATTGAATATTTATGGTTGCCCTGGTTATGAGATAGGATAATTATTTTCTGGTGTTACAAATAAACAAAAAATATTAAAATTTCCATGTTTTTTTATTTATACAAATTTTTAAAGTATTAGTTTTTATTTTTCGAATATGTTTCCGTTAACTTATGTCGCAGGAATAGCTGTGGTTGTAGTAGTAGCAAGGGTGGTCGTAGTAGTAGCAATTGTGGTAGTAGTAGTAGCAACTGTGGTCGTAGTAGGAACAGTTGTGGTCGTAGTAGGAGCAATTGTGGTCGTTGTAGTAGCAGCTGTGGTCGTAGTAGGAGCAATTGTTGTCGTTGTATCAGCAATTGTGGTCGTAGTAGCAGCAATTGTGGTCGTTGTAGCAATTGTGGTCGTAGTATCAGCAACTGTGGTCGTAGGGACTGTGGAGATTGGTGTAGTAGTTCTTCCAAATTTAGGTTTACAGAATCTCATTCTACCCCTGGCACACAATCTTGCCCTGAAGCGACGAAGAAAACCCTTGCCTTCCGGACTTTGGCCACTGACGGAAAGACTAAAGCTCAAGAGAACCAAACAAATTAAGTACAAAGAAAATTTCATTTTTATACTGTTGCGTCTCAAGTTAAGTCTAGGAAAGTTAAGATGAATTTGATGGTTGATTGGTCTGATGAGCGTCAATTTATAGTAAAATTAAATAGAACGGTTTAAATTTCGTTTGTTTGTTTTAGAATTATGAAAACATTTGCATAACTAAACTTATTGAAATGAGTTGTAATGTAAAGAAATGCAATTGTTCAAATAGCCGAAATTTGTTTATAAAAATATATACATATCGCATAGTAAACTATAAGCAGTCACAACTAAAAATTCGAAAAATTTTCAGGAGAAGCAAAAAACATGATTGCAATTTTTAACTCAGATTGAAGAAAAGTAAAAGACGACAGTGATGCAAGTAAAATTTTCGTGAACGTTATATATTTGATATATGAAAAATTAAGAGATTTTGATAAATTTTTAGTTGTGACTGTTTATGATTAGGTGTGCGATATGTAAATTTTTGTACTTTCAAACTCAGAAATTGAGAGAATTTTTAGAATATGCGTATTTTAAAATGTGTTATTGAAAACTTATACAATAATTCTCTTAACTATATTTGTTTTTTCAATATTTTGAACTGATAAACTAGGTCAGTTTTTAAAAAACGTATACACACAAATGTAAATTTATCAGTAATGTTACGAATATACGTGTTCGACTTTTGTTAACTTTTAATATTTTTAATTAAAAGTTAAAAGCAAAATAGTAAAGTAAAAAACAAGCAAACATTAGCAGTATTGTGTCGCCATAAAAATAATTAATGAAAATAACTCGTGATTTTAGGCATTGCTAGATACACATTAGACCGGGTCGACCTTCATACAAAAAAAGTTTTGCTAGTCAGCCCCTAGAATGAAAGACATATCAATGAAGTTTCTAAATCAGGAATTTTTTTGCCACGCCCCAAAATACAGCCCTCTTGGTTTTTTGTATGTAGCGCTGCCATTAAAAGTCAGATCTGATTATATCGCATACGTTGTTCATGGCTTGACAGTGGCTTAATTTTTGCCTTTGGTGACTTTTTAATCCGACCTCAAATTCTGGGCGCCACTTATACCATCCCGGATCCTTCCCCTAAATGTCAAATTTATTTCACGTACCAAGAAAGTCCTTCTAAAACTTAGTATCTATATAGGCTCTTTTGTGACACGCCTCCAAATAAGCCCCTTTTTTCTTTTTCACATATGTATAACATTAAACCAGACAGAAGCCAAGGCAAACCAGTAAAATTTTCATCTGTCACTCCCTAGAATTTAAGGTATATTTATTAAATTTTAAGAACTTTAAAAATATTGTTTTTGTTTTAAATATATTTAGCATCGCCATTTAAAGTGCATTTAAAACTCTAATGTCTAATTTTTTCGCGTGCCAAGAAAGTCCTTCTGAAACTTAATATATCTAGCTTTTAATAAACTCGCCGCGCCCCAATTTAATTAATTGAATTTCGGTGCCATAACAGTATAACCTAGTCACCTTGAGTCTCGTCAAGATTCACATACACCGACTGACTGCCCAATTTATAATTTTTCGCATATATGTATGATTTTCATAAGCACTCATTTGTATGCAAGCAATTAATTTTGTATTTTTTCAGTTTTAGAATTCTGCAATTTCTTTAGATTTTAAGTTCTTATTTTTACTCTGTACCATGGTTTTATATATAACATTATGTTTGCTTTTACAAATCTCTTAATTTAGATTTTTAAATAAATATAATTACAATTGGTCCTGCTTGTAGTATTGAAATTAATAAAAAAAAAACGGAAAAACAGTGCCAGAGGAGTTTTACAGTCTACTTAAATATCGAACATTAATAAAATTAATATCCACGATACGATTGTTGATAGCAAATATTTCGATCAGATTTCATGAACAGGGCATGTTTTAAAACGGCTAGCAAAATGGCACAAAATAGCAAAACTAAAAATTAAACATGTTGTTATTTAAGATACATATATTTTATTAAGTTTTGATTGTATAGTACAATAGCATGTTGCTTCAAATTGCCAAAAATAAGTAATCACCTGTTATCGCATAAAACAGTTTAATAAATGGAAAACACTCTTTCAACATCGCAAGATGCAACTGGAGCATATTTAAGCCCTAATAGTTCAAATAGAGAGAGGTTGTCAATAAATTCATCCGTCTTACCTTCATTAAAATATCCGTGGTCCACATGCAAACACCGCAAAGTTAAAAAACAAAAGTCTGAGAAAATCGATTAAAACATTTTTTTTTAAATTGAAATGCCAAGCCATATAAAGAATTTTGCAGAAGTATTGAACAATTAACCAGAAATTGCGCGTAACTTACGGAGTTTTGTACGAGATTGATAATGGCTTAGGGAGGCATTTTAAAAAACAAATAAAATGGCGACTTTTACAAAATTTTTCATTTCAGTTAACGTAGCGGTGTTTGCAAGTGGACAACTCACATATACTATTTCCTATTTTAATTAATCTTGTAATCCGGTATTTCGATCTAAAACTTTTTTAAACTTTTCAACAAAATCTTTTTTAACGACATCTTAGCTTAGTTTCCTAAGCACTGTCAATTAAATCAAAGCTTTCAATTATAGAAAGTCCTTTTGTTTGTAATTTCTAGAGACTTTAGCACTTCAAATAGATTCTGACTCATAATCGCTAAGCTTATTTAAATATTGCTTCTAGGTTGCAAAGAGGTATTTTCTTGCAAGCTGGACCATACATGGCCTTTTAACGAAATAACTGAAGAAATGGCAAAAATTGCATATGCCATAAAAAACTGGCCCTGATGGATGGGAGTAGAAAGTCAGTATTAAAAAAACTTTACTTATAAAGTTTCAGAAGGATTTCTTTTCTAGTTATGACAAATTGGATACTAGAGGTGAAGGATCCCATATTTCAGAAATGTTATCTAGAATTTGAAGTAGGATTAAAAAAGCATTAAATACAGAAATGAAGCCGTATTCTAGCCATTAACAAGAGATATACGATACGATGAAATCGGACTTTAAATGGCGATCCTAAATATATTTAAAATAAAAGCGATGTAATTAAGGGCGTGGCCAAAACAATATTTTTAAAGTTGTTAAAAATTAATCAATATACCGTTTATTCTAGAGCGTGACTGATGACAATGTTTTTGGTTTGCCTTGGCTTCTATCTGGTTTAATGTAATACATATGTGAAAAACAAAAAAGGGGTTTAATTTGGAGGCGTGTCACAAAAGAGCCTGTATTAAAAGCTACACATACTAGGCTTTAGAAGGACTTTCTTGGTACGTGAAGTCAATTTGACATTTAGGGGAAGGATCCGAGATGGCATAAGTGGCGCCTAGAATTTGAGGTCGGATTACAAAGTCACCAAAAGCAAAAATTAAGTCACTGTCAAGCCATGAACAAGATATCTTTCATTCTAGGGGTGACTGACACAACTTTTCGACCCACCTTAATATACATACTATCATTTGAAGCAATTGCCTACTTATCGTAAGGCAATTATCCACAACTGGAACTTAAATATTAAAATAGTTTTAATTATCACAAATTACACATTACACAAATTGAAAAAATGCGTTTGCTGCGGTATATTGATCTATCGGCAATAAATTGGAAAATATAACTGAAATGCATGACACATACAAAAAAAATCAATGTAAAATCGTCGAAAACAAGGTTGATTCTACAGTTTTCGGTAGTGATTTTGCTTCATAGTTATTTCATATTAATGTAACACGATTTAAGTTATTGTAAACTTGCAAACAAAGTTTTTTTTTAAATAACTATAATTTATGTTAATTTTAACATTGCAGTGAAGTAAGTGCAAAATGCCATTTATATTGAAATAACAATCCGAATCACGTTGAATGAGAGTTATCTCAAGTTGAAATAACGTGAATCAAGTAGAATCAAGTTGGTTTGAGTGTGAAATAACAGTGAGAAGAATCTTCAGAGACAACATATGCATTTATTTAAGAATAATTCAACACACTTACCCGAGGAGCAAGAGAAGAGGTTATAATTATTTGTTTTCCTGTAACACATTTTTCACTTTTTTTGTACCCGATATGGCTTCATCATCATTCAACTTTGAAAATTTTATCAACTATTTAACTAAAAAATTTTAACAAAAAGTAAACGGGAATTGTTTTTCTCTTTTCAGATTATTTGAAACATGAAAAAAATAAAATTATGTGTTTTTGTTTATAGTGTTGTTGTTTTTTCTATAAAAAAAAACAAGTAAAACAGGTTTTTATGGTTTCAATATTAAACAAGTTTATTTCAACATTTTTTATTTAAAATAAGCATGAAACCAAGATAATTTTAAATAAAGTCTACACTTTTGCAGAAATTTACTATGACTTTTAATCAACATTTCGCCATGTTAATTTAACACTGAAATTTTGTTTGTGTGTGCATTAAAAGAAACTCGTAGAAATCTTTTCGTTCTGCTTACACAGTACAGCACATACAATGCAAACTCTGTCTGGTGTAAAATTTCTAGCAGTACTTATCAAAACTAACAAAATGCCATTTGGGTTTTTCTAGTTAAGCTTTGGTTCGGCTTTTATGGTATCATGTATATTTTGGCTAAAACTTTTTTTTCGAAGAACATGTAATTTTTCTAACGATTTTAACAGCAGCCAATTAGAGTTTTGGTTTCCCATCTTCAACGCAATTGTTGCTAAAAAAGGTTAAGTATAGAATCTCTTACCGTGTATAATAATTGCGCAATAAATAAAATTTAACTTTAAACGTAGGAGGTTTCTTAGGCAGAAACGTAAAAATCTCGCTTATAAAAGGTATGAATTTTGTATGGCGAGTTCTTACTTTGATAGTAGGGTTAACGTAGGCTAATGAGGCCACCTGTGCAACTCGTTTACATCCTGCTTCTTTGTTCGTTTGTAGAGAGGCACGAAGTCGTTTATTTTTCCGTGCTGCACTTGAAGATCTACTTACTTGAAAACGTTTGAGTAGCGTTTTTATTATGGAAACGGTTGTCGATTCACTTAAAAATTATATTTTTTAAATTATTATTAGTTTTGCCATTAAAACACTTTTTTTGTAAACGAAAAAAATGATCACTTAATAGAATCTCTTAATAAAATATTGTTCACAAAATTTCGATCTACCAAAGTAAAAATACCATTTGGTTTAAAGATTGATATTTGACTACTGACAGCCAGCCAATGGCGGTGAGTGTTAAGTGGCAAGTATCTCTGAAGACGTAGTTATTATCGAAACATGTCAGATCAAACTGTCCTTGAACGTGGATTCAAGCCCATCGTCAGTCAAGAATAAAAAATTATCAATAAATTTTAATTCATTTCATGTTGTTAAAATTATTTTCTTCATAAAATAATTTAATGAACTTTAGCTTGATTAAAATATTAAAAATTTGATTAAAACGCATAAACAGTTCAACAAAATAACCATAACAAATAATAATTAAAGTAAATATAGTAAATAATTTGTTAAATTTTTAAATTATATTGTTCTATATACAATTTTAAAGATTGTTAGCTATTTTCAAAAAAATTAAATTTTATTTATTCCATTTTTTTCAATTATTATTTATTTAATTATTTGTGTATGTCACAAATGGGATCATTGGGCGCTGATTAGTTTATAAGCTATCTTTTTAGGTTAAATTGTTATTGTAATAATTCTAGTGTTAAAATCACTGTACAGAATAGTATAGATAAAATATTATGTTAAAATATCCGTTAAATTTAAATACAGCATCAATATTGGATATAGGCACAATGTTAATGTAGATAACCAACAATGCATTATGTTAAATAATATAATTATCTTAAAATAATAAAAGCTCGAATGTTCCGGAAATAGGTGGAAACTTCAGACAGAGTAAAAGTTCAAATTTCGATGAGATTGCGAAGCCAGTATAAGTACAAACATTAAAGTGTGCCGATCACATTATTAAGCTGTGATTTAGTTTCTAAAAGCTTTTTATAAAGGTTGTGAAAGTGACTAAATGGAAATAAAAGTTGCGACCGGTGCAAGTATTTTTTATTGTGTTTACATTACTTGTATTTCAATTTAAAGAACTCAAGATGTTTACTATAAAGAAAATATACCAAAAACGCTTATGATATTAACTGCTAATTTCGCTAAGTTTAGTTAAAACTAGCGAAACCAGAAATATGCACCAAGTGGTTTAGGCGCATTAAACATGCAGTAAAAACATGAAAATATGCCATAAAAATTTTTAAAATTATGCCCAAAAAACCAAAAGTTTGAAATCTAAAAATTCAACAATTGAATAATATTTGCATTTAAAAAAAACCAGCTTGAAATTATAATCGGTAACACCCAAACACCACAGTATTTACAGAAGAATTTTCGAGATTACACCCTATTAGTCACCGATCGGCAGTCATGGGCTCACCAAAACAAAGTTATCTTATCTGTTTAGATTTCATATATTTGCCGAATATTGGGCGTTATTGGTTTTATTAATGAAGTAAACAACATAAATACGACAATTTTTCTATGTGTTATATATACTGCGACTTGGAGCTATGGTCAAATGTCAACCGATTCCAAAAAAATTTAATTTGCAGTAAAATGTTCTTGAGGGAAATTTAATCTATATACGCTATGGTCATGGTTGTGTGATGGTTGTGCCATAAACCAAAGAGTCTAATTCGGAAAGAAGTTTATATGGGACTATGTGAAATTATAGACCAATTCTCGCCAAAGACTTCGTTCTTTGTACGTTTTAATTGTACTAACTAAATTTATCAAATTATCTACAAATGGACAGCCAGACGGACGGATGGATATCGTAAAGTGAAAAAAGGGATTCTGAGTCGAGCTTTATACTAGAAGATGGGTCTCAACATCTATGTATAAAATTGCTTATGCCATAATTTTTGCTTCTGCATAAAATTTCACAGCATAAAATAACATTTAGTTTGAATATGTACCTGTACACGGTGAAATTTAAACAAGACGTTGGGTATACACATACTTACATAGGTATTTAAAGCCATCTGTTAACCAGAATTTAAAACAAAAATTTTTTTAAGTTGATGCGAAAGCATTTTAAGGCTTCTAAACAAATTGATCATATAAAAATAGACGTAAAAAATGTGAAATATGCACTACAGAGCTAAAAAAATGATCCATCGATGCCAAAATTCATAAAAAGCTCCTTAACGGATAAATATTATGTTTCTGCCTTCATTAATCGCACAAGGGAAAACATGCAATTGAATATTTATGGTTGCCCTGGTTATGAGATAGGATAATTATTTTCTGGTGTTACAAATAAACAAAAAATATTAAAATTTCCATGTTTTTTTATTTATACAAATTTTTAAAGTATTAGTTTTTATTTTTCGAATATGTTTCCGTTAACTTATGTCGCAGGAATAGCTGTGGTTGTAGTAGTAGCAAGGGTGGTCGTAGTAGTAGCAATTGTGGTAGTAGTAGTAGCAACTGTGGTCGTAGTAGGAACAGTTGTGGTCGTAGTAGGAGCAATTGTGGTCGTTGTAGTAGCAGCTGTGGTCGTAGTAGGAGCAATTGTTGTCGTTGTATCAGCAATTGTGGTCGTAGTAGCAGCAATTGTGGTCGTTGTAGCAATTGTGGTCGTAGTATCAGCAACTGTGGTCGTAGGGACTGTGGAGATTGGTGTAGTAGTTCTTCCAAATTTAGGTTTACAGAATCTCATTCTACCCCTGGCACACAATCTTGCCCTGAAGCGACGAAGAAAACCCTTGCCTTCCGGACTTTGGCCACTGACGGAAAGACTAAAGCTCAAGAGAACCAAACAAATTAAGTACAAAGAAAATTTCATTTTTATACTGTTGCGTCTCAAGTTAAGTCTAGGAAAGTTAAGATGAATTTGATGGTTGATTGGTCTGATGAGCGTCAATTTATAGTAAAATTAAATAGAACGGTTTAAATTTCGTTTGTTTGTTTTAGAATTATGAAAACATTTGCATAACTAAACTTATTGAAATGAGTTGTAATGTAAAGAAATGCAATTGTTCAAATAGCCGAAATTTGTTTATAAAAATATATACATATCGCATAGTAAACTATAAGCAGTCACAACTAAAAATTCGAAAAATTTTCAGGAGAAGCAAAAAACATGATTGCAATTTTTAACTCAGATTGAAGAAAAGTAAAAGACGACAGTGATGCAAGTAAAATTTTCGTGAACGTTATATATTTGATATATGAAAAATTAAGAGATTTTGATAAATTTTTAGTTGTGACTGTTTATGATTAGGTGTGCGATATGTAAATTTTTGTACTTTCAAACTCAGAAATTGAGAGAATTTTTAGAATATGCGTATTTTAAAATGTGTTATTGAAAACTTATACAATAATTCTCTTAACTATATTTGTTTTTTCAATATTTTGAACTGATAAACTAGGTCAGTTTTTAAAAAACGTATACACACAAATGTAAATTTATCAGTAATGTTACGAATATACGTGTTCGACTTTTGTTAACTTTTAATATTTTTAATTAAAAGTTAAAAGCAAAATAGTAAAGTAAAAAACAAGCAAACATTAGCAGTATTGTGTCGCCATAAAAATAATTAATGAAAATAACTCGTGATTTTAGGCATTGCTAGATACTAGGGTATTCATTTAATCGGGATTTTGCATTAATCGGCTAATCGCTCGATTAATTAACCGAGGTTTTGGTTTAATCGGTTAATAATCGGTTAATTTTGGTTTTGATCGGTTAACCGATTAATGAAGTTTTTTCAATAAATTAAGTCATTTCAATAAATAAAAATGCAAAAGTTAATGAAAAACAACAATAACATACCCAACATAACAATTCTTATACTAAAAGGAGCAAACAAAAAAATAATTCATAAAAATGTAATATGTATTTTTTAATTAATACATAACATATATTTATTAAAAAATAAACGCTCAGATTATTTATTATCAATAGTTTAAGGAGATCTTATAAAATAATCTTTAGAAAAATAATTTCGTTTAAATGTTTAGGATTAAAGCGATTCTTTTAGTTTTGATAAGACTTGACTCGAAAAAAAATTCTGTCACTTATCGTAGATTTTGGAGTAATCGAAAGCAACCCATAATACAGAATATCTAATATCTTAGTTCTTGTCCTGGATTTCTCTAAACATATAAAATCTTCCATTATGCCATTAGAGTCCTATTTTATTTTTTTTAAATTTTCAAAGTTTATTTCCGAATTAACTTATTTCTGTTTTTGTACTGCATTTTAAGAATGTATTGCTAGAAGGAAATATATTGTATGAAAAAATATTTCTTTGCACAACTTTTTTGGTGCGCTTTGGTAACTGTTTTGGTGAACTTTGGTACAGATAACATTGTAAAATTCTACACGCTTGCATTATAAAATGCGTTTAAGAAAGCGAATAGCTTTGCAATTGGAGTTTTGGAACTCAACCATAATTTAAAACACAAAAAATATGGTTTAATACCACAAAAAATTAGAAATTTTGTTACATCGGTTAATCGGTTAATCGACTGAAATTAACCGGTTTAATCGTTAATCGAAAATAGCCCATTTAAAATTAACCGATCAGTTAATCGGGTAGTAATTAATCGGTTAACCGATCAACGGTTAACGGTTAACCGATCAACGGTTAACGGTTAACCGAATGAATACCCTACTAGATACACATTAGACCGGGTCGACCTTCATACAAAAAAAGTTTTGCTAGTCAGCCCCTAGAATGAAAGACATATCAATGAAGTTTCTAAATCAGGAATTTTTTTGCCACGCCCCAAAATACAGCCCTCTTGGTTTTTTGTATGTAGCGCTGCCATTAAAAGTCAGATCTGATTATATCGCATACGTTGTTCATGGCTTGACAGTGGCTTAATTTTTGCCTTTGGTGACTTTTTAATCCGACCTCAAATTCTGGGCGCCACTTATACCATCCCGGATCCTTCCCCTAAATGTCAAATTTATTTCACGTACCAAGAAAGTCCTTCTAAAACTTAGTATCTATATAGGCTCTTTTGTGACACGCCTCCAAATAAGCCCCTTTTTTCTTTTTCACATATGTATAACATTAAACCAGACAGAAGCCAAGGCAAACCAGTAAAATTTTCATCTGTCACTCCCTAGAATTTAAGGTATATTTATTAAATTTTAAGAACTTTAAAAATATTGTTTTTGTTTTAAATATATTTAGCATCGCCATTTAAAGTGCATTTAAAACTCTAATGTCTAATTTTTTCGCGTGCCAAGAAAGTCCTTCTGAAACTTAATATATCTAGCTTTTAATAAACTCGCCGCGCCCCAATTTAATTAATTGAATTTCGGTGCCATAACAGTATAACCTAGTCACCTTGAGTCTCGTCAAGATTCACATACACCGACTGACTGCCCAATTTATAATTTTTCGCATATATGTATGATTTTCATAAGCACTCATTTGTATGCAAGCAATTAATTTTGTATTTTTTCAGTTTTAGAATTCTGCAATTTCTTTAGATTTTAAGTTCTTATTTTTACTCTGTACCATGGTTTTATATATAACATTATGTTTGCTTTTACAAATCTCTTAATTTAGATTTTTAAATAAATATAATTACAATTGGTCCTGCTTGTAGTATTGAAATTAATAAAAAAAAAACGGAAAAACAGTGCCAGAGGAGTTTTACAGTCTACTTAAATATCGAACATTAATAAAATTAATATCCACGATACGATTGTTGATAGCAAATATTTCGATCAGATTTCATGAACAGGGCATGTTTTAAAACGGCTAGCAAAATGGCACAAAATAGCAAAACTAAAAATTAAACATGTTGTTATTTAAGATACATATATTTTATTAAGTTTTGATTGTATAGTACAATAGCATGTTGCTTCAAATTGCCAAAAATAAGTAATCACCTGTTATCGCATAAAACAGTTTAATAAATGGAAAACACTCTTTCAACATCGCAAGATGCAACTGGAGCATATTTAAGCCCTAATAGTTCAAATAGAGAGAGGTTGTCAATAAATTCATCCGTCTTACCTTCATTAAAATATCCGTGGTCCACATGCAAACACCGCAAAGTTAAAAAACAAAAGTCTGAGAAAATCGATTAAAACATTTTTTTTTAAATTGAAATGCCAAGCCATATAAAGAATTTTGCAGAAGTATTGAACAATTAACCAGAAATTGCGCGTAACTTACGGAGTTTTGTACGAGATTGATAATGGCTTAGGGAGGCATTTTAAAAAACAAATAAAATGGCGACTTTTACAAAATTTTTCATTTCAGTTAACGTAGCGGTGTTTGCAAGTGGACAACTCACATATACTATTTCCTATTTTAATTAATCTTGTAATCCGGTATTTCGATCTAAAACTTTTTTAAACTTTTCAACAAAATCTTTTTTAACGACATCTTAGCTTAGTTTCCTAAGCACTGTCAATTAAATCAAAGCTTTCAATTATAGAAAGTCCTTTTGTTTGTAATTTCTAGAGACTTTAGCACTTCAAATAGATTCTGACTCATAATCGCTAAGCTTATTTAAATATTGCTTCTAGGTTGCAAAGAGGTATTTTCTTGCAAGCTGGACCATACATGGCCTTTTAACGAAATAACTGAAGAAATGGCAAAAATTGCATATGCCATAAAAAACTGGCCCTGATGGATGGGAGTAGAAAGTCAGTATTAAAAAAACTTTACTTATAAAGTTTCAGAAGGATTTCTTTTCTAGTTATGACAAATTGGATACTAGAGGTGAAGGATCCCATATTTCAGAAATGTTATCTAGAATTTGAAGTAGGATTAAAAAAGCATTAAATACAGAAATGAAGCCGTATTCTAGCCATTAACAAGAGATATACGATACGATGAAATCGGACTTTAAATGGCGATCCTAAATATATTTAAAATAAAAGCGATGTAATTAAGGGCGTGGCCAAAACAATATTTTTAAAGTTGTTAAAAATTAATCAATATACCGTTTATTCTAGAGCGTGACTGATGACAATGTTTTTGGTTTGCCTTGGCTTCTATCTGGTTTAATGTAATACATATGTGAAAAACAAAAAAGGGGTTTAATTTGGAGGCGTGTCACAAAAGAGCCTGTATTAAAAGCTACACATACTAGGCTTTAGAAGGACTTTCTTGGTACGTGAAGTCAATTTGACATTTAGGGGAAGGATCCGAGATGGCATAAGTGGCGCCTAGAATTTGAGGTCGGATTACAAAGTCACCAAAAGCAAAAATTAAGTCACTGTCAAGCCATGAACAAGATATCTTTCATTCTAGGGGTGACTGACACAACTTTTCGACCCACCTTAATATACATACTATCATTTGAAGCAATTGCCTACTTATCGTAAGGCAATTATCCACAACTGGAACTTAAATATTAAAATAGTTTTAATTATCACAAATTACACATTACACAAATTGAAAAAATGCGTTTGCTGCGGTATATTGATCTATCGGCAATAAATTGGAAAATATAACTGAAATGCATGACACATACAAAAAAAATCAATGTAAAATCGTCGAAAACAAGGTTGATTCTACAGTTTTCGGTAGTGATTTTGCTTCATAGTTATTTCATATTAATGTAACACGATTTAAGTTATTGTAAACTTGCAAACAAAGTTTTTTTTTAAATAACTATAATTTATGTTAATTTTAACATTGCAGTGAAGTAAGTGCAAAATGCCATTTATATTGAAATAACAATCCGAATCACGTTGAATGAGAGTTATCTCAAGTTGAAATAACGTGAATCAAGTAGAATCAAGTTGGTTTGAGTGTGAAATAACAGTGAGAAGAATCTTCAGAGACAACATATGCATTTATTTAAGAATAATTCAACACACTTACCCGAGGAGCAAGAGAAGAGGTTATAATTATTTGTTTTCCTGTAACACATTTTTCACTTTTTTTGTACCCGATATGGCTTCATCATCATTCAACTTTGAAAATTTTATCAACTATTTAACTAAAAAATTTTAACAAAAAGTAAACGGGAATTGTTTTTCTCTTTTCAGATTATTTGAAACATGAAAAAAATAAAATTATGTGTTTTTGTTTATAGTGTTGTTGTTTTTTCTATAAAAAAAAACAAGTAAAACAGGTTTTTATGGTTTCAATATTAAACAAGTTTATTTCAACATTTTTTATTTAAAATAAGCATGAAACCAAGATAATTTTAAATAAAGTCTACACTTTTGCAGAAATTTACTATGACTTTTAATCAACATTTCGCCATGTTAATTTAACACTGAAATTTTGTTTGTGTGTGCATTAAAAGAAACTCGTAGAAATCTTTTCGTTCTGCTTACACAGTACAGCACATACAATGCAAACTCTGTCTGGTGTAAAATTTCTAGCAGTACTTATCAAAACTAACAAAATGCCATTTGGGTTTTTCTAGTTAAGCTTTGGTTCGGCTTTTATGGTATCATGTATATTTTGGCTAAAACTTTTTTTTCGAAGAACATGTAATTTTTCTAACGATTTTAACAGCAGCCAATTAGAGTTTTGGTTTCCCATCTTCAACGCAATTGTTGCTAAAAAAGGTTAAGTATAGAATCTCTTACCGTGTATAATAATTGCGCAATAAATAAAATTTAACTTTAAACGTAGGAGGTTTCTTAGGCAGAAACGTAAAAATCTCGCTTATAAAAGGTATGAATTTTGTATGGCGAGTTCTTACTTTGAAGCAATAAATTTTTGACACAAAAAGCGCTGTATTCACTGCATTTATGAAGTCGTTAGTATAACGACCAGCTCAATTGTTTGTTGCTACATTTATTTTTTAACATTCTCCCTTATACTACATTTACATTAGGCCCAAATCTTGTAGATTTGATATAAAATCTTCTTCGAAATCTAGTGCGTTTACATTGTAATTTTTTGACATTAGCGAGATTTTGTTTTTATAACACAACAGCTGACTTAAAGTTTTTTCGTTACACACACAAACACAAAAAGAAATATACATTAAAAAATTTGCATTACCTTTTTTTTAATAATCAACGATATTTATTTTATTAATATTATTCGTGTTTTTAATTTTTTTACAATTTTTATAAAAATTTTTAATATTTTTTTTTAACAATTTTTGTTTTGTTTTTTTTTAAATGTCATTTTTTCTTGTGCAGGGAAATATTTTTTAGTGCTATATTGTAAAAACCATAGTTGCATCATTAAGTACTACTAGATTTTGAGTAGATTTCGTCGAAATCTTGTCACGAAGTAGATTTTGTTTTGTATGGGAAATCTAGTCAAAAACAATTAGATTTGGCTCGAAATCTCGTAAGTACTAGATTTTGCGTAGGTGTAAATGTAGTATTATAAACCTCCTTTGTAGTAAGGGAATGCCGTGGCCCTTCGAAAGTATTTTTTTTTTTTATAAAATTTTTAAAGAATTCATTTACTTACTTTACTGGAACTCTGTATGTCTTATTGCGTATCGCATAAATGTATAAAATATACCATTAGCGCTTTGTAAAATAGAAAAAATTTTTTTTATATGGCTTCATTTGTAGCCTTAGGCCCTAATTGTGTAAAACGCAACGTCAAAAATTGTTGTTTTATTTATTTATTTGATTAAATCTATGGATATGAATCCTTACACACTACTATATATTACAAGATTTTATATAAAGGCATTTTTAACGAAAAAATTTGTTAAGAAATTAATTAAATTTATTAAGTATTTAAAAACAGGATAATATTGCGTTTAATTACATTTTCATTAATAGAAAAATCGATTAAGTTGTACAATTCATTTAAATTTTTGCATATTCTCCTCAAAGGATCAGCATCAGCATAATTTGTTTGAACAGCAGGAAGGTGCAGAGGTGTCTGGTAAAACGTCGTGGAATATTACAATTTATATTACGAAAAAGGAAGTCGGAGAGGACATCGCCAAATAACATTGAAAGCAAAAACATATTGCGTTTTAAAATTTTTAACGCCACAAGATATGCAGCGTTTGAAATTTAAAAATTCAATATGAATTTCTGTAGAAAGCAACAACAAAATTATAAAATATTTTTGATTTTGTTTTTGCTTTCAATGTAATTTTTGTCGTTGCGTTTGCCTATTACACAATTAAGGCCTTAATATACTTCAGTGAACACCTGCACAAAAGATCCTTTGCGTGGCGGATCTTTTGGCCTTTACATAATTAAACATGCTTAGTTTAGTGGCATTCAGGCTCGAAGTTGATAATTTTAAATTTAGTCATTGGAATATAATAATATTGTTTAATACATTTAGGCCCGTTTTCACAATCTACCGATAGCTTAAAGTAGGCTCTAACCGGCCTTATAAAAAGTGCTCCATTATTAAAACTTTGCTTTAACCTAAAGTGAGCGATAAAGTAAATTAAGGTTCATCCTACCTGGTAGGTTAAAGTAAAGTTGTAATAATGGAACACCTTTTATTAGGCCGGTTAGAGTCTACTTTAAGCTATCGGTAAGTTGTGAAAACGGGCCTTAGTTTGAAATATCGAGTGGCGCAAAATTTCAGATTGGACATTCGTATTTGGAAAATATTGGTGCAGATATTCGTATTCGTATTGACATTCGTAACATCACTAATATGTATATTGTTCGGATAATATTTATAAAAATACAAATATAAGAGTAGATTATTTTTTCAAGTTTTATTTGTTAATTTAACAATAAAAATTAGGTTAAATTTAAAAGTATCTCAAAGATTGCGACATTTTTTTTTTGTCATTGAAAGCAATAAGTATATTGTATTCTAATGTAAACAAAAACTAAATAAATAAATTTTTTATACACCCAACACTAGTGGTAAATGATGGTCTACTTAGTTTGTCATTCCGTGTGAGACTATTTTAATATTCTACTAAGACCGCGTAAAGTATATATATATATATATATTGGGTCCTTGAGTAATTCGAATTCGATTGCCCCAAGTTCGTCTGTCTGTCCGTCTGTCTGCTCAGTAGGAAGAGAGAAAAGAAATGCATCTGATCTCAATAAGTTGTGTCCACAAATTCGTGTAATATAACAAGAAGACAAATAAATGTTGTGAACATTGCACAGTGGGAAATTTTACGAAAAGGCGGTCAAAATTCCATAAATTTTGACTGGATCAGTATTACTTGATTCGATTTTCTTTGCGATGAAACGTAAAACTCGACTGATAACATAACATAAGTTATGGGGAGTTCAAAATGCATTAAAATTTTTTTGTTGAGTTTCAGTGTAATATATCTTGTATTTTACAACTGAGAATTATTTTTTTATTCTCCATCTTGTCAAAATATGACAATATTTGGCCCCTGTAAATTGTTTTTTCAAAATACTAACAGGGGCCAAAGGTTGGCTGTTTTAGGACAAGACGTGTTGTTATAAGGTTAAGACTGAAAAAGAACATTATCTTAAAATGTGCAAATAGTATTCTTGGATATCGGTAAAATTTTAACAAATAGAAACTGGGAATTATTTCCTTTCGTAGGTTCCCAGTTGGCCATGTGTTCGAGACAACGTCGACGACGCGTACAAGACCCATAGTAAATCGCTGACGACATGTTGGCGACAGCCAGAGCAAATCGTCGACGACTTTTTCGAACAAAGGGCACCAAAATCGTACACGACAATTTGAGCGACACTATCATGCACATTGTCGTTAACGACCATATGGGTGACAATGTGGTGAAAGTTGTCATTGGCGACTACATAAACAACTTTTTTCTCATATCGTCGTTGATGTTCTATAAGCGACATAACCTTAATAGTGTCGTTGATGACAGTATTGCAGATACTATCCACAATTTAGTCGTCGATAGGTTAATGACAATACGCTTTTTCAGTAGAGTTTTGTATAGAAATAAATAGATATGTATCTGTTGCATTTTGACAAAACATCTTAAGTCAAATTTAAAAAGTTGAAAGAACTGTTTTTATTCATACGAGTTTTCATTCAAGAAACATTTTTGTTAACGTTTTTAAAATATTGTATTATTTTGTATATTGTTTTTTAATACAAAAACAAGCAAAAAAAATATTGACAACTAGTCCCATGTTTATGAGACATTTTCATAAATTTGTTTTGAATATCACCTTATTTAGGACAAGATGAGCGACAATTTCATGCATATTGTCGCCAATGCGTTTTGAAACACGACATATTGCATGCAATGGTCGCTTACGTTGTCCTCAATAAAGCCTTGTTGAAGACAAATTTAAGAAAATGTCTCCTATAAAGTCGTAAATACGATTTATACACGACAAAATACATGTTTTATTACTTGAGTTGTCTTCATCAATTTTATATGGACGACAAATTTTAGAATGTCCTGAGGACATCGTTGGCGACATTTGCATCTATGACCATTTGGCCAACTGGGTTACTTTATATTATATTCAACATTTTTTATTTTTCGAATTTATTCTATATTACTATTACAAAAAAGCTTTATAAAATACATAACTGAAATTTAGCTCATAGAATAAATTCGAAAAATAAAAAATGTTGGGTTAAATTTTAAGAAATTCAGCTTTTATTTTTGGTTTTATATGTACTACATACATATTTATATGATTTGGTTTTATGGTTTTATAGTCGCACACGCGTCCTCAAGGATGTCTTCAAGACATTTTATTAATCCTTTAAGAAAAAGCTAACTTTGTGCGTGAGTTACCTACGGTCACCAATCAAACCAACAACAGCAGCAAAAACTACACCCACAGTAATATTACACGATCTCGACAACAACTAATATATCAACAACAACAACAATAACTAAAACCACAGTCATCAACCTACTTCAACAAATTGGGTCAGACATAAATAAACAGAAGTAAGCATTTCATTATTTTATTGCATTTTATTTTATTAATATATTTCCTGAAGTTATTCTTGGAATTGGTAAAACTAAATTAGGTCATTAATAAATAAATATAAGTAATCATTTTATTGTTATTAATTAGTTTATTTCCCTAAATCATTATTGGAATTAGTAAAATTAAGTAAATTGCAATTAAATGATATAAATAGTTGTAGTAAATAAAATTGTATTTATTATTAACCAACCAACAAAAGTATTCGTTTCATTCCCATACTATTTATATCTGGCGCAGTCGAAAAGGCGGTAGTAGTGATATACAGTGAAATTATATTTAAAAGTGTAAAAGGAAGAATTAACATAGAAATTTAAAAAAAAGAGGAAAAATAAGGAAACGGAAAGCTAAAATATTGTTACTGTGTAAAAAACTATATAATAAAAGAAATTTTTGTATCGCACAAAAATAAAAAAAAAAAAGAGAAAATATTTGTGTCGCACAATAAAACTAAAAAAAAGAGAAAATTTTTGTATCGCACAAAAATACTAAAGCTAAAGCTGAAGGTCCACACCATGCGTTCATGCGTATATGCGTATGATACTTTTTGTGCATTTGATGCGTTTCTAAATGCAAGTTACATGCACTGCGTTTTATGCACCATATTGTTTTTTTTTATCAGCTGTTGTGAGAACATTTTTATTAAATAAAAACAATTTTGGCAAAAATGGAGAGTGTTATTGATATTTTAATAGAATTTCTTTAAAAGAATTCAAAGAGGAGAAAGCTTTTATTATACAAATATTCGTGATTTTCCACGGTATCAATAACTTTTCAGTTTATGGCATTTGTTAAAAAAAAAATTAACACAACAAAGATGACACTCAGAACATAAAAGTAATCGATAACTAGAATGGCAAATTTTGTTCGTGGTAAAATTGTGCTAAAAATTAATTTTAATGTTTTTTCTTCTTTAAAGTTTATGCAATCTTTGTTACGCAAACATTTTCTTTTATTAAAAACCTTTTTTAATGCAAAAAAATAGTAAAAAGTAATCCACCACACAAACATATTTATCGATAACATTGAAAATAAAATATGATTTGTCATCCATGGCCATCAATAACAGCTGACTTTTATTCACCACACATGCGACGGATACAAAAGTAGAAAGTAAACCTACTTTGATGCGTTCATACGTCTATGCATTCTATGCATTTTGGTGTGTAACTTGTCATATGCAATTACACTGATTCAACTTTTTTGTCAAATGCATAAAAAGGATAGACGCATAAACGCATGGTGTGGACCTTCAGCTTAAAGGAATGCATAGACGTATGAACGCATCAAAGTAGGTTTACTTTCTACTTTTGTATCCGTCGCATGTGTGGTGAATAAAAGTCAGCTGTTATTGATGGCCATGGATGACAAATCATATTTTATTTTCAATGTTATCGATAAATGTGTTTGTGTGGTGGATTACTTTTTACTATTTTTTTGCATTAAAAAAGGTTTTTAATAAAAGAAAAAGCTTTTGTGATAAAGATTGTATAAACTTTAAAGAAAAAAATACATAAAAATTCATTTTAAATACAATTTTTATATTTTGTATTCTCTTTATCGATTTGTATTATATTTATCGATTACTTTTAAGTACTGAGTACCATCACTGTAGTGTTTATTATTATTTTAAAAAACAAGTGCTATGGAGGAGAAGCTTATTAATGCCGTGAAAAATCACGAATATTTATTATAAATAATTTTATAATAATTTATTTATAACAATAAAAGCTTACTCCTTACATATGTACTTATGTATGAATTTCATAAATTCTTTTTAAATCTAAATTTTACTTCCCATTTTGCCAAAATTGTTTTTATTTGATAACAATTTTAACACAACAGCTGATCCAAAAAATAATATGGCGCATTAAACGCATGGCATGTAACTTGAATTTAGAAACGCATAAATATCATATTAATTGAATAAATAAATTGGAGATGAAATTAAAAAGAAAGGAATAAATATATTATTGGAAAAATAGTGAAATAACCTTTTGTAAATTGAGAGGAACGTAACACCTAATATAATTTCGCAAAGTGTCATCTGCTTCCGAGAACCTACTCTGGGATAGAAAACGACTACAAGGTTGCTTAATAATCACCTCCGGATAACTACACCAAAGGACATGATCCTGTTATTAATATCAATGTAAGTTGCATACATATTTATATACATCATATCTTTATCATTTTTTTTATATACATAGTGGGTAGATTTTTTTTTACGAGATTAAACTCAAAACCGAGATATAATTAATGCCGAAAAAGAGGTTTTCACCTTATAACCTACCTGAATTGTTTAAAAGCAAAAGTTTGACTTCAATTCCTGAAACAGGGGAATTAGTTGTAATGAATTACGAACTTCATGAGCAACTTGCGTCTGGAATTGTCCCAACTGCTTCTTCAGGTTTGGCGGCAGTACAGATGGACGTTTTCCAATCACTAAGAATACCGGATGCCATCAAACAGTTACCGACATTCGATGGTAATCCCAGACTTCTGTTCGAATTCCTAAACAATGTAGAAGAGATTATTTTGTTTATTAGGGGGACCGATAAAACCCCATATGGGCAAATTCCATTCTAATTAAGGGCTATACGTAACAAAATTGAAGGCCAAACAAACGAAGTGCTTAACATGTATGGTACACCGTTGAATTGGGACGACATTAAGGGAAATTTTATAGCGCATTATTCTGATAAGCGTTCAGAAACTTCTCTGATAAAAGACCTGCACAACTTAAAACAATATGGCAAACCATTCGAAAAATTTTATAGCGAAGTTGTGGAACTTCAATCGGCTCTTTGTAACAATATATTGTTACACGAATCAGACAAAAACGTAATAAGTGCTAAGAAGTCACTTTATGGAGAAATGTGTCTGAACTCTTTTGTTACGGGATTAAAAGATCCACTAGGGGCAACAATAAGAGCTATGAGACCAAACTCGTTGGCTGAAGCCTTGGATTTTTGCATCAAGGAGCAAAATATCTACTATCAACAAGGGCCCTCTCGCAACTTTTCAATATAGGCAAAATAATTACCCATATCTAACTGAGCTACCTAAACAAGAGCGGCAAGCGTTTTTTTAGACATGAAAATTCTGTTGCCAATACATTTTCAATAAAATAAAACGACCAAGCGATCTATCAAATAAGATTTTCTAGCCGGGCCGTGTTAAATTCGCGTTCTAAAGGTTGGTTTCGTATAAACTGTGTGAAAATGAAAAGTTTTGACAAAAAACTGACGCTTGCCGCTCTTATTTAGGTAGCTCAGTAAGGGATCGTTATTACAATAGACCAAATTACAGTGGCTATCAATATTGGGGCAGTAATACTTTGGTACCCACGGTCACACAAAGAATGGGTATTCACAACACGAACCCAAATAATAACATATACAATCAGCAACAAAGACAACCGTCTTTTGCTAACAGCCACAGTATTAATTTCAATCATCAAAGACAAACGTTCATAGTATACCGAGATTTCCACAGCCGGAACCAATGGACATATCAAGTGGGTTTACTCACCTAAGGAACAGGAATTCGTTCCCAAGTATCAAGCAGAGCCCGAGCTCACAAATTAGAAGACAGCGGAATATGGAAATTAATAATATGAATGGAATAAGGGAAGAATACGAGTTGACTAAAGTAGAGGAGGAAGTAAATTTTCAGGAATCCGTGCATGGAAGCATGGATCTGAATTAGTTTACATAAAAATAAATTTTCCTAATAATAAACTTCTCAAATTTCTAATAGATACTGGGGCTTCAACTTCATTTATTACTCCAGAACATGTAGATCAAACACAACATATCAAATGTAAACCGACAATTATAAAAACCGTTTTAGAGAAGCATATAATAGATAAAGTAGTAATACTGCCAGTATTTAAGGAATTTAATCAGGACGGAAAACTTTCACTGTTATTATTCAAATTTCACAATTACTTCGATGGTCTTTTAGGAATTGACAATTTATCTAATATAGGTGCTAAGATCGATTTACAGAAGAATGTATTAGAAACAAAATATTCATCAATTCCACTATACCATAAGCCAAATGTTTGTTCTGGCAAAATCCCAATTGAACCAAATACAAGAATGTTGATTAGGTTACCCGTCGATGTTAAATCAGGGGATATCTTTATTACGGAAACCTTTATTAATAAGAACCTAGTCATATCAGCTGGTATTTATACAGCAAAAAACTGGTTTAGCTGGATAGAGGTAACAAACTTAGGTAATTCCTCAGAAACTGTATATTTCGATCAACCTTTAAAAACACAAGAGTATTGTAATCATACATTTTTTGAGGTTAATACTATAGAATTTAAAACATTTGATAACAGCGAAGATATTGACATAAAAGACCTATTACGTATTAGTCACCTCAACCTAGAGGAAAGGAGACTTCTATTAAAATCATGTAGGAAATATTCGGATGTTTTTTACAAAGAGGGTCAAGAGCTAACATTTTCAAATGAAATCAGACACAGTATACTAACAACAAATGATGTACCGATATATACAAAATCCTATAGATACCCATATGTTCACAAGGCAGAAGTACAAGAACAAATTGCTAAGTTGCTAAACCAGAACATAATTAGACCAAGCTACTCACCTTGGAGTTCACCCGTCTGGATAGTACCGAAGAAGAAAGATGCTAGCGGGAAACAGAAATGGAGATTAGTAATTGACTATAGGAAGGTGAACGAGAAGACTATTACGGATAATTACCCTATCCCGAATATTTACGAACTTCTAGATAAACTAGGTAGATGTATGTACTTTTCCACTGTTGACCTGGCCAGTGGTTTCCACCAAATCGAAATGAAACCAAAAGACATTCCGAAAACTGCATTTTCAGTTGAAGAGGGGCATTACGAATTTATAAGACTGCCATTCGGGCTAAAAAATGCACCTTCTACATTCCAAAGGGTCATGGATAATGTTCTTAGGGAATTAGTAGGAAAAATATGTCTCGTTTACTTAGATGACATCATTATCTTTGCGACTTCTTTACAAGAACATATTAACAATTTAGAATTGGTCTTTAAAAGATTGAGAAACTCGAACTTTAAAATTCAATTAGATAAGTCAGAATTTTTATGAAAGGAAATAGAATTCTTAGGACACATAGTTTAGGTTTAGGTTTAGAGTTTGTCTGAAGAAAGGGAATGAAATAAAACTAACTGAGGATTACAGGAAAACTATTGAAATGTGTAAAAATCTACTTTGTAATGATCCTATATTACAATACCCAGATTTTTCTAAGGATTTCATTTTAACCACGGATGCTAGCAACTATGCACTAGGGGCTATATTGTCTCAGGGACAAATATGAAGCGATAAACCTATCTGTTATGCTAGCAGAACATTGAGTGGCACAGAAACTAACTATTCCACAATCGAAAAAGAGCTGTTAGCTATAGTATGGGCTACAAAATACTTCAGACCTTATCTTTTCGGTCACAAATTCAAGATAGTCACAGACCATAGACCGTTAACATGGATAATGGGGCTGAAAGAACCCAATTCAAAACTAGTACGTTGGCGGTTGAAGTTAGAGGAATTCGACTACGAAATAGTTTATAAAAAAGGGGTACAGAATTCGAACGCTGATGCACTCAGTAGAATTAGACCGGACGTAAACAATCATGAGGCTTTTTCAACTCTCGGCACTAGCGGAAGTACAGTGCACTCTGCAGAAGAGAATTTAGACGAGGGTATTTCAATTTCAGAGAAACCTCTAAATGAATTTAGCATTCAAGACACCGGTCTTTGACGAAGATTCAATAATAAAAATCTTTACGAAATTTATTAAGCCAAATAGACTTGTAGCAATTTATACAAACGATTACGTTTTTCGTATAATACAGAAAATTTACTCCGCCTTTTTCGCTAGTAATAAGCAATACCGATTAATACGTTGTACTCTCAGAATAAGGGATATTACCGATAATGATGAACAAGACGAAATTATAAGGAAATATCATCAAAATAGCAACCATCGTGGAATTGAGGAAACGTATTTACACTTAAAAAAGGAATACTTTTTCCCGCTGATGAGGCATGAGATAAGCCAAATAATTAATGATTGTGATACATGCCAAACACTAAAATATGATAGACACCCACAGAAATTGGTTTTCCAGACCCCAGAAACGCCAGACAAACCATTAGATATTCTTCACATAGACATCTATCATATCAATAATCAGCAGATATTAACTATTATTGATAAATTTTCCAAATTCGCAACAGGATTCACAATTGCTGCTAAAACTAGTTTAAATATATTAAATCTATGAAGACCTTCATTAGTGCTTATGGCATCCCGAAAAAAATCGTATGCGACCAAGGAAAAGAATTAACGGCCATTATCTTTAAAGACTTTTGTAAACAATTCGATATTGCTTTACATATTACTTCATTTCAGCAATCTTCTAGTAATGCACCTGTCGAAAGATTGCACTCAACTTTTACGGAGTTATATCGAACAATATTGGAAAAAATGAAGGAAAACAAACTCTCCATAGATCATGAGGAAATTTTCTCAGAAGTTCCTATTACATACAATAACTCAGTGCACTCAGCAACAAAA
Source organism: Pollenia griseotomentosa (assembly GCA_963931875.1). Taxonomy (NCBI): domain Eukaryota; kingdom Metazoa; phylum Arthropoda; class Insecta; order Diptera; family Polleniidae; genus Pollenia; species Pollenia griseotomentosa. The sequence goes on from OZ007562.1 coordinate 132,469,142, forward strand.
TTAACACCGTATGAACTATTCTTTGGCAGAACACACATATTTAACGAAACAATAAAATTTAGTGGGGAACATGAGTATCTATGTAAATTGAATGAATACCAACGAATAATCTACCCGAAAATTAAAGAGAAACTACAATCCAATATCAAAAATAGAATGGAAAAATTAAATATGAATAGGAAACAACCTGTAGGCTTACAGCCAAACGATATAATATATCGAAAGAAAAATAGAAGGAATAAGATTACGCCTCGATTTTCCAAACATAGAGTCCAAATTGATAAGAAAATAAAATTCACAAATCAAAAATTAAGAGTAGAATAAAAAAAAGAGGAACTTTAATATAAAGAAAATCTAATATAAAGTACTAATTAATATATTTTTCTTCCTAGGTTTGCTGTGATTCACTCCCAAAGGCTGAGTACACAACTAATAGACAATGAATTGGCCATTATAGAACTAAAGTTGGGCAATGGTAAAATAATAGATCACTATCAGAACCTAATCCATATAATAGATATTAATGACTATATCAACACTACAGAAAAAATTAAGGAAACACTAAACATATTTGAGCAAGACTTTGAAACTAAAGATTCATTAGAAATTACAAAACTTAAACTAAATCAATTAAGAGACAAAATTGACAATTTACTACCTTTCAAAAGACAAAAACGTGGTCTATTTAATGGATTTGGTTCAGCAGTTAACCCGGCGCCGGGGGGGGTGAATTTTAGCTACAAGGACATGGGGGTTGGGTCATAATGACCCACTTATTAAACTCGAGGTTTTTTGCTATATTTACGAAAAAATATATACAATTTAGATTGAATCTAACCTTATTAAGGAAATAAAACATGACTTTGTTAAAAAATAACATATTTACTTTTATTTTAAACAAAAAACATTTCATATTAAAAAAGTTAACAAAGGAGGCTTCTTCTAGTTTAAATATAATAAACACTTATTTTGATACTGTGGGGATGGGTCATATTTACATTTTTTTTAAGTTTAAGCACGTGTTATTCGAAGTACAATCGCCATGCGACTGATTTGAAATTTATAACATTAAGAGAGATTCAATATCTCCAGCTACTGAGAAGAGCGTAGAGAAGAGAAGTACATTTTTAAAGCCACAGTCAATTTAAAAAGTGACGGGTAATTTTGACCCATCCCCCCCGGCGCCGGGTTAAATATATTACGGGTAATATGGATGATAGTGACGCGAAAATAATTTATTCTCAACTTAGAGAACTAATTGAAAAAGAAAACAAAATTAACAAAACACTTACAAAACAAACTACAATAAACACAGAAATGATTCAAAGATTTAATAACATTACCACACACATAAATAACGAACAAAGCAAAATTACAAGAACATTAAAAAAGACACAAGAAAATTTTTCTAACAGAATAAATAAAGAAAATGTTTTAATTTCAAAAATTCAATATTTAAATAGAATCAATTATAATATCGACTTATTAACAAATCAAATAAACAATATAGCGGAAAGCATTGTGTTAGCAAAATTAAATATTATATCCAAATTTATATTGAATCACAAAGAAATAGAAACTATCTATGAACTAATAAATAACCAAATACATAAAATATATTCTGTAGAACAATTATATGAAATGCTTGAATTACAAGCATATCACAATAATTCAAATAAATATTTAATGTAAAAATTCCAAGATTTCAGAAGGAAACTTTTATTATGTCGCATATTATACCTTTAACAATAAATATAACTAGACAAATAGTCTCAACAAAATATATAGCTTATAACAACAACTCAATTAACTTTTATCAAGATAAATGTTTAAAATTAGGAAATTTTTATGTCTGTCGCAACCCTGTTAGAAGTGAGTCGATGGACAAATCATCATGCATGGGTAATTTAATACGAAAGCTACAACCGAGATGTAAATTAAGGGATGTAGGAAGATTGGAGACCATCTACCAACCAGAAGACAATTTTATTCTATTCTTCAACATACCAACAACACTTGTAGAATCAGATTGCAGTAAACCATTCAATGTGAGTAATACAACACTATTATATTACGAAAAATGCACAATAACTATCAACGGTTTGACATACGAAGACAAACCACAAACATATAAAGATCACATCAACGTAACAATACCCAAGTTTATGGAAGTAATTCCCGAAACAATCATAGAAGAACTAAACTGGCAAAAGTTAAAAGCATACCAATTCAGTGATCACGACATGATGTCTTCCTTGAAAATGGCAACAACAACTCACCAATATGCTACCTACACATCAATCACGATTATTATCCTAATAATTGTTATAACATCAACATGCCTAGCAAAAAGAATAAAAATCATCTACACACCAAACACTTATACAATTGAAAGTATCGTTCGTCCACCTGCAGATTTTCTGTGGCCCTCACTTTACTCTAACACAAAAAAAAAATATATGAAGATAATTCCTATCAAAGGATGAATAACGAATGGAATTACAAGATGTGTTAAATTGGTAAAACTTGTAAATTTGTTTTCATTTTTTTTTTTTCTTTAATCGATTAACAAATCGTGTGGAAATGTGGGACCAACCTTATATGATTATGTAAGGTGTATTTCCTGTTAAAATTTAAATAAATGAGTAGAAATATAAAGTAGAAAATAAATATATGCAATATTTAACAAATCTTCTAAAATGATTTTTTTAACCTAACAATTCAAAAACAAGCTGATCAGTTTATGTTGTATATTTTAAGTTAAACATAAGTTTTACGTGCAAATTCTAATAGAAATTTATTTTTTTAAGGTAGTGGTTTAATTTTGTACCAAATTTGTTTACATGAATAGTAGCATTTGGTTCTTTAAGGAAATTGTTCTATCAGTAGTATTTAAGCAAAATTTTGACAAGCTTGAATGCTTTCTCGCCAAAAAGCATACACCAGGTGACATACTATAGTAAAGAAAAACTATTTTGCTTCTACTGAAAATTTTGATATTTTGAGTTAATACAGTATTGTTAAACAAGTGCGATATGTATTATTTTTTTTTAAGGTTTGTACTTATTTTTTGTCACAAAACTTATTTTTTATAACGAATGTGTTTTCTTCTATTTTAATGACAATAATGCGTAGGGATTTTTGTAGGGGACATTTTTTCAACGTGTTTCGTGTATCGGATTTTTCTTTTAGTATGTGTAGGTATTTTTACGAAAAATCCGCTGGTAACACGGCGTGGTACATTTGTTATATATAGACCAACATCTACATATTTTATATAAAATTATGTTAAAACATTTTTAAATGTCGATAATTTTGCCATGATTTCAAAAATTTCTTTGGAAAAGCAAAAAATGCCTTAAGTTTGCTCGTATGTTTTTTTAATTGACCAATAAAGGTGGAAGAGTTTTGCTTGAAAATTTGCACACTAGTTGAAAACTTTAGTATCTAAAATTGCTCCGTGTCGCTTAACAATGCAATGCTTAGCTACTGAGATATACATAGGTATGTATATACATAGCGAAATGCCAAACAAAACTAAGAATTATGCATTTTTCGGTTTTTTTAGATTTTCTCAATTTGTGTCCGAACAAACCATTCTATCGTCAAGCGGCAAGGAAGAATTTTAGATATTGAAGTTCCAAGCAAGAACGAGTAATTTTTGCAAAAAAGCCTTCAGTAATTTGTGTGCCATTTGAAATATAAAGTTAGGATTTTTCCATTTCCATTTTCATAATTTTTTGGCAATTTCTTTTTTTTTCATTTAAATGATAAATTTTTTATCTTAAGTGAAAGATTACTATTCTAACATAATTTTTTGGCAATTTCTTTTTTTTCAGTGTACTGATAAATTTTTTATCTTAAGTGAAAGATTACTATTCTAACTTAGCATCCCCAAAATTAAAAACAATTGTTTTCTTAATTATTAAAAAAAACTAAGCTCGGTGACATTTTCAATGCTATTAGCTGCGTTCGTTTACCCCAAAATTTGTACTGGATTTTACTGAAATGCGTTCGCGTACACATAAATTTGTAAAATTTTCATATTACTTACCTACTGGATTTTACTGGGATTTTACTGGAAAAGTAAACGAACTCACACATTGTTATTAACGATGACTGGAGTGTTGTTGTCACCCAGCAAAAACTTTACTTACCTGAGTTAGCAAGTAATGTTGAAGAAAAATAATCACTACTTTTTTTTAGGCCGAATAACTATTTGTTCGAGGTATCCACAGAATTCAGTACTTACAATAAATACACTTACTAGAAGTAAAAAAAACCAGTTATTATTTAACTACTAGTAAGTTGAATTGTAAGTACATACAATATACTTACCAGAAGCCAAAAAATCACTAGTAAATAGACCTAATAAGTAGTTATTTAGAACGTTACCAGTAAGTAAATATTCAGTACTGAAAACTACACAAATAATAAGCAGTTATTGAGCTGATTACTAATTAGTAAGCAAATGTTCAGTAGTGAAAATAATAGAAGTAATATTCAATTGCTGAGGTCATTAGTAGTAAGTAGTTGTTGCAGTTTTCAGAATAATGACAATTGTTATGACAACTACTTACCAGGTAACGTATGAAATAACTACCATCTATTACTAAAAATCAAAAAGTTTTTCCTGGGCAGTTGATATCCTCATAGTTTTGGTTTTTATCAAGCTAATTTTTAGCCCGATTTTAAGACCGTTTTCTTGTAAACTATTTATCTTATTCTGTATACAAGTCAGCGTTCGAGACATTAGGCACAAGTCATCCGCATAGTTTAGGTGCTCAGATGCTATAGTCGCCGGTTCAGGCACCACAAGATACCGTCCGGTTCTTCGGTGTTAGTATTTGACATTTTGCATGTCTAATACTAATAAACATAGTGTAGGTAACAGTACACACCCTTGTCTTACTTCACAGTTTATTTGAAAACTATCACTGTCAACATCCTGGAATCGGGCTTTACATTCCGTTATTTTTGTTTGTGTCGAATGCACGCTCAAAATAAACAAGAATTAGATAAAGTGTGAAATTCCATTCGATTGATTAGCCTTCAATTATCCTCACTGGCTAACTGAAGCTGGCTTGTTCTTTGCGTAGACAGAATTTAATAGTAGGGTTAACGTAGGCTAATGAGGCCACCTGTGCAACTCGTTTACATCCTGCTTCTTTGTTCGTTTGTAGAGAGGCACGAAGTCGTTTATTTTTCCGTGCTGCACTTGAAGATCTACTTACTTGAAAACGTTTGAGTAGCGTTTTTATTATGGAAACGGTTGTCGATTCACTTAAAAATTATATTTTTTAAATTATTATTAGTTTTGCCATTAAAACACTTTTTTTGTAAACGAAAAAAATGATCACTTAATAGAATCTCTTAATAAAATATTGTTCACAAAATTTCGATCTACCAAAGTAAAAATACCATTTGGTTTAAAGATTGATATTTGACTACTGACAGCCAGCCAATGGCGGTGAGTGTTAAGTGGCAAGTATCTCTGAAGACGTAGTTATTATCGAAACATGTCAGATCAAACTGTCCTTGAACGTGGATTCAAGCCCATCGTCAGTCAAGAATGAAAAATTATCAATAAATTTTAATTCATTTCATGTTATAAAAATTATTTTCTTCATAAAATAATTTAATGAACTTTAGCTTGATTAAAATATTAAAAATTTGATTAAAACGCATAAACAGTTCAACAAAATAACCATAACAAATAATAATTAAAGTAAATATAGTAAATAATTTGTTAAATTTTTAAATTATATTGTTCTATATACAATTTTAAAGATTGTTAGCTATTTTCAAAAAAATTAAATTTTATTTATTCCATTTTTTTCAATTATTATTTATTTAATTATTTGTGTATGTCACAAATGGGATCATTGGGCGCTGATTAGTTTATAAGCTATCTTTTTAGGTTAAATTGTTATTGTAATAATTCTAGTGTTAAAATCACTGTACAGAATAGTATAGATAAAATATTATGTTAAAATATCCGTTAAATTTAAATACAGCATCAATATTGGATATAGGCACAATGTTAATGTAGATAACCAACAATGCATTATGTTAAATAATATAATTATCTTAAAATAATAAAAGCTCGAATGTTCCGGAAATAGGTGGAAACTTCAGACAGAGTAAAAGTTCAAATTTCGATGAGATTGCGAAGCCAGTATAAGTACAAACATTAAAGTGTGCCGATCACATTATTAAGCTGTGATTTAGTTTCTAAAAGCTTTTTATAAAGGTTGTGAAAGTGACTAAATGGAAATAAAAGTTGCGACCGGTGCAAGTATTTTTTATTGTGTTTACATTACTTGTATTTCAATTTAAAGAACTCAAGATGTTTACTATAAAGAAAATATACCAAAAACGCTTATGATATTAACTGCTAATTTCGCTAAGTTTAGTTAAAACTAGCGAAACCAGAAATATGCACCAAGTGGTTTAGGCGCATTAAACATGCAGTAAAAACATGAAAATATGCCATAAAAATTTTTAAAATTATGCCCAAAAAACCAAAAGTTTGAAATCTAAAAATTCAACAATTGAATAATATTTGCATTTAAAAAAAACCAGCTTGAAATTATAATCGGTAACACCCAAACACCACAGTATTTACAGAAGAATTTTCGAGATTACACCCTATTAGTCACCGATCGGCAGTCATGGGCTCACCAAAACAAAGTTATCTTATCTGTTTAGATTTCATATATTTGCCGAATATTGGGCGTTATTGGTTTTATTAATGAAGTAAACAACATAAATACGACAATTTTTCTATGTGTTATATATACTGCGACTTGGAGCTATGGTCAAATGTCAACCGATTCCAAAAAAATTTAATTTGCAGTAAAATGTTCTTGAGGGAAATTTAATCTATATACGCTATGGTCATGGTTGTGTGATGGTTGTGCCATAAACCAAAGAGTCTAATTCGGAAAGAAGTTTATATGGGACTATGTGAAATTATAGACCAATTCTCGCCAAAGACTTCGTTCTTTGTACGTTTTAATTGTACTAACTAAATTTATCAAATTATCTACAAATGGACAGCCAGACGGACGGATGGATATCGTAAAGTGAAAAAAGGGATTCTGAGTCGAGCTTTATACTAGAAGATGGGTCTCAACATCTATGTATAAAATTGCTTATGCCATAATTTTTGCTTCTGCATAAAATTTCACAGCATAAAATAACATTTAGTTTGAATATGTACCTGTACACGGTGAAATTTAAACAAGACGTTGGGTATACACATACTTACATAGGTATTTAAAGCCATCTGTTAACCAGAATTTAAAACAAAAATTTTTTTAAGTTGATGCGAAAGCATTTTAAGGCTTCTAAACAAATTGATCATATAAAAATAGACGTAAAAAATGTGAAATATGCACTACAGAGCTAAAAAAATGATCCATCGATGCCAAAATTCATAAAAAGCTCCTTAACGGATAAATATTATGTTTCTGCCTTCATTAATCGCACAAGGGAAAACATGCAATTGAATATTTATGGTTGCCCTGGTTATGAGATAGGATAATTATTTTCTGGTGTTACAAATAAACAAAAAATATTAAAATTTCCATGTTTTTTTATTTATACAAATTTTTAAAGTATTAGTTTTTATTTTTCGAATATGTTTCCGTTAACTTATGTCGCAGGAATAGCTGTGGTTGTAGTAGTAGCAAGGGTGGTCGTAGTAGTAGCAATTGTGGTAGTAGTAGTAGCAACTGTGGTCGTAGTAGGAACAGTTGTGGTCGTAGTAGGAGCAATTGTGGTCGTTGTAGTAGCAGCTGTGGTCGTAGTAGGAGCAATTGTTGTCGTTGTATCAGCAATTGTGGTCGTAGTAGCAGCAATTGTGGTCGTTGTAGCAATTGTGGTCGTAGTATCAGCAACTGTGGTCGTAGGGACTGTGGAGATTGGTGTAGTAGTTCTTCCAAATTTAGGTTTACAGAATCTCATTCTACCCCTGGCACACAATCTTGCCCTGAAGCGACGAAGAAAACCCTTGCCTTCCGGACTTTGGCCACTGACGGAAAGACTAAAGCTCAAGAGAACCAAACAAATTAAGTACAAAGAAAATTTCATTTTTATACTGTTGCGTCTCAAGTTAAGTCTAGGAAAGTTAAGATGAATTTGATGGTTGATTGGTCTGATGAGCGTCAATTTATAGTAAAATTAAATAGAACGGTTTAAATTTCGTTTGTTTGTTTTAGAATTATGAAAACATTTGCATAACTAAACTTATTGAAATGAGTTGTAATGTAAAGAAATGCAATTGTTCAAATAGCCGAAATTTGTTTATAAAAATATATACATATCGCATAGTAAACTATAAGCAGTCACAACTAAAAATTCGAAAAATTTTCAGGAGAAGCAAAAAACATGATTGCAATTTTTAACTCAGATTGAAGAAAAGTAAAAGACGACAGTGATGCAAGTAAAATTTTCGTGAACGTTATATATTTGATATATGAAAAATTAAGAGATTTTGATAAATTTTTAGTTGTGACTGTTTATGATTAGGTGTGCGATATGTAAATTTTTGTACTTTCAAACTCAGAAATTGAGAGAATTTTTAGAATATGCGTATTTTAAAATGTGTTATTGAAAACTTATACAATAATTCTCTTAACTATATTTGTTTTTTCAATATTTTGAACTGATAAACTAGGTCAGTTTTTAAAAAACGTATACACACAAATGTAAATTTATCAGTAATGTTACGAATATACGTGTTCGACTTTTGTTAACTTTTAATATTTTTAATTAAAAGTTAAAAGCAAAATAGTAAAGTAAAAAACAAGCAAACATTAGCAGTATTGTGTCGCCATAAAAATAATTAATGAAAATAACTCGTGATTTTAGGCATTGCTAGATACACATTAGACCGGGTCGACCTTCATACAAAAAAAGTTTTGCTAGTCAGCCCCTAGAATGAAAGACATATCAATGAAGTTTCTAAATCAGGAATTTTTTTGCCACGCCCCAAAATACAGCCCTCTTGGTTTTTTGTATGTAGCGCTGCCATTAAAAGTCAGATCTGATTATATCGCATACGTTGTTCATGGCTTGACAGTGGCTTAATTTTTGCCTTTGGTGACTTTTTAATCCGACCTCAAATTCTGGGCGCCACTTATACCATCCCGGATCCTTCCCCTAAATGTCAAATTTATTTCACGTACCAAGAAAGTCCTTCTAAAACTTAGTATCTATATAGGCTCTTTTGTGACACGCCTCCAAATAAGCCCCTTTTTTCTTTTTCACATATGTATAACATTAAACCAGACAGAAGCCAAGGCAAACCAGTAAAATTTTCATCTGTCACTCCCTAGAATTTAAGGTATATTTATTAAATTTTAAGAACTTTAAAAATATTGTTTTTGTTTTAAATATATTTAGCATCGCCATTTAAAGTGCATTTAAAACTCTAATGTCTAATTTTTTCGCGTGCCAAGAAAGTCCTTCTGAAACTTAATATATCTAGCTTTTAATAAACTCGCCGCGCCCCAATTTAATTAATTGAATTTCGGTGCCATAACAGTATAACCTAGTCACCTTGAGTCTCGTCAAGATTCACATACACCGACTGACTGCCCAATTTATAATTTTTCGCATATATGTATGATTTTCATAAGCACTCATTTGTATGCAAGCAATTAATTTTGTATTTTTTCAGTTTTAGAATTCTGCAATTTCTTTAGATTTTAAGTTCTTATTTTTACTCTGTACCATGGTTTTATATATAACATTATGTTTGCTTTTACAAATCTCTTAATTTAGATTTTTAAATAAATATAATTACAATTGGTCCTGCTTGTAGTATTGAAATTAATAAAAAAAAAACGGAAAAACAGTGCCAGAGGAGTTTTACAGTCTACTTAAATATCGAACATTAATAAAATTAATATCCACGATACGATTGTTGATAGCAAATATTTCGATCAGATTTCATGAACAGGGCATGTTTTAAAACGGCTAGCAAAATGGCACAAAATAGCAAAACTAAAAATTAAACATGTTGTTATTTAAGATACATATATTTTATTAAGTTTTGATTGTATAGTACAATAGCATGTTGCTTCAAATTGCCAAAAATAAATAATCACCTGTTATCGCATAGCTAAGTTTCCTAAGCACTGTCAATTAAATCAAAGCTTTCAATTATAGAAAGTCCTTTTGTTTGTAATTTCTAGAGACTTTAGCACTTCAAATAGATTCTGACTCATAATCGCTAAGCTTATTTAAATATTGCTTCTAGGTTGCAAAGAGGTATTTTCTTGCAAGCTGGACCATACATGGCCTTTTAACGAAATAACTGAAGAAATGGCAAAAATTGCATATGCCATAAAAAACTGGCCCTGATGGATGGGAGTAGAAAGTCAGTATTAAAAAAACTTTACTTATAAAGTTTCAGAAGGATTTCTTTTCTAGTTATGACAAATTGGATACTAGAGGTGAAGGATCCCATATTTCAGAAATGTTATCTAGAATTTGAAGTAGGATTAAAAAAGCATTAAATACAGAAATGAAGCCGTATTCTAGCCATTAACAAGAGATATACGATACGATGAAATCGGACTTTAAATGGCGATCCTAAATATATTTAAAATAAAAGCGATGTAATTAAGGGCGTGGCCAAAACAATATTTTTAAAGTTGTTAAAAATTAATCAATATACCGTTTATTCTAGAGCGTGACTGATGACAATGTTTTTGGTTTGCCTTGGCTTCTATCTGGTTTAATGTAATACATATGTGAAAAACAAAAAAGGGGTTTAATTTGGAGGCGTGTCACAAAAGAGCCTGTATTAAAAGCTACACATACTAGGCTTTAGAAGGACTTTCTTGGTACGTGAAGTCAATTTGACATTTAGGGGAAGGATCCGAGATGGCATAAGTGGCGCCTAGAATTTGAGGTCGGATTACAAAGTCACCAAAAGCAAAAATTAAGTCACTGTCAAGCCATGAACAAGATATCTTTCATTCTAGGGGTGACTGACACAACTTTTCGACCCACCTTAATATACATACTATCATTTGAAGCAATTGCCTACTTATCGTAAGGCAATTATCCACAACTGGAACTTAAATATTAAAATAGTTTTAATTATCACAAATTACACATTACACAAATTGAAAAAATGCGTTTGCTGCGGTATATTGATCTATCGGCAATAAATTGGAAAATATAACTGAAATGCATGACACATACAAAAAAAATCAATGTAAAATCGTCGAAAACAAGGTTGATTCTACAGTTTTCGGTAGTGATTTTGCTTCATAGTTATTTCATATTAATGTAACACGATTTAAGTTATTGTAAACTTGCAAACAAAGTTTTTTTTTAAATAACTATAATTTATGTTAATTTTAACATTGCAGTGAAGTAAGTGCAAAATGCCATTTATATTGAAATAACAATCCGAATCACGTTGAATGAGAGTTATCTCAAGTTGAAATAACGTGAATCAAGTAGAATCAAGTTGGTTTGAGTGTGAAATAACAGTGAGAAGAATCTTCAGAGACAACATATGCATTTATTTAAGAATAATTCAACACACTTACCCGAGGAGCAAGAGAAGAGGTTATAATTATTTGTTTTCCTGTAACACATTTTTCACTTTTTTTGTACCCGATATGGCTTCATCATCATTCAACTTTGAAAATTTTATCAACTATTTAACTAAAAAATTTTAACAAAAAGTAAACGGGAATTGTTTTTCTCTTTTCAGATTATTTGAAACATGAAAAAAATAAAATTATGTGTTTTTGTTTATAGTGTTGTTGTTTTTTCTATAAAAAAAAACAAGTAAAACAGGTTTTTATGGTTTCAATATTAAACAAGTTTATTTCAACATTTTTTATTTAAAATAAGCATGAAACCAAGATAATTTTAAATAAAGTCTACACTTTTGCAGAAATTTACTATGACTTTTAATCAACATTTCGCCATGTTAATTTAACACTGAAATTTTGTTTGTGTGTGCATTAAAAGAAACTCGTAGAAATCTTTTCGTTCTGCTTACACAGTACAGCACATACAATGCAAACTCTGTCTGGTGTAAAATTTCTAGCAGTACTTATCAAAACTAACAAAATGCCATTTGGGTTTTTCTAGTTAAGCTTTGGTTCGGCTTTTATGGTATCATGTATATTTTGGCTAAAACTTTTTTTTCGAAGAACATGTAATTTTTCTAACGATTTTAACAGCAGCCAATTAGAGTTTTGGTTTCCCATCTTCAACGCAATTGTTGCTAAAAAAGGTTAAGTATAGAATCTCTTACCGTGTATAATAATTGCGCAATAAATAAAATTTAACTTTAAACGTAGGAGGTTTCTTAGGCAGAAACGTAAAAATCTCGCTTATAAAAGGTATGAATTTTGTATGGCGAGTTCTTACTTTGAAGCAATAAATTTTTGACACAAAAAGCGCTGTATTCACTGCATTTATGAAGTCGTTAGTATAACGACCAGCTCAATTGTTTGTTGCTACATTTATTTTTTAACATTCTCCCTTATACTACATTTACATTAGGCCCAAATCTTGTAGATTTGATATAAAATCTTCTTCGAAATCTAGTGCGTTTACATTGTAATTTTTTGACATTAGCGAGATTTTGTTTTTATAACACAACAGCTGACTTAAAGTTTTTTCGTTACACACACAAACACAAAAAGAAATATACATTAAAAAATTTGCATTACCTTTTTTTTAATAATCAACGATATTTATTTTATTAATATTATTCGTGTTTTTAATTTTTTTACAATTTTTATAAAAATTTTTAATATTTTTTTTTAACAATTTTTGTTTTGTTTTTTTTAAAATGTCATTTTTTCTTGTGCAGGGAAATATTTTTTAGTGCTATATTGTAAAAACCATAGTTGCATCATTAAGTACTACTAGATTTTGAGTAGATTTCGTCGAAATCTTGTCACGAAGTAGATTTTGTTTTGTATGGGAAATCTAGTCAAAAACAATTAGATTTGGCTCGAAATCTCGTAAGTACTAGATTTTGCGTAGGTGTAAATGTAGTATTATAAACCTCCTTTGTAGTAAGGGAATGCCGTGGCCCTTCGAAAGTATTTTTTTTTTTTATAAAATTTTTAAAGAATTCATTTACTTACTTTACTGGAACTCTGTATGTCTTATTGCGTATCGCATAAATGTATAAAATATACCATTAGCGCTTTGTAAAATAGAAAAAATTTTTTTTATATGGCTTCATTTGTAGCCTTAGGCCCTAATTGTGTAAAACGCAACGTCAAAAATTGTTGTTTTATTTATTTATTTGATTAAATCTATGGATATGAATCCTTACACACTACTATATATTACAAGATTTTATATAAAGGCATTTTTAACGAAAAAATTTGTTAAGAAATTAATTAAATTTATTAAGTATTTAAAAACAGGATAATATTGCGTTTAATTACATTTTCATTAATAGAAAAATCGATTAAGTTGTACAATTCATTTAAATTTTTGCATATTCTCCTCAAAGGATCAGCATCAGCATAATTTGTTTGAACAGCAGGAAGGTGCAGAGGTGTCTGGTAAAACGTCGTGGAATATTACAATTTATATTACGAAAAAGGAAGTCGGAGAGGACATCGCCAAATAACATTGAAAGCAAAAACATATTGCGTTTTAAAATTTTTAACGCCACAAGATATGCAGCGTTTGAAATTTAAAAATTCAATATGAATTTCTGTAGAAAGCAACAACAAAATTATAAAATATTTTTGATTTTGTTTTTGCTTTCAATGTAATTTTTGTCGTTGCGTTTGCCTATTACACAATTAAGGCCTTAATATACTTCAGTGAACACCTGCACAAAAGATCCTTTGCGTGGCGGATCTTTTGGCCTTTACATAATTAAACATGCTTAGTTTAGTGGCATTCAGGCTCGAAGTTGATAATTTTAAATTAAGTCATTGGAATATAATAATATTGTTTAATACATTTAGGCCCGTTTTCACAATCTACCGATAGCTTAAAGTAGGCTCTAACCGGCCTTATAAAAAGTGCTCCATTATTAAAACTTTGCTTTAACCTAAAGTGAGCGATAAAGTAAATTAAGGTTCATCCTACCTGGTAGGTTAAAGTAAAGTTGTAATAATGGAACACCTTTTATTAGGCCGGTTAGAGTCTACTTTAAGCTATCGGTAAGTTGTGAAAACGGGCCTTAGTTTGAAATATCGAGTGGCGCAAAATTTCAGATTGGACATTCGTATTTGGAAAATATTGGTGCAGATATTCGTATTCGTATTGACATTCGTAACATCACTAATATGTATATTGTTCGGATAATATTTATAAAAATACAAATATAAGAGTAGATTATTTTTTCAAGTTTTATTTGTTAATTTAACAATAAAAATTAGGTTAAATTTAAAAGTATCTCAAAGATTGCGACATTTTTTTTTTGTCATTGAAAGCAATAAGTATATTGTATTCTAATGTAAACAAAAACTAAATAAATAAATTTTTTATACACCCAACACTAGTGGTAAATGATGGTCTACTTAGTTTGTCATTCCGTGTGAGACTATTTTAATATTCTACTAAGACCGCGTAAAGTATATATATATATTGGGTCCTTGAGTAATTCGAATTCGATTGCCCCAAGTTCGTCTGTCTGTCCGTCTGTCTGCTCAGTAGGAAGAGAGAAAAGAAATGCATCTGATCTCAATAAGTTGTGTCCACAAATTCGTGTAATATAACAAGAAGACAAATAAATGTTGTGAACATTGCACAGTGGGAAATTTTACGAAAAGGCGGTCAAAATTCCATAAATTTTGACTGGATCAGTATTACTTGATTCGATTTTCTTTGCGATGAAACGTAAAACTCGACTGATAACATAACATAAGTTATGGGGAGTTCAAAATGCATTAAAATTTTTTTGTTGAGTTTCAGTGTAATATATCTTGTATTTTACAACTGAGAATTATTTTTTTATTCTCCATCTTGTCAAAATATGACAATATTTGGCCCCTGTAAATTGTTTTTTCAAAATACTAACAGGGGCCAAAGGTTGGCTGTTTTAGGACAAGACGTGTTGTTATAAGGTTAAGACTGAAAAAGAACATTATCTTAAAATGTGCAAATAGTATTCTTGGATATCGGTAAAATTTTAACAAATAGAAACTGGGAATTATTTCCTTTCGTAGGTTCCCAGTTGGCCATGTGTTCGAGACAACGTCGACGACGCGTACAAGACCCATAGTAAATCGCTGACGACATGTTGGCGACAGCCAGAGCAAATCGTCGACGACTTTTTCGAACAAAGGGCACCAAAATCGTACACGACAATTTGAGCGACACTATCATGCACATTGTCGTTAACGACCATATGGGTGACAATGTGGTGAAAGTTGTCATTGGCGACTACATAAACAACTTTTTTCTCATATCGTCGTTGATGTTCTATAAGCGACATAACCTTAATAGTGTCGTTGATGACAGTATTGCAGATACTATCCACAATTTAGTCGTCGATAGGTTAATGACAATACGCTTTTTCAGTAGAGTTTTGTATAGAAATAAATAGATATGTATCTGTTGCATTTTGACAAAACATCTTAAGTCAAATTTAAAAAGTTGAAAGAACTGTTTTTATTCATACGAGTTTTCATTCAAGAAACATTTTTGTTAACGTTTTTAAAATATTGTATTATTTTGTATATTGTTTTTTAATACAAAAACAAGCAAAAAAAATATTGACAACTAGTCCCATGTTTATGAGACATTTTCATAAATTTGTTTTGAATATCACCTTATTTAGGACAAGATGAGCGACAATTTCATGCATATTGTCGCCAATGCGTTTTGAAACACGACATATTGCATGCAATGGTCGCTTACGTTGTCCTCAATAAAGCCTTGTTGAAGACAAATTTAAGAAAATGTCTCCTATAAAGTCGTAAATACGATTTATACACGACAAAATACATGTTTTATTACTTGAGCTGTCTTCATCAATTTTATATGGACGACAAATTTTAGAATGTCCTGAGGACATCGTTGGCGACATTTGCATCTATGACCATTTGGCCAACTGGGTTACTTTATATTATATTCAACATTTTTTATTTTTCGAATTTATTCTATATTACTATTACAAAAAAGCTTTATAAAATACATAACTGAAATTTAGCTCATAGAATAAATTCGAAAAATAAAAAATGTTGGGTTAAATTTTAAGAAATTCAGCTTTTATTTTTGGTTTTATATGTACTACATACATATTTATATGATTTGGTTTTATGGTTTTATAGTCGCACACGCGTCGTCAAGGATGTCTTCAAGACATTTTATTAATCCTTTAAGAAAAAGCTAACTTTGTGCGTGAGTTACCTACGGTCACCAATCAAACCAACAACAGCAGCAAAAACTACACCCACAGTAATATTACACGATCTCGACAACAACTAATATATCAACAACAACAACAATAACTAAAACCACAGTCATCAACCTACTTCAACAAATTGGGTCAGACATAAATAAACAGAAGTAAGCATTTCATTATTTTATTGCATTTTATTTTATTAATATATTTCCTGAAGTTATTCTTGGAATTGGTAAAACTAAATTAGGTCATTAATAAATAAATATAAGTAATCATTTTATTGTTATTAATTAGTTTATTTCCCTAAATCATTATTGGAATTAGTAAAATTAAGTAAATTGCAATTAAATGATATAAATAGTTGTAGTAAATAAAATTGTATTTATTATTAACCAACCAACAAAAGTATTCGTTTCATTCCCATACTATTTATATCTGGCGCAGTCGAAAAGGCGGTAGTAGTGATATACAGTGAAATTATATTTAAAAGTGTAAAAGGAAGAATTAACATAGAAATTTAAAAAAAAGAGGAAAAATAAGGAAACGGAAAGCTAAAATATTGTTACTGTGTAAAAAACTATATAATAAAAGAAATTTTTGTATCGCACAAAAATAAAAAAAAAAAAGAGAAAATATTTGTGTCGCACAATAAAACTAAAAAAAAGAGAAAATTTTTGTATCGCACAAAAATACTAAAGCTAAAGCTGAAGGTCCACACCATGCGTTCATGCGTATATGCGTATGATACTTTTTGTGCATTTGATGCGTTTCTAAATGCAAGTTACATGCACTGCGTTTTATGCACCATATTGTTTTTTTTTATCAGCTGTTGTGAGAACATTTTTATTAAATAAAAACAATTTTGGCAAAAATGGAGAGTGTTATTGATATTTTAATAGAATTTCTTTAAAAGAATTCAAAGAGGAGAAAGCTTTTATTATACAAATATTCGTGATTTTCCACGGTATCAATAACTTTTCAGTTTATGGCATTTGTTAAAAAAAAAATTAACACAACAAAGATGACACTCAGAACATAAAAGTAATCGATAACTAGAATGGCAAATTTTGTTCGTGGTAAAATTGTGCTAAAAATTAATTTTAATGTTTTTTCTTCTTTAAAGTTTATGCAATCTTTGTTACGCAAACATTTTCTTTTATTAAAAACCTTTTTTAATGCAAAAAAATAGTAAAAAGTAATCCACCACACAAACATATTTATCGATAACATTGAAAATAAAATATGATTTGTCATCCATGGCCATCAATAACAGCTGACTTTTATTCACCACACATGCGACGGATACAAAAGTAGAAAGTAAACCTACTTTGATGCGTTCATACGTCTATGCATTCTATGCATTTTGGTGTGTAACTTGTCATATGCAATTACACTGATTCAACTTTTTTGTCAAATGCATAAAAAGGATAGACGCATAAACGCATGGTGTGGACCTTCAGCTTAAAGGAATGCATAGACGTATGAACGCATCAAAGTAGGTTTACTTTCTACTTTTGTATCCGTCGCATGTGTGGTGAATAAAAGTCAGCTGTTATTGATGGCCATGGATGACAAATCATATTTTATTTTCAATGTTATCGATAAATGTGTTTGTGTGGTGGATTACTTTTTACTATTTTTTTGCATTAAAAAAGGTTTTTAATAAAAGAAAAAGCTTTTGTGATAAAGATTGTATAAACTTTAAAGAAAAAAATACATAAAAATTCATTTTAAATACAATTTTTATATTTTGTATTCTCTTTATCGATTTGTATTATATTTATCGATTACTTTTAAGTACTGAGTACCATCACTGTAGTGTTTATTATTATTTTAAAAAACAAGTGCTATGGAGGAGAAGCTTATTAATGCCGTGAAAAATCACGAATATTTATTATAAATAATTTTATAATAATTTATTTATAACAATAAAAGCTTACTCCTTACATATGTACTTATGTATGAATTTCATAAATTCTTTTTAAATCTAAATTTTACTTCCCATTTTGCCAAAATTGTTTTTATTTGATAACAATTTTAACACAACAGCTGATCCAAAAAATAATATGGCGCATTAAACGCATGGCATGTAACTTGAATTTAGAAACGCATAAATATCATATTAATTGAATAAATAAATTGGAGATGAAATTAAAAAGAAAGGAATAAATATATTATTGGAAAAATAGTGAAATAACCTTTTGTAAATTGAGAGGAACGTAACACCTAATATAATTTCGCAAAGTGTCATCTGCTTCCGAGAACCTACTCTGGGATAGAAAACGACTACAAGGTTGCTTAATAATCACCTCCGGATAACTACACCAAAGGACATGATCCTGTTATTAATATCAATGTAAGTTGCATACATATTTATATACATCATATCTTTATCATTTTTTTTATATACATAGTGGGTAGATTTTTTTTTACGAGATTAAACTCAAAACCGAGATATAATTAATGCCGAAAAAGAGGTTTTCACCTTATAACCTACCTGAATTGTTTAAAAGCAAAAGTTTGACTTCAATTCCTGAAACAGGGGAATTAGTTGTAATGAATTACGAACTTCATGAGCAACTTGCGTCTGGAATTGTCCCAACTGCTTCTTCAGGTTTGGCGGCAGTACAGATGGACGTTTTCCAATCACTAAGAATACCGGATGCCATCAAACAGTTACCGACATTCGATGGTAATCCCAGACTTCTGTTCGAATTCCTAAACAATGTAGAAGAGATTATTTTGTTTATTAGGGGGACCGATAAAACCCCATATGGGCAAATTCCATTCTAATTAAGGGCTATACGTAACAAAATTGAAGGCCAAACAAACGAAGTGCTTAACATGTATGGTACACCGTTGAATTGGGACGACATTAAGGGAAATTTTATAGCGCATTATTCTGATAAGCGTTCAGAAACTTCTCTGATAAAAGACCTGCACAACTTAAAACAATATGGCAAACCATTCGAAAAATTTTATAGCGAAGTTGTGGAACTTCAATCGGCTCTTTGTAACAATATATTGTTACACGAATCAGACAAAAACGTAATAAGTGCTAAGAAGTCACTTTATGGAGAAATGTGTCTGAACTCTTTTGTTACGGGATTAAAAGATCCACTAGGGGCAACAATAAGAGCTATGAGACCAAACTCGTTGGCTGAAGCCTTGGATTTTTGCATCAAGGAGCAAAATATCTACTATCAACAAGGGCCCTCTCGCAACTTTTCAATATAGGCAAAATAATTACCCATATCTAACTGAGCTACCTAAACAAGAGCGGCAAGCGTTTTTTTAGACATGAAAATTCTGTTGCCAATACATTTTCAATAAAATAAAACGACCAAGCGATCTATCAAATAAGATTTTCTAGCCGGGCCGTGTTAAATTCGCGTTCTAAAGGTTGGTTTCGTATAAACTGTGTGAAAATGAAAAGTTTTGACAAAAAACTGACGCTTGCCGCTCTTATTTAGGTAGCTCAGTAAGGGATCGTTATTACAATAGACCAAATTACAGTGGCTATCAATATTGGGGCAGTAATACTTTGGTACCCACGGTCACACAAAGAATGGGTATTCACAACACGAACCCAAATAATAACATATACAATCAGCAACAAAGACAACCGTCTTTTGCTAACAGCCACAGTATTAATTTCAATCATCAAAGACAAACGTTCATAGTATACCGAGATTTCCACAGCCGGAACCAATGGACATATCAAGTGGGTTTACTCACCTAAGGAACAGGAATTCGTTCCCAAGTATCAAGCAGAGCCCGAGCTCACAAATTAGAAGACAGCGGAATATGGAAATTAATAATATGAATGGAATAAGGGAAGAATACGAGTTGACTAAAGTAGAGGAGGAAGTAAATTTTCAGGAATCCGTGCATGGAAGCATGGATCTGAATTAGTTTACATAAAAATAAATTTTCCTAATAATAAACTTCTCAAATTTCTAATAGATACTGGGGCTTCAACTTCATTTATTACTCCAGAACATGTAGATCAAACACAACATATCAAATGTAAACCGACAATTATAAAAACCGTTTTAGAGAAGCATATAATAGATAAAGTAGTAATACTGCCAGTATTTAAGGAATTTAATCAGGACGGAAAACTTTCACTGTTATTATTCAAATTTCACAATTACTTCGATGGTCTTTTAGGAATTGACAATTTATCTAATATAGGTGCTAAGATCGATTTACAGAAGAATGTATTAGAAACAAAATATTCATCAATTCCACTATACCATAAGCCAAATGTTTGTTCTGGCAAAATCCCAATTGAACCAAATACAAGAATGTTGATTAGGTTACCCGTCGATGTTAAATCAGGGGATATCTTTATTACGGAAACCTTTATTAATAAGAACCTAGTCATATCAGCTGGTATTTATACAGCAAAAAACTGGTTTAGCTGGATAGAGGTAACAAACTTAGGTAATTCCTCAGAAACTGTATATTTCGATCAACCTTTAAAAACACAAGAGTATTGTAATCATACATTTTTTGAGGTTAATACTATAGAATTTAAAACATTTGATAACAGCGAAGATATTGACATAAAAGACCTATTACGTATTAGTCACCTCAACCTAGAGGAAAGGAGACTTCTATTAAAATCATGTAGGAAATATTCGGATGTTTTTTACAAAGAGGGTCAAGAGCTAACATTTTCAAATGAAATCAGACACAGTATACTAACAACAAATGATGTACCGATATATACAAAATCCTATAGATACCCATATGTTCACAAGGCAGAAGTACAAGAACAAATTGCTAAGTTGCTAAACCAGAACATAATTAGACCAAGCTACTCACCTTGGAGTTCACCCGTCTGGATAGTACCGAAGAAGAAAGATGCTAGCGGGAAACAGAAATGGAGATTAGTAATTGACTATAGGAAGGTGAACGAGAAGACTATTACGGATAATTACCCTATCCCGAATATTTACGAACTTCTAGATAAACTAGGTAGATGTATGTACTTTTCCACTGTTGACCTGGCCAGTGGTTTCCACCAAATCGAAATGGAACCAAAAGACATTCCGAAAACTGCATTTTCAGTTGAAGAGGGGCATTACGAATTTATAAGACTGCCATTCGGGCTAAAAAATGCACCTTCTACATTCCAAAGGGTCATGGATAATGTTCTTAGGGAATTAGTAGGAAAAATATGTCTCGTTTACTTAGATGACATCATTATCTTTGCGACTTCTTTACAAGAACATATTAACAATTTAGAATTGGTCTTTAAAAGATTGAGAAACTCGAACTTTAAAATTCAATTAGATAAGTCAGAATTTTTATGAAAGGAAATAGAATTCTTAGGACACATAGTTTAGGTTTAGGTTTAGAGTTTGTCTGAAGAAAGGGAATGAAATAAAACTAACTGAGGATTACAGGAAAACTATTGAAATGTGTAAAAATCTACTTTGTAATGATCCTATATTACAATACCCAGATTTTTCTAAGGATTTCATTTTAACCACGGATGCTAGCAACTATGCACTAGGGGCTATATTGTCTCAGGGACAAATATGAAGCGATAAACCTATCTGTTATGCTAGCAGAACATTGAGTGGCACAGAAACTAACTATTCCACAATCGAAAAAGAGCTGTTAGCTATAGTATGGGCTACAAAATACTTCAGACCTTATCTTTTCGGTCACAAATTCAAGATAGTCACAGACCATAGACCGTTAACATGGATAATGGGGCTGAAAGAACCCAATTCAAAACTAGTACGTTGGCGGTTGAAGTTAGAGGAATTCGACTACGAAATAGTTTATAAAAAAGGGGTACAGAATTCGAACGCTGATGCACTCAGTAGAATTAGACCGGACGTAAACAATCATGAGGCTTTTTCAACTCTCGGCACTAGCGGAAGTACAGTGCACTCTGCAGAAGAGAATTTAGACGAGGGTATTTCAATTTCAGAGAAACCTCTAAATGAATTTAGCATTCAAGACACCGGTCTTTGACGAAGATTCAATAATAAAAATCTTTACGAAATTTATTAAGCCAAATAGACTTGTAGCAATTTATACAAACGATTACGTTTTTCGTATAATACAGAAAATTTACTCCGCCTTTTTCGCTAGTAATAAGCAATACCGATTAATACGTTGTACTCTCAGAATAAGGGATATTACCGATAATGATGAACAAGACGAAATTATAAGGAAATATCATCAAAATAGCAACCATCGTGGAATTGAGGAAACGTATTTACACTTAAAAAAGGAATACTTTTTCCCGCTGATGAGGCATGAGATAAGCCAAATAATTAATGATTGTGATACATGCCAAACACTAAAATATGATAGACACCCACAGAAATTGGTTTTCCAGACCCCAGAAACGCCAGACAAACCATTAGATATTCTTCACATAGACATCTATCATATCAATAATCAGCAGATATTAACTATTATTGATAAATTTTCCAAATTCGCAACAGGATTCACAATTGCTGCTAAAACTAGTTTAAATATATTAAATCTATGAAGACCTTCATTAGTGCTTATGGCATCCCGAAAAAAATCGTATGCGACCAAGGAAAAGAATTAACGGCCATTATCTTTAAAGACTTTTGTAAACAATTCGATATTGCTTTACATATTACTTCATTTCAGCAATCTTCTAGTAATGCACCTGTCGAAAGATTGCACTCAACTTTTACGGAGTTATATCGAACAATATTGGAAAAAATGAAGGAAAACAAACTCTCCATAGATCATGAGGAAATTTTCTCAGAAGTTCCTATTACATACAATAACTCAGTGCACTCAGCAACAAAATTAACACCGTATGAACTATTCTTTGGCAGAACACACATATTTAACGAAACAATAAAATTTAGTGGGGAACATGAGTATCTATGTAAATTGAATGAATACCAACGAATAATCTACCCGAAAATTAAAGAGAAACTACAATCCAATATCAAAAATAGAATGGAAAAATTAAATATGAATAGGAAACAACCTGTAGGCTTACAGCCAAACGATATAATATATCGAAAGAAAAATAGAAGGAATAAGATTACGCCTCGATTTTCCAAACATAGAGTCCAAATTGATAAGAAAATAAAATTCACAAATCAAAAATTAAGAGTACAATAAAAAAAAAAGAGGAACTTTAATATAAAGAAAATCTAATATAAAGTACTAATTAATATATTTTTCTTCCTAGGTTTTCTGTGATTCACTCCCAAAGGCTGAGTACACAACTAATAGACAATGAATTGGCCATTATAGAACTAAAGTTGGGTAATGGTAAAATAATAGATCACTATCAGAACCTAATCCATATAATAGATATCAATGACTATATCAACACTACAGAAAAAATTAAGGAAACACTAAACATATTTGAGCAAGACTTTGAAACTAAAGATTCATTAGAAATTACAAAACTTAAACTAAATCAATTAAGAGACAAAATTGACAATTTACTACCTTTCAAAAGACAAAAACGTGGTCTATTTAATGGATTTGGTTCAGCAGTTAACCCGGCGCCGGGGGGGGTGAATTTTAGCTACAAGGACATGGGGGTTGGGTCATAATGACCCACTTATTAAACTCGAGGTTTTTTGCTATATTTACGAAAAAATATATACAATTTAGATTGAATCTAACCTTATTAAGGAAATAAAACATGACTTTGTTAAAAAATAACATATTTACTTTTATTTTAAACAAAAAACATTTCATATTAAAAAAGTTAACAAAGGAGGCTTCTTCTAGTTTAAATATAATAAACACTTATTTTGATACTGTGGGGATGGGTCATATTTACCTTTTTTTTAAGTTTAAGCACGTGTTATTCGAAGTACAATCGCCATGCGACTGATTTGAAATTTATAACATTAAGAGAGATTCAATATCTCCAGCTACTGAGAAGAGCGTAGAGAAGAGAAGTACATTTTTAAAGCCACAGTCAATTTAAAAAGTGACGGGTAATTTTGACCCATCCCCCCCGGCGCCGGGTTAAATATATTACGGGTAATATGGATGATAGTGACGCGAAAATAATTTATTCTCAACTTAGAGAACTAATTGAAAAAGAAAACAAAATTAACAAAACACTTACAAAACAAACTACAATAAACACAGAAATGATTCAAAGATTTAATAACATTACCACACACATAAATAACGAATAAAGCAAAATTACAAGAACATTAAAAAAGACACAAGAAAATTTTTCTAACAGAATAAATAAAGAAAATGTTTTAATTTCAAAAATTCAATATTTAAATAGAATCAATTATAATATCGACTTATTAACAAATCAAATAAACAATATAGCGGAAAGCATTGTGTTAGCAAAATTAAATATTATATCCAAATTTATATTGAATCACAAAGAAATAGAAACTATCTATGAACTAATAAATAACCAAATACATAAAATATATTCTGTAGAACAATTATATGAAATGCTTGAATTACAAGCATATCACAATAATTCAAATAAATATTTAATGTAAAAATTCCAAGATTTCAGAAGGAAACTTTTATTATGTCGCATATTATACCTTTAACAATAAATATAACTAGACAAATAGTCTCAACAAAATATATAGCTTATAACAACAACTCAATTAACTTTTATCAAGATAAATGTTTAAAATTAGGAAATTTTTATGTCTGTCGCAACCCTGTTAGAAGTGAGTCGATGGACAAATCATCATGCATGGGTAATTTAATACGAAAGCTACAACCGAGATGTAAATTAAGGGATGTAGGAAGATTGGAGACCATCTACCAACCAGAAGACAATTTTATTCTATTCTTCAACATACCAACAACACTTGTAGAATCAGATTGCAGTAAACCATTCAATGTGAGTAATACAACACTATTATATTACGAAAAATGCACAATAACTATCAACGGTTTGACATACGAAGACAAACCACAAACATATAAAGATCACATCAACGTAACAATACCCAAGTTTATGGAAGTAATTCCCGAAACAATCATAGAAGAACTTAACTTGCAAAAGTTAAAAGCATACCAATTCAGTGATCACGACATGATGTCTTCCTTGAAACCTACACATCAATCACGATTATTATCCTAATAACTGTTATAACATCAACATGCCTAGCAAAAAGAATAAAAATCATCTACACACCAAACACTTATACAATTGAAAGTATCGTTCGTCCACCTGCAGATTTTCTGTGGCCCTCACTTTACTCTAACACAAAAAAAAATTATATGAAGATAATTCCTATCAAAGGATGAATAACGCATGGAATTACAAGATGTGTTAAATTGGTAAAACTTGTAAATTTGTTTTCATTTTTTTTTTCTTTAATCGATTAACAAATCTAGTGGAAATGTGGGACCAACCTTATATGATTATGTAAGGTGTATTTCCTGTTAAAATTTAAATAAATGAGTAGAAATATAAAGTAGAAAATAAATATATGCAATATTTAACAAATCTTCTAAAATGATTTTTTTAACCTAACAATTCAAAAACAAGCTGATCAGTTTATGTTGTATATTTTAAGTTAAACGTAAGTTTTACGTGCAAATTCTAATAGAAATTTATTTTTTTAAGGTAGTGGTTTAATTTTGTACCAAATTTGTTTACATGAACAGTAGCATTTGGCTCTTTAAGGAAATTGTTCTATCAGTAGTATTTAAGCAAAAATTTGACAAGCTTGAATGCTTTCTCGCCAAAAAGCATACACCAGGTGACATACTATAGTAAAGAAAAACTATTTTGCTTCTACTGAAAATTTTGATATTTTGAGTTAATACAGTATTGTTAAACAAGTGCGATATGTATTATTTTTTTTTAAGGTTTGTACTTATTTTTTGTCACAAAACTTATTTTTTATAACGAATGTGTTTTCTTCTATTTTAATGACAATAATGCGTAGGGATTTTTGTAGGGGACATTTTTTCAACGTGTTTCGTGTATCGGATTTTTCTTTTAGTATGTGTAGGTATTTTTACGAAAAATCCGCTGGTAACACGGCGTGGTACATTTGTTATATATAGACCAACATCTACATATTTTATATAAAATTATGTTAAAACATTTTTAAATGTCGATAATTTTGCCATGATTTCAAAAATTTCTTTGGAAAAGCAAAAAATGCCTTAAGTTTGCTCGTATGTTTTTTTAATTGACCAATAAAGGTGGAAGAGTTTTGCTTGAAAATTTGCACACTAGTTGAAAACTTTAGTATCTAAAATTGCTCCGTGTCGCTTAACAATGCAATGCTTAGCTACTGAGATATACATAGGTATGTATATACATAGCGAAATGCCAAACAAAACTAAGAATTATGCATTTTTCGGTTTTTTTAGATTTTCTCAATTTGTGTCCGAACAAACCATTCTATCGTCAAGCGGCAAGGAAGAATTTTAGATATTGAAGTTCCAAGCAAGAACGAGTAATTTTTGCAAAAAAGCCTTCAGTAATTTGTGTGCCATTTGAAATATAAAGTTAGGATTTTTCCATTTCCATTTTCATAATTTTTTGGCAATTTCTTTTTTTTTCATTTAAATGATAAATTTTTTATCTTAAGTGAAAGATTACTATTCTAACATAATTTTTTGGCAATTTCTTTTTTTTCAGTGTACTGATAAATTTTTTATCTTAAGTGAAAGATTACTATTCTAACTTAGCATCCCCAAAATTAAAAACAATTGTTTTCTTAATTATTAAAAAAAACTAAGCTCGGTGACATTTTCAATGCTATTAGCTGCGTTCGTTTACCCCAAAATTTGTACTGGATTTTACTGAAATGCGTTCGCGTACACATAAATTTGTAAAATTTTCATATTACTTACCTACTGGATTTTACTGGAAAAGTAAACGAACTCACACATTGTTATTAACGATGACTGGAGTGTTGTTGTCACCCAGCAAAAACTTTACTTACCTGAGTTAGCAAGTAATGTTGAAGAAAAATAATCACTACTTTTTTTTAGGCCGAATAACTATTTGTTCGAGGTATCCACAGAATTCAGTACTTACAATAAATACACTTACTAGAAGTAAAAAAAACCAGTTATTATTTAACTACTAGTAAGTTGAATTGTAAGTACATACAATATACTTACCAGAAGCCAAAAAATCACTAGTAAATAGACCTAATAAGTAGTTATTTAGAACGTTACCAGTAAGTAAATATTCAGTACTGAAAACTACACAAATAATAAGCAGTTATTGAGCTGATTACTAATTAGTAAGCAAATGTTCAGTAGTGAAAATAATAGAAGTAATATTCAATTGCTGAGGTCATTACTAGTAAGTAGTTATTGAAGTTTTCAGAATAATGACAATTGTTATGACAACTACTTACCAGGTAACGTATGAAATAACTACCATCTATTACTAAAAATCAAAAAGTTTTTCCTGGGCAGTTGATATCCTCATAGTTTTGGTTTTTATCAAGCTAATTTTTAGCCCGATTTTAAGACCGTTTTCTTGTAAACTATTTATCTTATTCTGTATACAAGTCAGCGTTCGAGACATTAGGCACAAGTCATCCGCATAGTTTAGGTGCTCAGATGCTATAGTCGCCGGTTCAGGCACCACAAGATACCGTCCGGTTCTTCGGTGTTAGTATTTGACATTTTGCATGTCTAATACTAATAAACATAGTGTAGGTAACAGTACACACCCTTGTCTTACTTCACAGTTTATTTGAAAACTATCACTGTCAACATCCTGGAATCGGGCTTTACATTCCGTTATTTTTGTTTGTGTCGAATGCACGCTCAAAATAAACAAGAATTAGATAAAGTGTGAAATTCCATTCGATTGATTAGCCTTCAATTATCCTCACTGGCTAACTGAAGCTGGCTTGTTCTTTGCGTAGACAGAATTTAATAGTAGGGTTAACGTAGGCTAATGAGGCCACCTGTGCAACTCGTTTACATCCTGCTTCTTTGTTCGTTTGTAGAGAGGCACGAAGTCGTTTATTTTTCCGTGCTGCACTTGAAGATCTACTTACTTGAAAACGTTTGAGTAGCGTTTTTATTATGGAAACGGTTGTCGATTCACTTAAAAATTATATTTTTTAAATTATTATTAGTTTTGCCATTAAAACACTTTTTTTGTAAACGAAAAAAATGATCACTTAATAGAATCTCTTAATAAAATATTGTTCACAAAATTTCGATCTACCAAAGTAAAAATACCATTTGGTTTAAAGATTGATATTTGACTACTGACAGCCAGCCAATGGCGGTGAGTGTTAAGTGGCAAGTATCTCTGAAGACGTAGTTATTATCGAAACATGTCAGATCAAACTGTCCTTGAACGTGGATTCAAGCCCATCGTCAGTCAAGAATGAAAAATTATCAATAAATTTTAATTCATTTCATGTTGTAAAAATTATTTTCTTCATAAAATAATTTAATGAACTTTAGCTTGATTAAAATATTAAAAATTTGATTAAAACGCATAAACAGTTCAACAAAATAACCATAACAAATAATAATTAAAGTAAATATAGTAAATTATTTGTTAAATTTTTAAGTTATATTGTTCTATATACAATTTTAAAGATTGTTAGCTATTTTCAAAAAAATTAAATTTTATTTATTCCATTTTTTTCAATTATTATTTATTTAATTATTTGTGTATGTCACAAATGGGATCATTGGGCGCTGATTAGTTTATAAGCTATCTTTTTAGGTTAAATTGTTATTGTAATAATTCTAGTGTTAAAATCACTGTACAGAATAGTATAGATAAAATATTATGTTAAAATATCCGTTAAATTTAAATACAGCATCAATATTGGATATAGGCACAATGTTAATGTAGATAACCAAAAATGCATTATGTTAAATAATATAATTATCTTAAAATAATAAAAGCTCGAATGTTCCGGAAATAGGTGGAAACTTCAGACAGAGTAAAAGTTCAAATTTCGATGAGATTGCGAAGCCAGTATAAGTACAAACATTAAAGTGTGCCGATCACATTATTAAGCTGTGATTTAGTTTCTAAAAGCTTTTTATAAAGGTTGTGAAAGTGACTAAATGGAAATAAAAGTTGCGACCGGTGCAAGTATTTTTTATTGTGTTTACATTACTTGTATTTCAATTTAAAGAACTCAAGATGTTTACTATAAAGAAAATATACCAAAAACGCTTATGATATTAACTGCTAATTTCGCTAAGTTTAGTTAAAACTAGCGAAACCAGAAATATGCACCAAGTGGTTTAGGCGCATTAAACATGCAGTAAAAACATGAAAATATGCCATAAAAATTTTTAAAATTATGCCCAAAAAACCAAAAGTTTGAAATCTAAAAATTCAACAATTGAATAATATTTGCATTTAAAAAAAACCAGCTTGAAATTATAATCGGTAACACCCAAACACCACAGTATTTACAGAAGAATTTTCGAGATTACACCCTATTAGTCACCGATCGGCAGTCATGGGCTCACCAAAACAAAGTTATCTTATCTGTTTAGATTTCATATATTTGCCGAATATTGGGCGTTATTGGTTTTATTAATGAAGTAAACAACATAAATACGACAATTTTTCTATGTGTTATATATACTGCGACTTGGAGCTATGGTCAAATGTCAACCGATTCCAAAAAAATTTAATTTGCAGTAAAATGTTCTTGAGGGAAATTTAATCTATATACGCTATGGTCATGGTTGTGTGATGGTTGTGCCATAAACCAAAGAGTCTAATTCGGAAAGAAGTTTATATGGGACTATGTGAAATTATAGACCAATTCTCGCCAAAGACTTCGTTCTTTGTACGTTTTAATTGTACTAACTAAATTTATCAAATTATCTACAAATGGACAGCCAGACGGACGGATGGATATCGTAAAGTGAAAAAAGGGATTCTGAGTCGAGCTTTATACTAGAAGATGGGTCTCAACATCTATGTATAAAATTGCTTATGCCATAATTTTTGCTTCTGCATAAAATTTCACAGCATAAAATAACATTTAGTTTGAATATGTACCTGTACACGGTGAAATTTAAACAAGACGTTGGGTATACACATACTTACATAGGTATTTAAAGCCATCTGTTAACCAGAATTTAAAACAAAAATTTTTTTAAGTTGATGCGAAAGCATTTTAAGGCTTCTAAATAAATTGATCATATAAAAATAGACGTAAAAAATGTGAAATATGCACTACAGAGCTAAAAAAATGATAAAAAGCTCCTTAACGGATAAATATTATGTTTCTGCCTTCATTAATCGCACAAGGGAAAACATGCAATTGAATATTTATGGTTGCCCTGGTTATGAGATAGGATAATTATTTTCTGGTGTTACAAATAAACAAAAAATATTAAAATTTCCATGTTTTTTTATTTATACAAATTTTTAAAGTATTAGTTTTTATTTTTCGAATATGTTTCCGTTAACTTATGTCGCAGGAATAGCTGTGGTTGTAGTAGTAGCAAGGGTGGTCGTAGTAGTAGCAATTGTGGTAGTAGTAGTAGCAACTGTGGTCGTAGTAGGAACAGTTGTGGTCGTAGTAGGAGCAATTGTGGTCGTTGTAGTAGCAGCTGTGGTCGTAGTAGGAGCAATTGTTGTCGTTGTATCAGCAATTGTGGTCGTAGTAGCAGCAATTGTGGTCGTTGTAGCAATTGTGGTCGTAGTATCAGCAACTGTGGTCGTAGGGACTGTGGAGATTGGTGTAGTAGTTCTTCCAAATTTAGGTTTACAGAATCTCATTCTACCCCTGGCACACAATCTTGCCCTGAAGCGACGAAGAAAACCCTTGCCTTCCGGACTTTGGCCACTGACGGAAAGACTAAAGCTCAAGAGAACCAAACAAATTAAGTACAAAGAAAATTTCATTTTTATACTGTTGCGTCTCAAGTTAAGTCTAGGAAAGTTAAGATGAATTTGATGGTTGATTGGTCTGATGAGCGTCAATTTATAGTAAAATTAAATAGAACGGTTTAAATTTCGTTTGTTTGTTTTAGAATTATGAAAACATTTGCATAACTAAACTTATTGAAATGAGTTGTAATGTAAAGAAATGCAATTGTTCAAATAGCCGAAATTTGTTTATAAAAATATATACATATCGCATAGTAAACTATAAGCAGTCACAACTAAAAATTCGAAAAATTTTCAGGAGAAGCAAAAAACATGATTGCAATTTTTAACTCAGATTGAAGAAAAGTAAAAGACGACAGTGATGCAAGTAAAATTTTCGTGAACGTTATATATTTGATATATGAAAAATTAAGAGATTTTGATAAATTTTTAGTTGTGACTGTTTATGATTAGGTGTGCGATATGTAAATTTTTGTACTTTCAAACTCAGAAATTGAGAGAATTTTTAGAATATGCGTATTTTAAAATGTGTTATTGAAAACTTATACAATAATTCTCTTAACTATATTTGTTTTTTCAATATTTTGAACTGATAAACTAGGTCAGTTTTTAAAAAACGTATACACACAAATGTAAATTTATCAGTAATGTTACGAATATACGTGTTCGACTTTTGTTAACTTTTAATATTTTTAATTAAAAGTTAAAAGCAAAATAGTAAAGTAAAAAACAAGCAAACATTAGCAGTATTGTGTCGCCATAAAAATAATTAATGAAAATAACTCGTGATTTTAGGCATTGCTAGATACACATTAGACCGGGTCGACCTTCATACAAAAAAAGTTTTGCTAGTCAGCCCCTAGAATGAAAGACATATCAATGAAGTTTCTAAATCAGGAATTTTTTTGCCACGCCCCAAAATACAGCCCTCTTGGTTTTTTGTATGTAGCGCTGCCATTAAAAGTCAGATCTGATTATATCGCATACGTTGTTCATGGCTTGACAGTGGCTTAATTTTTGCCTTTGGTGACTTTTTAATCCGACCTCAAATTCTGGGCGCCACTTATACCATCCCGGATCCTTCCCCTAAATGTCAAATTTATTTCACGTACCAAGAAAGTCCTTCTAAAACTTAGTATCTATATAGGCTCTTTTGTGACACGCCTCCAAATAAGCCCCTTTTTTCTTTTTCACATATGTATAACATTAAACCAGACAGAAGCCAAGGCAAACCAGTAAAATTTTCATCTGTCACTCCCTAGAATTTAAGGTATATTTATTAAATTTTAAGAACTTTAAAAATATTGTTTTTGTTTTAAATATATTTAGCATCGCCATTTAAAGTGCATTTAAAACTCTAATGTCTAATTTTTTCGCGTGCCAAGAAAGTCCTTCTGAAACTTAATATATCTAGCTTTTAATAAACTCGCCGCGCCCCAATTTAATTAATTGAATTTCGGTGCCATAACAGTATAACCTAGTCACCTTGAGTCTCGTCAAGATTCACATACACCGACTGACTGCCCAATTTATAATTTTTCGCATATATGTATGATTTTCATAAGCACTCATTTGTATGCAAGCAATTAATTTTGTATTTTTTCAGTTTTAGAATTCTGCAATTTCTTTAGATTTTAAGTTCTTATTTTTACTCTGTACCATGGTTTTATATATAACATTATGTTTGCTTTTACAAATCTCTTAATTTAGATTTTTAAATAAATATAATTACAATTGGTCCTGCTTGTAGTATTGAAATTAATAAAAAAAAAACGGAAAAACAGTGCCAGAGGAGTTTTACAGTCTACTTAAATATCGAACATTAATAAAATTAATATCCACGATACGATTGTTGATAGCAAATATTTCGATCAGATTTCATGAACAGGGCATGTTTTAAAACGGCTAGCAAAATGGCACAAAATAGCAAAACTAAAAATTAAACATGTTGTTATTTAAGATACATATATTTTATTAAGTTTTGATTGTATAGTACAATAGCATGTTGCTTCAAAAATAAGTAATCACCTGTTATCGCATAAAACAGTTTAATAAATGGAAAACACTCTTTCAACATCGCAAGATGCAACTGGAGCATATTTAAGCCCTAATAGTTCAAATAGAGAGAGGTTGTCAATAAATTCATCCGTCTTACCTTCATTAAAATATCCGTGGTCCACATGCAAACACCGCAAAGTTAAAAAACAAAAGTCTGAGAAAATCGATTAAAACATTTTTTTTTAAATTGAAATGCCAAGCCATATAAAGAATTTTGCAGAAGTATTGAACAATTAACCAGAAATTGCGCGTAACTTACGGAGTTTTGTACGAGATTGATAATGGCTTAGGGAGGCATTTTAAAAAACAAATAAAATGGCGACTTTTACAAAATTTTTCATTTCAGTTAACGTAGCGGTGTTTGCAAGTGGACAACTCACATATACTATTTCCTATTTTAATTAATCTTGTAATCCGGTATTTCGATCTAAAACTTTTTTAAACTTTTCAACAAAATCTTTTTTAACGACATCTTAGCTTAGTTTCCTAAGCACTGTCAATTAAATCAAAGCTTTCAATTATAGAAAGTCCTTTTGTTTGTAATTTCTAGAGACTTTAGCACTTCAAATAGATTCTGACTCATAATCGCTAAGCTTATTTAAATATTGCTTCTAGGTTGCAAAGAGGTATTTTCTTGCAAGCTGGACCATACATGGCCTTTTAACGAAATAACTGAAGAAATGGCAAAAATTGCATATGCCATAAAAAACTGGCCCTGATGGATGGGAGTAGAAAGTCAGTATTAAAAAAACTTTACTTATAAAGTTTCAGAAGGATTTCTTTTCTAGTTATGAAAAATTGGACACTAGAGGGGAAGGATCCCATATTTCAGAAATGTTATCTAGAATTTGACGTAGGATTAAAAAAGCATTAAATACAGAAATGAAGCCATATTCTAGCCATTAATAAGAGATATACGATACGATGAAATCGGACTTTAAATGGCGATCCTAAATATATTTAAAATAAAAGCGAGGTAATTAAGGGCGTGGCCAAAACAATATTTTTAAAGTTGTCAAAACTTAATCAATATACCGTTTATTCTAGAGCGTGACTGATGACAATTTTTTTGGTTTGCCTTGGCTTCTATGTGGTTTAATAATAATACAGATGTGAAAAACAAAAAAGGGGTTTAATTTGGAGGCGTGTCACAAAAGAGCCTGTATTAAAAGCTATACATACTAAGCTTTAGAAGGACTTTCTTGGTACGTGAAATCAATTTGACATTTAGGGGAAGGATCCGAGATGGCATAAGTGGCGCCTAGAATTTGAGGTCGGATTACAAAGTCACCAAAGGCAAAAATTAAGCCACTGTCAAGCCATGAACAAGATATCTTTCATTCTAGGGGTGACTGACACAACTTTTCGACCCACCTTAATATACATACTATCATTTGAAGCAATTGCCTACTTATCGTAAGGCAATTATCCACAACTGGAATGGTTCACTTAAATATTAAAATAGTTTTAATTATCACTAATTACACATTAAACAAATTGAAAAAATGCGTTTGCTACGGTATATTGATCTATCGGTAATAAATTGTAAAATATAACTGAAATGCATGACACACACAGAAAAAAATCAATGTAAAATCGTCGAAAACAAGGTTGATTCTACAGTTTTCGGTAGTGATTTTGCTTCATAGTTATTTCATGTTAATGTAACACGATTTAAGTTATTGTAAACTTGCAAACAAAGTTTTTTTTTAAATAACTATAGTTTATGTTAATTTTAACATTGCAGTGAAGTAAGTGCAAAATGCCATTTATATTGAAATAACAATCCGAATCACGTTGAATGAGAGTTATTCCAAGTTGAAACAACGTGAATCAAGTAGAATCAAGTTGGTTTGAGTGTGAAATAACAGTGATAAGAATCTTCAGAGACAACATATGCATTTATTTAAGAATAATTCAACACACTTACCCGAGGAGCAAGAGAAGAGGTTATAATTATTTGTTTTCCTGTAACACATTTTTCACTTTTTTTGTACCCGATATGGCTTCATCATCATTCAACTTTGAAAATTTGATCAACTATTTAACTAAAAAATTTTAACAAAAAGTAAACGGGAATTGCTTTTCTCTTTTCAGATTATTTTAAACATGAAAATAAATAAAATTATGTTTTTCTGTTTATAGTGTTGTTGTTTTTTCTATAAAAAAAAAAACAAGTAAAACAGGTTTTTATGGTTTCAATATTAAACAAGTTTATTTCAACATTTTTCATTTAAAATAAGCATGAAACCAAGATAATTTTAAATAAAGTCTATACTTTTGCAGAAATTTACTATGACTTTTAATCAACATTTCGCCATGTTAATTTAACATTGAAATTTTTTTTGTGTGTGCATTAAAAGAAACTCGTAGAAATCTTTTCGTTCTGCTTACACAGTACAGCACATACAATGCAAACTCTGTCTGGTGTAAAATTTCTAGCAGTACTTATCGAAACTAACAAAATGCCATTTGGGTTTTGCTAGTTTAGCTTTGGTTCGGCTTTTAGGCTAAAACCTTTTTTTTCGAAGAACATGTAATTTTTCTTACGATTTTAACAGCAGCCAATTAGAGTTTTGGTTTCCCATCTTCAACGCAATTGTTGCTAAAAAAGGTTAAGTATAGAATCTCTTACCGTGTATAATAATTGCCCAATAAATAAAATTTAACTTTAAACGTAGGAGGTTTCTTAGGCAGAAACGTAAAAATCTCGCTTATAAAAGGTATGAATTTTGTATGGCGAGTTCTTACTTTGAAGCAATAAATTTTTGACACAAAAAGTGCTGTATTCACTGCATTTATGAAGTCGTTAGTATAACGACCAGCTCAATTATTTGTTGCTACATTTATTTTTTAACATTTTCCCTTATAAAGCTCCTTTGTAGTAAGGGAATGCCATGACCCTTCGAAAGTATTTTTTTTTTATAAAATTTTTAAAGAATTCATTTACTTACTTTACTGGAACTCTGTATGTCTTACTGCGTATCGCATAAATGTATAAAATATACCATTAGCGCTTTGTAAAATAGAAAACATTTTTATTAGATGGCTTCATTTGTAGCCTTAGGCCCTAATTGTGTAAAACGCAACGCCAAAAATTGTTGTTTTATTTATTTATTTGATTAAATCTATGGATATGAATACTTATATATTATATATTACAAGATTTTATATAAAGGCATTTTTAACGAAAAAATTTTGTTAAAAACAGGATAATATTGCGTTTAATTACATTTACATTAATAGAAAAATCGATTAAGTTATACAATTCATTGAAATTTTTGCATATTCTCCTCAAAGGATCAGCATCAGCATAATTTGTTTGAACAACAGGAAGGTGCAGAGGTGTCCGGTAAAACGTCGTGGAATATTACAATTTGTATTACGAAGAAGGAAGTCGGAGAGGACATCGCCAAATAACATTGAAAGCAAAAACATATTGCGTTTTAAAATTTTTAACGCCACAAGATATGCAGCGTTTGAAATTTAAAAATTCAATATGAATTTCTGTAGAAAGCAACAACAAAATTATGAAATATTTTTGATTTTGTTTTTGCTTTCAATGTAATTTTTGTTGTTGCGTTTGCCTATTACACAATTAAGGCCTTATTTTATTTATTTAGCGTATGGAGTTATATAAAAGAAAGAAAATATACATAAATCAAAGGTATTAGAACGATTCTAAATTGATTACAAATTCAATGAGTTTAACCATGAAACTGCGTCTGTCGTCAAAGTGTGGATATTGCTCAATGGTCCTTTGTAGTATAAGATAGGGCATTCTTTAATGATGTGGTCGGTTGTTTGACGGGGGGCTCCACATGGACATTTAGGATCATCTACTTGGCCCCATTTTTAGAGAGTTTCCAGGGTTCTACCGGTACCAGTTCGCAATCTGTTCAGGTTGCACCATGCTTTCCTCGGTAATTGAAGGACTGCTTCGCTGCTTCGTTCTTCAAATAATGGGCTGGATCTGTGTGAGTTAGACCATAGCCTGGACCAAGCTGCGTTGATATCAAAGTTTTCTATGAGTAGGTTCTTGGCGAGGTCTAGTGGAGCATGTCTGGACTGCAGCCTTCGAGTGGGAGGGTAACGTAAGTCGTTATTAAGAGGGATTTGGTTATTTATTTGTATCTTGTTATACTCTCGTAACAATGCTTGCTTTCTCCTTAACTCTGGTGGAGCTATATTGCATATTTTTGGCAGCCAATCTGTTGGAGTCGGACGGAGGGTTCCAGAGATTAACCTCATTGTCGTGTTAAGTTGACTGTCGATTTTTTGTGTGTGGCGACTATTTAGCATTACTGGACTTGCATATTCGGCAGCGGAATATACTAGGGACAGTGCAGATATGCGCAGGCAGTTTGGGTTAGCTCCCCAGGTTGTTCCTGTCAGTTTTTGAATTATGTTGTTTCTTGTTTTTAGTTTTTGTGACGTTTTTGAGAGATGTGCGTTAAATGAAAGTGTTCTATCGAGTGTAATTCCAAGATACTTTGGAGAGGGGTTGTGTGCAAGTCGTGTGTTGTTTATACATATGTTTAATTCTCGATTAGACTCATGGTGGTTTAGGTGAAAACAGCTCACCTCGGTTTTGGCAGCGCTAGGTGTAAGTCGCCAGTTTTTACAGTATATAGAAAATTTGCTTAGGTCTGATGTAAGTGCGTGTTCCAATTCGGAAAAAGTAGAGTGTTGGTAGGCGAACGCCATGTCATCAGCATAGATGAATTTACGCGATTTAGAGGTCGGTAAATCATGAATGTATAAGTTGAACAACGTTGGAGCTAACACAGAACCTTGGGGAAGCCCGTTGTTTAGTTTACGAGTTCTGCTATTCCTGTCATTTATAAACACACTAAATAGACGATCACTAAGCATGGAACTGATGAGGTTGCAAATTTTGATACACGGTATAACCTTTAGTAATTTATATAATAGCCCCTTTTTCCACACCGTATCATACGCCGCCGTCAGATCTACAAAGACAGCTCCGGTTTTTTGTTTTTTCTGGAAACCATATTCAATAAAGTTAGTCAGAGACAAGACTTGGTCTGTACACCCTCTTTGTTTTCTAAATCCCGCTTGTTCTTGAGGAATTACGCGATCAATTTCCGGGCCTATTCTATTTAAAATTAGGCGTTCCAGCAGCTTTAGGCTCACGGAAAGCAACGAAACTGGGCGATAGTTTTGAGGTAGGTCCGCTGGTTTGTTCGGCTTTAATAGCGCGATAATCTTCGATTTTTTGAAAGATGTGGGTATCTGATTTGTTGACAGTATGTTTGTAAAAAATAGCTTAAGCCACCTTTTTGTTCCTGGGCCTGCATGTTTTAGAAATTCTGGGTAGATTCCATCTACGCCCGCTGCGGTCTTTACTTTAATATCTTTCAGAGCAACATTCAGTTCTAGTATATTGAAAGGGCTAGAGAACTGAGCGCTTGGAGAAACAAGTGACCTTAGAACTTTATATTCCTTTTGTATGTACCTGGAGAAAGTTCTATTTGGTTCAGGTTTTGACACTGCAACTATATGGGCTGCTATTTGATTTGGATTTAACGTTGGCTTAGTAGATGTTGGTGGTGTCGCACTCCCCAACTTTCTCAATAGGCTCCAAGCCTTTCGGCTGAAATGTTTAAAATCCATAGATCCCACTGAACTGGTCCACTGCTGCTTTCTTGATATATCCAGACTTTTCATTAATTCATCAGCTGTAGTCTGATCCTCATTTAAGCAGAATTCGTTATACAGTCTATCACTGTCTTCATTCCAACAAGGAATGTATTCCTTTCGAAAACCTCGAGGAATAGATTTCTTTGCTGATGCAATGATTAAGCCAACCAAACGGTCATAATTTGATGACGTAGGAGGAATAAAACGAATAGACTCATCCAAAAGCTTAGAAAATTTTTTCCAGTCGGCCTTTTGGAAATTCCATCTGGGCCTTGGTACACTTTTGACTATTGGGATTTTAATTCTAATATCAATGATTACCGGACGATGCTGACTTTGGGGAAAACTCCTTAAGACCATACGTGTTGTGGGTAATGGCTTTGAACTGAAAGAAGAGACAAAGCAGAGATCTGGGTTGTAGTCTCTATTCCACCTTGCCGAATGGAAAGTGCCCCTGTCCTTAGCGTCATAGACAAGGTGAAGATTTAATGCGTCAGCCCAGTCCACCAACCACGAACCGTTGTCATCATCAACTTGATATCGCCAGAGGCTATGATGGCTATTAAAATCTCCAGCGTATACCGCTGGATGATCGTAATTTGGGATGGGATTTGTTGACCACTGAATAAGTGGTGGTTTGTAGATGTTTATAATATTAATCCCATTTAGTTTAGCAGCTATGATAAATATGTCGTTTGAGCTTCGGCATTCTAAGACATCTACATCGGAAATATCATTTTTGGCATATGTAGCAATACCATATGAATGGTGGTGGATAGCGGCTATTAGTTTATAGCCATTTATTGTTCCTTTACGTACTAAGGATTCGTGTGTCTGTGTTCGTGTTTCCTGAAGAAGTATAATATCAATGTTCTCCTCTGTCATTAAGCGAGACAGGTAGTCTGACTTAGAGCTACTAATACCCTCTATGTTAAGTTGGCAGATTCGTACTGCAGGTCCAATAGTCCTAACGGACTGATTAGTTTGCATGTTTTCTTTGTTTTGTCAATACTAATGAGATGCGGGACTTTACCGTCACGTTTCTTAAATTAATTATTTTTTCTTTCTTGTATATTAGCCAGGAGATCAATAAGTTGTTGATTGTTGACAAATGTTTGGCTTCCGATCGCTGTAGTTCAGTTAGAGTTACCCAGGGTGCACCACGAGGAGGCGAACTACATTACACCCCATTATTAAAACTTTGCTTTAACCTAAAGTGAGCGATAAAGTAAATTAAGGTTCATCCTACCTGGTAGGTTAAAGTAAAGTTGTAATAATGGAACACCTTTTATTAGGCCGGATAGAGTCTACTTTAAGCTATCTGTAAGTTGTGAAAACAGGCCTTAGTTTGAAATATCGAGTGGCGCAAAATTTCAGATTGGACATTCGTATTTGGAAAATATTGGTGCAGATATTCGTATTCGTATTGACATTCGTAACATCACTAATATGTATATTGTTCGGATAATATTTATAAAAATACAAATATAAGAGTAGATTATTTTTTCAACTTTTATTTGTTAATTTAACAATAAAAATTAGGTTAAATTTAAAAGTATCTCAAAGATTGCGACATTTTTTTTTGTCATTGAAAGCAATAAGTATATTGTAATGTAAATAAAAAAAAAATATGAAAAAAAAAAAAAATTGTTTTTTAGTTTTAGGCTTTAAGGCAAGTAAAAACCAACAAGAATAAATATTATTTCTAATGTAAACAAAAACTAAATAAATAAATTTGTTATACCCCCAATACTAGTGGTAGATGATGGTCTACTTAGTTTGTCATTCCGTGTGAAACTATTTTAATATTCTACTAAGACCGAGTAAAGTATATATATATATATATTGGGTCCTTGAGTAATTCGAATTCGATTGCCCCAAGTTCGTCTGTCTGTCCGTCTGTCTGCTCAGTAGGAAGAGAAAAAAGAAATGCATCTGATCTCAATAAGTTGTGTCCACAAATTCGTGTTATATAACAAGAAGACAAATAAATGTTGTGAACATTGCACAGTGGGAAATTTTACGAAAAGGCGGTCAAAATTCCATAAATTTTGACTGGATCAGTATTACTTTATTCGATTTTCTTTGCGATGAAACGTAAAACTCGACTGATAACATAACATAAGTTATGGGGAGTTCAAAATGCATTAAAATTTTTTTGTTGAGTTTCACTGTAATATATCTTGTATTGTACAACTGAGAATTATTTTTTTATTCTCCATCTTGTCAAAATATGCCAACATTTGGCCCCTGTAAATTGTTTTTTCAAAATATTAACAGGGGCCAAAGGTTGGCTGTTTTAGGACAAGACGTGTTGTTATAAGGTTAAGACTGAAAAAGAACATTATCTTAAAATGTGCAAATAGTATTCTTGGATATCGGTATAATTTTAACAAATAGAAACTGGGAATTATTTCTTTCGTAGGTTACTTTATATTATATTTAACATTTTTTATTTTTCGAATTTATTCTATATTACTATTACAAAAAAGCTTTATAAAATACATAACTGAAATTTAGCTCATAGAATAAATTCGAAAAATAAAAAATGTTGGGTAAAATTTTAAGAAATTCAGCTTTTATTTTTGGTTTTATATGTACTACATACATATTTGTATGATTTGGTTTTACAGTCGCCTACCCGTCTTCAGGGATTTTATATAGTCGCACACGCGTCGTCAAGGATGTCTTCAAGACTTTTTATTTATCCTTTTAGAAAAAGCTAACTTTGTGCGTGAGTTACCTACGGTCAACAATCAAACCAACAACAGCAGCAACAACTACACCCACAGTAATATTACACGATCTCGACAACAACTAATATATCAACAACAACAACAATAACTAAAACCACAGTCATCAACCTACTTCAACAAATTGGGTCAGACATAAATAAACAGAAGTAAGCATTTCATTTCATTATTTTATTTTATTTTATTGCATTTTATTTTATTAATATATTTCCTGAACTTATTCTTGGAATTGGTAAAACTAAATTAGGTAATTAATAAATAAATATAAGTAATCAGTTTATTGTTATTAATTAGTTTATTTCCAAATAGAACTATTACAAAAAAGCTTTATAAAATACCTAACTGAAATGTTACTCATAGAATAAATTCGAAAAATAAAAAAAAAATTTTAGTTTATTTCCCTAAATCATTCTTGGAATTAGTAAAATTAAGTAAATTGCAATTAAATGATATAAATAGTTGTAGTAAATAAAATTGTATTTATTATTAACCAACCAACAAAAGTATTCGTTTCATTCCCATACCACACGCAGAGAAAAAATATGGTTGGGCATGGTTACGGGAACAACACGATGTTTAATGTAACAATATATTGTTGTCGTACACAAATAATTGTTATTTTTATTTAATATCAACAATATTATAGTTACTGTAAACATATCAATGTTTATCGCAATTATGAATTTGAGTATTGTTGACCGAAAAATAATTATTTTTCTAACAACTTAATTATGATAACTTTCTAAACATATTATATTTCTCACAACCATATCATGATATTTAATAGCCATAACATGATAACTTTCTATACATTTATCATATTATGTTAAAGATGCAATCAAACTATTTTTACTCTAATCATATTATGTTAGCGCTATTTGTAAAATAATTTTGAAGAATTTGTGTCGTTTTTTTTATTTGTGAGCGGCTAAACAATTAAAAGATAAAATTCCATAAAAAAAATAAGTTTAAAGAAATTAAAAAATTAAAATATTGGCGGAGTTCATTCAAGTATTAGTGATATAATAGTGCAAATGCAAAATATCATAGTTTTTTGTAAAATCCAACAACAAAACACACAGAGATTTCGTTATATTTTATAAAAGTGCTACGATATTTCTGTGGTTTTCATGGGCAACCGCGTATGTCTTAAAACAAATTGTTCAGGAAAGGCGAAAACCCATTCTAGATCAAACTATGGGCTAGGTATTGCACATTTTAAACTTTGTCATTACGTTACAAAACGGAATTGATCCATCTTTTTTCAAAAAAATATAAAGAGCGTTCAAAATTAGGCAATATGGCATCAACATCTTAAAATCAAAAAAATGGACACACAGATTTTTTATTTGCTCTTTTGCAAGCCTTATATTGAACTCCGCTATTTGATTAACATTAACAAAAATTGTAAAAAACCACAAAATAAAAAATCGATTCAAAAATATTTAAATTTATTTTGTATTTATATGACAGCTATGAAAGGTGCTGTATCATTATATGATTGCTTCTAAATTTATTATGATTAACATGATGATAATATGATTACTTCTTAGCTGATTATGCTTAACATGACAATAATATGATTAATTTCTATGCTTATTATGATTAACATGACAATAATTTGATTACTTCTTAACTAAGTATGATTAACAGAATAATAATATGATTAAGGGAAAAATATTATGATGACATATTACGAGTATATTGAGTCATAATATGTTTCAATAATATTCTTAATATGGTGACTACAATCATAATTCTTATCATAATATGTTGCTCTTAGAATATGTTTACCACAACCATGTTTTTTCTTTGCGTGCATATCTCGTGCTGTTTCTCTACGCAAATACTTACCGATTAAAAATAGTAAACAAAAAGCCAATCATATTGTTAAAAAACAACAGAGCAAAACTATAACCTTTACCACGCACTTTGATGATTCAACTAAATAATTTTACAGGTTTTTTTGTGTGTGATTTTTTTTCTTGTGTCGTTATTGTCCCGTTATTCTTAAGAAAAAGTTGAAGCTAATTTTAGGTATTGTCTATCATCTCAAGTCTCATTGAAGACAAGATGACCGACAATTGCATGCATTTTGTCGTCAATGTGGTTCGATATACGACAAAATGCATGCAATGGTCTCTTATGTATTAAAGTATTAAACACGACAAAATACACGTTTTGTTACTTAAGTCGTCATCAATGTTATATTGGCGAAAAATGCTAAATTGTCCTGAGGACATCGTAGACGACATTTGCGTCTAGGACCATTTTGCCAAATGGGTTTTTAATATAATATGTATGTATATTAGGGGGGAAATAGTATTATATCGAAATCCTTAGCAGCAAGAATACCAGAATACGCGTAATACTTGCCGTAGACACCGGATTATAAATACTTGAAGAGCATTTATTTCCCTAATGGCAGGGTGCCACGATTTTCGACCCTTTGTGATGCAGGATTTAATATCATTACTTGCTTCACCATTCCTGTAAATGGCACTTCCCAGGTAGCAGAAAGAGTCGACAAATTCGATGGTTTTCCCGTTGAGTGAATTCGGTCGCATATATAGAATACATATATCATCGGCCTAATCTAGGTCACCAAGTGAACCTTGGAGGCCCCATGTAATACCGGTGTTGCTGTTTGTCACCCGGTTCATTGTTGCGTCAAACGTTTGATAGAGCCAAAGGGGCGAGAGAACAAAGCCTTGACGGACACCAGTCCTGATATTTAGTTCTCGTGAGTGATCCGACAACTAGACCCATTGAACAGCTCTTTGACC
Organism: Pollenia griseotomentosa; assembly: GCA_963931875.1. Lineage (NCBI taxonomy): Eukaryota > Metazoa > Arthropoda > Insecta > Diptera > Polleniidae > Pollenia > Pollenia griseotomentosa. The sequence continues at coordinate 132,513,611 of OZ007562.1, forward strand.
AAATTGATCACTTTTGTCGGCACTCCTTTACATTCTAGTGAAACCCAGATCGCTTTATGGATTAATGTTTCGCAGGCTTTAGCGCCGTTATAGCGGACACAAATTCTGGTATGGCTGGGCAAGCTGTACTGATGTCTTGCCGTTGTAAGTGGTGCATGCAGCAACATATAGTGATTATTATTAATTATTAATATTATAAATGTAAGTGTTGCTTGTCAGTTTGTGGTTCAATCACTTGAAGCCCGCTTAATTGTTTTGGATGAAATTTGGTAGACGGAAAGCATATGGCCCAGATTAAAATATAGTTACTTTTTAAGAAGTAAAAAGGGGACAAATTTATGCTATGGTACTCTTTCTCTTTTGCTAAATTTGATATATAGATTGCATCCAGACTAAAATATATGGCACTTTTTAAAGGAAAAAATTGGTACTTTTAAAGGGTTAAAAAATTGATAAAATTGAAACTGTTTTATTTTCGTTAAATTCGTTATACATACAGATAACTGCATACAGTGTACTTTCTGATGGTCTAAAATGAGGAAAAACTGGTACCCTTGGTACTTTTTTACACTTGGTACTTTTTCTCTTTTCGAAAAATTTGGTAAAGATGTAGCATATGGTCCAGACTAAGAAAGCTGGTATTTGTGATACATTTTATCATGTTGATAAATCGGGTATACAGATTGCATATGGTCCACGGGCAAAAATATGCATGTTAAGACACCCTTTGCTTTTCATATGGACAGCTGAATGTTAGTTGATCAAGTGTATCGAGTTCCCAAAACTTATGTACATACTTATGAATGTATTGGCGAAAAATATTAATTCTCTTTTATGTTGTTCATCGAAATAGTTTAACATAAAAAAAGTAAGATGTAGAAAACTACACAAAATTTCTAATTTTCTCTAATTTTCCCGTGAACTAATTTATGGGTTAAAGCAAGTTATGGGTAAAAAATATATATGATGATTCAAGAACCCCTGCATATTTGTAATAAATGCCATTAGACAAGTGAGACATTAACAAATATTAAACAAATATAAGCAGAATTTAAAAAAAAATATATGTTGTTATGATATTTTTTTTTGGAATTCTGTGTCAAACTTTTCAAAATTAGGGTAAATAATATTTGTTTGTTTACAAATATTAGACTTACTCAGCAGCGTAAACAAAAGAGCGAATTAAAGGCATCTACTAGGGTATTCATTTAATCGGGCTTTTGCTTTAATCGGTTAATCGCTGGATTAATTAACCGAGGTTTGGTTTAATCGGTTAATAATCGGTTAATTTTTTTATTGATCGGTTAAGCGATTAATAAAGTTTTGTTAAAAATTAAGTCTTTTCAATTAATAAAAATGCAAAAATTATTTATTATTGGAGTCTATTAGTAAAAGAAAACAATAACATAACGAACAAAACAATTCTTGAACTAAAACGAGCAAACAAAAAAGTAATTTATAAGTATGAAAAACATATTTTATAATTTATACATAATATTTTTATGTATTTATTAAAAAATAAACTGTGAGACTTGCTTTTTAATTATTTCAATAGTTTAAGATCTTATACAATAATCTTTTGGAAAAATAATTTGGTTTAAATGCTTAGGATTTAAGCGATTCTTTTCTTTAGTTTTGATAAAACTTGACTCGGAAAAAATTCTTTCAATTATCGAAGATGTTGGAGAAATCGTAAGCAACCCATAGTACAGATTCAAGAATGATAAAACAAGATTAAGCATTGCACTTGTTTACAAAATGCAACTGTTAATTTTGACGTCACTTTAGCATATTATACACATGTTTGTTTGCTTGTGTTTCTATATTTTAGCTGTACTTATACGCTGATGTGACGTAGATGCGCAGAAACATTTCATTTTTAAAAGCTGTATGCGTTATCTTGGTTTCTTTGTATCATGATACAGATTATCTAATTTCTCAGTCCTTTTCCAGGATTTCTCTCAACATTTAAAATCTTCCAAAATGCCATTATTTCGGCTAATTTTGTTAAAGATTGTTTGTATTACAATCGAGAATTTCTTCTATTGTCAGGTCATCATCTGACTCATCCTGGCAAAGCTCAGCACCGAACATTTTGCTAAAATGTATTTCCGAACCCCTAGTTTCTGTTTTGTACTGTAATTTAAGAATGTATTGCTCGAAGGAAATATAATGTAGGAAAAAATATTTTCCAAACATATACCTTTTTTATATGAGACGAAACAAATAATTAAAAACAGAAAAAAATATGTTATAATACTACAAAAAACTAAAAAAATTTGTTACATCGATTAATCGGTTAATCGACTGAAATTAACCGGTTTAATCGTAAATCGAAAATTGCCAATTTTAAACTAACCGATCAGTTAATCTGGTAGTAATTAATCGGTTAACCGATTAACGGTTAACCGAATGAATACCCTAGCATCTACTAAAGAGGTGTCTTTGAATGTTCTTATTTGCTTAAGCTGCTTAGTTTCATAACTCAACGTCTGTTTCTAAAGAGAACATCTCACTATTTTAATTTTCAAGGCAAACTTCTTTCCACGAGCTGTGTAAATACATTTGTTCAACATTTTCTTGTCTAGCTTATTATTTTTGCCTTCAAATTAAATAGTTGATTATTATTTATCCGAATTACTTTGATAAGTTTTTTATTGTTCGGGAAGCTGTAAATTTTAAATTGTTGTAAACAAAAATATTTTAAGCTTTAAAAATTAGACTCTAATACAAAATCAAAAATAAAAGATAAATGTTACAAAAATGTGGGTAGAGTTAAAGAAGCAGATTTCAATTTATCAAACCAACATAAACGTTCTATAATATAGTTAAAGTTTGTATTAACCCAGGTGGCATAGCCATGTAGTCTTGCGTCGCAACAAGTGGTACTGACTGAGGACAATGTCTTGGCTAAACGGTGGGTACGGGACAATCTTTCCTTACGTTGTGCTTAGAGCTCATTTCTGATCCTAATACAGTTGACTAATCAAATTTCATAATAAATTAGAAAAGGTGTATGTTAATATTGGGTGTCAAAACTTTGGGTATCATCGGTCAACGGAAATCGCTACAAGAAGATGATCCGAAGGTTTTTTCGCGAAAAATTGATGACTCAGACGTAGAGAATATGTGGTTTCAACAACAAAATGGTGCCACTTTTCACACAGCAAGTGAAACAATGGATCTTTTGAAAGAAAAGTTCGGATATCGCATTATTTATCGGAGAGAAGGAGTGAAATGACCACTAAGATCGTGCGATTTGACACCTTTAGATTGGTTGAGAATTTTTATAAAAGATTGGGAGCCTGATGTCACTTGACCGACATAGTTTTTCATTTTAAACCGGAAGCTATTGGAAATAAACTGAAATAAAAATATTTTTAATACATATCTCAAAAAAGATACTCTTTGATTGCATCATTACAACATCCAAAACGATATTAAAAAGAAGCGGGGAGAGCACACATCCTTGTCTCACTCCTTTACCGACCGGAAATTTGGTACTTACAAGCCCCTCGTGTAAAACACGGCAAGATGCGTCATCATACAAACACTTAATAAGTTCTATCAGAGTGTCTGGAACTCCTTTGCATTTAAGAGCGCCCCATATAGCCTGTTGTTGCAACGTGTCGAACGCTCGTTCAAAATCAATGAATAGTAGATATAATGGGGATCTCCATTCAACCGATTGCTCTACTATAACTCTCAGGTTGCTAAGGATTTACCTTTCCTAAACCCTACCTGTTCTTTACGCAGCAGTGGTTCGATGATAGTAGCGAGCCTTTTATTGAGGATGTAAGCAATAATTTTGTTTGTCATATTCAAAAGTGTAAGGCCCCTCCAGTTCTTTAGTTCTGACAGATTACCCTTTTTCGGGATCTTTATTATAATTCCTTCTTTAAGTTCTTCAGGGAGATGTTTGTTAGACCAAAAGTTCTCTATCAGGGGCTTAAGTTAATTGGCAGTGATGTTGCAGTCTGCCTTTAGAAGTTCAGGTGGGAGAAAGTCAGGACCTGGGGCCTTATGGCATTTCAAAGATTTGATTGCAGATATAATCTCTTCAATATTAGGTGGTTCAACATTAATGTTATTATTTGGTCGGTGTTCAGAGTCTGCGCAATTACAAATATCCTGGCTATCAGTTGTTAAATGTCTACTTAACATTACTCTATAATGTTCCTCCCACATTTTGACCTGGTCTTCCTTATTGTGCACTAGCTCATTAGCTGAGTTTTTTAGAGGTTTTGTGTTGACGGTATTACGGCCCGTGAGGGTTTAAGTTATCTTATACAGATCTCTTGTTCTCATTGTTTGACTTGCATTTTTAGCCTTATCAGCAAGATCATCCATCCACCCACTTCCTCTTATCTGCCCGTGCACTGCGCTTTACCTGGCGGTTTGAATCATTATATTTTGCCTGCCACTCCGATTTCGCTTGTCTCGTCCTTGCATTATCACGAGCATTTTTTAAGAGTTTACGGCTTTCAATAAGTTCCCAGGTGTGGTTCGATATCCATGGCTTATGCCTTTTCTTTACATACCCAAGATGTTTCTGGCCAGTTTCTAAAAATCGTTTGAACTTCAGTTGTAAATGCTGTTGATGTCGGTGCATCTGACAATCTTTGAACGTTATTTTTGCCCTTTCTTGTGCTTCGGATATTGGTTGTAACGGCTACTATTTTAAGGCGTATTTCTCCAACTAGCAAGTGATGATCGCTTCATACGTCGGCACCTCTACGGCTACGCACGTCGAGAAGGCAACCTCTCCACATGCAACTGATTGCAATGTGATCAATTTTATTGGATATCCTTATGAGGAAACAGGGAGCCCCCAATAACAAGGTTGTAATTGCTGCAAAGCTCTGTGAGCATTACACCGTTTTCAGTTAAGCGATACCATGCCTACCCATGACTTTTTCTCTGCTAGCATTATCGCTCCCGACTTGTGTATTAAAATCTCCAAAAACAAGTTTGATGTCGCCATCGCTTTCATTATCTAAAACCTTCGAAAGATTGTCGTAGAAGGCGTTTTTTACGTCGGTTTCAGCAACATCAGTGGGAGCATAACATTGTATGCATGTAAGATTGCGCACTCGGGTCCTAAATCAATGATCAATGCTCTACGGGCATTTTTTGACATTAGAAAGCCAACACCACGTGATTTGGGCTGATCAGCAGGTTTCCCAGGGAAAATTAAAGACATGCCACTTGCAGTCCTATGTTCACCATTATCTGGCCATCTCGTCTCAGACAGACCTAAAAATTCAAGGTTGTATCGCATCATCTCGTTCTCAACCTGATCCAATTTTGTTAGATCAAGCAGAGTACGAACATTCCATGATCCAAATCGTGTCTTTTTCTTCATGCTTAAAGTCGTCGCCAGGGGAATCCGTTGTATTTCATTTGTGATGGTTTCAGTAACAAAATTTAAGTTAATATTAACTATAATAATTACATATGTAAGTTCAATTTGTTAAATTAAAAATTAAAAAAATTAAAAATAGTTCTACTAATTAATAATAAGAACAAAATATTAAAGTTTATATTTGCATCACTTAGCGTTTACAAAATAAAAAACTTAAGAAGGAAATTTTTCGTTGACAAAACAAAAGACTTGAAAAGGAAAAATTATCTAAATTTTAAAATATTATTTCACTAACTACTACAAAATTATCAAACTTATATGTATTTATTGTAGCAATTCATGTTTTATGCTACAAATTTTGGAAGACTTTTTTGTTAGAGGAATAGCGCTGACTCTTCAGGATATTCTAAGTTGAAAATAAAAATTAATTTTATAAAAATATCAAGTGATTGCAATATTGAACAAAATATATACAATTAAAAGTTTGGGTAGATAATTGCGATTTTGGAGTTCTAGCAGTTTTAATTTTGCGTCTAATTCTTCGCTTGAGTTTGCCAAAACGGCAAAGCCCTCTTGCGAGTCCGCAATAGAATTTTTTTCTGATTTTGCTGCCACTGGCGTCTGTATTAGTTTTTCAGATTGGTGGAAATAAGAAATGTAAGTACCACAGAACAGCAAAATTTTATGATTCTGTAAATACAAACAATAAAAAGTTTTTAATCATGGTAAAATGTATGTTTTTTAGATTTTTTTTTTTATTTAATTACCATCATTATGGTTTTCGAGATCTAACAAGTTTTTAGAAATGAACGCAGAGCTAACTTTTTGTTTTAGCAAAAGCAGTAATTTATCTCTTAATTGACTCCATTTCTCAAATAAGTTTTTTGCATTTGGAAACTTTAACTTGAAGTCAATATCAATCTGTAACATATAAAAATTGAAAAATTGATTTCATAGTCAATATATTTGTTTATTTAATTAGTCTATGGATTAACTTCCTTCAGACAAAAATTACAAAATATTACAAAATTTTAAAAACATATTTAACATCATCTATTTAAATATAAAATTAAATTCTGTTTGATAGTATTAATATCCAAAGTTATATCAATAATACTGTACAGATCATTAAAGTTTACTTATGCTCGACGAAAAGGGTCGGCATTTGCATAATTTTGTTGAAAGTATTTAATTGATAACGGCTGGTAATAACGTGTAGGGCGTTGGGGAACATTAAAAAAATTAACTGTTTAACAGGAACTCCGAGCAAATATTGCCTTTAATTAGATTGATAACAAATATCACATTCAGCATTTTCGGCGGCTTTTTAAAGTTGGTAAATTAATCTCCTGGCTCTATATGGAGGAAGATATGTAGATGGATTTGGGTAAGTGCTCCGTAGTATGAATAGCAGAAATTGTTTGTGTACAGACTCAATACGATCACTATGAACGTTGTAATATGGGTCCCAAATTATTGAGCCATATTCGATTATAGGTCTGACAAGTGCTATGTACAACTGTTTTGTTAAAGATCTATCCGAGAATTCCTTTGACCAACGTTTAATAAATCCAAATGCACAACGAGCTTTATTAGTACACATATTTATATGTTCAATAAAAGATAACTTAGTGTCAAATAATACACCGAGATCGAAGAAAACATTAACAACTTCCAATTTGTAGTCACCAATAAAATAGCAGCCAATTGGTCTAGTTTTTCTGGAAAAACGTATATGTTTGCATTTTTTTAAATTTATATCCAGTAAGTTTATTTGGCACCAATTATGGAATAAATTTAAATCCTGTTGTAAGTGGGGTTGAACAATGGAGTCAGCACAGCTTGAAAACATTTTTACATCGTCAGCATACATAAGTATATTGGAAAATTTTATTGTGGTAGGTAGGTCGTTGATATATAGTAGGAAAAGTATTGGTCCGAGATGACTACCTACTAAAATCAGTGTATATAACATCGGTATAACTTCCATTTTTAAAGCCATTGTTAATTATTGTTGGCAGTTCAAGTAAATTAGTCGTAGTTGAACATCCTTTACGAAAACCATGTTGGAAAGGTGTGAGTATGGAAGAGACTTGTTTACTTAAAATTTCAGTAAGATATTGTTCAAAAAGTTTGGGAATGACACTTAATTTGGCAATACCTCTGTAGTTCACTATATTCGATTTACACCCTGATTTAAATAGTGGAATAATAAAAGATTTTTCCATAATTTCGGGAAGTAGCCATGCTTTATAGACATATTGAATAAAATTGTTAAAGGTATAGCTATAATATGCGCACAATTTATAAGAATACAGCTAGGAATACCATCGGGTCCACTGTAAAACGACGATTTTAGTTTTTATAATAATGTTGTCATATTGGCAGTAGTGACGAAAGGAAATGAAATAGGTTGTTGTTCAGGGATATAAAATGGATAACTTTCCGATGTATCATATTCCTCTATAGAGTAGGTTAAAGCAAAAAAAATCCGCAAACATATTACTTGTTTCCATATGATTAGAAGATTCAGTGGCTAGGTATTTCATTAAAGATGGAAATCCGTCGGATTTTCTTTTCGAGTTAACAAATTTATAAAATGTTTTCGGATCGCGCTTAATGTTCATTTTCATCATATTTAAATAATTTTTATAAAGGTTATGGTTGAGTAAATTGTATTTAGCACGAATATTTGGAGTAATCAATCAGTCGTCCAGTTTGTTTATACTTCTTATAAAACTTATTTTTTATATTCCTTAATCTCGAAAGAGAGCTTGAATTCCATGGAGGGCCAGATTTATTGACAACTGCATATTTAGGTACACAATCATCGATGTAATGAAACAGAGTATTATAAAAAGAATTTATTGTTGCATCGATTGCTGCCGGAGTGCCACTGGATAATGACAAAATTTCAAGCCAGTTTGTATTAGATAAAAAGAAATTTAAATCGCTGTAGTTAGTCTTTTTAAAACAGTAATTTTTATATAATTGCGTTTTTTATCTGTTTTCACAGAAAATGGATAATAACAGTTGACTTCAATAGTAGGATGATGACGATCTACTAAAATATTGATAAAATATAATTCTTAAGTAAGGTTGCGGATGTGCATTTAATAACAATTATGTCAATAAAACTTACTAGCTGCCATGCAGAGGGTGCTTTAAACCCAGGCCAAAGTTCAAAAATTTCCGAAGTCCTTTGTGATTCCTTTATTTGCTTGAATCTCAATGGGGCACACTGGTGCCAATATGCAGCAAATTCCTCTGCAGTAATATTTTTATTTCTAAGAGTAGAAATGCAGAGGTCATAATTTTCATCAAACTCTTAAATTAAATAAAAAAAACTTTATGTGCATGTATATATAATCATGAACGTTATAAAGCATACCAGGTTCGGTTTCACCAGGTATTTGAACTTCAGATTTTAAAGCATATTTAGCAACTCTTTTAAGATTTGCCAACTTATTATATATTTTGCCTCTTTTGCCTATTCTATAAAATTCCTAAAATTAATACATATAATATTGTAATACACTTTCAAATACTTACTATTTCTTCTGTTGGAAATATTGTGCAAATTTCCTTTTCTAATTCGGTGCAATCGGATAGCGAATACTCAACTCTATTTCCTTCAATAAATTTTGTTATTGTCCCAATTAACAAATTTCTTTGTTCGTCATGTAATTTTCCAGTTTTATTGTAAAAGTTTTTTTATTTCTGTTCCATTATATGTAGTATTCAGAATTTCCATTAGGGAAATTTTTTGAGTTTTAAATATTTTAAAAGAGATTGGTAAACTGGTTCATTGAATTTTATCAAGTTCTTTCAATTTGCTTCAAAAATTGCTTGATCTCCTACCGTCAAATTGCAAAAGAGTTTACTAACGTGTGTTTGGGTTAAAATTTTTAAAACTTTAGTTGTTATTTTTTGGTCTAAAAACAGAAATAAGTTTTACAGTCTTACATAAATAAATAATTTATATATAAACCTAAAAAATTATTAATGCAAAATATTTTTTACAATAAATTAATAATGGAAAATAGGCTACAAAGTATAGTTTTGCTGCTATTTTACATTAAATTGTCTTACCTTGAAAATACGTGTATAAATGCCCCAAATTCTATTCCTCTAACAAATCCCCAATATCAGGCTCAAATGAACTCATATAATTAGATACTTTTATAATATTCCTTTACTTTAACAAAAGATTTTCCTTAGGTGGTTTTTACTTTCTCAGTAGAAGGACCTGCAACTTCTGAAAATCTGACAAATTTATAATTATCATGAAGATTTTCATATGTAGAGAAGTGATCGTTAAACACGGCAGCAATTTTTTTGCAGCAAAAAATTAGCTCATTTAATTTAGTTTTTAAGATCAAGAAAATTTGATAAAGTTCAAAGTCGTTAGTAAATTTGTGTACAAAAAACCCTTTAACATCAGATATTAAGTTCTTACTAAATAAGACTTTTTCTAATTTGAAATCAGAAGAAGCATTGTTAAATAAAATCTTGACGTTTCTTAAAACCGCTGGAAAAATTTGTCCAATGTATTTGCATGAATCTTGTGTTTGTTCGAGAAAGTTTAAAACTTTGATTTATATTTAAACTTCTACAACTTTAGTTATATTATTTACATCGGATTTGGAAAATTTGTTTAATGAGTGCAATTTCGCAACAAAAATAGAGGCAGAAACATAAAGATTGGATGGTTCCTTTTTATAACTAAACGATTGTGGCTTTTCTAATGTAATGTCACATTCTATATTAGTACTATGCATCGTATTTTCTGATACTAAAGTCTGACTACACGGTAAGCACTGTTCCATCTCATGCTGCCTAGAAGTTTAAATATCGAATTCTTTGTTTAAAAAATGCTTTAACACATGCCTTTTAAGGGAAAACTTTCGATGAAATTGTTGAAAACAACCTTTAAGTGTACATTTATATGTAAAGTTTGGGAGAATAGTATGATGTTTTATATGACTTAATAGTTCTTCAGTAGATTTATAATTGTTTTAACACAAAAAAACATTGGATTTCCATTTTAAATTGCTTGAGGAACTTAAAAGAAACAACGTTACATAAATTTCAAAAATCGAATTTGTCATTTAAGCGTTATATGAGTTTTTTTTTTTTGCTTAAAAAAGGAATGGAAATATAGCATAAAAATTAACCATTTGTCCTCTCATTACAGATAATTAAGATTTTTTCATTTCAACAATGTGTTACTTTAAATCTTGGTAAAGGGTATCAAATATTTGGCGAAAATAACCTATATGTTGCTTATCAATGGCCCTTCGACATGTTTGTCATTAAAAATTTTACTTTAATATTTATATATCACAAATAATATTTACGGAAATACATATGTCTATATGTAGTATGTATTTACAAAAGTTGCACAAATGATTAAGTACATTTTTTGGTATGTTGATGTTTGTTTCTAACAAATTATATATGTATGTACAAACATACATATGTAAATCTCAATGTAAATACATGCATAAATCATTTACTTTTTTTAATCTAATGCATAATAATAATACATACATACCTTTTTTATGTACGATAATTCCTTTTTTAGACTTATATTTATTCTTTTTTAATTTTTATTTGCACAATTTTTTCCTGCACAAATAAACGTGATTTTTTCTTTAAAACAAGGAAAATTTCTTATTTTGAATATAACATTTTTTTACCTTAAAATACATACATATATAATTTGTTTCTATTATGTAAGCTTAATAGGTATATTCTTGTAGTAAAATTACATTTAAAAATTAAATTGAAAAACACAACAACAAAAAAACTAACTATGAATTAATAAATACATAAAGCACATCGCCTAAGAGTCATAAATACAATAACTTTTGAAATTTTAATAGTATACTATTATCACAAAAAAAATATATTTGGGGGATTCACAAAGTGTGCTATTAAGTCATATCGTCAAAATGTCTTAAATAATATTTTACAGTTGTTCAAATAAAATACTGTTGTGTTTCAAACAAAATAAAAATTGTGATGATATGTTTATTGATTCTTCATAACTGTACAGTAAAAATCTAAATTATAAGCGGTTGCCCACAGCAGTCATATATATTTCTTGCAATTGTTTTAAGACATATGACTTTACAACTTTATGACTGCCTTGAGAATCCCCCAATTATAAAATAAAAATGTTATTATAAGAACTGAAAACAAAAATCATAACTTTGTTTTATTAATTTACGAAATTAAAAATTTTAGAGTTGGTGAGAACTGATTTACTATATTTTTGATGTCTAATTTTATCAGGCAATACCCAATTTGAAACCCAATTATTTGTCTATTTACTTAGCGTTTTTATTTTATATTTTATCCTTAAGATCCATTTAATATGCTTTAACGGCTTACAATTAATGATATTCGCTTTATTAGAAATTATTGGAAAAGTTTCTTCAAATTTTTTTTATATATAATTTTTTGTTCTATTTTTAATTGCTAACCAAGTTTTGGTAAATCAGAAACACGAACTTTTTTCATTTCATTGTTAATTGCCAATAGATAAGTTACATTCTCACTTTTAAAAGAACTTGAAAACATGTATGATTTCACATCATACATCATTAAATTTATTAAAAAAAAAAAAAAAAAAAAAGAGTGCTATTAAATGCTATGCCGCATCTTATATACCCTTCACCATGGTGCGATAAGAACAGAAAGATATATAAATACCGGTCTTAAGATATAAATAAATCTAGCCACGCATACGGATACGGATGTTGCGTATTAATAACCGAGATGATTGTTTCTAATTTGGGAACTTTGGCTCATGCCGCTCTCCACATATGCAGAAAAAAAGAAATAAAAAATAACAACAACAAGGGATTTATGGGTAAAATTAGAGGCAGTCGTGGTTTTTTCTAATATCTCAGTCATTTATCGACCGACCAGCTGAATAAAAATTAGAAACTTTAACGGAGTGACATAAATATAGAACAACCTAGTCCCCATCAGTTCTGGGCTCTTTGAAAAACCTATTTTAACATACACACGGACAGACGGACAACGTTAAATCAACTTTGCTAATCATAAAAACCCATAATATATACATATATATACTTTATAGGGTCTAAGATCAATATTGTAGACATTACAAACGGAATGACAAGCTAATATACACCCTATGTTCTTTGGTGAAGGGTATAACAAGTACGAAATTGTAGCCGGTACAGCCCGACCATTTGATACCCTACAGCACAGTGTATACCGACAACTTTTCGACAGTGTAATATATCTGGGAACCATGGACGAGGCAAAAAAAAAATATGTTACTATTTTAAGATTCATATAAGAGTTTTTTGTGCCTAGATATCAATATCTTTATAAGATTTGTTCGTCTTAAAACGACTTTGGAGAGGGTTTAATATGGGGCTGGTGGTCAATTTTTGTCCTACCGATTAAAAATTTTGCCTGACATAGAAGCTATGTATTATAAAAGTTATAGTCGATTAATTTTATTTTAAAGCCAATATTTATAACGAAGTTATGGCATTTAAAGTTGAATATTTTCAGGAGTGGTTTTGGATAGAGGTCGATCTTCAAAAAATTGCTAAGACGATACGTGTTTCAATAAGATATTCAGGGACCAAATTTAACCCAAATACCGACATATTAAAATAGCTAAGGGCACAAAGACTCTGTTTCAAAAGAAAAGTTTGCACGTGAAATTATGAGCCGATTCCTACCACTTTCAATTGGTTTCTTCTTTGAAGCAACAGAAACTAGTAAAGGGTGGTTAAATTTCAAGGGCCGATGTTGATTTTGAATAAAACACAAACTATTTAGGAAATTATTGTAATTTTACTTTATTATGATATATTGGTATTACTCAATTATGTATGGAACAAAATATCGGCCAAATGGGCGCCGCGACCACGGCGGCACACCTCCATCCGATGGTCCAAATTTTCGATGACCCTGAGGCATAATGGAGGTTATATGCCGTTAATGTGCCGAATTATCTCATCCTTTAGCTCTTGAATTGTTGCTGGCTTATCGACGTACACCTTTTCTTTCAAATAAAAAAGTCCAACGGTGTCAAATCACATGATCTTGGCGGCCAATTGACATCGCCATTACGTGAGATAAGACGGCCATTGAATTTGTTGCGCAAAAGAGCCATTGTTTCGTTAGCTGTGTGGCAAGTGGCACCGTCCTGCTGAAACCACATATCGTCCACATCCATATCTTCCAATTCGGGCCATAAAAAGTTCGTTATCATCTCACGATAGCGAACACCATTCACAGTAACTGCCTGACCGGCCTCATTTTGGAAAAAATACGGCCCGATGATGCCGCCAGCCCATAAACCGCACCAAACAGTCACTCTTTGTGGGTGCATTGGTTTTTCGAAAATCACTCTTGGATTATTATTCGCCCAAATGCGGAAATTCTGCTTATCGACAAATCCACTGAGGTGAAAATGTGCCTCATCACTGAAGATGATTTTCTTCGAAATTTACCATCCATTTTCAGATTAAGTCTGGATAACTTTAACACGTTGTTGGATTGTGTATCTCTCCATGGTTCAAATTCAGTAAGTCTGAAATAGAGAAATGTCAAATAAAATTCGGAAAAAAACTTGGCGTTTAGGTGTGGTTCACATTCAACATCGGCCCTTACAATTTAACCACCCTTTATAACAAATTTCATGAAATTATCTTCAAATTGCGGCCTGTAATTGAGCACAAGGTAATATGGACAGATACCAGCCAGTCAGATGGACGGTCGGACAACGTTAGACGAGAAAGTGATTCTGAGTTGATCGGTAAACCAAACTAATATTTGCATGTGATACACAGATCAGTACAAATGCATAATAACCTCTCCACTATTGTGCTGTGGGTGCACGCAGAGAAAAATTATGCTTGAGGATGGTTACGGCAACTACACTTTATTTATTGTAACAATATATTATTGTCGTAAACAAAAAATTTTTATCTTTATCAAAAAGTAATTTCAATTTTTGGGAATACAAAATTTTAATTTCAAAAGATTTTGTTATTCGTGCTTAATTCCCAGTTTTTATTATTGATAAAAACACTTGAAATTTATTGTTGATGGGATAAGCTATTCCTATGCGCATTTCACTGGTTGCTTAGGCCAGATCATCAGGAAACTTCATCTATAAAGATTTTAGAAAAACTAAAGATATTAAGCCAAATAAAACTGTTAAGCGTATAAGACTTATAGCAACAGTTCTACTTGTAATAATATCAAAGCTTAAACAAAACACATCAACAATAAACAGTGGGTTTATCTCATCTTACATTCCCCCCCCACACCTAAGCAACCAGTGAAATGCGCATAGGAATAGCTTATCCCATCAACAATAAATTTCAAGTGTTTTTATCAATAATAAAAACTGGGAATTCAGCACGAATAACAAAATCTTTTGAAATTAAAATTTTTATCTTTAATTAATATCAACAATACTATAGTTACTGTAAACATTTCAATGTTTATCGCAATTATAAATTTGAGTATTGTTGACCGAAAAATAATAATTTTTCTAACAACTAAATAATGATAATTAAATTAAATTTTATTTTAGCTAATACGGCCTAAAGTTCTATATGTAATTAAAAATGCATTTAATCTATATTTTCCCAACGTTTCGTGAATGTTATGTTCACTTTATCAAGGGATTTGTAATAAGAGAAATTAGTTTTTTATTACATTGAACAATAATTTGTTGTAGGCAAACATGAAAAACATTAAAATTATATTAAACACAATTTTAAAAATTATATCACAGGTTAGTTATTTTTTGACAGTAACTGGATGAAATGATAACTTTAAAAACATATTAAATTACTCACAACCATATCATGATATTTAATTGTCATAACATGATAACTTTCTATAAGTAATCATAATAAGCTTAAGATGCAATCATATTATCATTACTCTAATAATATTTTGTAATCTCCATTTGTAAAATTATTTGCAATCAGTTGTGTCGCCTTTCGAATTTTTTGTTAGTGAGCGGTTCAACAATTAAAAAAAAATACCCATTAAAAAAACAAATTTAAAAAAATTAAAAAATAAAGAAATTGTGATTACAATAAAAACAATGTAATGTGCCACAAAATAAAAAATCGATGCAAAAATTTTTTTTTTTGTTGTCGTGAAAGTGGTGCTGAATCATAATATGATTAATTCTTAACTTATCATGATTAACATGATAATAATATGTTTACTTCTTAACTTATTATGATTTACATAACAATAATGTTATTACTTCTTAACTTATTATGATTGATAGGATAATAATATGATTAAGGGGAATATATTATGATGTAATATTACGAATAAATTTGGTCATAATATGATTCAATAATAATCGTAATATAGTGACTACAATCATGTAACTTGTCACAATATATTGCTTTTAGAATATGTTGAACACAACCATGTTTTTTCTTTGCGTGTGCAATAATTTTATTTTCATTTAAACAATCTTTAAAAAGGTGTCATATCATAAAACCCTTCCTTTTAATTTCAAAATTTGTTTTAAGTTTTCCAAAAAATTCACACTTCTTAAGGAAGTTCTCATCCCTTTTAAGTAATTTAAAACACCTTTATCTTAATCTAGAATCATCAGCTTTTATTTATAATGTGTTTGCCTCTTTTTTCCTTACTTCCTCTCTTCGCATTATTTGTGATAAATTACTTCCGCTGTCTCAGGTTTTCATTCCCTTCTAGTCACTTTCCAGAAAAAGGAAAAATTGTCGCATTAACAAACAATCAGCAAATTTATAACACCAAAAAAAAAAAAAAAAAAATTATATGAAGATAATTCCTATCAAAGGATGAATAACGCATGGAATTACAAGATGTGTTAAATTGGTAAAACTTGTAAATTTGTTTTCATTTTTTTTTCTTTAATCGATTAACAAATCTAGTGGAAATGTGGGACCAACCTTATATGATTATGTAAGGTGTATTTCCTGTTAAAATTTAAATAAATGAGTAGAAATCTAAAATAAATATATGCAATATTTAACAAATCTTCTAAAATGATTCTTTTTAACCTAACAATTCAAAAACAAGCTGATCAATTTATGTTGTATATTTTAAGTTAAACGTAAGTTTTACGTGCAAATTATAATAGAAATTTATTTTTTTAAGGTAGTGGTTTAATTTTGTACCAAATTTGTTTACATGAACAGTAGCATTTGGCTCTTTAAGGAAATTGTTCTATCAGTAGTATTTAAGCAAAATTTTGACAAGCTTGAATGCTTTCTCGCCAAAAAGCATACACCAGGTGACATACTATAGTAAAGAAAAACTATTTTGCTTCTACTGAAAATTTTGAAATTTTGAGTTAATACAGTATTGCTGAACAAGTGCGATATGTATTATTTTTTTTTTAAGGTTTGTACTTATTTTTTGTCACAAAACTTATTTTTTATAACGAATGTGTTTTCTTCTATTTTAATGACAATAATGCGTAGGGATTTTTGTAAGGGACATTTTTTCAACGTGTATCGTGTATCGGATTTTTCTTTTAGTATGTGTAGGTATTTTTACGAAAAATCCGCTGGTAACACGGCGTGGTACATTTGTTATATATAGACCAACATCTACATATTTTATATAAAATTATGTTAAAACATTTTTAAATGTCGATAATTGTGCCACGATTTCAAAAATTTCTTTGGAAAAGCAAAAAATGGCTTAAGTTTGCTCGTTTGTTTTTTTAATTGACCAATAAAGTAGTGAAAATAATAGAAGTAATATTCAATTGCTGAGGTCATTACTAGTAAGTAGTTATTTAAGTTTTCAGAATAATGACAATTGTTATGACAACTACTTACCAGGTTACGTATGAAATAACTACCATCTATTACTAAAAATCAGTTTTTCCTGGGCAGTTGATATCCTCATAGTTTTGGTTTTTATCAAGCTAATTTTTAGCCCGATTTTAACCTTTGTCCGGCGGAAGAGGTACAATTGTACCTTTTTCGTTTTTAAATTGCAATAACTTTTTTTTTCGTTAATACTAGATATCTAAAATTTTCCGACATCTCTAAACTTTTATTACGGATTACATATTTGAAATTTAAAAAAAAAGATTTTGATTATATCATACCGAAATAAGTCTTTTTTGACTTGATATCCCTAAAAGGCTGAAGGGGTACAATTGTACCTTCATATAAGTCGTAAGAAAAAAACAAGAAAATAAAGCAAAAAATGTATACATGTGTACGTAAAATAAGTTTTTTTAGCCACGGGCCTGTTCTATCATTTGTTTATTAAATAAGAACAGAATAATTTAATTATATTAATAGGAAAAGCAATACATATCCCTAAAAGGCTGAAGGGGTACAATTGTACCTTCATATAAGTCGTAAGAAAAAAACAAGAAAATAAAGCAAAAAATGTATACATGTGTACGTAAAATAAGTTTTTTTTAGCCACGGGCCTGTTCTATCATTTGTTTATTAAATAAGAACAGAATAATTTAATAATATTATTAGGAAAGCCGTGTTAAGTATATAAGGGTACAATTGTACCCATACCGCCTTTTAACGTTGTAAAATTTTTCCGCTGGACAAAGGTTAAGACCGTTTTCTTGTAATCTATTTATCTTATTCTGTATACAAGTCAGCGTTTGAGACATTAGGCACAAGTCATCCGCATAGTTTAGGTGCTCAGATGCTATAGTCGCCGGTTCAGGCACCACTTAAAAATTATATTTTTTTAAATTATTATTAGTTTTGCCATTAAAACACTTTTTTTGTAAACGAAAAAAATTATCACTTAATAGAATCTCTTAATAAAATATTGTTCACAAAATTTCGATCTACCAAAGTAAAAATACCATTTGGTTTAAAGATTGATATTTGACTACTGACAGCCAGCCAATGGCGGTGAGTGTTAAGTGGCAAGTATCTCTGAAGACGTAGTTATTATCGAAACATGTCAGATCAAACTGTCCTTGAACGTGGATTCAAGCCCATCGTCAGTCAAGAATAAAAAATTATCAATAAATTTTAATTCATTTCATGTTGTAAAAATTATTTTCTTCATAAAATAATTTAATGAACTTTAGCTTGATTAAAATATTAAAAATTTGATTAAAACCCATAAACAG
Source organism: Pollenia griseotomentosa (assembly GCA_963931875.1). NCBI lineage: Eukaryota > Metazoa > Arthropoda > Insecta > Diptera > Polleniidae > Pollenia > Pollenia griseotomentosa. The sequence goes on from OZ007562.1 coordinate 132,532,126, forward strand.
TTCAACAAAATAACCATAACAAATAATAATTAAAGTAAATATAGTAAATTATTTGTTAAATTTTTAAGTTATATTGTTCTATATACAATTTTAAAGATTGTTAGCTATTTTCAAAAAAATTAAATTTTATTTATTCCATTTTTTTCAATTATTATTTATTTAATTATTTGTGTATGTCACAAATGGGATCATTGGGCGCTGATTAGTTTATAAGCTATCTTTTTAGGTTAAATTGTTATTGTAATAATTCTAGTGTTAAAATCACTGTACAGAATAGTATAGATAAAATATTATGTTAAAATATCCGTTAAATTTAAATACAGCATCAATATTGGATATAGGCACAATGTTAATGTAGATAACCAACAATGCATTATGTTAAATAATATAATTATCTTAAAATAATAAAAGCTCGAATGTTCCGGAAATAGGTGGAAACTTCAGACAGAGTAAAAGTTCAAATTTCGATGAGATTGCGAAGCCAGTATAAGTACAAACATTAAAGTGTGCCGATCACATTATTAAGCTGTGATTTAGTTTCTAAAAGCTTTTAATAAAGGTTGTGAAAGTGACCAAATGGAAATAAAGTTGCGACCGGTGCAAGTATTTTTTATTGTGTTTACATTACTTGTATTTCAATTTAAAGAACTCAAGATGTTTATTATAAAGAAAATATACCAAAAACGCTTATGATATTAACTGCTAATTTCGCTAAGTTTAGTTAAAACTAGCGAAATCAGAAATATGCACCAAGTGGTTTAGGCGCATTAAACATGCAGTAAAAACATGAAAATATGCCATAAAAATTTTTAAAATTATGCCCAAAAAACCAAAAGTTTGAAATCTAAAAATTCAACAATTGAATAATATTTGCATTTAAAAAAAACCAGCTTGAAATTATAATCGGTAACACCCAAACACCACAGTATTTACAGAAGAATTTTCGAGATTACACCCTATTAGTCACCGATCGGCAGTCATGGGCTCACCAAAACAAAGTTATCTTATCTGTTTAGATTTCATATATTTGCCGAATATTGGGCGTTATTGGTTTTATTAATGAAGTAAACAACATAAATACGACAATTTTTCTATGTGTTATATATACTGCGACTTGGAGCTATGGTCAAATGTCAACCGATTCCAAAAAAATTTAATTTGCAGTAAAATGTTCTTGAGGGAAATTTAATCTATATACGCTATGGTCATGGTTGTGTGATGGTTGTGCCATAAACCAAAGAGTCTAATTCGGAAAGAAGTTTATATGGGACTATGTGAAATTATAGACCAATTCTCGCCAAAGACTTCGTTCTTTGTACGTTTTAATTGTACTAACTAAATTTATCAAATTATCTACAAATGGACAGCCAGGCGGACGGATGGATATCGTGAAGTGAAAAAAGGGATTCTGAGTCGAGCTTTATACTAGAAGATGGGTCTCAACATCTATGTATAAAATTGCTTATGCCATAATTTTTGCTTCTGCATAAAATTTCACAGCATAAAATAACATTTAGTTTGAATATGTACCTGTACACGGTGAAATTTAAACAAGACGTTGGGTATACACATACTTACATAGGTATTTAAAGCCATCTGTTAACCAGAATTTAAAACAAAAATTTTTTTAAGTTGATGCGAAAGCATTTTAAGGCTTCTAAACAAATTGATCATATAAAAATAGACGTAAAAAATGTGAAATATGCACTACAGAGCTAAAAAAATGATCCATCGATGCCAAAATTCATAAAAAGCTCCTTAACGGATAAATATTATGTTTCTGCCTTCATTAATCGCACAAGGGAAAACATGCAATTGAATATTTATGGTTGCCCTGGTTATGAGATAGGATAATTATTTTCTGGTGTTTCAAATAAACAAAAAATATTAAAATTTCCATGTTTTTTATTTTTACAAATTTTTAAAGTATTAAGGTACGGTCACATATGGCAAACAATTGTCAAATTTTGTTTGCCAACATTTTTGAAAAATTTGTTTAAAAAAAAAAAATTTATTTGCTGGTCACACTGCGCACATTTATTTGCCCATTTTTGTTTGTTCAAACAGATATTAAATAGCTTCAAATAAAAAATGGGAAAACATGTTTGTCCTGTGTTCACATATAAAAATATTTGCCTAAAAATAAATAGTTGAACAAATTGTCAAAAATAAAAAATTAAATCAATAAAATTACTTTTTATTAAAACTAAAAATTAACATTTTGATGCAAAATATTGAAACTTTTATGGTTTTATGGTACAGAAGAGCGAGAACAGGAGTTTTAAGAGTAAAGAGGATTAAGATAACAAATAATAGGATAAGGGCAATTTGGAGAAGTAATTTCAATCTCTTATACAACTAAATTAAACTAAATTATTAAACTAAAGCATTATTCGATACGGTTTTAGACGCAAGCAATAAAGTGTTTTTAGACAGTGGATCGATTGTAAATTATAGACCGATCTTCACGAAATTTAGTTATATGATTTCTAGGCATATAAATTGAGTTAGTGCAAAATTTAACGATAAAAGGTGCATTCCGCCACAAATTATGTTGGTTTTTGTAACAGAAATATCGATTTTTTCGGGAGGTTGTTTCACATTTCGGTCCATAACTCTTCTCTACTGAACCAAAAGTTCTGAATTTTAATCCAAACTGCTTGGCAGAACTTGAACGAACTTGCCACTAAAATTAAAATTTTCCGTCAGCATCCTTTTCTTAATCGATGTAACAATGTCGTTCCGTCCGGCCAGCTGTCCATGATAACCTTATTCGTAAAGCACATGTCGCAATTTTTGAGATAATCGGGTGTGTTCTAGATTCCGAATTCACTCAAAAGTGGATTACTTCAGCATTTTTTGTGTTCTGCAACTCACCTCCACATGTTTTTATTCGTTTTAAATTAGAGTAGTAAGGGGTTAGTGAAACGAATCGACTTTTATTCTTATATTTTATTTTATTTATTTATTTATTTATTTAGTTGTATCCTAGCAAAACAAGATAATTATCTTATAAATGAAAGTGCTAGGGAATAAGATCAAACTTATAATCACAGTTTGTGTTAAGGAAATTACAAACGTAATATTAAAATAATAACATAACATAAAATAAGCAGAGAAATAGAAAATTGCATCAGACTGGATAGTAAGTGATAAGAAATAGAAAAACTGATAAATTACATAATGCAAAAATGAGAACATTTTTAGCAAAAACATGATTTTGGTTTTTAATTTAAAATGTTCTTTATTCAATTTAATGAAAAAAATATGTATTTTCACACAAACATTGCAAATTTTTGCAAATTTCCACTGACTTAACAATTTTTACAGAATTTTTGCCATTCCTTATAGGGACTTTTAATTAATGTTATGGCTTGTTTGAAATATTAAAATTTTTGGCGAATTTTCGCTATTTTTGTACTTTTTTTCCGACATATTGTTTTTTAACCATTTAGCCATCTCAATAAATTTTTGGGTTTGTTTCCAAGTTTTCAATTTTTCGTGAATTTTCGCGATAGATGGCAATTGTTTCCTCTGATTGTTTGCAGCTTTAACGATTTTTAATAAGTATTAAACTTTGCTATCATGCTGCCATTGGCAAATTTTTGCAAATATCCGCTAATTTAGCCATTTTTATCGAATTTTTGCCATTCCTTATAGTTTTAAGGACTTTTAATCAATTTTTTGCAAATTTCGCGTATCTTTGTTGTCCTTTTCGGCAATCGTCACCATTATTAAGATAGTCCCATATAAAAACCGTAGTCACCTATTTTACAGGGCTCTATCAAAGAAAATATCATTAAATCTTTTTTTTGAACAAGAACTTCGAATACACAAAAACATGCGGATTTCAGAACACCAATTTCTGAATTATGCTGATTCAAAAAATTTTTCGTTTTCAATACGAGTCGATACCTAGAACACACCTGATATTAATGAAATTTGGTGTTTACGTTTTGATTGTCATAAGAGGTGGAAAGAATCGATCAATAATTTCACATAGCCTAAAAACTTATTTCTGGAGAAGAGTCCTTGTGCCCATAGACAATCTATTATCCCCTTACCAAATGTTATTGTAATCGATCCATATTTTACCAAAGCTCTTATAGAAATACCACTTCTGTTAATATCTTTTAATGTCATTATTATCTTAAAAATGTTGGTTTTGGCAATAATTTATATAATAGCTTGTATGTCGTTTCAAAATTTTGTCTTGGTAGGCCAAGTATTGGTTCTAGGTTACTAGCTACAATCACTTCGAGACGAAAAAATCTCATAAAGATTACGATGTCGGTAATTTATTCGGCACAAATAAGTTTTATATAAATCTTAAATTCATTATATAATTTTATTTTGGGGGGTCCATGATTGTCCACTGACCCCAAACTGGTACACTCTCGAAAATTAATCTATTTATATATATACGCCATGCTTGCATTTTAAATAAATTACTTATTTACTTAAGAAAAATGTATTTTGTAACATCTTGAATCCTACTTACCGCGGCAACTTTTTGCTAAAAACAGAACACAGGAACATTTTTTTAAATATGTAAATAAGTTTTTTCGTCATTAAAAAATTATTTAATTTTGTTAATTTTTTCAATTTTATTCAATAATTTTTATTTAAAAGCTTTTTATTTGTCGCTGTTTGGTCTTACAAAATTTTTGTAAGAACAAATATTTATTTGCGTAAAAACGAGGAAAATATTTAACGTTAAATGGTCACATTAGGAGCATTTTTGTTTGAAAATATTTGATATTTTTTGTCAAATGTTTGCCATATGTGACCGTACCTTTAGTTTTTATTTTTCGCATATGTTTCCGTTAACTTATAGCGGAGGAGTGGACGTAGTAGAACCAATTGTGGTAGTAGTAGTAGTAGCAATTGTGGTCGTTATAGTAGGAACAGTTGTGGTCGTAGTAGGAGCAATTGTGGTCGTTATAGCAGCAATTGTGGTCGTAGTAGGAGCAATTGTGGTCGTTGCACCAGCAATTGTGGTCGTTGTTGCAGCAATTGTGGTCGTAGTAGGAGCAATTGTGGTCGTTGTAGCAGCAATTGTGGTCGCAGTAGCATCAAATGTGGTCGTAGTGACTGTGGAGATTGGTGTAGTAGTTCTTCGAAATTGACGTTTACAGAATCTCATTTTGCCCCTGGCACATAATTTTGCCCTGAAGCGACGACGAACACCCTTGCCTTCCGGCCTTTGGCCACTGACGGAAAGACTAAAGCTCAAGAGAACCAAACAAATTAAGTACAAAGAAAATTTCATTTTTATACTGTTGCGTCTCAAGTTAAGTCTAGGAAAGTAAAGATGAATTTGATGGTTGATTGGTCTGATGAGCGTCAATTTATAGTAAAATTTAATAGAACGGTTAAAATTTCGTTTGTTTGTTTTAGAATTATGAAAACATTTTCATAACTAAACTTATTGAAATGAGTTGTAATGTAAAGAAATGCAATTGTTCAAATAGCCGAAATTTGTTTATAAAAATATATACATATCGCATAGTAAACTATAAGCAGTCACAACTCAAAATTCGAAAAATTTTCAGGAGAAGCAAAAAACTGGCTTTAAAACATGATTGCAATTTTTAACTCAGATTGAAGAAAAGTAAAAGACGACAGCGATGCAAGTAAAATTTTCGTGAACGTAATATATTTGATATATCGTCGGTCACAGGTTGACAACTCTTAACATGTTTTTTTGTACTTTTCAGTAGACAAAAAAAAAACGTTATTACTCCGTTACTAAACCGTGTTGGAAGTAAATAAAAAAACCAAAATTAGTACGAGATATTTATTGTAAGATGGTGTAAAGAAAACAAAGGTATTTAAATTATTTCACATTAAAAAAATTAAAATAAATAATACGTGTTGACAATTTAAAAAAATTAAGAGTTGTCAACCTGTGACCGACGATATGAAAAATTAAGAGATTTTGATAAATTTTTAGTTGTGACTGTTTATGATTAGGTGTGCGATATGTAAATTTTTGTACTTTCAAACTCAGAAATTGAGAGAATTATTAAAATATGCGTATTTAAAAATGTGCTATTGAAAACTTATACAATAATTCTCTTAACTATATTTGTTTTTTCAATATTTTGAACTGATAAACTAGGTCAGTTTTTAAAAAACGTATACACACAAATGTAAATTTATCAGTAATGTTACGAATATACGTGTTCGCCTTTGTTAACTTTTAATAATTTTAATTAAAAGTTAAAAGCAAAATAGTAAAGTAAAAAACAAGCAAACATTAGCAGTATTGTGTCGCCATAAAAATAATTAATACAAAATAACTCGTGATTTTAGGCATTGCTAGATACTAGGGTATTCATTTAATCGGGATTTTGCATTAATCGGTTAATCGCTCGTTTAATTAACCGAGGTTTTGGTTTAATCGGTTAATAATCGGTTAATTTTGGTTTTGATCGGTTAACCGATTAATGAAGTTTTTTCAATAAATTAAGTCATTTCAATAAATAAAAATGCAAAAGTTAATGAAAAACAACAATAACATACCCAACATAACAATTCTTATACTAAAAGGAGCAAACAAAAAAATAATTCATAAAAATGTAATATGTATTTTTTAATTAATACATAACATATATTTATTAAAAAATAAACGCTCAGATTATTTATTATCAATAGTTTAAGGAGATCTTATAAAATAATCTTTAGAAAAATAATTTCGTTTAAATGTTTAGGATTAAAGCGATTCTTTTAGTTTTGATAAGACTTGACTCGAAAAAAAATTCTGTCACTTATCGTAGATTTTGGAGTAATCGAAAGCAACCCATAATACAGAATATCTAATATCTTAGTTCTTGTCCTGGATTTCTCTAAACATATAAAATCTTCCATTATGCCATTAGAGTCCTATTTTATTTTTTTAAAATTTTCAAAGTTTATTTCCGAATTAACTTATTTCTGTTTTTGTACTGCATTTTAAGAATGTATTGCTAGAAGGAAATATATTGTATGAAAAAATATTTCTTTGCACAACTTTTTTGGTGCGCTTTGGTAACTGTTTTGGTGAACTTTGGTACAGATAACATTGTAAAATTCTACACGCTTGCATTATAAAATGCGTTTAAGAAAGCGAATAGCTTTGCAATTGGAGTTTTGGAACTCAACCATAATTTAAAACACAAAAAATATGGTTTAATACCACAAAAAATTAGAAATTTTGTTACATCGGTTAATCGGTTAATCGACTGAAATTAACCGGTTTAATCGTTAATCGAAAATAGCCCATTTAAAATTAACCGATCAGTTAATCGGGTAGTAATTAATCGGTTAACCGATCAACGGTTAACGGTTAACCGATCAACGGTTAACGGTTAACCGAATGAATACCCTACTAGATACACATTAGACCGGGTCGACCTTCATACAAAAAAAGTTTTGCTAGTCAGCCCCTAGAATGAAAGACATATCAATGAAGTTTCTAAATCAGGAATTTTTTTGCCACGCCCCAAAATACAGCCCTCTTGGTTTTTTGTATGTAGCGCTGCCATTAAAAGTCAGATCTGATTATATCGCATATCGTTGTTCATGGCTTGACAGTGGCTTAATTTTTGCCTTTGGTGACTTTTTAATCCGACCTCAAATTCTGGACGCCACTTATACCATCTCGGATCCTTCCCCTAAATTTCAAATTTCTTTCACGTACCAAGAAAGTCCTTCTAAAACTTAGTATCTATATAGGCTCTTTTGTGACACGCCTCGAAATAAGCCCCTTTTTTCACATATGTATAACATTAAACCAGACAGAAGCCAAGGCAAACCAGTAAAATTTTCATCTGTCACTCCCTAGAATTTAAGGTATATTTATTAAATTTTAAGAACTTTAAAAATATTGTTTTTGTTTTAAATATATTTAGCATCGCCATTTAAAGTGCATTTAAAACTCTAATGTCTAATTTTTTCGCGTGCCAAGAAAGTCCTTCTGAAACTTAATATATCTAGCTTTTAATAAACTCGCCGCGCCCCAATTTAATTAATTGAATTTCGGTGCCATAACAGTATAACCTAGTCACCTTGAGTCTCGTCAAGATTCACATACACCGACTGACTGCCCAATTTATAATTTTTCGCATATATGTATGATTTTCATAAGCACTCATTTGTATGCAAGCAATTAATTTTGTATTTTTTCAGTTTTAGAATTCTGCAATTTCTTTAGATTTTAAGTTCTTATTTTTACTCTGTACCATGGTTTTATATATAACATTATGTTTGCTTTTACAAATCTCTTAATTTAGATTTTTAAATAAATATAATTACAATTGGTCCTGCTTGTAGTATTGAAATTAATAAAAAAAAAACGGAAAAACAGTGCCAGAGGAGTTTTACAGTCTACTTAAATATCGAACATTAATAAAATTAATATCCACGATACGATTGTTGATAGCAAATATTTCGATCAGATTTCATGAACAGGGCAAGTTTAAAAACGGCTAGCAAAATGGCACAAAATAGCAAAACTAAAAATTAAACATGTTGTTATTTAAGATACATATATTTTATTAAGTTTTGATTGTATAGTACAATAGCATGTTGCTTCAAATTGCCAAAAATAAGTAATCACCTGTTATCGCATAAAACAGTTTAATAAATGGCAAACACTCTTTCAACATCGCAAGATGCAACTGGAGCATATTTAAGCCCTAATAGTTCAAATAGAGAGAGGTTGTCAATAAATTCATCCGTCTTACCTTCATTAAAATATCCGTGGTCCACATGCAAACACCGCAAAGTTAAAAAACAAAAGTCTGAGAAAATCGATTAAAACATTTTTTTTTAAATTGAAATGCCAAGCCATATAAAGAATTTTGCAGAAGTATTGAACAATTAACCAGAAATTGCGCGTAACTTACGGAGTTTTGTACGAGATTGATAATGGCTTAGGGAGGCATTTTAAAAAACAAATAAAATGGCGACTTTTACAAAATTTTTCATTTCAGTTAACGTAGCGGTGTTTGCAAGTGGACAACTCACATATACTATTTCCTATTTTAATTAATCTTGTAATCCGGTATTTCGATCTAAAACTTTTTTTAAACTTTTCAACAAAATCTTTTTTACTGACATCTTAGCTAAGTTTCCTAAGCACTGTCAATTAAATCAAAGCTTTCAATTATAGAAAGTCCTTTTGTTTGTAATTTCTAGAGACTTTAGCACTTTAAATAGATTCTGACTCATATTCGCTAAGCTTATTTAAATATTGCTTCTAGGTTGCAAAGAGGTATTTTCTTGCAAGCTGGACCATACATGGCCTTTTAACGAAATAACTGAAGAAATGGCAAAAATTGCATATGCCATAAAAAACTGGCCCTGGTGGATGGGAGTAGAAAGTCAGTATTAAAAAAACTTTACTTATAAAGTTTCAGAAGGATTTCTTTTCTAGTTATGAAAAATTGGACACTAAGGGGATTAAGTAGGATTAAAAAAGCATTAAATACAGAAATGAAGCCATATTCTAGCCATTAACAAGAGATATACGATACGATGAAATCGGACCTAAATATATTTAAAATAAAAGCGATGCAATTAAGTAAACAATATTTTTAAAGTTGTCAAAACTTAATCAATATACCGTTTATTCTAGAGCGTGACTGATGACAATTTTTTTGGTTTGCCTTGGCTTCTATCTGGTTTAATGTAATACATATGTGAAAAACAAAAAAGGGGTTTAATTTGGAGGCGTGTCACAAAAGAGCCTGTATTAAAAGCTATACATACTAAGCTTTAGAAGGACTTTCTTGGTATGTGAAATCAATTTGACATTTAGGGAAAGGATCCGAGATGGCATAAGTGGCGCCTAGAATTTGAGGTCGGATTACAAAGTCGCCAAAGGCAAAAATTAAGCCACTGTCAAGCCATGAACAAGATATCTTTCATTCTAGGGGTGACTGACACAACTTTTCGACCCACCTTAATATACATACTATCATTTGAAGCAATTGCCTACTTATCGTAAGGCAATTATCCACAACTGGAACTTAAATATTAAAATAGTTTAATTATCACAAATTACACATTACACAAATTGAAAAAATGCGTTTGCTGCGGTATATTGATCTATCGGCAATAAATTGGAAAATATAACTGAAATGCATGACACATACAAAAAAAATCAATGTAAAATCGTCGAAAACAAGGTTGATTCTACAGTTTTCGGTAGTGATTTTGCTTCATAGTTATTTCATATTAATGTAACACGATTTAAGTTATTGTAAACTTGCAAACAAAGTTTTTTTTTAAATAACTATAATTTATGTTAATTTTAACATTGCAGTGAAGTAAGTGCAAAATGCGATTTATATTGAAATAACAATCCGAATCACGTTGAATGAGCGTTATCTCTAGTTGAAACAACGTGAATCAAGTTGGTTTGAGTGTGAAATAACAGTGAGAAGAATCTTCAGAGACAACATATGCATTTATTTAAGAATAATTCAACACACTTACCCGAGGAGCAAGAGAAGAGGTTATAATTATTTGTTTTCCTGTAACACATTTTTCACTTTTTTTGTACCCGATATGGCTTCATCATCATTCAACTTTGAAAATTTGATCAACTATTTAACTAAAAAATTTTAACAAAAAGTAAACGGGAATTGTTTTTCTCTTTTCAGATTATTTGAAACAAGAAAAAAATAAAATTATGTGTTTCTGTTTATAGTGTTGTTGTTTTTTCTATAAAAAAAAAAACAAGTAAAACAGGTTTTTATGGTTTCAATATTAAACAAGTTTATTTCAACATTTTTCATTTAAAATAAGCATGAAACCAAGATAATTTTAAATAAAGTCTATACTTTTGCAGAAATTTACTATGATTTTTAATCAACATTTCGGCATGTTAATTTAACATTGAAATTTTTATTGTGTGCATTAAAAGAAACTCGTAGAAATCTTTTCGTTCTGCTTACACAGTACAGCACATACAATGCAAACTCTGTCTGGTGTAAAATTTCTAGCAGTACTTATCGAAACTAACAAAATGCCATTTGGGTTTTGCTAGTTTAGCTTTGGTTCGGCTTTTATGGTATCATGTATATTGTGGCTAAAACCTTTTTTTTCGAAGAACATGTAATTTTTCTTACGATTTTAACAGCAGCCAATTAGAGTTTTGGTTTCCCATCTTCAACGCAATTGTTGCTAAAAAAGGTTAAGTATAGAATCTCTTACCGTGTATAATAATTGCCCAATAAATAAAATTTAACTTTAAACGTAGGAGGTTTCTTAGGCAGAAACGTAAAAATCTCGCTTATAAAAGGTATGAATTTTGTATGGCGAGTTCTTACTTTGAAGCAATAAATTTTTGACACAAAAAGCGCTGTATTCACTGCATTTATGAAGTCGTTAGTATAACGACCAGCTCAATTGTTTGTTGCTACATTTATTTTTTAACATTTTCCCTTATAAACCTCCTTTGTAGTAAGGGAATGCCGTGGCCCTTCGAAAGTATTTTTTTTTTTTATAAAATTTTTAAAGAATTCATTTACTTACTTTACTGGAACTCTGTATGTCTTACTGCGTATCGCATAAATGTATAAAATATACCATTAGCGCTTTGTAAAATAGAAAACATTTTTTTTAGATGGCCTAATTGTGTAAAACGCAACGCCAAAAATTGTTGTTTTATTTATTTATTTGATTAAATCTATGGATATGAATCCTTATATATTATATATTACAAGATTTTATATAAAGGCATTGTTAACGAAAAAATTTTGTTAAGAAATATTAAGTATTTAAAAACAGGATAATATTGCATTTAATTACAATTACATTAATAGAAAAATCGATTAAGTTGTACAATTCATTGAAATTTTTGCATATTCTCCTCAAAGGATCAGCATCAGCATAATTTGTTTCAACAACAGGAAGGTGCAGAGGTGTCCGGTAAAACGTCGTGGAATATTACAATTTATATTACGAAGAAGGAAGTCGGAGAGGACATCGCCAAATAACATTGAAAGCAAAAACATATTGCGTTTTAAAATTTTTACCGCCACAAGATATGCAGCGTTTGAAATTTAAAAATTCAATATGAATTTCTGTAGAAAGCCACAACAAAATTATGAAATATTTTTGATTTTGTTTTTGCTTTCAATGTAATTTTTGTCGTTGCGTTTGCCTATTACACAATTAAGGCCTTAATCTACTTCAGTGAACACCTGCACAAAAGATCCTTTGCGTCGCGGATCTTTTGGCCTTTACATAATTAAACATGCTTAGCTTAGTGGCATTCAGGCTCGAAGTTGATAATTTTAAATTTAGTTTAATACATTTAGGCCCGTTTTCACAATCTACCGATAGCTTTAAGTAGGCTCTAACTGGCCTTAAAAGTGCTCAATTATTAAAACTTTGCTTTAACCTAAATTGAGCGATAAAGTAAATTAAGGTTCATCCTACCTGGTAGGTTAAAGTAAAGTTGTAATAATGGAACACCTTTTATTAGGCCGGTTAGAGTCTACTTTAAGCTATCGGTAAGTTGTGAAAACGGGCCTTAGTTTGAAATATCGAGTGGCGCAAAATTTCAGATTGGACATTCGTATTTGGAAAATATTGGTGCAGATATTCGTATTCGTATTCACTTTCGTAACATCACTAATATGTATATTGTTCGGATAATATTTATAAAAATACAAATATAAGAGTAGATTATTTTTTCAACTTTTATTTGTTAATTTAACAATAAAAATTAGGTTAAATTTAAAAGTATCTCAAAGATTGCGTCATTTTTTTTTTTGTCATTGAAAGCAATAAGTATATTGTAATGTAAATAAAAAAAAAAATATGTAAAAAAAAAAATTGTTTTTTAGTTTTAGGCTTTAAGGCAAGTAAAAACCAACTAGAATAAATATTATTTCTAATGTAAACAAAAACTAAATAAATAAATTTTTTATACCCCCAACACTAGTGGTAAATGATGGTCTACTTAGTTTGTCATTCCGTGTGAAACTATTTTAATATTCTACTAAGACCGAGTAAAGTATATATATATATTGGGTCCTTGAGTAATTCGAATTCGATTGCCCCAAGTTCGTCTGTCTGTCCGTCTGTCTGCTCAGTAGAAAGAGAGAAAAGAAATGCATCTGATCTCAATAAGTTGTGTCCACAAATTCGTGTTATATAACAAGAAGACAAATAAATGTTGTGAACATTGCACAGTGGGAAATTTTACGAAAAAGCGGTCGAAATTCCATAAATTTTGACTGGATCAGTATTACTTTTTTCGATTTTCTTTGCAATGAAACGTAAAACTCGACTGATAACATAACATAAGTTATGGGGAGTTCAAAATGCATTTAAATTTTTTTGTTGAGTTTCAGTGTAATATATCTTGTATTTTACAACTGAGAATTTTTTTTATTCTCCATCTTGTCAAAATATGCCAACATTTGGCCCCTGTAAATTATTTTTTCAAAATATTAACAGGGGCCAAAGGTTGGCTGTTTTAGGACAAGACGTGTTGTTATAAGGTTACGACTGAAAAAGAACATTATCTTAAAATGTGCAAATAGTATTCTTGGATATCGGTAAAATTTTAACAAATAGAAACTGGGAATTATTTCTTTTCGTAGGTTACTTTATATTATATGTTAAGTTAAGTTTAAGTTTTATTTTGTTTTAAATTATGTAATTCACAAATTAATTCAAATTTATATAAAAGGAGTTTGTAGGAAAATATTAATTTAAAAAATATAATAATGAAAATATTAAGATATTCAAGAATTGATTAAATCTAGCACAACTTCTCCGACCGTTCGACTGCAACTTATCTACTTTAACCAACGACTGACTCTTTCTTGAGGACGATCAAGTAGAAAAAACAACTCCATCTGACAACTGGAAATTACGACTTTAACTGGAACAAATTCAACTGACAACTGGAAACTCTCTTTACTACTGACTGGATAACAACTTAGGGCAATGGGAATGACACCACTTGACATTCGGTCATCCCGATCGTCATCTGACCCAGATGACAGAAGCTCGTCGTTTGTTTCAACATATCGCCACAATTTCATGTTGTCACACGATGTTGATGTTTTATTAGGCCCTTCTGTATCTGCTGCTTTTTGTACATCATAGCGACCATTTCTTTTAACTTTCGTGATTTTGTATGGACCAAGATATTCGGCCGCAAGTTTCTTTCCGGCGACAAATTGAGTCCTTTTTATAGCAATTAAATCACCCAATTTGTAACCTATTTCGGCTTTTCTCTTTTTATCATAACTTTTGTGCCTTGGCAACTGAAACCTAGCCTCAGCGCGCATAGCCTCTCTTGTATCCCTGTAGTTTTGCAATAACTCTTGTTCTAAAGTTCGTAGTACATCGTTGTTAGCACCATTTTTCATCTTTACTCCAAACATAATTTCAAATGGCGTAAACTTCGTGGAGCAGTGAACATAAGAATTTATAGCTTTTTGAACGTGATTAACAAATGTATACCACTTTGTAGGATTGTCACAAGACAACTTTGATATAACAGCCAAAATTGATCTGTTGACACGTTCGATTTGGCCATTACCCCGCGCAACTCCAGTTGTCACCTTCACGGATTGCCAAATATTGTTGACCATTCATTCAAGCGTCGTATGACTTTTTCTGCTCCTGTTGACTTCGTGGGGTACAGCCAGACAAATTTGGAAAATCCATCTACCATCGCAAAAATATACTTATAATGCTTTGATGTGCTGTCCATGGGACCGAGTTCAACGGTAAATCTCCCTTTTCAACGCAGTTTAGAAAACCTTCTTTCTTGCCCAATTTCTTTTTGTAAATGATGCATTTAATGCAGTTGCTGATGAATTGACTAACTTTATGTTCGAGGTGCGGAATGAAGTAGTGCTGCTGAATGGCATGTAAAGTTGTAGTCTTGAAGGTATAAAATCCATTGTGCAACATCTCGAGGAAGATCTTGTTTTGATGTTGTCTGCTTGAACGCAGCGCAATCAGTCACCAACTTAAATTCTACACCCAACAAGTAGTGCCTGAATTTTTTTAACGCTAAATAAGCCGCTTTAACCTCTAAAATATAACTGTGCTGCTTAGACTCTTGAGTTGATGTCTTCTTGCTCCAAAAAATACAGGGTGCAATTGATTTTCATGCAACTGTAATAGTGCTGCGCCGAATCCATCTTTAGACGCATCTGTGTGGACTTCCGTGTGTGCACTTCTGTTATAAATTTTCAATACTGCTCTGTTTCTATCTTAAAAACTGCAGTAGCCTTTAAAAGGTTTGTTAATGGACTTGCAATAATTGAATAATTTTTTATAAATTTTCTGAAGTAACCTGTAAGGCCTAAAAATGACTGCACTCCTCTGATGCTTGTCGGTATTGGAAATTTCTCTACAGCTATAGTTTTGTCGTCATCTGGCCAAACGCATCCATTTCCCACGGTATGGCTCAGAAAATGTATTTTCCTTTGCATGAATTTACACTTTGACCACCTAATTCTGAGGCCAAAGCGTGAGGCAGTGTTTAATACTTTTTGCAACTTATTGATACAGTCCTCCGCTTTAACTCCAAAAACCACTATATCGTCCATATACAGCTCCATTACACCGTCATTGATTAAGGATTGGAAAATAAAATTGACATACCTGATAAAAACAGCTGGAGAGTTGCAAAAACCAAAAGGTGCACGATTAAATTCAAAAATTCCCTCCTTTGTAACAAACGCCGTATATTTTTTGCTGCTTTCCTCTATAGGGACATGAAAGAATCCGTTCTCCAAATCCATAACAGCGAAATAATTGGAATCTTGTAGTTTTTCGAGAACATCGTCGATTAGTGGCACCGGAAAACTATCCTTTAACACCATTGAGTTGAGTTTACGAAAATCAATACAAACCCTGTGAGAGCCATCCTTCTTTATTGTAACCACGACTCTGCTTGAATAATCAGATGTGGAATGTCTTACAATACCTTGAGCCAACCAATCGTTAACTTGTTTTTTAACTATTACCTGTTGCTGAGGTGGTAAACGACTTGGGGATTGGCGAAAAGGAACGGCATTTTTTGGAATAATTTTCATCGTTACTGGGCATTCAACACCTTTGCCATCTGGTTTATATGCTGCTATCATCTCCATTATTGGTTGCTTATGTTTTTCCGGTACCTCTATTTGTTGTTCGACATCGATAACATTGTATACTGTTAGCTGTGATGGGATTCTACCGCTAACTGTAGTTTCCGTTTTTGTATAAAATGTATAACCATTATCGTCGGAGACTAATTTACATTTGTCGATAAAATCATAACCAAGCAACGCCGTATATTTTAAACTTTTATTATCGACAACCAGAATTTCTTGTTCCAACTTAACATTGTCCACTTCCAATACGCTTTTAAAACGACCGACAACTTGAGTTTCTGAATTATCGAGCCCGTATAATATTTTTCAATTTTCGACAGTTCAATCTCTTTAAAATGTTCATCGAACACACTTGTTTGTATCATTGTTACGTCCGACCCGGTATCTACGAAAAATTCAAGTTCAACATTATTTAACATCATTTTTTTCAACTTACATTAAAATTATTACATTACATTAATATTTTTTGCGCTACATAAAGAGTATTTAAGTTCACTTTAAATTGGAAGTCCGTCAACTAAATACCGAATAACCGAAATGTCTTCGATATAACCGAGAGCCGCAATTTTCTTCATTTGAAGCACATATTCATGTATGTTTTCTGAATCTCTTTTTTTTTCTTTCACTCAACTGTTTATGTAAATCGGCGCTACTAAATTCTACATGAAATTCACTAGTTAAGGCTTTTTGTAGTTGTTCATAATCACTGACTGTAATTGACTCAAGAAACAACCGTGCTGTTTTTATCATTTTATTCCTTGTCTGTACATACTTTTGTTTTGCATTTAAACCGTATGCCTCTGAGTTTTTGTCAAAGTTTTCAAACCGCTGTTTAATTGGAATGGATATACCATCACATTCTGGTATTATTTTACCAAATGTGTCCACTGAAATATTAGCAACGAATAAAGGTATTTTTTTCTATATATTTAAGTTTTTATCGACCTTTTCCTTATTTTATTATTGGTTTGCTTAGAAAATTCTAAATCGGGCTTATTAAGGTCATGTATTCTATGCAAATAAAAGATTATTTCATAATTTTCTTTCCGACGTTTCGTTGGAGATTCCCAACATCATCAGGGATATTTTATTAGATCTGGCAACATCAAAATAAATACACAATTGAAAAATAATAGTTTAGTAAAAACAACGATAACTTAGTTCTACAGGAATAATATTACTCACATATAATCTTCCGTCAATATTTCTGCATTTTTAATATTTAACACACATTCTGTTTTACATAAACACAACATAAAACATAAATTTAATTAAACAAAACAATTGCAAAAATATAAATATAAATAAAAAATATCACAGTAAAATTAAATTGTATTAAACTAAGTATCACAGAAGCAGAACTAAACTAAAATATTGCTATTGTATAAATTGCATTAGTGTTGTTTTTGTCGTCTTTTGTATTTAAGGCATTCGTAGCTTTTTCCTGAATTCTCAAACTTTCCAGTGTATATCGTTTATTTGTTCTCTTTTCCTTGTCTAATATTTTAACGTTTGTGAGATCGGGTAAATGTTTTTCTTCAACACAGTGTATAGCTAGAGCTGTAGTTATTTTATTTTTCCTTATGTCTGTTTCGTGTTCTGATATTCTTGTACCAAGGCTTCTCTTTGTGGTACCCACGTAAACTTTACCACACTCCTCATCTGTTTTACCTAAACATGTGATTTCATACACAAGATTACTTTGCTCACTTTTTTCTATTTTTGTTATTTTATAATTCCTTGTTAAGCTAATACGGCCTATAATCTTTTATGTAATTAAAAACACAATTTTAATACATTTTTTCCCGACGTTTCGTCGATTTTTTGTCGACTTCTTCTGGGGATTGTCTATTTAATAAAAACATGACATTAATTAACAATTTTTTACCAAATAACATTTAGAACTTACATTTTTTTTAATATATTATTACATTAAAAAACAAACTTTAAAACCAAAAATTTTACATTTAACATATATAATACAAAAAACATGGAATTATTTTTAAAAACACATAATATTTAAAAATTGTATCAAAGTTTATTTGATGGCTACTCTATAACTTGCACATATGTTGTTGGTGTCCTCCTTCAAATTCAATGTCTTTTTTATGTTTTGCTGAGTTCTCAAGCTTTCCTTCGTAAATCTCTTTCTCATATTTTCCTCCTTGTCTAATATTCTAATACTTTGAAAATCTGGTGCATGGTGTGAACTGATCATATGCATGGCTAGTGCTGTTGTTTCTTTTTGCCGCGTAATATCCATCTTGTGTTCTCCTATCCTTGTTGATAAAGCTCTCTTTGTTGTTCCTATATACACCTGATCACAGAGTTCTTCGTTATTTCCTTTACATCTTATTTCATAAACAACGTTATTTTTTTGTTGTTTTTCTACTGGCGCTTTTATTTTAGTGAATATTGCATTTGTTGTTTTGTTCGGCTTATACGCAAAACATATGTTATTTGTTTCAGTGTTGTTATCATGTTTCTGTTGTCAGTAAGGCCAGGGATGTATGGTACACTGTAGAATTTTCTGTTTTCCGTTTCATCGGTGTTGTCAATTTTCCTATTTTTATCTAATCGCCTAAATACGTCGTCTTTTAAAGAATTTATTAATTTTTTAGGGAAACTATTTTGTATCAATATTTCTAGTATTATGTTTATATTTTTGTTGTGGAATATTTCGTCACTAATTTTCAGTACCCTCTCTATTAAATTTCTCGCTGTATTTATAATCTGACTTCTGGGTTGTGTGGCATTAAAATTCATAAGTCTGCCTGAAGCTGTTTCCTTAGAGTACCAATTAAAAATAATGTTATCCTTATTTTTCCGTAGTTTTGCGTCGAGGTATGCTATTTCATTATTTTTTTCTATTTCTATGGTGAATTTAATTTTTTGATGGTGAGAATTTAAAGTTTTAAGAATTTCGTCCTTGTCGTCCTTATTAATGATAGCGAAAATGTCGTCTACATATTTTGCTATGTATTTAATATTAATATTTTTATTTTTTAATTCTATTATTGCATCGTCTAGCAAATTATCAAGAACAATATCCGCTATTGTAGGAGAGAGCGGGTTGCCCATTGGCATACCAAATATCTGATTAAATACTTTTTTGCCATAAACAAAGTAATTATTGTCCGTTAGACAGAACTTCAACATTTCTAAAAATGTCGGTCTAGGAATGTTTGTAAATTTTTCTATTGTTTGCCATTTTTCCATAATATTTTTAATGGCTGTGTGTACCGGAATATTTGTGAAAAGTGAGATGACGTCAAAAGATACTAATATATCTTAAGGCTCAAGTTTTATATTACAAAGATGATTTTTTAATTCCAACGAATTTTTGATGTTATATTCCCTAGATATATTTTATATATTTTGTTTTTGAAGTTTTTGAGTCGGGTCAGTTCTTAATGTTCTGTAAGTATCTCTGTCTTCTAGAAGATTTTCCATTTTCTGTTCATAATCTTTTTTGTACATGGCTACCGTTTTGTTGCCTTTATCTGCCTTTATTATGATCATATCTTGGTGCTTTTTTACAAATTGTTCAGTTTTTTCAAAAACAGTTGAAATAAATTTTTCCCTGGGAGTATTTTTAATTTTTCTTTTAAAACCAGTTATACTATTTGCCAGCTTAGTTTTTGCTATATCCTTTTCTTTGTCTGCATTTTCGTCCATGTCTTGGATGCATTGTTCTATATCCGCGATTATATTTATTTGAGAAAAATTCTTATCAGTTACTGGTAATGCAAACTTCTTTCCTAACGAGAGTATCCATTTGCATTCCATAGGTATATTTATTGTTGTTTTATTTTCAAACCAATGATTATTAAAAATTAGTCCGTGTGATTTAAACTGTTTTTCTTTAAGTGTGTTTAATTTAATCAGCTGTTTTGTTCTCACTTCTTCTCTTATGTGTTTTGTTCTGTCCGTTTGTTTGCTAATAAAATTTTTGTAATCATCATCTGTTATCATTTCTTCAATACCAGCACTCATGTGATAAATTTTTCTTTTTGTTAATTTGATATTTGTGTTTGTTTGTGAAATCTCCAAATTGAGAATTTTTTTATGAAAATTATGTTCTATCTTACCCAATTGGTCTACTATTGTGCGGCATTGAAATAATTGTTTAACCTGAGTTGTAGTGTTTTTTGTATGTGTTGGAATTATACCATAACTTCTACACGATAATAGAAATGTTAACCTTTCTTGTTGTTGTGCTAATCTTCTCACTTCGTTACAATACTTCTTCATCACACTGCATGTTCCGTCGTCGTATTTGAGTTGTATATGTTTAAAAAAACCCTTCATGTCTTGTTTGGTAAAGTTGTAAGGTTTTTTGTTTTGTTTTTTTTTTTTTTTTTTTTTTTGCATGAATTCAAATATTGAACATTTTATATTATTTATTAATTTGTCACCCAGTGGTTAAGATCACCATTAGATTAGGCCCACACGGCAGGTGCTTACGTAAATCTTATTTACTTCTTGTAGAAATTGGTTTTAAAGTTTGGAAGATAGTGAATTTTATTTTTAAAACATAAAACCTTTGGGAATGTATAAAAATGAAATGGTGACTGTACTCGATAAAAATCTTATTGAACAAAGGCAAGAATTTTGCAAGGCAACAGAATAGTTTATCTATATTAAACTTTTTTAAATGGCACGAAATTGAGTACTACATAAATTAAAGACCAGAGACTTCGACAGTCAAATTTGCTTGTCGAAAATGCTTTTTTAATGCCACGGAAAGCAAAGTTTATCGGTGATCAATGAGAAAAATGAGCAATAATGCAAAACATCTATAATCCACCGTATTTGGTAGTATTATAAGGATGTTTTGTATTATGAAAAGCTGTCGTCTCACTGGCTCACTTAATGAGATAAACGTCAAAAAATGCTACAGGACTCGAATTTATAAATTTTTTTATACTCCTCGCCCTTATGTTGCTTATCCTGTAAAATAACTATGTATTTGGCAAACAGTCCTTACTTAAATAAATGCTCCTCTTTTCTGTCGAAGGTAACAACAATTTTTAACCCAGGTTTTTTTTGGACAGAATCCTTTCTCTTGCCAGAGAGTTAAGAAAAATTTCCCACTAACAATGGCCAAAATATTTTTGTACATCCAATATTTTGTTTAGTTACCCAGCAAGCAAAATAGTCCGACGTCTTCCAGATATCTAACATAAACGTCGGCAAAAATGTCGGAATCGTATACGAATTCTGTCAGATTTCTGACCCAAAAATGTATGAAGGCATGGGAAATTCGGATATATTAGACGACATTCTTTATGTTTTCTGACAGATAGCTGATCGACTAAGCGCATAGATTTCTTACAAAAACCTAGGGGATGTCTTGTAGAAATGTGATCGAAAGCTAAACGAGACTTTTATATATTTTTTTTTTATGAAGTTTTTTCTTTAAAAGTACAGACGTTATACTTTCATACATAGTAAAATGTTGAACAATTTGTTGTCGATTTCATCCACGGAGCAGCTTCTTGTTCTTGATATATCTCCAAACCAATATTAAGTATACATAAATACTATTAAAAGTATGTTAAAGTTGCATTAAAAAAGGTGATTTTTAGAACACAGATATTTTTCATTACCTTGCGATTATTAGGTCTGTTCCATGTTATTTTATTTAAGGACACTAGCTCAAATTTGATGTGTTCATTTAAAAGTAGAAAAGCAAAAAAAAAAAAAAATATTTTCTTGTCCCATGAGTTTTTTTTTGTTAGACAATCCGACAGATCTCTTCCTATGTATATTAAAAAAATTTCGAAGGCTATATTTTTATTGCAAAATAAAAGTGTTTAATTGAAAATTTTAAATGTACGTTCCATTTTTAAAAATTTTTTTGAACAATAAAATAATATTTAATTATTTTCAACTTAATGACAATTGTTATTTATAAAAAAAGTACCATTAGACACATCTTTATGAATTCCGTCAGAAATTAGACATATCGGTACATAAATTCCCCCCTGATATATCC
The DNA here is from genome assembly GCA_963931875.1 of Pollenia griseotomentosa. Lineage (NCBI taxonomy): Eukaryota > Metazoa > Arthropoda > Insecta > Diptera > Polleniidae > Pollenia > Pollenia griseotomentosa. Next base: position 132,554,254 of record OZ007562.1, read on the forward strand.
ATGCGAAATCGATTAATGAAATATTGGCTTTATCTTCTTCTTCTTTACTCATTTTGAGTGCAATTAATTTCAAAAGCTCACTTAAATCACTAGATTCTACATTTGTATCTGTTTTCTTTTCTTCTTTAGTGGACATTTTTAAATTTTTTGTAATTCCTTTTGTTTTATTATTTGATACGAAATCACTCAATTCTGATGAAGACCGTTTACAACTTTTGGATCTCTTATATTCGCTTGCTACCGAACGAGTAACGTTTTCACTCTGTTTTGTTTGTCGTTCCGCCTTACTTCTCATTTATTTTAACACTCTTTTCTGCTTTTTTTTTGCTAACTGTTAAATCTGCGCCGACGTCTTAATCCCGTTTTCGTTAAAACACTGATTATGTTCTTTTTCTTTTTTATAATACAATTTCATGTACACACTTATTTCGCTATTACACCATCGCTTCTGTATTCTATTATAAATATATATATGTACATATATGTTTTCTTTTTTTTCACGTTTCGAGCGGTTGAGCCCCCAATTGTAAAGTTAAGTTTAAGTTTTATTTTGTTTTAAATTATGTAATTCACAAATTAATTCAAATTTATATAAAAGGAGTTTGTAGGAAAATATTAATTTAAAAAATATAATAATGAAAATATTAAGATATTCAAGAATTGATTAAATCTAGCACAACTTCTACGACCGTTCGACTGCAACTTATCTACTTTAACCAACGACTGACTCTTTCTTGAGGACGATCAAGTAGAAAAAACAACTCCATCTGACAACTGGAAATTACGACTTTAACTGGAACAAATTCAACTGACAACTGGAAACTCTCTTTACTACTGACTGGATAACAACTTAGGGCAATGGGAATGACACCACTTGACATTCGGTCATCCCGATCGTCATCTGACCCAGATGACAGAAGCTCGTCGTTTGTTTCAACATATCGCCACAATTTCATGTTGTCACACGATGTTGATGTGTTATTAGGCCCTTCTGTATCTGCTGCTTTTTGTACATCATAGCGACCATTTCTTTTAACTTTCGTGATTTTGTATGGACCAAGATATTCGGCCGCAAGTTTCTTTCCGGCGACAAATTGAGTCCTTTTTATAGCAATTAAATCACCCAATTTGTAACCTATTTCGGCTTTTCTCTTTTTATCATAACTTTTGTGCCTTGGCAACTGAAACCTAGCCTCAGCGCGCATAGCCTCTCTTGTATCCCTGTAGTTTTGCAATAACTCTTGTTCTAAAGTTCGTAGTACATCGTTGTTAGCACCATTTTTCATCTTTACTCCAAACATAATTTCAAATGGCGTAAACTTCGTGGAGCAGTGAACATAAGAATTTATAGCTTTTTGAACGTGATTAACAAATGTATACCACTTTGTAGGATTGTCACAAGACAACTTTGATATAACAGCCAAAATTGATCTGTTGACACGTTCGATTTGGCCATTACCCCGCGCAACTCCAGTTGTCACCTTCACGTGCTCTATATTATTGTTGTTACAATATTCGTCGAAACTTAGTGATGTAAACGCCGACCCGGATTGACCATTCATTCAAGCGTCGTATGACTTCTTCTGCTCCTGTTGACTTCGTGGGGTACAGCCAGACAAATTTGGAAAATCCATCTACCATCGCAAAAAAATACTTATAATGCTTTGATGTGCTGTCCATGGGACCGAGTTCAACGGTAAATCTCCCTTTTCAACGCAGTTTAGAAAACCTTCTTTCTTGCCCAATTTCTTTTTGTAAATGATGCATTTAATGCAGTTGCTGATGAATTGACTAACTTTATGTTCGAGGTGCGGAATGAAGTAGTGCTGCTGAATGGCATGTAAAGTTGTAGTCTTGAAGGTATAAAATCCATTGTGCAACATCTCGAGGAAGATCTTGTTTTGATGTTGTCTGCTTGAACGCAGCGCAATCAGTCACCAACTTAAATTCTACACCCAACAAGTAGTGCCTGAATTTTTTTAACGCTAAATAAGCCGCTTTAACCTCTAAAATATAACTGTGCTGCTTAGACTCTTGAGTTGATGTCTTCTTGCTCCAAAAAATACAGGGTGCAATTGATTTTCATGCAACTGTAATAGTGCTGCGCCGAATCCATCTTTAGGCGCATCTGTGTGGACTTCCGTGTGTACATTTCTGTTATAAATTTTCAATACTGGTTCACTAGTTAAAGCTTTTTTCTATGTGTTTATCGCATTTATCAGCTCTGTTTCTATCTTAAAAACTGCATTAGCCTTTAAAAGGTTTGTTAATGGACTTGCAATAATTGAATAATTTTTTATAAATTTTCTGAAGTAACCTGTAAAGGCTAAAAATGACTGCACTCCTCTGATGCTTGTCGGTATTGGAAATTTCTCTACAGCTATAGTTTTGTCGTCACCTGGCCAAACGCATCCATTTCCCACGGTATGGCCCAGAAAATGTATTTTCCTTTGCATGAATTTACACTTTGACCACCTAATTCTGAGGCCAAAGCGTGAGGCAGTGTTTAATACTTTTTGCAACTTATTGATACAGTCCTCCGCTTTAACTCCAAAAACCACTATATCGTCCATATACAGCTCCATTACACCGTCATTGATTAAGGATTGGAAAATAAAATTGACATACCTGATAAAAACAGCTGGAGAGTTGCAAAAACCAAAAGGTGCACGATTAAATTCAAAAATTCCCTCCTTTGTAACAAACGCCGTATATTTTTTGCTGCTTTCCTCTATAGGGACATGAAAGAATCCGTTCTCCAAATCCATAACAGCGAAATAATTGGAATCTTGTAGTTTTTCGAGAACATCGTCGATTAGTGGCACCGGAAAACTATCCTTTAACACCATTGAGTTGAGTTTACGAAAATCAATACAAACCCTGTGAGAGCCATCCTTCTTTATTGTAACCACGACTCTGCTTGAATAATCAGATGTGGAATGTCTTACAATACCTTGAGCCAACCAATCGTTAACTTGTTTTTTAACTATTACCTGTTGCTGAGGTGGTAAACGACTTGGGGATTGGCGAAAGGGAACGGCATTGTTTGGAATAATTTTCATCGTTACTGGGCATTCAACACCTTTGCCATCTGGTTTATATGCTGCTATCATCTCCATTATTGGTTGCTTATGTTTTTCCGGTACCTCTATTTGTTGTTCGACATCGATAACATTGTATACTGTTAGCTGTGATGGGATTCTACCGCTAACTGTAGTTTCCGTTTTTGTATAAAATGTATACCCATTATCGTCGGAGACTAATTTACATTTGTCGATAAAATCATAACCAAGCAACGCCGTATATTTTAAACTTTCATTATCGACAACCAGAATTTCTTGTTCCAACTTAACATTGTCCACTTCCAATACGCTTTTAAGACGACCGACAACTTGAGTTTCTGAATTACCGAGCCCGTATAATATTTTTCAATTTTCGACAGTTCAATCTCTTTAAAATGTTCATCGAACACACTTGTTTGTATCATTGTTACGTCCGACCCGGTATCTACGAAAAATTCAAGTTCAACATTATTTAACATCATTTTTTTCAACCGTTTTTTGTCTACTATTACATTAAAATTATTTTTATTTTGTTTTTGAAGTGTACAATCTTTTGCTATATGTCCATTGTTGTTGCATTTAAAACTTTTCGTACCAGCTTTACATTCCGCTCTTTTATGTTCAACTGACCCGCAATTATAGCAATGCTCTTTTCTTTTATTAACCTCTTTATAATTTTCACTACGTTTGTATGCATGTTTATTTGGTTCGATTTTAATTACTCTTTCTAGAATCTCGTACTGATCTCTTAGTTCTTTAAAATTTTTTGCGTTACATAAAGAGTATTTAAGTTCACTTTAAATTGGAAGTCCGTCAACTATATACCGAATAACCGAAATGTTTTCGATATAACCGAGAGCCGCAATTTTCTTCATTTGAAGCACATATTCATGTATGTTTTCTGAATCTCTTTTTTTTTCTTTCACTCAACTGTTTATGTAAATCGGCGCTACTAAATTCTACATGAAATTCACTAGTTAAGGCTTTTTGTAGTTGTTCATAATCACTGACTGTAATTGACTCAAGAAACAACCGTGCTGTTTTTATCATTTTATTCCTTGCCTGTACATACTTTTGTTTTGCATTTAAACCGTATGCCTCTGAGTTTTTGTCAAAGTTTTCAAACCGCTGTTTAATTGGAATGGATATACCATCACATTCTGGTATTATTTTACCAAAGGTGTCCACTGAAATATTAGCAACGAATAATGGTATTTTTTTTTTTTTTTTTTTTTTTTTTTTTTTTTTTTTTTTTTTTTTTTTTTTTTTTGTTACTTCCATGAATTCAAATATTGAACATTTTATATTATTTATTAATTTGTCACCCAGTGGTTAAGATCACCATGAGATTAGGCCCACACGGCAGGTGCTTACGTAAATCTTATTTACTTCTTGTAGAAATTGGTTTTAAAGTTTGGAAGATAGTGAATTTAATTTTTAAAACATAAAACCTTTGGGAATGTATAAAAATGAAATGGTGACTGTACTCGATAAAAATCTTATTGAACAAAGGCAAGAATTTTGCAAGGCAACAGAATAGTTTATCTATATTAAACTTTTTTAAATGGCACGAAATTGAGTACTACATAAATTAAAGACCAGAGACTTCGAAAGTCAAATTTGCTTGTCGAAAATGCTTTTTTAATGCCACGGAAAGCAAAGTTTATCGGTGATCAATGAGAAAAATGAGCAATAATGCAAAACATCTATAATCCACCGTATTTGGTAGTATTATAAGGATGTTTTGTATTATGAAAAGCTGTCGTCTCACTGGCTCACTTAATGAGATAAACGTCAAAAAATGCTACAGGACTCGAATTTATAAATTTTTTTATACTCCTCGCCCTTATGTTGCTTATCCTGTAAAATAACTATGTATTTGGCAAACAGTCCTTACTTAAATAAATGCTCCTCTTTTCTGTCGAAGGTAACAACAATTTTTAACCCAGGTTTTTTTTGGACAGAATCCTTTCTCTTGCCAGAGAGTTAAGAAAAATTTCCCACTAACAATGGCCAAAATATTTTTTTACATCCAATATTTTGTTTAGTTACCCAGCAAGCAAAATAGTCCGACGTCTTCCAGATATCTAACATAAACGTCGGCAAAAAAGTCGGAATCGTATACGAATTCTGTCAGATTTCTGACCCAAAAATGTATGAAGTGGTTGACACGAATTCTGTCAGACATGTCGTGGTAAATTCTGGGATTTTTGCCGGCATTTCTGATAGATATCTGACAGAAATCGAATGAAAAAGGCATGGGAAATTCGGATATATTAGACGACATTCTTAATGTTTTCTGACAGATAGCTGATCGACTAAGCGCATAGATTTCTTACAAAAACCTAAGGGATGTCTTGTAGAAATGTGATCGAAAGCTAAACGAGACTTTTATATATTTTTTTTTTATGAAGTTTTTTCTTTAAAAGTACAGACGTTATACTTTCATACATAGTAAAATGTTGAACAATTTGTTGTCGATTTCATCCACGGAGCAGCTTCTTGTTCTTGATATATCTCCAAACCAATATTAAGTATACATAAATACTATTAAAAGTATGTTAAAGTTGCATTAAAAAAGGTGATTTTTAGAACACAGATATTTTTCATTACCTTGCGATTATTAGGTCTGTTCCATGTTATTTTATTTAAGGACACTAGCTCAAATTTGATGTGTTCATTTAAAAGTAGAAAAGCAAAAAAAAAAAAAAATATTTTCTTGTCCCATGAGTTTTTTTTTGTTAGACAATCCGACAGATCTCTTCCTATGTATATTAAAAAAATTTCGAAGGCTATATTTTTATTGCAAAATAAAAGTGTTTAATTGAAAATTTTAAATGTACGTTCCATTTTTAAAAATTTTTTTGAACAATAAAATAATATTTAATTATTTTCAACTTAATGACAATTGTTATTTATAAAAAAAGTACCATTAGACACATCTTTATGAATTCCGTCAGAAATTAGACATATCGGTACATAAATTCCCCCCTGATATATCCATGCGAAATCGATTAATGAAATATTGGCTTTATCTTCTTCTTCTTTACTCATTTTGAGTGCAATTAATTTCAAAAGCTCACTTAAATCACTAGATTCTACATTTGTATCTGTTTTCTTTTCTTCTTTAGTGGACATTTTTAAATTTTTTGTAATTCCTTTTGTTTTATTATTTGATACGAAATCACTCAATTCTGATGAAGACCGTTTACAACTTTTGGATCTCTTATATTCGCTTGCTACCGAACGAGTAACGTTTTCACTCTGTTTTGTTTGTCGTTCCGCCTTACTTCTCATTTATTTTAACACTCTTTTCTGCTTTTTTTTTGCTAACTGTTAAATCTGCGCCGACGTCTTAATCCCGTTTTCGTTAAAACACTGATTATGTTCTTTTTCTTTTTTATAATACAATTTCATGTACACACTTATTTCGCTATTACACCATCGCTTCTGTATTCTATTATAAATATATATATGTACATATATGTTTTCTTTTTTTTCACGTTTCGAGCGGTTGAGCCCCCAATTGTAAAGTTAAGTTTAAGTTTTATTTTGTTTTAAATTATGTAATTCACAAATTAATTCAAATTTATATAAAAGGAGTTTGTAGGAAAATATTAATTTAAAAAATATAATAATGAAAATATTAAGATATTAAAGAATTGATTAAATCTAGCACAACTTCTACGACCGTTCGACTGCAACTTATCTACTTTAACCAACGACTGACTCTTTCTTGAGGACGATCAAGTAGAAAAAACAACTCCATCTGACAACTGGAAATTACGACTTTAACTGGAACAAATTCAACTGACAACTGGAAACTCTCTTTACTACTGACTGGATAACAACATAGGGCAATGGGAATGACACCACTTTACATATATTCAACATTTTTTATTTTTCGAATTTATTCTATATTACTATTACAAAAAAGCTTTATTAAATACATAACTGAAATTTAGCTCATAGAATAAATTCGAAAAATAAAAAATGTTGGGTCAAATTTTAAGAAATTCAGCTTTTATTTTTGGTTTTATATGTACTACATACATATTTGTATGATTTGGTTTTACGGTCGCACACGCGTCGTAAAGGATGTCTTCAAGACATTTTATTAATCCTTTTAGAAAAAGCTAACTTTGTGCGTGAGTTACCTACGGTCACCAATCAAACCAACAACAGCAGCAAAAACTACACCCACAGTAATATTACACGATCTCGACAACAGCTAATATATCAACAACAACAACAATAACTAAAACCACAGTCATCAACCTACTTCAACAAATTGGGTCAGACATAAATAAACAGAAGTAAGCATTTCATTATTTTATTTTATTTTATTGCATTTTATTTTATTAATATATTTCCTGAAGTTATTCTTGGAATTGGTAAAACTAAATTAGGTCATTAATAAATAAATATAAGTAATCATTTTATTGTTATTAATTAGTTTATTTCCCTAAATCATTCTTGGAATTAGTAAAATTAAGTAAATTGCAATTAAATGATATAAATAGTTGTAGTAAATAAAATTGTATTTATTACACGGTGCTACAGTGTAAAAAAACTTGGAAAACCACCTAGCGTGGGTTATTGGTCTTGTTGAGTACATAAAAAATTGTGTCAAAAAATTTCAGAAACACCCTCAAATTCAGAAGTTATTTAAAAAAAACCGTTTTCAGTGATATTCGTCAACTTATCGACATGTAACTCGGTCAGTTTTTGTCCGATTTTAATTTTTTTAACAAGTTTGGAAAGAAAACTGATTTCGCTTTAAAATTACGTGCATTTATTGATACATTTGTATGTTTTAACCATTGTTTTTGTTAAGAAAATCTACAAAAAAAACGAAAATTATAAACTTTCAAAAGATTTTGTTATTCGTGCTTAATTCCCAGTTTTTATTATTGATAAAAATACTTGAAATTTATTGTTGATGGGATAAGCTATTCCTATGCGCATTTCACTGGTTGCTTAGGCCAGATCATCAGGAAACTTCATCCATAAAGATTTTAGAAAAACTAAAGATATTAAACCAAATAAAACTGTTAAGCGTATAAGACTTATAGCAACAGTTCTACTTGTAATAATATCAAAGCTTAAACAAAACACATCAACAATAAACAGTGGGTTTATCTCATCTTACATTCCCCACTACAATTAGTTGAAATTCTCTCAACATTAATTGTAGTTGTAAGTAGGTTAAGAAAAACAAAATAAAATAAAAACAACAACTTAACAAAAGATGTTGTCAATTAAGTGTTTTTTTAGGCCGTGCACTTGCCTGTTTATTATCAAAAAGTAATTTCAATTTTTGGGAATACAAAATTTTAATTTCAAAAGATTTTGTTATTCGTGCTTAATTCCCAGTTTTTATTATTGATAAAAACACTTGAAATTTATTGTTGATGGGATAAGCTATTCCAATGCGCATTTCACTGGTTGCTTAGGCCAGATCATCAGGAAACTTCATCCATAAAGATTTTAGAAAAACTAAAGATATTAAACCAAATAAAACTGTTAAGCGTATAAGACTTATAGCAACAGTTCTACTTGTAATAATATCAAAGCTTAAACAAAACACATCAACAATAAACAGTGGGTTTATCTCATCTTACATTCCCCACTACAATTAGTTGAAATTCTCTCAACATTAATTGTAGTTGTAAGTAGGTTAAGAAAAACAAAATAAAATAAAAACAACAACTTTACAAAAGATGTTGTCAATTAAGTGTTTTTTTAGGCCGTGCACTTGCCTGTTTATTATCAAAAAGTAATTTCAATTTTTGGGAATACAAAATTTTAATTTCAAAAGATTTTGTTATTCGTGCTTAATTCCCAGTTTTTATTATTGATAAAAACACTTGAAATTTATTGTTGATGGGATAAGCTATTCCTATGCGCATTTCACTGGTTGCTTAGGCCAGATCATCAGGAAACTTCATCCATAAAGATTTTAGAAAAACTAAAGATATTAAACCAAATAAAACTGTTAAGCGTATAAGACTTATAGCAACAGTTCTACTTGTAATAATATCAAAGCTTAAACAAAACACATCAACAATAAACAGTGGGTTTATCTCATCTTACATTCCCCACTACAATTAGTAGAAATTCTCTCAACATTAATTGTAGTTGTAAGTAGGTTAAGAAAAACAAAATAAAATAAAAACAACAACTTTACAAAAGATGTTGTCAATTAAGTGTTTTTTTAGGCCGTGCACTTGCCTGTTTATTATCAAAAAGTAATTTCAATTTTTGGGAATAGAAAATTATAAACTTTTTTGATTTTAGTAGCTTTTCATTGCTTATTTTAATATGAACGCTTATAAAAATTAAAACCAACATATGAAGAAAATTTAGTTCTTAACAAAAAATGGTTTTAATTTTTCAAATCGGATGAAAACTGTATAAGTTATTCAACTTTTCATTAACACCTGTTTTTAGTATTTTCTCCCCCCGCGCAAAACATATGAATAAAAAACAAAAAACAATTAACTATACAAGCAAATTTATCAACTTAAAAGTGCAAAGTGTTTTGTTTGTTGTAATTTTACAGTAACGTTTTTGGTATTTACTTAATAAGAGAAGTTATTATATTGGATAATGCCGAATTAAATATACCCTACGTTATTGTTAATCTGTCTTTATTTAAAAAAATCGAACTGGAAGATAATACAGATGAATAGGGTTTATTATGTCCTATTTTTTTGAATCATTTAAAAAGTTTAAAATGTTTTTATATGCAATTTTTAGTTATATATATTTGGATAAATACATAAACTAATCGAATTTAAAACCAACACAATGGCAAAGTTTATATACTACCTTTTGGTGGAGGATATTGTTTTTAGATGAGAAAAAAAAAGTGTAAAATTTGTGACAAGTGAAGTGATATTAATATTAATTTTATTAAAATAAGTAAGTTTGTAATTTTTGTAATCCTTTAAGAAATTTTAAATTGTGATTAATTTTTTCTGCAGTGTGTGATAAGCGTAATAATTTTTGTTATGTTTGCGGTTTATTCGCTGACAAAAAACATCGCTTGGATCTAAAGAAAAATCAAGCCTTGGTAAATGCCTTCAATACAGTTTTTAACTGCTCATACAGTTCTAGCAAATGGTATGAACCCGAAAGTATTTGTACAAGCTGTTCCAGTGTGCTTAAGAAAACTAAGTCCGAAAAGTTTATAAGCCAGCCATTACCATTATCTATCCCAATGATTTGGCATCATCCAATATTCCATAAACCAAATGACTGTTATTTTTGCCAAACAAACATCACTGGTTATCAATATAAAAATCGTGATAGCATTAAGTATGCTAATGTGTTAACTGTAACTAAGCCAGTATTAAGTGCAATTAAATGTAATGAAACTTCACATAAACAAAATGATGATGAAGATGAAAACGAGGAATGTGATATGGAATATTTACCAAAATCGGCTGAGCCATATTTTGTGACAAATGCAGATTTTTGCGATCTTGTGCGAGATTTAAAACTTTCGTGGAGACAAACAGAGGTTTTAGGGTCGCGACTAAAACAATGGAATATTACACAGAGTGACTTTAAAGTTACGTTTCCAAGAGATAATCCCCAATCGTGTTTTGAGGAAATTTTTAAAACCAGTGATGGTAGTGATGACCTTGTGTATTGTTCAAATATAGAAGAGTTGTTTTTTTACCTTAATCACCAACATGAAGCGAATGATTGGAGGTTGTTTATGGACGGATCGTGTTAAAGTAGGTATTAATAATTCCTTTTTAATTAACAATCAACTAACATATTTTGAAGGCCTTAAGGCAGTGTTATTGCACAATAAAAATGAATTACCATCAGTGCCAATAGCTTACGCTACAAAAATGAAAGAGTCATATGCCACAATGGAAAAAATACTGTATTTAATAAATTATAGAAAATATCAGTGGCAAATTATTGCAGATTTAAAAGTTCTGACAATATTGTTTGGAATGCAAGGAGGTTATACTAAGTTTCCTTGCTATCTCTGCGAGTGGGACAGCCGTAGCGATGACCAATACAGGCGTAAAAACTGGCCTGCAAGGACATCTTTTAAAATAGGCCAGAAAAACGTTAAGAATATTCCTATTGTGGAATCAGATAAAATCAATCTACCGCCACTGCACCTTAAGTTGGGCTATATGAAACAGTTTGTAAAGCGGCTGGATGTAGAAGGCGATGCTTTTTTGTATTTAAAAGCTGTTTTCCCACAAATAAGTGAAGGCAAAATAAAAGAAGGTACTTAACACTTTTTTCTTAAATACAGTTATATTAACTTGATGTTATTTTTGATTTTTAGGTATTTTTATTGGACCGCAAATTCGAAAAATTATGCTTGATAAAAATTTTTCTAAGAAGCTTACTGATATAGAAAACAGAGCATGGAATAGTTTTATTTCCTTATGTCAAAACTTTTTGGGAAACAAAAAAAGTCCTAGCTACGTTGAAGTGGTAAACGAATTTCTTGAGTCTTACTCTGAAATGGGATGTCGAATGTCCATAAAAATTCATTTTCTGCATGCACACTTAGATTTTTTTCCCGAAAACCTTGGTCAATTCAGTGACGAGCAGGGAGAACGATTTCACCAAGAAATTTTACAAATGGAAAAGCGTTTTGATGGAAAGAGCCACATAAGAATGATGGCAAATTATTGCTGGTCTCTCAAACGAGAAACAGATGGCTTGTTGAACAAACGTAAGAGGGCTAGTAATCATTTTTAACTCCACATGTTAACTTAGGTTAAGCTATCGCAAAATTTTTACTTTAGAAAAAGTTTAGTAACTTTTGCAAATATAAACCGATTTTAACAAATCATATCTCGTTTTTTTCTACATAAATTTATCTTTAAAATACAGTGCAAACAAAAATAGGTTTTCATAGAAAAAAATTAAAATAACTCTTGTTGAACTTGAAAAATTAGGAAAAAAATTAAAAAAAATTTGAAACTTTTGAAAAATACTCACTTAATTTCTTAGAATATATTTTTTATGAATAAACTTCATAAAAGATTAATTGTTTGCCTTTCCAAAACTGTTTAAAATTTTGAAATAAAACAAAAAATGTGTGAGTTAGATGAACTTAAGTGCTACGACCTACCCTAAATCAGTTTTTTTTAAAATTACTCAAAATTTTGAGGGTGTTTCAAAATTTTTGAACACGGTTTTTGTATGTCCTAACCTAGGCCTACAACCTCCACTAGGTCGGTTTTCAAGTTCTGACAAAAAGTGTTTTTTTGTAGCAGTGTGTTATTAATCAACCAACAAAAGTATTCGTTTCATTCCCATACCATATCTCGTGCTATTTCTCTACGCAAATACTATAACCTTTACCACGCACTTTGAAGATTCAACTAAATAATTTTACATGTTTTTTTGTTTGTGATTTTTTTTCTTGTGTCGTTATTGCCCCGTTATTTTTAAGAAAAAGTAAAAGCTAATTTTAGGTATTGTCTATCATCTCAAGTCTAATTGAAGACAAAATGACCGACAATTGCATGCATTTTGTCGTCAATGTGGTTCGATATACGACAAAATTCATGCAATGGTCGCTTATGTTGTCTTTAATCAAGTCTTATTGAAGACAAGATGACCGACAATTGCATGCATTTTGTCGTCAATGTGGTTCGAAATACGACAAAATGCATGCCTATGTTGTCCTCAATCAAGTCTAATTGAAGACAAAATGACCGACAATTGCATGCATTTTGTCGTCAATGTGGTTCGATATACGACAAAATTCATGCAATGGTCGCTTATGTTGTCTTTAATCAAGTCTTATTGAAGACAAGATGACCGACAATTGCATGCATTTTGTCGTCAATGTGGTTCGAAACTCGACAAAATTCATGCAATGGTCGCTTATGTTGTCTTTAATCAAGTCTTATTGAAGACAAGATGACCGACAATTGCATGCATTTTGTCGTCAATGTGGTTCAAAACACGACAAAATTCATGCAATGGTCGCTTATGTTGTCCTCATTAAAGTATTAAACATGACAAAATACACGTTTTGTTACTTAAGTTGTCATCATCAATGTTATATTGGCGAAAAATTCTAAATTGTCCTGAGGACATCGTAGACGACATTTGCGTCTAGGACCATTTTGCCAACTGGGTTTTAATATAATATGTATGTATATTAGGGGTGGAATAGTATTATACTTGAAGATCATTTATTTCCCTAGTGGCAGGGTGCCACGATGTTCGACCCTTTGTGATGCAGGATTTAAATGTAAATGGCACTTCCAAGGTAGCAGAAAGAGTCGACAACTTCGATCGTTTTCCCGTTGAGTGAATTCGGTCGCATATATAGAATACATATATCATCGGCCTAATCTAGGTCACCAAGTGAACCTTGGAGGCCCCATATTATACCGGTGTTGCTGTTTGTCACCCGGTTCATTATTGTGTCAAACGTTTGATTGAGCCGAAAGGGCGAGAGAACACAGCCTTGACGGAAACCAGTCCTGATATTTATGTTGGCACTTAATAAGTTCTCGTGAGTGATCCGACAACTAGAACCATTGAACAGCTCTTTGACCAAATTGATCACTTTTGTCGGCACTCCTTTACATTCTAGTGAAACCCAGATCGCTTTATGGATTAATGTTTCGCAGGCCTTAGTGCCGTTATAGCGGACACAAATTCTGGTATGGCTGGGCAAGCTGTACTGATGTCTTGCCGTTGTTAGTGGTGCATGCAGCAACATATAGTGATTATTGTTAATTATTAAAAGATTTTGTTATTCGTGCTTAATTCCCAGTTTTTATTATTGATAAAAACACTTGAAATTTATTGTTGATGGGATAAGCTATTCCTATGCGCATTTCACTGGTTGCTTAGGCCAGATCATCAGGAAACTTCATCCATAAAGATTTTAGAAAAACTAAAGATATTAAACCAAATAAAACTGTTAAGCGTATAAGACTTATAGCAACAGTTCTACTTGTAATAATATCAAAGTTTAAACAAAACACATCAACAATAAACAGTGGGTTTATCTCATCTTACATTCCACACTACAATTAGTTGAAATTCTCTCAACATTAATTGTATTCCCGAAAATTGAAATTACTTTTTGATAATTAATTATTAATATTATAAATGTAAGAAGCCCGCTTAATTGTTTTGGATGAAATTTGTTAGACGGAAAGCATATGGCCCAGATTAAAATATAGTTACTTTTTAAGAGGTAAAAAGGGGACAAATTTATGCTATGGTACTCTTTCTCTTTTGCTAAATTTGATATACAGATTGCATATGGTCCAGACTAAAATATATGGCACTTTTTAAAGGAAAAAATTGGTACTTTTAAAGGGTTAAAAAATGGATAAAATTAAAACGGTTTTATTTTCGTTAAATTCGTTGTACATACAGATTACTGCATACAGTGTACTTTCTGATGGTCTAAAATGAGGAAAAACTGGTACCCTTGGTACTTTTTTACCCTTGGTACTTTTTCTCTTTTTGAAAAATTTGGTATATATGTAGCATATGGTCCAGACTAAGAAAGCTGGTATTTGTGATACATTTTATCATGTTGATAAATCGGGTATACAGATTGCATATGGTCCAGAGGCAAAAATATGCATATTAAGACACCCTTTGCTTTTCATATGGACAGCTGAATGTTAGTTGATCAAGTGTATCGAGTTCCCAAAACTTATAAGAATGTATTGGCGAAAAATATTAATTCTCTATTATGTTGTTCATCGAAATAGTTGAACATAAAAAAAGTATAGATGTAGAAAACTACACAAAATTTCTGGAAATTTTTTATGGAACAAACAGTTTTCTTTAATTCTTGCTCTAATTTTCCCGTGAACTAATTTATGGGTTAAAGCAAGTTATGGATAAAAAATATGTATGCTGATTCAAGAACCCCTGCATATTTGTAATAAATGTCATTAGACAAGTGACACGTTAACAAATATAAGCAGAATTTCAATAAAAAATATATGTTGTTATGATATTTTTTTTTGGAATTCTGTGTCAAACTTTTCGAAATTAGGGTAAATTATATTTGTTTGTTTACAAATATTAGACTTACTCAGCAGCGTAAACAAAAGAGCGAATTGAAGGCATCTACTAAAGAGGTGTCTTTGAATGTTCTTATTTGCTTAAGCTGCTTAGTTTCATAACTCAACGTCTGTTTCTAAAGAGAACATCTCACTATTTTAATTTTCAAGGCAAACTTCTTTCCACGAGCTGTGTAAATACATTTGTTCAAAATTTTCTTGTCTAGCTTATTATTTTTGCCTTCAAATTAACCAGTTGATTATTATTTATTCGAATTACTTTGATAAGTTTTTTATTGTTCGGGAAGCTGTAAATTTTAAATTGTTGTAAACAAAAATATTTTAAACTTTAAAAATTAGACTCTAATACAAAACCAAAAATAAAAGATAAATGTTACAAAAATGTGGGTAGAGTTAAAGAAGCAGATTTCAATTTATCAAACCAACATAAACGTTCTATAATATAGTGAAAGTTTGTATTAACCCAGGTGGCATAGCCATGTAGTCTTGCGTCGCAACAAGTGGTACTGACTGAGGACAATGTCTTGGCTAAACGGCGGGTACGGGACAATCTTTCCTTATGTTGTGCTTAGAGCTCATTTCTGATCCTAATACAGTTGACTTATCAAATTTCATAATAAATTAGAAAAGGTGTATGTTAATATTGGGTGTCAAAACTTTGGGTATCATCGGTCAACGGAAATCGCTACAAGAAGATGATCCGAAGGTTTTTTCGCAAAAAATTGATGACTCAGACGTAGAGAATATGTGGTTTCAACAACAAAATGGTGCCACTTATCACACAGCAAGAGAAACAATGGATCTTTTGAAAGAAAAGTTCGGATATCGCATTATTTATCGTAGAGAAGGAGTGAAATGACCACTAAGATCGTGCGATTTGACACCTTTAGATTGGTTGAGAATTTTTATAAAAGATTGGGAGCCTGATGTCACTTGACCGACATAGTTTTTCATTTTAAACCGGAAGCTATTGGAAATAAACTGAAATAAAAATATTTTTAATACATATCGCAAAAAAAATACTCTTTGTTTTATTAAAATTAAAATGATACCTCAGTTTTTGGACCCCCTTAATAATCATCACTTTTATTAATTTATTGGTATTCTTATACAACAGGACTTAAAGTCTTATAATTATGGTACAGAAGAACCAATTCGTAGCAATTTCTTATGTGTCACACAATAAAAGATTTTAACAACACAGAAAAAATTATTAGTAGTTTTTTATCAATTAAAAAAATTATTTCAAAAGTATTGAAACTTAATTAATGTAATAATTGAATCAATTTTTTTTTTTTTTCTTTTTTTTGTTGAACGAAAATTAAAAATATAATTTTGATTTAATTAACATTTAAGTTGTTTTGAAATAAATTTTGAATTAAAATAATAGTCAAATAACAAAAAAATTATTCCGTTTAAAATAAAATAATTTGAACTTGTGAAATTGTTTTTGGAAATTGTCAAAATGAATCCACACATTGTTTGAAACGGCAAAGTTTTTGATCATTTTTTTAATTACAATTAAAAACTTCATTTTAGAAAAAAAAAATTCAAAATATTAAATTTTTACAATTTTTAGTAATCAATATAATCATTTTGGTAATAGGTGCAAAATCAACAAATGGGGTGCTTGATTCTATGAATTTGGTTAAAAATTGCTGATCAGAGACCATTTTTAATTTTTTCTGTGAATAAACATAAAAATACAAAAAATTAATATATTAAAGCAATTTTTCAAGGGCACTGATCAAACAATTTTAAACATAAAGACATTCAAAAGCGTTCTTAAATACAAAAGATTACACATTTTCAAGTACGGGAATAATAATTTAAAATATACTTCCTAAAGCGTTGCATTATTAGTAAATTGAACAGTTTTTTTTTTTTTTTTTTTTTATTTGGACGTAATAATTTTACAAATTTCAATTTGGCCTCAGCGCCAAGAAGGCATTATTGTGTCAAGTTGGCAAAATCGTTTCGTTTTAAAGTTAAATGTACAAATAAAATACAAGGTAAAAAGTAACTTATACAATATATGTATTACAAATATATTTTCATATAACAAAAATTATATTTCAACAAAAAAATAAAAAAAGAAGAGAAAAAAATTTTTTTTTATATAAAAAAAATTTATATTAAAAGCGTTTCTATTGTATTACATTATTATTGCATATCATACACAGAAAAAATTAAAAATTAATTTTAATCACCAAATTCGTAGAATCAAGTAAACAATTTGTTGATTTTGCACCTATTACCAAAATAATTATAAAAATATAGAAATTGAAAATTCTGATTTTTTTTTCAACAAATGATATTTTTAATTTTGATTAAAAATATGATTTAAAAAACTGTACGATTTCAAACAATTTGCTGGTTGATTCAATTAAAAAAATAATTGACAAAAAATCGTTATTCTATTCAATTATTTCAGATAATTCAAAATAAATAAATAATATAGTAATTGAAAAAAGCAATTAATTAATTAAATTTTTGGTTGGATTTAATCAAAATTGTAATTGAATGAATTAAAGTGAATAATCAAAATTTAAATATGCAAATTCCTAGTAAAACAAAACCCCAATTTTTTCTTAGTTTTTGTTATTTCACAGAAATTGTCAATTTATTTTAAAAATTTATAAAAAGATAAACAAAACATATGTATAACAAGATTATTTGAGAAAGTAAAGATATATTAAAATTAGTTTTACTGATTAAATAATAATAAAACAAACAAAATTTAAGTCAATATTAACTATAATAATTACATATGTAAGTTTAATTTGTTAAATTAAATATTAAAAAAATTAAAAATAGTTCTACCAATTAATTAATAAGAACAAAATATTAAAGTTTATATTTGCATCACTTAGCGTTTACAAAATAAAAAACTTAAGAAGGAAATTTTTCGTTGACAAAACAAAAGACTTGAAAAGGAAAACAATTAATGATACTCGCTTTATTAGAAATTATTGGAAAAGTTTCTTCAAATTTTTTTTATATATAATTTTTTGTTCTATTTTTAAGTCTTTTAATTGCTAACCAAGTTTTGGTAAATCAGAGACACGAACTTTTTTCATTTCATTGTTAATTGCCAATAGATGAGTTACATTCTCACTTTTAAAAGAACTTGAAAACACCATGGTGCGATAAGAACAGAAAGATATATAAATACCGGTCTTAAGATATAAATAAATCTATTTTAAGCCACGCATACTTCTCTAATTCCGGATGATTGTTTCTAATTTGGGAACTTTGGCTCATGCCGCTCTCCACATATGCAGAATAAAAAGAAATACAAAATAACAACAACAAGGGATTTATGGGTAAAATTACAGGCAGTGGTGGTTTTTTGCTAATATCTCAGTCATTTATCGACCGACCAGCTGAATAAAAATTACAAACTTTAACAGAGTGACGTAAATATAGAACAACCTAGTCCTTATCAGTTCTGGGCTCTTTGAAAAACCTATTTTAACATACACACGGACAGACGGACATCGTTAAATCAACTTCGCTAATCATAAAAACCCATAATATATACATACATATATATACTTTATAGGGTCTAAGATCAATATTGTAGACATTACAAACGGAATGACAAGCTTATATACACCCTATGTTTTTTGGTGAAGGGTATAACAAGTACGAAATTATAGCCGGTCCAGCCCGACCATTTGATACCCTACACCACAGTGTATACCGACAACTTTTCGACCAGGCAAAAAAAAAATATGTTATTATTTTAAGATTCATATAAGAGTTTTTTGTGCCTAGATATCAATATCTTTATAAGATTTGTTCGTCTTAAAACGACTTTGGAGAGGGTTAAATAAGCACAAATAACAAAATCTTTTGAAATTAAAATTTTGTATTCCCAAAAATTGAAATTACTTTTTGATAATAAACAGGCAAGTGCACGGCCTAAAAAAACACTTAATTGACAACATCTTTTGTAAGTTGTTGTTGTTTTTATTTTGTTTTTCTGAACCTACTTACAACCACAATTAATGTTGAGAGAATTTCAACTAATTGTAGTGGGGAATGTAAGATGAGATAAACCCACTGTTTATTGTTGATGTGTTTTGTTTAAACTTTGATATTGTTTCAAGTAGAACTGTTGCTATCGGGCATGTTCTGACAATCGCAAAACTATACAAGATCGCAAGCTAAACGCACAAGTTAAGGAACACCATAAAATAAATTTGGCGTTTTGCGATTTCAAATCGTGTGATTGTCAGAACATGGCCGTATAAGTCTTATATTTTAGCTAATACGGCCTAAAGTTCTATATGTAATTAAAAATGCATTTAATCTATATTTTCCCAACGTTTCGTGAATGTTATGTTCTTTTTATCAAGGGATTTGTAATAAGAGAAATTAGTTTTTTATTGCATTGAACAATAATTTGTTGTAGACAAACATGAAAATTAAATTAAACACAATTTTAAAAATTATATCACAGGTTAGCTATTTTTTGATATTGCAACACAGTAACTGGATGAAATGATAACTTTAAAAACATATTAAATTACTCACAACCATTTCATGATATTTAATTGTCATAACATGATAACTTTCTATACGTAATCATAATAAGCTTAAGATGCAATCATATTATCATTACTCTAATAATATTTTGTAATCTCCATTTGTAAAATAATTTGCAATCAGTTGTGTCGCCTTTCGAATTTTTTGTTAGTGAGCGGTTCAACAATTAAAAAAACAAGTAAGAGTGCTATATTCGGCTGTGCCGAATCTTATATACCCTTCACCATTGTGCGAGCAGAATACAGAGCAACTAAATAATTTTTACATATACATACATATTTACAATACCTAAAACTTCATTATAAATGAAATTTAAAAAGTGAAAACTGGTAAATATTTTTTTAAAATTGTTTTGGAACATAACAATATTAAAAAAATATTCTTTTTAAAAAACCAAGATTCGAACCAGGGAACTCACAGTTTCTAACTCAACACACCCCCTACCATGAAGGAACGCTGTTTAAATATCATTAAAATGAAATATAGACCGTTTACTGTTTACAACGCAACACAGTTTTTTGTTTGTTTTCTTTTTGTAAAGGCACTGTTGTCTTTTTTATCTCTTTTGGCGAGTTTTTAAGTAGCAAAAAAACACAAAAATTCCTAGTTTCTATTTGTTAAAATTATTTCGTTAAATAGATGAAATAATAAACGAAAATCATATTGGGCATTATGCTAGTATATGTAAACAAATGCGAAGGGGGGGAGAGATGAGACGACAACCGGATTTGAACTTCGCTTTTCATAAGGACCCAGAATATATATACTTTATAGGGAGCAGGACCTTCGGTGAAGGGTATAAAAAACAAACTTAATTACAAAAAAGAGTAATTTTTGGGATATCAGTATATTGGTCATAACTCTGCTATTTCTGAACCGATTTGAAAGATTTATATACCGACGTGTTAAAGAAGAAATTTGCCATTTATTTTGGTTGTAAGACTTGGACTCAGGAAGATCTATGGTTCCCGAAAATGGGTATTTTCCAAAAAAAATTTATATTTTGGTCATAACTTTTTCGTATCTGAATCGATTTTCCCGAGTTTTTCAGAAAATATTTTTTATTAATTAATTTTCCGATCTTTTGATATATAAGGCGTAACCATAGGTCATATTACAGTCAAAAAATTCGGGTTTGTATACAATTTTTAATACTTTTTGTATGGGAGGTACCACGCCCACTTCTCCAATCTCGTCCAAATTTTGTGGGATTGTGTGTATTTATAACCTAAATGTTTGTACCTAATTTGAAAACTTTGGCTCTTGCCGTTCTCCAGATATACAGAAAAAAGTAATAAAAATACAACAACCACAAGGGATATTTTTGGAAAAATTAGAGGCAGTCGTGGTTTTTTGGTCATATCTCAGCCATTGGTAGACCGATCTGGCTGAATTTCAATAGCAAGAAATCGTGGACTATATGTGACATAAATGTAAAACAACCTAGCCGCTATCATGTCTGGAGTCTCCGGAAAACACATATCAAACGTAAGACGGACAGACGGACGGATATCGTTAAATCAACTTCTCTCCTCCTAAGGACCCAGAATATATATACTTTATAGGGTCTAAGATCAATATTGTAGAAATTACAAACGGAATGACAAACTTATATATACCCTTTTCCACCTGTGGTGAAGGGTATAAAAATACCCATTAAAAACAAGTTTAAAAAAATAAAAAAATAAAGAAATTGTGATCACAATAAAAACAATGTAATGTGCCAAAAATAAGAAATCGATGCAAAAATTTTTTTTTTATTGTCGTGAAAGTGGTGCTGAATCATAATATGATTAATTCTTAACTTATCATGATTAACATGATAATAATATGTTTACTTCTTAACTTATTATGATTCACATAAAAATAATGTGATTACTTCTTAACTTATTATGATTAATAGGATAATAATATGATTAAGGGAAAAATATTATGATGTAATATTACGAATAAATTTGGTCATAATATGATTCAATATGATTCGTAATATTGTGACTACAATCATGTATCTTATCACAATATGTTGCTATTAAAATATGTTTAACACAACCATGTTTTTTCTTTGCGTGTGCAATAATTTTATTTTCATTTAAACAATCTTTAAAAAGGTGTCATATCATAAAACCCTTTCTTTTAATTTCAAAATTTTTTTTAAATTTTCCAAAAAATTCACACTTCTTAAGGAAGTTCTCATCCCTTTTAAGTAATTTAAAACACCTTTATCTTAATCTAGAATGATCAGCTTTTATTTATAATGTGTTGAAGTGGAGAACTAAGTGGGGAAGCCTTATTGGATATTGGAAACACAAATTAATCTCCCAGTGTTGAAATTATACAACAAAATTAAGCAAATTTATTTGTTGTATCCAAAAACGCAATTGAAGTTTGTAAACAAAGCAGACAAATGAAATAAAACAAATATTTTAGAATATGGAATAAAGGAATTTTATTGATTTATTTCACGTAAGTTTACCTTATTGTATCGCTGCAAAAAAGTGAGTGCCCAAAAATTGTATGGTTAAACCGGAAACAAAATCTTTTGCCTTTTAGCAGTTTAACATCAGTACTTAGGCATTATACGGGAAAGAGAAAGGACTATTTTAATAACTTTCAGCTTAGATATATATATTTCAAAAAGGGGGAAAAACTGCTCATCTCAGTTGTTAATGCAAAGGGCACAATAGTGCATTTTGGTATTAACATTGCCGCCCGCCTTGCAGGATATGCAAAGAAGGAAACAAAAATGTGTTCTAATTTTATGTCAAAGATTTTATTTCCGATTGGAACTAAGAACTAAACCTTAATAATAAGTACATAATAAAGTTAAAAAATGAACCTTCAAAAAAGGGTATATAATTCAATTCTGGTTTTAGGGGTTTTTTTTTAAATTCATGGAAAAAAGGTATATACACAGTAAATAGAAAAATAGGATTGGAAAATTTATTACGTTATGTTTTTTGCTAGTAAGCCTAAAAAGTGCATTTTTCTATAACATACAAGGACCATAGATAGTCCAACCGAAAATTGTACTCTGGGCTGTCGGAAAGCCAGTCCTAGAAAATACTCCCTGACACATTACCTTGGGATACAGATCCACGCCGACTACTATATCAATAGATGCGGACTCATAAAATTTAGAATCGGCGAGAAACAGATCGCGAAAATTCTTTTTGTAGGACTCTGGAAGCGAATGCGCCGGAGTTTGCAATGAAATCCGATTGTCAACACGGAATGTGCCTTCGATTTTGGACGAGCTTATGCCTTGGCACTGCCTAGTTTGGCTGGCATAAATCAGCAACGATTTTTACTGACCATTTTGGATGAACCCACTTTTCTCTGGAACGGCTCTGACTATTGTTTTAAAATTTGGTTTTTTTTAAGCTTTAAGTGGTATTTTTCCATATTCCATTGAGCTTATGCCTTGGCACTGCCTAGTTTGGCTGGCATAAATCAGCAACGATTTTTACTGACCATTTTGGATGAACCCACTTTTCTCTGGAACGGCTCTGACGATTGTTTTAAAATTTGGTTTTTTTTAATCTTTAAGTGGTATTTTTCCATATTCCATTGAGCTTATGCCTTGGCACTGCCTAGTTTGGCTGTCATAAATCAGCAACGATTTTTACTGACCATTTTGGATGAACCCACTTTTCTCTGGAACGGCTCTGACTATTGTTTTAAAATTTGGTTTTTTTTAATCTTTAAGTGGTATTTTTCCATATTCCATTGAGCTTATGCCTTGGCACTGCCTAGTTTGGATGGCATAAATCAGCAACGATTTTTACTGACCATTTTGGATGAACCCACTTTTCTCTGGAACGGCTCTGACGATTGTTTTAAAATTTGGTTTTTTTAATCTTTAAGTGGTATTTTTCCATATTCCATTGAGTTTATGCCTTGGCACTGCCTAGTTTGGCTGGCATAAATCAGCAACGATTTTTACTGACCATTTTGGATGAACCCACTTTTCTCTGGAACGGCTCAGACTATTGTTTTAAAATTTGGTTTTTTTAATCTTTAAGTGGTATTTTTCCATATTCCATTGAGCTTATGCCTTGGCACTGCCTAGTTTGGCTGGCATAAATCAGCAACGATTTTTACTGACCATTTTGGATGAACCCACTTTTCTCTGGAACGGCTCTGACGATCTTTTTAAAAATAGATTTTTTTTAATCTTTAAGTGGTATTTTTCCATATTCCATTGAGCTTATGCCTTGGCACTGCCTAGTTTGGCTGGCATAAATCAGCAACGAATTTTACTGACCATTTTGGATGAACCCACTTTTCTCTGGAACGGCTCTGACGATTGTTTTAAAATTTGGATTTTTTAATCCTTAAGTGGTATTTTTCCATATTCCATTGAGCTTATGCCTTGGCACTGCCTAGTTTGGCTGGCATAAATCAGCACTGCCTAGTTTGGCTGGCATAAATCAGCAACGATTTTTACTGACCATTTTGGATGAACCCACTTTTCTTTGGAATGGCTAGGAGTATTTTAATAAAATCGATGATAAATTTTCTTTTTAAAAAATTTTTAAAATCGTTGCTAACTTTCATTGCCACTAGAATCCCAAAATTGTTTACTTTTAAGCCCTCAAATTCCCCTTGATTTTATATCCGGCGTTGCTATTAATCGTTGCTATCTTGGCGAACGTATAAATTTGCACAAAGAAAAATTACGGGCAGCGTTGTCAACTTTAAAATTTCAAAACGCAAAAAAGAAAAAATATAAAAACTAAACAATTCATTTGTTATAAGTACAGCATTTTTCATTGAAATTGAGAAAATTCCTAATGAAAATTAGAATTTAAATTTAAATAGAGAATATTCCAAATAAAATTCAGAATTTCAAAAATTCCAACTGAAATTGAGAATATCAAATTGATGGTAAAAAAACTCAAATGATATAAAGAAGTTTTAATTTTAAATTGAGAAAATTCCAAATGAAATTGAGAAATTTTAATTTTAAATTTGGAATTTTCTCAATTTCATCTGGAATTTTCTCATTATCAATGAAAAATGGTGTTGATAATACATTTTTCAATATCATAAAATCTACACAAAACTTTTTAAAAAGAGATTAACGATTAATAGCACGTATTTAAAATTAATAATAAAGCCAATTTCATATAATGAAATGTTTTATTTTCTTTACATAATTCAAATAATCTATTTGGTACGTCCTAAACATCATTACTTGTTGTTCTTATTGTGGTCTGTAAAATTGTTTAAAAAACTTTTCCGCTGCTGAATGAAATGGTATTGAAACAGGGGTATTTTATTGTATAGTAGAATCCCGATAATTCGTAATCGCAAGGGACCGGCCATTTCTTACGAATTATAGGCGTTTTCAATTTAGCGGGGTTTTGATTTAACGGGGTTAAAATAAAATAAATACGTATTAACGGGGTTTTTCAAATTATTTACTAAAACGATAAAAAACATAAAAGACAATTGTTAAAAATAAAATATATAAAAATTATTCTGTAACAAACTAATCTTAAGAAAATAAACACACACAAGCAAAAACCCACGCAAAAAAAATAGCGGTAAACAAAAAATCGTTCTTTCCATGTTTTTGTGGTTTTTATTACGAATTATAAGTGGTAGTTAGCAAACAATTACGATTTATAAGAGGTAAAGAAGATTTTATTTGAAAAAAAATTACGAATTATGTATAGAAGACCAAAATGTATAGAAATTTTACGAATTAACGAGATTTTTTCAAGGGACCGACAGTTTATTACGAATTAGCTGGAATTACGATTTATCGAGGTACGAATTATCGGGATTTGACTGTATAAAGATTTTTTTCTCATACTGAAACAAAAAGTTGTGTTGAATTTACTCTGGTGCCAGCAAAAATTAAAAACGCGCCGAAATTTAAAAAAAAGCGCACCACGCACCAACAAAGGAATTTTACGCACACAAAATTTAAAAACGCAATCAAAATGGTGCGAAGCGAACCGAGTTGACAACGCTGAGTACGGGCTACTTCGTGCAAGAAGAACAATATTTTTCTCTTAAAAGCTCTCCCACCTTACCAAGCTTTGAGTACGGGAACAGTTTTCGGTAAGATTGGGATCCCGCAGGCTCCTAATGTTGAGTACGGGATCACACCTACCCAGCAGTAAATATTGAAAGGACCGCAAGTTGCAGCCCTTTCTAAATGCCTTTATACTCCTTTCTAAAAGATTCGCTTCGCATGATATCCTACCATTAAAGGAGAAAGTAAGTTGTTCAGTTTTTTTTACTTTTTATCATTAGTGACCTTCCATACTCCCTTCTTTGGAAAGGTATCGAATTTGATATTGAAAGGAGTGTAGAAGGGTAAAAATAAATAAGTATCTAAAGTGGATGCGTATGGATGAGTGGCCTTGTGCTTCTGATATGAGTTGATATTGATATGATTTGTAAAAGAGTGAATGTCAGTTGATAAAAAAGCGAAAGAGAGTATCATATCTTCTTATATCGGTTTCGCAAGCAGATACTAGTAGATACTGATGGAATACAACAAATTGTTTAACAAATTCAGGTTTACGAAAACTGCTTGTCGGTTAATTGAAGCCTTTTTAACCCATAGGACACAATTTGTACAACTTGGTCTAGATAGATCTTCGACTTAATGCATCTACATATAGAGGCGTACCTCAAGGTACAATTTAGGGACCATTGTTGTTTTTAATTTATGTAAATGTTATCTTTTCATCTGTAGTTTCATAAAAAGGTTACCTATATGCGGATGACTTTCTGTTGGTGGGTATAGAGAAATCTGGGAATGAGTTAATTAGTAATGTTAATCGTGATTTGGAGAATATACAAAAGTGGTGTAATACGAATTTTATTACCTTAAATATTTCTAAGTCGAAAGCTGTTAACTTTAATAATATGAACGAAAACCTTTTTAATATTGTACATGGTGACATAACTCAACAATTCGTTTCATATTTAAAGACTCTTGAATTTTTTATTGATAAGGATTTATCTTTTAGCCAACAAATTAGCTTTATGATGCATCGTGTTATAATTACATTACGTAGACTTTATAGTGTTCCCTGTAACCTATCAATTGATGTTAAAAAGAGAATTGGCCATGTTTTGTTAATGCCACTTATCTCATTTGGCTTAGAAGTTTATAGTGGAATAACAGCAGCAAATTTTTTAAGGGTTGAAAGATGTTTCAACAGAGTGATTAGATATGTTTATGGACTGAGGGTTTGGGACCATGACTCGGCATATGTGTTTGATTTTTTGGGATGCAGTTTTAGGGACTTTGTCAATCATAGTTTGTTAATATTGTTTTACAAATTGTTTTTATACAATGGTTATGCAGAGATCATTTGTAGTTCGTGTGACTAGATTGTGGAATTCAATACAGTAGTTTTGACTTAACTCCCTTTTGGTTAAGTGCACTTTTGACTTAACTGCACAAAATTAATATATTTTGTCATTATTGTTTAAAATACCATACAAATTCCTTTTTTTAATGCACTTTCTATACATGCACATTTGAGATAAATCCCTACAGATAATACTGGACTACGTGGTCCATTGTGGCTTAAATGGAATACTTACAACATGGTCCAATCTTCTGTAATATGGACCATGTTATAAGAAATTAACATGCAGTGCTGCCAACAACTGCATGATGTATACTTTTCTAAAGTTTACAGTATTACACATTGGTAGCCCTGATGGTGTCCATTATTAATTGTTTATTTAAAAGTGAAAGTTTGTGAAATTTGTGACAAAAAACTAAACAAATTAAAAATACCAAGTTAATATATTAAATAATAGCAATAATAGACTACAGGGCACGCCATAAAAGGCGATTAATTAAAAATGAAAAATGCTTAAACAATTGCTTTAGTGTACTTCATACTGTAATGACATGGAGTACTTTTAAAACTAACCTACTTTAGTACTCCATGTAGTAGTTTAGGGACTACTTCGGTGGGTTATATGGTCCCCTCCTAGGTCATCTTAATGTTAAATGGACCACCTTTTACCCATATATTTGGAGTAGTTTTGGAGATCTTCTACTCCTTTATGGACTACTCTTTACATGCATGTATGGACTAGTCTCGTTATCTGCAGGGATGCCCAAAATTTTTGGCATTTTAAAATTATTTTCATAAAAAAATCAAAGTTAGCTGCACTTTGACTGCCCAAAACACATACACTCAAAAAAAAAATCAATCCATCCGTACTCAAATCAATCCGGAGCTGTATCAATAGTACGGTGAGTACGGATATTCTTGAATCAAGTACAAAAAGATTGATTCAAGTACGGATTATTCAATCCCACAATTCTCACTTTATCCATATTTGATACCGAATTCGTACTTGAAGTAATCCGAAAACGAGATGGATTTAAGTAAAAGTAGGATCAAATTAATCTCAAAATGCGATTGATTGAAGCATTATAAAGTTGATTTAATCCCCAATTCCTACTTGAAGTAATCCGAAAATGAGATTGATTTAAGTAAAACTCAGATTGAATCAATCTCAAAATGCGCTTGATTCAAGTATGATAAAGTTAATTTTATCCCCAATTCGTGCTTGAAAAAAAAAACATAAAAAAACAAGAAAGAAAAAGTGATTATGATTGATTTACTTACCCGTATTACACCTTACAGAATGATAAAACACCAACATAATGCCGATATGGTTTTTACTTTAAAAATCTTATGTAAATATTTAACTAAAAATATAAACTAAATGAGAAGCAAGATTTCAAATTTACTTTTTAACCCTTCATGGTACACAAGAGTCTGGCCAGACCTTTGTTTAATGTGTATAAACAATTAAAACATGCGTAAGCCGGAGGGTTAAACATGAAAATAATACATACATATATATGTATGTATATGTTTTCCTTCTTGTTTTGTTGTTTTTGTTGTTACTACAAACAAAAAGCAAATCGTTTTGTTATGCGCCCCATACACTGTTCAATTCAGTTGTCAACTGAGTCTTTCAACTGAGTTGACAACTTCATCAACTGAATTGAAAGATTTTAAATTTATTTTAAAATTTAATGAAATAAAAGACAATTTTTAAAATACTTAACTACAAAAATTAATTTTGACAGCTGATCAAGAGACTTGAGCACACACAGTACAATCGAATTGAAAGACTTAGTAGTCAACTTGAAAAAATCAAAATCTTTTGATTTTTCTTCAACCAACTCGACAACCGTCAAACTAATCAACTGACAAGGCCATACACGCTTTGATTTGGACAACAACCGACTCAGTTGACAATTGAATTGAATAGTGTATGGTCTGCTTTAGAACTTGCAATTGTTTTTGCAATTGAACAACAAATTTTAAAAAACACAAACGTACGCACGCATAAAAGAATGCAAAGCTGAGAGATTAGACTTATAAGTTCTCTGAGAACAATATGCTCACTTTATAATTTAACTCTCAGAGTGGCAATACCAACGAAAAGTTCAATCTTTTTTGTACTTGATTTGATAATTTTATACTTATTTTGAGAAATTCCGGGATTGATTTTCGAAAATGATCCCATTTGGATTGTTTTAAGTACGTTTGGGATTGTTTTAAGTACGTTTAACTGTTTTTCGTATTAAATTTTTTGAGCACGCCTCGTGCTAAAAGTGAGCATAAAAAGATCAATTTATCCCGAGTGTTTTTCTTTCTGTGTATTTTCTGTTATTATTCTTCAAAATCCTTGCTTACGTGCCCTTTGTATACCTGCACATTTTTCATATTTTTGGGCAGTTTTAAAATATTTTCATATAAAAAATCAAAGTTAGCTGCACACATAAAAATATGGTAACCACTTTTTCACATAAATATCCAATTTGAGCTGTTTATAAAAACGAAAATCGCAAACAAGTCAAGTTGGCATCATTATAATTTAATTATTTTATTTGCATGTACCTACATTTATGCATATGGTTTGTGGTTACAGCAACTTTACCACGATTATATGAAAGGAATATCAAATCTTAGGCCTGGAACAGAATAAAGTAGATTTAGTAGTATTTGAAGCTGACGAATGCTCGGTAGCGCAACAAAGTTCAAAATTTCGAATTTTGAGATTCAACTTCAACGATTGCTACAATTACGTATTTTGTTGATACTACTTTTAAACTGCCATTTTTAACTTTTGGCGGCTTGGAGCGCTGTTCTTAACGTTGTACTACAGCGACTATTATGTTCCCCACTTTATTGTAACCAATTTGGCTACCTCGTTCATTATAAATATGCAAAACAAATGACTACAGATTGTTTGAACCTCATTGTTATTATTTTGAACACTTTACTTTAGCAACACTTTTATGCAGGTAACCACAATTGCACAATCTGCACAAAAAATCGTGCAAAGGAGAGTGTGCAGCTAAGTCAAAATTACTGTATTACCATATGAAAATAGGAATTTTTCTTATACTTTTAAACAATTTAGAAGACTACTTTTATTTTTATTAAGTCAATAAAAGGTTTTTTTACAGAATGTTACAATATTTTGGTTACCACTTTCAGAACAGTTTGGACCTATATTCGTGATAGGGATAGTAGAATATATTTAAAAATGTATTATGTATTAAAATAAGTTAAATTAATATTTTATAATTGAATTGTCAAATAATGTAATTTAATCAATTTGGCCTCTATTGGCTTACGATTATATGTGAATAAATAAATCTGTGGCCGTATGGAAAAACTAGATAACTCCATTTTTTGAAAACACGAGAAAAACACACTTAAAGTTTTAAACATATTTCGCTTATTACACTGCTTTACAAATTTTTAATTTGGAAAAATACCAAGAACGCCACATGCCTAGATAAGTTAATTGGGACCTCCTGAACACGAAAAACGCTGTAATTTTTTTTTCTAAGTACCATTTTTTAGATAACGGTACTTTTGTGTTTTTCGGTGTATGGTACCACTCATTTTCTTATCTATCTGATAAGAAATGACTGAGTTATGGCTAATACTTCCTCCATTTCATATTAAGCTTGGGTTATTTACAAATATTGTGAAAAAGTTGCCAAAAGACAGTCTTGCCATGAATTACCTTAAACAAAAATTTCCGAGAAACACAGCGAGCAAAATTGAAGCTGGTATATTTGATGGACCTCAAATTCGGACTCTGTACGGTGACCAAGCATTTAATGAGTGTTTAGGTCCAGCTCATTTGGAGGCATGGGAAGCATTCCAGGACATCGTTCACAACTTTTTGGGAAACTACAGAAGTCCTGATTACGCAGAGAAAATCGATACATTACTGCAAAAATTCAATGCCATTGGTAAGCGTTGAGTGAAAACATGTATATCAAAAAGGCCGTTATCATTTTAAAATTTATTCTTTTTAACCTTTAGGTTCAAATATGACACCTAAATTACACTTCTTATTCAGTCATTTGGATATTTTCCCCACGAACTTGGGCTCCGAAAGTGATGAACAAGGTGAAAGATTTCACCAAGAAATGGAAGAAATCGAGAGACGTTACAAAGGCTGGTGGGACGAACAAATGATGGCGGACTATTGTTGGTTCCTCATTCGCGAAGATCCATCCGAAAAAAAACGCAACAGTTCAAGTCGCTCGTCATTTTAATTTAAATTTTTTGAATTTACGCCGAATATAGTGTGTGAGCAATGAAGATGAAAATATTGTCGTTCCACAAAATCCTTAATAAAAACTTAAAATGTTGGTAATTAAATAAACTATTAGGTAAAAAAATAAAACATTCCAGATCTTTACTATAACGTAGAAAAAAAAAACAAATTAAAAATGAAAATTTTTGAAACAAACGTAAAAAATAGGCAAATTTTGCAGCATATCGGCGGAAAAGGCATTCAATTACCTTTCCAACGATATGCCATTCATCTCGATCGGACTTTTCGGTTGGGGTCCACAAGGGTTTGAGTGGGACCATACACCGAAAAACACAAAAGTACCGTTATCTAGAAAACCGGAACTAAGAAAACAAAATTACAGCGTTTTTCGTGTTCAGGAGGTCCCAATTAACTTATCTAGGCATGTGGCGTTCTTGGTATTTTTTGGCTGTAAACCAGTTTAATTTAATATGAATTTATGTTTCTTTGCGTGCGCATTAAACAAAACATAATTTAAAATAGTGTTAAAGATTTCTGGTTCCATTAAACTAATTTTTTGGCACTAAAACCGAGTATCAAAGTCAGTTATCTTGTTTTTTTCGAAAAAATGGAGTTATCTAGTTTTTCCGAAAAAACTTTTTTTTCAAATTATTTTAAAATTTTACGGAATTAAGACAACTTATGAAATGATTTGTGGAAAAACATGAACTATTTGACTCAGCAAATTTAGTTACCCAGTTTTTTAAAATAATATTTTTTTCTATTTATGTATGCTTATATATCAAAAACTAGCAATAATTCCGCCACTTCGTGAGCATATGTCTCCCTTTTTCGCCGACATATGTATGTATATTTAATTTTATGTTTATAGGTGCAATATTAACGAAAATTTTAAAAAGTATCAATTAGAGAACAAAAAAGTACTAAAAAGATACCTCCTACAGATCCTCAATCAATGAGGACCTTGCATGTTTAATTTTATGTTTTTAGGTACAATACTAACGGAAATTCAAAAAATACCAGTTAAAAAACAAAAAAGTACCAAAAAATTCACTCACAGGTTCTTCTCCACTCAGGACGTTGCATGTTGAATTTTATCTTTATATGTGAAATATTAACTACATATAATTAAAGAAAGTTCCAGTTGTAAAACAAAACGCTAAAGAAAGGAATTTAGTTTCCCGTATTTCCCCCTTTTTGTAGTGGGAGCTCAAAAATTAACGTTCGAATTTTTAAAAAGTACCGAATTTATATGTGGACTTTTTAGATAAGATTCAAATGTGAATTTTTTTGATTTAAAAGATAGATGGGGTGCCAAAAAATTTCCAAAATACATTTTTCACCCGTTAACTCCCTAAAAGGGGTGAATTTCAAAAAAGTACCAGACACCTGTTCGCTTTTTTTTTAAAGAACAACGATAATTACTACATTTTTTTGTATCTCTTTTAGTTCTGTAGATATTTTTCGAATTTTAAAAAATCCCGTCTTAGTTGGGGAGAGACCAACCTGCTGTCCAAATTTCAAGTTTTTAGCTTCAGGCTTTTAGGCTGTGTATATTTAACGTTACAATTTGTATTTATTGATAAGCCGAGGTTTTGTCTGTTTTTATGGCTAAACTGAATTAAGGGGTTTACCATTTATGGGCGACCCCTCTTGAATTTATGAAATTCATAGGCCAGCTTATGGGTTATAAAATAGTTTTTTAGTGTTTTAGTTTAGCTGAACAAAAACACGGTCTTATCATTGCAACAGTAAAAAAATATAAATTGGTAAGTCGAAAACTTTTCCAAAGTTACTGTACATAGAGTACGGTAGATCTTTGTGGGTTAAAAACTATTACTCGGAATGATTTCGGGCGTTTGGCAGTCGTGTTCTTTATATCAAGAGCTTCAGAAATGAATTATCGCGAGTTGCAAATTTTAGGTTCAAAATTTTGACCCAAGGAGCTTGTGACCCGAATTTGTTCTATTTCGCTCTTTCTCTTAGTTATAGCAACAACGTCGTCTAATTCTTTCTAATATTTCTGTTTTTTTTAAGACACTATGGAGTTACCTTGTTTTTTAAAAAATGCATGGAGTTATCTAATTTTTACATAAAACTTGGTATTTTCCTGATTTTTGTTTTTCAAATAACTTTTAAATGAGAAACTATATTAAAATTTCGATCTGACAGAGTGATAGTAAATGAAACACGCTTTCTATTTTTGGCGTTAGCTCATTTTACGCAAAAAGTGGATTTAACTAGTTTTTCCATACGGCCACAGAAATAAAAATATATACAATAAGTTACTTATTGTACGATGCCGTTATTTTCAATTATTTTTCAACGAAAAAGAGCAGACCCTCAAAATACATAGTGCCCATTTAGACAGGGAAACATTTGAAGGGAAACATTTTGTTTGTTAGCGAATGGTTTTTGTGTTCGGTACTCGGCGACACGCTTTGTTCTCATTTTCTTTGTTAACATTTTCTTTGCTTTTTGAGAAAAAAACAACAATTTTAACAGAATGTTTCCTGCAACATGTTCGTCTGTGTGACCGCTAATGAAAAAATAAAAGAGAATTCCAGATGTTTTCCTTCCAAATGTTCGCTCGTCTAAACTCGGACTTACAAAGAAAAAAACTTTACAAGAACAAAAAAATGTGTTCTTGTTTTCTTCGTTTAACATAGCGTCTTTACCTGACAATTTTTTGTCATACCAAACGTCAAACTTCATATTAAAAAAACGCTGACAAAAATTTTCGAGTTTTTTTTATATAGACTTTGACGTTTGGTATGACAAAAAATTGTCAGTTGAAGACGCTATGTAAGTGCCATGCAGACAAAAATTATTGAATAAAAAAATCCTGAAAGAACTGAACACATGTAGTTGTTTTTGTAAAAAACATAACAAAGCTGGTCGTAAAAACGTGCTTATTGTTTTTTTTTTTTTTTTTTTTTGGAAGACAAACATTTTCTAAATGTACGGTAATGATATGTATTTTTGTTTTTGTAAAAAATTCTTTGATGCATTTAAAAGGGTGGGTTTTCTTCGTTCAAGTGCCATATAGACAAAAATTATTAAAAAAAAATTCTGAAAGAACTGAACACGTGCACTTTGTGTTTATAAAAAAATAAAAGAAGCTGTGATCAGGCCTGAGATATTTAGCGATTTGAAGGCATTTTGACGACTTTTTGCCTTTAAATTATCAAAGTGCCTATTTTTTGATAAACACTTACAACACGGTAATTGTTGGTTAGTTTTATATAATTTTCGGTAACTTTTTACACTACAACGAGATAACTGTTATTAACCCTTAAACCACTGAAAATCAAATCGTCTGAAGACGGCCTTAGTGGTTAAGAGAAAAAAAAAATTAAAAATGCAGTACTATTTAAAACTATTTTTATTTAAATAAATCCGAAAAAAAGACTTAAAACTAACATAAAATTAATTACGCATCAATATGGTATTTTGTAAAGCAGTTTTTTGCTTTTGAAAAACATAAATAAATCTTGCATTTTGTACAAAACGTATGTGTATCTGACTTTTTGGAATGTTTACATGACTTTTTTGAATCCCATTCAGGAAAATGGTTTATTTTATCATATCTCAAGCTCACAGCAGGATGAATTGCACTCTTTCCAACAGAGCTGCTTATATCTGGCTCTTCGCCAGAAGAAGGACGACCGATATTTCGATTTCCAGTAGAAATACACAGTGCCTTAGCAATTTGTAAGCGAAACTCGTACATAGTAAGTTCTTTTCCTTTTCGGTTGCTATCAGAGTTATCTTTGTTTTCGGCATTGAGCCGTTACACAAAATTATTTAAGTTACGTTACACAAAATAATTTTCGCCTTAGCCACTAACACCGTCTACAGACGGTGTTCACCAACAACTAAATATAAACGAGATTAATTGCTCATTAATCAAACTAATAAAAAAAAAATATCAATATAAATATATATGTATAATACTTACCAGAAAAATTCCTTATTTGATTTAGTTGCTAGAAATATATATTATTTTAAAATTTCTATTTTCACTAATATTGCACCGAATTTTTTTGGCAGTTCTCACCAAAATCTAATTGAAAATTAAAATTTTCTTTAACTAACACAATGACGATGTTCAAATTAACACTGCTGGCTAAGTAATTTTATGCTTTATAAGAAAGCCTTTGACTATTTCAGTGGAGGAATAACGGAATTTATAAAAACTAGAATTTTGTGATGACCGTCTGTAGACGGTGTTAGTGGTTAAAGGGTTAATTTAGCGCTTATACTTAAGGAAAAAATGGTTATATATATTCCATATAGTTATGCAGTGTTTGTATTGTGCTTAAAGCGCAAGGGGAATCGATCTTAAGATATCCACCCGTCCGGCTGGCTGTCTATTTAAACTTTGTGCGAAAAGTTCAAGTCGCATTTTTGAAGATAAATTGCTGAAATTCGGTACATAGGTTCTACTTGTCCAAAGAATCAAGCCTATGGCAAATGGTGAGAACACTGACCTGAATCTTAACTTTATAATATAATTTGCTTCCTGGGTCCATGGGTCTCAAATAAGGTACACTCTTTAAAAGTTGTCTAAATGTTGTGGTGTGGAGTAGAGTCGGGATTGACGGACTATACTTTCTTATATGTTTATTTATTTTTTTTTATTTATTTTTTTAATTGCCTGCTGTAAGCCCAGTGGGCCAAATAGCAGCAATTAATACATGTTGACAGTAAGTTTTTAAAATGTTACATTCATTTATCTAAATAGCTACTAAGAATATTCTCTCGGCATTGATGAATAATTATTGTTTAAATGATATATATATTTGTAACCAAAAAATTAAATTGTTTATCTAAAATGGAAATTTGTAACCAGGAAAATAAATAATTTTTTTCCAATAGATATTTGTAACCAAAAAATTACTTAGATCGTAACCTTTACAAAAAATAATAACATTAATTATTTTCAGTCCCTGAGTTTTTTTTTTAATTAAAAACAAAAAAGTCCATATAAAACTGTTATTTTTCAACATAAAACTAAAAGGTCAAATTTAACTCTTAAAAATAGAGTTAAATTAAAACTCAGTTGAGGAAATAAATAAATCTTGCATTTTGATCGAATAAAACTCTTAAAACGAGAATTTTATTCAGCCGTCAAAAAATAAAACTCATTCCAGGAGTTTGATTTTAAGCGACATTTCATTTAACTTATTTTTTGTACATTGACACCCAAAGCTTGTCGCTGGTCAGATCACTACAATTTGTAAAGCTGTGTTACCTAATCAGCTTGCACTGCAATTAAACTAATCGTCATTAAAAAAAAGAAGAAAAAAAACAAAATGAATGTTATCTTAGACGTAAAAATAAAAATCCTTAAAGAGTTTTATTTGTTGACGGCGAAGTGAGTTTTATTAAAGGCCGAATATTTTATGACTGCGAAATAAAACTATTTTTTTAAGAGTTCATCTGAACTTTTATTATTTTGTTGAAAAATGATTTTTTACTGTGAAGTTGAGATCGTTTTTATAGGTTCTTAAAGAAATCTTTAGGAAGAACCTTTGGGTATATGACAGTATAGGTCTCTAATATGGAGAGTTTTTAAGCTAAAATTTTATGGATAACTCTTATTTACGGTCCTCTTAAGTACAAAATATTCATATATTTTTTTAATTAACCAAAATTAATTTATAAAACGTTTATTTTTATTGCTTTTTTAAAGCATTAGGTAATGGTTGATTGTTTTGCTTTGTTATTTTTGTTATTAAAAATATGTTTTATTTTGTTTAAAATAGTTTTTTGAATTTGCCGATTTTTTAATTTAATTTCCGATTTGTCTTTGAAAATGTGCCGATTTCTTACCAAAACCATCTGGCACCCCTAGTTGAGATCGTATACAAATTTTTATAAACTCTCTTATTTTCATCAACTTGCTAACAATATTTTAATATACAACAGATAACTAGAGATATTGTAGAAATACTTATGGTGAAAACAGATATTTGTTAGCAAAAAAAAAATGTTATGACATACTCAATCCAAAACCATAAGCAAATGTTTTTGTTTTTAAGATATGGTGAGTGGGCAAAAGCAAAACCATACAATATCAGTTACACTCATTCTCTCATTTATATCAGTAGTAACAGATAAATATCAGGTGTATCTGTTTCAACAATACTTACAGATACACTCGTGCAGGTCTTTAATACATACATATTCGAATAAAATGTATTCTTTATAACTAATGTTTTTCCTTCAATTTTAACGATAGTAATGAGTAGGGATTTTTGTAGGAGAAATTTTTTCGAAGTGTAGGGAAAAATCGGAGTTTTTTTTAGCATGTGTAGGTATTTTTTCGCAAAATCCACTGGCAACACTGATGTGTTATCTCTTTATTGTTTAATAATCAGAAAACGAGTGAATTTAAAACTAAAATTTCAAATTTAACTCTTAAAAATAGAGTTAAATTAAAACTCAGTTGAGGAAATAAATAAATCTTGCATTTTGATCGAATAAAACTCTTAAAACGAGAATTTTATTCAGCCGTCAAAAAATAAAACTCATTCCAGGAGTTTGATTTTAAGCGACATTTCATTTAACTTATTTTTTGTACATTGACACCCAAAGCTTGTCGCTGGTCAGATCACTACAATTTGTAAAGCTGTGTTACCTAATCAGCTTGCACTGCAATTAAACTAATCGTCATTAAAAAAAAGAAGAAAAAAAACAAAATGAATGTTATCTTAGACGTAAAAATAAAAATCCTTAAAGAGTTTTATTTGTTGACGGCGAAGTGAGTTTTATTAAAGGCCGAATATTTTATGACTGCGAAATAAAACTATTTTTTTAAGAGTTCATCTGAACTTTTATTATTTTGTTGAAAAATGATTTTTTACTGTGAAGTTGAGATCGTTTTTATAGGTTCTTAAAGAAATCTTTAGGAAGAACCTTTGGGTATATGACAGTATAGGTCTCTAATATGGAGAGTTTTTAAGCTAAAATTTTATGGATAACTCTTATTTACGGTCCTCTTAAGTACAAAATATTCATATATTTTTTTAATTAACCAAAATTAATTTATAAAACGTTTATTTTTATTGCTTTTTTAAAGCATTAGGTAATGGTTGATTGTTTTGCTTTGTTATTTTTGTTATTAAAAATATGTTTTATTTTGTTTAAAATAGTTTTTTGAATTTGCCGATTTTTTAATTTAATTTCCGATTTGTCTTTGAAAATGTGCCGATTTCTTACCAAAACCATCTGGCACCCCTAGTTGAGATCGTATACAAATTTTTATAAACTCTCTTATTTTCATCAACTTGCTAACAATATTTTAATATACAACAGATAACTAGAGATATTGTAGAAATACTTATGGTGACAACAGATATTTGTTAGCAAAAAAAAAATGTTATGACATACTCAATCCAAAACCATAAGCAAATGTTTTTGTTTTTAAGATATGGTGAGTGGGCAAAAGCAAAACCATACAATATCAGTTACACTCATTCTCTCATTTATATCAGTAGTAACAGATAAATATCAGGTGTATCTGTTTCAACAATACTTACAGATACACTCGTGCAGGTCTTTAATACATACATATTCGAATAAAATGTATTCTTTATAACTAATGTTTTTCCTTCAATTTTAACGATAGTAATGAGTAGGGATTTTTGTAGGAGAAATTTTTTCGAAGTGTAGGGAAAAATCGGAGTTTTTTTTAGCATGTGTAGGTATTTTTTCGCAAAATCCACTGGCAACACTGATGTGTTATCTCTTTATTGTTTAATAATCAGAAAACGAGTGAATTTAAAACTAAAATTTCAAATTTAACTCTTAAAAATAGAGTTAAATTAAAACTCAGTTGAGGAAATAAATAAATCTTGCATTTTGATCGAATAAAACTCTTAAAACGAGAATTTTATTCAGCCGTCAAAAAATAAAACTCATTCCAGGAGTTTGATTTTAAGCGACATTTCATTTAACTTATTTTTTGTACATTGACACCCAAAGCTTGTCGCTGGTCAGATCACTACAATTTGTAAAGCTGTGTTACCTAATCAGCTTGCACTGCAATTAAACTAATCGTCATTAAAAAAAAGAAGAAAAAAAACAAAATGAATGTTATCTTAGACGTAAAAATAAAAATCCTTAAAGAGTTTTATTTGTTGACGGCGAAGTGAGTTTTATTAAAGGCCGAATATTTTATGACTGCGAAATAAAACTATTTTTTTAAGAGTTCATCTGAACTTTTATTATTTTGTTGAAAAATGATTTTTTACTGTGAAGTTGAGATCGTTTTTATAGGTTCTTAAAGAAATCTTTAGGAAGAACCTTTGGGTATATGACAGTATAGGTCTTTAATATGGAGAGTTTTTAAGCTAAAATTTTATGGATAACTCTTATTTACGGTCCTCTTAAGTACAAAATATTCATATAT
This sequence comes from Pollenia griseotomentosa, assembly GCA_963931875.1. NCBI lineage: Eukaryota > Metazoa > Arthropoda > Insecta > Diptera > Polleniidae > Pollenia > Pollenia griseotomentosa. Next base: position 132,593,943 of record OZ007562.1, read on the forward strand.
TTTTTTAATTAACCAAAATTAATTTATAAAACGTTTATTTTTATTGCTTTTTTAAAGCATTAGGTAATGGTTGATTGTTTTGCTTTGTTATTTTTGTTATTAAAAATATGTTTTATTTTGTTTAAAATAGTTTTTTGAATTTGCCGATTTTTTAATTTAATTTCCGATTTGTCTTTGAAAATGTGCCGATTTCTTACCAAAACCATCTGGCACCCCTAGTTGAGATCGTATACAAATTTTTATAAACTCTCTTATTTTCATCAACTTGCTAACAATATTTTAATATACAACAGATAACTAGAGATATTGTAGAAATACTTATGGTGACAACAGATATTTGTTAGCAAAAAAAAAATGTTATGACATACTCAATCCAAAACCATAAGCAAATGTTTTTGTTTTTAAGATATGGTGAGTGGGCAAAAGCAAAACCATACAATATCAGTTACACTCATTCTCTCATTTATATCAGTAGTAACAGATAAATATCAGGTGTATCTGTTTCAACAATACTTACAGATACACTCGTGCAGGTCTTTAATACATACATATTCGAATAAAATGTATTCTTTATAACTAATGTTTTTCCTTCAATTTTAACGAAAGTAATGAGTAGGGATTTTTGTAGGAGAAATTTTTTCGAAGTGTAGGGAAAAATCGGAGTTTTTTTTTAGCATGTGTAGGTATTTTTTCGCAAAATCCACTGGCAACACTGATGTGTTATCTCTTTATTGTTTAATAATCAGAAAACGAGTGAATTTAATTAACGTCATTGATCTTAACATAAAGCTTATGTTCAGAAGCATTAATAAGCTAAATTGATATTACCTATAGGTATGTGACCTTCTCCAAGAAAAGGGACCTAGTGTGTGAGAATGAAGTTTTGAGAAAAGCGCACTTAAAGTTTCATAACGCATTATCACTGTAAACACAACTTCAGTTGGGAGATGCGATTTGGTATCGTTAAATTTTGATCAAAAATCTAACTCATTTCATTTTGTTCTACACCCTTTTAAGTGCCAGAATCCACTCTTAAGTCCAATCCCGTTTTTTGACACACTAGGAGAAGGTCACATATGTGTGTACACACAGAAAATAAATTGGTTGGGAAACGGTTGCAGTAATAAAATATTGATCAAGTAACATGATTTATTATTGCAACTATTAAAAATTTATAGTTCTAACTGATTTTTAATTCTCTTGATTATTAAAACGATGTTCCAACTGAAATATGATTCCTTCAATTCTTTTATTAGTTACGATAAGTAATTTAATTTAGTTCTAAAAATTAGTACAAATGGTTGGAAGCACAACCGAATTTAATACAGGGCAATACTGAATATTAGTCATTGCAACCAATAATTTGCTTTCGTCAATAAATTTTGTAATATAAATGTTTATTCATTTATCGCAGCTAATTATTGATTGTTGGAATAGTTTCAATTCGAGAACAATAAATGAAAATATAATTATTCGGAGTTCACAACCAAAAAATAGTTAAAAGCCATAATTGCTTACTAAATTTTCTGTCAAAACATTTGATAGATTAAAATAATTTTTAATTTTATATTTTAAAATTTTCTTTGCGGTAAAAAATGGAAAATGTGCAAAAACTTAATAAATAGGGGTAAGTAATTTACGTAATCTTATAGGTATGGAAATATACACGGACATATGTATGTATGTATTATTTTTTTTTATACCCTGCAAATTATATTGAACTTCTTGATCCATTTTGATCCTGGGCTGGTCCAATGTAAAGCAAGTATGGAACATGTCATTATTAAAAAGAGTTTGTAGTGAAACGACATGTCTTCGTTTTTTAACGACATGTTTTCGTTTTGAAACGATTTCAAATATAATCCTCTAGAGTATACCATGGAGTAGTTTTAAGACTTCCCCTTTGTAATGCAAGCTGGGTTATATGGTCCTGCCCTAGGAGATCGTACTGTAAAATAAGCCATTTTCTTCCATTCATTGGGATTACCTTTCGACAAGTCCTGGCCCCTTATGGGCTACATTTGACCGGTTAAAAAAAATATATTGATAACGACAATCAAATCTCTTGTTATGAACACCAATTATGTGTTAATTCAGTTGCAGCTATCATATATTCGGGTATAAGCACAATTTTGTTTCTAATAATCATACTAACAAGTACCAATATCTGTTGTTATGACTGATAGTGTACTAAAATTCAAATGTTGCTATCAAAACTATTGTGCTAAGCAACGAAATTTTCAGTAATTGGAACCGAATTGTCTGATAGTACATGCAACCGACGAAATTCGATTGGCGCCAAATTCGGTTGTGATCACGAATCTGTTTTATCTGTGTATATAACAAAACCGGTTTTACTGCAGTTGATACTATTGCTGCAGTTTTGATATACACTGAGAAAACAGATTCGTGATCACAACCGAATTTGGCGCCAATCGAATTTCGTCGGTTGCATGTACTATCAGACAATTCGGTTCCAATTACTGAAAATTTCGTTGCTTAGCACAATAGTTTTGATAGCAACATTTGAATTTTAGTACACTATCAGTCATAACAACAGATATTGGTACTTGTTAGTATGATTATTAGAAACAAAATTGTGCTTATACCCGAATATAAAGGGTGTTTTTTTAAGCTAGAAAGAACTTTAAATTGTAAAAAGTAACACAAAAAAATTAAATTTTGATGAAATATTTTTTTTTAACGTTTCAGTATACTCTGACAAATCATCATGAACAACGCTACGAAATTATCCAAATTTACTTTGAAAAATTTAAAAATTTAATTCAAATTTAAATCGCAAAATTGTGTTCAGCGATGAGGCGCATTTTTGGCTTAACGGGTTTGTTAATAAGCAAAATTGCCGCATATGGAGCGAGACCAATCCACAAGAGACCCTACAGACTCCATTACATCCAGAAAAATGCACCGTTTGGTGCGGTTTTCACGCTGGTGGCATCATCGGACCTTATTTCTTCAAAAATGAGGCCGGAGCTCGCGTTACGGTCAATGGAGATCGTTACCGCACCATGATCAATGATCTTTTGTTTGAAAATATGGATGACATTGATCCGGAGGAGATGTGGTTTCAACAGGATGGCGCTACGTGCCATACGGCGAACGCAACCATCGACTTATTGAAATCAAAATTTGGCGATAAGTTGATTTCGAGAAATGGACCTGTCAATTGGCCTCCAAGGTCGTGCGATTTGACACCTCTCGATTATTTCCTGTGGGGCTACGTGAAGTCACTGGTTTTTGCTGATAAACCAGCAACAATTGACGCCTTGGAGGCCAGCATTGTTCGTGTTATTCGTGACATACGGCCAGCAGTGCTCGAAAAAGTGGCCCAAAATTGGACGTCCAGAATGCGCTTCGTCAAGAACAGCCGCGGTGCCCATATGCCCGAAATCATTTTCAAATGTTAATGTCACGTATTGATCTTTCGAATAAAAAAAAAATTTTGATTACAATTTAATTTTTTGTGTTATTTTTTACAATTTCAAGTTCTTTCGGGCTTAAAAAAACACCCTTTATGATAGCTGCAACTGAATTAACACATAATTGGTGTTCATAACAAGGGATTTGATTGTCGTTATCAATATATTTTTTTTAACGGGTCAAATGTAGCCAATAAGGGACAAGGAATTGTCCAAGAGTAACCCCAATGAATGTAAAAAATGGCTTATTTTACAGTACGATGTCCTAGGGCAGGACCATATAACCCAGCTTTGGACTACAAAGGAGTAGTCTTAAAACTACTCCATGGTATACTCTAGAGGATTATATTTGAAATCGTTTCAAAACGAAAACATGTCGTTAAAAAACGAAGACATGTCGTTTCACTACAAACTCTTTTTAATAATGACATGTTCCATACTTGCTTTACATTGGACCAGCCCAGGATCGAAATGGATCAAGTAGTCCGATATAATGTGCAGGGTATAAAAAAATAATACTTACATACATATGTACGTGTATATCTTCATACCTATAAGAATACGTAAATTACTTACCCCCATTTATTAGGTTTTTGCACATTTTCCATTTTTGACCGCAAAGATATTTTTTGAATATAAAATAAAAAATTATTTTAATCTATCAAATGTTTTGACAGAAAATTTAGTAAGCAATTGGGGCTATTTTTCGGTTGTGAACTCCGAATAATTATATTTTCATTTGTTGTACTCGAATTGAAACTATTCCAACAATCAATAATTAGCTGCAATAAATGAATTAACATTTATATTACAAAATTTATTGACGAAAGCAAATTATTGATTGCAATGACCAATATTCAGTATGGCCCTGTATTCAGTTCGGTTGTGATTCTAACCACTTGTACTAATTTTTAGATCTAAATTAAATTAATTATCATAACTAATAAAAGAATTGAAGGAATCATATTTCAGTTAGAACAACGTTTTAATAAACCAGAGAATTAAAAATCAGTTAATAGTTGCAATAATAAATTATGCTACTTGATCAATATTTTATTACTGCAACCGTTTCCCACCCATTTTTTTTTCTGTGTGTAGTATATATAGGGTTTTTTATAGCGTGATACAAGTTTAAATCATAATAAAACATAGTAATATATTCTTGATATCAAATAAACGGCCCTTATTGAATATGATTTCGGCCATGTGGCCGCCACGGCTGGCGCGTAGAAAGCGCAATCTGGTACACCAACTTCAACAACTTTTCGCATTCTGACCATCATAAAGCGCACACAACAGTTATTTTCTGTGGATGTAATGCTGTTTCGCAAAAGCTTGTGGATTCTCCTCACTCCAAATGCGACAATTGTGCTTATTTACGTACCCATTCAACCAGAAATGGGATTCGTGGGAAAATAAAATTTTGAATGGAAATTCAAAATCAATATCAATTTGTGCTTCAGCCCATATGTCGAATTATTTCGATTAAAAATTTCAACAATTTGCACACGTTGCTCTGGTGTAAGTCGATTTATAATGAAATGTCAAAGCAAACTAAACAAAAAGGAACTATCAGCTGTTAAATGGGTGGTCAAATAAAGCAGTAATGCACACTCAAAGTTGTATCACTACAAAAAAACACTGCCAATTTCAACAAGTTCACTTAAAACTAACTATTACTTTAACTTTCAGTTAACTATACGTTTTATAAGTGATAGGTAATTATAACTTAACTTGGTGAAATTGGCCATAAAAGTATAACCTATTAAGTTTTACGGAGTATGCTGTTTAAAAAATAAAAAATTTAAAAATTAATGTAAAATTAATTTATTTTTAATGAAATGTAAATTATCCGTTATTTAAATGAATTTTAAGTTGTTTAAAATGAATTTTCGTTAAAATTTGACTACATAATATTTTGAGTGTATACAAATATAATTGAGCTGAAGATGCAGATAAGTATAAACTATTCGTATCCTTTGGTTTTATCTTGGTTACTCTGAAGAAGTTAGTTAGTCGCTAAGTTAGGTTAGGTTTGGTTAAATGGGCAGCCGTCACGACGACGACTCACTTGGGTTCTTTGTGATACCCCTAGCCAGTGACAGGATTCAGCCGGCATCCACCAGATTATTCCCCAGAGGTCACTGCAGCCTCGAACCACCCCGACTCAATGCAGAACAGGGAGATCGATTTCAGTCCCACATTGGCCAAATCGTCCAGACATGGCAATTCTGGTCTCCTAAAATGCCTAAACCTAATGCTCCCAAGACCGGGGCAATGGCAGCGAAAGTTAAACACCGTCTCCTCCTCCTCCTTATCATGACAACTCCTGCAGTAGTCATTATATAGTCGCTAAGTTAAAGTTGTGGCTAAATTCATACATACAGTGAGTCTGTAAAACAAAAATCTATTTTCATATAGTGAGAATTTAGTTAACTTAATCTAAAATTTGGCAATTGCATTTAACTAGATACCTTTTCTGAAAAGAAATAAGCCGACCACATTTAATTGTATATTCTAAAAAGCATGCATGCTCTCCACAAATACTTTGTTTCACAAAACACACGATTGTCTGTATCCATCAAAAAAAAAAAAATGCCTATTTACTTAACTTAACTTATATTTAAAGGGAATTTTTGATGTGGTCAGTCTAATACAAATTCTTTGAAAAACTAATTTTAGTACCTGGCATGGCCTCAATGAACTTTCTTATGTGTTTTATCAAACCGAGAGTTATTAACACCTTATTAACAAGTTATTGTAGTCAATGCTCAAGGTGCTGAAAGAAACACTAGATTGAAATTTTTTATTGCCACCCACGTACTCAAAAAATCTGCCTCTTCTAAGTTTGGTTTCCTTGGAGCCACTTATTTGTTATTTGTTTGTTTTTCACCTTTTTTATTCTTGTAGTCATTTGTCAGACTAAAAACACGTTGATGATGATGGCACATACAACTCATCAGTTAAAGCAAAAAAAAAAAAAAATAATAATAATCTTTGTTTTTGTTTTCGGTTGTTGTTATTGTAGAGGGGAGAAATTGAGTAATTGGTATGTGTGAGGATGTTTTTAAGATAAATTAGAATTACTGTGTTCCGATATATGTCTAAAAAGGCAATATTTATTTTTTTAGGTGTGGAAAAAGTTTGTGTTTTCGCAAAACAAAAGAAGGTGGATAAATAATTTTGGAAAAAAGTTACTCAATTTTTGGCTTTTTTTTCTTAATGCATATTTTCAGAAGCTTTAAAAAATGTTTTGGAAAACTTTTAATTAATATAATTTTGTTTGTCGTGCTTAACTTTAAATTTTTATTTTTGATAAAAACACAAAAGTTTTTCGATGGTGGATAACTGGTTGCTTAGGCCAGATAATCAGGAAACATTCGAAAGTAGAATCATGACTATTTTTAGAAAATTTTTAATGGTAATTTCTTAATAATTATAAATTCTTTGTACATGAATATCTTCTTATTACGTTATGTTAACCATTTAAATTCATATCTATTACTTATTGTTATTTTAAAGCTACAGCTACTTATTTTCTATTGAAATCATTATTACGAACTATTTTCAAAAAATACTTTTTAACTATTACACCCCTCGCTTAATTTTGTTTTTAATTCATCATGACAGAACAAAGGTGCAGTGTATGTAATGCTGTTGACTATGATTTAACACACATAAATCTCATACATAATGGCATTTGTAACTAAAACATTTTTTTGTTTGTTTTGCTTATTTCTATTTAATTTTTTCCACGAGAACAAGAAGCCAAATTGTCTTGATCACTGTTTTAAGAGATACATGGGGTGAAACAATTTAGAAAAAAGTAATTAAAGTTTAATGATATAGGTATTTATAAATATTAAAAAGATTATTTTTGAAAAAAAATGAAAGCAATATCTTTATTATTATGAAGATTTAAAATCCTAAAAGTAATAGAAAAATAAATTTGAAGTAAAACATCTACATCTATATCTACAAAAATATATGAGGCAATTTCTTGGATCTTACCCATTTATATGTATGTATGTATGACTTTAACACGCTAAAACCCCCCTGCTACTTGTCCTTGATCCCCGCGGTACCACCGTTAAGCACTTCCTCGCAGGGAGGGATTGGTGTAGATCACCAATGAACTAAGTATTTCTTCTCCGAATGTCCTCCTGCCTTCGGAGCTCCCGAATAACCGACTTCGCGAAGTTACATACATATGCCCAGTTTTCCTGGGAACTTAACATAATCTGGGCCACATTTTCTGGGCTAATAGTAGTACCAACCCTCTCTTCAACTTCCCTTCTCTCAGTGACAAATCGTTGACACTCGAAAAATACTTTTTTTGCATCCTCATTTACGTTATGACAACATGGACAATATGGGTCACTTTCATGACCAAAGCGATACAGGTATGCCTTAAAGCAACCATGTCCACTCAAGAGCTGTGTGATATAAAAATCCAAATCACCATGTTTCCGTTCCATCCAGGCACGGACTTCGGGAATAATTTGCCATGTCCATCTACCCTTAGTAGATGTTGACCATTGCCTTTGCCAATTTTCCATGCTTTTACATTTTGCCATCTGGCGTAGAGGCTCAACTTCTGATTCGCCTTTGCTTGAGAACATTTTCTCCTCTTGCTTGGCTTGTAGATCGATAGGCACGATACCGGATATTACCGATGCGGCTTCATCTGATACTGTCCGGAATGCGCAACAAACCCGAAGACATGCCAATCTGTTAACAGACGTTATTTTACTTCGATATGGGCAGTACATGTACCTCTTGCTTTTGTTCCTGTATACTCTAGATGTTTCTTGAAGGTGAGGCGATCGTCGATAATCAAGCCTAGATATTTCAAATGCCGTTTAGTTTCAACCGTGCAATTTCCAATCGTAAGAGTAATACTTTCTCTGACTTTTCGACTGCTTATGAGGATTGCCTCCGTTTTATGTTCGGCTAGTCAGTCCCATTGAGTCTAGCAATGAGCTGACTAGATGTATGCTACTATTTGATATAGTTGTTGCCTCTTCAGTTTGTTTTGCTACAGCTATTAAAGCTATATCATCAGCGAAGCCGACGATTTTCACGTTTTCTGGTAGTTTTATTCGTAGCACCCCATCGTACATTATGTTCCAAAGTATTGGACCAAGAACCGAGCCTTGCGGTACTCCCCCTGTAACCTTGTACTCTTTTTCACCATCGTCTGTGTTATATAGCAGGATTCTGTCCCTGAAGTAGTCCTTGATTATCGGTATCAAGTAGTCTGGAACATTTGAGTGAATTAGCGCATCTACAATTTTATTTCACTTGGCTGTATTAAAGGCATTTTTTACGTCCAATGTAACAACAATGCAGTATTTTTTGGTGGCTTTTTTCCATTTTTTCCCTTTTATAGCGTTCTTAGCTGTATCAACTACTGTCTTTATAGCATCCATTGTGGATTTACCTTTTTTGAAACCAAACTGAGTTTTGGAAAGGCCGCCCACCATCTCAATACTGGCTTCTAGTCTTCTGCATATAATGCTTTCTAATAGTTTTCCACACGTGTCTATCATACAAATGGGTCGATAGGACGATGGATTGTCCAAGGGCTTATTTTCTTTAGGGATTAATACGAGTCGTTGCTTTTTCCATATTTTTGGAAAAGATCCATGTCGTAGGCAGACATTAACTATTTGCACAAGATGCTCAGGGAAATGCTTTGTAACATGTTTTAAGATTAGATTTGGTATACCGTCTGGTCCTGGGGATTTTCTGTCATGGAATTTGGAAGCAGCTTGCTGTATCTCAGATGATGTAACTAAGGGAAAATCAAATATTCGATCAGAAAGACCGTGTTCCCATGGGGTTATACCCTGATCTGGAAATAGGTGTTTCACTATTCCCTCTATGGTACCAGGGGCCTGATTCTGGCAGTCGTGATCGAGTAATTTCTCGATTCAAAAGCAATTTAATATCTAATTATTTCAGTCAATAATAAACGAATTGGAATTATTTTTTTCAGTGTTGTAAAGCATTAATTTGAGTTTCACAATACATAAAAAATAATTTTGATTCGTTCAGTATCGATTGAGATAAAATTGCTTTCGAATCGAGAAATAACTCGATCACGACTGCCAGAATTAGGCCCCAGCTTCCCTAGGTGATGCAGTGAAATGACAGTTTAATTTTTGTGTCACCAGTTTGTAAGCCAATCCAAATGGATTCTTATCCAGTTCGGCGCAAATTTTTAAGAAACTTGCTCTTTTGCTATGACGTATCGCATTTTTGAGTGCTTTTTTCTTGACCTTAAGCTCTTGGTGGTATAAGGTGCTATCCAGAGTGCCTCTTCGCCTCACATAAATTCTTCTCGCATGAATGCATTCCCTACGCAGCTGAGCAATCTCCTCGTTCCACCAGTACACTGGTGTTTTATTTGGGCCTTGTCTCTTTCTTTTCATAGAGGCATTACATGCATATGTCAATTGGTTTATAAATTGTTTTGCCATTTTTGCGGGTGAACCATTTAAGGTATTGTCTAATATACATATGTTAAATATTTCGCAGTCATAGGTTTTTGTCTTCCAGCTTAATGATGTGCGTTTCTGCATGCTGGTGTTAGGCCGTAAAGTATCGGCAATATCCATAATGATGGCATAGTGATCACTATGCGTGTAAATATCACTGATGGACCAGTTTATTTGATAAGCTATATTTGAGCTTGCAAAAGCTATGTCTATTGTGGAACCTCGACCATTTCTATTAAATGTTTGCTCACTCCCCATGTTCAGGAGTACAACATCAAGTGCACTAAATGATTGCAGAAGAATATTTCCTCTTGTGTTTGTGGTTGGACAACCCCATTCTGTAGCCCAAGCATTAAAGTCTCCTGCTATTATTACCTTGTCCTTGCTTAGCACATCGGAAACCAGTCTCATAATGATCATTTGGAAGTCATCATCTGTATATATAGGCGGTATGTAGCAACTATATATGCATATTCCATTTACTGTTGCACTTGCAAACCCATCTTCGTTTAATACTTACATGTTCTGAGATATTTGTTTCTGTATAGACCTGTGTTATCACTGACCCATTTTGGGGAAACGAAACAGCAGTATGCCTCGCTAAGAGGAGCAACGTCAATATCCAACTCGCGTACGGTTTGACCCAATAGATCTTGTGCAGCTTGACAGTGATTAAAATTTAACTGGAGCAATTTCATAAGCGTTTTTTCAAGTTTTGCAGTGCTTTGAAATAGAAAGGACATACCCTAGCCCCTGTGGTATGGTCGCTTTTTCCTGAAGTAGGCCTACAGAGCACGCAATTTGGCGTATTATTGCAGGTCTTTATCGTATGCCCAGTTTCACAACAACGTAGACAGTTGTACATTTTGCAGTCGGGTGACCAAAATCTAAGCATTTGAAACATCTTCTAGGTGCAATTTTTTCACGTATACGACAAATAACCCAGCCTATACGAATCCTTGATAGCTCTTTTAGTTTATTTGCCAATATCGCATTCATTCCAATAGTTGCAGTTTGTGTACCACCATACGCTTTCCTCATACTCATTACTGCAGTAGTTTGCAGCACTTTAAATTCTTCGGAATGGCTTACAAGAGCTTCATAGACTTCTTCTTTAATTTCAATAAACACTTCATGCGTCCGTATTCGAACAGCTGCCTCTGTACCAATCACCGCTCCAACAGACTGACTAAATTCATGTGTACTCTGTTGGGCTAGCCCATTAAGCTCACGAAGTAGTTCGCCTTTAGCGGTTTTTTTGATAGTCTTAACGTTTTTGCCAAGATTAGCCAACTTTGGATCTGATTTCACCTTTTTAAGGATATCCGCATATGATGTGTCTCCGCGCGTTTCGATGACGAGGGCATCTGGGCGTGGTGACCTTTTCTTTTTCCTTGCTTTAGGCTTTACCCTTTCCCACTTAGACTCTGTTTTAGCCTTAACTACATTTTCGTTTTGTGCGTTCGTACTCTTGCGTTCATTAGATTCCTTTGTTTGCTGTTGGATATATGTATGTATGTATGTATGTTTTTTTTTCCATTAGGCAGGTGTAAAATCTTACATAAGATTCCCGTGTCCTTCTTGACCCCGGGATATGTCGGATTCCTACCGACTAAAAAACACCTCCTGCGTCATTCAGCACCCTGCGGAACTGTCCCTAGAGATACTGCATTGCAGGGTCCGAAAGCCATATTTAGGCTGCGTCCATTGTTTGAGCTTTCCTTAGTCTCTGTGTTGAGGTTCTCTTTATATCGTCTAATCTCTTAGTTTCATCTGCTAAATTATCTATGGGAATCATTCCCGATATAACTTGGGCCGCTTCATCAGAATTGGTTCGATATGAGCAGCATACTCGTAGGGCAGATAGTCTGTATACCGACTTCAGTTTCTTCGCTATGCTTTTTACTTTCAAAGCTCCTGTCCATATGGAGGCGGCGTATAATATAACTGAGCTAACCACTGTGGATATAATTCTCCTTTTACATTGCCTAGGTCCGCCCACATTTGGCATCATTCTTTCCAGTGCTGCTCTGACGTTTGCCGCCTTGTTAGCAATGTACTCAACATGTGTTCTGAAGTTTAGTCTCGCATCAATAAAAACTCCCAGATATTTCAAACTCGGTTTTGAGGTAATTTGATGCTCTCCCACCAGGATTCTAATATTTTCTCGTTTTCGTCTGCTTGAAACGAGTACGAACTCAGTCTTATGTTCCGCGAGCTCAAGACCTGCACTTTTCATCCAATTTTGGATAGTCCAGACTACTTCGTTGGAGATAAGCTCGACTTCGTCTATGAATCTTGCCGCGACCGTAACAGCTATGTCGTCGGCGAAACCTATAATGTTTGCTTCTACCGGTGTTCAAACTAGTTGAACATATGTAAATATACCTGCTACATTTACGTTGTTCATATTCAAGGACATTCCTTGGAAAAATATTAATAAAAACATACAAATAGAAATACCAACATCTGCCGTAATGATGTTGGTATTTCCAATCCTTGTAGGAGGTAGTTTTGGGTTATTTTTAAATGTGTACTGATAAGCCATCCGCATGTGCGTTGGTCTTCGGCACAATGTCTGTAAAACAACCCTTATTATTTCTAAACATTAGTTTAAGATTGGCAAAATTAGTTCTTAAGGTTATATTTTAAATAAAATGACCAGTGTCTTACAAACATTCATCGACAATTGTTTAATTTATTACAACATATTGTTCATGGTCCTTCGACAAAAAATTGAACCAATAATAAAAAAATATAAAATTTAAAAATTAAAATTGGAAGAATTTATAAGCGTTTATCTCGGCTTAAATAAACAGAGATAAAATTAAAAATTAATTAACAAATTCATTTGTTAAAGACAAAGAATTTATAAGCGTTTATCTCGGCTTAAATAAACAGAGATAAAATTAAAAATTTAATATAAGCGTTTATCTCGGCTTAAATAAACAGAGATAAAATTAAAAATTAATTAACAAATTCATTTGTTAAAGACAAAGAATTTATAAGCGTTTATCTCGGCTTAAATAAACAGAGATAAAATTAAAAATTAATTAACAAATTCATTTGTTAAAGACAAAGAATTTATAAGCGTTTATCTCGGCTTAAATAAACAGAGATAAAATTAAAAATTAATTAACAAATTCATTTGTTAAAGACAAAGAATTTATAAGCGTTTATCTCGGCTTAAATAAACAGAGATAAAATTAAAAATTAATTAACAAATTCATTTGTTAAAGACAAAGAATTTATAAGCGTTTATCTCGGCTTAAATAAACAGAGATAAAATTAAAAATTTAATATAAGCGTTTATCTCGGCTTAAATAAACAGAGATAAAATTAAAAATTAATTAACAAATTCATTTGTTAAAGACAAAGAATTTAAATAAAGCGTTTATCTCGGCTTAAACAGAGATAATTAAAAATTTATACATAGTGACATTGTCTAAAAAACAACAACAAATAATCACCAGTATGGCAAATATTCCCAAAATTTTGGAACGTCAAAAAGTGATTGGTGACGAAATAGTATGTATTCTGACAAGTTTAAGCGAACGACCAGTTCGTCAACCAAAACTGTACGATTTCCAAAAACGTCTGTTGAAACTCGAAGCTGAATTTAAAACAAACCATGACGTTTTGGAACAGCATGCAAATAAGTCCGAAGATTATTTCGTACAAGAATATTTTAAAAATATTACGAAAATAATGGACGAAGTAAAAGAAACCATCACAAAATATGAAATGTCGGTGATTGATAAGGGAACAAAAGAAGTACCTTATCTTACACATTCTGCACCGGAAAAAACGGAAAACGATGACGGCTTTTTTAAGATGTCAAACTCTGTCAAAAAACTTTGCGAGGATATAATCTCAAATATGGAAACTTTAACAATAGGAAGTATATCAATAAAAAAAATGCAGTTAGAAGCTAAATATCAGCGGATGCTAAAAGAATTTGACATGGTCGCAGGGTCAAAACACAGAAATGAATTAATAGAAACAGAAGATTGTTATTTTAATACGCTAATACTAATAAATAGCAAAATAGAAGAAGGAGCGACAAATACCAATTCTGCAAAATCTATAGAATTTTTCAGTTCAGCAAACCTGTCAAAAATAAAAATTCCGGAATTTGATGGGAATATAAATGATTGGGCATCTTTCTATGATTTATATAAAAACCTAGTTCACGATTGCAGTCAACTTTCTGAAGTAGAAAAGATGTACCGTCTTACTACATCACTTAAAGGCGAAGCAAAAAGGTTGGTTCAACATTTGAATATACCTTCAAATAATTATGAAGCAGCTCTAGAAATCCTTAAACAAAGGTATGAGAATCATAGACTGCTATTTACTAATCAGGTTGACATATTGCTGGATCAACCAATAGTGAACAGTGAATCATCATCAAGTCTAAAGCAACTTTTGGATACAACAAATAGTTGCATTTACGCTAAAGGGGATGAAGTTGAAATTAGAAGATGCTGAACCATTTATAGCACGCATAATTATAAGAAAATTGGATAAGGAAGGACTGCGGCATTATGAACAGACTGTGAAGAAATCCAAAGAAATTCAAAGCCTTGAAGATGTAATGGAGTTTCTGGAACAACAGGTTCAAGCACTGGAAGCAGTTTCAAAAGGGCAGTTGAAAAAAGAATTAAAAAGAAACCCTAAAGAAATGAGCAAAACATCAAATTCATTTCATTCAGTACAAAAATCATGCCTTCACTGCAATCTAAGCAACCACACCACACCGGAATGCAGAAAGTATTTAGCTTTGTCAACGTCGGAGAGACGAAAATTAGCATATGACAACAGTTGGTGCTTCACATGTATCGAACATAAAAAGACCAACAAATGGTGCTCAAGCAAAATAAAATGCTGTCATTGTGGAAAAGGACACCATAAAACTCTTCACCCTAATGAAGAAAATAAAGAAACAACCCACACATCATCAATGACCACGAAAAATTCTACTACAACATCTGTACTTTTAGCAACAGCACAAGTGAAAGTACAGGCAGCAAACGGAGAACACTTAATTTTGAGAGCACTAATTGATCAAGGTTCTCAAATAACCACATTGCCAGAAGAAGCTTCTCATTTTTTATGTCTACCAACAACAAAATGCAAAACCGAAATTCATGGCCTTGGAGGTGTAGTGGTGGGAGTATCAAGCTCAAAAGTTAAATTGATCTTAAGGCCAAGGTTTTTAAGCAACAACTTAGTGGAGACGGAAGCGCTAATATTGCCTCGTCTAACTGGAGCTCAACCGAGTCATTCATTTGAAAATGACAGAAAGGAATGGAACAACTTTATTCTTGCGGATCCTTCCTTTAATGAATCTGATAGAATAGATATTGTAATTGGAGGCGATATAATTCCACATATAATTAAAGAAGGTGTAGAGAAAAAAAGTGGCATTTTGGCGCAATCAACAATTTTCGGGTGGATACTTTCGGGTGTTATTAAAAGAAAAACAAAATCTGAAAAGGTCGTGTCAGCTATCACCAACCTAGAACGTTTTTGGGAAATTGAGGAAATACCATTAGACGCCAATAATCAGGAAGAAGATGAATTCTGCCAAGAACTTTTTAAAACTACAACCAAAATTGATGACTCCAATCGAATTGTGGTTAATTTACCGATTAAAAAAGATGACAACGAACTTGGTGAGTCAAAAAAGCAGGCAGTAGCTAGATTGCATTCGATGGAGAAAAAATTCGATTCAAGTCCTAAATTAAAAGAAGAATACATACGTTTTATGGAAGAATATGAACGATTGGGTCACATGAAGTTAGCAACTAATACCAGTGGAAAATACTATCTTCCTCATCATGCAGTTATAAGGAAAAGCAGTTTAACAACAAAGCTCAGGGTAGTGTTCGATGCATCAGCCAAAACAACAAATGGCAAAAGTTTGAATGATATTATGTATACGGGTCCAAAATTACAAAAAGATATTTTTGATATCCTATTAAAATGGCGACAGTGGAAATATGTCATGATTGCAGATGTAGAGAAAATGTACAGACAAGTGAAAGTCGCAAACAAATTTCAACCATATCAACATATTCTTTGGCGGAAAAGCAAGGAGGAATCGATAAAGGAGTACAAACTTACAACAGTTACATATGGCACAGCTTCAGCTCCATTTTTAGCTGTAAGAGCTCTTTTTTATATTGCTGACAACACTATAAATGAAAAAATAAAAAAGATTATAAAAGAAGACTTTTACATGGATGATCTGATGACAGGTGCCGATACAATTACTGAATGCCAAACAATTCATCATAATATTCTATATCAATTAAAAATTTACGGATTCAATTTACGAAAGTGGTTGTCAAATAATAAGAAAATAACTAAAGGTGTTTGCAGTTTCACACAAAACGAGCTAATGCAAATCAAAGATGACGAATCAGTAAAAACTCTGGGGCTACAATGGGATCCATGGTTGGACATCTTTAAATTTAATATTAACTTTTCATCCGACAATAAAATTACTGAAAGACATGTTCTATCCGAAGTAGCTAAGATTTTCGATCCTTTAGGATGGTTGGCACCAGTTACAGTTCTTGCAAAGCTGTTCATACAAAAATTGTGGTTGTTGCAGACTAAGTGGGACGAAGTAATATTCGCTGATCTAAAGAAAGAATGGCAAGTTTTCAAAACTAATATGCATTGTCTACAAGAAATTTGTGTGCCTAGATGGGTGCAGTTAACAACTTCCTCTATATATGAGCTTCATGGTTTTGCGGATGCATCAGAAAAAGCATATGCAGCTTGTCCTTTAATAAATGCTGAAAATAAAGAAGTTATATTGCCGCCAGTGACTTGTTGTTTCGCAAAAATAAAAAAAACCGAAATTAAAAAACTTAGCATGTTCGAAGTCATATTTATTTTAATAATGTTAACGATTCCCGTCAAAGCCTTGCCAGTAAACAAATCAGTCGCAATAAAAGAGCTTTCAAAAAATACCGCAATTTATTTAGACAACGTTGGACAGCTAAACTCAGTAAATTCAAAATGGAATCTAGTGGTGTACTATGATCTGAAATTATACTATGATGAGGTAGAAAGAATTGGAAAACTTGTAGTGAAGGTAAATAAAGAATGTCAGAAATTAAATGTTTTCAAAGAGTCATGCGAAATGGTTACGATTTCTATGCAAAAAAGATTCAACCGTCTTGTTCAAAACAACAATCTTCTAATGAAAAACCCAAGAAATAAGAGAGATCCCTTTGAGTTTATTGGGTCGATTTATAAAATTTTATTTGGAATGATGGATGCAGATGACCACAAAATAATGGATGACAACTTAAAAAACATATTTGCAAATCAGCAGAACCTCAACAAGTTGATTGAACAGCAAACTTCGCTCATTGATTCAACGGCAAATATAATGAAGAAAACTACCGAAGATGTTAATCTCAATTTTAAAAAAATTGATGATCAGCTGATGTTATTTCGTGAAGAAGTGACAAATGAAGTAGAGTCACAAAAACTAACATTATTTTTAATGGTCATGATAACTCAATTAAATTTAATGATTGATGAATGCAACAATATACAATCATCTATAATAAATCTGCTAATCGATGTCAACCATGGCCATATTAATACTAATTTGTTAACACCGTCACAACTAAAAAAGGAATTAATTGAAATTGAAAAACTACTTCCAAAAAAATTGGCTCTTCCAGGTCAGGCCAGTAGGACGGAGTTAACAGAAGTCTACCATGATATGAAGGCCAGAGGAACTATTGTGGACGAAAGACTGGTAGTTCAAGTAGAAATTCCTCTAATGGAAGAACACAGCTCTGAGGTGTATAAAATTATTAAGCTGCCAGTTGAGGTAGGAGCAAACATAGTGATGCCGAAGATTAAAGAAGATTTTATCGTATATAACTTCGCGTCTAATATGTTTTATTTGATGACACAAGCCCAATTGAATAAATGCAGGAAAAATCTTCAAGGGCAATTTAATTGTATAGGCAACATACCATGGCGGCCAGCTATTGAAAGATCATGTGAAGTTTCAGCATTAAAACAATCTCGCCATGCCGAATGCTCTTTTGAGGCAGTTATAAGAAAAGGCGTTTGGGAGCAACTAGCTACAGAGAATCAATGGATTTTTTCTCTATTTGATAACCATATTCTTACAGTGGATTGTGGAGAGGGTGAGCGTAATTGGATTACACTGCCATTAAAAGGAATTTTAATGTTAACATATGGATGTACAGCAACTTATGAAGGAATCGTCTTATCTGCTTCTAAACATTTCACAACAGTAAAAAGGACTTCCATTAAAACTTCATCATGGGAGTTGGATTATGAAATGGTAAAGAATAAATCGTTAAAACTCTTCGACAAGGTTATAGTAAACAACTCCATGCAAATAGAGCAGCTACAGAAGGATGTCGAATTAATGAAAACAAAACATACCAAGCTTAAGGAGCTGAATTTCCATAATACATCTGGGCCTGCATCATTTATTTTAATATTAATAGTCTTGATAATTATTTTTATAATTTATGTTAGATTAAGATGTAATAAAGCTACGACAGTCAAGTTAGATTTTTCTCCGCCGGTGTCTTTTAGCGCCCGGCAGAATGTTCAAACTAGTTGAACATATGTAAATATACCTGCTACATTTACGTTGTTCATATTCAAGGACATTCCTTGGAAAAATATTAATAAAAACATACAAATAGAAATACCAACATCTGCCGTAATGATGTTGGTATTTCCAATCCTTGTAGGAGGTAGTTTTGGGTTATTTTTAAATGTGTACTGATAAGCCATCCGCATGTGCGTTGGTCTTCGGCACAATGTCTGTAAAACAACCCTTATTATTTCTAAACATTAGTTTAAGATTGGCAAAATTAGTTCTTAAGGTTATATTTTAAATAAAATGACCAGTGTCTTACAAACATTCATCGACAATTGTTTAATTTATTACAACATATTGTTCAACCGGGATATCCAGCTCGAGTACATCGTTGTACATTATGTTCCACAGAAGCGGGCCAAGCACCGAGCCTTGCGGAACTCCTGCAGTGACTTGGCGTGTTACGACACCTTCATCGGTGTTGTAGCACAACTTCCTGTCTGTGAAGTAGCTTTCTATTACCTTAGCTAGGCATGTCGGTATGCCTATTCTATTTAGCTTTTCAATTATTTTTGCCCAATTAGCAGAGTTAAATGCGTTTTTTACGTCCAGCGTTACTATTGCACATTATTTTTTATTTGATACCTTCCCTTCTATCGCAGTTCGGTCATTTTCTATCACCATACGTATCGCATCGATTGCCGATCTAGCTTTCCGGAATCCGTATTGTCGGTTTGAAAGCCCGCCCTTTGCCTCTACAATGGGCAGCAATCTATTACATATGATTTTCTCAAAAATTTTCCCATTCGTGTCGAGTAGACATATTGGCCTATACGATGAGGGAACACCTTGTGGTTTATTGGGTTTTGGTATTAGCACCAGATTTTGCTTTTTCCACTGTTCTGGGAAGACTCCTTCCTTTAAGCATTCGTTGAATACCTCCACGAATAAGTTTGTTGCTGCTTTAATCGCGACCTTCAGAGCGTTGTTAGGGATTCCATCCGGCCCTGGATCTTTGTTGTCTCCGATTCTCTTAGTTATATTGAGCACTTCTTCTTCTGTTACCAGCGGTATTGTTTCCGTTTGTGTTATACTTGTCGCGACTCGAGTTACACTCTCATGCTCTGGGAACAAGGATTTTACAATTCTTTCTAGCAGGACTGGGCAACCTGGTTGCGGGGATTTCCTATTCTTAAGTCGTGATGTTACCACTCGATACGCCTTCCCCCAAGGGTCTGCATTTGCCTCAAGGCATATCTTGTTAAAGCTATTTTTCTTACTCCTCAAAATAGCATGTTGGAACTCCCGTCTTGCCGCCTGGAATTCGCAGAATGCTTCTTCAAAATTGTGCCGCCCTCTACTACGTGTTGCTTGTCTTCTAGCTCTTAGACACTTCGATCGGAGGTCGCTTATTTCCGTGTTCCACCAATAGTTGGGTGGGCAATTTCTTGTCGCCCTTCGTTTTGGCATTGATGCGTCACATGCCCGTTTGAGTTGCAATGAAATTTGTCTGACCTTTTCCACTGCTGTACCATTCAGTTCTATGTTGTTTTCAAATTCCTGCTTGAAAACTTCCACGTCCAGTCGCTTAGAGGCCCAGCCACTATAGTTTGCTTTAGTATCCTTTTTAGCAGGTTTTTTCCTGTTAATTGAGAATATAATCGCCCGGTGATCGCTATGCGTGTATTGGTCACTGACCCTCCACTTTAAGTCCCTTGCCAAAGTAGTGCTCGCAAATGTTAGATCTACTATCGAGCTTCTTCCAATAGTAGAGAATGTTGGAGCGCTACCACTGTTTACTAAGACTAGGTTACGGCTAGCAAGCGCTTCGAGCAGGATACGGCCTCTGGTATTTGTTTTTCTGCTTCCCCATTCGACTGCCCACGCATTGAAGTCTCCTGCTATGATTTTCGGGCTATAATTGTCCGAGTCTCTTAGCAAATTATCTAACATATTTTCGAATTCGCTTATTATTGCACTGGAGCGTGCATAGCAACTGTATATATGTATACCGCCGATTTTAGCCCTTGTAAATCCATCATTTGAGTGCACCGAGATTTCCTCCATGGCTTTGTTGCCACATGCCCAGATTGCTGCTTTGCCTGACTGGTCTTTCACCCAAACATTATCATTCATGTTCTTATATTGTTCGCAGAGAATGGCGACGTCAACACAAGTTTCGCGGATAGTCTGCGAAAGCAAGTCCTGCGCCGCCTGACACCGGTTGAGATTTAGTTGCAGAATTCTCATTTTCGCAGTTTGCTAAGAGCCCGTCTGAATACGGGACATCTTCCACTCCCTGCCACGTGATTTACAGAAGCGCCCTCCACTTCCCTACAAAACATGCAGTTTGGATTGCTGGTACATTCCTTCGCGATATGTCCGCTTTCTCCGCACTTCCTGCATAACTTCGACCTATCGTGATGATTTGAGCACGATGAAGTAACATGTCCATATTCTAGACATCGGAAGCATTTTCTTAAAAGCACCTTTTGCCGTAACCGGCATACCACCCATCCGATTCTGAAATTGCCAATTTCAAGGGCCCTACGGCCAAGCTCAACTGGTAGGCTTATCGTGGCTATCTGTGTGCCGCCGTAAGCCTTTATAAGGCTTCTTACGTCCGATTCCCTTAGTTCCGATACACTTAGCAGGTCGTTAAGAGCTCTGCTTATGTCGTCTTTTGTTGTTATCTCATCGATGTCTTTGCATTCAATTAGTATCTCCGCTGTGCGTGTTACAATATTTGCTTGCATCCCCACCGACTTTTCCACCTTTCCTTGAAACTGCCTAACGCTATCTTTGTCGTTCGTGTCAATTTCCAAAAGTAGGTCTCCTTTCAGGGTTCTTCTTATACGAGACACCCGTTCCCCAAGGTCCTTGAGACTTGGATCTGTTTTTATATGCTTTAATATATCCGCATAGCTTGTTTCTCCTTTCGTTGATATGATCATAACATCTTTCTTTTCCTTTCTTTTTTGGAGTTTCCTTTTGGGTTTTCTTCTGCGCTTCCTTTTGGGTTTCACAGTTTTCCAAGAGTTGGTTTCCTCCCTGGTGTGCGGATTTCCTGTGACATCATGGTTTACCAACCGCATATCTTTTTGTGTTTTAAATGTGTTTTTACTTCTTTTAGCCTGGTAAGATTCTGGTGATACTTCCTCAGATTCTCTTCCTCGCTTAGAGTCATTTTCAGGTTGTCGCTTCCCCGTAGTGGTTTGGGTTGACTTGTCCCTTGTTTCAGGTACTCTAGCTGTCACCCTGTTAGGCACTTCCGCTCTAGCTTTGTTGTACATTGCTTTTATGGCTCTTGCCTTCTCCTATATTGCGTGATGAATGTTGTTTTTGTCCTTCATAAACTCTATTAGTCCTGATATAAGATTTCCGAGTTCTACGAAGTATTCGTTTCCCGGGCTATTTACTATCTGTGCTGCGAGTTGCACGTTCGGTGTGGTGTACTCCGTCTGTGGCTAACCGCTTTGCGTTGTTGGTGGGGACCTTGGAATTCCAGAGTTTCTACGAAAAGGGTTTTCCATATTCCACCGCTCCTTATTTGTGTTGCCTGTAGTTTTACCTTCTAATTCAGCCAGGTGTGCTACCGGGTTAGAAGTATTACGGTTATTTGATCTCGACGACTGGGAGCCCGTTTTCTCACTCACCAAAGCCACCGGTACTGGGTTTATTACTCCCTGCACCGTAACGTTTGATACTTTATTTTCCATATTTGGTGGGTTAAAGGGGTTGTGCGTTTTATACCTATCCGCCAGGTGTTGAGATTACGGCCGTTCCTAACATGGATGCAGACGCCGACCAGGAAGCCGTCCACTATGGATACCGTCGCGCCTGGGTTTCTGACTAGGGATCCACGAAGTTGTCAACCTTCCAACTGCTCCTCTTCTAAGGGCACCCATGTGGATGGATACTTGATTGAAGGGCGGTACCCCTCGCACCGTGTTTGGAGGCGTCACTCTCCTACTACTCCTCTCTTGAGTGTAGCCCCTGTGGGAGATACTTAGCAAGTGGCGGTACCTTCTCGCCAAGTCGCAGAGTTTTCCTAGGGCATTAACACCTTTTTCTAGTGTACCCTCGCACTCTGCCGCTCTCGGTCGGGGACTGCTTATTTAATATTCGCAGCTAGCCTGAATATCTTCAGGCATTTCAGCTATCCGCCACGTGCTGACCCCCATGGTAGCCTGAGCACGGCCCCATGTGTATGTATGTATGTATGTATGTATGTTTGTATGTATGTATGTATGTATGCATGTATGTATGTTTGTATGTTTGTATGTATGTATGTATGTATGTATGTATGTATGTATGTATGTATGTATGTATGTATGTATGTATGTATGTATGTATGTTTTTTTTTTTTTAGGTAGAAACCTACACTAGACTAATTCGATTCCCCTTCGAATCCTTTCTTCACTACGTAGTTCAATTAGAACCAATTTCACAAAATTACATACATGTTCCCAATTGCCCAAGGATGACAACATTATATATACAATGCTTGTCGGTCTGACTCTACATCCTACTAGCACTTCCAAGTTGGCCCTCCCCTCATTGAACCGAGGACAAATGAAAAATACATGTTCGGCATCCTCTTCCACATCACCAGTGCAGTATGGACAGAACGGATCCCTCTCAATTTTAAAACGGTACAGGTACGACTTAAAGCAACCATGTCCACTTAACATCTGCGTGAGATAAAAGTTTAGGTCACCATGTTTCCTGAAGAACCAGTCCTCAATGCTGGGGATTAACTTATACGTCCATCTACCCTTGTCGGATGTTGACCAGCGTGCTTGCCACTTAGCAACCATTATGTTCCTCTCCATTTTGCGAATATTTACACTACCTACAGTTTCTGCTGTAGGTGTTATAAACTCTCGAGCTTGCAGGTCGATTGGTATCAGACCAGCAATAACAAAAGCTGCTTCGTCTGACACAGTCCGAAAGGCACAGCATACTCGTAGGGCAGTGAGCCTATACACTGAGGTAATGACTTTAGAATAAGTTGAATGCTTCAAAGAGTCTGACCATATGGGGGATGCATACAGAATTATACTCTTCACAACTTCCGATAAGAGTTTTCTCTGTAGGTATTTTGGGCCCCTTGTGTTTGGCATTATTCGGGACAGTGCTAGACATGTTTTTGTAGTTTTTGAACTTACGTACTGCAGATGATCTTTAAACGAGAGACGACAATCAATCATAACGCCAAGATATTTAAGATACGGCATTGTCTCCATGCAACATGTTCCAATATTTAGCTTAAACGTTGCTCTTGATTTTCGACTACTGATAAGTACCGCTTCGGTTTTATGATCGGCTAAGGATAGTCCCACAGATGAGAGCCAGGATCGAACAACTTGTATACTGGCATTGGTAACAGTTTTGTAGCGTGTCTTTTATATTGACATTGCTTACACACATAATTTTAGTATACGTTACATGCAATGAACCAGGCGCATGTTTAATGTAATACGAATAAGCCACTTGAGTGTTGTGCGCTGTGTGTGTGTGTATGAATACAATACTAGCAGTACACACGGTCGTCAATAGTAATACTATCACCACTCTTGCTATTGGACAAGTGTCTGCGAGATTGTAAGAAAATGCTAAGCAAACCGCTATACCTTCCACTGTAATGAAAATGCTGAATAAGCATTTATTGTGTATAAAACTCGACACAATTATTAAAGAAAATCAATTCTGATACCAAGTACAAAACAGTGCGTACTAGCCGCATTAAATAAAGAATTCAATTATTAACCAAAATAAAATAACAAAAGTCTTTTAATTACAGTTTCCGCTTCTTGTAGCTCCTTGGCTACACACACTAATGCTAAATCGTCGGCAAACCCAACGATTGAAGCCCTTTCAGGTAGTTTTAGCTTTAGAACGCCGTCATACATTACGTTCCATAGCAGTGGACCAAGGACAGATCCTTGGGGAACGCCCATCGTCACCTGATACTGCTTTGTTCCTCTATCAGTATCATAAAACAGGACTCTATTTCGGAAATAATCCCTTATTATGGCCAATAAGTAACGCGGAATATTCAATCGAGTGAGGGTATTCACAATGACCTCCCAATTAGCTGTGTTTAAGGCGTTTTTTACATCTAGCGTGACGACTACGCAGTACTCTTTTGCACCATTTTTCCAGCACTTCCCTTCAATTGCCTTGGCTGCAGTTTCCACAACAACGTTGATGGCATCTACAGTTGACTTTGCTTTCCTGAAGCCGAATTGGTTATCAGATAGACCTCCAGCGGTCTCGACACAGGATTCCAATCTTTTACAGATGATGCTCTCAAACAATTTTCCGCTTGTGTCTATCATACAGAGAGGTCGATAGGAGGACGGTTCATCAAGAGGTTTCTTATCTTTTGGCAACAAAACCAGTTTTTGTCTCTTCCACATTGATGGAAAGATGCCTTGTCTCAAACACGCATTTATCAGGGATGTAAATTGGTTTGGACAGCACTTGAAGGCTTCTTTCAGTACAGTACAAGATTTGGTATACAGTCCAAACCTGGAGCTTTCTTATCTTGGAATTTTACGATTACATCCTCGATTTCAGAACTTGTCACGATGGGATAGTCATATAAATCTTCTTGTATTTCATTTTCAAAGGAAGTCGGTGTTTCATAAGGAAAAAGGTGTTCCACGATTCCCTTAAGGACTGACTTATCTGTTGGTGCTGAGGGATTTAAACATTTAAGTTTCTTTGTTACCAATTTGTAGGCAAGTCCCCACGGGTTATCTTCAAGATCATCACAGATATCAAGAAAACATCTTCTCTTGCTTCTACGTATCGCTAACTTAAGCGATTTTCTCTTAGCCTTAAACGTTTGGTGATGAATATCATTCTCCGGTCTGCCTCGCGTTCTCGTATACTGTCGCCTAGCATGTAAGCATTCTGATCTCAGATGAGCTATTTCTTCATTCCACCAATAGACTGGTTGCTTATTTATGCTGTTTTTCCTTCTCACCATGGATGCATCACATGCTCGTGAGATTCTGTTAACTAATTGTTCTGCCATAGCTTCGGGTTCGCCATACAGATTCAAGTCCTCCATTGTGGTTTTGAATACATCTTTTTCAAGTGTGTTAACTTTCCAGCCTGCCAACTTTGTTGTCCGCCTATTGACAGGTGCGGGTGGTTGTTCAAGTGCTATGTCTATAGTTATGGCATAGTGATCGCTGTGTGTGTAATGATCAGACAGACTCCATTTTACTCGACTTACAATACTACTGCTGGCAAAAACTATGTCAATAATTGACCCACTTTCTCCTCTTCTAAAAGTTTGCTCATTTCCTGTGTTCATCAACACCACGTCAAGTACCGAAAATGCTTCAAGTAGTATCCTACCTCTTCCATCTGTTCGGGAGCTGCCCCAGTCAGTAGCCCATGCATTGAAATCACCTGCAATTAATACAGGATTTCTGTAGATCGCATCCTAGACTATGTTGTCTATAATGGTTTGGAATTCTCCTATAGTGTATCTTGGTGGAATATAGCAACTGTAGATGTGTATTCCAGAAACTGTGGCGCGGGTAAATCCACATTGTGGTGTTGTTTTTTCCTGTAGTATTAACTTGTTGACCGACCAGATTGCTGAAGTGTTTGAACCATCAGACACCCAGTTTGGGGATTCAACATTTAGATATTGTTCACTTAGTATTGCAATGTCGACATTTAATTCACGAACATTCTGTTTAAGCAGCTCTTGAGCGGCTTGACAGTGGTTGAGATTTATTTGGAGTATTCTCATTTTCCAGTTTTAAGTGACTGAAGCGCTTTTTGATAGTATGGACAAATTGCGCATCCTGTTACATGGTCACTCTTAGTGGTAGAAGCAGCACTACTACAAAGCATACACACGGGGCTTTCTTTACACGTTTTTATTTTGTGTCCAGTTTCTCCACACCGTAGGCATTTGCCTGAATGATCAAATTGGCTTCTGCAATTAGTAGTTGGATGACACAAAGTCCAGACATTTAAAGCATCTTCGTGGGCTTATTTTTTCTCGTATTCGGCACCGGACCCACCCGATGCGGATTTTAGCAACTTCCAGTAGTCTGTTTGCCAATCCAGCACTAAGGCTAATGGTGGCCGTTTGTGTACCTCCGTAAGCTTTCCTCAAAGATTTTATTGCAGAAAGCTGCAGTGTTTTAAACTCTTCAGATAGGTTCACTAACGCCTCGTGTACGTCTTCTCTATCTGTAACCTCATCAATATCTCTTATTTCGAGAAATATTTCGTGAGTCAACGCCCGAACTTCTGCCGTCGTGCCAAGGTCTTCTTCTATTGTGTGCCTAAACTTACATGTACTCTGGTGCGCAGGCTTATTAAGTTCCAGAAGTAGTTCACCTCTCGCAGTTTTCCTTATATTATTCACATTCTGGACAAGAATTTCCAATTTAGGATCTCTTTTTACTTTCTTTAGTATGTCGGCGTACGAGGTTTCTCCACACGTCTGGATAACAAGGGCATCTGGGCGGCCAGTTTTCCTTCTATTCCTTGTCTTAACAGGTTTCTTTCTATTTTTAGCCCTTGGGCGAACTTTGACCCAATCAGAGTTGGTTCTTTCACCTTCCGATGTTTCGGCTATGGTGTCTGTCAAAACAGTATTGCTCAGTGTACAGTTTTCTACACCATTACCAACTATCTTTAAGATAGTATCCTTTTTCTTCTTTGACTTGTTATCCTTTGGGCTGAGGGTTGTGATGTCCCTCTTCCATTTGGAAGCAGCTATTTGCGGTAGTTTTGGCCATAATGCCTCCTCTGTTTGGGTTTGCGTGCTAACAAGTACAGTTTCGTCACTTTTTGTGGGCGCACTATTATTCTCTTCCGAAACTTGCATAAAAAGCGCCTCTATCTCACGAGAAATTGTAACAATTTCCTCATGCACGTTAGTTTTTCCCTTAAGAAAATCCATTAATTTCCTAATTTTACCACCTAGCTTATCCATATTTTTACTACGTGGATTTTTGCAGCTGCTAGACGTCTCACTTGCCACAGTTGCTGTTGGTGATCTCATTATCACAGAACTCCTTGCGAATGGGCTCTCTGCGCCCCTTTCATCCCTCATCTTCACGATATCTCCTTGTTGTTGTTTGTTTTCATAATTCATGTTGTTTGGTCCCAACTCAAAGCCTCTATCTCCGATTCGATTATGCAGTCACGTCAAGATCCCATGGTTATCTTTGCAAGCAGTGAGGCCATGCGAGGGTTGACAAAACGTCCTCATGAAACCTTCTGTTCAGAGCCAGATCCGTGTAAGTCGGGAATAAGCATCCGATCCTGCAAGCACCAACTTAACGGCGACGAACCTCGAAAGTACTTTGAGACTTGCTAGGTTTTGGTGGAACGGAGGCAGTTGTAGCATTAGCCGGGAAGCCGTTTTTGCAGAATTTCACTTCTGCATACTCAGGTTCCAGAATACCACAGCTGTCAGCCCAGGGGTATGTCAAATCGTGCCAGTTTTCCAGAAATACCATAATTAAGACCGTACTGGACTTGATCTTAATGCCCTTCGGCGGAAATAATGACTGGGGGAACCACGGAGACGTCACTCTCCTTACTGCACCTCCCTTGAGTGCACCCCCGTGGAGGATACCTAGTTAGTGGCGGTATCCACTCGCCACGTCGCATAGTCTTCAGTGGGCATTAACACCCTTTTATGGTGTACCCTCATACTCTGCCGCTCTTGGTCGGGGACTGCTTATTAGATATTCCCAGCGAACCTACATATCTGCAGGCCATTCAGCGATCCGCCACCTGCTGACCCCGATAGTAGCCTGAGCTGAGTATGTATGTATGTATGTATGTATGTATGTATGTATGTATGTATGTATGTATGTATGTATGTATGTATGTATGTATGTTTTTTTTTTTATTGGACGTAGTGATAGCGCACTATCATCTAGTGGCCCCACGATATCTTCACTAACACCACCCCGGAACCACGTCAGTACTCCATCAGGACGGGTAGTTTATCTGCATCAGCACCTCAGTCGCGTTGTTTTATTCTTACGTCCCCCTTCATTTATCATGACAGGAGGTTCAGAACTAAGCTTTAATTGTCGCCATCCTCACCACTGTGCTATATTCTTCTTCGTATCTCCTCCAGCCTACGAAGCTCTATCATTACCAGCTTCACATAGTCGCACACATGCTCCCAGTTATCCAGAGAGGACAACATGATCTCAATTATGTTCTCCACACCGATGCTTCTCCCTATCGAATGCTCCAGATTCGCTCTTTCACTGCTGAATCTTGGACAGGTGAAAAACACGTGTTCAGGGTCCTCAAATACATTACCAGCACAGGCCGCGCAAAACGGGTCCCTGTCGTGTTTAAAGCGATACAGGTACGACTTGAAACAGCCGTGTCCACTTATGAACTGCGTGAGATGGTAGTTCAAATCACCATGTTTTCTATTCACCCATATGTCTATTTTTGGTATTAACCTATGCGTCCATCGACCCTTGACAGATGCAGTCCATCGTATCTGCCATTCTGAAACGCTCGAAAGTCTTGCCGCATCCCGAATATTCGCCATGTTCGCCGAGGCTCTCGAGTTAAATATGTACCTCTTCTCCTTAGCCAGCAGGTCGATTGGTACCATGCCCGCAATGACAAACGCTGCATCATCCGACACCGTTCGAAAGGCACAACACACTCGAAGCGCCGCCAGTCTGTAGACGGAGTTTATCCCTTCCCTGTATGTCACAAACCTGGTGGCCTCTGACCATACTGGTGCTGCATACAGTATTATACTCTTCACAACCCCCGCAAGAACTTTCCTCTGTAGGTATTTGGGACCCCTCGTGTTGGGCATTATACGACACAACGCTGAGCACGTTCCT
Organism: Pollenia griseotomentosa; assembly: GCA_963931875.1. Lineage (NCBI taxonomy): Eukaryota > Metazoa > Arthropoda > Insecta > Diptera > Polleniidae > Pollenia > Pollenia griseotomentosa. The sequence continues at coordinate 132,623,386 of OZ007562.1, forward strand.
CCAGCTTTGGTTTTTATGTAATCCAGGTGAGGTTTGAAAGACAAACGATTATCTATCATCACTCCCAAGTACTTAAGGTAATCCTTCGTTCTGATCGAGCATCCACCAACATTAAGGGTAATATACTCCACTATTTTCCGGCTAGTAATCAATACTGCCTCCGTTTTATGTTCAGCCAATGTTAAACCCATTGCATTTAGCCATGATCGGATCAGCTGTATGCTGCTATTGGTAACACTAACCGCCTCCTGCGTATATTTGGCCACCACCACCAGCGCAATGTCATCCGCAAACCCTACTAATTTAGCCCTCTCCGGGAGCATCAGCCTCAGTACACCATCGTACATCACATTCCACAGCAATGGCCCAAGGACAGACCCCTGTGGCACTCCGCCTGTTATACCATACTCTTGTATTCCATCGTCCGTATCATACACCAGTACTCTATCTCGGAAATAATCCTTAATTACTGCCACTAAATATTGAGGTACATTCAAGCCGCTTAAGGCATTCACGATCTTCCCCCAGTTCGCAGTATTGAACGCATTTTTAACATCCAGCGTTACAACCACACAATATTCCTTGGAACCAGTCCTCCAGCTTTCACCCTTAATAGCCTCCTTAGCTGTATCAACAACAACCCCTATAGCATCCATTGTCGATCTACATTTCCTGAAACCGTACTGGGCGTCAGATAGATATGCGAGTCTAATCTTGTACAGATTATGCTCTCCAGCAGCTTACCGCACGTATCTATCATACATAGAGGTCTGTACGATGAAGGTTCCTCTAGTGGCTTATTGCTCTTGGGCAATAGCACCAGTCAGGCGTTTATCAACTGCACTACTTGGTTCGAGCAACACCGAACAACTTCCTTCAATACCATGTTTGGTATACCATCAAGCCCGGGGGCTTTTCCATCCTGGAACTTTGCTACAGCTTGCAGTATCTCAGCAGTGGTAACGAGCGGGAAACTAAAAACTTCATTGCCGCTGTGGTTCTCCCAATAGGTCGTACCCTGTTGCGGAAAAAGCTGCTTCACTATTCTGTCGAGTATTACTGGTTCACTCGGGGACGAATTATGCAGACAGTTCAACTTCTTCATCACCAGTTTATAGGCCATCCAAATGGATTAAATTCAACGTCATCGCAAATGTTCAAGAAACACGACCGTTTGGCTTGACGTATAGCCAGTTTTAGTGCTCTCCTCTTAGCTTTAAGCTCTTGATGGTGCAGATCATTTCCCTGCCTACCACGCGTTCTCACATATACCCTTCTGGCTCGTATACAGTCCCTTCGCAGTTGGGCGATTTCCTCATTCCACCAATACACCGATGGTTTGGTTCCACCCTGTCCTCTTTTCCTCATCGAAGCATTGCAAGCATGAGTTACTTTCTTAATAAGGTGCTCAGACGTTTGTTCTGGTGAACCACTCAAGATTATATCCTCCATATAAACTTTGAACAGTTCCTTGTCAAAAGTGTTAGCTTTCCAGCCCTTAGGGTTCCATCTGGGTACATTCGTTAACGTTGGTACCAATGGATCGTTTCCTATGTCCATGATTATAGCACTATGATCGCTGTGTGTATAATGGTCACTAATAGACCACTGTATTCGGTTCGAAATGTTTGCGCTGGCAAACGCAACATCTATTATAGAACCTCCTCCATTACGATTGAACGTCTGCTAATTTCCAGAGTTCATAATTATCACGTTCAGCATTGCGAATGACTCCAACAATATTCGGCCTCTTTCATTCGTACTCGGGCAGCCCCACTCCGTTGCCCATGCATTAAAATCCCCGGCGATCAAAAAAGGTCCTCTGTTTATAGCATCGGAAGTCAGGCTACATACGATGCTCTGAAATTCAAGTATTGTATTCCTCGGTGGGATGTAACAGCTATACATGGATATTCCAGCCACAGTAGCACGAACAAATCCACCCCGTTGGGTTGTCATTGTATCCTGCAGTACTCTATTGTTGACGGACCAAATTGCAGATGTATTGCAACTGTCAGCCACCCAGCTATTTGTATCAACGTTGCTGTAAGGCTCACTAAGTAGAGCAACATCTACTTTCAGCTCACGCACACTCTGTTTAAGCAGATCCTGGGCTGCTCGGCAATGATTGAGATTCAACTGCAACACTCTCATCTTCGCGATACGAGTTTTTGGAGCTCTTTCCTGTAGTAAGGACAGGAAAAGGCTCCCGTAGCATGATTACTGTTAGCATCAGTTTCAACACACAGCAAACACCTCGGTTTTTGTACACACGTCCTTAACTTGTGTCCGTGTTCACCACACCGTATGCAATTATTGGAGTAGTCATTTGTGCTCCTACAATTTGTTGCCAAATGCCCGTAGTCCAAACACCTAAAGCACCTTCTTGGTTGTATTCTTTCGCGTACTCGACATACGACCCACCCAATGCGTATCTTTGCAGCCCTGACAATGTGTGTTGCCAAATCAGCACTCAATCTAACAGTGGCAGTTTGCGTTCCACCATAGGCTTTCCTCAACGATTTTATTGCTGACATCTGCAGCATTTTAAACATCTCGCCCTGTTTCTGAAGAGCCTCATAGACGTCTCCCTTGGATGTAACCTCATCCATATCTTTGATCTCAATGTCCACTTCATTTGATAGTGACCGTACTTCTGCGGATGTACCAAGGACTTCCTTGATAGTATGTCTGAATGCACCTGTATTCTCATGGGCAGGTTTATTAAGCTCTAAGAGCAATTCGCCTTTCACTGTTTTCCGGATATTCCTGACGTTTTGACCAAGAATTTCCAATTTGGGATCACTTTTAACCTTTCGGAGTATGTCCGCATACGACGTTTCTCCGCAAGTCTGGATAACAAGAGCATCCGGACGGGAAGGCTTCCCTCGGGCAGGCCGCTTTCGGGCAGGCCGCTTCCTCTTCTTTGCTTTGTGACCCACTTTAACCCATTGAGAGTTTGCATCCTTGGTTTCCTGCACTTGCGGCTTATCACTCGATGTTCTGCCAGTTGATGTACTGGGTATGTCGTCGTTTACCCTCTTCTGCGGACTTGTTTCCTTCTTCTTCTTTGGCTTGTTGCCCTTTGGACTATGGGGGTCTCTTCTTCGCTTTGGAGTTCCCATGAGTGTTACGGTTGGTATAACCTCGTTTATGGTTTGGGATTCCTTATCAACCAGAACTATCTTCTGGGCATTCGTAGGTACATTACTTAAATCATCTGCCACTTGCATGAATATCGCCTGTATTTCCCGCGCATATGCAACAATTTCCTTATGAACATTGGTTCGTCCCTTAAGAAAATCGACCAGCTTGTCGATCTTGCCGCCTAATTTCACGATATTCTTTTCAGACTTATCTAGATTCGACACATTTATGGGTGTATTTATAATGAACGGGCATCTACCAAGTGGGGTTTCTACAACATCACTATTGCCTACTGCTCCATTAGTCACCGCTGCTCTAGTTGTAACCACTACAGGTGGGGACCTCACGATCACCGATTTCCTCACAAATGGGTTTTCTACACAATTTCCTTCTTTTCCGTTTTTATCTTCACTCTCCTTGTTATGTTTCTTGGGGTTTCTGCTTTCATCCATGATTCTAGTTGGTCCCAACTTAAAGCCGCTATCTCCGCTCGTTGTACAGTCACGTCTACGATCCCATGGGTCCCTTCGCAAGCAGTGAGGTCCATGCGAGGGTTGGCGAGAGGTCCTTATGGGATCATCCGCCAGAGCCAGATCCGTGTAAGTCGGGAATTTACCATCCGATCCTGCACCGCCAACTAAATGGTGACGAACTTTGAGCGTACTTTAAGATTTGCCAGATTTTAACGGGACGGAGGCAATTGTAGCATTAGCCCAGAAGCCATTTCTACAGAATTTCACTTCTGTATACTAAGGTTCCAGAATACCACAACCGTCAGCCCGGGGGTTATGTCAATTCAAATCCATGTTTCCAGAAATGCCTTAATTAAGATCTTACTGGTCTCGATCTTAATGTCATAGAGACGCATCATCGTATGTACTGCCGCCCCTCCTGGGATCAGACGCAGACCAGGTAGCCGCTCAATATGAGTCAGACGCTCCTGGATTTATGATCTGGGAAACCACGGAGGCATCACTCTCCTAATTGCTCCTCTCTTGAGAGCATCCCTTGTGGGGGGATCCATATTTTGATGGCGGGATCCATTCGCCATGTCACAGTTCCGTCGTCAGGCACATGTACATTTTTGTAGTACGCCCTCTGGCCCTGCCGCTCTCGGTCGGGGACTGCTTATCTATCGCAGCTGGCCTACATATCTGTAGGTCGTTCAGCTATCCGCCACCCGCTGACCCCCATAGTAGCCTGAGCCCGGCCCTATGATGTATGTATGTATGTATGTATGTATGTACTGGGCGTCAGATAGATATGCGAGTCTAATCTTGTACAGATTATGCTCTCCAGCAGCTTACCGCACGTATCTATCATACATAGAGGTCTGTACGATGAAGGTTCCTCTAGTGGCTTATTGCTCTTGGGCAATAGCACCAGTCAGGCGCTTATCAACTGCACTACTTGGTTCGAGCAACACCGAACAACTTCCTTCAATACCATGTTTGGTATACCATCAAGCCCGGGGGCTTTTCCATCCTGGAACTTTGCTACAGCTTGCAGTATCTCAGCAGTGGTAACGAGCGGGAAACTAAAAACTTCATTGCCGCTATGGTTCTCCCAATAGGTCGTACCCTGTTGCGGAAAAAGCTGCTTCACTATTCTGTCGAGTATTACTGGTTCACTCGGGGACGAATTATGCAGACAGTTCAACTTCTTCATCACCAGTTTATAGGCCATTCCAAATGGATTAAATTCAACGTCATCGCAAATGTTCAAGAAACACGATCGTTTGGCTTGACGTATAGCCAGTTTTAGTGCTCTCCTCTTAGCTTTAAGCTCTTGATGGTGCAGATCATTTCCCTGCCTACCACGCGTTCTCACATATACCCTTCTGGCTCGTATACAGTCCCTTCGCAGTTGGGCGATTTCCTCATTCCACCAATACACCGATGGTTTGGTTCCACCCTGTCCTCTTTTCCTCATCGAAGAATTGCAAGCATGAGTTACTTTCTTAATAAGGTGCTCAGACGTTTGTTCTGGTGAACCACTCAAGATTATATCCTCCATATAAACTTTGAACAGTTCCTTGTCAAAAGTGTTAGCTTTCCAGCCCTTAGGGTTCCATCTGGGTACATTCGTTAACGTTGGTACCAATGGATCGTTTCCTATGTCCATGATTATAGCACTATGATCGCTGTGTGTATAATGGTCACTAATAGACCACTGTATTCGGTTCGAAATGTTTGCGCTGGCAAACGCAACATCTATTATAGAACCTCCTCCATTACGATTGAACGTCTGCTAATTTCCAGAGTTCATAATTATCACGTTCAGCATTGCGAATGACTCCAACAATATTCGGCCTCTTTCATTCGTACTCGGGCAGCCCCACTCCGTTGCCCATGCATTAAAATCCCCGGCGATCAAAAAAGGTCCTCTGTTTATAGCATCGGAAGTCAGGCTACATACGATGCTCTGAAATTCAAGTATTGTATTCCTCGGTGGGATGTAACAGCTATACATGGATATTCCAGCCACAGTAGCACGAACAAATCCACCCCGTTGGGTTGTCATTGTATCCTGCAGTACTCTATTGTTGACGGACCAAATTGCAGATGTATTGCAACTGTCAGCCACCCAGCTATTTGTATCAACGTTGCTGTAAGGCTCACTAAGTAGAGCAACATCTACTTTCAGCTCACGCACACTCTGTTTAAGCAGATCCTGGGCTGCTCGGCAATGATTGAGATTCAACTGCAACACTCTCATCTTCGCGATACGAGTTTTTGGAGCTCTTTCCTGTAGTAAGGACAGGAAAAGGCTCCCGTAGCATGATTACTGTTAGCATCAGTTTCAACACACAGCAAACACCTCGGTTTTTGTACACACGTCCTTAACTTGTGTCCGTGTTCACCACACCGTATGCAATTATTGGAGTAGTCATTTGTGCTCCTACAATTTGTTGCCAAATGCCCGTAGTCCAAACACCTAAAGCACCTTCTTGGTTGTATTCTTTCGCGTACTCGACATACGACCCACCCAATGCGTATCTTTGCAGCCCTGACAATGTGTGTTGCCAAATCAGCACTCAATCTAACAGTGGCAGTTTGCGTTCCACCATAGGCTTTCCTCAACGATTTTATTGCTGACATCTGCAGCATTTTAAACATCTCGCCTTGTTTCTGAAGAGCCTCATAGACGTCTTCCTTGGATGTAACCTCATCCATATCTTTGATCTCAATGTCCACTTCATTTGATAGTGACCGTACTTCTGCGGATGTACCAAGGACTTCCTTGATAGTATGTCTGAATGCACCTGTATTCTCATGGGCAGGTTTATTAAGCTCTAAGAGCAATTCGCCTTTCACTGTTTTCCGGATATTCCTGACGTTTTGACCAAGAATTTCCAATTTGGGATCACTTTTAACCTTTCGGAGTATGTCCGCATACGACGTTTCTCCGCAAGTCTGGATAACAAGAGCATCCGGACGGGAAGGCTTCCCTCGGGCAGGCCGCTTTCGGGCAGGCCGCTTCCTCTTCTTTGCTTTGGGACCCACTTTAACCCATTGAGAGTTTGCATCCTTGGTTTCCTGCACTTGCGGCTTATCACTCGAAGTTCTGCCAGTTGATGTACTGGGTATGTCGTCGTTTACCCTCTTCTGCGGACTTGTTTCCTTCTTCTTCTTTGGCTTGTTGCCCTTTGGACTATGGGGGTCTCTTCTTCGCTTTGGAGTTCCCATGAGTGTTACGGTTGGTATAACCTCGTTTATGGTTTGGGATTCCTTATCAACCAGAACTATCTTCTGGGCATTCGTAGGTACATTACTTAAATCATCTGCCACTTGCATGAATATCGCCTGTATTTCCCGCGCATATGCAACAATTTCCTTATGAACATTGGTTCGTCCCTTAAGAAAATCGACCAGCTTGTCGATCTTGCCGCCTAATTTCACGATATTCTTTTCAGACTTATCTAGATTCGACACATTTATGGGTGTATTTATAATGAACGGGCATCTACCAAGTGGGGTTTCTACAACATCACTATTGCCTACTGCTCCATTAGTCACCGCTGCTCTAGTTGTAACCACTACAGGTGGGGACCTCACGATCACCGATTTCCTCACAAATGGGTTTTCTACACAATTTCCTTCTTTTCCGTTTTTATCTTCACTCTCCTTGTTATGTTTCTTGGGGTTTCTGCTTTCATCCATGATTCTAGTTGGTCCCAACTTAAAGCCGCTATCTCCGCTCGTTGTACAGTCACGTCTACGATCCCATGGGTCCCTTCGCAAGCAGTGAGGTCCATGCGAGGGTTGGCGAGAGGTCCTTATGGGATCATCCGCCAGAGCCAGATCCGTGTAAGTCGGGAATTTACCATCCGATCCTGCACCGCCAACTAAATGGTGACGAACTTTGAGCGTACTTTAAGATTTGCCAGATTTTAACGGGACGGAGGCAATTGTAGCATTAGCCCAGAAGCCATTTCTACAGAATTTCACTTCTGTATACTAAGGTTCCAGAATACCACAACCGTCAGCCCGGGGGTTATGTCAATTCAAATCCATGTTTCCAGAAATGCCTTAATTAAGATCTTACTGGTCTCGATCTTAATGTCATAGAGACGCATCATCGTATGTACTGCCGCCCCTCCTGGGATCAGACGCAGACCAGGTAGCCGCTCAATATGAGTCAGACGCTCCTGGATTTATGATCTGGGAAACCACGGAGGCATCACTCTCCTAATTGCTCCTCTCTTGAGAGCATCCCTTGTGGGGGGATCCATATTTTGATGGCGGGATCCATTCGCCATGTCACAGTTCCGTCGTCAGGCACATGTACATTTTTGTAGTACGCCCTCTGGCCCTGCCGCTCTCGGTCGGGGACTGCTTATCTATCGCAGCTGGCCTACATATCTGTAGGTCGTTCAGCTATCCGCCACCCGCTGACCCCCATAGTAGCCTGAGCCCGGCCCTATGATGTATGTATGTATGTATGTATGTTTTTTTTTTTTTTTTGGACGTAGTGATGTATGTATGTATGTATGTATGTATGTATGTATGTATGTATGTATGTTTTTTTTTTTTTTTTTTTTTTTTTATACGAGGAAAAAATCATCGAAAGACCCTGGCCAGATGGTAGTGCCAGGAGTGCGAGACTTTAACACGCTAAAACAACCTCGTTTCACATGCCCCTTATCCCTGCGGAACCACCGCAAAAGTACTACCTCGCAGGGGGGAAGGTTACTAAACCCTAACCAGCGAATGATCTTCTTCGAACATCTTCCTGCCTTCGTAGCTCCAAAAGCACCGTTTTAACATACTCGGTTACTGTTTCCCAGTTTTCCAAGGACACCAGCATGATTTGGATTATATTTCCAGGATTCACATTTCCACCGACTTGCCGTCGTAGGTTTGCTCTCTGTAGGTCAAAACGAGGACACACAAAGAACACATGTTCGGAATCCTCCATATCCTCAATACAACATGGACAAAACGGCGAGCTGTCAAGTCCGAAGCGATATAAGTATGAACGGAAACACCCGTGTCCGCTTAGAAATTGCGTCAGGTAAAAATTTAAATAACCATGTCGCCTACTGATCCAAACTTCCAATTCAGGTATCAGCGCGTACGTCCATCTTCCTTTGGTAGAGGTTTGCCACCTCCTTTGCCACTCTGCCATGCTATTTAAACCATTTGCGTCTGTACCATTTCCCGATGTGCGCCGAGACAAGAATTTCCATTTTGCCTCCCTAGCCAAGATATCAATTGGTGTTAACCCCGCAATAACTAGAACTGCCTCGTCTGACACAGTCCTATATGCTGAGCATACCCGTAGCGCCGCTAGCCTGTAGACAGCACTGATTTTACCGCTGTATGTCTTGAACCTTGTGGATTCCGCCCATATTGGAGCCGCATAGAGAATGACGCTCCTTACAACACCCGCTAATACCCTTCTCTTCATATACCTGGGACCTCTTGTATTCGGCATTATCCGGCACAATGCAGAGCATATATTTACAGCCTTATCCCTCACATAATCAAAATGGTGTTTGAACGATAAACGGTTGTCTATCACGACACCCAAGTACTTAAGACAATCTTTAGTTTTAATTTTACACCCTCCAATATCGATGGTTAGATATTCCACTTTTTTACGGCTGGATATTAGTACAGCTTCCGTCTTATGATCGGCCAGTGTTAGCCCCATTGAATTGAGCCATGCTTTAACCATCTGGATACCACTTTCAGAAATTGTCTTAGCCTCGTCTAACGTCTTTGCCACCATCACCAGAGCAATATCATCTGCAAAGCCGATTATTTTTGCTCTCTTCGGGAGATTTACTCTTAGGACACCATCATACATTAAATTCCATAACAAAGGTCCTAGGACTGATCCTTGTGGTACTCCACCTGTTACCCTGTAGTCTTTCATCCCCTCGTCGGTTTGATATAAAAGAACTCTCTTTCGGAAATAGTCCTTTATAATTTCCACCAGGTATGCAGGAGTATTCAAACTTATTAAAGCATTTACAATATTCTCCCAGTTTGCCGTATTGAATGCATTTTTCACATCCAGGGTGACAAGTACGCAGTATTCCTTGGAACCCTTTCTCCAACTACTGCCTTTAATTGCCTCCCTCGCAATGCTCACAACCATTTCAATTGCATCGATTGTCGACATTTGCTTTCTAAGCCCGTATTGCGTTTGGAAAGCCCATCTGCAGCTACGATGAACTCCTCCAGTCTATTACAAATAATCCTTTCCAGTAATTTGCCGCTCGTATCTATCATGCACAATGGTCTGTACGATGACGGATCCTCTAAAGGCTTCTTTTTCTTGGGTAGGAGCACAAGTTTTTGTCTCTTCCATATTGATGGGAACGATCCATATTTTAAGCAGGAGTTCACCAACCGTAGGATTTGATAAGGGATGCACTTAACAGCCTCTTTTAAAACAAGATTGGGGATACAATCAGGTCCGGGAGCTTTCTTGTCTTTAAATCTCGAGACAGCCCCCTGGATTTCAGGTAATGTAACCTCGGGAAAGTTAAAAGGCTCCTCAAGAATTTGGTTGTTCCATGCTGAAGCTAGCTGTTCTGGAAAAAGGTGGGTGACTATATTATTTAGGGCTGTAGCCTCCATAGGCGAGGGGGTACTTAAACACTTGAGTTTCTTCCTCACAAGCTTATACGCTAAGCCAAATGGGTTATTATCAATATCATCACAGATCTCCAGGAAACGTAATCTTTTACTTCGTCGTATTGCCGACTTTAAAGTCTTTCTCTTTGCATTCAGAGTCTGGCGATGTAGTTCGTTTTCCACTCTACCACGAGGTCGCATCCCAGTTCTCTTTCTTTCTAGTCATCACGTCTATTATGTTTTCAGCATTTATACTCTGTCCTATTAGATCCTCTGCGTGCATACGCTCGTTTTCAAATCTTGGACAGCAAAACATAACGTGTTCTGCATCCTCTAATTGGTTTGTGCAGGAGGGACAATTTGGTGACGTGTCGAGTCCAAACTTGTGCAGATATTTTCTGTACCCTCCATGTCCCGTGAGAAATTGCGTTAGGTGGTAGTTCGCCTCGCCCTGCTTCCTCTTTGGCCAAGGCTCTATTTTCGGTATAAGTCTAAAAGCCCATCTCCCCTTTCCACTTTCCTCCCATCTCTTCTGCCATGCCTGCATGATTTTCAGTCTCTCCAGTTTTGGGATCTCATTTGCATTTGCTGGACTCAGTCTTTTGCGCTCATACACGCGCTTTGCCTCGTCTGCCAATATGTCAATTGGTATTATTCCCGCTATAACGTAAGCTGTGTCATCCGATGTAGTTCTATATGCGCTGCTTACTCTTAAGGCACATAATCTGTATACGGAGTTTAGTTTGGCCGCAACCGACTTGACTTTAAGAGCTTCCGACCATATTGGTGCAGCGTATAAAATGGTTGATTTTACCACTGTATAGATTAGCTTTCTCTTCCCATGCCTAGGTCCACCTACGTTTGGCATCATCCTTGACAAAGCTACCACGATGTTCGATGCCTTAGTGCATATTTTTTCAATATGTGGTCTGAACTTTAGTTTGTCATCTATTACCACTCCTAGGTACGTAAGTTGCTGCTGGGACGTAATGATGTGTTTTCCTATTTTTATGTTTATTTTCTCCCGTTTTCGACGACTGCTAATTAGTAATACTTCTGTTTTATGTTCTGCTAGTTCCAAGCCGCTAGACTTCATCCATGAACGGATAGCATACACCGTTTCATTCGCCAGTAATTCGACTTCGTCCACATGCCTAGCAGTGACCACGATCGCGATGTCATCGGCGAAGCATACTGTTGTTGCCTCCTCTGGTATGTTAAGGTTCAGTACCCCATTGTACATAATATTCCACAGTAACGGTCCTAGAACCGATCCCTGTGGAACGCCTGCGGTTATGTTGTATGTACTCGTGCCCAAATCCGTGTTGTAGCGAAGCTCCCTCTCAGAAAAGTAGCTTCCCACAATTTTAGTCAAGTACACCGGTACTCCTAGTCTGCCTAGGTTGTCCATGATACGTTCCCAGTTTGCGGTATTAAAAGCATTTTTTACATCTAGAGTTATCAATGCGCAGTATTTTTTTCTTGCTCCCTGCCCTTCTATAACTCTTTTCGCTGTGTCCACTACTATCTTAATAGCATCCATAGTCGATCTCGACTTCCTGAATCCGTACTGGTGGTCTGAGAGTCCACCCCTTGCCTCCACAATTGGGACCAATCTATTATAGATTACTCTCTCCAAAGTTTTCCCAATAGAATCAAGCAGACATATTGGCCTGTATGATGAAGGGTCTCCTAATGTTTTGTTCGGTTTTGGAATGAGAACCAATATCTGTTTCTTCCAGCAATCAGGAAATGTTCCCTCCTCCAAGCAACGGTTGAAAACTTCAACAAATAGGCTTGGGTTGATTTGCATTGCCTTTTTTAATGCCTTGTTAGGGATACTATCAGGGCCTGGAGCCTTTTTGTCTGATAGCTTCATCGCTATCTGGATAAGTTCCTCTTCCGTTACTGCCGTTACTGTATCCGGACCTATAGTCGTGTTGTTAGTTCACATTGCTTCGGTGTGTCTCGGAAACAGAGTTTCAACGATTTGTCTCACTAAAAGGGGGCATGTGGGTTGTGGTGATCTTCCTGCCTTGAGGCGGGAGGTAACTAATTTATATGCCTTTCCCCATGGATCTGCATCCGCATCCAGGCATATCTGCCTAAAGCAATTAATTTTACTCCTTGTTATAGCGCGTTGGAGTTCTTTTCTTAGTCGCTTATATTCGGTTTGTCGTGCAATAAAATCGGGTCGGTTTCTTTGTCGTTGGCTCCTTCTTCTAGCACTGAGGCATTGTTTGCGTAGGCTAGCTATTTCTGGGTTCCACCAGTATATTGGTCGCCGGTTTTCCGAATCCCTTCGTCTCGGCATGGAAGTGTCACACGCCTGTTTAAGTTTCGACATTAAATGTTCGACCATTTCCGAGGCTGTGCCATCAAAGGATCGGACATTAACAATTGTCTCCCTAAAGGTTTCCAAGTCCATTTTGCCGGCTGCCCATCCCCTATAAGTGGGGTGTGCTTCCTTCACCCGGTGTGGCCCTCTTTTTGTTTCGTTAATAGAGAAAATTATGGCCTGGTGGTCACTATGTGTGTAATGCTCACTGACCCTCCAGTCCATTTTCCGGACCAATGAACCACTTCCAAACGTAAGGTCCACGATTGACCCCAGGCCTCTTGCCCTAAATGTATCTGCCCCTCCTCTATTGGCCAGTGTCAAGTCGTCACCGGAAAAGGTCTCCAGGAGGATGCGACCCCTGTTGTTCGTTGTCTTGCTTCCCCATTCAGTAGCCCATGCATTAAAATCTCCTGCTATTATCTTCGGATTATGGAGCTGTGCGTCCCTTTTCAGCCGAGCCATCATCTGTTCGAACTGTTCGATTGGTACACTAGGTGGGGCATAGCAGCTGTAGATGTAGATGCCTCCTATTTTGGCTCTTACAAATCCTTCCTCAGGTTGATTTTGAGTACCCTCGATCGCTCGTTTTCCACATGCCCATATTGCTGTTTTGCCGGATGTGTCTTTGACCCAGATGCTTGGTTGAAGATTTCTGTGTTGTTCACATACAATAGCTATGTCAGCCCCAGTTTCGCTGATAGTCTGCGAAAGCAGGTCCTGTGCCGCCCTACAGTGGTTGAGATTAATTTGAATTAATTTCATCTACGACGTTTTTGCAGCGCTTCCTTGAAGACTGGGCATCTTCCGCTGCCTGTCACGTGGTTTGTTTCCCGCTTTTGCCCTTGTTTGCAGAACATACATTCTGCATCGCTTGTGCAGTCCCTTGCCATGTGTCCTGTTTTTCCACACCTTCTACACGAATTTGACCTATCGAGGGGATTTTTACAAGACCGGGCTATATGCCCATATTCCAAGCATCTATAACATTGACGTAGGTCCACCTTTTCTCTTAGGCGACATATTACCCATCCTATCCTTACTTTTCCGACCTGTAAGACTTTGTGGCCTATTTCCAGTGGTAGGCTTATCCTTGCAGTCTGAGTTCCACCGTAGGATTTCCGTAAGCTCTTTATATCCTCTTCTCTCATGTTTGGTATGCCTAGTTGATCCTGAAATGCACTGCAGATGTCCTCTTTAGTTGTTACTTCGTCAATATCTCTACATTCAATAGTAATCTCCTGCCTGCGGCTTTTAATTTCAGCCCTAAGGCCGATTGATTTTTCCATTTGTCCTCTATATAGGTCCACGCTAGTTTTATTTCTGGAGCTTATTTCAAGTAGAAGCTCCCCCTTTTGCGTCCTTCTGATACGTGATACATTTTCTCCTAGATCCTTTAGGGATGGGTCCCCCTTGATCTGTCTCAATATGTCTGCATATGTTGCCTCTCCCTTTGCAGAGATTATCATCGCTTCCTTCCTTTCCCTTCTTATTCTACTGTACTTTTTCCGTTTCTGCTTCCGTTTCACCATTTGCCACGAGTTATTTCCCTCTAAGGTGGGCTCTTCATGTCTAGTGACAACGCTCTCTTGTTTCTTTTTTCTCCTTCTGGCAACTTTTCTTGGCCTCTTAATCGTTTGTATTTTCGGCGATACATCACCAGGGTCTCTACTTCTTTTCATGTGGACTTCGGGTAGACCAAGTTTTGGATTTGTTTGTGTTGTCTGCTCCTTTATCTCCGCGCTATTTGATTGGCCTACTTCTTCCAATATGTCCTTTGCCTTATTATACATAGCCTTTATGGCCCTTGTTTTCTCCTTAATAGCATGGTGTACGTTGTTTTTGCCCTTCATGAAGTTAAGTAGCTCCTCAATCATGTTTCCAAGCTCCAAAAACGGCTTCTTTTCGGAAGTAGTCTGCCCTTGGGTTAATCTGTGCTCGTTTGTTCTAGTTTCCAGCTCTGTAGGCAGGTTTATCGAAGGTGTTGGTGGCGACCTCTGTAGTGCCGAGCTTCTTCGGAAAGGGTTTTGTGCGTTCCACGGTTCCTTGTGCTTCACGTTGCCTGTAGCGTTTGCTCCTACTTCAGCCAGGTATGCTACTGAAGTAGAAGTATTACAGTAATTTGATATCGACGACGGAGAGCCTGTTCTCCCACTCTCTACTGCCGCTGGTACTGGGTTTATTACTCCCTGCACCGTAACCTTATTTTTATTTCCTTCCATTTCTCTTTTAGTTTTAGGGGGTGTGCGTTTTTATCCTATCCGCCAGGTTGTTCTTTCAGCCGTTCCTAACCTGGAAACAGACGCTGACCAGGAAGCCGTCCACTATGGATGCCGTCGCGCCTGGATTTTTGTTTTTATTTCACAGGGTACCCCTGTGATGGATACCATCCTAGGGAGCTATCCCCTCGCCCTCTTGTAGCTCTTCTTTGATTAAAATTGGGCGCCCCTACATGGGGAACAGACGCCAACCAGATTCCGCCCACTGTGGTCTAGACGCTACTGGGTTTGGTTTGACTGGAGGATCCACGGAGGCGTCACTCTCCTAACTACTCCTCTCTTGAGTGTACCCCCTGTGGGAGATACCTAGTTAGTGGCGGTACCCTCTCGCCACGTCCCAGAGTCTTCCTTGGGCCTTGACACTTTTTTTTTAGTGTACCCTCGTTCTCTGGCGCTCTCGGTCGGGGACTGCTTATTTGATATTCGCAGCTAGCCTGCATATCTACAGGCATTTCAGCTATCCGCCACCTGCTGACCCCCATGGTAGCCTGAGCCCGGCCCCATGTGTATGTATGTATGTATGTATGTATGTATGTTTTTTTTTTTTTTTTTTTTTTTTTTTTTTTTTGCGTTGGAGGTGTGGAATCTTCAAAAGATGTATCCAACCCGTGTTGAAAAACATGTACGATTCGCCTGTGCGCCTACGTACTAAACCACACCCCCCTCGACCCCGATCCCCGCGGGACTGCCAATTGGTATTACTTCGCGGGGTAGGTTTGCCCCTTCTGGGCCTATCCTCTGTTTATCGCAATGGATTGCGAACTAGTTTCTGCTGCTCTGCGTGCCGCTTCCGCGACCCGTAAGGATTTGTTGACATTTGTGATGAATGAGTTCACTGCGTGCCAATTATCCTCCGACCTCAACATTATGCCAATGATGCTGCTGCTCATTATAGGCTCCCCAAGAAATCTTTCCAGCCTGTTTCTGGCCCCGGAAAATCGTGGGCATGTAAAAACGACATGTTTAGCTGTTTCGTCTTCTCCGTTGCACTCTGGACACCTTGGAGAACTGTCGTGACCGAATCGGTGCAAATAACTCCTATAACCTCCGTGCCCAGTGAGAAATTGTGTTAGGTTATAGTTCACCTCTCCATGCTTACGATTTATCCATGTGCTGATTGAAGGGATAAGTCTAAACGTCCACCGGCCTTTAGGGGAGTTTTCCCAACGCCTCTGCCAATTTTGTATAGTTTTCTCTTTTTCAATTTTCTGGATTTGTTTCCTGCAGGTCCCCGGATTTTCAGTTGTCGCTCTAAATGTATTTGATAGCTCCTTCGCAGTTATATCTATAGGGGCGATTCCCGACACCACGTTTGCCGCTTCTCCCGAAACTGTCCGGAAGGCACTACATACTCTTAGACTGCTTCTCCTAAATACAGAAAGCATATCCCTTTTGGAAGATTTGCTTATTGCCTTTTCCCAGACTGGCGATCCATATAGGAGTACTGAGTTGGTAACGTGTGAGATTAATACTCTACGACTTTGTCGTGGTCCGCCAATGTTAGGCATCATTCTAGCTAATGCGTTTGATACAGCCGTTGCCTTCTTACATGCATAATCCATGTGTTTTCGAAAGTTAAGCCGGTCGTCTATCATGACTCCCAAGTACTTAATTGCCTCCTTTGATGTAATAGTTGCCTCTCCTACTTTTATTGATAAAGACTCTCTCTTTCTCCTTCCACTTATGAGTACCATCTCTGTTTTGTGTTCTGCTAGCTGAAGGCTTACCGATGTTAACCAGCCCTTTATTATTCTGATTGTCTCGTTGGCATATAATTGGACCTCGTCCAGATATCTCGACTGGACTAGTACCGCTATGTCGTCTGCAAAGCCTACCACATTTGCCTCGTCTGGTATTCTTAACTTAAAGATTCCGTTATACATTATGTTCCACAATAGGGGTCCTAGAACAGAGCCCTGGGGAACACCCGATGTAATATTATATGATCTAATGCCTCTATCAGTCTCAGCCCACAAACATCTTTTAGAAAAATAGCTTTGGATAATTCTGATTAGGTACTCGGGGGCATTAACATTTCTCAGCGATGACACGACATGCTTCCATGCAGCAGAATTGAAAGCATTTTTGATGTCCAGCGTTATTACAGCACAATATTTCCTTTCCTTGCCCTTTCCATTTATTGCTCTTTTGGCCGTGCCAACAACAAATTCAATAGCATCTATAGTTGACTTGTTCTTACGAAATCCGTATTGTCTTTCGGACAAGCCCTGCACATTTTCGACTGATTCTAGAAGCCTGTTATATATTATTCTCTCGAGACATTTGCCTATAGTATCCAAGAGGCATATTGGTCTATACGACTCGGGTTCTCCGAGAAGTTTACCAGGCTTAGGTATTAGTATAAGCTTTTGCTTCTTCCAATTATCGGGAAAAATCCCAAACTGCAAACATTTTTTAAACAGTTGAGCGAATATTGTTGGCTTTATAGAAAGCGCAAGTTTCAAGGCTTTATTTGGAATGCCATCTAATCCCGGAGCTTTTTTATCGGCAATCTTTGAACTCATCCTTATAATCTCATCGTCGGTAATCTCCACGTCGTATGGGGTTGCAGCACTCGGGGCACCTGAGTGTGGTTCTCCTTCTGGAAATAAAACTTCCACTATCCTATCTATAAGGCTTGGGCATGTGATTTTTTGGGATTTTTTCCCCCTAAGACGTGTCATTACAACGTAGAACGCCTTACCCCAAGGATTTGCGTCGGCTTCTTTACACAGCTGCTTAAAGCATTCGGCTTTACTGGAGTTAATGGCTTTCTGCAGGTTTTTTCTGGCCTGATGGTAAGCATCTCTTCTCTCTAGGAGGTCTGGTTGGGATCTACCTCTTTGGAAGAGTCTCCTGGATTTTAAGCATTCCTTTCTAAGCACAGCTATATGCTTATTCCACCAGTAGTTTTCTTTTCGTCTATTGATCGACCGTTTAGTTGGCATGGATGAATCACAGGCAGTCGCAAGGGCTGTTGAGATTTGTTTCACCATGTCAGCCACTTCGCCCTCAACGATTTGTTGGCTGCAAAATGTTTCGGCAAAGGCCCCCGTATCAAGCTTATCACTCGACCAGCCCTGAAAAATTGTCCTTCCGCGTGGTAGCCGTACTTCCCGTTGAATTGTGAACACTATGGCCTGATGGTCGCTATGCGTATAGTGTTCGCTTATACGCCATGTCATGTTTCTAGCCAGATTGTTGCTTACAAAGGTTACGTATGTATGTATGTATGTATGTATGTATGTATGTATGTATGTATGTATGTTTTTTTTTTTTATTGGACGTAGTGATAGCGCACTATCATCTAGTGGCCCCACGATATCTTCACTAACACCACCCCGGAACCACGTCAGTACTCCATCAGGACGGGTAGTTTATCTGCATCAGCACCTCAGTCGCGTTGTTTTATTCTTACGTCCCCCTTCATTTATCATGACAGGAGGTTCAGAACTAAGCTTTAATTGTCGCCATCCTCACCACTGTGCTATATTCTTCTTCGTATCTCCTCCAGCCTACGAAGCTCTATCATTACCAGCTTCACATAGTCGCACACATGCTCCCAGTTATCCAGAGAGGACAACATGATCTCAATTATGTTCTCCACACCGATGCTTCTCCCTATCGAATGCTCCAGATTCGCTCTTTCACTGCTGAATCTTGGACAGGTGAAAAACACGTGTTCAGGGTCCTCAAATACATTACCAGCACAGGCCGCGCAAAACGGGTCCCTGTCGTGTTTAAAGCGATACAGGTACGACTTGAAACAGCCGTGTCCACTTATGAACTGCGTGAGATGGTAGTTCAAATCACCATGTTTTCTATTCACCCATACGTCTATTTTTGGTATTAACCTATGCGTCCATCGACCCTTGACAGATGCAGTCCATCGTATCTGCCATTCTGAAACGCTCGAAAGTCTTGCCGCATCCCGAATATTCGCCATGTTCGCCGAGGCTCTCGAGTTAAATATGTACCTCTTCTCCTTAGCCAGCAGGTCGATTGGTACCATGCCCGCAATGACAAACGCTGCATCATCCGACACCGTTCGAAAGGCACAACACACTCGAAGCGCCGCCAGTCTGTAGACGGAGTTTATCCCTTCCCTGTATGTCACAAACCTGGTGGCCTCTGACCATACTGGTGCTGCATACAGTATTATACTCTTCACAACCCCCGCAAGAACTTTCCTCTGTAGGTATTTGGGACCCCTCGTGTTGGGCATTATACGACACAACGCTGAGCACGTTCCTCCAGCTTTGGTTTTTATGTAATCCAGGTGAGGTTTGAAAGACAAACGATTATCTATCATCACTCCCAAGTACTTAAGGTAATCCTTCGTTCTGATCGAGCATCCACAAACATTAAGGGTAATATACTCCACTATTTTTCGGCTAGTAATCAATACTGCCTCCGTTTTATGTTCAGCCAATGTTAAACCCATTGCATTTAGCCATGATCGGATCAGCTGTATGCTGCTATTGGTAACACTAACCGCCTCCTGCGTATATTTGGCCACCACCACCAGCGCAATGTCATCCGCAAACCCTACTAATTTAGCCCTCTCCGGGAGCATCAGCCTCAGTACACCATCGTACATCACATTCCACAGCAATGGCCCAAGGACAGACCCCTGTGGCACTCCGCCTGTTATACCATACTCTTGTATTCCATCGTCCGTATCATACACCAGTACTCTATCTCGGAAATAATCCTTAATTACTGCCACTAAATATTGAGGTACATTCAAGCCGCTTAAGGCATTCACGATCTTCCCCCAGTTCGCAGTATTGAACGCATTTTTAACATCCAGCGTTACAACCACACAATATTCCTTGGAACCAGTCCTCCAGCTTTCACCCTTAATAGCCTCCTTAGCTGTATCAACAACAACCCCTATAGCATCCATTGTCGATCTACATTTCCTGAAACCGTACTGTGCGTCAGATAGACCCCCTGTTGTCTCGATATGCGAGTCTAATCTTGTACAGATTATGCTCTCCAGCAGCTTACCGCACGTATCTATCATACATAGAGGTCTGTACGATGAAGGTTCCTCTAGTGGCTTATTGCTCTTGGGCAATAGCACCAGTCTCTGTCTTTTCCATCTTGATGGAAAGGATCCATGCCGAAGACAGGCGTTTATCAACTGCACTACTTGGTTCGAGCAACACCGAACAACTTCCTTCAATACCATGTTTGGTATACCATCAAGCCCGGGGGCTTTTCCATCCTGGAACTTTGCTACAGCTTGCAGTATCTCAGCAGTGGTAACGAGCGGGAAACTAAAAACTTCATTGCCGCTGTGGTTCTCCCAATAGGTCGTACCCTGTTGCGGAAAAAGCTGCTTCACTATTCTGTCGAGTATTACTGGTTCACTCGGGGACGAATTATGCAGACAGTTCAACTTCTTCATCACCAGTTTATAGGCCATTCCAAATGGATTAAATTCAACGTCATCGCAAATGTTCAAGAAACACGACCGTTTGGCTTGACGTATAGCCAGTTTTAGCGCTCTCCTCTTAGCTTTAAGCTCTTGATGGTGCAGATCATTTCCCTGCCTACCACGCGTTCTCACATATACCCTTCTGGCTCGTATACAGTCCCTTCGCAGTTGGGCGATTTCCTCATTCCACCAATACACCGATGGTTTGGTTCCACCCTGTCCTCTTTTCCTCATCGAAGCATTGCAAGCATGAGTTACTTTCTTAATAAGGTGCTCAGACATTTGTTCTGGTGAACCACTCAAGATTATATCCTCCATATAAACTTTGAACAGTTCCTTGTCAAAAGTGTTAGCTTTCCAGCCCTTAGGGTTACATCTGGGTACATTCGTTAACGTTGGTACCAATGGATCGTTTCCTATGTCCATGATTATAGCACTATGATCGCTGTGTGTATAATGGTCACAAATAGACCACTGTATTCGGTTCGAAATGTTTGCGCTGGCAAACGCAACATCTATTATAGAACCTCCTCCATTACGATTGAACGTCTGCACAGCTATACATGGATATTCCAGCCACAGTATCACGAACAAATCCACCCCGTTGGGTTGTCATTGTATCCTGCAGTACTCTATTGTTGACGGACCAAATTGCAGATGTATTGCAACTGTCAGCCACCCAGCTATTTGTATCAACGTTGCTGTAAGGCTCACTAAGTAGAGCAACATCTACTTTCAGCTCACGCACACTCTGTTTAAGCAGATCCTGGGCTGCTCGGCAATGATTGAGATTCAACTGCAACACTCTCATCTTCGCGATACGAGTTTTTGGAGTTCTTTCCTGTAGTAAGGACAGGAAAAGGCTCCCGTAGCATGATTACTGTTAGCATCAGTTTCAACACACAGCAAACACCTCGGTTTTTGTACACACGTCCTTAACTTGTGTCCGTGTTCACCACACCGTATGCAATTATTGGAGTAGTCATTTGTGCTCCTACAATTTGTTGCCAAATGCCCGTAGTCCAAACACCTAAAGCACCTTCTTGGTTGTATTCTTTCGCGTACTCGACATACGACCCACCCAATGCGTATCTTTGCAGCCCTGGCAATGTGTGTTGCCAAATCAGCACTCAATCTAACAGTGGCAGTTTGCGTTCCACCATAGGCTTTCCTCAACGATTTTATTGCTGACATCTGCAGCATTTTAAACCTCTCGCCTTGTTTCTGAAGAGCCTCATAGACGTCTTCCTTGGATGTAACCTCATCCATATCTTTGATCTCAATGTCCACTTCATTTGATAGTGACCGTACTTCTGCGGATGTACCAAGGACTTCCTTGATAGTATGTCTGAATGCACCTGTATTCTCATGGGCAGGTTTATTAAGCTCTAAGAGCAATTCGCCTTTCACTGTTTTCCGGATATTCCTGACGTTTTGACCAAGAATTTCCAATTTGGGATCACTTTTAACCTTTCGGAGTATGTCCGCATACGACGTTTCTCCGCAAGTCTGGATAACAAGAGCATCCGGACGGGAAGGCTTCCCTCGGGCAGGCCGCTGTCGGGCAGACCGCTTCCTCTTCTTTGCTTTGGGACCCACTTAAACCCATTGAGAGTTTGCATCCTTGGTTTCCTGCACTTGCGGCTTATCACTCGATGTTCTGCCAGTTGATGTACTGGGTATGTCGTCGTTTACCCTCTTCTGCGGACTTGTTTCCTTCTTCTTCTTTGGCTTGTTGCCCTTTGGACTATGGGGGTCTCTTCTTCGCTTTGGAGTTCCCATGAGTGTTACGGTTGGTATAACCTAGTTTATGGTTTGGGATTCCTTATCAACCAGAACTACCTTCTGGGCATTCGTAGGTACATTACTTAAATCATCTGCCACTTGCATGAATATCGCCTGTATTTCCCGCGCATATGCAACAATTTCCTTATGAACATTGGTTCGTCCCTTAAGAAAATCGACCAGCTTGTCGATCTTGCCGCCTAATTTCACGATATTCTTTTCAGACTTATCTAGATTCGACACATTTATGGGTGTATTTATAATGAATGGGCATCTACCAAGTGGGGTTTCTACAACATCACTATTGCCTACTGCTCCATTAGTCACCGCTGCTCTAGTTGTAACCACTACAGGTGGGGACCTCACGATCACCGATTTCCTCACAAATGGGTTTTCTACACAATTTCCTTCTTTTCCGTTTTTATCTTCACTCTCCTTGTTATGTTTCTTGGGGTTTCTGCTTTCATCCATGATTCTAGTTGGTCCCAACTTAAAGCCGCTATCTCCGCTCGTTGTACAGTCACGTCTACGATCCCATGGGTCCCTTTGCAAGCAGTGAGGTCCATGCGAGGGTTGGCGAGAGGTCCTTATGGGATCATCCGCCAGAGCCAGATCCGTGTAAGTCGGGAATTTACCATCCGATCCTGCACCGCCAACTAAATGGTGACGAACTTTGAGCGCACTTTAAGATTTGCCAGATTTTAACGGGACGGAGGCAATTGTAGCATTAGCCCAGAAGCCATTTCTACAGAATTTCACTTCTGTATACTAAGTGTTGAAGCGACTTCAGTCTTATTTTATTTTATTTTTTCAATTTTCTTACATTTTGTTAATTTTCTTTTATTTTGTTAATTTGCTCTAATTTTCAATTTTCTTTATTATTTATATTTAAATTTGTTTTCTTAAATTTTAATTTTGAATTTTGATTTGTTAAAAATTTTCATATTATTTAATTTTTAATTTAATTAAATTTGTATTTTTTCTCTAGGTGTAGAGCACTCTTTGGAATTTTGCAATTCTCTTAAATTTCATTTATTTCGTTATACATATATGTATATATGTATATACTTTGTTCTTGAGTTTGTAGTTTTCCTTTGAGTTTGTTGGCTTACTACAAACCTTTTTGTAATTTAGTTTTTAAGTCTAATCTTTAACTTCAGACAGGCAAGAAGCCTAATAAATTTGTTAAAACTTAAATTTGAAACCTACCGTGTTTCTTTTATTGTGAATTTGGAAAATACTTAAAAAAGGCTAGGTAACGATACTAGCCCCAACATTTGGTCCTTCGATAAATCCTAGAAGAGCTAGGATTGGAATTACCAGTGGCAAACCTGTCCACTGAATGCCAACAACAGTTGTTCTACCGTAACAACTGCGGCAAATTTCATCAAAAGTTGTTCTACCGCAACAACTAAGACATGAACAGCAGTCAAGAGGGCTACTAAAAAAGAAAGAAAATCTGAGGTGTATCCCGTTCCAACAAAAGGAAAAAATTGCGCTATATATTCCAAGAAGTCAGGAAGGTCTACAAGACGATTGATTTTCGAGAGTGAAAATCAGAGAGGTAAACATTGATTATCAACAAAAGGATTAGATTGGGTAAGTGCAGTGTTTTAATTATATTTAGTGCGATTGTGTGATTTTTATTAAAAAAAGTGCAAAAAAATTAATTAAAATTACTGCATAATCAAATCCAACAAGTAATCGAACATAACCTTAAAATTTAATAAAAGTGCCACCACTGATATAAAAAAATCCCCAACGTGCCAACTCTATTAAAAAGTACCAACACTGGTAAATAAGAAAAAGCAACGGAGTTTTTTTATTTACATGCGCTTTGCTGTTAAACATAAATGCCATACTCGTCACACTTATTACTAATTGTTTCAATTCCGTCAGTTTCCACAACTTTCATGTACAACTAATTCTTTACGAACAATTTGATAGTCGTTGTTCAACTCGCTAGAAAAGCTAAGAGAAAAATAGTAAATTGTGTGGAAAAAATTTAAATAAAAAAGATTTTAATAAAAAATAAATAAACGCATTTAAATAAGAATAAATTGAAACAAGTGTTATTGAAAAAAAAGGAAACGAGTGTATGAAAAACGAAAACAATAGAAAAAACACCGAATTTCTGCAGGAAAAAGTTATAGTGTTTAAAAAAGAATATTTGGAAAAAAATATAAGACAAAAGGAAAAAAAAAGAAGAAGATATTCAGAAGGTGCAATTGAATAGTAAAAACTAAGGAAAAATTATAAATAAAAAAAGCACTGAATTTCTTCAGAGAAAATAATTTTAACAATAAAATTAAAGCGGTTAAAAAGTGAAAAAAAAACACAGAAGCATAACAAGACAACATAAAGCACCACAACAACAACACAACAAGAAGAGGCTGTCTCAAAGCTACAGCAAATAAACGAGGGTTCCCAGTACGGAATTTTTTGCGGGCAAACGGTGAGTTTGTGGAATTCAGCTAATCTTATATTTTTTGATGAAGAAGTTGGTACGGGGATATTAAAATCAGAAGGAAAACAGTGTTTGGCATAGTCATTTAAAAAATAATAGAGAAGTATTTTTTTTTATGAAAAATTTACACGGTGACCTTTCAAGTGGTACACAAAATTTTTGTAAGCATCAGTATACTTGGATGCACAGTGACAACGAGTCTTACTAAAGTTGAAAATAAAGGGTGTTTCGAAAAGCGCTAATTTTTTAAGGAGAATTTAAAGGGTGGCCCTTCAAGTGGTGCGCACATTTTGAAAAATAGCATTAATATTGAATGCAAATATACATCAAGTTTACTAAATTTTGGAATAAAAAGGGTGAACCGAAAATAGGTGTTTTTTAATAAAAAATTTACACAGAGGCCCTATGTTTAAAGCATTATTTAATGGAAAAATTTAATGCTTATGAACAACCCGTTCGAAATTTTTTGTGAAGTTTGTTCGATTATTTTTGAAAAATTGTTTGGAGAAAAGAGTGCGTAATTTTTGAAAAATTTAATTTAAAGCACAATCATAATAATTATATTGGGAATTTTGATGAGTAGATTTTTTAATACATTTTACGAAATCTGAGTAAAATTTAATTGTGGATAAATATTGAAAATATTTTTTTGGTGGTAAAGGAAAAGATTTTAATAAACAAAAGGTTTTAAAAGGAAAAAATTTTATTTAAACATTTGAATATCTGATCTGGTGCTAGAAAATCGTTGAAGAAATTATTGGTGGCTTGAAACGAGTATTTTTGAAAATTTTTTGGTGAAATTTAAAGCAGTTTTTTAAACATTCTACATCGCTTGCATTCGTCGCAGATAATTTCAATATACCTTTGTATAAGGTTGAATTTCTTCACGATTATTTTTTGTAAATTTTTTTTCATTTCATTTTGAGAAATCGTTGAGGTGTAAAATATTTTAAGGCATTGAGCAAAAATTTTATAAAAATGGTCTCGGAAAGAGCATGTAAATACGGCATTCGACAAGTAGTGAATTTCTGCGCTACTTTTGAAAAAATTTCTTCAGAAGCTTTGACGATTTCACTATTAGAGGTAAAGCAGGCTGAACTTGAAAGAAGATGGCTGAAGATGATAGAAACATTTGAAGAATTCATCAAAGGCTATGAAAAGGTGAAAGAAGAAGAAGATTTTCCAGATGAAATTACTCTGAGATACGAAGATGCCTGTGAACAGTGCCAGATGCTAAAGGCTAAAATAATGGACTTGTTAAAGGCTAAGGCTCCACAACAAAAAGCGGCAGATACAACAGTACGTCAATCATCTCTAAAGTTACCTGCGGTTGAAATCCAAACGTTTGAAGGGGGTTTCGACAAATGGCCAGCATTTAGGGATATGTTTAGGGCAGTGGTTGGAAACGAGCCTTCAGTGGCGCCAGCGCATAAACTGTATTATTTACTTGGCAAGACGAGGGGGGAGGCCTACCAGCTCATAAAAGATTATGATTTGGTAGATGCTAATTTTGAGCTAGCTTGGCAGGCTTTGACAAATCGCTACGAAAATAAGCGAATTTTAATTAACAATCAAATTAGGAAAATTTATGGCATCCAGGCCCCTCAGAATGAAACTTTGAAATTTTTAAGGCAACTTCAAAATACGGTCAGCGATGGTTTGTCGATTATTAGTTCGTTTCAAGTTGATGTAGCTGATAATGACCCCTTTCTCATGCATATTTGCACTTCAAAACTCCCTGAAGAAACTTCGCGTGCGTGGGAAGATTCTCTGACTAACCATAAGGAATTGCCTACTTGGCAACAACTTAACAAATTTCTGTCTGAGCGAATTGAAACTTTAGAAACTTTTACAAATTTGAGGAAGCCGCCCAGCCGAGACAATAATCCCTCCAAATCTCAAGTTTTCTATTCTGATGCTGAAACTGATAAAGGTAAATTTAGCTGCAAGAAATGCCGACAGAATCATCCATTACGATTCTGCAAATATTTTAAGGGTTTGTCAGTCAGTGATAGAATAAAATATGTGTATGCGAATAAATTTTGCGCGAATTGTTTTTCACCCAGTCATTTCAAGACGAAATGTCAGAGCACCAGTAGCTGCAACAGATGTAATCAAAGGCATCACACCATGTTGCATATTGAGGAAGAAAAAGCGAGAAAGGTCCCCACTCAAAGGGCGTCAACTCATCAGCAGTCTCAAGGAGATGAAAGGCCATCAGGGTCGGGCACTCAGAACAACACAAGGCCATCCAGTTCTCAATCGGGACGATCTGCCAACTCGGGCGCAAATGCGATGGAGTCAATACAGGTTAATTTATCTCAACACAGCGGAACTACAATTTTACCTACAGCTTTGGTTCATGTAGAGCATTTAGGCGAAAAATTCACTGTTCGCGCATTAATTGATACCGGGTCGACTAGGAGTTTTATCCTAAAGCGTGTTCAACAGAATTTAGCGATCCCCTTAGAACGCCATCACAGCGAAATATCAGGGTTCGGTGATACGGTGGTAGGAAGTTCGAAGGGAAGGTGTTATGTCACAGTTAAGTCTCGAATATCCGATTTTAAAATTAAAATCCGAGCGATTGTGGTACCAACATTGGCACATTTTATGCCTTCACGGCCGATCCCAATACAAACGGTAAAAGATATAAAAGGTTTGGAGCTTGCAGATCCCTATTTCTACAAACCTGCTGCAATTGAAATGATTATTGGTAGTGATTACCTGCCTTTTATAAATTTGAGCGGCGTAAAAATGAATATCGGAAACAATCTTGAAGCCCGAGAGTCTCACTTTGGCTGGTATTTGTTAGGCCCTGAGCCAGAAACTAGAGTTCAATCATTCCATACTTTTGTCTCGCCCTGCAGCGATGTGGCCCTTCATGAGCAATTAAAAAAGTTTTGGGAAATAGAAGAGGCTGAAAAAACCGATTTTCAAGCTGAAAGTGACATTTACTGTGAAAATTATTTCAAACGTACCACAATTCGACAGTCTGATGGACGTTACGTAGTTCGGCTGCCGTTCAAAGAACAATTTCCGAAAGAGATTTTTTTAGGCCCCTCCCGTAATATGGCTCTTGCGCAGTACCATAGAATGGAGAAAATGCTCGATAAGACCCCAGATTTGAAAGCGCAGTACGCTGAAGTTCTCCAAGAATATTTGGACTTGGATCACATGGAACCAGTTGTACATTTTGAACCTAAAGCAGAAAAAGTTTCTTCATTTTTTCTACCCCACCACGCGGTAATCAAGCCCGAAAGTAAAACAACAAAAGTGCGAGTGGTCTTTAACGCCTCAAAGAAAACCGGAAGCGGGTTTTCATTAAATGATGTGCTTTACCAGGGCCCAACGCTTCAAACGGATTTGATGCAACTTGTCTTACGTTGGCGAAATTATAAGTACGTATTCACTGGAGACATCCAGAAAATGTATAGGCAGATTTTGATGCATGAAGCAGATCGCCCCTATCAACAAATTTTATTTCGCAACAACACGGAGGGATACGTGAATTCATTTCAACTTAAGACTGTTACGTTCGGCGTGAATTGCGCCCCCTTTTTGGCGATTAGGACTCTACTTGAGTTAGGTCATGATTGCAGACACCTGTACCCTAAAGCATCTGTTATTCTGAAGAACGAGGTCTACGTTGATGACATATTGTCCGGGGGACACACGCTTGAAGAGGCCAAGCAGAAGCAAGTGGAGCTCCTTACAGCTTTGAAATCTGGTGGCTTTCCCCTTAAAAAGATGACAGCAAATCATCAGTTTCTACTCGAAAGTTTGCCCCGGGAGGATCTTCTAGACGAAGATTTCTTAAAGTTTGATGACTCCAGCTCTTTAAAAACATTGGGAATTCGCTGGAATGCGTTGGCGGATATATTCTACTATGCTGTAGAGCCGATTGAAATTACCCCATCCGCTACAAAACGAAAAATCTTGTCGGTAATTGCAAGATTATTTGATCCTCTAGGTTGGTTAGGCCCAATCGTTATTGTTGCTAAGGCTTTGATGCAAGAATTATGGGAAGCAAAGTCTGATTGGGACGAAGGGGTACCTCCACACATACTTGTGAAATGGAATTTATTTTTGAAAAACTTGCCATTTATTTCGACCATTAGGATACCTAGATGGGTAGATTTCTCCCCAGGATACAAGATCCAAATACATGGCTTCTGTGATGCCTCAGAGAAGGCATATTGTGGTTCGGTATACATTCGAACAGAAAGCTCAGAAGGCCAAATAAATAGCCATTTGCTGGTAGCAAAAACGAAAGTTGCTCCGATCAAGCGGACTACCGTTCCGAAACTCGAATTGTGTGGAGCTTTATTGTTGGCTAAGCTCATCCGTAGCGTAGTCACGGATTGTCAGTTCCCCTATGAATTATTTGTGTGGACAGACTCGTCCATAGTACTGGGTTGGTTGCAAAAGCCTCCCTACACGTTGAAAACTTTTGTCGCAAATCGTGTGACTCAGATCATCAGTATCGCCAGCACTCAACACTGGAAACACGTCAAAACTGAAGAAAATCCTGCAGATATGGGCACTCGAGGCTGCTCCCCGCAGGAGCTTGCAGACAATCAACTCTGGTGGCATGGCCCCACCTGGCTACAACTTCCCACACCCTTGTGGCCAGTACCTCGTACATTTGACCCAGTCGACTTAGAGACAAAGAAGTCTATAATCAACTTTCATCTTGACGTAAATTGCATAGATATACTTGAAGAATTTTCATCTTTTCCAAGGGCGTTGCGAATTCTTTGCTATCGACTTAGATTTGTCAACCGAGTTCTTAAGAAACCGTTCTCCACCGAAAAGTTTATTACCGCTCAAGAAATTAGCTCAATGAAGACTCGACTCCTCTCGCTCGCTCAAAAGAGATATTTTTACCGTGAATACGATTGTCTGAAGGAAAAGAGACCGTTAAGCCGCAAAAGCAGATTGCTTAACTTGAATCCTTTTATTGATAAGGACGACCTTTTACGAGTTGGTGGCAGGCTTATTAATGCAGGTTTAAGCTACGAGGAACGTCATCCAGTTATTGTGCCAGAAGGGTCTCATTTCGCGAGGCTTTTAGTTAGTTTCACGCATCGTATTATGCTCCACTCTGAGCACCATATAATGCTACGTGCGATTCGCCAGGGGTTCTACATCCCTCGATTGAAAAATCTTGTTCGAAAATGCATCAGAGAATGCAAGGCTTGTACGATTTACAAGCATAAGGTCCAGCACCAAATCATGGCCGCACTCCCCCCAGAACGTGTGAACTTTTCCCTGCCCTTCACATATACCGGAGTCGACTTCGCTGGCCCCTTTAATATTAAGTCCTCGACGTTGAGAAATGCGAAGATTCTCAAAGGTTACGCTGCTGTGTTCGTATGTTTTTCTACCAGAGCCGTCCATTTAGAGGTCTGTTCAGACCTCTCAGCCGATGCCTTTTTAGCCTGCTTTCACCGCTTTACCGGGCGCAGAGGACTCCCCAAAACCATGTTTTCCGACAACGGTCGAAATTTCGTCGGTGCGAGCTATGCTCTTCTTAAAGGCCACAACGAGTTTTTGAAATCTATTGAAAAGACTTTAGTCGAAAAGTACTCCACCTTGGGCGTTACCTGGTCTTTTATACCGCCATATGCGCCTCATATGGGTGGCCTCTGGGAGGCCGCAGTCAAGAGCATGAAGTCCCACCTGAAGAAAGTTACCAGCAACCTGTCTTTCACCTTCGAAGAATTCAGCACGCTTCTAGTTCGCATCGAAGCCATTCTAAATTCGCGCCCTCTATCGCCTCTAACAGAAAACCCGGGTGAAGTTCTACCACTGACCCCAGGACACTTACTCAGAGGGGCTCCAATTACCGCACTACCAGAAGCACCTGCTGAACCTCCGCTCGAAGACGTGCCGTTTCTGAAACGTTGGGAAAGGTTAAAAGCGCTACAACATATTTTTGCTCGACGGTGGAAATCTGAATATATCACCGAGCTTCAGCGCCGTTTTAAGTGGCAGAAAGAACGCGACAACTTAAAACCAAATGATATTGTTATAGTCAAAGAAGACTTACTCCCACCTACCGAGTGGCTCCTTGGTCGCGTTAGTAACGTAGTCTATGGTCGAGACAGCAAAGTAAGAGTTGCTGAAGTAATCACCAAAAAGGGTACAATTTTACGCCCAGTAGTAAAACTATGTTTGCTACCGACAAACACTACTGTGAGTAAACCCCAACCACAACCTACCAAATAGTCTACCAAATTCCTCAACAAAAAATAGAAAATTAGAAAACTCAGTCGCATTAGGTATTTTTTAACACTGTATATACTTCTTTCTTTTCTTTTGCTCCAATACAGATGAAGAAGCGACCACGATGCCATGTTTGCCAACTCAACCACTCAACTCAATGGCCTGGCCTACAATCATTTTCGAGACCATTGTACCTCAACCAGAGGATATGCAGTTTTGGTCAACTGGGTGGCCTGTAATGCCTTTCCCCACACTCTGCTACACCCGCAAGTTCAGAGATGTCCTCGATGAACCTTAGCGCGAGGGACCCGTGTTAGCTAGAGCTCCGACAGCTAGTCCACCAACAAATGCAATGGCAACACTACAAGCCACAATATGTCAACTAGATGGCACCCAATTGGCAGCCGTGGCCAAGAAACTTCATCTTGAAGAATCCCGCAGTACCTACAAGCAAGCATCCCCTAGGGGCTGTAAAAAGAGTGCTCTTGACGCAGCCGGACCTTGACGTATTAGTAGCCCAAATATCTACCTTTGGCTGGATCGTATTTATGGCGTGAGGGGGGTGCTCTCTCCACTCTCCGGGGGGAGCATGTTGAAGCGACTTCAGTCTTATTTTATTTTATTTTTTCAATTTTCTTACATTTTGTTAATTTTCTTTTATTTTGTTAATTTGCTCTAATTTTCAATTTTCTTTATTATTTATATTTAAATTTGTTTTCTTAAATTTTAATTTTGAATTTTGATTTGTTAAAAATTTTCATATTATTTAATTTTTAATTTAATTAAATTTGTATTTTTTCTCTAGGTGTAGAGCACTCTTTGGAATTTTGCAATTCTCTTAAATTTCATTTATTTCGTTATACATATATGTATATATGTATATACTTTGTTCTTGAGTTTGTAGTTTTCCTTTGAGTTTGTTGGCTTACTACAAACCTTTTTGTAATTTAGTTTTTAAGTCTAATCTTTAACTTCAGACAGGCAAGAAGCCTAATAAATTTGTTAAAACTTAAATTTGAAACCTACCGTGTTTCTTTTATTGTGAATTTGGAAAATACTTAAAAAAGGCTAGGTAACGATACTAGCCCCAACACTAAGGTTCCAGAATACCACAACCGTCAGCCCGGGGGTTATGTCAATTCAAATCCATGTTTCCAGAAATGCCTTAATAAAGATCTTACTGGTCTCGATCTTAATGTCATAGAGACGCATCATCGTATATACTGCCGCCCCTCGTGGGATCAGACGCAGACCAGGTAGCCGCTCAATATGAGTCAGACGCTCCTGGATTTATGATTTGGGAAACCACGGAGGCATCACTCTCCTAATTGCTCCTCTCTTGAGAGCATCCCTTGTGGGGGGATCCATATTTTGATGGCGGGATCCATTCGCCATGTCACAGTTCCGTCGTCAGGCACATGTACATTTTTGTAGTACGCCCCGAGAGCGGCAGGGCCAGAGAGCGGCAGTATGTAAATTAAATCCTGTATAGAATTTTTTAATAAAAAAATTAATTGTTGTGCGCGGATGGCGACACAACAATGTTCTTTATTTGGTATAAAAACTAAAAGTGACAATATTCTTAAAAACTACCCTACTTATTAACAGGTTTTGCTGATCACGCCATTCGAGTATTTGGTATCAGCAGACGGCGCGTGCAATGTTGTTGCTATCGTTGTGCAATGTTGTTGATGGGAATTTGTTGAGTTGCAGTATTCCTGGCTGTTGGCAGTCACCCCATGTGGGTATCGGATATCAACCATTGGCATGTGCAATGGAATTATTGTGAAATAAGCTGCGTTGTTGTATTGCAAAATACGCAACGTCAGCTTGTGAACTTATTTTGTGTCTTATTTAGTTATTTCCAAAAAAAATAGATTTTAAACATAATTTGTGTTAACTCCTCCCTCCTTAAATGCGATCGTCCCGATTGCTTAAAATGTATGGATGTCGTAAATGGTGGAGTTCTTTTTTCCAGTTTTCCTTTCTGTGGATTTTATAGTAATTGGAGATTCCGGTTGAGTTACTTCCATTTCTATTGTTTCGTTTTTTGGTTTTGTTTTCTTCTTCTTAGCGATCCAAATGATAGTGGCACAAACGGATATAACGATAATGATGCTTGATGTCATTAGAAATTTATTTTTGTTTTCTAATACTTCCAATCTTCTGATGTTTCCCACATTAAGTTTTTGTAGTCTCTGTAATGAGAGAATTTCTTCAGTTTTGCTATTCCATGCTTTTGGTTGTAGAGAGGCTGGAAGAGGTTTATTGCCGCTTATTTCTTTCGAATAATATTCTCGACCATCAATGTTGACTGTTGTATTAAAGTATTTCACTAAATAAGTTCCATTCAATTTTATCTCTTCTTTGTTCACTGTAATTTTCCCAATATATTGATTCAGTAGTAGTAAGTCGCTTCCGATTTCCTCTATGGCGGGTACGTGTTCGTTGTTAACCTGTGTGCAGCTTCCTATTTTATTTCTAAATAAACTAGTTATACAAAAGTTATCATTTAATTGTACGAGCTTATCTCTATTACATATAGTTAATTCGTTGTAGCTTTTGCAGCTATCCTTGATAGCGAATAAATTATTATTACAATCCAAAATTTTTTCATATTCTATTTTATCGATTGTATTTCCGATCTTTACTGGCTTTGCTAAAAAAATTTTACAAATATCATTTTGGGCAATGGGAATACTTAAAATATATAAAATTTCTTTGTTATTTGTTACAATTTTTACACTTCCAAAAGATAACAATTCATCTACATTAAAAATGGGAATATTGTAATTTTCTAAAACATGATTTAAATTTTCAATTTCAGTTTTTGACAAAATAAATGAATTTACGATGTTTACTTTAGCCCATTGGATTGCATATTCAATGTTTTGTAATTCTTTTTCAATTAACGTTAATTTGTGTTCTAATGTATTTGCCAGTTCATTATTAAAATCTTCTCGTTTTACTTTTAATATTTCATTTGTAATATTTGAAATGTCTTGTATTCTGCTAGCTGTCAGTTCGTTTATAATCATTTGTCTATTGTTATTCTCCAATAAATTTTTAATTTTCTGATTTAAGATTTCAAAATCGTGGCTGTCTGGAGTTCCAGCAACCCATTTCCATGCACTACCAATAATATCGATAGATCTTTTCCTCATTTTCGGGCTTAATCGTTTGAGGAGTCCATTAATATCGGACACTTGTTGTCTTAAAAACGGACGGAGCGGATGACTATATGTAATATTACTGTTCAATATGGATTCGATATCTTGTGACAAAACTCGATATTGTTCTAGATCAATAGAATGTATAACTTTAAAGGTGCCGTTCTGTTTTCTTGCGATTCCGTTCTGGATGGTTATCAGTCTCGCATTAGAGTAGTCAAGAATGTTAAAGTCCGCAAGGACGCTAGTAATTAGTAATCTGAAAAAAAAAAAAGGTGAGGAATAAGATGTAGAAATTTATCAATTTCTGATGTGACTCTTGTGAATAACGCGCCCACTTTCCGTAACTATAGTTGTATTACGGTTTTCCTTCACTATCTCCTCTTTAAACCGTCCAGAAAGTTTTGTCCCTAGTCTTTTATTTGTCTTAACGTAGACCAATTGACCCGGTACGTATTCCTTTACTGGTTTCCTATTCTTATTATGGAATGTCAAGTCATTTTCCTGTTTGCGCTTCAGTCGGTCAACGTTGGATAATCTGGTTATCTCCAAATCTTGAGGTGAGAAGTCGACTGTTCGACCAAAGTAGAGATCTACAGGTCTCTTCTTGATCGTCGAATGAATGGTATGGTTGTATTCATTCACAGATCTTTCCAACAGTTCCTCGAAGTTCCTAGATGTGCCATCACTTTTCAAACATCTCATTATCTCCGCTAAAGTGGAATGGAAACGTTCTATTTGTCCATTCGCTTCGCTTCTATAGGATGGGGTGGTAAAGACGTTTATTTTCAAATCGTCCCTCATCATGAATAGGATTGAGGCTGAATTTAAAGAAGGTTCGTTGTCCATGACAATATTCTTTGGTACCCCGTAAAAAAATAAAATCTCTCTAAGAGGTCCCCTAACATCTTCTATCGATCGCCCTTTTAGTAATCTGGTCTGGGCATACTTTGAAAATTTGTCAATCGACGTTAGTATCAATTTTTTGTCTGTGGAAAAAATGTCAAGGTGGACCGTGTGACCAGGATGAGTTGGTATAGGTGTCTCTTTTAATTCAGGCGTATTGGGATGCCTTTCATACTTATTTCTCTTACAAGTGGAACATAATTTTATGACCCTTTTAATCTTGTTTGCCATTCCCGGAAAGTAAAACTTTTCCATAATTTGTAACCTATTTTCCTTTTCATTACGATGGGCTCTATTGTGTGTTTCCACGATTATATTTTCCTGGTCGTTTTCTGACGTTATATCGTCGACCACCAGTTGCGTAAATCGACATTTGTAGCTTGAAAAATGATTCGGATAAATTGTCTGAATTTTCCCCATTATCGGTTCAGGAGTTTTTATGCCATTAATAACGGACGGATTCAAGTACCTTTTCAGAATTTCTGTCAGTTTTTGTTCGTCATAGTTAGGCTCGTTTATAAGATGTCGATGAAACCCTGGAAATATAATTTTAAATTGGTACGTGGATGGTTCGCCTATGGTGAGAAAGATTTGATTTTTGAACACGTTTATTGGTGTTTCTATGCTTGGAATAAGGTCCTGTGGAGAACTGTCACTACTGTGCACTGTACCTGACAGGGAATTTATGCCTGTCTCTGGAGGCCTAGAGAGTGCGTCTGCCACCACATTACTTTTCCCAGGTTTATATCTCATTTCATAATTGTATTCTTCTAAGATGGCTTTCCATCTCTTCATCTTACTATTGTTATTCTTCGTACTAAGTGCATATGTCAGTGGTTGATGATCTGTAAAGATAACGACTTTAGCTGACCCATACAAGTAATTCCGAAGATTCCCTAATGCCCATATTATGGCTAGCATCTCCTTCTCATTAGCCGCATAATTTTCCTCTACTTCCGACAAGGTTCTAGATATAAATGCTATTGGCTGATCATCCTGACTCAGTACGGCTCCCAATGCTACATTAGAAGCGTCTGTTGTCAACTGAAACTCTTTTCTAAAATCAGGATATGCGAGTATTACTTCTCCAGATACCAATGCATTTTTTAATGAATCGACGGCGTTTCTAGCTTCTTGGTCCAATTCAATTTTCCTACGGTTCGACTCCAATTTGGAAATCGCACCTGCATCCCCCCGTAATAATTTAGTCAGAGGTTTTGCCAAGTCTGCGTAGCCCCTTATGAACCTTCTGTAATAACCTGAAAGTCCTAGGAAAGATCGGAGCTCTTTAAGCGTAGTGGGATAGGAAAAATTTACTATGGCTTCGACCTTTTTAGGATAAGCCTTTACTCCGTTGTAAGAGACAATGAACCCTAAGAATTCCACTTCCTCCTTAAGGAACTCGCACTTGTCCAACTGGACCTTCATATTGGCAGCATTCAGTGTTCCAAAAATGTCATTCAAGTGCTTGAAATGATCGTCTTCGTTTTTACTAAAGATTATTACGTCGTCGATATAGACGTAGCATGTCTTGCCAATGTGTTCCCTGAGAATATCATCGAGTGTTCTCTGAAATATAGATGGGGCGTTTTTCAGCCCAAAGGGGAGTCTTGTAAACTCATATTTACCATTATTGACCGAAAAGGCCGTTTTCTCTATGTCCTCCTCCCTAAGGGGTATCTGATGAAACCCACTTTTTAAATCTATTACAGTAAAAAACCTATTACCTCCCAATTGGGAGAGAACCTCATTTATCTCCGGGATGGGGTACCTATCTGGTATTGTAATCGAATTCAGTTTCCTGAAATCTATTACCAGTCTATACTTCTGTTTACCTGAAGCGTCTTGCTTCTTTGAGACAATCCATATAGGTGAGTTATATGGTGATCGTGATGGTCTTATTATACCGTCTTCTAATAATTTATTAATTTCCTCCTCGACCACTGTTTTCATAGCCATTGGGTATGGGTAATTCCTGGTATAGGTCGGTGTGTCCGTGGAAGTACGTATATCACCCACAACCCTGGTCGTATAGGTGAGCTTTTCGTCTGGGTCTGCGAATAAGCTTCTATGGCGACTCACAATGTTCTCGAGAGAAATCCTTTGATTTTCTGACAGGTGTTTCATTCTAATTTCTATATTATTGACGTCTTGGGAAATATATTGAAATATCGGGATTTTAATCTCTCCCTTTACAGTAAAATAATTCTTTGATGTATAAATCACGGCTGATAATTCTTTCAAACTATCGTTGCCCAATATTCCATCAAAGGTTCGTAGCCCTGGTAATATGAAGAATTTTATGGGGACATCATTGATGCCAAACATTTTCAAAAGAGCATGATGTGTTATTTCCACATCTCCCGTAATCGATTTTGCGCTAAATTTCTCCTGGTTAGGTATATGATTAGTAACTAAACTTGGCTTTACATAATTCTTATTACTACCCGTATCTAAAAGGAATTTGAGAGTTCGGCCGTTCCTCGTTCTAACTCGAAAGTATGGGAGCGAGGAACTATTTAACCAAAAAAATTCAGGTCATTGATTAAATCTTCCTGTGGATAGTCAGTTGTTATGGGGTCATTCTCCCCAATTTCCGAATTTTCAGGCGGATACTCAGCCATCTCCAGCCCGCTATTGGCAAATTGCCTATAATATTCGTCAATTTCATTCATTCCACCAACTGCGCCCTCTTCCTGGTAGTAATTATTGACATCATGAGATGGTTGCTGAATTCTACTTTCGTTGTTCGTTACAACGTGGAAATTCCTTTGCATCTTTCTCTGAGGGGCCTGTATGGATGAAGTAGGTGCCCTCTTGAAGGCTGTATCGTGTGGTCTATTCATGTAATTGACCTGTCTGGATTGTATGGATTTATCTACCTCCATAGGTTCTACCCTAGGTGCCGGTGTAGGATAATTCGGGGTTGAATATTGGGGTCTGTTATAATGGTTCTGGAAACCATTAGGGTTTCCTTGATTAAACTGTGGTCTTGGGCCGAATTGTTGGTAACCGATTGGGCGAAAGTTCTGGTTGGGACTGTAACTTGGGTTATAGTTCGGTACAGGAGTATTACGGGGTGGCAATGGTGGTCTTCTATGTACCGTACCGCCAACATAAGCAAGCTCGGGAAAGAATTTTTGTCTATTTCCCGTGAACGGATTGGTAATTCCAATTCTGTCCCTCTGTATGTTCCCCTTTGATATTTGTCCATGTGCATAGTTCATGCGAAATGCCATGTTTTCTAACTTTAAGCATATGTGTAGTGCCTCAGGTAAGGAAGCAGGTTCACGGACGCTTAACAACCGTGGAAGATCGCCGTTTAGACCCCTAACGAATGTGTCCAAGGCTTTATCCCTATAGGTGTTCGTCATTGATCGAAGGCTTCCCTCATCTAGATTCAAACATGATACTTTGTCAAGTATCAGTGAAAGATGCTGATAAACAGCTTGATAAAACTCAGTTATAGGCCTATTGCCTTGGCACAGAACTGTCATTTGATATTCTAAAGTTCCGATATCTCTTTTATCGGAATAGTGCATCATCAGACATTTCTTCATCCTGGGCCAATCCAAAGGTGTTCTGTATGATTCTAATGCAGTATCTGCATCACCAGTTATCTTGGTTCTAATGGTGTGCAAAATTGCATAATATCGTCCTGTCCCCTGGAGGGACTTAAAGAGTTCCATTACCCTATCCACCGATTTACGCCAGGAGTTAAATTCCCCTGGTTGCCCAGAAAATTCACGTAGCGTCCGTACAATGTCCGGTACTTTGTCTAATTCCTCCAATCTCGTTACAGTTCCGATGGGTTGATCTATTTCCTCCTCCAAGTGAGGACTTTGTGATCCCAGAACTTCGTTCAGAATCTCCCTTATCTGTTCCCTCTGAATGTTATTAAGCCCCGAGGAGCCACTGTTATGGACGGATGGTCCACTTAAACTCATATTTAATGTTCTATTTAATCTGTCTGTCAGTTGATCTATAGTCTCGTCTTCTGACATTGTTTTCGGAAATACTCTATGTTAACAGATGAAATAATAAAAGTTTCACTTTTTTTCCTTTAACAATCGGATTCTTGAATACTTAAATATGTAAAAAATAGAATAATAAAAAAAAAGGAATAATCTTACATTATTCTAAGAACCATACTGCTCTCCTGGATGATTTTGAGGCACTTGATGACTGATGAGTAGCTGGTGTTGTTGATATTGTTTGTTGTAGCTGACGTTGTTTCCAAGTTCACAATTTAATCACAATACTAATAATTTTTATTTATTACAAATTTTCTAATGCTTTTGCTATTTGCACCTTTTTAGGAAGAGTTTTTTTTTTCGAAATTGCACTTATTTTTATGTATTCTTAATGTTTATTTTTTTTTTTTTAATTTTCTATTTACTTCCTTAGTTTTTTCCTCTAATTCTTGTGTCACTGTTTCCAAAAATTTTCTATAATTTCATAAAAAAAGAATTGTTTTTTTCTTTTTTTTTTTTAACTTTGTTTCACTCTTCTTTTTATATTTTAATGTCACTGCTTTTTCACAATTTTTCTATTAAAAAAATTTTCTTTTAAAAACTTTGTTTTAATGTCACTGTTTTTTTTTTCAAAATTCTCGATATTAATT
Organism: Pollenia griseotomentosa; assembly: GCA_963931875.1. Lineage (NCBI taxonomy): Eukaryota > Metazoa > Arthropoda > Insecta > Diptera > Polleniidae > Pollenia > Pollenia griseotomentosa. The sequence goes on from OZ007562.1 coordinate 132,662,870, forward strand.
AAAATTTTTCTTTTAAAATTTTGTTTTAATGTCACTATTTTTTTATTTTTATAATTTTCTATATTAATTTTCATTTAAAAATTTTCTTTTAAACTTTGTTGTCACTGTTTTTTTTTCAGCATTAGTTTTTATTTAAAATTTTTCCTTTAAAATTTTGTTTTAATGTCACTATTTTTTTATAATTTTTTCTATATTAATTTTCATTTAAAAATTTTCTTTTAAACTTTGTTGTCACTGTTTTTTTCAGCATTAATTTTTATTTAAAATTTTTCCTTTAAAATTTTGTTTTAATGTCACTATTTTTTTATAATTTTTTCTATATTAATTTTCATTTAAAAATTTTCTTTTAAACTTTGTTGTCACTGTTTTTTTTTCAGCATTAATTTTTATTTAAAATTTTTCCTTTAAAATTTTGGTTTAATGTCACTATTTTTTATAATTTTTCTATATTAATTTTCATTTAAAAATTTTCTTTTAAACTTTGTTGTCACTATTCTTTTTTTTTTATTTTTATTTTTATTAATTTTTTTAAGATTTTGTTTCACTTTTCCTTATTTATAATTTCTATTATCTAGTTAATCTGCGGGGCACGGGCTTACCAAGCTGTGACTTCACGTCACTCCTGTTTATCGTTTACGGATTACTGAGGGGCTTGGCAAGGCTTGACTTTTGTTTTTTTTCGATACCGGGGGACCTTTTATCCTTGGGTCCCTGCTCGTGCGCCAATTAAATCCTGTATAGAATTTTTTAATAAAAAAATTAATTGTTGTGCGCGGATGGCGACACAACAATGTTCTTTATTTGGTATAAAAACTAAAAGTGACAATATTCTTAAAAACTACCCTACTTATTAACAGGTTTTGCTGATCACGCCATTCGAGTATTTGGTATCAGCAGACGGCGCGTGCAATGTTGTTGCTATCGTTGTGCAATGTTGTTGATGGGAATTTGTTGAGTTGCAGTATTCCTGGCTGTTGGCAGTCACCCCATGTGGGTATCGGATATCAACCATTGGCATGTGCAATGGAATTATTGTGAAATAAGCTGCGTTGTTGTATTGCAAAATACGCAACGTCAGCTTGTGAACTTATTTTGTGTCTTATTTAGTTATTTCCAAAAAAAAATAGATTTTAAACATAATTTGTGTTAACTTGTATGTATGTATGTATGTATGTATGTATGTAAGTATGTATGTATGTATGTATGTTTTTTATTTTTTTTTTTGGACGTAGTGATAGCGAGCTATCAACTAGTGGCCCTACACCGGAACCACCACCCCGGAACCACGCTAGCATTACTTCGGGGTGGAGTTCATTTTACTGGTCATCAACCATCACCTTTTCCTACTCCCCCGTCCATCATACATCTGTATGAGATTAGGGGTTCGGCGCCTGTGCTCGTTGCCATTCCATTTTCGCTCTCAGAATAGATTCCATTTCACGTGAAAATTGGTTCCATTTCTCTGGGCTTGATAGCATTAAGTTAAATATATCAGCTATCGTGATATTCTCAGACATTTCCTGAAATATGTTTCCTCTGCTCCGCGAAAAGCCGCATTTCATAACGGCATGTGCAACATTGTCTTCGGAGCTACAGCAGAGTTCGCAAACATCCGATTCCCTCTTCCTGAAACGTTTTAGGTATGTGCCAAAGTTGCCATGCCCACTAAATACCTGGGTAAGAAAAAAGTTAATTTCTCCATGTTTTCTACCCATCCAAGTCCTTATGTTTGGAATAAGAGTGTGGGTATATCTACCCTTATCTGTTTCATCCCATAGTACTTGCCAAGTTTGGAGCAGCCTTTCCCTTGCATCATCTTTTATACGTGTCTTTTCTCTACCATCGAAGTTTTCACCTGCATGTGTTATATGTTCTCGTCTTTCGTATATTTCTTTTCTTTCGTTCAGTAACAGATCGATCGGTGGTACACCAGCGAGTACAGCCACAGCCGCGCTGGATATAGTCCGGTATGCTGACGTTATTCGTATCGAGCAAGTCCTATTCACTTTTTCCAGGATATCCCTAAGTTTCCTGTTTTTTTTGACAGCATCGCTGAAAGCAGGAGCTGCGTAAAGCACCTGTGAGTATGCAACCGTGGCAATTAATCGTCTGGTGGTTTGTCCTGGACCCCTAATATTTGGCATTATTCTGGCCAGTTTCGCCGCTGTTCCCAGAGCTTTTTCAGTTACCATCCTAACGTGTGGTTCAAAAGATAGCTTGTTATCCAAGATTACTCCCAAGTATTTCAGGGTTTTGTTGATAATCAACTCATATCCTTCGACCTTTAGTCCCGGATACTCGAAAGATCTCCGTTTGGTTACAAGAATCGCTTCCGTTTTATTTGCCGCAAGTGTTAGACCCTTAGATCTCAACCACCTACTAACTCTCGCAAGACAGTCATTCGTCACTATCTCTATCAACGGTGTAGAGGGTTGGTCCACTAACAGAGCCACATCATCTGCGTAACCCACTAGTTTCGAACCCGCTGGTAAGTTTATGTTCAACAGTCCATCATACATTAGGTTCCATAGGAATGGACCAAGAATAGAGCCTTGGGGAACACCAGCAGACACCTCGTAATAGTTTACTCCACCATCTATTTCATATTCCAGTATTCTGTCCTGCAGATAACTATCTACCATCCCGATCAAGTATTCCGAAAAATTTCGATCTCGCATTGTTTGACGGATTACATTCCAGCTCGCAGAATTGAAAGCATTTTTAATGTCCAGAGTTACGATAGAACAGAATCTCATATTTTCCATGGCTTTCTTTGCAGTATTTACAACCTCACGGATAGCACCAATAGTTGATTTTCCTTTTACAAACCCAAACTGCATGTTTGAGAATCCGCCGTCGTGTATGTATGTATGTATGTATGTATGTATGTATGTATGTATGTATGTAAGATTAGACTCGCATATCGAGACAACAGGGGGTCTATCTGACGCCCAGTACGGTTTCAGGAAATGTAGATCGACAATGGATGCTATAGGGGTTGTTGTTGATACAGCTAAGGAGGCTATTAAGGGTGAAAGCTGGAGGACTGGTTCCAAGGAATATTGTGTGGTTGTAACGCTGGATGTTAAAAATGCGTTCAATACTGCGAACTGGGGGAAGATCGTGAATGCCTTAAGCGGCTTGAATGTACCTCAATATTTAGTGGCAGTAATTAAGGATTAATTCCGAGATAGAGTACTGGTGTATGATACGGACGATGGAATACAAGAGTATGGTATAACAGGCGGAGTGCCACAGGGGTCTGTCCTTGGGCCATTGCTGTGGAATGTGATGTACGATGGTGTACTGAGGCTGATGCTCCCGGAGAGGGCTAAATTAGTAGGGTTTGCGGGTGACATTGCGCTGGTGGTGGTGGCCAAATATACGCAGGAGGCGGTTAGTGTTACCAATAGCAGCATACAGCTGATCCGATCATGGCTAAATGCAATGGGTTTAACATTGGCTGAACATAAAACGGAGGCAGTATTGATTACTAGCCGGAAAATAGTGGAGTATATTACCCTTAATGTTGGTGGATGCTCGATCAGAACGAAGGATTACCTTAAGTACTTGGGAGTGATGATAGATAATCGTTTGTCTTTCAAACCTCACCTGGATTACATAAAAACCAAAGCTGGAGGAACGTGCTCAGCGTTGTGTCGTATAATGCCCAACACGAGGGGTCCCAAATACCTACAGAGGAAAGTTCTTGCGGGGGTTGTGAAGAGTATAATACTGTATGCAGCACCAGTATGGTCAGAGGCCACCAGGTTTGTGACATACAGGGAAGGGATAAACTCCGTCTACAGACTGGCGGCGCTTCGAGTGTGTTGTGCCTTTCGAACGGTGTCGGATGATGCAGCGTTTGTCATTGCGGGCATGGTACCAATCGACCTGCTGGCTAAGGAGAAGAGGTACATATTTAACTCGAGAGCCTCGGCGAACATGGCGAATATTCGGGATGCGGCAAGACTTTCGAGCGTTTCAGAATGGCAGATACGATGGACTGCATCTGTCAAGGGTCGATGGACGCATAGGTTAATACCAAAAATAGACATATGGGTGAATAGAAAACATGGTGATTTGAACTACCATCTCACGCAGTTCATAAGTGGACACGGCTGTTTCAAGTCGTACCTGTATCGCTTTAAACACGACAGGGACCCGTTTTGCGCGGCCTGTGCTGGTAATGTATTTGAGGACCCTGAACACGTGTTTTTCACCTGTCCAAGATTCAGCAGTGAAAGAGCGAATCTGGAGCATTCGATAGGGAGAAGCATCGGTGTGGAGAACATAATTGAGATCATGTTGTCCTCTCTGGATAACTGGGAGCATGTGTGCGACTATGTGAAGCTGGTAATGATAGAGCTTCGTAGGCTGGAGGAGATACGAAGAAGAATATAGCACAGTGGTGAGGATGGCGACAATTAAAGCCTAGTTCTGAACCTCCTGTCATGATAAATGAAGGGGGACGTAAGAATAAAACAACGCGACTGAGGTGCTGATGCAGATAAACTACCCGTCCTGATGGAGTACTGACGTGGTTCCGGGGTGGTGTTAGTGAAGATATCGTGGGGCCACTAGATGATAGTGCGCTATCACTACGTCCAATAAAAAAAAAAAAAAAAAAATGTATGTATGTATGTATGTATGTATGTATGTATGTATGTATGTATGTATGTATGTATGTATGCATGTCTTTTTTTTGTTGGACGTAGTAATAGCGCGCTATCATCTAGTGGCCCCACGATAACTCCACCAACACCACCCCGGGACTACGTCAGCATTACATCAGGGCGGGCAGTTAAAAACAGCATTATTCCTACATCCTTCCAACTTTTCCCTTCTAATGAAGGTTCGGAACCGCTGAACACCTTTCCTTCATTATCCTATTAATGAAGTCTTCACACAATTTCCATGAGCCTTCGGAATGCAGCATTATGCCCACCACGTTCTCAGGTGTCAAGATTACGCCTAACTTTCCATTTAAAGTTCTTCTCTGTTCCACCCACCTTTCACATTCAAAAACTATATGCCTTGCATCTTCGTCCAGTGATCCGCATGCCTCACAGCTGCTTATCTCCTTTAATTTAAATCTATGCAGGTATTTGTTAAAACAACCGTGATTCGTCATCACCTGTGTTAGAAAATAACCTATGTCTCCATGTTGCCTCTCAACCCATGTTTTAATATGTGGGATTAGTTTGTGCGTCCATCTTCCTGTCTCTTCTTGATTCCATCGTTCTTCCCATTTTCTTATTGCATTATCCCTGGCATCTTTCTTTATTTCTGAGATTCTTTTGGCTCGCTCCAATGGACTATGGTTTGCCTGATTTATACATTTAGTTTGCATATATATTTCCTCTCTTTCCAGTATTAATAGGTCTATGGGAAGAAGCCCTGCCAGTACCAAGGCCGCACTGGTAGACACCGTGCGATACGCAGATGTGATACAAAGGGCGCTGGTTCTCTGTGGTCTCTGTAGTTCACGTATGTTGTTTTTCCGTTTTAACGCACTCGAGAAAGCTGGAGCGGCGTACAGAAGTTGAGAGTGTACTACGCTGTTTATCAGTTTTCTAATATGCGGTTTTGGGCCGCCACAGTTTGGCATTATCTTCCCCAATGAAGTTGCCGTTCGCATGGCTTTATCACGTATGTTCACCACATGTTGGCTGAAACCGAGATTGTCATCCAATTGTACGCCCAGATAGCATAAATTATGCTTAAATAGTACATCACTTGATTGAAGCCGAATTTTCGGTTTTTTATAGACTCTTCGATTTGTCACCAGAATTGCCTTTGTTTTAGGTACAGCTAGCTGCAGTCCATTTTTCCGCAACCATCTGCTGCAACGGCATAAGCAATCGTTAGCCACTATCTCAATCAGTTCTGTACTACGCTGGTTTATAACAAGAGCTATATCATCTGCGTGACCTATTAGAGTCACTCCTTCCGGCAGCTTCAAGTTCAGTAAGCCGTCATACATCACATTCCAGAGGAAAGGTCCTAGAACCGATCCCTGAGGTACACCGGCTGTTATTTGGTATTTTTTTATACCACTTTCCGTCTCGTATAATAGAAATCTCCTATCCAAATAACCTGCAACTATGTTGTAAAGGTAATTATGAATTCCCTTCTTCCTGACTTCTTCTAATACCACGCTCCACTTTGCTGTGTTAAAAGCGTTTTTCACATCCAGTGTTATTATTGCACAGTATTCTCCTGTTGTCATCGCTTGCATTCCTTTATTGCAAACTTCAATTATCGCATCAACAGTACTTTTCCCCTTGCGAAAACCATGTTGCATAGGAGATAGACCTCCAAGATCAGCAATTTGTTCCTCCAGCCGTTTTAAGATCAGATATTCCAGCAGTTTTCCCAGGGAGTCCAACATGCACAGTGGCCTATACGAGCTAGGCTAATTTAATGGTTTGTTTGCCTTTCGCAACAGAACTAATTTTTGTAGCTTCCATTTAGTAGGGAAGATTCCAGTTTCAAGACATGAGTTAAATGCTGAAGCTAAGTATTCAGGCCATATCTCACACATCATCCTTATGACTTCATTGGGTATGCCATCTGGTCCAGGGCTCCTGCCCACACTTAGTTTTTTTCCAGCGTATTTAATATCTTCTGCGTCTAAGGGCACGAAATTATCAACCGTAAGCTTTGGTACACTTATAAGCCCGTCTGCATCGAAAGGAAATAATGTTTTCACTATTTCCGTTGCCCATTTTGGTTCTTTAATCCCAGGTATGGGTTTATTTCGACCAAGTTTTTTCATTGCTATTTTGTACGGCTTTCCCCATGGATCAGAGTCTATTTCCTTGCATAATTCAGTCCAAGATTCTTTCTTACTGTGTTTTATGGCTTTTCTCAATGCTTTGCGTGATACCTTGAATTCTAAAGCCAGGGTTTCGTTATTGGGATTACGTGTAGACACTCGTCGTGCAGCGAGACATTTCACTCTTAGCTCACGAATCTCATTATTCCACCAATAAACGGGACATTTGTGGGTATATTTTCGTACTTTAGGTATTGATACGTTGCAGGCTCTAATGAGTATTTTAACCAGTGTCTCAGCTCCATTTTCTACATCAACAAGTTCGAACTGGTTTCGCATACTTCTCTCCTTAGCGCTTGTAATGTGTTGAGACAGTTTTCCCCCATCACATTTTTTAGCATTCCATTTTGGAAGGTCTACCACATTCGGATCATTATTTGTTCCTTCGTATATATTGAACGTGATATACTGATGATCACTTAAAGAGATATCCTCTAGCACCATCCAGTGCATCTTCTCATTACAAAAAATAGGTGTCCCAAAAGTTATATCTATAATGCTCCCATCTGCACCTCTTCTAAAGGTTAGCTTATCTCCCTTGTTAAAAACTGTCAGTCCAGTGCTTGCAATCATCTCACTCACTGCAGAACCCCTGTTATCTATGGTGTTAGAGTACCATTCAGGGGATTTACTGTTAAAATCACCCCCTATGATGAGTTTATACTTTGAGGATCTAATGGAAACCTCAAGTGTATTAAGAGCTTCCGCAAACTCGCTATATTCAATGTTTGGTGAAAAGTAGCAGCTATATATTCTCATTTTTCCAACGGTTACATATACGAAACCAGAATTTGTCTCATCAACTTCACGAACAAAAAACCTCGTATTTCTTATCATTATGGCCGCACGATGGGTTTTATCTTCATACCAAATTTGAGATGGTGGATTTCTGTACTGTACACTTATTAACACCAGATCAGTGTTTTCCTCTGCCACCTTTTGCATCATCAATTCCTGTGCTTCCCTACCTCTTCCGAGATTGATTTGCAAGAATTTCACGATCATAAGGCTGCTTTATTTCTCCTGATTTTTACACACTCTGTGCTTCCAATGTAATGTCGAACATTTATTGAGCCACTTTCAAAACAAAGTATACACCTCTCTTCCGCTTTACATTCTCTAGCCCTGTGACCAGGATTGCAACACTTTCTGCAAAGATTGGATCTGTCTATGGTTTTACATTGGTAGGCAATGTGACCCTGTTCCAAACATCTGAAACACTGTTTTGACTTTATCTTACTCCTCAGTCTGCACATTATCCACCCTACTCTGATTTTCCTTGCACTAAGTAATTGTGATGCAAGATGCTCAGGTAGCTGGACAATCGCCTGTTTGGTTCTTCCAAAAGATGTTCTAAGATTTAGAACCTTGAACGTTGTAGGTTCTTCCACTTTAGTCGCCTCCATTAGGGCTCTGACTAGGTCTTCAGCATCTGTTGACTCATCCATATCTCTGATGTCTATGACATGGGTTTTGGTAACAGTTTTGATCATAACACCTTCTACCGAGTTACCTATGGCACTCTTTAGCTTCTCGGCTTGGCCTTCACCTTTTCTTAACGTAACAAGTAATTCCCCGGTTCTTGTTCTTCTTATACCTTGCATTTCCACACCGATATCAGTGGGATTAATTTTATTCTTCATTTCCTTGATAACATCTGCGTAGGACTCAGATGTGTTAGCTTTGATAGTTATAGCTTCTCCTTGTTCACGCAGTTCACGAAGTTTGACATTTCTTTTGTTTTTCTTTTTAGCTGATTTTCGATGGCTCACTCTTTGCCATTCATTTTCTCTTACAGGGTTCTCTGTAGTGTTTATTTCTTTTTGGGCTTGTAGAGCTTTAACCGTTGCAGGTGTTTTTGCCACTTTTCGTTTTCTTTCGTGAACCGGTGAGGTTTGTTCTACTTGTGTGGCCTTATTCTGCATTTCCTTACATGTGCCACTTACAACCATTGGGTTAATACTAATTGCTTCTTTGTATTCTCTTAATTGCTGATACAGTGCAAGAGCACAGTTAACATTATCACGAAGAGTCTTGTGTATATTCTTTGCACCAGCAAGAATAACATTTGCTGTACTTAATTTATTGCCTAGTTCAATAAACGTTATCTCTTCAGATTGTCTGAGTTGTGTGAGATGTCTCATCTCTTTTGAGATATCCGCTTCACGAGCCATTACAGGAGTGCCATCTGCAGTATCTTTCTTGTGCAAGAATTTTTCAATTGCATTATTGTCTAGTGTTTTTCTAGTCACACTTGCTTGTGGTGACCTAACTATCACTGAGCTTCTTCTAAAAGGATTTTCCCCAGTGTTTGCTATTGTTTGGTGTTGGTTATTGTTGTTCATCTTTTTCTTTTGGGTCTCAACTCGAAGCCGCTATCTCCATTTGATGTGTAGTCACGTATAGATCCCATGGTTGTCTATGCATGCAGGGAGGCCATGCGAGGGTTGACTTAGAATCTTTATGAAATTCTTTGCCAGAGCCAGATCCGTGCTAATCAGGAAACTTACATCTGAACCTACACCACCAACTAAATGGTGACAAACATCGAACGTACTTCAAGACTCGCTACGTTTTACTGAGACGGAGGCAGCTATGGCATTAACCTGGGAGCCATTTCAATGAAAATTCACTTCCATTTACTGAGGTCCCAGAATACCAGAGCTGTCAGCCCAGGGGTGCATCATATCCAAATACGTTTCCAGAAATACCATAATTAAGACCGTACTGGGCTTAGTCTTAATGTCTTTTGACGATAATAATACCAGGGTTCTGTCATAGCCATATCCAGGTGTCCAGAAATACCATAATTAAGACCGTGCTGGACTTGATCTTAATGCCTTTCAGCGGGAGTTGTCTCAGGGTTGCGTCAAAACCATATTCGGTTGTCCAGAAATACCATAATTAAAACCGTACTGGGTTTGGTTTTAATGGAGACCAGGGAAACCACGAAGACGTCATCCTTCTAACTGCTCCTCTCTAGAGGGCACCCTTGTGGTGGGACACATTTTGTATGGCGGTGTCCACTTGCCATGTCGCAAAAACCTCACTGGGCTTTAGTACCATTTTAGTACGCCCTCCGTTTATGCCCGACTAGGGTCCGCGGGGTCGTCATTCCCGTTATCCTCGCCTGAGGATACCATGCGGTGTGTATGTATGTATGTATGTATGTATGTATGTATGTATGTATGTATGTATTTTTTTTTTATACGAGGAAAAAATCATCGAAAGACCCTGGCCAGATGGTAGTGCCAGGAGTGCGAGACTTTAACACGCTAAAACAACCTCGTTTCACATGCCCCTTATCCCTGCGGAACCACCGCAAAAGTACTACCTCGCAGGGGGGAAGGTTACTAAACCCTAACCAGCGAATGATCTTCTTCGAACATCTTCCTGCCTTCGTAGCTCCAAAAGCATCGTTTTAACATACTCGGTTACTGTTTCCCAGTTTTCCAAGGACACCAGCATGATTTGGATTATATTTCCAGGATTCACATTTCCACCGACTTGCCGTCGTAGGTTTGCTCTCTGTAGGTCAAAACGAGGACACACAAAGAACACATGTTCGGAATCCTCAATACAACATGGACAAAACGGCGAGCTGTCAAGTCCGAAGCGATATAAGTATGAACGGAAACACCCGTGTCCGCTTAGAAATTGCGTCAGGTAAAAATTTAAATAACCATGTCGCCTACTGATCCAAACTTCCAATTCAGGTATCAGCGCGTACGTCCATCTTCCTTTGGTAGAGGTTTGCCACCTCCTTTGCCACTCTGCCATGCTATTTAAACCATTTGCGTCTGTACCATTTCCCGATGTGCGCCGAGACAAGAATTTCCATTTTGCCTCCCTAGCCAAGATATCAATTGGTGTTAACCCCGCAATAACTAGAACTGCCTCGTCTGACACAGTCATATATGCTGAGCATACCCGTAGCGCCGCTAGCCTGTAGACAGCACTGATTTTACCGCTGTATGTCTTGAACCTTGTGGATTCCGCCCATATTGGAGCCGCATAGAGAATGACGCTCCTTACAACACCCGCTAATACCCTTCTCTTCATATACCTGGGACCTCTTGTATTCGGCATTATCCGGCACAATGCAGAGCATATATTTACAGCCTTATCCCTCACATAATCAAAATGGTGTTGGAACGATAAACGGTTGTCTATCACGACACCCAAGTACTTAAGACAATCTTTAGTTTTAATTTTACACCCTCCAATATCGATGGTTAGATATTCCACTTTTTTTACGGCTGGATATTAGTACAGCTTCCGTCTTATGATCGGCCAGTGTTAGCCCCATTGAATTGAGCCATGCTTTAACCATCTGGATACCACTTTCAGAAATTGTCTTAGCCTCGTCTAACGTCTTTGCCACCATCACCAGAGCAATATCATCTGCAAAGCCGATTATTTTTGCTCTCTTCGGGAGATTTACTCTTAGGACACCATCATACATTAAATTCCATAACAAAGGTCCTAGGACTGATCCTTGTGGTACTCCACCTGTTACCCTGTAGTCTTTCATCCCCTCGTCGGTTTGATATAAAAGAACTCTCTTTCGGAAATAGTCCTTTATAATTTCCACCAGGTATGCAGGAGTATTCAAACTTATTAAAGCATTTACAATATTCTCCCAGTTTGCCGTATTGAATGCATTTTTCACATCCAGGGTGACAAGTACGCAGTATTCCTTGGAACCCTTTCTCCAACTACTGCCTTTAATTGCCTCCCTCGCAATGCTCACAACCATTTCAATTGCATCGATTGTCGACATTTGCTTTCTAAACCCGTATTGCGTTTTGGAAAGCCCATCTGCAGCTACGATGAACTCCTCCAGTCTATTACAAATAATCCTTTCCAGTAATTTGCCGCTCGTATCTATCATGCACAATGGTCTGTACGATGACGGATCCTCTAAAGGCTTCTTATTCTTGGGTAGGAGCACAAGTTTTTGTCTCTTCCATATTGATGGGAACGATCCATATTTTAAGCAGGAGTTCACCAACCGTAGGATTTGATAAGGGATGCACTTAACAGCCTCTTTTAAAACAAGATTGGGGATACAATCAGGTCCGGGAGCTTTCTTGTCTTTAAATCTCGAGACAGCCCCCTGGATTTCAGGTAATGTAACCTCGGGAAAGTTAAAAGGCTCCTCAAGAATTTGGTTGTTCCATGCTGGAGCTAGCTGTTCTGGAAAAAGGTGGGTGACTATATTACTTAGGGCTGTAGCCTCCATAGGCGAGGGGGTACTTAAACACTTGAGTTTCTTCCTCACAAGCTTATACGCTAAGCCAAATGGGTTATTATCAATATCATCACAGATCTCCAAGAAACGTAATCTTTTACTTCGTCGTATTGCCGACTTTAAAGTCTTTCTCTTTGCATTCAGAGTCTGGCGATGTAGTTCGTTTTCCACTCTACCACGAGTTCTAACATACATTCTCCTGGCACGGATACAGTCTTTTCTAAGCTCGGCTATTTCCTCAGTCCACCAATACACGGGAGTTTTGGTAATCCCGCTCTTTCTTTTCCTCATAGAAACATTGCACGTTCGTGTTAAATGCCTTATAAACTGCTCCGCCATATTTTCAGGTGTGCCGTTCAATTCCAAGTCCTCCATAAGTACGGAAAATAACCGCCGGTCAAACGTGTTGGCTTTCCACCCAGGCAGGTTACCACCGTTGCCTATTGTGCGTGCAAGTGAACGTTCGTGTATGTCCATAATTATAGCGCTGTGGTCGCTGTGGGTATATAAATCGCTAATACCCCAACTTATACGATTTCGGATATTTTCACTTACAAATGCAATATCTATGATTGATCCCCCTCCATTTCTTCTAAACGTGTGTTCATTTCCAGTATTCATCAGTACCACATCAAGCTGAGCAAATGATTCCAGCAAAATCTTGCCCCTTTCATTAGTTCTCGGACAGCCCCATTGCGTAGCCCAAGCGTTGAAGTCTCCTGCAATCACTACTGATGTTCTCCCGGCCGCATCGTTTGTTAAGGAATAGATAATCTTCTTGTAGTCTTCAATGTCATATCTTGGAGGAATATAGCAGCTATATATGCATATTCCAGAAACTGTTGCACGTACAAAGCCACATTCGGTGTTGTTGATGTGTTCCAAAGTTCTTCTGTTTACAGCCCATATTGCGGATGAATCAGTGGCGTCACTGGTCCAACATGGTAAGCCAACGTTTCTATATTGTTCACTGATAATGCACAAATCCACGTCCAAATTACGAACACTCTGGTTCAACAGATCCTGAGCAGCTTCACTGTGATATAAGTTTAGTTGCAGCAGTCTCATAAATGTTTAAGGTTTTGGCACGCCTTCTTATATTGCGGACAGCCCGCCGATCCTGTAATGTGGTTTGTATCAGATCCATTTTCTTTACAAAGCAAGCACATTGCTTTTTTAGTGCAGCTTTTGATCTTGTGACCAACTTCGCCGCAGCGTATGCAGCAGTTCGAATAATCAGTTGGGCTTTTGCATCAATTAAATGGGTGACCGAAATTTAAGCATCGGTAACATCTTCTTGGGGAAATCTTTTCACGTATACGACATATCACCCATCCTATACGTATTTTTGATGTCTGTATCAGTAGACTGGCTAATACCGGACTTAAAGCAACAGTTGCTGTTTGGGTTGATCCATAAGCTCTCCTCATTGATTTAATTGCAGATGGCTGTAATTCCCCGAAGTCGTCTGATACCCTGCAAATAGCCTCGTAGACTTCTCCACTGGTTGTTACCTCATCAATATCCTTTATTTCTAATAGAACTTCTTGGGTCAATGAACGAACTTCAGCCTCTGAGCCAAGGACATCTTTAACCGCAGTCCTAAATTCGACCGTATTCTGGTGTGCGGGCTTAGTTAGCTCTAAGAGCAACTCACCTTTCTCGGTTTTTCGGATGCTTCTGACATTTTCACCCAGAACGCTCAGTTTTGGATCTTGTTTCACTTGCTTGAGGATGTCTGCGTAACTGGTCTCTCCGCATGCTTTGATGATAAGTGCATCTGGCCGTGTTGGCCTTATCGGCTTCTTTCTTTTCTTGGCTTTTGGGCGCACTTTCCTCCATTCAGATTTTGAAGCTTCTGCATTTGGAATTTCGGAAGGTTCACTAGCAGCTTCTTCATTAGAAATAATTTTATTTTCCGCAACCGTGTGCAGGTTGCTGCCTTTTTTCTTCTTTGTTCTGTTTCCCTTAGGACTTTGAGTTGTAGAACCTCTTTTACTAGCCAGTTCTGTTCCTTGAATCTTTGGCCATGCTTCGGTTTGGGTTTCCTTGTTAACGGTTCTTTTCCGCAAACTTTTGTCAGATATACACCTGATATTCTCGGATACCAGTAAATACAATGCTTGTATTTCCCGCGTCATCGAATGAATATCCCTATGAATATTCGTACGGGTTCCCAAAAATTCCACCAACTGTGCAATTTTACTCCCCAGCTTAGTCACATTTTCAACTTTCGCATTTTCGTCAGTCGAAATTTCCACTTCCGTTGCATTTAGAGGTGGGGACCTCATTATCACCGTGCTCCTTCGAAATGGAGATTCTGCACCTAGAGGTGTTTCCTCCACTCTAATCAGCGTTCTCACTGTTTCTTCTCTTACTGGTTCTTTTTCATTCATTTGATTTCGTGGTCCCAACTTAAAGCCGCTATCTCCGCTCGTTGTACAGTCACGTCCATGATCCCATGGGTCCCTTTGCAAGCAGTGAGGTCCATGCGAGGGTTGACGAAAGGTCCTTATGAGATCATCCGCCAGAGCCAGATCCGTGTTAGTCGGGAATTTACCATCCGATCCTGCACCGCCAACTAAATGGTGACGAACTTTGAGCGCACTTTAAGATTTGCCAGATTTTAACGGGACGGAGGCAATTGTAGCATTAGCCCAGAAGCCATTTCTACAGAATTTCACTCCTGTATGCTAAGGTTCCAGAATACCACAATGGTCAGCCCGGGGGTTATGTCAATTCATATCCATTATTCCAGAAATGCCTTAATTAAGATCTTACTGGTCTCGATCTTAATGTCATAGTGACGCGTCATCGTATGTACTACTGCCGCCCCTCCTGGGATCAGACGCAGACCAGGTAGCCGCTCAATATGAGTCAGACGCTCCTGGATTTATGATTTGGGAAACCACGGAGGCATCACTCTCCTAATTGCTCCTCTCTTGCGAGCATCTCTTGTGGGGGGATCCATATTTTGATGGCGGGATCCATTCGCCATGTCACAGTTCCGTCGTCAGGCACATGTACATTTTTGTAGTACGCCCTCTGGCCCTGCCGCTCTCGGTCGGGGACTGCTTATCCATCGCAGCTGGCCTACATATCTGTAGGTCGTTCAGCTATCCGCCACCCGCTGACCCCCATAGTAGCCTGAGCCCGGCCCTATGATGTATGTATGTATGTATGTATGTATGTATGTATGTATGTATGTATGTATGTATGTATGTATGTATGTATGTTTTTTTTTTTTTTTTTTTTTTTTTTTGTGTTGGGGGTGGAAACCTTCAATAGGTCCCAAGTGGGTATGTCGGATTCTTACCGACTAAAACCACCCCCACCGTCAACTCCACACTCTGCGGGACTGCCGTTAAGTATTACTTCGCAGGGTGGGTAGCGTAGTTTGCCACGTCCATTTGGTTATACGTTCATTTGATTCTACGTCCATTTAATCTTCGCATATCATCTCACTGTTGTATTGCTCTCATATTATTCCTGAGCTGTTCCTCTCTTCGCAGAAGATTGTTTACAATTGTTATGAAACCTGTAATGCTGTTCCAGTTTTCCTCTGATGCCATCATGACGTCCACGATGTTTTCCGGTGTTAAGTTGCGTCTTAGTTGTGATTCTAGTGTCCTTCTCTCCCCGTCAAATCGTTGGCATTTGAACATAACATGTTCCACGGTTTCATCCCGATCTGGACAGGCTGGACACCTCGCGGAGTCACTATGTCCGAATCGACATAGGTAGCTTCTGTAGCCACCATGGCCCGATAAAAACTGTGTCAGATGATAACATATCTCCCCATGTTTGCGATTCATCCACTTTTCCACATTTGGGATTAACCTATGTGTCCACCGCCCACATGTAGAATGTTCCCATCTTCTTTGCCAGTTCAGTATAGATCTTCGTCTTTCGGTTTGTCGGATGATATTTGCGTGGGTGTGGTGGTTCTCCTTTTTTTCCAAGTATATTTTTGAAAACTCCCTGGCAGTGATGTCAATCGGAATGATACCTGCTATCACACATGCTGCATCCAGCGATATAGTGCGATACCCGCTACAAACTCGAAGGCAACTTCTACGGAAGATAGACATCATATCCTTCCTGGAGGTGCACCTTAGTGAGTCTTCCCACAAGGGTGCTCCATAAAGAAGTATAGAATTTGCAACTCTTGAAAGTAGTAGTCTACGACTATGCCTAGGTCCACCTATATTTGGCATCATTCTAGCCAGTGAATTTTCCACTTTAGATGCCCTTTGACAGGAGTAGTCCGTATGCCTTTTAAAATTTAATCTGCTATCGATTATCACACCCAAGTATTTGATAGCGTCCGTAGAAACGATTTCGCTGTTTCCAATTTTAAGTCTTAGAACTTCTTTGGATCTCTTGCTGCTGATCAACACCGCTTCCGTCTTCTGTTCTGCCAGTTGTAGCTCTAAGGATTCAAGCCACTTTTTTATGGTTCTGATGGTTTCGTTTGCGTAGAGCTGCACTTCATCAATATTTCCAGCTTGGACTACGACGGCTACGTCATCTGCGAAGCCCACGATCTTTGCCTCCTTGGGGACCTTTAATTTGAACACTCCGTCATACATAACGTTCCACAGCAGTGGACCAAGAACTGATCCCTGCGGGACTCCCGCTGTGATATTCGTTGATATCGTTCCGTTATCTGTTTCGTACCACAGAGTCCTTTCCGAAAAGTAGTCGTTCACTATTCTTATAAGGTACTCGGGGATATTTAGCCTTTGCAATGATGTTATTATATGATTCCATCGCGCTGAGTTAAACGCATTCTTTATATCGAGTGTAATTATCGCGCAGTACTTCCTTCTTATGCCTTTACCCTGAATGGCACTTTTCGCAGTTTCCACAACTAGTTTTATTGCGTCAACTGTAGACTTTGCCTTCCGAAAGCCGAATGTATGTATGTATGTATGTATGTATGTATGTATGTATGTATGTATGTATGTATGCCACATACTCACATCTTCATATGCTTGCCAATTTAATGACTATGGAGATTAACGCCAAATTGTTGTTGTTATTTACTTAGTAACTTACCGTAACTACGGAAAAATCGCTATAATAACGTGTAAAAGTGTAAGAACAGCAACGATAGATTGGGGCATATTTTTGCAGTCTTTTGTTTAAAAAATACTTTTATAAGACAGATGTTAAATATTTCCTAAGCTTGACTGATGAGGTTAATTTTTGAAACAATAACATGAGCAAATATTGCTTAATGCTTATTTTCTTTTTTTCATGATAAAATCTAATTATTTTAGCAATTTTTAAAATAACTAACTCTAATTTTTTTAAGATTGTTGTACGGAAAACGAAAATAAATTTGAATATAAATAAATAAAAATAATTAAATTGCTGAAAATTATGATTTAAGACATCATCTGAGAATGAGTACCGAATTTTAGTTTTCAATTAAATGGCTTTGTCAATTCACAAAATTTAAGATTTTTGTTAGTCATAAATTCACGCCCACAAATTTCGATTTTTTTGCTAAATTTTTCGAAAACATTTCGGCATAATTGTATGGACATGGTTGCAAAGAAAACTTTTTAATATGAATAAACAGTTTTATTATTATTATTATTTAATTAAGCTTGAGGTTTCTTTTTTATAAAAAATATTACATTTATTTAAAACCAATATTTCGGCACTGCGTTATGTGTCTTCTTCAGGGTTTTTTCTTGAATTTTTTTTAACAAAATTAACAGTTTTTAACAAATTTAACATATTGAATAAATTTAACAAAATATCATATAACAAATTTCACTTAAATACAAAAAAGGTTTCCCAATTCAATCCTAATCTATAACAGTATAAATAAATTTTTAACTTCTGTTTCTATTTTTATAAATCAAATGCCTATAAGTTTGTACTAAACTTTCAGTATCTGACTTAAAATTAATTCTCGATATTAATTAAATAATAATAATAATAAAAATTTTGTAAAGGCCGAATAAGAGTCAATTTATAAACAATTTTATTTTAAAAACCAAAATGTTCAAATCCATTGTGTTAACACAGCGTGCAAATCTTCGTCATGTTAATGTGCGGATTGCATTCTAAGCCTCAAGAATGAACAATTTTGTAGGAAGTTTTCGTTAACATGGGTCTGTTAGATCCCTACACCGACAGCCAGAAGACCACCTACCATGAACACTTGAAGCAAAGCCGCGAATAATGTTGTAAGTTACAACTTTTCAGGAGATGAAATAAACGTTTTTAAAAGGCGATATAACTTTCTTTGAGTTTGGTTTAATTTATCAAAGATAATGGCAATTAAAACAATGATGCAAAAAATTAAGTTATTTACATATCAAATTTAATATAAATTTACTATTGTAACGGAGTAATAATATTAATTATTTTTTTTTTTTTGAACATTCTTATTATTATTAAAAACTTATTAATTTGTTGCTGTATATTAATTTTTTCGAACCCTGATAATCATTAATAATCATCGACAATAATTCTTTAATATACTATGTGTGTTTCTTTTCTATATCATTATCACTTACAAATTACAGTGAACATACATACATATCTATATTTGTACATTACTCTCATTTTTATCTATAGCAGGGACGTCCAAAAAGTAAATTGTGGTTGTATTGCTTCATATTAGTATTAGTGAATAGAGAGAGTTTACCCAGCAAACACAAATTCAAGTCAAAATAAAATAAGCATTACATAATTCAAAAAGTTGTATCTGCCCGTACGTGCCCGTTTGCCTTCTAGAGGTAAAAAAGGTTAAAAAGACATGGTTGCAGAAATTGTATGGCGTCCATCCCTTATATGCTTTGACTGACAGTAGTTTGATCTAATAGTTTGAAAAAAACTACTCATTGAAATTAGCAGGTACGTACCTCACTTAAGCTGTGTTCACATTGTGTGTATTTGTCATATGGAATGTCACTTTTCTACACACATGTAATTTCATGTGTATGTCAAAATTTATGTTTTACATATGGTTTGTAATTTACACGTTCACATGTTGGTATGTAAAGTACACTTGACATAAAAAAAAAAAAAAACAATCTTAAAACAGCTGAGTGTATAAAAATTTTATTTGTGCTAAAAAAAAATTATTTTAATATGGAACGAAAGGTTGATCAAATAGTCATCATCTGCTCCGGCCCCACTTCTTTTTTCTTTTGCTTTTGCAATTTCTCGGCTATATTGACCGCGCAAGTATGTTATTTTATTCTGGAAATATAATGCCTTACCTTAACTTCATTAGGCCCAATAGATGAATTGAATATTTTTAACTTGTCAGCCATATCATTGAGCGCTGCGTATGCTTATTGTGGTAGAACTTATTCCGCGGGTTATACAAGCATTCCTTCTCTTGCCACATATCTATTAACTGTAGTACCGATTCTTTACACCAGTCCAACTGGAAAAACATAAAAATAAATATGGAAATTGTCATAAAAAAAAATACATATGTACTTACGTTTGTTAATTCCTTTTCAATTTTTCCCTCCATTTTCAATAATAAAATTGGTTATTTTTTATTTACTATTATAATTATTAAGAATTAAGCACGACAAACAAAATCTTGTAAATTGATTATAATTTATATTTATTAAAATTTCAATTAATTTTTTCCGCCACAAAATTTTGTTAATAAAAAACAGCTGATGTCAGATGGTTTGTCACTTGAAAATAGAACTCGTTCTAAATAAAAAATGTAATGTGTACTGCACACAGAGAAATAACACATGATATTGTTTGGAGGGGTTCAGACGATATGTACAAATTTAACATGTGAAAAAGTGACATTCCACATGACAAATACACATAATGTGAACACAGCTTTAAACAATACTTTGGCGTACAAATGGTCAAGAACAATATTGACTTATGGTCCCTACAGGCAGGCACAAATCTTATTTGGACACGTGCGTAATATCAAAATTGCATTATTCAGCATAAATCCATATGTATGCCACGAATAGGTAAATTTTTAGGCATGGTAGCATAAGCCTACCAAATAAAAAATTGTGCTTCGAGCGAAGCAGGTTTGTAAGGGAGAAATGTAAGAGTTTCGCTTAACATTGCGCTTACGGAAGACATGAATTTTATATGGCGAGTTCCCACTTTGAAGCAATACATTTTTGACACATTAAGCGCATTATTCAGCGCATAGAAAAATTATTGGATGTAACGATCAGCTTAACACACTGAATGTTTTTTTACAGTTATTTTTTAGTGTTCTCCCTTACAAACCTGCTTCGTAGTATGGGAATGCCGTAGCACTTGAAATTTTTTTTTTTTATAAAAATTGTTCAGATTTCTTTCACTTACTTTATTGCATTTCTGTATGCCTTATTGCGCAGCGCATAATTGTGCGCTGATTTTTTTAAATGTACCTTTAGTGCTTCGCAAAATGATAAAATTTTTTATTGGGTATATATTGCAAAATAATAAGGAATTGACAATCAAATCGTGAAAAGATTGGGAACGATCTTGGATGTTTTAAACTGTAAAGAAAATGTCAATTCTACAAAATATGGAGAATATGCGTCGAAAACTGCATCTCTTTTAGCAGAAATGTATCCACAGAAGAAGTTGACCCCGACCGTCCATAAAATATTGGCGCATGGCAAAGATATAATTGAGTACCAGTCTTTGCCAATTGGAGAGCTTTCTGAAGAAGCACAGGAGTCTCTTAACAAATTTTATAAAAAATATAGATTGCAGAACACATTCAAAGCATCAAGGGTAAGGCAAAATGAGGACCTCTTCAACATGTTGGCAGCATCTTCCGATCCACTTATTTCTTCCCTGCGGCATGTGAAGTCAAGAATAGAGTTAGAAAATAAATATAGTTTAGAAATGGTTAGTCTTTTAGATATACCTTCTCTTACGAACTGTGATGAATATTTTACAGAAAACTGAAAAAATTAATTTAAAAAAAAATTCTTTTTTTTTCTAATTTGTTGGGTAATAATTTAAAACATAAAACCCTAAAGAAAAAAAATAAAAACAATCTTAAAATGTAAAAATAATTTTTTTTAGTTACCATAAAATTGATTTTTCTACTAATTTTAACTTTGATAACCCATAAGTAGGCCCCTACAAAGCGTAGCACCCTTTCCAAACGCTCATTTCATAGGCTGAACAGTTATCTATCTTATTCGGTTCAAAAGATATGATTTTTGCAACGAAAAAACTCAAATGGCGCCACTGTGCGTCGTCAAGGATGTCTTCAAGACATTTTATTAATCCTTTTAGAAAAAGCTAACTTTGTGCGTGCAATTTCTCTACGCAAATATCGTGATGTGACATTTTAGTAATACTTACCAATTTACAATACTAAACAAAAAGCCAATCTCAATTGTTAAAAAATAACAGAGCAAAACTATAACCTTTACCACGCACTTTGAAGATTCAAGTTAATAATTTTACATGTTTTTTTGTTTGTGATTTTTTTCTTGTGTCGTTATTGCCCCGTTATGTTTAAGAAAAAGTTGAAGCAAATTTTAGGTATTGTCTATCATCTTTTATTTTTCGCTTATGTTGTCCTCAAACAAGTCTCATTGAAGACAAGATGACCGATAAATGCATTCATTTTGCCGTCAATGTGGTTCGAAACACGACAAAATTCATGCAGTGGTCGCTTATGTTGTCCTCAAAAAAGTCTCATTGAAGACAAGATGACCGATAAATATGACCATATAAAATGTAACAAGGCAACGCACAAAATTTTTTAAGTGGTTTTATTATTCAATTGTGTAGAAAACAAAAACAAATTCTTGTTGTGTTTGTTTGGATAAAAAATATTACTTGTCGACGTCGAGTGTCTCATGTGCCATTAGCACATTAGTTTGCTTTTTACGCAGCTTTTTTCTCCTGTTTGTGTGGCTGCTAGCCTACATTGGTTTTTGATTTGGCGGCTCTCAGACAGAAGCTGTTTGTTTTATTCTTTTTGCTACAGCATAAAAGTGATTGCCGTTGCATTTTGAGTTCCATCAAATAAGAAATCGTTTTTTTTTATTTGAAAAATTTTGTAATAATAAAAGCCTTCATGGCCAAACAATAATATTACAATAGATATTTTTTAAAGTTTAATATGGAACCCTATATTAATAATCTAAAAAATATTTTTTAACTAATATAATATGGCATCAACTTATAACCATTTTTAAAACAAATATAATCAATAAATATAACGTCAAATTAGATCACATTGTTAACGATTCTATTTAAATGGTACTGAAGTACTCAATTTAAACTTTATGATAGCTATTAGGAGACAAACGATAATTCCTTAGTACATGAGGCAAATGATTCCACATTCTGGCAACCCTTACAAGGACCGACCTTTCAAAAAACGAGTTATAAATTCTGGGTATACAAATTTGCATATTTCTTGAAGAATGCATAAATTCAAGGCCCCGAACTAAAAACGAAGGTGTTAAATTCTTATTCACCCCTATTCTGCGTTTCGATTCGGATCGAAATTTTCTCCGTTTTTGGCAACTTAAGTGTTTTGTGCCAATGTTCTGTAACTCCCGCGTTGAAAAACTTTTTGTTTGAAATGTGAGAACTGAAACAAAAATACCATAAGTTGAAACAAACATGTTTTTCTCACTAAACTGTTACTGAAACATTTTTGGCGAGTAATTTCCTTACGTTACAGCTATTACACACCAAAAATGATACAGTAACAGTTTAGTGAGAAAAACATGTTTGTTTCAACTTATGGTATTTTTGTTTCAGTTCTCACATTTCAATCGAAAAGTTTTTCAACGCGGGAATTACAGAACATTGGCACAAAACACCAAAGTTGCTAAAAACGGAGAAAATTTCGATCCGAATCGAAACGCAGAATAGGGGTCAATAAGTTTGTAAAAACTCATAAGAATTTTAATGGTTAGAAAATCAGAAAAATTGCAACCCAAGAATCGGATTACATGGGCTGTAATATGATCTCTAATTCTTAGATTAAATACAAATCGAATGACTTTATTTATTAAAAGTTCAACTCTACGAATATTACCGTAAGAGGTACAATAATAAATTTCTAAACAATAAGATATCTGTGACATAAGAAGTGCATGGGCTACTTTACACCTTATCTGGAATGGTATATATACATTAAGTGAGTATAAACGACGAAGAGTAAAATTAACACTAGAAATTACCTAGTTAATGTGAAAGGTATATGACAGTTTGTCGTCAAGTAACACTCCTAAAACTTGCATTTTCACAGTAAGCTCTAATAATAATGACGAAGTACTGCAATTTATTCGAAACCCAGTTTGTTTATCAGCCAGTAATAAATGTTGAGAATTGTAAGCCGAGATTTGATAGTGGATAATGTGTTCAAAAACACTTAAAAGTGCTGGCAAAATACTAATTGGCGTAAGATTCATTAAATCCAAGCCAGTACCAGTCTTAGGAATTAGAATTACTTTGGCACATTTCCAACTATTTGGAAACGTAGAGGTAGTAATTATAGAATTAAATAAGTGCAAAACATAACCCGATATAAGTGGAAAAATCAACTTGGAAAATTTAAATGGTATTTCATCAATCCCACTAGAATTGCTTTTTATTTTTCCAAATGCAACACATAGTTCGGACAGATTTACTAAATAAAAAGAAAAACCACCAGACGAGTTAGAAAATAATTCATTTTCCACACCCCTATTGGACATTCCATTTAAACCGTTACGGAAATGGTCATTTACCAAATCCGGATCAATGTCATTATTTGCACGGGAAACATCACTCAACCCAGAAGAACGCATATGATTCCACATTTCCCTTGAGTCCATCCGATTAAATGCTGCAGAATGGTAGCCTCTCTTAACATTACGTATTCTCTTAGCTCTATTGCTAAGTTTGCAGAAAAGCCTCCAATTTTCAATACATCGATTTCTTAAATATACCCTATATGCAATGTTGCGAATAGAAATGGCATATATTATGCATTTAGACTTCATCCACTGTTCCTTTTGTTTTCTTACTTTAGATATGGGTACAAATGGGAGCATTCTAGATATCAATGAGTCTAATACCGAGACTTGAAGGTTGACATCAATTGTGTTATAAAACCACGTAGAATCATGTTCAAGTACACAGTTAACCATGTCATTCATATCTACCAGGGAATAGTTACTAAATTCTCTATATATACTGTCGCTATGTAAATCTTGTTTGCATTTAAACTTAACGTTGCAAAAATTAGTGAATGGTGGGAAAGAAATGGGCATTGAACTTGGCCAGATTTACTTACAGAATATGGATCACTTACAAGAACAGATCCAAAAGTGAAGTTGAGGCATGCGGGACATCAAAGTAAGTGGGCACAAGATTATGAATTAGAGATAAGTTTAGTCGGTTAAGCCCATATGACACTACATTTTTAATGCATTGTTCAAGTTTTGGTGAACAGTACAAATATAATGTAATAGAAAAATTTACCAAGTGCAAAGAGTTCAGCTGTATTAAGATAAATGGCAAAATGTCAAAAATTTTACTAAAGTTATCGATAAAAAATGAAGTTATGTCAAAAAAAATGTAAAATTGTTTAACTTAAAATTGACATTTCAAGCTTGAAATATTAAAAGTGTTGCTGAATCAGCGGTTTATGGGCAAACTCAGCGATTTACCGCTTTTTGTTTTTAGGTTTCTCATAAACAAAAAGTTGGCAACATTCAATAAAATAAACAAAACAGGGATGGCTAAGTTGTTTCAATTGTACTTTTTTGTTGATACTTTTTAAACTTAGATTTATAATACCTTTTTTTGATGTTTTTTATGAACATAAATAAAATTAATTTCAACTAAAAAAAATCTTTTAGTACAATTAGGGTAAAAAAGTACAATTTTTAAAGGTTGTTGGTACAATTTTAAAAATTCTCAACGCCATCCCTGAAACAAAACCATAACAAGAGAAAAAAAAACTAAAAACTTTTTTATAGTTCGCTCTTTCTAACATTTACTGTTTCTTTCTATCAATTCTATATCAATTAATGAATAAAAAATGTAGTGTCATAAGGGCTTTACATAATGATCTAAATCTTTTAGATTTTTGCAAATTAAATAGATTGTTATTGTAGTCACCAACGACCACAATATTGTCATATTTGTTAATAATGTCTTCAAGAGAAGACTCCAAAATATCCAAGTTACCCCTTGGTAAGTAAACAACCTCAAAGAGCACAGTTATAGACTCACAGCCGTATTCATAAAAACTTATTGATGATTAATTGACCGTTTTTAAGCAAAAATTGCTAAAGTTGTATTCATAAACGGAGGAAAGAAAATTTATTGTTGGATTTGCCCTTCTTTAAACCAATAATAAAATGACATTTTAAAAGGTGTTTGCATTTTATGATATTATTTTTGTGAAATATATTGAAAAATAATAACAAAAATGTTTTATTTATTACAACGGACATGTTAAATACATTTTACTAAATTTTTTTTTATTTTAGACAGCCAATTTAAAGTTATATTGATAATTATGTATTTAAAAAAAAATTATATGATTTAAATGAATTTGTTCAGGGACAAATGCAGATATTCTCTTTAATTATTAATTAAATTATTGCAACTTGTTGTTTTTTTTTTTTTGTTTAAAACAACAAATTATTGTTCAAAAATATAAAAAAAATTAAATAAACAAATCATAATAATAGTGATGTTAATAAAAAGTAAACAAACTTTTTATTCGATTATTTTCTTAACGTATATTTAAAAAAGGTTCAAACAAAAGTTTTTATGATACCTTTCGGAATTATTTTGTTAAGAAACTAGAATAATCAGGCCTGTTCTGGAAATCACTTTTACTCAAATCACGTGATTTCAAATCACATGTGCCTACTAAAATCACACGTGTGATATTTTAGTGTCCCGTTTTTTGTGTTTGATCTTCAATTGCCGAATGCACACCCAGAAACACAAAAACGGTACGACTTTCAGAACACCACAAAATCACGCTCGTGATTTCAAAAACACGTGATTTGAAATCATGTGATTTTCAGAACAGGCCTGAATATGTAGTTTTATTTGATAAGAATAATTTTTAAGGTCTACAATTAAAAAAAAATTATAAAAAAAATTTAAATATAAAATACCATGTAAACCGAATAGAAGTTTCGTGCATCACTAACTATAAAATGGCAGCCAAATATAAAGAAAGTTGCCATACTTAAACAGAAAATCGCCGCAAACAGTTAAAAGTAAAAAAGCTGTTATTGTACATTTATGAATACAAATTTTCATAAGAGGTTTATAAGACAAAAAGCGTTTAATAGTTATTACATACTATAAGCTTAAAATAAGAACTTTTTATGAATATGGATGTCAGTATATAACTCAACAAAAAGAACTTCACAGTCACCGTAATGTGAAGCTAAATTAATAGCTTTATAACGAATTTTGCTAGACACATACATATATGCCAACACCACCACTTCTCCTATTAGGTCTATCGTTTCTACAGAAATTATAGCCTGGTATAGTCATTGAACTGTTTGCTATACATGGTTTCAGCCAAGTCTCCGTCACAGCAATAATATCAAGTGAATATTTTTGCAGTAAAATACTAAGCTCATTAAATTTAACAGAATATGTGGCAGGTTTAATGCTCTGACAGTTACAATGACCAACTTTAAGGCCAGGCCGCGAATCATGTAAATATTTTCTAATATCATGAGCATCGTTAACAGTAGGACCCAAATTCACGTTAACGGAATTCATATTTAAAAGGTCTAAGTTGAAGCCATAATATTAAAATAAAATATAAACTTACAATTAAAAACATAATTTTAAGTAACATAATGATCAAGATATCTGTCGATAATAATATTCAACAAAAATAATTATATTATCTATTATATGTATATATGAACAACAAATGCTAATTTTAAATCAAACAAGTTAGAGTGCTATATTCGGCTGTGCCGAATCTTTGATACCCTACACCGACAGTTCGAATGTTTAAGGAGTAATATCTGTATGATGTCTTTTTATTATTATTATCTTAAACTGTGACGATTTGTTATTAATTATGGTTTTAGGAGACTAAACTGTTTTCCGGGAGTAGGGCATATATGGGGCCTAGGGTAAATTATGTACCGATCTTCACGAAATTTCACAGTATCATTTATAGTCCTATAAAATTGTGACGTGCCAAATTTCGTTATGATAGCATCATTAATTACGGGTTTAGGCGTACTAAACTGTTTCCCGGGAGTAGGGTTTATATTGGGTCTAGGGTAAATTATGTACCGATCTTCACGAAATTTCACAGTATCATTTAAAGTCCTATAAAATTATGACGTGCCAAATTTCGTTATGATAGTATCATTAATTACGGGTTTAGGCGTACTAAACTGTTTTCCGAGAGTAGGGTTTATATGGGGCCTAGGGTAAATTATGGACCGACCTTCGCGAAATTTTACAGTGTAATTTCTAGTCGAATAAAACGGACTTGTGCAAAATCTTATGTTATTCCGTGCATTTTTGCATCATTTATGTTAGTTTTTGTAACAAAATTATCAAGTTTTTGAAGGTGGTGGTTCCACATTTTGATTCATAGCTCTGGTCCTACTGAACCGATTTTGCTGAAATTCAATCCCAAACTGCTTAGGATAACTACAAGCAATTTGACACCTAGTTTGTTTATTTCTTTTGAGTTTTTCGAAAGTGAGCGTGTTTTCAACAGACGGACAGACGGACAGACAGACGGACATGGCTAAATCGACTTAGAATTACTCAAGCAGCCAGAATATATATACTTTATGGGGTCTGAGATGAATAATAAAAAAGTTTCACACGGAATGACAAACTTAGTATACCCTCTTCACAACTAATTGTGGTGGAGGGTATAAAAATGAACCTCCTGTAAAAAATACTATATAATATACCGAATTAAGTATTGATTCTATGTTATAAATATTAAATTGGATTAAATCAAAGTTTCAAATATGATTATGTAAAGAATAGTTAGAAAAAAAAGTTTATCAAAAATACGTACATACATATGTAAATACAAAAACATTTACAGTGTCTATATTTATGCACAAACATATGTACATATATGTACATATAAATACGCAAAGCAGTATTTTGTATCCACAAGCGTATACGAAACAAATGCAAATTAGTTTTGTTTAATTTTTACAAGTACATTTAAAACAAACCTGGCAATATTAGCAGAAACTTATTAACTAAATAATTTGAAACAAAAGAAGAAAAAAATAGTTATAAACAAATATTGCAAAAGGGAGATAAAAATATGCAATAAAATTAAGAAAGGTCAAATTGGATTCGTTCCAACACTTTTACAGTATAATGCAGTAAATGAGAAATTACTGAGTAATTTGAAAAGTTACTCTCCAAAAAAGCTGTTGCCTAAAAAAAAAAAAAAATACGCGAAAGGAAAGTTTGTAAAAAAAGCTGATGGTAAATAAATGTAGTGCAGAAAAATGCCTATACATTTAGCTACTAAATTCGTTTCCTTATCGGTACTCGATAAAATACTTTTTATAACATGAACCGTTTAGGAAAATACAAACATTATTTTATTTCGTGAACATGAGTTCTTTTTTAATTTTTTTCCCCCTAGTGATTACGAAGAAAACAACCCAAATAATTCATACATTTGCAACTCTAAAAAATTAACACTTCAAAAAAAAAACAAAGTTTCTAAAGTTCTATGGTTGGTATTAAACCATTAAATTCTTCACAAGCAAGTTAATTTAATTAATATTTATTGACTTTTTGTTTTGGTTTAATATCTAATTCAACCTTTCATTTATTAAACAAATTTTATGCTTTTAGGCTGTTAACTTTTCCTTGTTCATCTTTTGAAACATATGTATGTATATTATTTGTTATACTAAACTTTACTGCAAACATATCTGCGGTAAAAATGCGATAATACAAGTCAAGAACTGTGACTTTACGCTTACAACTTGTGTTCTAATTTACTGTATTTTGTGTTCGGGAACGCAATTTAGTAAAATGCGGTAAAGATCAGTACTAACTAGTAAAAGCGTTGGTGTTCTCGAACGCACCTATTAACGAAGCGTATTACTTTGAATAATATTCATTTGACATCCAAGATGTTTTTAAGAAAAACAAAGACTAAACTTGTTTTTGTAAGTATGAAAGTTTTGACATTACCTTTCTTAACATACATTTAAGTGATTTGAAAAGATAAGAATAAAGGAGAAAAAAAAACATTGCAATCAATGTAAAAAGAAAATGAAATATTTAATGTAAAAACTAATGGGTGATTTTTTAAGAGCTATAGGAAAGTTAAAAAAAAAATCACATCAAATTCAGAAAATTGCATGAAATCTTTATTTGAATCGATAGTACGGTCCATATAATTTAATGTTTGAAGATTATTTCATGCAAATGTTGACCGTGACTGCGCCTCAAATGGTCCATCCGCTTAGTCCAATTTTGGCATACTCTTTCCAACATTTCGGCCGGTATCTCATGAATAAATGCTTCAATGTTGTCTTCCAATGCGTCAATTAAAGCGGGCATGTGTGTATAGACATGAGCTTTAACATAGCCCCAAAAAAAATAGTCTAAAGGCGTTAAGTCGCACGATCTAGGCGGCCAATTGACCGGTCCCAAACGTGAAATGAAAAGTTCACCGACCTCGCCTCTCAATAAGTCCATTGTTAAACGTGCTGTGTGGCATGTGGCACCGTCTTATTGAAACCACATGTCATGCAAGTCAAGCTCTTGCATTTTGGGCAAAAAAAAGTTGGATATCATCTCACGGTAGCGCTCACCATTCACAGTTACGTTACGATTCGCATCATCTTTGAAGAAGTGCGGTCCAATGATGCCACCAGCCCATCAACCGCACCAAACTGTGACTTTTTCTGCATGCATTGGTAGCTCTTGCAATGCTTCTGGCTGATCTTCACTCCAAAATCGACAATTCTGCTTATTAACGTACCCATTGAGCCAAAAATGAGCTTCGTCGCTGAACGCAATTTTTCGATAAAAAAGTGGATCGCATTTTGATAATAAAATTCAATAATTTGCAAGAGTTGTTCGTTTGTAAGACGATTCATGGTTAAATTATAGACCAAACTGAAGATGTTTGACAGTGAAACAAAACACGAAACATGCGTCAGCTGTTTAAACCAGTGTTGCCAAAAAGATAAAAGCTAAAAAATCACCCGATACCAATTAAAATGTATAATAAAGTTTATTCTTTAGGTCACCAATAAGTTAAGAATTTATGATGTCATGATATTTTTCCAAAAGGCCATATAAGTCTTAATATCCGCACCATCACTAGTTGTAATAACAGCAGTTGGAAGATCACCATAACGGAGCTTGTATTTTAAGATTCGATTGGTTTTTTTAGTTTGCGACATAGAAACGAAAGTTTATTTTCCATAGGTGTTAAATGGTTGTTGAGATAAACCCTTTTACTAAGTTCACCACCAATTAGATCATTTAGTCTTAAAGTACGGGTTTCATAGTACTTCTTCATTATAATGTCTTTAACAATAACTGAGTTGAACTTAACAAATACTTCCTTGTAATTTTTGATATATATATATAATGATTAATATCATTTTCAGCTAGCGGAACGTCATAAACCAAACCAAGATTTAAAATAATATCCTTAAGGTTAGGAAGAGCAGCTGGCAATCCAGAAATTATAACATCGGGACGATTTATACGCTTTATAAGCACATTACTAGATTTTTCAAAATCATTCAATTTGTTTATGGTGTTTTTATCAATTTCTTTTACGAAGTCATAGCAATGTTTAACATCAGAATTAATATTACTTATTTCAGCACTTAATTCTTGTTTAATTTTTGACATCATATCATCAATTCTAACCTCAAAATTCTGCATAGCTTTTTCTATTTGTTCTTCGGTAGATTGACGATGGATTTCTTACTTATGATCAATGTTTTCGTTAATCTCTTCAATTCCTTTTTTAAGCTGAAGGGTAAAAGCATCAATATTAGTTTTAGGTGGCATAATGCTCCAAAGATGTAATAAGATTGTATATTTTATGTGTATGTATATATAAATACTTTTTACTTGCACTTTTATTTTTTAATACGATTAATAGATTTTCAATTAAGAACTTTTATTCATAAAGATAAAATTCAACCATGTAGACATAAAAGAAAATTTTACAAACAAAATGATTTTATTTTATATTTTTAGCATTTGTGCAAATTTAATTATTTATTTTATTTATATTATAATTTATCGGCAGACAACACGCTTTTTTCACTCTTTCATGGTAGGGTTACCATTTATTTTTTCTATTTTTGCTATTGTTAAAAAAGCAAAAGCTTGAAAAAACCAGTGCCCATTATTTTGTGTGTTTATTTTGCTGCTTCTTTTGAAAGTGTGGTCTTTTTTAGCAGTGGAACTTGTCGGTTTTTTTATTTAATTTTTTTTTTAATTAGGAAAAATGCAAAATTTGGCTGCTTTTGCTAATATGGCGATAGTATTTTAAAGACTGGGAAACAGTACTGAAATTTAAAGAATTTGCAATGATTAAAACAGTTTCGGCCAAATCAATTCTAGCACGTCTGGTTATCAATTAATTTGGAAAAGGTAAAACTGGCTTTTATTACCATTTGTATGAATTAATTGTGGGTGAACTGATGCTGTAATACGAATAGGCGACATAAATTGACTAACACGTTAAATTTCTAAATAATTGAAAGTTAAAAAATGTTAGTAAATAGCCGCAACATAAACTAAGGCCCTAATTATATTAAATGCAACGCCAAAGAAATACATTGAAAGCAAAAACAAAGACATAAACATTTTGGAATTTTGTTGTTGCTTTCTACCGAAATTCATGTACCGTTTTAAAATTTTAAACGCCTCATAACTTGTGGCCAATCCGAATTCTATAAAGGAATTTTACAACATGAAAGTCAATTAAAATTGTTATTGATAATCTTTCATTATTGACCGTGGCCGGGGCTCGAACCCTCGAATTTTCATGTTGTAAAATTCCTTTCTTCATAAAAATAATTTAATGAAAATTAAATTTAATGAACTTAAGCCTAATTAAAATTATTAAAAATTTGGATTAAAAACCATAAATAGTTCAACAAAATAACCACAATACTAATTATTGTTAAAGCTAAGGCACGAGCTCTATGTATTCATTTGTCTTTCAAGTTGTACTGAAAAAGGTCAACAAGAAAAAGAAAGACAAAAAATGAAAAAAACAAAAAATGTACTTTAGACTTCAAGAAAAATTCTTGACAAAAGTACGAAAAAACAGAAGTAATGAAGAACATGTAAAATCAATTAAAATGGATAATCATTCAAAAAAGCAAACTTCGATCTACCAAAGGTTAAAATACAATTTGGTTTAAGGATTGATGTTTGACTATTGACGTCAGCAGTCGTCGATGGCTGCGAGTGTTAAACTGCAAATCCATCTGAGGAGATCGAGTGGTTGCGATCGAAATATGTCATGGTAACCTGCCGGCCCGGGTTCGAACCCCGGCCACGGTCAATAATGAAAGATTATCAATAACAATTTTAATTGATTTTCATGTTGTAAAATTCCTTTCTTCATAAAAATAATTTAATGAAAATTAAATTTAATGAACTAAGCCTAATTAAAATTATTAAAAATTTGGATTAACTTAAATTTTGTTACTGAAACCATCACAAATGAAATACAACGGATTCCCCTGGCGACGACTTTAAGCATGAAGAAAAGGACACGATTTGGATCATGGAATGTTCGTACTTTGCTTGATCTAACAAAATTGGATCAGGTTGAGAACGAGATGATGCGATACAACCTTGAATTTTTAGGTCTGTCTGAGACGAGATGGCCAGATAATGGTGAACATAGGACTGCAAGTGGCATGTCTTTAATTTTCTCTGGGAAACCTGCTGATCAGCCCAAATCTTTTTTTGTTATTTGACTATTATTTTAATTCAAAATTTATTTCAAAACAACTTAAATGTTAATTAAATCAAAATTATATTTTTAATTTTCGTTCAACAAAAAAAAAAAAAAAAAAAAAAAAAAATTGATTCAATTATTACATTAATTAAGTTTCAATACTTTTTAAACAATTTTTTTAATTGATAAAAAACTACTAATAATTTTTCTGTGTTGTTAAAATCTTTTATTGTGTGACACATAAGAAATTGCTACGAATTGGTTCTTCTGTACCATAATTATAAGACTTTAAGTCCTGTTGTATAAGAATACCAATAAATTAATAAAAGTGATGATTATTAAGGGGGTCCAAAAACTGTAATTTAATAAAACAAAGAGTATTTTTTTTGCGATATGTATTAAAAATAATTTTATTTCAGTTTATTTCCAATAGCTTCCGGTTTAAAATGAAAAACTATGTCGGTCAAGTGACATCAGGCTCCCAATCTTTTATAAAAATTCTCAACCAATCTAAAGGTGTCAAATCGCACGATCTTAGTGGTCATTTCACTCCTTCTCTACGATAAATAATGCGATATCCGAACTTTTCTTTCAAAAGATCCATTGTTTCTCTTGCTGTGTGAAAAGCGGCACCATTTTGTTGTTGAAACCACATATTCTCTACGTCTGAGTCATCAATTTTTCGCGAAAAAAACTTCGGATCATCTTCTTGTAGCGATTTCCGTTGACCGATGATACCCAAAGCTTTGACACCCAATATTAACATACACCTTTTCTAATTTATTATGAAATTTGATTAGTCAACTGTATTAGGATCAGAAATGAGCTCTAAGCACAACATAAGGAAAGATTGTCCCGTACCCGCCGTTTAGCCAAGACATTGTCCACAGTCAGTACCACTTGTTGCGACGCAAGACTACATGGCTATGCCACCTGGGTTAATACAAACTTTCACTATATTATAGAACGTTTATGTTGGTTTGATAAATTGAAATCTGCTTCTTTAACTCTACCCACATTTTTGTAACATTTATCTTTTATTTTTGGTTTTGTATTAGAGTCTAATTTTTAAAGTTTAAAATATTTTTGTTTACAACAATTTAAAATTTACAGCTTCCCGAACAATAAAAAACTTATCAAAGTAATTCGAATAAATAATAATCAACTGGTTAATTTGAAGGCAAAAATAATAAGCTAGACAAGAAAATTTTGAACAAATGTATTTACACAGCTCGTGGAAAGAAGTTTGCCTTGAAAATTAAAATAGTGAGATGTTCTCTTTAGAAACAGACGTTGAGTTATGAAACTAAGCAGCTTAAGCAAATAAGAACATTCAAAGACACCTCTTTAGTAGATGCCTTCAATTCGCTCTTTTGTTTACGCTGCTGAGTAAGTCTAATATTTGTAAACAAACAAATATTATTTAGTCTAATTTCGAAAAGTTTGACACAGAATTCCAAAAAAAATATCATAACAACATATATTTTTTTTGAAATTCTGCTTATATTTGTTTAATATTTGTTAATGTCTCACTTGTCTAATGGCATTTATTACAAATATGCAGGGGTTCTTGAATCATCATATATATTTTTTACCCATAACTTGCTTTAACCCATAAATTAGTTCACGGGAAAATTAGAGAAAATTAGAAATTTTGTGTAGTTTTCTACATCTTACTTTTTTTATGTTAAACTATTTCGATGAACAACATAATAGAGAATTAATATTTTTCGCCAATACATTCTTATAAGTTTTGGGAACTCGATACACTTGATCAACTAACATTCAGCTGTCCATATGAAAAGCAAAGGGTGTCTTAATATGCATATTTTTGCCCCTGGACCATATGCAATCTGTATACCCGATTTATCAACATGATAAAATGTATCACAAATACCAGCTTTCTTAGTCTGGACCATATGCTACATCTATAACAAATTTTTCGAAAAGAGAAAAAGTACCAAGGGTAAAAAAGTACCAAGGGTACCAGTTTTTCCTCATTTTAGACCATCAGAAGAACACTGTATGCAGTAATCTGTATGTATAACGAATTTTAAGAAAATAAAACAGTTTCAATTTTATCCATTTTTTAACCCTTTAAAAGTACCAATTTTTTCCTTTAAAAAGTGCCATATATTTTAGTCTGGACCATATGCAATCTATATATCAAATTTAGCAAAAGAGAAAGAGTACCATTGCATAAATTTACTTCTTAAAAAGTAACTATATTTTAATCTGGGCCATATGCTTTCCGTCTACCAAATTTCATCCAAAACAATTAAGCGGGCTTCAAGTGATTGAACCACAAACTGACAAGCAACACTTACATTTATAATATCAATAATTAATAATAATAATAATCACTATATGTTGCTGCATGCACCACTAACAACGGCAAGACATCAGTACAGCTTGCCCAGCCATACCACTAGAATGTAAAGGAGTGCCGACAAAAGTGATCAATTTGGTCGAAGAGCTGTTCAATGGTTCTGGTTGTCGGATCACTCACGAGAACTTATTAAGTGCCAACATAAATATCAGGACTGGTGTCCGTCAAGGCTGTGTTCTCTCGCCCTTTCGGCTCAATCAAACGTTTGACACAATAATGAACCGGGTGACAAACAGCAACACCGGTATAACATGGGGCCTCCAGGGTTCACTTGGTGACCTAGATTAGGCCGATGATATATGTATTCTATATATGCGACCGAATTCACTCAACGGGAAAACGATCGAAGTTGTCGACTCTTTCTGCTACCTGGGAAGTGCCATTTACAGGAATGGTGAAGCAAGTAATGATACTAAATCCTGCATCACACAGGGTCGAACATCGTGGCACCCTGCCACTAGGGAAATAAATGATCTTCAAGTATTTATAAACCGGTGTCTACGGCAAGTATTTCGCGTATTCTGGTATTCTTGCTGCTAAGGATTTCGATATAATACTATTCCACCCCTAATATACATACATATTATATTAAAACCCAGTTGGCAAAATGGTCCTAGACGCAAATGTCGTCTACGATGTCCTCAGGACAATTTAGAATTTTTCGCCAATATAACATTGATGATGACAACTTAAGTAACAAAACGTGTATTTTGTCGTGTTTAATACTTTAATGAGGACAACATAAGCGACCATTGCATGAATTTTGTCGTGTTTCGAACCACATTATATATATATACTTTACAGGGCCTAAGATCAATATTGAAGAAATTACAAACGGAATGACAAACTTATATATACCCTTTTCCACCTGTGGTGAAGGGTATAAAAAGAGTAATTTTTGGGATCTCAGTATTTTGGTCATAACTCTGCTACTTCTTAACCGATTTGACAGATTTATATACCGACATGTTAAAGAAGAAATTTGCCAGCCATTTTGGTTATAAAACTTGGACTCGGGAAGATCTATGGTTCCCGAAAATGGGTATTTTTCAAAAAAAATTAATATTTTGGTCATAACTTTTTCGTATCTAAACCGATTTTCCCAAATTTTTCAGAAAATATTTTCTATTAAAAATTTCCGATCTTTTGATATATAAAACATAACCATAGGTCATATGACAGTCCAAAAAATCAGGTTTTTATACAATTTTTGATATTTTTTGTTGGGAGGTACCACGCCCACTTGTTTAATCCCGCCCACATTTTGTGGGATGCTGTGTATTGATAACGTTACTGTGTGTACCTAATTTGGAAACTTTGGCTCTTGCCGTTCTTAAGATATACAGAAATAAAAAAATACAACAACAACAAGGGATTTATGGGCAAAATCAGAGGCAGTCGTGGTATTTTGGTCATATCTCAGCCATTTGTGAACCGATCTGGCTAAATTTTAATAGCACGAAATGCTGGACTATATGTGACATAAGTCTAAAACAAACTAGCCGCTATCATGTCTGGAGTCTCCAGAAAACACATATCAAACGTAAGACGGACAGACGGACGGACGGACAGACGGACGGATATCGTTAAATCAACTTCTCTCCTCATAAGGACCCAAAATATATATACTTTACAGGGCCTAAGATCAATATTGTAGAAATTACAAACGGAATGACAAACTTATATATACCCTTTTCCACCTGTGGTGAAGGGTATAATAATGAAATGCTCACTTCTGTTTATTTATGTCTGAACCAATTTGTTGAAGTAGGTTGATGACTGTGGTTTTAGTTATTGTTGTTGTTGTTGATATATTAGTTGTTGTCGAGATCGTGTAATATTACTGTGGGTGTAGTTGTTGCTGCTGTTGTTGGTTTGATTGGTGACCGTAGGTAACTCACGCACAAAGTTAGCTTTTTCTAAAAGGATTAATAAAATGTCTTGAAGACATCCTTGACGACGCGTGTGCGACCGTAAAACCAAATCATACAAATATGTATGTAGTACATATAAAACCAAAAATAAAAGCTGCATTTCTTAAAATTTGACCCAACATTTTTTATTTTTCGAATTTATTCTATGAGCTAAATTTCAGTTATGTATTTAATAAAGCTTTTTTGTAATAGTAATATAGAATAAATTCGAAAAATAAAAAATGTTGAATATATGTAAAGTGGTGTCATTCCCATTGCCCTAAGTTGTTATCCAGTCAGTAGTAAAGAGAGTTTCCAGTTGTCAGTTGAATTTGTTCCAGTTAAAGTCGTAATTTCCAGTTGTCAGATGGAGTTGTTTTTTCTACTTGATCGTCCTCAAGAAAGAGTCAGTCGTTGGTTAAAGTAGATAAGTTGCAGTCGAACGGTCGTAGAAGTTGTGCTAGATTTAATCAATTCTTGAATATCTTAATATTTTCATTATTATACCCAGTTGGCCATGTGTTCGAGACAACGTCGACGACGCGTACAAGACCCATAGTAAATCGCTGACGACATGTTGGCGACAGCCAGAGCAAATCATCGACGACTTTTTCGAACAAAGGGCACCAAAATCGTACACGACAATTTGAACGACACCATCATGCACATTGTCGTTAACGACCATATGGGTGACAATGTGGTGAAAGTTGTCATTGGCGACTACATAAACGACTTTTTTCTCATATCGTCGTTGATGTTCTATAAGCGACATTACCTTAATAGTGCCGTTGATGACAGTATTGCAGATACTATCCACAATTTAGTCGCCGATAGGTTAATGACAATACGCTTTTTCAGTAGAGTTTTGTATAGAAATAGATAGATATGTATGTATTTGCATTTTGACAAAACATCTTAAGTCAAATTTAAAAAGTTGCAAGAACTGTTTTTATTCATACGAGTTTTCATTCAAAAAACATTTTTGTTAACGTTTTTAAAATTTTGTATTATTTTGTATTATTATTTTGTATATTGTTTTTTAATACAAAAACAAACAAAAAAAAATATTGACAACTAGTCCCATGTTTATGAGACATTTTCATAAATTTGTTTTGAATATCACCTTATTTAGGACAAGATGAGCGACAATTTCATGCATATTGTCGCCAATGCGTTTTTAAACACGACATATTGCATGCATTGGTCGCTTACGTTGTCCTCAATAAAGCCTTGTTGAAAAAAAATTTAAGAAAATGTCTCATATAAAGTCGTAAATACGATTTATACACAACAAAATACATGTTTTATTACTTGAGTTGTCTTCATCAATTTTATATGGGCGACAAATTTTAGAATGTCCTGAGGACATCGTTGACGACATTTGCATCTATGACCATTTGGCCAACTGGGTAGTCCCATGTTTATGAGCCATTTTCATAAATTTGTTTTGAATATCACCTTATTTAGGACAAGATGAGCGACAATTTCATGCATATTGTCGCCAATGCGTTTTGAAACACGACATATTGCATGCAATGGTCACTTACGTTGTCCTCAATAAAGCCTTGTTGAAGACAAATTTAAGAAAATGTCTCATATAAAGTCGTAAATACGATTTATACACGACAAAATACATGTTTTAATACTTAAGTTGTCTTCATCAATTTTATATGGACGACAAATTTTAGAATGTCCTGAGGACATCGTTGACGACATTTGCATCTATGACCATTTGGCCAACTGGGTATTTTTTAAATTAATATTTTCCTACAAACTCCTTTTATATAAATTTGAATTAATTTGTGAATTACATAATTTAAAACAAAATAAAACTTAAACTTAACTTTACAATTGGGGGCTCAACCGCTCGAAACGTGAAAAAAAAGAAAACATATATGTACATACATATATTTATAATAGAATACAGAAGCGATGGTGTAATAGCGAAATAAGTGTGTACATGAAATTGTATTATAAAAAAGAAAAAGAACATAATCAGTGTTTTAATGAAAACGGGATTAAGACGTCGGCGCAGATTTAACAGTTAGCAAAATAAAAGCAGAAAAGAGTGTTAAAATAAATGAGAAGTAAGGCGGAACGACAAACAAAACAGAGTGAAAACGGCGGTCCAAAATATTTTACTCGTTCGGTAGCAAGCGAATATAAGAGATCCAAAAGTTGTAAACGGTCTTCAAAAGAATTGAGTGATTTCGTATCAAAAAATAAAACAAAAGGAATTACAAAAAATTTAAAAATGTCCACTAAAGAAGAAAAGAAAACAGATACAAATGTCGAATCTAGTGATTTAAGTGAGCTTTTGAAATTAATTGCACTCAAAATGAGTAAAGAAGAAGAAGATAAAGCCAATATTTCATTAATCGATTTCGCATGGATATATCAGGGGGGAATTTATGTACCGATATGTCTAATTTCTGACGGAATTCATAAAGATGTGTCTAATGGTACTTTTTTATAAATAACAATTGTCATTAAGTTGAAAATAATTAAATATTATTTTATTGTTCAAAAAAATTTTTAAAAATGGAACGTACATTTAAAATTTTCAATTAAACACTTTTATTTTGCAATAAAAATATAGCCTTCGAAATTTTTTTAATATACATAGGAAGAGATCTGTCGGATTGTCTAACAAAAAAAAAAACTCATGGGACAAGAAAATATTTTTTTTTTTTTTTTTGCTTTTCTACTTTTAAATGAACACATCAAATTTGAGATAGTGTCCTTAAA
Organism: Pollenia griseotomentosa; assembly: GCA_963931875.1. Classification (NCBI taxonomy): domain Eukaryota; kingdom Metazoa; phylum Arthropoda; class Insecta; order Diptera; family Polleniidae; genus Pollenia; species Pollenia griseotomentosa. The sequence continues at coordinate 132,702,947 of OZ007562.1, forward strand.
TAAAATAACATGGAACAGACCTAATATTCGCAAGGTAATGAAAAATATCTGTGTTCTAAAAATTACCTTTTTTAATGCAACTTTAACATACTTTTAATAGTATTTATGTATACTTAATATTGGTTTGGAGATATATCAAGAACAAGAAGCTGCTCCGTGGATGAAATCGACAACAAATTGTTCAACATTTTACTATGTATGAAAGTATAACGTCTGTACTTTTAAAGAAAAAACTTCATAAAAAAAAATATATAAAAGTCTCGTTTAGCTTTCGATCACATTTCTACAAGACATCCCTTAGGTTTTTGTAAGAAATCTATGCGCTTAGTCGATCAGCTATCTGTCAGAAAACATTAAGAATGTCGTCTAATATATCCGAATTTCCCATGCCTTTTTCATTCGATTTCTGTCAGATATCTATCAGAAATGCCGGCAAAAATCCCAGAATTTACCACGACATGTCTGACAGAATTCGTGTCAACCACTTCATACATTTTTGGGTCAGAAATCTGACAGAATTCGTATACGATTCCGACTTTTTTGCCGACGTTTATGTTAGATATCTGGAAGACGTCGGACTATTTTGCTTGCTGGGTAACTAAACAAAATATTGGATGTACAAAAATATTTTGGCCATTGTTAGTGGGAAATTTTTCTTAACTCTCTGGCAAGAGAAAGGATTCTGTCCAAAAAAAACCTGGGTTAAAAATTGTTGTTACCTTCGACAGAAAAGAGGAGCATTTATTTAAGTAAGGACTGTTTGCCAAATACATAGTTATTTTACAGGATAAGCAACATAAGGGCGAGGATTTATAAATTCGAGTCCTGTAGCATTTTTTGACGTTTATCTCATTAAGTGAGCCAGTGAGACGACAGCTTTTCATAATACAAAACATCCTTATAATACTACCAAATACGGTGGATTATAGATGTTTTGCATTATTGCTCATTTTTCTCATTGATCACCGATAAACTTTGCTTTCCGTGGCATTAAAAAAGCATTTTCGACAAGCAAATTTGACTTTCGAAGTCTCTGGTCTTTAATTTCGTGCCATTTAAAAAAGTTTAATATAGATAAACTATTCTGTTGCCTTGCAAAATGCTTGCCTTTGTTCAATAAGATTTTTATCGAGTACAGTCACCATTTCATTTTTATAGATTCCCAAAGGTTTTATGTTTTAAAAATTAAATTCACTATCTTCCAAATTTTAAAACCAATTTCTACAAGAAGTAAATAAGATTTACGTAAGCACCTGCCGTGTGGGCCTAATCTCATGGTGATCTTAACCACTGGGTGACAAATTAATAAATAATATAAAATGTTCAATATTTGAATTCATGCAACAAAAAAAAAAAAAAAAAAAAAAAAACAAAAAACATTACAACTTTACCAAACAAAACATGAAGGGTTTTTTTTAAACATATACAACTCAAATACGACGACGGAACATGCAGGGTGATGAAGAAGTATTGTAACGAAGTGAGAAGATTAGCACAACAAGATTAACATTTCTATTATCGTGTAGAAGTTATGGTATAATTCCAACACATACAAAAAACACTACAACTCAGGTTAAACAATTATTTCAATGCCGCACAATAGTAGACCAATTGGGTAAGATAGAACATAATTTTCATAAAAAAATTCTCAATTTGGAGATTTCACAAACAAACACAAATATCAAATTAACAAAAAGAAAAATTTATCACATGAGTGCTGGTATTGAAGAAATGATAACAAATGATGATTACAAAAATTTTATTAGCAAACAAACGGACAGAACAAAACACATAAGAGAAGAAGTGAGAACAAAACAGCTGATTAAATTAAACACACTTAAAGAAAAACAGTTTAAATCACACGGACTAATTTTTAATAATCTTTGGTTTGAAAATAAAACAACAATAAATATACCTATGGAATGCAAATGGATACTCTCGTTAGGAAAGAAGTTTGCATTACCAGTAACTGATAAGAATTTTTCTCAAATAAATATAATCGCGGATATAGAACAATGCATCCAAGACATGGACGAAAATGCAGACAAAGAAAAGGATATAGCAAGAACTAAGCTGGCAAATAGTATAACTGGTTTTAAAAGAAAAATTAAAAATACTCCCAGGGAAAAATTTATTTCAACTGTTTTTGAAAAAACTGAACAATTTGTAAAAAAGCACCAAGATATGATCATAATAAAAGCAGATAAAGGCAACAAAACGGTAGCCATGTACAAAAAAGATTATGAACAGAAAATGGAAAATCTTCTAGAAGACAGAGATACTTACAGAACATTAAGAACTGACCCGACTCAAAAACTTCAAAAACAAAATAACAACATCATATCAAACTTGGAAAAGAATGGATTAATTGATATGTGGCAAAAACGTAATCTTACTTGTCATGCGGCTGTTGCCCCAAGAATATACGGATTACCAAAAATCCATAAACCGGAAACCCCTCTTAGGCCAATTGTGTCATCAATACAAGTGCCATGTTACAATTTATCCAAATATGTAGGAAATATCCTTAAACATATTATATCTAGGGAATATAACATCAAAAATTCGTTGGAATTAAAAAATCATCTTTGTAATATAAAACTTGAGCCTCAAGATATATTAGTATCTTTTGACGTCATCTCACTTTTCACAAATATTCCGGTACACACAGCCATTAAAAATATTATGGAAAAATGGCTAACAATAGAAAAATTTACAAACATTCCTAGACCGACATTTTTAGAAATGTTGAAGTTCTGTCTAACGGACAATAATTACTTTGTTTATGGCAAAAAAGTATTTAATCAGATATTTGGTATGCCAATGGGTAACCCGCTCTCTCCTACAATAGCGGATATTGTTCTTGATTATTTGCTAGACGATGCAATAATAGAATTAAAAAATAAAAATATTAATATTAAATACATAGCAAAATATGTAGACGACATTTTCGCTATCATTAATAAGGACGACAAGGACGAAATTCTTAAAACTTTAAATTCTCACCATCAAAAAATTAAATTCACCATAGAAATAGAAAAAAATAATGAAATAGCATACCTCGACGCAAAACTACGGAAAAATAAGGATAACATTATTTTTAATTGGTACTCTAAGGAAACAGCTTCAGGCAGACTTATGAATTTTAATGCCACACAACCCAGAAGTCAGATTATAAATACAGCGAGAAATTTAATAGAGAGGGTACTGAAAATTAGTGACGAAATATTCCACAACAAAAATATAAACATAATACTAGAAATATTGATACAAAATAGTTTCCCTAAAAAATTAATAAATTCTTTAAAAGACGACGTATTTAGGCGATTAGATAAAAATAGGAAAATTGACAACACCGATGAAATGGAAAACAGAAAATTCTACAGTGTACCATACATCCCTGGCCTTACTGACAACAGAAACATGATAACAACACTGAAACAAATAACATATGTTTTGCGTATAAGCCGAACAAAACAACAAATGCAATATTCACTAAAATAAAAGCGCCAGTAGAAAAACAACAAAAAAATAACGTTGTTTATGAAATAAGATGTAAAGGAAATAACGAAGAACTCTGTGATCAGGTGTATATAGGAACAACAAAGAGAGCTTTATCAACAAGGATAGGAGAACACAAGATGGATATTACGCGGCAAAAAGAAACAACAGCACTAGCCATGCATATGATCAGTTCACACCATGCACCAGATTTTCAAAGTATTAGAATATTAGACAAGGAGGAAAATATGAGAAAGAGATTTACGAAGGAAAGCTTGAGAACTCAGCAAAACATAAAAAAGACATTAAATTTGAAGGAGGACACCAACAACATATGTGCAAGTTATAGAGTAGCCATCAAATAAACTTTGATACAATTTTTAAATATTATGTGTTTTTAAAAATAATTCCATGTTTTATGTTTTTTGTATTATATATGTTAAATGTAAAATTTTTGGTTTTAAAGTTTGTTTTTTAATGTAATAATATATTAAAAAAAATGTAAGTTCTAAATGTTATTTGGTAAAAAATTGTTAATTAATGTCATGTTTTTATTAAATAGACAATCCCCAGAAGAAGTCGACAAAAAATCGACGAAACGTCGGGAAAAAATGTATTAAAATTGTGTTTTTAATTACATAAAAGATTATAGGCCGTATTAGCTTAACAAGGAATTATAAAATAACAAAAATAGAAAAAAGTGGCCAAAGTAATCTTGTGTATGAAATCACATGTTTAGGTAAAACAGATGAGGAGTGTGGTAAAGTTTACGTGGGTACCACAAAGAGAAGCCTTGGTACAAGAATATCAGAACACGAAACAGACATAAGGAAAAATAAAATAACTACAGCTCTAGCTATACACTGTGTTGAAGAAAAACATTTACCCGATCTCACAAACGTTAAAATATTAGACAAGGAAAAGAGAACAAATAAACGATATACACTGGAAAGTTTGAGAATTCAGGAAAAAGCTACGAATGCCTTAAATACAAAAGACGACAAAAACAACACTAATGCAATTTATACAATAGCAATATTTTAGTTTAGTTCTGCTTCTGTGATACTTAGTTTAATACAATTTAATTTTACTGTGATATTTTTTATTTTTATTTATATTTTTGCAATTGTTTTGTTTCATTAAATTTATGTTTTATGTTGTGTTTATGTAAAACAGAATGTGTGTTAAATATTCAAAATGCAGAAATATTGACGGAAGATAATATGTGAGTAATATTATTCCTGTAGAACTAAGTTATCGTTGTTTTTACTAAACTATTATTTTTCAATTGTGTATTTATTTTGATGTTGCCAGATCTAATAAAATATCCCTGATGATGTTGGGAATCTCCAACGAAACGTCGGAAAGAAAATTATGAAATAATCTTTTATTTGCATAGAATACATGACCTTAATAAGCCCGATTTAGAATTTTCTAAGCAAACCAATAATAAAAAAAGGAAAAGGTCGATAAAAACTTAAATATATAGAAAAAAATACCTTTATTCGTTGCTAATATTTCAGTGGACACATTTGGTAAAATAATACCAGAATGTGATGGTATATCCATTCCAATTAAACAGCGGTTTGAAAACTTTGACAAAAACTCAGAGGCATACGGTTTAAATGCAAAACAAAAGTATGTACAGGCAAGGAATAAAATGATAAAAACAGCACGGTTGTTTCTTGAGTCAATTACAGTCAGTGATTATGAACAACTACAAAAAGCCTTAACTAGCTAATTTCATGTAGAGTTTAGTAGCGCCGATTTACATAAACAGTTGAGTGAAAGAAAAAAAAAGAGATTCAGAAAACATACATGAATATGTGCTTCAAATGAAGAAAATTGCGGCTCTCGGTTATATCGAAGACATTTCGGTTATTCGGTATATAGTTGACGGACTTCCAATTTAAAGTGAACTTAAATACTCTTTATGTAGCGCAAAAAATTTTAATGTAATGTAATAATTTTAATGTAATAGTAGACAAAAAACGGTTGAAAAAAATGATGTTAAATAATGTTGAACTTGAATTTTTCGTAGATACCGGGTCGGACGTAACAATGATACAAACAAGTGTGTTCGATGAACATTTTAAAGAGATTGAACTGTCGAAAATTGAAAAATATTATACGGGCTCGGTAATTCAGAAACTCAAGTTGTCGGTCGTTTTAAAAGCGTATTGGAAGTGGACAATGTTAAGTTGGAACAAGAAATTCTGGTTGTCGATAATGAAAGTTTAAAATATACGGCGTTGCTTGGTTATGATTTTATCGACAAATGTAAATTAGTCTCCGACGATAATGGTTATACATTTTATACAAAAACGGAAACTACAGTTAGCGGTAGAATCCCATCACAGCTAAGAGTATACAATGTTATCGATGTCGAACAACAAATAGAGGTACCGGAAAAACATAAGCAACCAATAATATAGATGATAGCAGCATATAAACCAGATGGCAAAGGTGTTGAATGCCCAGTAACGATGAAAATTATTCCAAACAATGCCGTTCCTTTTCGCCAATCCCCAAGTCGTTTACCACCTCAGCAACAGGTAATAGTTAAAAAACAAGTTAACGATTGGTTGGCTCAAGGTATTGTAAGACATTCCACATCTGATTATTCAAGCAGAGTCGTGGTTACAATAAAGAAGGATGGCTCTCACAGGGTTTGTATTGATTTTCGTAAACTCAACTCAATGGTGTTAAAGGATAGTTTTCCGGTGCCACTAATCGACGATGTTCTCGAAAAACTACAAGATTCCAATTATTTCGCTGTTATGGATTTGGAGAACGGATTCTTTCATGTCCCTATAGAGGAAAGCAGCAAAAAATATACGGCGTTTGTTACAAAGGAGGGAATTTTTGAATTTAATCGTGCACCTTTTGGTTTTTGCAACTCTCCAGCTGTTTTTATCAGGTATGTCCATTTTATTTTCCAATCCTTAATCAATGACGGTGTAATGGAGCTGTATATGGACGATATAGTGGTTTTTGGAGTTAAAGCGGAGGACTGTATCAATAAGTTGCAAAAAGTATTAAACACTGCCTCACGCTTTGGCCTCAGAATTAGGTGGTCAAAGTGTAAATTCATGCAAAGGAAAATACATTTTCTGGGCCATACCGTGGGAAATGGATGCGTTTGGCCAGGTGACGACAAAACTAAAGCTGTAGAGAAATTCACAATACCGACAAGCATCAGAGGAGTGCAGTCATTTTTAGGCCTTACAGGTTACTTCAGAAAATTTATAAAAAATTATTCAATTATTGCACGTCCATTAACAAACCTTTTAAAGGCTAATGCAGTTTTTAAGATAGAAACAGAGCAGATAAATGCGATAAACACATTGAAAAAAGCTTTAACTAGTGAACCAGTATTGAAAATTTATAACAGAAATGCACACACGGAAGTCCACACAGATGCGTCTAAAGATGGATTCGGCGCAGCACTATTACAGTTGCATGAAAATCAATTGCACCCTGTATTTTTTGGAGCAAGAAGACATCAACTCAAGAGTCTAAGCAGCACAGTTATATTTTAGAGGTTAAAGCGGCTTATTTAGCGTTAAAAAAATTCAGGCACTACTTGTTGGGTGTAGAATTTAAGTTGGTGACTGATTGCGCTGCGTTCAAGCAGACAACATCAAAACAAGATCTTCCTCGAGATGTTGCACAATGGATTTTATACCTTCAAGACTAAAACTTTACATGCCATTCAGCAGCACTACTTCATTCCGCACCTCGAACATAAAGTTAGTCAATTCATCAGCAACTGCATTAAATGCATCATTTACAAAAAGAAATTGGGCAAGAAAGAAGGTTTTCTAAACTGCGTTGAAAAGGGAGATTTACCGTTGAACTCGGTCCCATGGACAGCACATCAAAGCATTATAAGTATTTTTTGCGATGGTAGATGGATTTTCCAAATTTGTCTGGCTGTACCCCACGAAGTCAACAGGAGCAGAAGAAGTCATACGACGCTTGAATGAATGGTCAATCCGGGTCGGCGTTTACATCACTAAGTTTCGACGAATATTGTAACAACAATAATATAGAGCACGTGAAGGTGACAACTGGAGTTGCGCGGGGTAATGGCCAAATCGAACGTGTCAACAGATCAATTTTGGCTGTTATATCAAAGTTGTCTTGTGACAATCCTACAAAGTGGTATACATTTGTTAATCACGTACAAAAAGCTATAAATTCTTATGTTCACTGCTCCACGAAGTTTACGCCATTTGAAATTATGTTTGGAGTAAAGATGAAAAATGGTGCTAACAACGATGTACTACGAACTTTAGAACAAGAGTTATTGCAAAACTACAGGGATACAAGAGAGGCTATGCGCGCTGAGGCTAGGTTGCAGTTGACCAAGGCACAAAAGTTATGATAAAAAGAGAAAAGCCGAAATAGGTTACAAATTGGGTGATTTAATTGCTATAAAAAGGACTCAATTTGTCGCCGGAAAGAAACTTGCGGCAGAATATCTTGGTCCATACAAAATCACGAAAGTTAAAAGAAATGGTCGCTATGATGTACAAAAAGCAGCAGATACAGAAGGGCCTAATAAAACATCAACATCGTGTGACAACATGAAATTGTGGCGATATGTTGAAACAAACGACGAGCTTCTGTCATCTGGGTCAGATGACGATCAGGATGACCGAATGTCAAGTGGTGTCATTCCCATTGCCCTAAGTTGTTATCCAGTCAGTAGTAAAGAGAGTTTCCAGTTGTCAGTTGAATTTGTTCCAGTTAAAGTCGTAATTTCCAGTTGTCAGATGGAGTTGTTTTTTCTACTTGATCGTCCTCAAGAAAGAGTCAGTCGTTGGTTAAAGTAGATAAGTTGCAGTCGAACGGTCGTAGAAGTTGTGCTAGATTTAATCAATTCTTGAATATCTTAATATTTTCATTATTATATTTTTTAAATTAATATTTTCCTACAAACTCCTTTTATATAAATTTGAATTAATTTGTGAATTACATAATTTAAAACAAAATAAAACTTAAACTTAACTTTACATATAATATAAAGTAACCTACGAAAGGAAATAATTCCCAGTTTCTATTTGTTAAAATTTTACCGATATCCAAGAATACTATTTGCACATTTTAAGATAATGTTCTTTTTCAGTCTTAACCTTATAACAACACGTCTTGTCCTAAAACAGCCAACCTTTGGCCCCTGTTGATATTTTGAAAAAACAGTTTACAGGGGCCAAATGTTGGCATATTTTGACAAGATGGAGAATAACAAAATAATTCTCAGTTGTAAAATACAAGATATATTATAAAAAAATTGTAATTGAAATATTCCACTTTTACACTGAAACTCAACAAAAATATTTAAATGCATTTTGAACTCCCCATAACTTATGTTATGTTATCAGTCGAGTTTTACGTTTCATTGCAAAGAAAATCGAAAAAAGTAATACTGATCCAGTCAAAATTTATGGAATTTCGACCGCTTTTTCGTAAAATTTCCCACTGTGCAATGTTCACAACATTTATTTGTCTTCTTGTTATATAACACGAATTTGTGGACACAACTTATTGAGATCAGATGCATTTCTTTTCTCTCTTCCTACTGAGCAGACAGACGGACAGACAGACGAACTTGGGGCAATCGAATTCGAATTACTCAAGGACCCAATATATATATATATATATATACTTTACTCGGTCTTAGTAGAATATTAAAATAGTTTCACACGGAATGACAAACTTAGTAGACCATCATTTACCACTAGTGTTGGAGGTATAAAAAATTTATTTATTTAGTTTTTGTTTACATTAGAAATAATATTTATTCTTGTTGGTTTTTACTTGCCTTGGTTTTTAAAGCCTAAAACTAAAAAACAATTTTTTTTTGTTTTACATATTTTTTTTTTATTTACATTACAATATACTTATTGCTTTCAATGACAAAAAAAAATGACGCAATCTTTGAGATACCTTTAAATTTAACCTAATTTTTATTGTTAAATTAACAAATAAAACTTGAAAAAATAATTTACTCTTATATTTGTATTTTTATAAATATTATCCGAACAATATACATATTAGTGATGTTACGAAAGTGAATACGAATACGAATATCTGCACTAATATTTTCCAAATACGAATGTCCAATCTGAAATTTTGCGCCACTCGATATTTCAAACTAAGGCCCGTTTTCACAACTTACCGATAGCTTAAAGTAGACTCTATCCGGCCTAATAAAAGGTGTTCCATTATTACAACTTTACTTTAACCTACCAGGTAGGATGAACCTTAATTTACTTTATCGCTCACTTTAGGTTAAAGCAAAGTTTTAATAATGGAGCACTTTTTATAAGGCCGGTTAGTGCCTACTTAAAGTTATCGGTAAGTTGTGAAAACGGGCCTAAATGTATTAAACAATGTTATAATATTCCGATGACTAAATATAAAATTATCAACTTCGAGCCTGAATGCCACTAAACTAAGCATGTTTAATTATGTAAAGGCCAAAAGATCCGCGACGCAAAGGATCTTTTGTGCAGGTGTTCACTGAAGTAGATTAAGGCCTTAATTGTGTAATAGGCAAACGCAACGACAAAAATTACATTGAAAGCAAAAACAAAATCAAAAATATTTCATAATTTTGTTGTTGCTTTCTACAGAAATTCATATTGAATTTTTAAATTTCAAACGCTGCATATCTTGTGGCGTTAAAAATTTTAAAACGCAATATGTTTTTGCTTTCAATGTTATTTGGCGATGTCCTCTCCGACTTCCTTCTTCGTAATATAAATTGTAATATTCCACGACGTTTTACCAGACACCTCTGCACCTTCCTGCTGTTCTAACAAATTATGCTGATGCTGATCCTTTGAGGAGAATATGCAAAAATTTCAATGAATTGTATAACTTAATCGATTTTTCTATTAATGTAAATGTAATTAAACGCAATACAAAATTTTTTCGTTAAAAATGCCTTTATATAAAATCTTGTAATATATAATATATAAGGATTCATATCCATAGATTTAATCAAATAAATAAATAAAACAACAATTTTTGGCGTTGCGTTTTACACAATTAGAGTAGCCTAAGGCTACAAATGAAGCCATCTAATAAAAATGTTTTCTATTTTACAAAGCGCTAATGGTATATTTTATACATTTATGCGATACGCAGTAAGACATACAGAGTTCCAGTAAAGTAAGTAAATGAATTCTTTACAAATTTTATAAAAAAATTACTTTCGAAGGGCCACGGCATTCCCCTACTACAAAGGAGGTTTATAAGGGAAAATGTTAAAAAAATAAATGTAGGATTGGGTTATTTACGACAGTATAGACATTGCAGGGTTAACGGACAAATGGGAGTTGGGATAGATTGACTAGATAAATGACAGATAATTGTGTGCGACGTGCGCGTTTGTGCAGTTGAAGGGAGGGTTGATATAGAGAGTTTGACGAAACAAGACGTAGTGCGGTTATTCTTATTTTTATTATTATTTTTATACTTTTTCACCTAGACTTTAGCATACAATGAATTAAATAAAATGAACTGAAACACAAAAGATCAAGTGTTTTACTTAATAATTAATGTAGGCATAATTAAATCCTACATAAATGTAGCAACAAACAATTGAGCTGGTCGTTATACTAACGACTTCATAAATGTAGTGAATACAGCGCTTTTTGTGTCAAAAATTTATTGCTTCAAAGTAAGAACTCGCCATACAAAATTCATACCTCTTATAAGCGAGATTTTTACGTTTCTGCCTTAGAAACCTCCAACGTTGTTATTTATTGGGCAATTATTATACACCTTTTTTTGCAACAATTGCGTTGAAGATGGGAAACCAAAACTCTAATTGGCTGCTGTTAAAATCGTAAGAAAAATTACATGTTCTTCGAAAAAAAAAGGTTTTAGCCAAAATATACATGATACCATAAAAGCCGAACCAAAGCTAAACTAGCAAAACCCAAATGGCATTTTGTTAGTTTCCATAAGTACTGCTAGAAATTTTACACCAGACAGAGTTTGCATTGTATGTGCTGTACTGTGTAAGCAGAACGAAAAGATTTCTACGAGTTTCTTTTAATGCACACACAATAAAAATTTCAATGTTAAATTAACATGGCGAAATGTTGATTAAAAATCATATTAAATTTCTGCAAAAGTATAGACTTTATTTAAAATTATCTTGGTTTCATGCTTATTTTAAATGAAAAATGTTGAAATAAACTTGTTTAATATTGAAACCATAAAAACCTGTTTTACTTGTTTTTTTTTTTATAGAAAAAACAACAACACTATAAACAGAAAAACATAATTTTATTTATTTTCATGTTTAAAATAATCTGAAAAGAGAAAAACAATTCCCGTTTACTTTTTGTTAAAATTTTTTAGTTAAATAGTTGATCAAATTTTCAAAGTTGAATGATGATGAAGCCATATCGGGTACAAAAAAAGTGAAAAATGTGTTACAGGAAAACAAATAATTATAACCTCTTCTCTTGCTCCTCGGGTAAGTGTGTTGAATTATAACTCTCATTCAACGTGATTCGGATTGTTATTTCAATATAAATGGCATTTTGCACTTACTTCACTGCAATGTTAAAATTAACATAAACTATAGTTATTTAAAAAAAAACTTTGTTTGCAAGTTTACAATAACTTAAATCGTGTAACATTAACATGAAATAACTATGAAGCAAAATCACTACCGAAAACTGTAGAATCAACCTTGTTTTCGACGATTTTACATTGATTTTTTTCTGTGTGTGTCATGCATTTCAGTTATATTTTACAATTTATTACCGATAGATCAATATACCGTAGCAAACGCATTTTTTCAATTTGTTTAATGTGTAATTAGTGATAATTAAAACTATTTTAATATTTAAGTGAACCATTCCAGTTGTGGATAATTGCCTTACGATAAGTAGGCAATTGCTTCAAATGATAGTATGTATATTAAGGTGGGTCGAAAAGTTGTGTCAGTCACCCCTAGAATGAAAGATATCTTGTTCATGGCTTGACAGTGGCTTAATTTTTGCCTTTGGTGACTTTGTAATCCGACCTCAAATTCTAGGCGCCACTTATGCCATCTCGGATCCTTCCCCTAAATGTCAAATTGATTTCACGTACCAAGAAAGTCCTTCTAAAGCTTAGTATGTATAGCTTTTAATACAGGCTCTTTTGTGACACGCCTCCAAATTAAACCCCTTTTTTGTTTTTCACATCTGTATTATTATTAAACCACATAGAAGCCAAGGCAAACCAAAAAAATTGTCATCAGTCACGCTCTAGAATAAACGGTATATTGATTAAGTTTTGACAACTTTAAAAATATTGTTTTGGCCACGCCCTTAATTACATCGCTTTTATTTTAAATATATTTAGGATCGCCATTTAAAGTCCGATTTCATCGTATCGTATATCTCTTGTTAATGGCTAGAATATGGCTTCATTTTTGTATTTAATGCTTTTTTAATCCTACTTCAAATTCTAGATAACATTTCTGAAATATGGGATCCTTCACCTCTAGTGTCCAATTTTTCATAACTAGAAAAGAAATCCTTCTGAAACTTTATAAGTAAAGTTTTTTTAATACTGACTTTCTACTCCCACTCTAAAATTATGCCCATATTATTATTTCATCATCAGGGCCAGTTTTTTATGGCATATGCAATTTTTGCCATTTCTTCAGTTATTTCGTTAAAAGGCCATGTATGGTCCAGCTTGCAAAAAAATACCTCTTTGCAACCTGGAAGCAATATTTAAATAAGCTTAGCGAATATGAGTCAGAATCTATTTGAAGTGCTAAAGTCTCTAGAAATTACAAACAAAAGGACTTTCTATAATTGAAAGCTTTGATTTAATTGACAGTGCTTAGGAAACTAAGCTAAGATGTCAGTAAAAAAGATTTTGTTGAAAAGTTTAAAAAAAGTTTTAGATCGAAATACCGGATTACAAGATTAATTAAAATAGGAAATAGTATATGTGAGTTGTCCACTTGCAAACACCGCTACGTTAACTGAAATGAAAAATTTTGTAAAAGTCGCCATTTTATTTGTTTTTTAAAATGCCTCCCTAAGCCATTATCAATCTCGTACAAAACTCCGTAAGTTACGCGCAATTTCTGGTTAATTGTTCAATACTTCTGCAAAATTCTTTATATGGCTTGGCATTTCAATTTAAAAAAAAATGTTTTAATCGATTTTCTCAGACTTTTGTTTTTTAACTTTGCGGTGTTTGCATGTGGACCACGGATATTTTAATGAAGGTAAGACGGATGAATTTATTGACAACCTCTCTCTATTTGAACTATTAGGGCTTAAATATGCTCCAGTTGCATCTTGCGATGTTGAAAGAGTGTTTGCCATTTATTAAACTGTTTTATGCGATAACAGGTGATTACTTATTTTTGGCAATTTGAAGCAACATGCTATTGTACTATACAATCAAAACTTAATAAAATATATGTATCTTAAATAACAACATGTTTAATTTTTAGTTTTGCTATTTTGTGCCATTTTGCTAGCCGTTTTTAAACTTGCCCTGTTCATGAAATCTGATCGAAATATTTGCTATCAACAATCGTATCGTGGATATTAATTTTATTAATGTTCGATATTTAAGTAGACTGTAAAACTCCTCTGGCACTGTTTTTCCGTTTTTTTTTTATTAATTTCAATACTACAAGCAGGACCAATTGTAATTATATTTATTTAAAAATCTAAATTAAGAGATTTGTAAAAGCAAACATAATGTTATATATAAAACCATGGTACAGAGTAAAAATAAGAACTTAAAATCTAAAGAAATTGCAGAATTCTAAAACTGAAAAAATACAAAATTAATTGCTTGCATACAAATGAGTGCTTATGAAAATCATACATATATGCGAAAAATTATAAATTGGGCAGTCAGTCGGTGTATGTGAATCTTGACGAGACTCAAGGTGACTAGGTTATACTGTTATGGCACCGAAATTCAATTAATTAAATTGGGGCGCGGCGAGTTTATTAAAAGCTAGATATATTAAGTTTCAGAAAGACTTTCTTGGCACGCGAAAAAATTAGACATTAGAGTTTTAAATGCACTTTAAATGGCGATGCTAAATATATTTAAAACAAAAACAATATTTTTAAAGTTCTTAAAATTTAATAAATATACCTTAAATTCTAGGGAGTGACAGATGAAAATTTTACTGGTTTGCCTTGGCTTCTGTCTGGTTTAATGTTATACATATGTGAAAAAAGGGGCTTATTTCGAGGCGTGTCACAAAAGAGCCTATATAGATACTAAGTTTTAGAAGGACTTTCTTGGTACGTGAAAGAAATTTGAAATTTAGGGGAAGGATCCGAGATGGTATAAGTGGCGTCCAGAATTTGAGGTCGGATTAAAAAGTCACCAAAGGCAAAAATTAAGCCACTGTCAAGCCATGAACAACGATATGCGATATAATCAGATCTGACTTTTAATGGCAGCGCTACATACAAAAAACCAAGAGGGCTGTATTTTGGGGCGTGGCAAAAAAATTCCTGATTTAGAAACTTCATTGATATGTCTTTCATTCTAGGGGCTGACTAGCAAAACTTTTTTTGTATGAAGGTCGACCCGGTCTAATGTGTATCTAGTAGGGTATTCATTCGGTTAACCGTTAACCGTTGATCGGTTAACCGTTAACCGTTGATCGGTTAACCGATTAATTACTACCCGATTAACTGATCGGTTAATTTTAAATGGGCTATTTTCGATTAACGATTAAACCGGTTAATTTCAGTCGATTAACCGATTAACCGATGTAACAAAATTTCTAATTTTTTGTGGTATTAAACCATATTTTTTGTGTTTTAAATTATGGTTGAGTTCCAAAACTCCAATTGCAAAGCTATTCGCTTTCTTAAACGCATTTTATAATGCAAGCGTGTAGAATTTTACAATGTTATCTGTACCAAAGTTCACCAAAACAGTTACCAAAGCGCACCAAAAAAGTTGTGCAAAGAAATATTTTTTCATACAATATATTTCCTTCTAGCAATACATTCTTAAAATGCAGTACAAAAACAGAAATAAGTTAATTCGGAAATAAACTTTGAAAATTTTAAAAAAATAAAATAGGACTCTAATGGCATAATGGAAGATTTTATATGTTTAGAGAAATCCAGGACAAGAACTAAGATATTAGATATTCTGTATTATGGGTTGCTTTCGATTACTCCAAAATCTACGATAAGTGACAGAATTTTTTTTCGAGTCAAGTTTTATCAAAACTAAAAGAATCGCTTTAATCCTAAACATTTAAACGAAATTATTTTTCTAAAGATTATTTTATAAGATCTCCTTAAACTATTGATAATAAATAATCTGAGCGTTTATTTTTTAATAAATATATGTTATGTATTAATTAAAAAATACATATTACATTTTTATGAATTATTTTTTTGTTTGCTCCTTTTAGTATAAGAATTGTTATGTTGGGTATGTTATTGTTGTTTTTCATTAACTTTTGCATTTTTATTTATTGAAATGACTTAATTTATTGAAAAAACTTCATTAATCGGTTAACCGATCAAAACCAAAATTAACCGATTATTAACCGATTAAACCAAAACCTCGGTTAATTAATCGAGCGATTAACCGATTAATGCAAAATCCCGATTAAATGAATACCCTAGTATCTAGCAATGCCTAAAATCACGAGTTAATTTGTATTAATTATTTTTATGGCGACACAATACTGCTAATGTTTGCTTGTTTTTTACTTTACTTAAAGAAAATTTTATTTTGCTTTTAACTTTTAATTAAAAATATTAAAAGTTAACAAAAGTCGAACACGTATATTCGTAACATTACTGATAAATTTACATTTGTGTGTATACGTTTTTTAAAAACTAACCTAGTTTATCAGTTCAAAATATTGAAAAAACAAATATAGTTAAGAGAATTATTGTATAAGTTTTCAATAGCACATTTTTAAATACGCATATTCTAATAATTCTCTCAATTTCTGAGTTTAAAAGTACAAAAATTTACATATCGCACACCTAATCATAAACAGTCACAACTAAAAATTTATCAAAATCTCTTAATTTTTCATATCGTCGGTCACAGGTTGACAACTCTTAATTTTTTTAAATTGTCAACACGTATTATTTATTTTAATTTTTTTAATGTGAAATAATTTAAATACCTTTGTTTTCTTTACACCATCTTACAATAAATATCTCGTACTAATTTTGGTTTTTTTATTTACTTCCAACACGGTTTAGTAACGGAGTAATAACGTTTTTTTTTTGTCTACTGAAAAGTACAAAAAAACATGTTAAGAGTTGTCAACCTGTGACCGACGATATATCAAATATATAACGTTCACGAAAATTTTACTTGCATCGCTGTCGTCTTTTACTTTTCTTCAATCTGAGTTAAAAATTGCAATCATGTTTTAAAGCCAGTTTTTTGCTTCTCCTGAAAATTTTTCGAATTTTGAGTTGTGACTGCTTATAGTTTACTATGCGATATGTATATATTTTTATAAACAAATTTCGGCTATTTGAACAATTGCATTTCTTTACATTACAACTCATTTCAATAAGTTTAGTTATGAAAATGTTTTCATAATTCTAAAACAAACAAACGAAATTTAAACCGTTCTATTTAATTTTACTATAAATTGACGCTCATCAGACCAATCAACCATCAAATTCATCTTAACTTTCCTAGACTTAACTTGAGACGCAACAGTATAAAAATGAAATTTTCTTTGTACTTAATTTGTTTGGTTCTCTTGAGCTTTAGTCTTTCCGTCAGTGGCCAAAGGCCGGAAGGCAAGGTTGTTCGTCGTCGCTTCAGGGCAAGATTATGTGCCAGGGGCATAATGAGATTCTGTAGACCTCGATTTCGAAGAACTACTACACCAATCTCCACAGTCCCTACGACCACAGTTGCTGCTACTACGACCACAATTGCTACAACGACCACAATTGCTGATACTACGACCACAATTGCTGATACAACGACAACAATTGCTCCTACTACGACCACAGCTGCTACTACAACGACCACAATTGCTCCTACTACGACCACAACTGTTCCTACTACGACCACAGTTGCTACTACTACTACCACAATTGCTACTACTACGACCACCCTTGCTACTACTACAACCACAGCTATTCCTGCGACATAAGTTAACGGAAACATATTCGAAAAATAAAAACTAATACTTTAAAAATTTTTATAAATAAAAAAACATGGAAATTTTAATATTTTTTGTTTATTTGTAACACCAGAAAATAATTATCCTATCTCATAACCAGGGCAACCATAAATATTCAATTGCATGTTTTCCCTTGTGCGATTAATGAAGGCAGAAACATAATATTTATCCGTTAAGGAGCTTTTTATGAATTTTGGCATCGATCGATAATTTTTTTAGCTCTGTAGTGCATATTTCACATTTTTTACGTCTATTTTTATACATGATCAATTTGTTTAGAAGCCTTAAAATGCTTTCGCATCAACTTAAAAAAATTTTTGTTTTAAATTCTGGTTAACAGATGGCTTTAAATACCTATGTAAGTATCTGTATACCCAACGTGTTGTTTAAATTTCACCGTGTACAGGTACATATTCAAACTAAATGTTATTTTATGCTGTGAAATTTTATGCAGAAGCAAAAATTATGGCATAAGCAATTTTATACATAGATGTTGAGACCCATCTTCTAGTATAAAGCTCGACTCAGAATCACTTTTTTCACTTCACGATATCCATCCGTCCGTCTGGCTGTCCATTTGTAGATAATTTGATAAATTTAGTTAGTACAATTAAAACGTACAAAGAACGAAGTCTTTGGCGAGAATTGGTCTATTATTTCACATAGTCCCATATAAACTTCTTTCCGAATTAGACTCTTTGGTTTATGGCACAACCATCTTATTATGTACGTATATAGATTAAATTTGCCTCAAGAACATTTTACTGCAAATTAAATTTTTTTGGAATCGGTTGACATTTGACCATAGCTCCAAGTCGCAGTATATATAACACATAGAAAAATTGTCGTATTTATGTCGTTTACTTCATAAATAAAACCAATAACGCCCAATATTCGGCAAATATATGAAATCTAAACAGATAAGATAACTTTGTTTTGGTGAGCCCATGACTGCCGATCGGTGACAAATAGGGTGTAATCTCGAAAATTCTTCTGTAAATACTGTGGTGTTTGGGTGTTACCGATTATAATTTAAAGCTGGTTTTTTATAAATGCAAATATTATTCAATTGTTGAATTTTTAGATTTCAAACTTTTGGTTTTTTGGGCATAATTTTAAAAATTTTTATGTCATATTTTCATGTTTTTACTGCATGTTTAATGCGCCTAAACCACTTTTTTGGTGCATATTTCTGGTTTCCCTGGTTTTAACTAAACTTAGCGAAATTGGCAGTTAATATAATAAACGTTTTTGGTATATTTTCTTTCTTGAGTTCTTTAAATTGAAATAAAAGTAATGTAAACACAGTAAAAAATACTTGCACGGGTCGCAACTTTTATTTCCATTTAGTCACTTTCACAACCTTTATTAAAAGCTTTTAGAAACTAAATCACAGCTTAATAATGTGATCGGCACACTTTAATGTTTGTACTTATACTGGCTTCGCAATCTCATCGAAATTTGAACTTTTACTCTGTCTGAAGTTTCCACCTATTTCCGGAACATTCGAGCTTTTATTATTTTAAGATAATTTTATTATTTGACATAATGAATTTTTGGTTATCTACATTAACATTGTGCCTATATCCAATATTGATGCTGTATTTAAATTTAACGGATATTTTAACATAATATTTTATCTATACTATTCTGTACAGTGATTTTAACACTAGAATTATTACTATAACAATTTAACCTAAAAAGATAGCTTATAAACTAATCAGCGCCCAATGATCCCATTTGTGACATACACAAATAATTAAATAAATAATAATTGAAAAAAAATGGAATAAATAAAATTTAATTTTTTTGAAAATAGCTAACAATCTTTAAAATTGTATATAGAACAATATAACTTAAAAATTTAACAAATTATTTACTATATTTACATTAATTACACTGTTCAGCAGCAAAATCCTCCGTTAAATAAAACTATATGGACTATATGGATTTTGATGCGCTGAACCCAAATCCGTTCTCGGTTTTTTTCCATCAGATCGAGATTTTGTTTAATGGGCGTGGCAAATTTTTTGCCCTTAATTAGTCAGGTACGGAGACATATTTCATCCTAACTCGAGAACCAGTCATTCGATTTTCAAAAGTAAAACACCA
Organism: Pollenia griseotomentosa; assembly: GCA_963931875.1. Classification (NCBI taxonomy): domain Eukaryota; kingdom Metazoa; phylum Arthropoda; class Insecta; order Diptera; family Polleniidae; genus Pollenia; species Pollenia griseotomentosa. Next base: position 132,722,763 of record OZ007562.1, read on the forward strand.
GAAGATGTGTAACAAAATTGTATTTATTTTAGTCGAACAGAATTTTTCTGTATCTCTTATCGTTTTGAAATTATTCAGATTATTATTATTATTTTTTTTGTGCAAAATTCTTAATATTTTTCAATTTAAAAATGGAATTAAAAAAAATATAAAGCAAGTATTACACATTTTACACTTTTTTCTGAGAGCTACTTATCTTAAAAATAAAAAAAGCCATAAACCATAAAAATCGGTTCAAAAATTTAGATTTAATTGTCAATTTACCGCAGGTACCCAATATTGACCAAATATGTGTAATGCAGCAAACAACGTCAGAGTGGGCGCACTAAAGCGCCTTGTAGCAGCAATGAATGGCAACTCTTTACTTCTATCTATTTTCGTACAACAAAATCAAATACAAGCAAAAAAGGTTGCCAGATTTGTAATATTGTAGCAACGCCTCGCTTAAAGCACACACCCTGTCGTCACCCGTAGATTACTTCAAATTAAAATAAATAATTAAAATATTTACCTATATATATATATATACATATATATATTAGCCTATATATTTTTTTATTTAAAATAACACAAAATTTTTGTTACTAATTATTAATCTTTATTTAGGAAACATTGTTAAAATAAAAAAGTAGCTCAAGCTGTTCCGGTGTATGCGGAGATTCAACTTTAGTTATCTTTAATTAATATTTCTTTTTTTTATTAATATTATCAGTTTGAGATTCTTGCCAAATCGACCAACAAAAATCTGCAAGCATTCCTTCCGATGGGTTTCCATTATAACGCTTCTCTATATGTAACATATCTTGATGGAACCTTTCACCATGTTCGTCTGATACTGCACTAAGATTAGCCGGAAAAAAATCTAGATGCGAGTCCAAAAAATGAATTTTAAGGGACATGTTACACTTTAGAGCTTTGTAGGCAGAAAGTAGTTCTTCGATGATTTCATGGTAGTTTTCAGCTTTTCTGTTTCCCAAAAAATTGTGGCACACATTCACAAAAGCTGTCCATGCTCTTTCTTCCACATCATTCAATTTCGTTCTAAAGACCTCGTCCTTCATAAGCTGTCGTATTTGTGGACCTACAAATATGCCTTCTTTTACTTTTGCATCGCTGATTCTAGGAAATTTGCTCTTAATGTATAGAAAGCCTTCACCGTCCTTGTTCATTGCTTTGACAAAATTTTTCATTAGGCCTAGCTTTATATGAAGAGGAGGCAGAAGAATTTTTTCTTTTTGAACTAAAGGCTCTTCTGCTACATTTTTTTGTCCTGGAATAAAATTTACTCTTTTCGGCCAAATTTTAACATTGTAGTGTTCTTCTTTCGCTCGGCTATCCCATTCACATAAGAAGCAACAAAACTTAGTATATCCACTTTGCAATCCATTTTTTTGCTACGACTTTCAAATCTGCACATACGTTCCATGAGTAATGTGAATATTTAATTTTTGTGTAGTATCATCTTCATGCTATAATAGCTTTCTTTCATATTTCTTGCATACGCGAGTGGGACCGATGGAAATTTGTTGCCATTGTGAAGTAAAACGGCTTTCAAACTTGTCTTGGATGAATCAATAAAAAGCCGCCAATCCTCAGATTTATGACTGAAACACAGTTGTCGCAAAAGTCCATCAGCATTATCACTAAATACCAAACCTTCCTCTCTGCTAAAATATCTAAAAAAAGTTGTTCTCTATTTCGAAAGTACGAGACTTTAACGTCCTTTTGCACCAAATTCCATTCTTTTAATTGGGATGCAAGAAGCTCAGACTTGTTTTTTGAGAGCCTTAATTTACGAACTAAGTTATTCATATCAATTTGATTCGGAAAATAAGTTTTACTCGTTGGGCTTCCAAATGAATGCGAAGAAACACCCATGGTCGCGTAAGTGGATTCAGTTGTTGCAGAAAGCCTATCTTCTTCATCGTCTGTAGGAGGCAATGGAGGTAAAAATTTACTTGTAAACTGGTAAACTGGATATATACCTTTATTTTTGGTTTTTTTCGTAAACCCACGTGTTTTAGTCAGGCAAAAGTAGCAATCATTTTGATGATTTTGTGGTTCACTCCAAATCGCTGGCTTCATAAACGGCAAACACTTATGACTTCCTTTTAACCAATTTCTGAATAATTCCAAAACGATAAGAGATACAGAAAAATTCTGTTCGACTAAAATAAATACAATTTTGTTACACATCTTCTGGTGTTTTATTTTTGAAAATCAAATGACTGGTTCTCGAGTTAGGATGAAATATGTCTCCGTACCTGACTAATTAAGGGCAAACAATTTGCCACGCCCATTAAACAAAATCTCGATCTGATGGAAAAAAACCGAGAACGGATTTGGGTTCAGCGCATCAAAATCCATATGGTTCACATAGTTTTAATTAACGGAAAGACAAAAAATTATTTTTTGCAGAGCAGTGTTATTATTTGTTATGGTTATTTTGTTGAACTGTTTATGGGTTTTAATCAAATTTTTAATATTTTAATCAAGCTAAAGTTCATTAAATTATTTTATGAAGAAAATAATTTTAACAACATGAAATGAATTAAAATTTATTGATAATTTTTCTTTCTTGACTGACGATGGGCTTGAATCCACGTTCAAGGACAGTTTGATCTGACATGTTTCGATAATAACTACGTCTTCAGAGATACTTGCCACTTAACACTCACTGCCATTGGCTGGCTGTCAGTAGTCAAATATCAATCTTTAAACCAAATGGTATTTTTACTTTGGTAGATCGAAATTTTGTGAACAATATTTTATTAAGAGATTCTATTAAGTGATCATTTTTTTCGTTTACAAAAAAAGTGTTTTAATGGCAAAACTAATAATAATTTAAAAAATATAATTTTTAAGTGAATCGACAACCGTTTCCATAATAAAAACGCTACTCAAACGTTTTCAAGTAAGTAGATCTTCAAGTGCAGCACGGAAAAATAAACGACTTCGTGCCTCTCAAACAAACGAGGATCTACAAACGAACAAAGAAGCAGGATGTAAACGAGTTGCACAGGTGGCCTCATTAGCCTACGTTTACCCTACTATTAAATTCTGTCTACGCAAAGAACAAGCCAGCTTCAGTCAGTCAGTGAGGATAATTGAAGGCTAATCAATCGAATGGAATTTCACACTTTATCTAATTCTTGTTTATTTTGAGCGTGCATTCGACACAAACAAAAATAACGGAATGTAAAGCCTGATTCCAGGATGTTGACAGTGATAGTTTTCAAATAAACTGTGAAGTAAGACAAGGGTGTGTACTGTTACCTACACTATTTTTATTAGTATTAGACATGCAAAATGTCAAATATTAACACCGAAGAATCGGACGGTATCCTGTGGTGCCTGAACCGGCGACTATAGCATCTGATCACCTAAACTATACGGATGACTTGTGCCTAATGTCTCGAACGCTGACTTGTATACAGAATAAGATAAATAGATTACAAGAAAACGGTCTTAAAATCGGGCTAAAAATTAGCTTGATAAAAACCAAAACTATGAGGATATCAACTGCCCAGGAAAAACTTTTTGATTTTTAGTAATAGATGGTAGTTATTTCATACGTTACCTGGTAAGTAGTTGTCATAACAATTGTCATTATTCTGAAAACTTCAACAACTACTTACTAGTAATGACCTCAGCAATTGAATATTACTTCTATTATTTTCACTACTGAACATTTGCTTACTAATTAGTAATCAGCTCAATAACTGCTTATTATTTGTGCAGTTTTCAGTACTGAATATATACTTACTGGTTACGTTCTAAATAACTACTTATTAGGTCTATTTACTAGTGATTTTTTGGCTTCTGGTAAGTATATTGTATGTACTTACAATTCAACTTACTAGTAGTTAAATAATAACTGGTTTTTTTTTACTTCTAGTAAGTGTATTTATTGTAAGTACTAAATTCTGCGGATACCTCGAACAAAAATAAGTAGTTATTCGGCCTAAAAAAAAAGTAGTGATTATTTTTCTTCAACATTACTTGCTAACTCAGGTAAGTAAAGTTTTTGCTAGGTGACAACAACACTCCAGTCATCGTTAATAACAATAGCATTGAAAATGTCACCGAGCTTAGTTTTTTTTAATAACTAAAAAAACAATTGTTTTTAATTTTGGGATGATAAATAAGATTAGTAATCTTTCACTCAAGATAAAAAATTTATCAGTACACTAAAAAAAAAAAGAAATTGCCAAAAAAATATGAAAATGGAAATGGAAAAATCCTAACTTTATATTTTAAATGGCACACAAATTACTGAAGGCTTTTATGCAAAAATTACTCGTTCTTGTTTGGAACTTCAATATCTAAAATTCTTCCTTTCCGCTTAGTAGTGTGTTTATGTATGTTCTAACGTAACTTCTCCATACAAGCCGGCTTCAAATACAGTTCACATTCTTTTATCATACAAATCAACTTAAAAATACAGGTCTTATGATGTATTCTTTTTCATATAGACATTCAAAAAAACTATTTTCCTATTACGAACGTGAGGATAAAATGGACATGACGTGTAAAAAAAGTTGTTTATTTAGGATTTTAAACATTTTATGAGGTGCGATAATTTTACTTATGCGTCTCCGTTTTGAATATTTATTTAGGAAAAGGTGCGAAATTTTGTGATTGTGGAATAAATATGTTTAGTTTTTTCAGTTTTTGTGTGTGTTTAGCAGCATGGCCATTTTGGCATTTTTGCAGCTAGATTTAGCATTTTTTTGTCTGATTTAGCTGCACATTTTTCATTTAGCAGTTAGCATTTTTTTAGCATTTTTCAACTACATATTTAGCATTTTTTTAGCATTATTTAATTTAAGAATATTCAAGTAATATTTTTTTTTTAAATCTACCACACTTTCTTGTTGAATGCACATACAAACCCCTACTCTTTTGCCATGGAAACTGTACAATCTTTTAAAAGATCTTTCATATCAAATTGTTTTATAAATTGATCAGATTGATCCATTAAATCCATGTTAAGCTGCTTTTTTCCCTCAATTACGATTTTGAAAAATTTTTGGAAACGAAAAGAGATACCATAACTTTTGAAATAGAAAATAAAATATGAATTACATGCCGAGATTTTATAGCTCAATTAATATAGCAACTTTGACAACGATTGATAAAAAATTTTTATAATTTAACAAATAACTTTTTTTGTGTAGAAAACAGTTTAAAGCAGGCGAATTCATAAAGGTGACCGCATCATGAGATATAGTTATGCTAGCTATCCCTTTTTATTGGAAAATACTACATATGTATTTTGTTTGCAAATTAATTGTGGTTCCACTTATTTATTACGCATTTTTAATTTCTTGTGTTTATACACAGAAAAAAATTATTTTCATATTTGAATACGAAAATCGCATATTTGATTACAAAAATTTTTTAATTTTCTGCGATGACGTTTTTTGCGGTATTGATAAAAAAGTTTGTATGTATAATTGTTTAATTTTTTGTCAACAACCAAGTTTATTGAGTCAATAAAAAAAATTGTTGCCCAAAATAATTTTTTTCAACAAAATGTTTACTTGATTTGTTAAAATAAATTGTTGAAAATGTTGAATAAATCAAACAAAATGTTAATCGAATCTTTATTTTTTTATTTATTAATGATGAAGTCATAAATTTTTAATTTTTATATTTTTATAAAAACACTAAAATTTATTATGCGGGGATAAATAAGTTCCTATGCGCATTTCACTGGTTGCTTAGGCCAGATCATCAGGAAACCTTTTCCAAAGACTTTGGCAAAACTAAATATATTATTCAAATAAAACTGTAAAACAAATGAGAATTATGAGCTATTTAAAAATGGACAAGAGTTGTTAAAATACTGTCTTTACTTTGATTCAAATATTTTTTTTATTGAATATGAAGAAATATTTAATTATTTCATAATTAAATATGTTTTATTGAGTGCTATTTTGCAAAGTGTAAATTTGATAAATGTTTTCTTTGAATCAAACAAAAAGTTTGTTGACCTAAAATTTTATTTTTAACAAACTGCGTTGTTAAAAATTTTCTTGAGATATTTTTTTCTGTGTATTTAATATTAACTTTTATTATTTTATAAAATTTAAATAAGTTTTTTTTCCAAGTATTAAAATTTTTATTAAATTTAAAATTTGAATTCATTTTTTCACAAAATGTAAACAAAGCTTGACATTCAGTATACACAAAAAAAAAAAAAAAAACAATAAACAGATGACTCGAAAATGTCACCTGTATGAATTCGCCTTGGTTTAAAGACTAAAGCTATGTTCACACCTATTAAATATTTGACGTCCTACATGTAACCACTAGTTTTATTAAAAAATTATTTGCTTTTGCAAAACGTTTGGCTAAATCAAACATCATATAACAGTTTCTAAATTACATAAAACAATTATCTTCTTACAAATAAAGTTTGGTAAATCAATAGAAATTGCTAAACATAAAGCTTAAGTTTGATTAGTTTACTGGTCAGCTTTTTTTGAATTTTTTCGTCAAATATTTGTTAGGTCTGAGCATACCTCAATAAATGCAAACTGAACATTTTAAAGAAGAAATTATTGATTTCACTGTAAAAGAAATTACAACTTTGGAACATCAGTGGCAGAAACTATATTCATATGAATTGTTAAATAAGAACTCAACAGTTGATTTCTGGATAAATGTATATGGATATAAAAATGCATTAAATGAAAATCAATTCAGTAAATTAGATTATTTTGCAATGAAGTTCTTGGTTTTGCCATTTAGTAACGCGGAAGTTAAAATAGGTTTTTATTGGTATAAATCTCTTAAAATCGAAAACTCGAAATAGAATGACGTTAAAGACTATGAATTTGCTATTTTAAATTAGGTGTGGTTTAAAATGTTGCAACAGTTTTAAAAAAAATTCACGATATCTCGATCGATTCTTCAGAAGTTGAAGAAGAATATTATTTAAATTTTTTATAAAACATTTTATAAGTTTTATTGAAATACTAAATAATAGCCATTTATAGGTCAAGTTCCTTTGATTTTTTGTTATGGTGTGGTACCTTTTGTTTCAATACTTTTTATGATGTACATTTATATGTATAAAGACTAAAATATATTTATTTTATAGTTGTAAGTCTTTTTATGTTTACTAAATATTTTATTGTTATTTTTTAATCAGTTTGTTCTATTGATATGATGTGAGTTTATAGGGAAGAATTATGTAAAATAAATCATATATAAAGGTATATTTACTAAAATAACAAAAAAATAATACAATTTAAATTTTAGCATTATTTTTTGGCAGTTTAGGATTTTGTTTAGCATTTTTAAGCATTACATTAAAGTCGATTTAGCTGTAAAATATTTTTGGATATGGCCACACTGGTGTTTAGGACAGTAGCCTTACCAATTATGATTTTTGCTGCATCGACTTTCTAGTAACTTTTTGTATACGTGCATCGGTAGGTTTGTGGGCAGTGAGCTAGTCTATCAGTAAAAGGGTTGTATATTTGATTATCACAAGAGACTCTGGTCTGTTTTACTACAACGTACTAATGAGCTAAGTACCCTGTCGGACATTCAGTTAACTTTAAATTAACTTAAAGCTAACTATTTCTCAAGTAGTGGTGGTTGACACTTGCACTACTTTATATGGAATTAACTAACTATTTTAACATTGCGATGTCCTAGGAAGTAGTCAATTATCCGACTCTGCATTACCACTTTAATTTAGCTTTAAGTTAAGTTAATTTAAGTTAAGGCCGATTATTACAAACTTAATATTTTTAAAAATAATGACAATAAAAAAGTTGTTATAATGCAAAACAATGTTTCCTCTTAGATTTAAATCCCCTGTCGAAATCAAAAAATTGTACTTAGTTATTTATTTAATTTTTTAATTATACTGTAACCTGGCCATAACCGATTACCAATTTCTACTCCGTATATTGTAATAATGGCCCTAAATAAATTAAATCTTTTGTGGATCCTAGAACCGTTTGTTTGCACGCAGAGAAAAAACATGTTTAAATATGTTCACCTCCAACAAAAGTATTTTTAAAGCAAATTTTAAACATATTATGTTTAATTTAACCATATTATTGTCGCTGACAACCATATTATGGTTAAATTAGTCCTCCATCAAGAAGCCACAACCATATTATGGTTGCCTCTAAACATGTTATTGTTAACTATGACAATAATATGTTTAAAAATTAACAATAGTATTTTCCTCTTTTTAAAGAGCAACATGCTATGGTTGAAAACCAACCATGCTATTATAAGTGTTAAGCATATATTAGTTATTTTTAACCATAACATGTTCGGAGGCAACCATATTATGGTTGTGGCTTCTTGACGGAGGACTAATTTAGCCATAATATTGTTGTCAGTGACAATATTATGGTTAAATTAAACATAATATGTGTAAAATTCTCTTTAAAAATAGTTTTGTTGGAGGTGACCATATTTAAACATGTTTTTTCTCTGGGTGTGCCAATCGACTTTGCTCTCTCTACTTAAAATATACTACACAGTGTTTGTATACACTTTGGTTAATGTAATTTTTGCATTGCGTAGCAGTTGGCTTTAAGTTAGTCTAACAAGCTAACTTAAAGTTGGTTTTTTTTGTAGTTAGCTACTCATTTGACGACAGGGTAACTATTGATCAGTTGTGTGCGAGTGTATGTGTAAGTGTGTATATATGTATATGCGCGAGTGATTGATACCGACTATTCATGTGAAAAGTGGGATTCCATTCACTTTTTTTTGTATCAAGAGCAACCAGCTGCACATTAGCTTTGTTTACATAATTTACCAGTTAGATATACATAAATACTCAGAACTATATTAAAAAAAGTAGAAAGTAACTTCTTGGTTTTACTTATAGACCCTTGATATTTTTCCTAATCTTACTCTGCTCCTCCTTATCCGTAACAACAACAACAACAACAACTTAGAATATACAAGAATAGAGCTGACGCAGCTGTGATAAGTCAAACAAACAGAAAACAAATCCAAAAAAAAAAACATTTTTGGTTTTCTGAAATTCTTTAATTCTACCAAAATAAGCCCCGCCCCTTATTTATAAATTTTTTAACTAATGAAATATGGCGGGACTGTACCAAAAATATGATAAATTGTTAAATTCATACTGTTGATTGAGCATGCTTAATCATGTTTATAATTATCTTAAGTTCAAACTAAAAAATAATTAAATAAAAAACATTGTTTTTCTTTTTTAAAATAATTTCAATTGTTTTATTTATTAATTTCTTTTTCAGTTATTTTATACAAAAATTTAAGACATAAATGTCCGCAATTAAATGAATCATAGTTTTGATGTTGATTGTAGTTATATTTTATATTTCCTCCTAGGTAGTCAACTAGCTCCACTGGTGGTTGTAAATTTCCAAAACTATCATAATTTTCTATTTGTTTATCGTTTTTATAATAAGCTACGATTGTAGAATCCAAATTAAATACTCCACATTTAATATTTCTGGGATGTTTTGGTATTGAGTCTAACATGAAAATTCCTCTAAAGTGTGGTATATTTTTTGAGAATTTTCGTATATCAGTATCAGTCAATGGTCTTTTGGGTAGCTTGTTTAGAAGTTTTTTGCCTTTTCTTCATAAGTTAATCTATATCCTTTCTTATATGGTTTAAGGTAAAGTCCTTTCCCCATTGTTATGGACTCCCTTTGTTCCTACTAGGAACCACAGGACATAATATATGGACTCCATATTCTTATTGTGTCTAGTCACTTCATCAAGTTGAAGTATAGCATTATTTGCTGCATTAACTGCTTTTGCTGTGTTAGCACCTCCACTAAATAGGGTTCCAATTACACCTAAAGCAGTTAATATTGGTATAAGTGGTAAAACACCTCCAATTTTTGGAACACGTATTATACGTGGTATTACGATTTCAGATTTGTTTCCCTTTAAGGATTTCTTAATGGTTTTGCGTGCAATCTAAATAGCAGTGTTAAGATCTGTTGGTTTTTCTTTTTTCAAAATTTTTGTTGTTGCTTTTATCGTTGAATTGAATAGTTGTCTTCCATTAACTTTTTTGATTTTGATTTTCTATTATTATGGTTTTGCTTAGTCATACCCATAACGAATTTAGTTTCGGCTTTCATTGCGTTAGTAACCAAATATGCAAATGATTTTTCTGGAAGACTGCTATTTTTTGAAAGTACTCGATCCCAAGCTCTATTCTCAAGAATTTTATCAGCTTGATGTCTTATATTTATATCTTTACTTATTGAATAAGCAATATCGTGTTCTTTACATGCAGCGTCCAATAGATGTATTCCTTTATAACCTCGTTCTAAACGTTTTTGTAATTTCGTTCCCGGACCACAATATTGATAACCAGGAAGATGTATTTCGGAAGGAAGTGAATTTACCAATTTATTAATTAAACCTCCTCCTCCTCCTCTGACGGTTTTATTGCAATTAACCTTGTTTTTAAAACGTATTACCATTTTATATTATTTTATCCTATAAGAAAACATAATATTTAATTATTTCATTCAGTTATAAAGATGCGCAATACTGATTCTTCAACGAATATAAAATCAAAAACTAGACATAGTTCTATATTACCGGATTCTATTCGTGCGCTTATTGTAGGTCCTTCAAATTGTGGAAAGACTAACGTTATGATTAGCTTACTAGAAAGTTATAATGGATTGAAATTTGAAAACATCTATTTATACTCAAAATCACTTTTCCAACCAAAGTATGAATATTTAAAAAAATTAATATCACCAATTAAAGGAATGGGGTTTTATACGTTTTCTTATAATGATTCTGTAATACCTCCTGATAAAGCACAAAACAATTCAATTATGATATTCGATGATGTTGCATGTGAAAAACAAAACAATATACGTGCATATTTTTGTATAGGTAGACATAAAAATATAGACTCATTCTACTTATGCCAAACATTTAATAAGAGATAATGCTAATATGATTATTATGTTAAAGCAAGATGATATTAGTATATCATCAACCTTTAAAGATAATACAAGAACAACAACAAGAAAACGCATTGTTAACCAATGAATAGCTGATCTGATAGGTAAAAAAAAATGAATGAAAAAGTTTTAAAAGAGCTAGTTAAAACAAGAAATGTTTTAAAGAAGAAATTTCGTAGTATAAAAATTGGTGAAGCTGATACTCGTGAACAACTTAAAGATGCATTTAAACCCATAACAGAACCCTTGAAAAGACCCCTTTCACACTCGGCAAGTTACTTGCACAAGTCTCTTGCGCAACTCTTAGTTTGTAGACGTAAGCGGTAAGGTCGGGGTAAAGAAAAAAAAAATTTGTACAGACTTTGTTGTTGTCGGCAAGTAACTTGCGCAACTAACTTGCCGAGTCTGAAAGGGGTCAAAATTTCATTAATAGTTCGAAAAATAACAAAGTAAACTTTAAAATTGAAAAGAATAAAATTAATAATGAATCAAAACAACAACAACAAGAACAATTTAAAACAGATTCTAGTATTCCAATTATAAAACCAGAAAAAGATATATTATCAACTGCTGCAAGTAACTCTGAAGATTATGAAGATAATGATTTTTATTCTCAACCAGAAACAGAAAATCTAAATAGTCATTTAAATTTTAATGATTTGCTATATCTAGAAAAAAGGCATGAATTAGACACACTATATGGAGTACATAAAGATTCAAATAATGAATGGAAATTTGGTGATAGTAACATTAAACTTAATGAAGATAAGATTCAAGTTGGAAATCAAATATGGGCACTCACTCCAGGTTTGTTTTCATTAATGTTTCAAAAAATACCAAGAAACTATGACAAATCCGAGTTGGATATTTATAAAAAGATATTAATTAATACCAATGCATATAAAAGGGGTAATATAAGGGGACCAAGAGCATATAAATATAGAAATATTATTAGAAAATTGATTAAACCTAAGAATTCATCTACCACAACATCGCAATCACCCACTTCATCCGATACATCAACAACAAAAGAAAATTAGAAAATGGGAAGTGGGTTAATGGATTACAATTCAAATAAACCAAACTATATATACTGGGATGATCCAAATGAGTTGATAGATCGACTTAGACTCCTGCTCGTATCACAAGCTGCAGGTCATAGCAATCATAATAACGAAATTGTATCTATTATTGAAGAATTATACGAAGCTAACATTATTGAATAACTATTAAAGTAACACAAAACAATGTCTGTTGATAAATTTGGTCACTATATTAACGATACAAGTGATATAATTTCTATGAAGAATGCACCTAAACTGCTTGGGTTCTTTATGGATACAGATAACAACATTGACCTTCAAAACAAAAGAATCAAACATATGTCGAATGCTTTGGAAGAAAATGATGGTGTCAATAAAAGGTTTTTACAGTCTCAAATTGCAAAAACACAGAAGGAGATAATGGATGAATTAAACAAGAATATTAATGAAATTTATCAAATAATAAAGAAAATTAAAAAAGATTTTGAAAGAAGAATCAAAATCTTAAATCAGAAACTATATAACAGGCTTGATATTAAAAATAAAGAACAGGAGATTACAATATTCCCTTAAGTAAGGAAGATTAAATAATAATAATAATGCATTCAAGAAGAAGAGACTTAGTAAATGAACTTCATAAACCAGCTCGAAAAAAATTCATACGTCGAAGAGTAGTGATGAAAGGCATAGATGATCTCTGGCAAGCTGATTTAGTTGAAATGGGAAACTATTCTACATATAATAAAAAAACATCGTTATTTATTAACTATCATTGATACTTTTTCAAAGTTTGCATGGGGTGTTGCACTTAGAACAAAAACAGCAACTGGAAAATATTTTAAAATTAGGTCGAGTTCCCAAAAACTTGCATACTGATGATGGTAAAGAATTTTTCAATAAACAATTTAAAGTGGTTTCCTATGTATTTTAAAAATTAGTCAATATCATCAGAAAATACACGCTGATGTTAAATTTAGAATGTGGCATATGCAATCGTCCTATGAACAAGTGGAAAAATCTATTAACAATAGAAAAGTTTAGTGTTTGGTGCAAATGGTCTTGCAAAAGAGAAAATGCAAAATATCATAACTGTTTTGTTAAATCCAACAACAAAATACAGAGAGTTTCCTTAAAGGTTCATAAAAAAGCTACGAAATTTTGCATTTTCTCTTTCACAAGACCATTTTCAACAAACACTGAACTTTGCTTATATTCATTGCCATTTTATATCAAATAACAATAGGTTTGAAAAATTCGGAAATAGTACCAAATGAGTCACGGGGGTACCAGCGTACTTTTTAGTTTTTAATTGTACCAAAAAAAGTACAATTGTACCAACTTTATCAACCGTGGTCTTATCCTTTTCTTTGCTTAAGAAGAAGTAATCTCAACTAAAAACTGCTACAGAATGACCCCAATTGGTTTTCGGCATCATTCTTCTATACAAATTTAATAAATTAAAATGAAAAAATTTAAAAAATAGAATACGGGATTTCTTTTCATCCTTTTTTTTATTTTTTTTTTTTTTAAAGTGACAAATATTAAATTTAAGGGAATATGCTGTTTACTAAATAAAAAAAGTAAATATTAATGTAAAGTTAATTTACTATAAAAAAAATTTTAATAGTCCTTTTAAAAATAAATTTTTAATTGCTTAAAATTAATTTTCTTTTGAATTTAGCTACATAATATTTTGAGTGTACATACTATTGTCGTTGTTTTTTTTACAGTTATTTCCGCTTAATTGAGTTTCTAAAACTGCACGACTTTTGACGCAATTAAACCGGAACTCAATTTAACAGTACTCGGTTAATTGAATCGCCGACGAAATTAAACGAAAATCGCCTAATTGAGCAAGATGTGCAATAAAGCGACACACCCATGTGTAGATAGAAAATATAACTCATTTTTTTTATTTATTTTATAAAACATTTATTTATAAAACAGAAACATGAAACATGACTTTCTTGCCGCAAAATATTTTTTTTAACGTTTGTGGAGCAAAAACACATTAAGTAGCCGGAAACAATTAGCCGAAACATAAGCTCTTGATTTTCGCAATGCGTTCTTATTTTGCGAAATAATTAAGCGAGTGACGCAATTAAACGGAACTCAACTAAACGGGTATTTTTACTTAGACAGTTATACTGAATTATTTCGTTCCATGATTTTTAGTGCAATAAAACGGGAAACTCAGTTAAGCGGGGCTCAATTAACCGCAAACAACGTACTACAAACCTCTTCACGATATTTTAGCATATTTCTTATTGTTGTACTTGTTTAAGGCGTACAAAAAAAGACTGTATGCTGCCAGATTTGACGATTTATCGTCATTTTGACGATTATTTGTTCCGAAATTAGCAAGTGCCGATTTGCTGATTTTTTTTTTTCTAAAAAGTGACGATTTTTTTCAGTCTCTGAATCAAACATTTAAATTTCTCACACGTTCGTTTTTTATCTTGACATACTTAACTGCAGTCGCTCTATTCAAAAAATATAAATCGCGTGCCGATTCTGTTAAGGTATGGCTGCAATATGCAAGTCTTAAGAAAATCTTTGATTCTTTTCAGAGTACAAAAACAACAATTTTACAGTTTGCTTATCTTTCGTCACACTATCATCGAATGAACCTTTTACGACTCTCTGTATAAATCAAATGCGACGAACATTTCACGAGTTGAAAGATAATATCTACATGAGTCTCTTCCAATTCTTGACATAAAAGACTCGTTATTCCCACAACGATTGAAGAAGCGTCTTTCGTCGTGTTACGATTAAAAAATGCGGTCATCGAAATTAAAAGACGCTCTTCATGAGATCCCCAGTATCTCTTACACGATTGAAAATGCTAGCTGGGTATAAAGTAATTATCTTTTTGTTTGAACTAAATTTAAAGTTGTCCGATTTTTTTAGACGATTTTTTAAAATGTGAAAGACGTAGATCATTTATTTTACATAAAGTAGTGTCGCTTACGATCAAATAAAAAATTGCAAAAAACGACTACATTATAGAGCGTTAAATATTTCATACAAAATAATTAAAACTTGAAACCAATAAAGCGTAGGCATTAGGATGTTCAGTCGATTAAGTTTTGTTCGATTAATCGAACAAATTAAGACGGTTAATTGTTCGAATAATTTAAAATTGCTAATTTCGATTAAAGGATTAATCGAATAATTTCTACCGATTAATCGAATAATAATAATGTATAGTATTTCTGTTAAATGTATAATTTTTTTTTAAGTTTTAAGTCGAATAAAAAAACCTTATGTATGTGTCCGTTGGAATTAAAAAATTTTGGACTTCGGAATTCTTTGTAATAACATAGTAGCTAAAGTAAAATTTACTGTCGCCAAATTTTATATCAATACCAACATTTACTAGAAAGTTATGGCATTGAAAGCGATTTTACGAAGTAGTAAATATGGTAATATGATTTAGATTGCAATAAAATAAGTTTTCAATAAGCTTGGCCCTTGTGCCAATTAGAACACACATCTCAAAAAATAAAAAATTGTACGTTACTTAAGCATTATATCTCAAACTGAACCGAAGTTATAGCAAAATATATTTTATTAAATCTGTATATAAATTTACATTTTGAGAACTTTAATCGCATTTTACCAAGTTTGATGTTTTTTGAGATATGACTATGTTGCAATTAAGGAGCGACATCTACAAAATTTCATCAAATTATATAAAAAATTGTGACCTGTACTTTTCCCGACGGATGTACATTGTTATTCGATATTCGAAAAATTGACATTTTAAAATATCCGACTTGGGCAAAACTAAAATCACCGGTTAAAACTGGTCGAATATCGTTCGATCTCCCTAGTATATATACCGTTTAAGTACATCTGTAAGGTGTTGCAAGCTTCACCACAAACGCAAATTTACAACAAACACGGAGGTTTGATTTCAAATTGAATATGATTTAAAATCAAACCTTTTCTTAAACAACAAACGTTTGATAATAATTTGAAAATCAGTGCACTCATAACAAAAGGGGGAAAATTCTTTATTTCCCACTTGCCTTCAAACGTTATTCTTAAATGTTTTTCAAATAGGGATAATAATACAATGTGGAACATAAATAAAAAATACTTTTTTTAATTTAAATTCATTGCTTATTTAAAAAAAACTGTCAGTTAAACATTGTGTGTTCTTTCCGTCCTCGATCCTAGGAAAGAATAAATACTTGGCTCTTTTTTATTTTGAGGATTTTCATGGCGTAGCTCCGCGACCGTAGAACAAATTTATATTACTTTCCCGTGTTATTTTTATTTGTATTCTTAATTTATATTTTTCACCAGAAATTAAGGTTTTCTAAAGGCAAATTCACTTCACGTAATATGTAATTTTTCTTAAATTGTAAAACACATTTAAATTTAATCGCCATTATTTCGGGCTTACATTTATTTTTCGCTTTAGTGTTGCCAAGCTTATTTTTGATTTGAGAAAAACATTTGATAACAATTTGATATGAAAATGATTAAACATTGTGTATTAAATGTTAAAATTCAAATCATTATCAATTTTAATTTAGATGTTAAAATCAAACCATTTTAAGAGGTTTGAGCATTTGATGTCATACGATAAAGCTATTTAATATCAAAATTTTGAGTTCGTGTTTGCTGTGTTGCCCCCTCCTCTATTGTTGTGTGGGTATAAAAATGGTTTAAAAAGAGAAAATTTTTGTTATAAAACATTGCAACAACCCGACAATGTTAATGTTTACATGAAGTTTACAAAATATCAGAGTTTTAAATTTAGACTAAATCAAACCAATTCCAAAAATTTTGTTTTTGCTTTAAATAGATTTGTACGAAAGAAAGAATTCTTTCGCTCATCAGAAACAGGCAATTATTGTTTTATACATAGTCTGGGTTCATACTATAAAAGTTTTCTTTCAGAAAGTATGAGTTTATTGATAATAGAGAAGAGAATAAAAGCAACTCACCTATAAACTCAGACTTTCTGAAAGAAAACTTTCATAGTGTGAACCTAGACATAGATATAAAATATTTTTTTTTTTTGTTTATATTTATTTGTGCCTTCTTATTTTTGTTGATTTTTTTTCCTTAAAATAAAAACATAGCCGGAAATGACTCTTGTTATGTTTTATAGTTATTTTTATATAAAATGCTCAAAATTCCATATTATGAAACAAATTTTCTATAAATATAAAATAAAACTTAAAATGAAGGGCTTTTTCCGTGTATTTTACGTGTTTTTTTTTAAAGTTGACAACGCTGGTTGCAAACATTAGCCTGAAAATATTTTACATACATACATTAGATTAAGGTGGCCTCCGATTAACAATAAAGCTTCAGAAATAAAAATTTCTTAATATACATTTTCTGGAAACTGAATTCGAGTGAATTTCAAATAGAACAAATATTTAAAACAATAACACAATTCACAATGTGTTTTATTGTGTCATATTGGTTATATTTGCTATATTTTTATGAACGACATTCATGAAATATAGCAACTGTTTTCTGTCATTCGCTCAGCTAAAGCTAAATCTCGTTCGCTAAAATGCCTTAAAGAATACAAAACTTATAAATTTTAGCGATGACATAAAAAGCTTAAATTGCGGGGGATTAAGTTTTGAATCCATTGCCAAATTTAGCGATGCACGTTACAGTATTGCATTCGTAGCCAAAAATCGCTAAATCAACTTTATAGATTTTTAGCGATAGAGATTTAGCCTAAGCGAATTACAGAATACGGCCAATGCTGTGTCACAGAAACCAAATTCGTACGAAAGTGAAAATGAAAGAAGGTAACTCTAGAAAACGCAAAAAATTGCCTATTAAATTCGTTTCAAAACATTGCGGTGTTATTGCTAACTTGAGAGCACTTACATAAAGGAAACGTTCAATCCTGCTGTTTCTTAAGTTGTGTCTTGAAAAATAGACAAAACCTGTTCAGATAACAAATTTTTTATATTTCTTTCAGTTTACAAATTTAACAAGAAATAAATGTGAAAACAAACCAAAAAAGCCCTGACTTATTTTTTTGTTCTCTTCTGTTTTCTATCCTTGCTGCAATTATTGCATATATGTATATTAATATTTAGCAATTTTTCGAGAATAAAATTTAGTTTTTAACAAGTTTTTTTTGTTTCTGTTTTTTTTTTTTTTTATAAAAAGAAGCTGTTTACTAATGATATCGTATTTAATAACTAAAAAACAAAGTTTTGATTTTTTTTCGCATATATGAAAACGTACAAAAGCTGAAAAAGCAAACAAAAAACGGTACGAATTGAAAAATGTGAAAATATTTACTTTCGTACAAATTCTTTGACATACCTTAATATAACACTTTGTGAATTACCTAGATAATTTTAAAGTTTCACAAAAATGTACTATGTTTTACATACTTATACTTAATACTTTGAGTATAATTTATCTTTACTAGAACTACTTTTAAAATCAGGAAAAACCGCGGTCATTTAAAAAAAAAAATCATTTAAAAATCTCCATTTCAATTTTACTAAAATTTTAATTTCAGGAAATGGCCGAAAATAATAATTTATAAAAAATCTTTTTACATTGCACACTAAATCATAACAAGTCATAACTTAAAATCTATCAAAATCCCTTGTTTTTAATAAACCTGTTCACAAAATTTCGTTTGCATCTTATGAGTTGTTTTTTATCACCTGAATAGTATTATTACGAGATGTGACGATTTTAATGTAAAAACGTGTTAGCTGTTTTTCACAAACATAAACAACGAAGCATTAACATAACACAAGACAAACAGTGATGGGAATTAAAAATGTTGAAATGGCGACCGCTGTGCAGAAAAATTTCCATGTGATTTAAATCGTATTAAAACAGTATTTCTTGTACGTAAAATTTCATAGAAAATTTAATATTGGATAATATTGTAAATTTACAATAAACAAATATGAATTATAGCATTCTCATAAAAACGTACATATATTTTTTAGCAAATATGAATACACATAACAAGGTTTTAATATCATTAATTTTTTTAAATTTTTTTAGTGCCCAGGAAAAACCTTTTGATTTTTAGTAATAGGTGGTTGTTATTTCATACGTTACCTGGTAAATAGTTGTCATTACAATTGTCATTATTTTGAAAACTTTAATAAGTACTTACTAGTAATGACCACAACAACTACTTATTACTTCTATTATTTTCACTACTGAATATTTGTTTACTAATAATCAGCTCAATAACTATTTATTACTTGTGTTGTTTTCAGTACTGAATATTTACTTACTGGTAACGCACTTAATAATTACTTATTAGGTCTATTAACTAGTGATTTTTTGGCTTCAGGTAAGTATATTGTAAGTACTTACAATTCAACTTACTAGTAGTTAAATAATAACTAGATATTTTTTGACTTCTAGTAAGTGTATTGTAAGTACTGAATTCTGTGGACACCTCGAACAAAAATAAATAGTTATTCAGCCGAAAAATAAGTAGTGTTTATTTTCTCCAACATTATTTGCTAACTTACTTGGTAAGTTAAGTTTTTGCTGGGTGGTAGCTAGAATGAGTAAAAAGGCCTAATAGAAGGGCTTATTTAGCAGTCACAAGTCCTTTTCGCCGCATTCCATACTTATTTATTTTTATCACCGGTTGTCATTGGGCGCAAGGTCTTCCACACTTCCTTTAACAACAACTTCGATCCATTCCGAAAGAAAGGAGCTAGGAAGGTCACTAAAAATAAAAAATAAATAAAACTGATCAACTTCCTTTCTCTTTTCTTAATGAAGGGAGGAGCGAATGTGTACTGAATATTTTAGAAGGCCTTTTAAAAAGAAGTGAATACTTTTTTTCCTGAAGGCGGGATATCATGCGAAGCGAACTATTTAGAAAGAAGTATAGAGGCCTTCAAAAAGACGTGTCACTTGTAGTCCTTTCAATATTTACCGCTGGGTATCTGTTTATTTTATACATCTAAGCCAGTGAAGGGCAACACACATACTGTCACATTTATGCTTGTGTGGGAAGCAGCAGAAAACGAATGACGCTCATCAACAAGTGCTGAACTCAGGGTTGCCGAACATGGTCGTTTCCGACCAAATTTGGTCGAATATTTTTATTTTGGTTGGATGGTATTCCAAACCTAATTTTGGTCGGTTTCAGAAAATGTGTAACATATACTTATTTTAGAAAATTAAGGACATTGGTCGAAAAGCAGACATTTGCAAATCTCAAAGCTTTTTTTACCAAACACAAAAAATCTTTTTGATTGTTGATGAAATTATGGATGTGTCATTGAAATGAATTACGTTAGTAGCAAGTTACTTTGACGGTGTTAGTTTTATAAAGGAAAGTTTTGTCATCTTATTCGAGCTTACCAAGTCAGATGCCGTTTAAAATGTTCTTCTTAAAAAAAAAAACGTTTTATCAACGAACAATATTCCTATAAAAAATTTGATCGGATTGGCAACAAACGGCGCTCACGCCTTGACTGGAACTGTTGGTATAATTTGTTTTCGTCTTAAATGTAAGTTAGGCGAAGAAAGTCTTCGTTCAGAAATAGATGAACAGGCAGGTAATCTTACTTAGCAATGCAAAAATATTAGGGTTCTTTGTGGTAATATTTAAAGTTTTTTCACATAGTCCTAAAAGAATAACATTTTTAAAAGAATTTCAGAAATTCTGTCTTGTATTAGGTGTTTCTTATACAAGATGGACTTCCTAAAGGAAGATATTGTAAGAATTATAGAACAGTGTGATGCTTTGATATTGTATTTTGAATCACGTTTTTATAAAGTCAATGGTGACTTCCAAAACGTCGGTTGCAGAGCAAGTAACCAACGCGTAAACAATAAGCCAACTATGCATTGTTAAACTCGTTGATACATTTTTTACGTTGTCTGCAAAGTATTAGGATGTATTGGAGCTCAGCCTGAGTCTTATAAAGTTTAATACTTTTTTTTAAAAATTGTTCAAACTTAAGTTAATAAATTTTGATTCATATTTTATTAATGGTCTCTATGTGTTATTGCATACGTTTAATGAATTATTCTAGTTTATAAGCGCTATTAAACTAACGTTTATATAAATTTTGTTAAAGTTAAACGTGACCAGCAAATAAATTTTTTTTAAAAAATAGGAGTTACGTGTAGGACGTCAAATATTTAATAAGTGTGAACGTAGCCTTACTTTTTTGTTTTTACTATAATTGCATATTACAAAAAAATAATATGTAGGTTTAAAGCTTTATCTAATAAAAATTATACTTTATATGAAAAAAATATATATACGTACATATCTTCATTTAAAATAAAATTTCAGGAAAAATAAAAACTTAATAAAAAGGCAACTAAACACATTACGCATGATTGACACTATTTTGAAAAAAACTGTTTTTGTAATCTTAATAGTTTGCTTTTTATTTAGCTTCGTAACGCTAAGGAAAATTTTTTAAAAATTATAATAGGCCCTTTCGCATTTTTATGACCATATAATTGTTTTTAAATATTTAAAAAATTTGGTCGGTTTCAAAGGATTTTGGTAGGTTTTGCAGACAATTTTGGTCGGATAAAAATTTTTCAAACGGCAACCCTGGCTGAACTGCAACTGATTTAAATAACTTTGACGAAATGACAACAAAGCAACTGCCGAACGTACATTGTCACAGACCACACGAAGAAGTTTATAGTGTACATGTGTCGACAAGCAGCATTTTTATTCCTATACACGGGATTTGCAAAAGTGCACTTCACTTTAGATCCACTTTAGATGTTTAGATTCTAAACGTATATTAGTATATATGAAAATATGTTGTTTTGTAACTTATTTCTTCAAAAGCCCACATATATTCATTCATCCTTATTACGGTTGTCCTTGTCGTCAACGACAGTGTCGTTTTTTGTAGAGGATAAAAGAGCACAGGTTGTGTGTCACTTTAATCTATTACAAAAAATGACACAGTCGTAGACCTGAACGACAACCGTAATAAGTAAGATTATTACTATTATTATTTTTTTTTTAAATAGTTTCTTTGCTAAATGCTCAAGCAGAAAACATACACATAATGAAATTAAGCAAATTATTTACTCTTTTTTTTTTTTTTTACAGGGGAGCTTCCAATTATAACACACCAGCAGAATGGTTTTCGCCATCATTCTGCATTGTAATTTTTTATATATGTAGTTATTTAACAAAATAATTTTAACAAATAGAAATCGGGAATTTTTTCTTCTTTTCATAAATCATTTTATTTGTTAAACATGAAAATAATGTATGTTTTTCTTCTTGTATTGTTATTGTTGTTCAACAACAAACAAGTAAATCGTTTAAATCTACGTTTGTAGTGTTGTTGTTTCTACAACAACAAGTGCAAATCTAGCTGGAAAATAAGACAATGATTACATAAATAACTAAAAAAAAATTAATATTTTCGAAATAATAATAATGCACTGATTGGAATCGAGAAGGAACATTGATCTAAATCAATAACTATGCATTTGCAGCACGGGAAATGTTTCTGTTTGTGACAATTATTCGTGTTTGTTTTTAATATAAAAAAACCTTATTTTTTTGCGCTTCGTCGCCTACTAATTTTTGTTAAAATAAATATTTAATAAATTATTTAATTCTTTCGCTGGATACATTAAATAATTTATATCAATCCTTCACTCATAAAATTATTACAGTAATTGATTGTGGGTTATTAAATTCGTTTTCCGTACTGTTTAAATAAAATAAATAAATAGTTATTTTACGAATAACTTTATTTTTCAACTTTTATGTTTGTTATTCAAAAAACAAACTACCATAAAGTAAGGTTTTCAGTACTTTTTTTTTAATTTGTTTGATTTTTGGTCACTTAAAATATGTTCTTTAAAAGTAACAACTATTAAATTTTACGGAATATGCTGTTCAGTATATTAAACATTTTTAAATTTATGTAAAATTCATTTATTTTATATAAAAAGTAAATGATCCGTTTTTTAAATGTATTTTTAGTGATTAAAAATTAGAATTTTCGTTTAAATTTAACTACATAATATTTTGAGTGTAGTACATATTTTGTGTTAAGAGTTATAAATTCTTGATTTAAGTATTAAACAAGATATGTATTACATTCTCAAATACTATTGATTACATTTTCCCTCTGGGTATCACTGAAAATAAATGAGGAGGTCCATAACAAAACGCGATAATTACACCATAACATTTTTTTGGATAAACGACAAAATGTAATTTAAGTAAGTAGCTCATAATTATTTTTAAAAAACTATTATTGAGGTATTATTGTCTACAAAAAATAATATTAATCACAAATTAATTTTTTTTATTTGACATGTTGTTTAAAGGTTTAGATAGCAAATTTAGATTTATTGAGTTTTGGTCCGAATCGTATTATTTCTTTCATTTTGCTTTGAACTGCATGAAAATATTTTGATCTGAACTAGGGCTGGAATTTCTGATTTTTGCTTTGAATAGATTTGTGTTATATCATTTTGATTTAAATTGCAACCACTTGTAGAAAAATTAAAACACATTTTTTTTTTGAAAAAAACGGCGAAACTTCAGGTTTGCCCATATATCGGCGATATTTTACTGTTTTTTTTTTTGAAAAAACCATTTAATTTTCAATGATATTTTCGCATAACAACTAATAGACATAACACACTTAAAAGAAGAACATAATACATTTTTTCTTTTAATTATGTAGCTAGATGTCTACACCACGTTTGATACTTTCTCGTACTAAAAGTAATTGTGATATCAAAATATTTTGCTTACGAACAATTATGATTTTTTTAGTTGAACTGTTAATTTTTAATTTTTTTATATTCTTTAATTAGGCTCGAGTTCATCAAATTTAATTTTCATTACATTATTTTCACTGAGGAAGGAATTTTACAACTTGGAATTTTTTTTTTTTTATTAAAATTTATTGATAATTTTTCCTTGGCTGAGCTGGGATTTGTAAAAATCAACCCGGGTTCAAATCCCAGCTCAGCCAAGGAAAAATTATCAATAAATTTTAATAAAAAAAAAAATAAAAAAAAATTCCAAGTTGTAAAATTCCTTCCTCAGTGAAAATAATTTAATGAAAATTAAATTTGATGAACTCGAGCCTAATTAAAGGATATCAAAAAATTTGCTTACAGTTATCTTTTATAAGTCAAGTTCATTAAGCAATTTTTTAAACCAAGTCAGATATTTCATTAGTGTTGTGCATGCGTTCGAAAGTCAGAAACATAACATTTGTCTCAAATTAAGACATCTCGAAACCATTGAACATATTTGTTTCACTAAATTTATTATCGCAATCTAAAAATCTTTTAAAAGATAAAGGTTTGGTGAAACGCCCTAATAATCATATATATATTTTTTTTTTCTTTTCTTTTAAATAAAATTCATACATATAAAATACATATTCATTTTTATTTTTTCCCCCCAAACATAATTTTGAATTTACAATTGAAATTCTTTGCATACATTTCATAGTTTAAACTACATTCTATGCATTCTATGTTCGAATATGCCGAATTTTTCATACTCTTCATACTCAGTAACAAAATAAAGAAAAAAACTAAAAACTTCTATCAAAATTAATACTTATATTAAATTTGTTGCTGGGAAATTAAATAAATATACAGCCATATCACAGAGTACAATTCCGTTCGGAAACGGAATTCATTCCGTATTTTGGCGCTTCATTAAATGACGAAAAAATTTTTCGGAATGAAATCATTTTTGCTTTCATAAACAGAATGGGAGTTTTCTTTGTCTGAAAGGCCAAAAAACTATCAAAACACACTTTCTATCAATCAACAAATATGTTTTCTTCGATTCCGAACGGAATTGTACTCTGTGAAATGGCTGATAATATAAATACACATTACGAAAGTGAAACTACAACTACATTTTGAGTTGTCAAAAAAACCAACGAATTATAGTCGGGACCGTAAGAAAAGATAAACTCACTGTTAATTGTTGTTTTTGTTTAAGCCTTAATATTGTTACAATTAAAACTAGTGTTTAAAATTCTAATTCGCTTAACAGTTTTAATTGTTAGTATCATATACCCCGGCAGAGTTTCGAAAGCAGAAGACCACATCGATCTTGCACTGATCTCGTTAACACACTTCGGATCATAGTAGAGCAATCAGTGGAATGCCGATCTCCCATTTATCTGATATTTATTGAATATGCCAGGGTCTTCGATACTATCCACCATCAGTCAATTTGGCATGCAAATGAATCTTGCTTGAGCTTAACGATCTTATAAAAGCTGTGTACGGCAACTGAAACATATCGCTTGCTCACTGAAGCTTAACCAGGCTATGTTCCATTGAATAATCTTACAAAGGACCGGCTTAACTGTTTAGAAGTAGAGATTTTGACGTGGTCATCCAAAAATTGAAAGATGATGAATTGCAGGCAGTATTTCAAGAAGATTGTTGTCAAGCTCAAGAAAAATATGAAAAATAACACTATGCGAGAAAATCGGGATGGGATGAAACCAACGGGAAATGTTATATCGGTAAAAAAGAAGTTATACGTGTCCCGGCGTTTCGCTGGGTCACGTCTAGGAATCGAAATATATCGATTTGAAGTTAGTAACTATCATATAGGGGAAATTGTCACCTTTGGTGGTCTTTTTTTTGACATAACTCGAGAAACACTAGTCCGATTTTGCTGAAACAAATTTAATACAACTTTTCGCTACACAAGCAACAGTTTCGCAGTTATAAATAAATGTATGAAGAAAAAAACAATTTTTTGCCTAAAAAATTGAATTTTTTTATTTTTAATTCTACTCGAAAAAGTGGTTGTGGATTTTTGGCTCTATTTCTAATACTTACCACATGTTTTATCTTAAAGCCTTTTTCTTCCAAGAAAGTTTTAATTTCCTCTGGGTCTACGCATGAATCAATTCCCTTAATCACCACCTGGAGACCGTACTGCTCTTGAGTTGGTATGTATAAAAACTTTTTTTAAGTGCCTCAAATTTGTTAATTATTTTGCGAAAATCATTTTCATGATTCACTTGAATTTTCGTTTCATTTATGCTACCTCGCTTTATTGCGACTACATAAAACGAATTTTCACCAATCAACGAAATTTAACTCTTTATTAGATCATTTGAGTTATGCTCCCTAAGATAAATCGGGGGAGGCTTGGACAATTTTATGACGTTTGGTGCTTCAGAGGATTCATCCTCCAGAATTGCAAAGCGATTTTGGGAATTTATTTTGTCAAAAGATGGCACTTTTGATGCCGAAGCAACAGCTAAAGAGTTAGGGCTGCGACCCCGCTTAAGGACTGTTATATACCTGTCCATACCAACTTGGACTTGAGGCTTTTGACAACTTTTTAAGGTGGGTTTTCCATTGCATTTGTGGTTTGGGTCATGGTATCATTTCCCACTAAATTTGTTTTTGACGTCGCGGCAATACTTGCTGGCCTGGCAACACTTGTCACCAGGTCTAGTTTTAGTTTTTTTAATGAGTCACTATCCACCGTTTATGTAAATAAAGAGGGTGAGAGGGAACGTGTACGAATAATTGGCTTAGCCGTTAGGTAGTTAATATTGTTTTGTCTTGTTTTATTTATTTCAACATTATTTTCGTTAGTATGCACTGTCACATAAACATTTCTCTCATTTAATTTTACTGTTGTTTCATTGTTTTTACTCATGCAATAAATTGTTTTTGTTTTTCACCGTTTTACTGTGCTTTTAATATTTTTATTATTTATTGTATTTTACAACAACGCCAAAAATAAGAAATTTAAACTAAAATGTTTGTGCACAGAATATGTATACATACACATGTATGAACATTCATACGTACATATGTATGTATATATTTTTCCTTTATTTTTATTTAATTTTTCTTTTTAATTGTTCACTTTTATGTTAAATAATTTAAATAAAAAATATCATATATTTTCTAGCGTCCATTCGCTTAATATTTATATACCAAAATCAAATTTAATTAATAATTAATTAAAATCGTATGCGGGGTTGAAAATACACGTCCGTTTCACAACAAAGCATATGATGACCCATGTAATGTCAAAATAATTTAGCACATTTAAACGAAACATTGTTAATTAGTTTTTTGAATCCCAAGAAAAACTTTGATAACTAATATGCATGTGGCAGTGTAAATAAAACTGAACTGGCAAAATAAAATGTTTTTATTTTTGTTTTTTCTTTACCCACTTACAACTAAATTTAGAGTTGACAAAAAATCAATCAATTGTAGTCGGGACTGTAAGAAAAGATAAACTCACTTTTTATTGTTGTTGTTTTTGTTTAAGCTTTGATATGGTTACAAGTAAAACTGGGGCTTATAATTCTTATTCGCTTAACAGTTAAATTTGTATAGTATCTTTAGTTTTTCTAAAATCTTTGGATGAAGTTTCCTGACGATCTGGCCTAAGCAACCAGTGAAATGCGCATAGGAATAGCTTATCCCTTCGACAATAATTTTCAGTTTATCAATAGTATGATATGGGAATTTAGCACATTTAAACGAAACATTGTTAAATAATTTATTTGATTTTGACGCTTGTTTTAATTTTTTTTCATATTTTCTTTTGTTTGACGTTACATGGGTTTTGATATTGAGAACAAAATTTCTAATGACTATACCTTGTACTTATTCTACCATGGTTTTAACATTTTTAGAATTGATTGTCAGAAAGAAATGTTGTTAATTTATTTAAAATAAAACATAGCACTTGTTCTTAACACTTTAATCCTCAAATTTGTTTTTCTTTCAATTATGTTTCAAGCAGGGCTGCCAGATTTTACGATTTATCGTCTTTTACACGATTTTAGGTTCCGAAATTAGCAAAGTGCCGATTTGATGATTTTTTTCTAAAAAGTGACGTCTCTTTTAGTGTCCAGAGCCTGAATAAAACATTACATTTTCTGACAATTTTGTTTTTCAATATCAGAATGTTTTACGGCCGTACCTTAACAAGAACGGGAGGCGGAACGTTTTCTTTCGTTTAGCTTTTACGCTGATATGCCATACCAAAGCAAGAGCGTCAACGTTGTGTCACGAACAGTTGTGATAGCTTTCTTGTTTAATAAAACCCACAGTTAAATCTTAATAAAAATAGAGATAAAAACGCTAGATTAACCAAAAAATAGCTTAATTGCCATTATTAATTAACAATAGTGGCAACCTTCACTTTTAAACGGGCTATCGAAATCGGTTTCTTTTAAATTGCAAAGCGTTCAGGCCGCTCTATTTAATAACTAGAAAACGCGTGCCGCTTTTGTTTAGGTACGGCTGTAATATGCAAGTCTTAAGAAAATCTTTAATTTTTCTGAGAGTACAAAAACAACAATGATACACTTTGTTTATCCTTCGTCAAACTATCATCGAATGAACCTTTTACGACTCTCTGTATAAATGATATTTTTAGCAGTTATCAATCACAATCACGAGTTGTAAGATAATATCTACATACATGAGTCTCATACGATTTGTGACATGAAAGACTCGTTTGATAATCTTTACCGACGCACAGTGGGAAATTTTACGAGAAGGCGGTCAAAATTCCATAACTTTTGACTGGATCGGTATTTTTTTATGCGATTTTGTTCGATAGGTGCGATGTTAGGCTTTAATTTGCGCTATAAAACGTAAAATTCGACTGATGGGACAAAAAGTTATGGGGAGTTCAAAATGCATTTTCATTTTTTTGTTGAGTTTCGGTGTAAAAGTTGAATATTTCAAATATGATTTTTTTATAATTTATCATTATTTCTCTTGTATTTTACAACTGATACTTATTTTTTATTGTCGAACTTAGATCCTGTCAGAAAATGCCAATATTTGGCCCCAATAAATTTTTTAGTCCCAATATTCACAGGGGCCAAAGGTTGGCGTTTTTGGGAAAGACGAGTTGTTATAAGGATAAAACTGAAAAGGAATAATTTGAAAAATGCCCAAATAGCATTCTTGGCTATCGATAACATTTAAGGTAATTCAACTTTTATTTTTGGTTTGAGATGTATGTGTATTTTATTTTATTTTATTGGTTCGCTTTCGCTGTTCTGTATACTGATTTTTTGTCCGTTTTAAATCCAAAAATAGTGCAAATGCTTCTTCTGGAGTAAATTTCATTTCTTCAGTAGGTGTAGGCATACTTTTTTAAAATCCTCTTTGTGCGTTTAGGGCTCGCTTCCACTATTTTTTCAATTATTGCAATTTTTGTTTTCTTATTTTGCGTTGGTTGAATTTGATGCAGAAATGAATCCTTTATCATACTATGAGAAATTTCTTTATTGATATTTGCTAGCTTGCGTCTTCGTGATCTTTCACTGCATTGACAATTTGTTTTGCGGGCCGACCCACTTTTCCAGTTTCCTTAGCAGTTATTGACAGCTTCTTAAAAATCAGATAATTTGTTAGCCATTTTTCGTTGCGTAAGTAAAACGTTTTCTTGTTTCTAGAACATTTAAGGTACCGTTTTCTTAATGTTAATAAAAAATTTTTAATTTTTATCTTATGAAAGAATGGATTATTCATTATGTGTAACACAAAATCTTTTTCATCTTTCTGTTGAAAATATATATCTGCGAGAACTTTATAACTGAACTTAGCCATTGTTTAAACAATAATGAAGGTAAAATTATGAATGCATGCACTTTTATACTCTTGATAGAAGTTTTTTTAAATGATCTTTTGTTACTACTTCTTTAAAACATAAAAACCCTTTTTTAAATACAAATTTAATCTTTTATTAGCATTTCTTTGAAACATAAAAAACCCCTGTTTTCACACTTTTTAAAAGGATAACATACCGGCAATAAATTAACAGGTAACATGTAGGTAATTTTCACGTAAAATATAACTGCGTGCTAGTTTTTTGACCATGTACCTGTTCTTCCATTTTTTTAAATTAATTTGCAATTTTCAGGTAATTAAACTATGTAGTTTATGTTGCGGCTATTTACTTATGTTTAACCTTTTAACTTACTCAGAAATCTAACGTGGTAGTCTATTTATATCGCCTATTCGTTTTGCAGCATCCGTTCACCCACAATAAGTTCATAACAATGGAAATACCTTTACCTTCTCCAAATTAATTGATAACCTGACGTGCTAGATAATTTATGTAGCCTGAACTGCTTTATTTGTCGAAAATTCTTTAAGATTCACCTTCTTTAATTTCAGTAATTTTTCCTTGCAGGACTTATTTTTTGAACCGAATATCTTACCTTGGGTCACAGAAATTGCTGTAGTTCGCAAGGCCGTATCCAGATGTGCATACAATGGGGTATAGAAATGTAGGTTAGATTCTGGACTACAAGAGAGTATAGGTTTTTTTTTGACGCATTTTGACGCTCAGGACTTATGCTCTATAAAGTAGGAAATTTCCGGGAAATTTTGACATTAAAAAAAAAAAAAAAAATAGTTCTAGAGGTCGCAGAGTTTAATGCTTTAAACCACGTATAGCTAATAAAATAAACTAATCCACAAAACTTATTCTGTCAAAAAATCTTAAAAAACAAAAAAGTTATGAGCATTTCAACTTCAAAAATTGACTCAGAAATTCAAAACTATAACCAAATATTGAGAAAGTCCATTTCGGACCACCCTGTTCTCAATGAAATAGTTGAAATAGGGTTTTTATTTTTTGGCTCCCGAGGTTCACTAGTATTAACTTTCACATGAATAAAAAAATTTTAAAATCGAAGAACAAAAAAAAAAATAATTTTGGCCGCCTTCTCAAAATATGAACCAGTGTGCGACGTCTTAAACGATTACCACAACGATTGAAGACGACGTTTCTTCGCTGTGCTATGGACGAATCTCGTGTGAGGAATCTTCTACGATTAAAAAATGCGGTCATCGACGCTCTTTACGAGACTTCCAGTAGCTCTTACACGATTGAAAATGCTAGCTGGTTATGAAGTAATTATGTGTTTGTTTCAATGGTTTTTTTATAAAAATCAAACAAACATTGTTTAAAAAAACTAAATTTCAATTTATCCGATTTTTTTTTTGACGATTTTTCGAAACGATAAGGACGATTTTTTTTATTGTTTCTCAGATAACTGACGATTTCCTCGCAAATTTATCTGGCAGCCATGGTTTCAAGTCTTATTATGTGGGTTATATTCAATTTACTAATGAAAATTAAATCTGCATAGTCTGAAAGTTATCATAAGAAATTTTGTAAAAGCAACCTGTTGTTAAAATTTCTTATAAAGTTTGAATAGATTTTTTTGTAGGTTAAAGAAAAACTGTAAAACATGTTAAAGACCATTTAAAGACAGACATACAGACAGAAACGTTTTTTTTTTTGTTTTTTTTTTTTTTTTTTTTGTTAAATTGAACACACAAGAAAAAAATTATTTTTCGTAAATAAATTTTTCTTTTTTTCTTTCACTTCAAATAAAAATCTTCTATAGTATTTAAAACTCTTGTAATAAATAGATTCCTATTTTATTTTGTATACCCTTCCAAACTAGTTGTGATATATTCTGCATCCTTGAGTAATTCTAAGTCGATGTAGCCATGTTCGTCTGTTCACCCGTCTTTTGAAAGCACGCAAATTTTTGAGAGACTCAACAGACTAACAAGAACCAGCAAAATCGGTTCAATAGAAAGAGAGTTATATACCCAAATGTGAAACATCCACGCTAAAAAATTAATATTTCTGTTAAAAAAAAAAAAAAAAAATAGTTTAAATTATCCTTCAATTTTGCACAAATTGGTTTTAAACGACTAAAAATCATAGAGTTAAATTTCGTGAAGAGCAGTTTATGATTTGCCATACGCCTTATATAAATCCCGCTCTCAGTAATAACTTTAGTACGCCTGAAACGTAGCAAATTACGCTATTATAGTACAAATTCATCCACCATAGTTTCATAAAACTAGATCTCATCACCAAATTTAATGGAAGTCGGTCAATGATTTACCATAGACTTCGGACGCTTAACTTACATTTAAAACAAAAACAAATTATAAAATATTGTTTTTGTTTTACATGTAAGTTAAGCGATCGAAGTCTTCGTTCGTAAATAGATGAACAGGCAGTTAGAACGAATTAAACCATAACAATTATGACTCAAAGTAACAATTAACCACTTGTTACCAGCTTGAATACTAATTTTTCTACTTTTTCCAAATGCACTCAAAAAATATATGGATACGTTAAGTTATTCTGTTTTAATATATATGTAAGCAAACTTATAGGTAATTTTTTTCTTGTCATGCGTGGTTAGCTTTTGTATATAGTTTAAATAATTAATTAATTAATAATTAATTCCAGTTGGCAATGTCTTCAAGACAACGTTGACGACGCGTACAAGACCCATAGTCAATCCATGATGACATGTTGGCGACAGCCCATGCAAATCGTCGACGACTTTTTCGAACAAAGGGCACCTTAGTCGCACACGACAATGTGAGCGACATTAAAATACACATTGTCGTTAATGATCATATGGGTAACGATGTGGTTAAAGTTGTCATTGGCGACTATATAAACGACTTTTTCTCATAAAGTCTTGAATGCCCGATAAGCGACATAACCTTAATAGTGCCGTTGATGACAGTATTGTGAACACTATCAACAATTTAGTCGCCGATAGGTTAGTGATAATTAGGGATGTAACGTATACCGATATATCGGCGATACTTCAGATTTGCCTATATACCCTGGATAAGGGGAACGGGTAAAGGGGTACATGAGGATATCTACCCTTGAGGATATAGATACTAAAAGTTCGAATAGGCTTCCTCACGACTGCACTATATTTTTGGCGGCTGCTCTAGGAATTTTGATAGCCTTAGAATTGGTAAGAGGTAACCTTGCTGGGCCTCGACGGTCACTACATATGTGGACAGCTCTTAGGGCATTGATGGCCTGTGAAATCCAACAAGTGAATTCCAAACTAGTGAATGATTGTAAAATATAATAAGAGTATGTAGTTAGTGTAAGCTAGGTACCTGGTCACTGGACCATCCCCGCTAATAAAATGGCTGATGAGTTTGGGAGACTGGGCTCGAAAATACGGGATACTGGATGTGTGTATACAGTCAGACCTCCAATAGGCTTTTGATTAATTAGGGAATGGGTTCTGAACTTAACATATCGTCGGCTTAATATGCAAACCTCTTAACTTCCATTCAGTAAATGTTATTGGAGAGACAAAAAACTTTTTGTATTTCATTTGCGCAGCTTGAGAGAAAACCCAAAAAAATTGTTGGTTTAACATACTTCAAGACTCAAATTGAAGAAAACCTACACTCATAAAATTATAACAGTAACTGATAGTGGGTTATTATTAAATTCGTTTTCCGTACTGTTAAAATTGAAGAAAAATATGGTTATTTTACGAATAATTCTATTTTTTAACATACATGTTTGTTATTCAAAAAACAAACTACCAAAAGATATAATTTTTTCATATTTATTTTGTTATGTAATTTAATTTTTGTAAGTTTAACATATTTTTTAAAAGTAAAAACTATTAAATTTTAAGGAAAATGCTGTTTAATAAATAAAAAAATTTAAAGCTTAGTCTAGACGATATGTTGAATCAGCAAATGTATGCTTACACTCATATGCTTTAAAATAATAACAAATGCCTCTATCAGCATATTTCATATGTTAGGTGTCTAGACGATATGCTGAAAATACCAAATTTTTCAAATTCAACAAATGCCAGCAAATGATATTTCAACATACAAGTTAGCATACAATTTTTGTGTCTACACGATATGCTGAATTGTGTATGTTGTTATGTATGTTGAGTAAGGAGAACATTTGTTTAAAAAATAAATTTAATTTCACAATTCTCTTTTTTATTATTTAATTTAAATTTGTTTTATCAGTTGTCGCTTTAGTGCAAAAATGAATAGTTTTAGTGCATATTAATACTTAATACTTACTTGCGGCCCTATGCTCCCCAGAGGAGTAAAAGGAACATATATATATATATATAATACTTAATAAGTAAGAGTGCTTTATTGGGCTGGGTCAAGTCCGCAAAAAATTAAAATATTTAAGGACTGGATTGATCTAAAAATTATTAATAAAGCCTCACAGTCAATTAATTAATTGCAATTGTACCTCTTTGGTATATTATGTGCCGACCAGCAGAATATTTTATGGATTCATTTGATACTCACACCACCATAGTGTCTGTAACACCTTAAAATATTGGTCCTATAACCATCGTTAAGTATACCGATCGACTCAATCACTATCTGAGTATATGTAAGGATGTCCGTCCGGGCGGCTGGCTGGCTGTCCAGCTTGTAGTGCGCAAAGTACAGGTCGCAATTATTTGATAAAATTTGGTACATTGGTTCTAATTATTTATTGTAATTAAAAACTGTGAGGAACAGTCCATAATTTCTCAAAGCTTGCTTGTATATTCTGTGGTATAGGGTATTAAATGACCGGACTTAACCGACTTGTTTATCATATATAACTTAATTTGACCAAATTTGAATAAACTATCATGATTTGTATCAGTTTAGCCTTATTAAAGAGATATTTGGGATTTCTGGTCGGTTGAGTAATTTTTAGTATTAAAAACATAAATTAGACCAAATTTCAATACAATTATACAATTTTTTTAACCGTTTTAAAGTCCCGCTATCTACGTGACCTTTAGTGAGTTGTATGCCGATTATCACAAAATTGCATCGTGTTATTTTTAGCTATTTAAAGCTAAATTGGACCATATTTTATCACAATATCGATATTTTTACGGTTTAAGGCCTATTAAAATGATTTCCAGATTAGGCTTTATGTGGAGCATATGGTAAATTGTGGGCGGATCTTCTACAAATTTAGTTTTGTGATTTCTAGTTTTATGAAACTATGACAGACCAAATTTTACTATAATAACGTTATTCGGTACGTCTTAGGCATATTTAAGTATTTCCGAAAATGGGTTTTACATGGGGCCTATTGTAAATTATGGAGCGATCATCTTAATGTAATATCTAGTCGTAGAAAACGAGTTCAGAAATATCAATTTGTAAGTGTGTTGGGGTTCTGGTTTAAAAGAAAATTAACTCAGCTAAGCGAAGTCGGTGCTTGATAGACAATTAAATTAAGAACCCTTATTAAGCGAAGCTGGTGTTTGTCATACCACATAGTTAAATAACACTCATATTGCAACAATTGCATAAAGTATATAAATTATTACCACATGTAAACTCAAACCTACATATTAAACAATAACATTTATTAGAATTTACATTTTTAACTTTAATAACTTCAGAATTCTATACGCTACCGTACCATGCATTCTATTATATGAAAGCTTGAAGCGTTCTCTAAAAAATATATGTAAAACAGTACCACAATATCGACAAAATTTTGAGATTGGAGACGTTTTGATAAACTACATTAGTTACTAAAAATATTTTTTGAAATTGGTTATTAATGGGTTAATATTTTGGCATGTTTTATATACAGTAGTTTTGACTTAGCTGCCTTTCATTTACGTGCACTTTTGACTTAGCTGCACAAAATTGATAATTTTTGGCATTTTTCTTTATAATCCCATACAAATTCCTTTTTTAAGTGCACTTTCTTTACCTGCACATTTAAGATAAGTGCCCAAAACTTTTGGCATTTTAAAATTATTTTCATACAAAAAATCCAAGTTAGCTGCACTTTGACTTAACTGCCCAAATTACATATTTTCTGTAATTATTCTTCAAAATCCTTCTTTACGTGCATTTTGTATACCTGCACATTTTTCATATTTTTGGGCAGCTTTAAAATATTTTCATATAAAACATCAAAGTTAGCTGCACACATGAAAAAATATGGTGGCCACTTTTTTTACATAAATATCCAATTTTAGCAGTTTATAAAATCAAAAATCGCAAACAAGTCAAGTTGGTATCATTATAATTCATTTATTTTGTTTAAATGTATTTACATTTATGCATATGGGTTGTGGTTACAGCAACTTTACCACGATTATATGAAAGGAATAGCAAATCTTAGGTCTGGAACAGAATAAAGTAGTTGTAGAAGTATTTGAAGCTGACGAATGCTCTGTAGCGCAACAAAGTTCAAAATTTCGAATTTTGCGCTTCAACTGCAACTGCAACGACAACTACGTTTTCTGTTGACACTACTTTGCAACTGCCGTTTTTAACTTTTGAGAGCTTGTAGCGCTATTCTTAACGTTGTACTACAGCGACTATTCTGTTCCACACTTTATTGTTACCAATTTGGTTATCTCGTTCTTTATAAAAATGCATAAAAAATGACTGCAAGGTGTTTGAACGTCATTGTTTTTATCAATTTATTAATAAAAACGTTGTTACTTCTCTTTCAAACACTTTACTTTAGCTGCACTTTTATGCAGGTAACCACAATTGCGTACCTGCACATTAAGGCAGCTAAATACATTTAAGATAGCTGCATTTTTGATTTACCTGCACAAAAAATCGTGCAAAGGAGATTGTGCAGCTAAGTCAAAATTACTGTACCACGTGAAAGGTATTTGGAAATACCGTTCAGCGATACCCATATTGCTGAGATCAAATTTATACTTCAAGAGATATTGGTTAAGAATTTATCAACTTTTATGGTCTATAACTCAAAACAAAGTTCGTTGGCCAACATTTTTATTTTCAAAGCACTTCTAAATGCATTTTTTTGTTTCTTGCTTGCCGATGAGCTAGAAATCTTGATAAGTTCCGGGGTTATATACAAAATTAAACAAGTAATTAAAAGAATACAAATTTTTATATATTTTATATGCTACCAAATTTGCCGTATGCTGAAAAGCTTGTATACGACTTTCAACAAATAACATATTTGTCAACATACGTAGAAAATTTGTTGAAAAGTAAAAATATTGTGTCTAGACGATATGCTATAATTGTGAACAAACGTTTGCTGACTTCGTTAACAAATGCCTGTCATATGTTGGTAAGCATACGTTTGTTAAAAAAATTTGGTGTCTACACGATATGTTGGTGCTGAAAGCAAATTTTTCAACATAAATTTGCTGATTCAACATATCGTCTAGACTAAGCTTAAAATTAATGTAAAAATCATTTGTTTTAAATGATATGTAAATGATCCGTTTTTTAAATGAATTTTTAGTTGTTTAAAATTAATTTTCATTTTAGTTTAACTACATAATATTTTGAGTGTACATGCTGGTCGATGAGGTGTATCTCTCTCTACCTCACGGCATCAAAATCTCAATTTCATTAAAAAGTGGATTTAGCAGGTTTGCATATTAAACCGACGATATAGCAATGTAGTCAGCAGGAACATTAATTTTTTTGTGCTTCTTTGCCCATCAATTCACGTATTCCAATTTCACAATTGAAGAACAGCCGCGAATAACGTTATAAGTAACAAAATAATTATTTTTTCTGGAAAGCAAAAAAACGGTTTCAACATTATTTCTGTGGCATTTTGACAAAACATCTTAAGTCGAGATAAGAGAGTCTTAAAGTTTTTAAGAAAAACTCGGTGAAAAAATAATTTTTATCAAATACTAAATTAAACCAAAATTAAAGAAAAATTTCGTTTATAATACAAAAGTTTAAAAACGTAGACAAATATGTTTTTGAATGAAAATTCGTATGATTAACAACATTTTTTTCCAACTTTTTAAATTTGACTTAGGATGTTTTGTCAAAATGGCACAAATTTATTTATTAATTATTTTTTATTATCAAAAATAACAATAATAAAAGCAAAATATCAAGAAATTTACATATTTATTACATTCAAATTTACATTTTTAATTTTTTTTTTAGTAGAGGACAACGCGAGCGACCATTGCATGCATTTTGTCGTCAAAGTGGTTTGAAACACGACAAAATGCATGCAATTGTTGCCTAAGTTGTTCTAAATAAAGTCTAATTGAAGAATAAATTACACAACGCCCCAAAAAAAAACGAACCTCAAAAATTAGATATTTTCTAAACTAAATTGGGGCTGCTGATCACGAATATGGCATTCTTTTATTTTCTCAAGAAGCGTTTTCGAGATATACGTGAAAATTTTGTTTTTCTGCAGTTGTTTTAGGTATATCGAAAGTACATTCATGAAAGTTCTGATACGTATTGCAAAAAAAATTTTAATATTAATGTTTTATTTTTTCATTATATACCTAGCTTTCCGATAAATTATAAAAACGTAAAATTTTTGATTTTATAATGTTTTTTTATAAAGTTTTGAAAACAAAAAAAAAATCATTCATTTTGCTTTTAAAAATTTACTGCCACTATTTTCTATGATTTAAAAGAAATTTTATTCTAAATCATTTGTAAGTATCGCAATAAAATGCGGACCAATCTTTCTTAAGTTATGATAAAATGTATTAGCATATCCGCCTTTTTTCGGGCGAAATATTGGTCTAGACCATAAAAAAACTAGACATGATAGAACCAATCTGTATGCAGATTTGGACTCAGCACGCTAAAGTCAATTAAAATCACATAACAAAGTTCATTCTCTCGACCCTTTTTTATTTTTTGCCGACCAGTGTTATTATATTTTGTTTTCTGTTATGTTTTTATACAATTTACCTATATATACTTAACAAAATATTTAAAAAAAAAACATAATTTTATGTAGTTATTTTGATTTTAAATCTCCTGTTTTGTGCCACTTTTTTAAAGATATTCACTTTTTTATACTTTCAAAAAAAATATCCAACGGTAACGCTGATTATAGTAAAATTGGGCATATCGTACTTTTATAAGACTGAAAATCACAATCCGGAAAAATCCTGAAGATCGGCCATAAATTTTTCAATTAGTCTCCTACAAGGGCAATTCTTGAAAACGTTCTTTTTCGCAACGAGTTTTCAAGAGGTGAGGTTATTATTTTTCAAGATTCTTTCTGGTACCAATATCTTCATATCGATCCCTAACCGCGAAAATAACGTAAGCGCCATGATTTTCAATTTTCGTTTTTTTAATAAATGACTTTATTGGCAACACTTGCATCATCTCCTAAAATGTCATGTACACATAAGGTACCGTTACGATTTTATAGCAAGAACAATTTTATCGAAAGCGACAAATTTCATAAAAAATGTATATAAAATAAAATAAAAAAGCTCTCTCCTGTAAAATTTGATTTTTGGCGTTACGTTATTTTCGCGGTTATGGGTTGATATGTTCCCAAAGGAACTACCTAGTCAGTAGTAGATTTCCAATGACACGCTCATGTTAAATGTCTATAGTAAAAAAAACATTGGTATAATCAGCTCTATTGCGAATGTCAACGCCGACATAAGTGATGTCGACGGCACTCTCATGGCATTGCCGTTGACAACATTGCCAACTTTCGATAAAACCCGATAACATTTTGGCATTATCAAAGGTAACAAAACGGCGACATTGCCTTAGATTGGCTTTGGTTTTGTCGACAAAAATTTTGTTAACGACTCAATCCAAATTTTCAACTGTCTCGGTTAAGTTTTTAAAAAAATATTTGAAATGGAAAAAAAAATTAAAATTACTACCAATAAACAATTTGAATTGCTAATACAACAGCTTGAAAGTAACCCAAGTTTAGCCAAAGGATTTCATAGGGGCCCAAGTGGTAATAATTTTAAAGAAGAATGGGAAGAAATCAAGATGAAGCTAAATTCTATTGGACCGCCAATTAGAGACAGCGATGGTTGGCAAAAGGTAAGGATAAAAAGTTCTTCAAAGTATTAATTTTAAATGTGTCATATGTTCAGGTTTGGAGAGATTTTAAATGCAAATTAAAAAAAAAGTTAACGAACAACAAAGCTGAGCTTAATGCAACAGGTGGAGGCCTGTGCAAATTATTACCACTCTCACCTTTGGAAGAAGCTGCTTCTAACTTGCTTCAATTTGAGAAGCAGTTTAATCCTGAAGGTGTTGCCCAAGGTATACAACAATCAAATGATGCAACTTCACATGAAAATATAGCTACCATAGAACAAATAATCTGCGAGGATTTTTCGGAAGTGCCATCAACTTCCGCATGTGCCATTGAAATTTTAGAACAGCCTACTTCAAGAAAAAGAAAATCAAATGACCAACGAAAGGAATTTTTTGAAGAGCACAATTCTATGCAAAAGGAGGTTTTTAATGCAATTTCTAAAACAATCAGCGAAGTAAAAGCCTGTTTAATAGAAATAAGTCAGCATCAGAAAAAAATATGTGATGATAAAAACAAAACTTTAGAAGAAATAAAGACAGTTTTAAAGGAAACAAGCCGGTACCAGAGAAAACTTTATGAAGTAGAAGAAAAAAAAATGAAAATGATGAATAGACAGGAACAAAGACATGAAGAACTCCATGAAAGAGAAATGCAAATAAAAAATATAAAGTTGGAAATAAAGAAAAAAGAATTGCAAGCTCTTGAGAACAAATAGTAGTAGAGTAAATAAAACTTTTAATTTACTTGTGCCTTTACTGTTAATTAACTTAAACAAATTAATTTAATTTTGTTATATAAATGTACATAAATATGTATATACATAAAATACATGTGTATTTCAATGAATATGAATATATAAAACAATGAATTGGAACTACAAAAAACTTCTTTTTCTTTCTTCTCTTATTTGTACAGCTTCACCACTTTGCAAAATATGTGAGTTGGTATTGGTATCAAAATTTTCATTGCTATTTTCCTCACTATTTATTGGTATGTCCTCCTCTACATTGAAACTCTGATATTCAATGCAAATGTTGTGTAAAGCAGCACAAACATTTACAATTTTAGTTGCTTTGGCAGGCTTATAATGAAGTTGACGGGCACCTAGGAGGCAACGGAAGCGATTTTTAAGCTCGCCAATCGTTCTCTCCACGATATTTCTTGCTTTTGCGTGCCTGCTATTGAATATTGCTTCAGGACTTCTCTCTACAGCGGACCTGTAAGGCGTCATTAAAAAAGGCTCAAGGGGATAACCAGCATCACCTTTACGAAAATACTTGTTGTAATTTTTCACAAGAATTTTTATATTTTGCTGTATTACCTAAAAGCCAACAATTACGTTCACCAGCATTGTAGCGTTCTCGCAACACTTGTCTTGCTGTACTTACGTTCCATACAAGAGAATCGTGGCATGAACCTGCATACCTGGCATCCAAATATCTTATTTTCATTTTGTTATCGCAAACCTAAAATTAAATTAAGAAATGTAAGCTTTTACTCAGATACGAATGAATAGAAAACAAACATATTTTTCAAAGTGCACTTACAACCATTGCATTAAGACTAAAAAATCCTTTTCGGTTGTAATAAAGGTTTTGCTCTTCTTTACTAGGGGCCAAAATCTTAATGTGTGTGCCGTCCACACAACCAATAACACCCGGAAACCCAGTTTTTTCAAAAAAATGCAGCTTACACTCGGCCTTTTCCTCTTCGGTCAATTCAAATTTGATATAAAGCGGACAGATCGCAGATTGTAACACATCGAGTGTCTCCTTCAGAATTAAGGATACTGTGGGTTGTGATAAGCCCAGATTAAAGTCATTCCCGACACTTAATTGATAAGAACCTTGTGCCAAAAATCGTAGTGTTGTCGCTAGCTTTAATTCAGTAGAAATAAAAGTTGACCTTACTCCAGACTTCATGTAAGGCCGAATTATTTCCAAAACACGTTTAAAGGCCTTTTTGTTTAAGCGAAAATAATCCACAAATCTATAATTAAGTAAAATATTGCAATTAAACTGCTTTCAATTTTCAAAAGCTAACTTTTTATTTTTCTTCACTTACTTGGCATCTGGCAAACTAAAAATGTCCGACTTTTGTCTCATAACTTTTCTTCGAAGTTTTAGTTTTTCATTATATTCTTCATCAGAACTCTCACTTGAATACCACATTAGAAACATATTTATCTTTTAAATTGCAATAAAATTTTTTAAATAAACAAGAGAAACAAATCAAGCAAACGTCAAAATGTATAGTGATGATATTTATGTTCTTCACATTATCGATAACAGGACGGCGTCAACACAATACTTTTAATTAATACCGATATGGCGTTGGGGTGACGGCGAGTACATATCAATGTGACGACGACTATAGTATTGTGTTGACGTCGATGTCGGCATTCATAATAAAGGCGAATAAGTCACTAGTACTGGTGACTGTGTCAATAGTGAATCAGTACAGTTAAAATATATTACAAAAACAGAAACTAAGGAATTCGGGAATAAACGTTGTCGCAGAATGTTCGGTGCTGAGCTTTGCCAGGATAAGTCAGATGATGACCTGACAATAGCAGAAAATATCGATAGTAGCACAAAGATTCTTTTAACAGAATTTACCGAAACAATTAACAGTGGTAAAAATTAAAAAAAAAAAATTAAAACAGGACTCTATTTTAAATGTTCAAAGAAATCCTGAAAAAGGATTGAGCAATTTGTATTGTATTAAGGGTTGCTTTTGATTTCTCCAATATCTTCGATAAGTGAAAGAATTGTTATCGAAAATAAAGAAAGGAATCGCTTAAATCCTACAAAATTATTTTTCTCAAAGATTATTCTATAAGATCTCATTGAACTATTGAAATAATTAATAAAATGATCTCACAGTTTATTTTTTAATAAATGCATGCAGTCGTTTTCATAATGAAAATTTGGCATGAGGTTAGCACAAAGTTTATTCATAAATCTGGCTAACGATTTGCTTAACTCTTGTGAACGAGCTGCCAAGCGTTTGCCATGTTGTCAACCAAATTTGTTGTTTTTTTAATTTACTGTCTGTTTTTAAATTTGCTTTCTTTTTTTTAAATAATTTGATTTTAAAACTTCTTAAAATGTTTATATGTGTTGCATTTTTATATAAGGTGGTATCATTAAAATTCTGAGTTGATTTATTAAAAGTTAGCAGATAAACAAAAGTTTGTTATGAATTAACTCTATGCTAGATAGCAGCT
Source organism: Pollenia griseotomentosa (assembly GCA_963931875.1). Classification (NCBI taxonomy): domain Eukaryota; kingdom Metazoa; phylum Arthropoda; class Insecta; order Diptera; family Polleniidae; genus Pollenia; species Pollenia griseotomentosa. Next base: position 132,765,660 of record OZ007562.1, read on the forward strand.
CGTTCTACATAGTGTACAAACTATGGCTAACTTTTTGTTAAGAATTGTTCACTAAGCTCATTTAGCTTTTCTTTTAGTGTGATTCTCTCCTGCTCACTACACAGAAAAAATCATCAGTAGTTTTTATCAATTCAAAAAACTGTTTAAAAAATATTTCAATTTAACTAATGTGATAATTGAATAAATTATTTCATTTTTTTTTTTTTTTTTTGAAAGAAAATTAAAAATATAATTTTGATTTAATAAACATTTTAGTTGTTTTGAATTAATGTTCAAATAATATATATTTAATAAATAACAAAAAATCTTAATTAATTTTTTCATATAAAATAATATAATTTAAGCTTGTAGAATTGTTTTTGAGAATCGTCAAAACCTGAGCTATATTTAATTAAAATAATTAACACATTGTTTGAAACGACAAAGTTTTTAATAATTTTTTTAATTTAAATTAAAAATATCATTTATAGACAAAAAAATGTTCACAATTTCCAACTTTTAATAATCTGTATAATCACTTTGGTAATAGATGCAAAATCAACAAATTGTTTACTTGATTCTATGAATTAGGTATGAATTTGGTGGTTAGAGACAATTTTTAATTTTTTCTATGTAGCACCGCAATCGATTTTGTAATGGGCGCCACTGGATTAAAACCACAATGTATGTTATGCGCCAAGATATGAAGTTAACGGGTTACTAGTAGGCCTAACTTTCTTCCCATTCTAAACTCCTTTCCTTTAGCAAAGACCCAAAGAACCACTTAAAAAATTAAATAAGGGTAATTTAGAATGTTGAGCCAAAAAGGAATGAGAAATAAATTATTCAGAAGCGAAAGCAAATGCCATTTAAAAGGAATACAAAAATAAATATTTGTATACCTAGTAAATGGCATTTGCTTTTCGTTTTTAAACAAAACCAATACAAACACTTATAACCATCTCTTTTTTTTGAGCCCAAAATCATAACAACCCCTAAGAAAAATAATACCTTTTAATAAAAATAATTTAATTTTTCCATTAATTAAATGAGTTTTTGTAATCTCACGACCAAATAACGAATAACAACCATTTTATGGCCATTTATTCAAACCATCTCATAGTTCTATTAATTTTTTGTTTACGATTCTAATAAAACAATAAGCAAATAATAGAAACAAAAATTTTATAAAAATTCCCTCGGCTTCTCTAAACTGGTTGACAAGCATTGAAAGCAGAAAACATTTTATCATCGTCATCATCGTTATTTCACTTGCACCGGCAGTTAAGTGGATGGTTAGTTTATTTCGTTTCTTCGCTCGCTTATATGGTCCTTGGTTAGATTTCTGCTGCCTGAGTAATTTGGTATTGTTTGCTTGCCCATTTTTTTCTGGATACCTGTGAAGAGTATTCAAATTCTATACCATTCACTCAAACATTGTTGTTCTATTTTTATTTCTTTTTTTTTCAAACTGATGTTTTATTAATTTTATTTCAACATTTTGTATTGTTTTTGTTGTATTTTATATGCTCAAGGCCACAATTAATGGAAAATGGGAAAGAGAATAAAAAATAATAATTCAAAAATTAAACTAAAATTTTACTACAATAAAAACCTACTTGAGCCAAGTTAAAAGGACTTAATCAAGGACTACAGAGAACAAAACAATTATTTCTAATAAAAATTATTAACTTTTAAATAACTAATTTTTAGTTTTTAAAAATAAATCCCAATTTTTTTAGTTAAAGAGTGTTTTTAGTATAATATAGAATTGAAATATAGATAACACAAGGGAACAAAATTTAACTTTTTTATGCGGCCTGGATTTTAAATAACTTCTCAATTATTCTCTATCAGCTCGACTTTTCGAGACAAACCGTCATGAAAAAAAAATAAGGCACTATCACTTCATATATTGGAATAACTCAAAAACGGTTCACCATATTCAGTCAAAAAAAATCCGAAGCTCGGTCGAAATATTTTATTTAAGGCGTGTTCACATTGTTTTTGAATTTGCCCAGCAATTTCAGAGTTATCGTTTTGAAAAAAATAACAATTTAAAAAAAACTGATTTGTTCTTTAAAAATTAATAAAAAACAGAAGTAAGGAAAAACATGTAAAATCAATTAAAATGGATAATCATTTAAAAAAGCAAACTTGGATCTACCAAAGGTTAAAATACAATTTGGTTTAAGGATTGATATTTGACTATTGACGTCAGCAGTCGTCGATGGCTGCGAGTGTAAAACGGCAAATCCATCTGAGGAGATCGAGTGGTTGCGATCGAAACATCTTATGCTAACCTGCCGGCCGCGGTTCGAGCCCCGGCCACGGTCAAGAATGAAAGATTATCAATAACAATTTTAATTAATTTTCATGTTGTAAAATTCCTTTCTTCATAAAAATAATTTAATGAAAATTAAATTTAATGAACTTAAGCCTAATTAAAATTATTAAAAATTTGGATTAAAAACCATTTAGTTAAACATGTTTCGAATGAAATGAGCTTTAGTTGATTGCAATCAGTACACAACTTTTGATTTTCTTCACAATTTAATGAGAAAACTGAATTGATAAAAAGTTCAATTTCCAGAAAAAAAACATTTAAATTTTTTTTAATGCTATTAAAATACAGCACCATTGATTTAACTAAAAAAAGCTATTTACTCTTTAAGTAAAAATGAGTAAATTTAGATGGCCTTATAAAATTCACCGTTCGCACAGTTCCTTGGAAAAAAGAAGTTGGTTTCAGCTATCTCCGTCTTATTACTGTCGCCTAATCAAGGATAAGGCTGTACTCATTGAATTTACCCAAAAAAAACACGGAATTTCACAGATCGCTTAACAAACTAATGAATTTTCTGAAAAAGTCATGAATATTGCAGTGCAGGTTTGCGATAAAAACTGTTGCATACATCTAGGCTTCAACATTTAACAAAATTAATTGATAATACAATTTATGAAAGCAAAAGTATAATAAAATTGTCTGTTATAAATAATTAAAACTGTAAAGTTTGAAAAAAGTATAGCATAAAAAATTCGTTATTGATGCAGCAGTGCTCCCTATTGGTAAGCTGTCCGAGGAAGCAGAAGAAGCACGTAATATCGATAGGTAACATTAACAGTAACATTCGGGGGCCGTTGTGTGAGACCCCACGGCTAAAAATAATGAATCTACGGCAGAGTCCCACAACATCACCAAGATTACTTTCTACATAATTTTGGATATTGCAGCTGTCGCTGTAGAACATTTTAAAATACTTAGACATATTCATATGTAAAGCACAACTTGTGAAAATACTGAAGCCGACAGAGTACCAACAATGACTTGACCATACACTTTGTTTCGTGAAAGCAGCAAAGGAAATTCTAGACTGCAATCACAATTTGATAATAAGCAATAAAATTCATTTCCTAGAAGGATATTGGCTACGCAAAATCCATGACCGTTTAATCGGCAAAAATTAAGCTCACTTTTGTGAACAGTTTTGTGTCGCGTTCAAATAAACTATAAGAAATCACAATACATGCTTCTCTTGTATTAATTCTAAACTTTCTTCAAACCTGTTTAATTATTTGTAGCTTAAAATTTTCAAAATGTTGCTTCAATCTTAAGTATATTATTTATTTATTTGGTAATGTGATTTAAAATTCAAGCGCTTAAAAATCTTGATAAATTTATGATTCGTGCGTTAATCTAAGAAGTGTTTCAGATAAAAGCTGCCCTGCAAGGAAAGTAATTTTTTACTTGCTCCACCACCACTAGTGGTGAATGAGGGTACACTTAGTTTCTCATTCCGTGTGAAACTTTGTTATAATTTATCATAAAGTTTATATATTATGGCTCCTTGAGTAATTCTTAGTTGATTTAGCCATGTCCGTCTGTCTGTCTGTCTGTCTGTCTGTCCGTCCGTCTATCCGTCTGCTGAAAACACGCTCACTTTCGAAAACCTAAGCAGTTTGTGATTAAAATCCAGCAAAATCGGTTCAGCAGGATCAGAGCTATAAATCAATATGTGGAACCCGCCCGCCCTAAAAAATTGATTATTTTGTTACAAAAACTAACATAATCGACTCGAAATCGCACTGCTTAATTTCGTGAAGATCGGTCCATAATTCACCCTAGGCCCCATATAAACCCTACTCCTGGAAAAGAGTTTAGTACGCCTAAAAACATAATTAATAATGCTATCACAATAAAATTTGGTACGTCACAGTTTTAGTGGAGTAAAAGTCACACTGTCAAATTTCGTGAAGATCGGTCTATAATTTACTAAAAGACCCATGTGAGCCATACAACCGGAAAACAGATTATTACGCCTAAAACCGTAATTAATAATGCTATCAGAATAAAATGAAAAACACGCAAAGAAAAAACATGGTTGTGGTAAACATGTTCTAAGAGCTACATATTATGCTAAGAATTGTGATTGTAGTCACCATATGCAACCTGTATAAGTGATTTGTTCGCTGATTTTTTTTCTACCACTTATTCAGATGCTACCTATGATAAAAATGGTAATTATCCGTTTTCGATAGCAGAAAATCCAGCTATATCAATTTCGTTTTTTGATACCCAAACTTTCGCAAATGGTCTAAAAAAGCTAAAATTCTCTTACAAATATGGTCCTGATAAGATCCCGAGTAATATTTTGATTATGTGTGCTGAAGCCTTATCTATCCCTTTAACGATATTGTTCAATTCGTCAATTAAATTTGGGTATTTTCCGAAAATTTGGAAGGAATCTTTTATTGTTCCTTTGTTTAAGTCTGGCACTAGATCTGATATTAAAAATTACCGTGGTATTGCAAAGCTTAGTATCATACCTAAATTTTTTGAAAAATTAATAACGGAAAATTTATATTACCAAATCTCAAACATAATATCTCCATATCAACACGGATTTAAAAAAGGTTGCTCTACCACTACAAACCTTCTTCAGCTCACAATTGCTATCAATCGTGGTTTTTTCGCAGGGAATCAAACAGATGTTATCTACACCGATTTCAGCAAAGCTTTTGACAAAGTCAATCATGCTCTTTTGGTTAAGAAGCTTCAAATAATGGGATTTACTGATCTTACCTTAAAGTGGATTTACTCTTATTTATCGAATAGGGTCCAAACTGTCCTTTTTAATAAAACGTTTTCAAGAAAAATAAATGTGCCATCAGGTGTACCCCAAGGCAGCCACCTTGGACCTGTATTATTCTTGCTTTTTATAAACGATTTACCTGGAGTTATAAAGTTTTCAAATGTTCTGATGTATGCTGACGATGTTAAGATATTTTTAACTTACAACCATGTGTTAGATCACCAACGTCTACAAGATGATCTAAGTTGTTTTCATGAATGGTGTAAAGCAAACTTAATGGAGCTTAATTTAAAGAAGTGTAAACTAATGCGTTTTTCAAGAAATAATCCAGCTATAGTATATTACTTCCTAGGTGGTATTCAAGTTGATGCAGTTGAAAATTTCCTTGACCTTGGAATACTACTTGACCCTAAACTTAGCTTTAATTCGCATATTACTTTTATGATAAATAAAGCTAGAGGAACACTTGGATACATAAAACGCTGGGCAAGAGAGTTCGATGATCCGTATATTACAAAAACCTTATATATGGCACTTGTAAGGCCGATTCTTGAATATGGATCGATTATATGGGACCCCATTTACCAAACTTATTCAAATTTAATTGAATCTGTACAGAAACAATTTCTGCTCTTCTGTCTTCGCGGTTTACATTTTAACCCACTAATGTTGCCCTCATACACATCTCGACTGGCTCTGATAAAGCTCCCTACTTTAAAAAGTCGTAGAACAATGCTGAATGTATCGTTTATTCTGAACATTATTAATGGTGATATCTGCGCTGGATTTTTAATTAATGAGATTTCATTTAATATTCCTCAACGACCATCTCGAAATTTCATACCATTATCCATTAAATTCTTTAGAGCTAATTATGGTGATGCTGACCCTCTTAGAAGAATGTGTAACACTTTCAATCAATTATATAGATTTATTGATTATTCGTTGGATCCAAAGTTAATAAGTAGATTAATAATTGCTTTTCTTAATTGATCATAAAATTTGTGTAATGTAATCAAATGTTAGTTATAGTCTATTTTATTTAAGTGTAATTTTTAATGTCTAAAATGTCTGTAAGGATTAATCCATAGACAATAAATAAATAAATAAATAAATATGACGATTTTTATAGAATCATATTATGACCAAATATATTCGTAATATTACATCATAATATTTTTCTCTTAATTACATTCTTATCATGTTAAACATAATATGATAAGAAGTAATCAAATTATTGTCATGTTAATCATAATAAGGTACGAAGTAATCATATTATTGTCATGTTAATCATAATAAATTTAGAAGTAATCATATTATGATACAGTGGCGCTGTTATAAAATAAATTGAAATTTTTGCGTACAATTTTTTTACATTAAATACAATTTCTATATTTTTTTTTATTTTTCTTAACACTTTTTTTTAATGAGTATTTATTTTTAATTGTTTAACCACTCTCTCAAAATAATGCAAATAATTCCATAGGCATATTACAAACAAACGACACAACTGATTCAAAATTATTTTACAAATGGCGCTAACTTAATATTATTAGCGTAAACATATTTTGTTTGCTTCTTAAGCATACTATGACTACACGTATAGAAAGTGATCATGTTATGGCTATTAGATATCATGAAATGGTTGTGAGTAATATAATATGTTATCATTATTTAGTTGTTAGAAAAATAATTATTTTTCAGTCAACAATACTCAAAAAAAAAAAAAAAAAAAACAAATGAATATGAAAATGTAAATGCATTTAAATATATCTATTAATAAATAAATAAATTAAATACTCAAATTTATAATTGCGATAAACATTGGTATGTTTACAGCAACTACAAATTTGCTTATATTTAAAAAAATAACAATTTTTTGTGTACGACAACAATATATTGTTACAATAAACATAGTGTAGTTGCCGTTACCATGCCCAACCATATTTTTCTCTGCGTGTACTTCACAGTTTTATAGGACTGGAAATCACACTTATTAATTTCGTTATGATCGGTTCATAATTTACTATAGGCCCCATATAAAGCCCATCTGCTAAATTAATTAAATACGCCTAAAACCGTAGCAGATATATTTATTGTGGTAGAATGGCTCCAAAATAAATTCCCTTTCTGAAAATAATTTGATTTCGGATAAAACTGTTACGAATCATGATATTTTACTCAATCTAGTTCAAATTTCTAAAAAAAGCATAAGCAATTTTTATAGTCGGTCATTTATTTAATATAGGTCTAAAACGCAACCAATTGTAATGCTGATATCTGTTTTTATAAAGACAAATTAATAATATACAGATGTCATATAGATTCCACTCCTAGAATATTCTAACTGTCGGTGGAGGGTATCAAAGATTCGGCACAGCTTATTCTTGGCTAAGTGCTGTGACACACTTGTGTGTAAATTCATGCGAAATTTAAATGGAAATATTAGATAAAAATAAACTTCATCATGCATACTAAGAGCGTACTATGTGCAGAATACAATATGTTTGCTTAATAAAAAAATATGTATAAACTATTGAATATAAAATCAAAACTAGCACACGTTCGTTTTTATACTTCCAAGGCAAATATGTACCCTATAGCAAGCAGTGTCTGAAAACAGCAAATTGTAAAAAACTCAGAGCTTCTAAAGATATAAGTCAGCTTCTTTAAAGAAGAAATTAAGCTTTCTCTATAGACGCAACTTTAATTTGTTTAAAGCAGAGACAACATTGTGCATTTAAGTGCCGAGATATGTTTTGTCTTAACCTTCGCCTTACCCGGGTGTTACTGCATGTTTATAAGCGATGAGAACAAGTGTTCGTTATAGAAATTATTTTTTTCTGCTTTTTTAAACTTTCAACTGAAGCAAATTTAAGCAAGTTATTAAAGAAATAAAACCAAATGGTTACCCGGGTGGGTATTAGTAAGGCGAAAGTTAAATGAGAAGACTTAATGGTTGGAATTAGAATTTTGTCAAATATGTGTATTTAGAAATCAAAAATACTTAAAAAATACTTAAAAAAAACATTAATCTGAAAAAGTAGAGTACCTAAATATTTTACTTATATTGAATGATGTTCTTTTTTATTTTCAGACTATTAACGATTATATTTTTCTTTTATCTACATAAGATCTGCACATTGTGGTAAAATATTAACAAGATAAAGTGACGAAAAAGTTTTTGTATAAATAAATGCATAAATATTTTATCCTAATTGGAAATTTTGTGAAAAATTGGTTTTTTTTTTAAAAAATTTTGCTTAACACTTGCTACCTTTTTAAACATTTCTCGAAAAAACTTGTAGTTCAATGAAAACTTTGCTAAATAATATGAAATTTTTACAAAATAAATGTGTATAACATACAAATTAAGGCTGTACGATAAACATCTGATATTTATTCTCAGTTAGTCATTAAGCCATAAAGTGTAAACAACAACAAATTTTGTCCAAACAAAGCATTTCTTTAAGCAAGTTTTGCTTGACATCTCTCTATTTTAAAAACAAATGTTAAGCCCACCGAACGCCATCGTGTGGAATGGGCGGTGAAATGATTTCATCCCTCTCAATCTCTAGGCCCGGATGTGATTTTCCCAGTGGACGTTCAAATAAATCTGGAGATATTGATGCCATGGCTCTTGGTGATGTTTAATGCCTGCCTGCGTCTATCACATGCCCTGTCAATATGGATAGCAGAATCTTGCACTGGAGGGGTATCGAATCTAATTTGGGAGCCTCGAACATTTCCAAAGTTATGACCAGTGTTGACAGTGTATTTTTTGTATAAATACCTACAGGTGCTAACAAAAATCCGATTTTTCCCTACACGTTGAAAAAATGTCCCCTACAAAAATCCCTACGCATTATTTTCATTAAAATAGAAGAAAAAACATTAGTTTTGACCTGAAATAAGTACAAAACTAAAAAAAAATAATACATGTGTATGTACTGTTAATTAAATTCAATTATGTCTTTCAACATTAGGTGTAATCCCGTACTCAACGTTGTGATCCCAATCTGTTCCCATACTCAAAGTTTGGTTAGGTGGAACTTTTAAGAAACAATATTCTTCTTCTTGCACGAAGTAGCCCGTACTTATTTTTTTGCGAATTTATAAAATTGTTAAACAATCAGCTGTTTCAAAAGTAAATAACAAACTGCAAGCAAGTTAACCAAAATATTTAAATATTTATAAAATATACAATAGAAAATGTTGAATATGTAAGTAAATGCTTGAATTTTAATTTTATGCACGTTAATGTGTCATGTATGTATATTTAAACATATTTCAAACAAACGTTTTCTTTTTAATTTGGTTTTTATTATTCCCGTACTATTAGTGAGAAAAATTTACTCTCATTTTACCAAACTTTACACAAAAAGTACGGGATCGTACCTATTGAATGATAACTTAAAAAAAAAACATATAGTGTCGCCAACTTTTTAAACTACAAACAACTCTGGAAATTTATTTGAAGCTATTTCAGAGGAAACATTTTTTTTCAACCGTTTTGGAACATAAAATATCATTAAAAAAACGTTTTTTCAGAATTTATTTTATAAATAACACGATATGACGAAAATTCCTACATTTACAAAAAATCTGTCCGATTTTCCCTACGCTTCTATTTAAGTATCAGAAAACCTACATGTAGGGATTTTGCCCTACTACTGGCAATACTGGTTGTGACTAGGGGCACAACGCAAGGAGGGGTGCTATCACCATAACTTTGGAATCTAAATATCAATACCCTGTCAAGACAATGGAAATGATGTTCTGCAGAGCTATTGCTAATGCGGACGATGTGGCAGTTGTGGTTATGGGTAAAGATTCTTAGCTACTGTCGGAACTTTTGGAGTCCGCACTGTACGTCCTACTAAAATGGTGCCAGGGCTGAGGACTGGATGGCACTTTTAACAAGACAGTAAACAATTTCTAAATATGTCACACGCATGATAAATGGGGTCAGACTGAAACTGTCCGATAATGCCAAATACATTGGACAAATATTGAACAGCCAACTGAACTGGAAGATGAACACCATTTCCTAAACTACTACGGGTCTAAGCGAGAAATGTTTACTTGTTATACGAATGTGTCATTAAACCCATTCTATTCAACTGCGTAGCTGTTTGATTGTAGGCACTCAGGGGAAAGGAAGATCCACCAAGCCAGGTTTGAACTTATCTTGAGAATGGTAGCAATAACAGTAACACTTACACTTTCTGCACTTTCTAAGACGCTATTTACGATTTTGAACTTTTTTCCACCGCAAAAAAGTTGTCTACAAACGCAGCGGTAAGTTTAAGTGCCACTGGAGCATGTAGAGATTACAACCTCGGTCATCCAAATATCATTATGACTTATTAAACTATTTTCCTAGTTCCAACACAATTCAATGCATTAGTAGCGGTCATCCCCTGAGTGCTAATCCTAACAAAAAATTTTATGATATTAATTGGCAAACAGGCATTGATTATGTCACACCTTAGCCAATCTTTAATCCTGGCTTATCCTTAAGAATTTTGGATAGCATTCTTCACTATGATGACCTACGAATTCCCGAAAATCCGATGCAGACATTCACCTACGGATCTAAAACACTGCATGGTGACAGTTCCGGCATTTACTCCGAGCAGTTTAACTGGTGCATTTCTCTTAGGCTGCCGGATCATTGCAGTGCCATTCCCTTATAAGTTCAATAGATTTTTTGACACGATAGGCAAATACCTCCTAGGTCATTCAAAAGTTGTTTGTTAAACTCCAGAATAATTTAAACAATTATGGAGAGCCAAAAAGGCAGCAAACAGCAGGACTTATTTAAAAGCCCACTCATTTATGCCGAGAGATATTGAAAGATGATTTGGCACATTAAAAATACTGCTTAAACGTCATAAAAACGATGAAAAATATATAAATTACGAACACCCAAAGCGTAATAAATCGGATGCAAGGCCTGGCCTGCCAGCTGAATCAACGCGAATGTGGAAATAATTTAAATAGGCCCCTGCCATATAGCCTAATCTAATGACGGATATTAACCTCTATGTGACAAACTATGCGTTAACTAAAAGCACCCGTGTGTTCGACAGCCACCATCACACACAGGAAGCAATGTAAATGCATAATTTGACAACAATTATACACCCGCCCCTTGTTTAGAAACCGGATCTTTCTAACCTCCCCTTTTTAGAAAAAGCCTGCTGCATCTGTTGAATAGCATAGCAGCAGCACCTAGAGAGAACCGCCACAGATCAAACTTTCCACTCGAAAATACATCTCATGATAAAAGTCAAAAACCAACGCACACCCATCAAACAACAAAAGCTTCGATACCTCAGCCAACAATATGAACCGAGTTCGCATTTTTAATATAAGAAAAAACATGCCACAAGGATGAAAAATCAGCCTTACATTTGGAAGTCATCCTCCTCGAATGCTTGGGCTTGAATCACAGCCACTTCGTGACCCTCGAAAGTATCACTTCATCAGGAAAGTACTCTTCTGTTGACCAGGGTTATTACATTCATTGTGCCAGGTAGTCAACTTCTATAAAAGGCAGCTTTCCATCATAAATGCAAGACTCCCGCAAAGACAATTATCCTGAAAGACAAGAAGCATTTCCCGAAAGGAGCATACTGTTGGAGGCCTCAACCAATAGTCAGTCATAAGTATTCTTATGTGTACCCCGGTCTGAAGAAATCACGAATACAGGGCACCTGTCAGTTTGAATGTTTGTCAGATCCCAGTTATACTACACCTGATATGTTCATAAATTTTCAATGACCGAGGATAAAGTATCGACAAAACAAAACTGTCATTCTCCTCCAGCCAATCATATCTCTTTTAAATTAACTCCATGGCGGTAAGGGCTAGACAGCAGAAAAAGTAGATCATCCGATAACTCTCGACGGCTTTACTATGAACACGTCCTGTTACCAGACACTATGTCAATTTTGAATCCTTTCGGATTTCAGACATTAAAAGGTTGAAATCCTTAAGATGGTTTACTATAAATCTGGAAGGGTGTAGCACACTCCCCTGGCCAATCAACGCCAAGTCCGTATATTAAATGCACCAAAGATAAACTCTGTATTTCGTGGAACCAGAAGAGTCCCATGTATTGTGAGCTGCTAAAGCCGCGCCAGTCGATTACAGAGGCACCTGCACAGAAAAAACTAAAAATTGTCTCTCTCCCCAAGGCAGTCATCTTGGTTCACTTTTATTTTCGCTGTTTGTTAATGATCTGCCCAACGTTATTAACTTCGCCAATATATTGATGTATACTGACAATGTAAAAATTTTCCATTCTTTTAATTGCTTTGCTGATCATTTTTATTTTCAACCGGATCTTAATAACTTCTTTTTATGGTGTAATCAAAATATGATGAAGCTGAATCTTATGAAATGTAAATGTATGCGTTTTTATAGAAATAACTGTATTGATGTTAATTATGCTTTGGGTGGTCATCAACTGGAGTTGGTTGATCCGTTCCTTGATCTTACTGGATCGTAAATTAAAGTTTATTTCTCATATTACATTAACTGTAAATAAAGCTCGTGGTGTTCTTGCCTTTATTAAGTGCTTTGCTAAAGAATTCACTGATCCCTACATAACGAAGCAACTGTCACTCGTTAGACCTATCTTAGAATATGGGTCAATCATTTGGGATCCATATTACAACATTCATAATTCTTGTATTGAATCTGTCCAAAAACAATTTTTATTATTCTGTTTACGTGATCTTCATTGGAGTTACTCGACAAACTTTCATTCCTATGCTATTATACTGGCATTAATAAAACTACCATCGCTCAAAAGTCGTCGTACAATGCTAAATGTATCTTTTATGGTTAATGTTTCTTGTGATTTTCTGTTAAATTCTGTTAAATTTAATATACCTGGTCGCAATACTCGTCATTATAATCTGCTTTTTGTTAAATTTTATAGAGTAAATTACGCTATGGCTGATCCTTTTTCAAGGTTATGTAGACAATTCAATTCTGTGTCACAATTTGTTGATTTTTCTTTATGTTTAAATTCCATAAAGCATAAAATTATTGTTTTTCTGAACTCGTAATTTTTTATGTACGTACACACAGAAAAAAATGCCAATGTAAAATTAACATGGAAAAATGTTGATTGAGAATCATAGTAATTTTCTGCAAAAGTATGCACTTTATTTAAATTTATCATTATTTCCTACTAATTTTAAATAAAATAACCTTAAATCACGTTTATTTAATATTTTTCACTGTTAAAATAAAAAAACAAAAATATATTAAAATATAAATAAATATGGATTCAATATTGAATCCATAAAAAGCTGTTTTATATTAAAATCAAAAGTTAATCTTGTTAAATTAACATGCATACATACTTAAGTATGTACATTTTTTATTTTCATTTTTAAAATATGTTATAAAAAGAAGACAATTCCCGTATTCTTTTAATTTAAATTATTTAGTTAAATAGTACATCAAGTTTTCAAAGTAGAATGATGACGAAAACCATATTGGGCGATTCTGCTGATGCTTCTGTTATCAAAGGAGAATACAAAATAAGTGAAACATGCGTTACAGGGGTAAGTGTTTTGAATTATTCTTAAATAAATGCATATGTTGTCTCTGAAGCTTCTTCACACTGTTATAACACACTCAAACCAATTTGATTCTACATGAAATTCACGTTGTTTCAACTTGAAATAACTTTCATTCAACGTGATTCGGATTGTTATTTCAATGTAAATTACATTTTGCTCTAACTTTACAGCAATGTTAAATTAACATGAATTAAAGTTATTTTAAAAGAAAAAAAAATGTTGTTCGCAGTTATTGTAAAACCAGGTTGAATTAACATGAAAAACGTATAAAGCAAAATCACCACCGAAAAATTTTAAATCAACCTTGTTTTCTACGTTTTTAACTTGATTTTTTTCTGTGTGTATACTCTGTAAAGTTGGTTACTATATTTTAAAATTTATAATGTTATACATTAATTTTAAGTCAATATTGTTATTAGTCAGTAAGGATAATGTCCATTGATTAAATAAATAAATAAATAAATCACCAAATTCATAGAATCAAGCAAACAATTTGTTGATTTTGCACCCATTACCAAAATGATTATGCAGATTACTAAAACTTGTAAAAATTAAATATTGTGAATATTTTTTTTAGACAAATTATATTTTTATTTTTTATTAAAAACATGAACAAAAAAATTTTGACAATTCCGAACAACAATTCAACAAGTTTAAATTATTTTGTTTTAAACGAAAAAATCAATTAAGATTTTTTGTTATTTATAAATATTAATTAATTAATTAGTATTGTGGTTATTTTGTTGAACTATTTATGGTTTTTAATCCAAATTTTTAATAATTTTAATTAGGCTTAAGTTCATTAAATTTAATTTTCATTAAATTATTTTTATGAAGAAAGGAATTTTACAACATGAAAATTAATTAAAATTGTTATTGATAATCTTTCATTATTGACCGTGGCCGGGGCTCGAACCCAGGCCGGCAGGTTACCATGACATGTTTCGATCGCAACCACTCGATCTCCTCAGATGGATTTGCCGTTTTACACTCGCAGCCATCGACGGCTGCTGACGTCAATAGTCAAACATCAATCCTTAAACCAAATTGTATTTTAACCTTTGGTAGATCGAAGTTTGCTTTTTTTGAATGATTATCCATTTTCAATTGATTTTACATGTTCTTCCTTACTTCTGTTTTCTCGTACTTTTGTCAAGAATTTTTCTTGAAGTCCAAAGTACATTTTTTTTTTTTTTTTTTTTTTTTTGTTGTTTCATTTTTGTCTTTCCTTTTCTTGTTGACCTTTTTCAGTACAACTTGAAAGACAAAAATGAAACAACAAAAAAAAAAAAAAAAAAAAAAAAAAAATGTACTTTGGACTTCAAGAAAAATTCTTGACAAAAGTACGAGAAAACAGAAGTAAGGAAGAACATGTAAAATCAATTGAAAATGGATAATCATTCAAAAAAAGCAAACTTCGATCTACCAAAGGTTAAAATACAATTTGGTTTAAGGATTGATGTTTGACTATTGACGTCAGCAGCCGTCGATGGCTGCGAGTGTAAAACGGCAAATCCATCTGAGGAGATCGAGTGGTTGCGATCGAAACATGTCATGGTAACCTGCCGGCCTGGGTTCGAGCCCCGGCCACGGTCAATAATGAAAGATTATCAATAACAATTTTAATTAATTTTCATGTTGTAAAATTCCTTTCTTCATAAAAATAATTTAATGAAAATTAAATTTAATGAACTTAAGCCTAATTAAAATTATTAAAAATTTGGATTAAAAACCATAAATAGTTCAACAAAATAACCGCAATACTAATTATTGTTAAAGCTAAGGCACGAGCTCTATGTATTCATTTGTCCTTCAAGTTGTACTGAAAAAGGTCAACAAGAAAAGGAAAGACAAAAATGAAACAACAAAAAAAAAAAAAAAATGTACTTTGGACTTCAAGAAAAATTCTTGACAAAAGTACGAGAAAACAGAAGTAAGGAAGAACATGTTAAATCAATTGAAAATGGATAATCATTCAAAAAAAGCAAACTTCGATCTACCAAAGGTTAAAATACAATTTGGTTTAAGGATTGATGTTTGACTATTGACCGGCAAATCCATCTGAGGAGATCGAGTGGTTGCGATCGAAACATGTCATGGTAACCTGCCGGCCTGGGTTCGAGCCCCGGCCACGGTCAATAATGAAAGATTATCAATAACAATTTTAATTAATTTTCATGTTGTAAAATTCCTTTCTTCATAAAAATAATTTAATGAAAATTAAATTTAATGAACTTAAGCCTAATTAAAATTAATTAATTAATTAAAAATTTATTTCAAAACAACTTAAATGTTGATTAAATCAAAATTATATTGTTAATTTTATTTCAACAAAAAAAATAGTTGATTCAATTATCACATTAATTAAATTGTACTACTTTTTAAGCAATTTGTTTCATTGGTAAAAACTACTGATAATTTTTTCTGTGTTTACCCAACAAAATTGATTAGCTTGATGCAGGTACTGCGACCAGATATGAAGCTGTAATATTCCATACATCTTCATGTAGCGAAATCTAGTTGGAAACAAGTGCTTGGGAAACCTTATTGCTGAGACGTTGTTCCATACTCTGGTGAGATGCAATTGATCGAAATAAATACTAGTCGACATTTGTTTTGAGCGATGCAGAATGCTCTTGCCAAAATACACTTCTCTTCAGATCAAGGTTTTTTCGTTCTTGACCTTCAAATATCCATATGTTGCCGGAAAAATTGGAAAAAATTTGTATTGTATTAATGTTTAACAAAAAAATGTTTTGGAAAATACTAGCTATTTTATAAAAATTCTGATTTTTTGCAATTAATAGAAAATGTTGCAAACCTTTTGCTTTTAAATTTGGTAATTTGTAGCTTTTATAGGAAATTTTAAAAGAATTTGTTCATTTGTTGATAGAATGATTTGCAAATTTAAAAGAGATTTCGACCTTTTGTGACAAAATTTGCATATTAAAAAAAAAAACTTGCATTATATAAATCTGTTGCTATTTTGTCGAAACTTTCGTAAATGTTTGCAATAAAATTAAAATTTACCCAAAACTTTGCATTTGTTATGAAATTTTGATTTATTTTATTTATTTATTGGAAGTTTTTCTTTTTATTGTTATTACTGTCGATAAGTTTCTATAAAAATTCATAAAAATAGTATGTATATGTATTCACACATACGTATGTTCATTAGCGTGGCCGTTAGTTGTATGGAGAACTTTTTTTTTTTTGATTTCTTATACTCTTCCTCTCCAAATCGGTTCAGTTTAATGTAAAAAAAAATACAAGAAAATTTCGTAGCGATAAGTTGTGTTTTAGGGTGGGCGTCCGCCCCTCAAAGTTTGCCATCAAGCCATTTATTCAAATGTAATTTGTTTGCGTATGACTATCTTCTAAAAACAACATTTTACAAGAATATGATATATGGCAATATTTTAGCTCTTCTAGTCAAAAACATAAGCCTGCAAGAAAGTTTTTTGCTAAGACTAATATCTTAGAAAATAATTAAGAAAATAACAACAAAAAACAAAAAATATACGTTTTATATATATAAAAAGGCGACTTAATGTCAAGTGACACAATTTTGAAATCGATGTCTTCCGATTTGGATGAAATTTACACCAAGGTTAGTGCTATTAGATAGTAGTTTACACACAAATTTTCAACAAGATCGGTCAAAATGTTTCAGAGGTAGAGGGGGTCAAAGTTTGCCATACAGGTGTTCTTTCTCATCCATGTAATTTATTACCTATTGGTGTTAGCAAAATTTGTCCCAAGTAGCTTAGATAGCTATTTAATCAATCTTTTTTAAATATATTTTTTTGTTTTTTTTAAAAAATTTTTTAATTTTTTTTTTAAATTTAAAACTTTTTTTTTATTTTTTTTAGCCAAGTGTTAAATTTAAAAAAAAAAAATTTTAAAAATTTTTTAAAAAAACAAACAATTTTTTTAAAAAGTTTGATCAAAAAGCTATCTAAGCTACTTGGGACAAATTTTGCTTACACCATTAGGTAATAAGTTACATGGATGAGAAAGAACACCTGTATGGCCAAAATGTCAAACTTTGACCCCCTCTAACTCAGAAACTTTTTGACCGATCTTGTTGAAAAGCTACTATCTAACAGTACTAAAATTGGTGCAAATTTCATTTAAATCGAAACACATCTATTTCAAAATTGGGTCACTTGACATTAAATCCCCCTTTTATATATATAAAACGTATATAAAATGTTTGGTATTTTGTTTTTATTTTCTTAATTATTTTCTAAGATATTGATTTTAGCAAAAAACTTTCTTAGAGGCTTATGTTGTTGACTAGAAGAGCTAAAACATTGCCATATGTCATATCTTGTAAAATGTTGTTTTTAGAAGATAGTCATATGCAAACAAATTACATTTGAATAAATGGCTTGATGGCAAACTTTGAGGGACGGACGCCCCCCCCTAAAACACAACTTATCGCTACGAAATTTTTTTGTATTTTTTTTTTACATAAAACTGAACCGATTTAGGGGGGGGAGAATATAAGAAATCCAAATAAAAAAAATAACGGCCACCCTAATGTTCATATTACAAACATACATGGGTGGAAAAATTTGCATATGATAATATTTGCACTGCCAGACACACACACATAAACATTTCTCCACACTAAAAGTCTTTGGCATGTTCACACTGTTACATAAATACATACATATACATTAAAGCTTGTCACACTTACGCAATGCCCTAGTTTTCGTTCCCGATATTTAGTTTGTGCGAATGTTGTCATGCATGAAATAGTTATTTCACAAAATACTTCAATACAAATTGACAGGAAATATAAATTTGTATTCCCCACAAATCTTAATTTTTTTCATATTTCGTTTAGAGTGGTAAAGTGCTTTTCTTTAGTTTTCTTGTAGTAGAAATAGAATAGTCAAATCAAACATGTGGATTTGCGTACATACATGCATTGCTTTGTTGTTTGTAGTCTTAAATAAAACTTTTATTTATTTAATATGTAGTCGAAAAAAGAATAATAATATTGCAAAATTATAAGTGTTAAAAATTTATGAATATGTGAATGCAGTCACAGTTATAGGAAATTCGGAGTGGATTAATTTACTGTAATTTTTATAAACTCATATTTAAATTGTAGCTGTATACATTAGTGCTGGGATACTATCGATATTTATCATTGTTCAGATTTCGCTATCGATACTATCGATATTACTATCGACTAAATGTTTGTACTTGAGTAGGAAAAAATTAAATTTTTTCTAAAAACACAAGCATATCAACGGCAGCTGAAAAGCTCCTCTCTGAAGGAACCGAAGTAGCAGACACTGTCAAATATTTTATCGAAACCTTATATAATGTTCTTAATTGGTTTTTATTCTCCACCTAAAAGGTTATCGTTCTAGAGGACTTTTCCTCTAATGGTCGTTCATTGTATTGCCAAATGCTCGCAATTGCACTTTTTTTTTTGCAAGATTACAAAAACATTTGACTTTTCTGTCCCTTTGTAATCATAAAAAATGGCCTCTAATAAGCAGTACAAAGAAGCACAGGTGAGCTATCACCTCCTATTCTTCTTGTTTGTACATAGCAGTGTTGCCAAAACTTGATAACAAAAAATGGCTAAATTAACTAAAAACTTTTTTAACCCTAGAAAACATTAAAATTTAATAACAAAACAAGAATAATTCATTAAAAGTTTTTTAAAATGAAATTGTGAATTGAGATCAGTTTGTTTCGTAAGAATAAACGTAAATTAAATATTTAAGCATTTAAAAAATTAATCATCGATAAATTTGATTTCGTGTTATTGTTCATCTCCTAAAAATCACTTATGCCTATTAGTTTTAAATATTTTGAAGGTACATTTTGAGTCTAAATCTTCAATAAACAAGTTAGAGTGCTATATTCGGCTGTGCCGAATCTTTGATACCCTCCACCGACAGTTCGAATGTTTAAGGAGTAATATCTGTATGATGTCTTTTTATTATTATTATCTTAAACTGTGACGATTTGTTATTAATTATGGTTTTAGGAGACTAAACTGTTTTCCGGGAGTAGGGCATATATGGGGCCTAGGGTAAATTATGTACCGATCTTCACGAAATTTCACAGTATCATTTATAGTCCTATAAAATTGTGACGAGCCAAAATTTGTTATGATTGCATTATTTTTTACGGTTGTGGCGTACTAAACTGTTTTCCGGGAGTAGTGTTTATATGGGGCTTAGGGTAAATTATGGACCGACCTTCGCGAAATTTTACAGTGTAATTTCTAGTCGAATAAAACGGACTTGTGCAAAATCTTATGTCATTCCGTGCATTTTTGCATCATTTATGTTAGTTTTTGTAACAATATTATCAAGTTTTTGAAGGTGGTGGTTCCACATTTTGATTCATAGCTCTGGTCCTACTGAACCGATTTTGCTGAAATTCAATCCCAAACTGCTTAGGATAACTACAAGCAATTTGACACCTAGTTTGTTTATTTCTTTTGAGTTTTTCGAAAGTGAGCGTGTTTTCAACAGACGGATAGACAGACGGACATGGCTAAATCGACTTAGAATTACTCAAGCAGCCAGAATATATATACTTTATGGGGTCTGAGATGAATAATAAAAAAGTTTCACACGGAATGACAAACTTAGTATACCCTCCACCACAATTAGTTGTGAAGAGAATAAAAAAAGAATGAGAAACATTTTATATTTATCTTATTGATAAAATCGAATTAACGGTTGCTAAATATAACCTATTTCTCAAATAAGTTTTAACGATGTTTACTTGTTTAAATACAATGTCTACTTCAGCATTAGATCATGGAAGTGAGCAACTTTAAATAAATGTAAATTCTGAAATTCTAAAAGTTTTTTGTTGCCACCTGCATCTCTATATTAAAAGAAACTGTGTTGTTTTTGTTGATACATTTTATAAATTGAGTATTGAAATACATACTGTTCCTTTATTTTTAAAGATGTTTCATTATCAACGTTTACAGCGATTTTCAACATTTGTTATAGTTGTGATTTAAATAAAATGCGTTTTAATTGTTAAAAATTCTTATTCCACTTTTAGTACTTTTATAAATTTTTAAAAGAACATAAAATTATTATTTTTACTAATAAAAAAACGGCAAAGAAATTTTTAGGGCTAAATTCAGTTTTTTAAGGCTAAACAAGGTGAGAAATGCCTAAATCTAGCCACTTAATGGCTATATTGGCAACACTGGTAGTAAACTTGCGGCGAAAAACTGTGATAATAGCTGCTGTTACATTTTCTCATAGCTGTGTTTAAAATAATAATATCGATATCGAAATTTTTCCTATCGATATTTTCGATGTCTTAAGACGATAAAAGATGAAGGATAGCTAAAGTAAGCCTCGTAACAGAAATATACAAACGAAAATTCTGAAAGTGCATGGAAAATATTCCTTGAAAATATTGAAGGAATAAGATTATTAAAGTATAAAAGCTTTTAAAATTGTAATGGAATTTTTCATATTATTCGAATGTGTATTCGAAACATTCGAATAATATGAAAATTTATATAATAAAAATAATATGAAAATTTATATAAAAAAAATTTTGATCTACCAAAGGTTAAATACAATTTGGTTTAAAGATTGATGTTTGACTATTGACTGCCAACAGTCGTCGATGGCTGCGAGTGTTAAACGGCAAACCCCTCTGAAGAGATTGAGTGGTTGCAATCGAAGCATGTAGGGGTAACCTGTCCGTAAAAGCCTGGGTTCGAGCCCAGCAGCAGTTAAAAATGAAAAAAATAAATTTTAATTAATTTTCATGTTGTAAAATTACTTCTTCATGCAAATAATTTAATGAAAATTAAATTTGATGAACTTTAGCCAAATTAAAATATCAAAATTTGGTTTAAAAACCATAAATACATAGTTCAACATAATAACCACACTACTAATTATTTATATAATAAATGTTACTAACCATGAGAAATAAATACCCAGATTTCATTGTTGTTTCTATATTATAGTTACTGTAAACATATAAATCTTTATCGCAATTATAAGTTTCATGTTTCACAACCATTTCATGATATTCAATAGTCATAACATAATAACTTTCTATACGTGTACTCATAATATGTTTAAAATGCAATCAAAATATCTTTACTCTAAAAATATTTTGTTATCGCCATTTGTAAAATAATTTTGCATCATTTGTGTCGTAATATTTTCAAGAAATTATTAAAAAGTTAACAAGTTGTTCATTATATAAATTAGCATTGCTTTACAAATTTTAATTTTTTTTTTTTTGTGAAAGACAACAGAAAACAACGATGTTATGATAACCTACGATTATAAGATGATAACAAACAATCAGAATATGATTTTTTCAGATATGTTATGATTACTTTTAACCATAGCATAATCACGTTGCTTAATAATATGATAACTTCTAAACTAAGTATGATTAACATGATAATAATATGATTACTTCTAAACTTATTATGATTAACATGATAAGAATATGATTAAGGGAAATATATTATGATGTAATAAGCATTACAAATATGTTTGGTCATAATATGATTCAATAATAATCGTAATATGGTGACTACAATCATTAATATTATCAAAATATGTTGCTCCTAGAGTAGTTTTACTACAACCATGTTTTTCCTTGCGTGTGGTACTGACGTTGGGGTAGACTTAACAGCTAGTAAAATTTGTAATGAACTTGTGCGCAGACTTTCTCTTTGTTTTATGACTATGATTTTGCTTTTTTTTTTTTTAATTAATTTTTTAATATAATATAATATAATAATTTTTGTTTAATATTAGAATTGTTTGAAAGGCTGTAAAAATATTTATGTATAAATAAAAATAAATTTTAATTGTAGAAAAATTATCGTTGCATCACTTTTCGACAATATTTTAAGTGCAATTTTTTGTACGCAGACTTTTTCTGCCTTATCTATATTTTTTTTATATATAATATGTATTTTATTCGACCTTTATTATTTTAATAAATAAATTAAATATTCGAGCTTAAGGTCTTCTTTTTTTATATAAAAAACTTTTTTTACAAATTTATTAAAACCAATATTTCGGCACTTCTATGAGTGCCTTCTTCAGGGTTTTTTTTCTTTTTAACAAAAATTAGCAATTTTTATAAACAAATTTAACAATAAAATTATAAAATTAAAAAATTTTTGTAATTGAATATAAAAATATTTTTCAATACAAACTAGATCTATTACAATATACATAAGTTTTCAGGATAGTTTTTAAATCAAAATTATGTTAATTTTCATATAAACTTAAATCGTATTTAAATACAGATTGGTTTTTTGAGTTTTATTTGAAAAGTCTTATTTAAATAAGATAAAAGTAAAAAAAAATATCATAAAAAAGTAAATTTACAAGGTGGTCTCAAAAAACAGGTGATTGTATTGCTTTGCCTGTTGTTGTTGTATTGTTGTGATATTGAGGTCACCTTGCTAAAATATTACAATGGAAACTTAAGTTGAAATTAAGTGTACCACATCGGTGGATTAAGTTTCATTTAAGTAACATGTTTAGACGCAACCCTAATATGGTTGAGGCATCTGGATGGAGGACTAATTTAACAATAATATGGTTACACTAAACGTAATTTGTTTAAAATGTTCTTCTTCTTTGGAGGGGACCATATGGGCATTTCCTGGGGTCGCGAACGTACGTTCGTACGCTTTTGATGTACAAATAATATAGAAAACAAAACTTTTCCTAGCATTTTTTCTTGCGATTCGATAGCATTTGGGTAGATGTATGTTTAGTGCAAAGGATGGATTTCATCGAGTTTAAGTTTTCATAATAAGAGTTATAAACATGTGGTCGCGAACGTACGCAAAATAGAAGTCAACTTTGGCTGACAGCAGTTAAATGTAAAAATCTGCGTAATGGAACGGAATATTCAAAAGTGATTAATTTATCTTAAAAGTGTATTAATGTAGGTCTCCATGCAGTATTTACCAAAAAAAATATCTCTTTTGGTTTTTGTTTAATTGGCTTATGTACCGGTCGCGAACGTACGGGTCGCGAACGTACGATTTTTCCATATGTTTTTTTATTGTTATCACCATTCAGTTTCCCATTAATGTCTTCAAATTTCCTTAACAAACAACTAAATACTCAATTTACAATTGATTGTAATGAAAAGATTATGAAGAAAGAGTGTAAACATAACATATTTTTGCATGTAAAATAAGCATATAAAAATGTGTTTAGAAGTAGAAAATATAAGAAAATATAAAATTTTCCAGTTTCCAGTGCAATTTCTTCGAGTAAAACAGCTGCGACATGCTATGAAGCCATTCTTTTATAACAACATAGACTTTTTTTATAATAATAAACAATAAAAGACGATGATTATCAACATTTTATTTTTTCATCCTGGTAGACCATTCTGGGGAAATGCCCATATTTAAACGTGTTGTTTCTCTGAGTGTAGTGATAGCGTTTTAAGTGGTTTTCAGTAGGCTGCTTAGTATGAGACCTTAGGTAACTTATAGACCGATTATTAGAAATTTAAATGGTTTTATTTCTGGCCGTGTGATTATATTATATCTGCCAGTGCTGCCAATTTAGCCAATTGGTGGCTAGATTTAGCTATTCTTTAGCCATTAAAAAATTAGTTTAACCATTAGCCATTTTTCAAATGGTTTAGCCATAAAATTTGTTTTGCCTTTTTTTCTTTTAAAATAATAATTGTTATTTTCTTATAAAAATTTATAAAACTGTTTAAAGTAAAATAAACATTTTAAACAATTAAAACGCACTTAATTTAACTCACAACTTTAACAAATGTTGAAAATCGCTATAAATCGCGATGATGATGAGACATCTTTCAAAACAAAGGAACAGTATATCAATATTTAATTTATAAAATGGATCAACACAAACGACACAGTTTCCTTCTGGTCGCAAGTATATCAATATACAGATGCAGGCGGCAACAAACAAGTTTTAGAAAGTTAAAAATTTACTATAAAGTTGCTCTCACTTCCATGGTCTAGTGCTGAAGTAGAGAGGGTATTAAGCCAAGTAAACGTCCTTAAAAGTAATTTGAGAAAAAGTTTACATTTAGCACCCGTTAATTCGATATCAATTAGGTAAATTTTTTTACCATAACCTTCAAAATATATAAACTAATAGGCGTTAGTGCTTCCTATGAGATGAACAATAACGTAATCGAATTCGATTTAATTTTTTAAATTCTTAAATATTTAATTTACGTTTATTCTTATGTAGCAAAATGATCTCAATTTACAGTATAATTTAAAAAACTTTTTAATTTAATTTATTAAAAAAAAGGTTTTAGCCATTTTTTAGCCAATTTTTAGCCATTTTATCCGTAAATTTAGCCTTTTTTAGTCACCAAGTCTTGGCAACACTGATATCTGCTACAGTTCTAGGCATTATATGGGTAATATGGCAAATTGCACTACGATATGAATGAAATATGAACCTTAATATTATATTTTTTAAGCTTAATTGGGGCGGCTGATCACGAATATGGCAATCATTTATATTTCTCTTTTTTCTGTAGTTATTTTAGATATTTCCAAAAATCTAAAAAAATGTTCATCTGAATTGTACAAAATTTTAACTGTTGATAAATATGTTTTTCCTCTTTCAGCCCAAATTTATAGTAAACTAATCGAATAAAAATCTACTGAGTTAGTGGCCATTAGATCCTTATTCAGCCACCACGAGTTATACCAGAAAACATCTTATTTTTGGGGTTATGACAAAAAGTTAAAAATTTGTGAACCAGTGTTATGTAACGATTTTCAACACAACTGGAACGAACGACGAATTATTCGCAACGAATATTCGTCATCAGAAATAGAACACATTGGTATGTATGAAAATACACACAATCATTGCGTAGACCGCAATTCGTCCTGCGTAACGAACACTACGATAGGTTTATTTCTATTTCTTACGCAGACGAACGACGAATAAATTGGGACAGAGACAGCTAACCGCAGCTAAATCGTGAATGCTGTAAAGAAACACGGGGAAAAATCGCTTCTATTGCAAACTTGGCTAAAATTTGCAAAAATGGCGAAAATTCGCGAAAATTTTTAATATTTCAATTAAGCCATAAAATTGAATAAAAGTCTCTTAAACTATAAGGAATGGAAAAAATTCGTAAAAATTGCTAAATTAGCGGAAATTCGTAAAAATTTGCTAACAGCGGCATAAAAGCAATGTTTAAAGTTTTCTAAAAATCGTTAAAGCTGTAAAGAATCACAACCCTTACAGATAAAAATCGCTTATATCGCGAACATGGCTAAAATTCGCAAAAATTGCAAAATTTAAATATACGCAAAAATGTATTTGAAATCGCTAAAGCAGTTAAAAAAAATTAAAATATCCGATAATAACATCATGAAGTTTGCGAAAATTCGCGAAAATTTTTATTATTTCAAAGAACCCAAAAAATTGATTAAAAGTCCCTCAGACTATTAAAAATGGCAAAAATTCGTTAAAAATTGCTAAATTAGCGGAAATTCGCAAAAATTTGCTAACAGCGGCATTATAGCAAAGTCTACTATTTATAATAAATCGTTAAAGCTGTAAAGAATCAGACAACTTACAGAAACAAGTCGCGAACATGGCTGAATTTCGCAAAAAATTACAAAATTGGAAAAAAACCTAAAAACTAATTTGAGTTTGCTAAATCGAAATGCAGAACACCAAAAATGCTTAAGTAATCCACTTTCGAGTGGATTCAGATTCCAGAACACACCAGATTAATAGTTTTTTATGTTTTTATGTATGATTTGATAAATGTTAACAAACAAATAAATTACAAAGAAATGTTAATCAAATTTACTGCTAGTTAAAAAATATGAAAATGTAATCTAGCGTCCAAAGTATTTATTTTTTTAAATTAAAAAAAAATTCAAGTCATATTAATACCTGGAATTCACGCACTTATTGTGTCTCATTTGACAAATTTACGCAACGAATTCGTGTCGACGAATTCGTTGTACTATGCAAAGTTCGTCTTTCGTCTCAGTTGTGTTTATATCATTATAAAACTACGAAAGACCGAACTCTTCTACAAAAATATTGTTCGTTACGGTTTTAGGCGTACTGAATTCTTTTCCGAGACTAGCATTTATATTGAACCTTTGATAAATTATGGACTTCACGATCTTCACGAAATTTTAAAGTGCGATTTCCAGTCATATAAAAAGATATTGTGCCAAATCTTATATCAATCCGTGCATTATACCACCATTATCAAATTTTTTTTTTTGGTGGTAGTTTGTATTCTTAGCTCTCATCCTACTGAACCGATTTTGCTCGATTTTAATTCCAAACTGCTTAGGACAACTAAAACAATTAGAAACCAACATTGCTCTTTTCTTTTCTGTTTTTTGAAAGTGAGCGTGTCTTCAACAAACGGACAGACGGTCAGATGGACAGACAGGTGGACAGGTGGATTAGCTTAGGAAATAAAATTAAAAAAAACATGGTTAAATAGACTAGGAATTACTCAAGAACACATATTATTTATGGGGTCTGAGCTGAATAATAAAGACGTTTAACACGAAAACAAACAAACTTTGATTTGTTAATAACATATAAAGAACAATGAAATTTAACATTGTAGATAAAAATGTTATGTTCTAAATGATGTTTAGACATAAGATAAATCCTAATATACCTTTTGGCTCAGAAATTCTTTACACTTTTTTGGTTTAATTACCACTACTTTTGTGAAAAATAAAATTATATGCTACTCTTAAATTTTCCTTTATTAAGCATTTTACATATGTTCCACGAACTTTTGGTCTTAGAAGTCCCTAGCGAAATTTTATGCAAAAAATATTTCTGGAACATATTAACCCTCTAAAGTGCCGTTTAAGTATATTTTTGTGTGAGAGGTGGAATAAAGGACAAAAATTACCCCTTAAAATGAGAATTAGAGGGTTCATATATTTTAAGAAAAGAATCGCCGTACAATTCCATTGCAGACATCTGAAATAATTGTTTAGCTCAGAAGCACATTTATTATATTTTTTTTTACTTATTCAACATATTCAAAAACTTAAAGGGCCGAAATTTTAGAAACCCGAGCTGACTTTTCAAAACCCTTTGGCAGATTGGCTCAAACAGTAGTCTAGTTTCATTTCGCCTTGCAACTATTGAGGCTATTTTTTTTTTTTTTTTTTTGTTGCACAGTGTAATTACTCTCCAGCTTTATCCGTTTTTCTTTGCACTGTAGTAAAATATTCTCTCATTGTTAAATCTTGTATGTATTTGTACGTTTTAAGATCTTTGCAAGCAATTTGGTAGTCGACTACAAAAATAATGCATTTATAGTTAACTTTTTACCAACTAACTATAAGCTAACTACGAAAAAATGTAGAAATTCCCCGATATCAATGCGAGTGAATTTTGTGTAGCAAATTTTTTGATATTCATTTTTTAATATTTTCGTTTCTTTTTTGTTTTTCAATATTTATTTATTTATCGATTTCCTGCACAACAAGAACAAGTCTTATAATTAAAGTACAGGATTATGTTGGTTTATAAGGATTGCCATATAAAAGATTTTAAAAGTTAACATTAAACATTAAATTAAAAAAAAAAATAAACATAATAAAAGTAATATTACAAGTTATATTAAAAATAAAAAATTTAATACAATATATAAAAAATTAAACACAAAATACAGATATAATAAATTTATCAAGAAAGTTTTTAATTTAATTTAAGCTAAGCAAAAGTTTTAAATAAAAATTTCCTAAAAAGAGTTGCGTTGCTATTTGTTTGTTGGTTGTTTGGCAAATCATTCCAAAGACGAACGGCGTTTATGAAAAATTGCCATTCCGACACAAGACATTTAAATCTTGGTAATATCATGTTCTTGTCCCTGGTGGATCTAGCAAATTGTATTAAATTATAAATGTATTGTGGTTTTTTTGTAAATACAACTTTGTGCAGAAAAATAAGGACTCTAATTTTATGAAGGCTTTGGAAGGATACTCCATAGAGATTTTTTGAAAATGCAAAGACTCCATCACTCTTTCTCAATCCATAAACATATCTTATAATATTGTTGTACAAAACTTCTAATTTTTTCTTACTGATGGAATCACAGTTAGCGAAATGTTCACAACCGTAAGCAAGACTAGGAATCAGATAAGCCATTGCAAGAAGCCGCCTTATTCTAAGTGGCGTGAAGTGTTGTGTTGCCCACAGCGTTCGAAGTTTGACATACATTTGAACTACGAGAGTATTTATATGGCTTGACCAGGTTAAGTTGTTGTTGAACACTATCCCTAAATTTTTAACTCTTTGCACCATGTCGATTTTTTGATTATTTATCAAAATGTCATCTTCAATAAGTGGTGTAATGGATTTTTTATGAATTACTAAGCATTTCGACTTTTGTGGATTAAGACAAAGGCCATTTGCAACTGCCCAGCAATGTATTTGGTTCAGATCTTAATTAAGTTTATCGACATTTTCCCTAAAAGAGTTTGCAGGACTACTTAAGTACAACTGAACATCATCCGTATACATATGTATTTTACAATAAGTAAGTTGCTGTGGTAAATCATTAGCATAAACTGAAAAAAGGAGGGGACCTAGAATCGATCCCTGTGGCACACCTTTTGTGAGTGTTATTGGATTTGAAATAGTGTTATTAACGTGTACGGATTGACTTCTATCAGTAAGATATGACGATATTAATTTAGTTGATGAGGATGAAAAGTTGAAAAAATTTCTCAATTTCATGCATAATGTTTCATGGTTTACAGTGTCAAATGCCTTGGAATGGTCGAGAAGTATCAAGAAATTAGTTTTACCATTATCGAGTTCGCGTCTTATATTCTCAGACACGTCAACCAGCGCAGTAACACAGCTGTGGTTGGGATGAAACCCCTATTGTTTGTCGGACATTAAACGATTTTCATGTATGTAGGCACTAATTTGCAAATGCAAAATCTTCTCCAAAATTTTTGAAAGAAAACTTAGAATTGCTATTGGACGATATTCCGTGCTAGACTTTGGTAATAGAATAACCTTTGCGAGCTTCCATTTTGTAGGAAAGGAACTAGAAGTTATAATTGAATTAAAAAGGTGAGTTATGAATGGCAGTAATGGTAAGATAATTTTAATAAAATAAGTATGTATATTGTCGAAACCCACAGCATTAGATTTAACCAATGAAAAGCAAGACAAAACCTCAACCTGGCTAACACAAGAAAACTGGAAAGAGTTTTCTCTAGAGCTCGAGTTATTATTAAAAGGAGTGATGTTTGGTATCACATTATTTGTAGGAACCGATGGTATATTAGTGAATATATTATTGAGTTCATCAGCATCGCTGGTACAGCTATTAGTTTTAACAGCTTTCCCGATACCAATGGGTCAAATGGTCTTCCATGTGTTCCTCGAGTCAATGGCAGAACTAAAACGTTTAGTATAATAGTTGGATTTAGCCAATCTTATTTGATTATTGACATCCCTTCTGGCAGAGCGGAAATCATCCCTAAGTCCTGCTGTTCTAAAACGTTTCCATCTAGAGTAAGCTAAATCCCTACGTTGTATGGATTGCTCAATGTTTTTGGTGAACCATGGTTTGTTCTTACCTGTAATTTTTTTCCTTATTAAAGGCACAGTTTCATCATATAGGGATAGAATATTGTTTTCCAAAAATGCTAGCTGATCCTCAACAGAAATCATAAAGTAAATGCTATTCCAATCAAAAGAATAGAAACTTTTATATAGCAAGTCGTAGTTTACGTTTTTAAAATCCCGGTAACTATAAACCTGATCCTCCTGTTGTAGCGAGAAATCATACACTAAAAACATCACGAAGCAGAGATTTGATAATATAAAGTGACTTTAGATGGGTCACCCACAAATATAATATCAATCAATGTACTATTAAGAGTTGTAAAATGTGTTGGCATTGAAAGATTGGTAGGCGAAAGTCCTATTGATTCCATACTTTCCCTAAGGGTCGATTCTTTGAGAAGATTTGAATTGAAGTCACCTAATATCACTACATCTTTGTACGGCATGGTCAGAATCTCCAAAGTTTCAATAAAATTGTCAAAAGGTATGTTAATTTTGGGTCCATAAACGCATCCAACTAGTAATTTCCTTCCAAATGATGAGATTTCGGTAAAAATATATTCCATTATGTCGGTTTGTTTACAGGAAGCACAAAAACTCTTTAATATTTTTTGTGTTTAATATTTTTTTTTTATCTGCAAACGCGAGACTCTGACTTATCAGTTTTCAATGTCTATAATCGAACATTTTAAAAAGCATGGTCGTTTGATAGTGATGTCTCTTTAAGGACATTTGCCATTTAAAATTTTGTATTTTTAACTTGTAAACTAAATCATAAACAGGCACAACTCAAAATTTAAAAATGTTTAGGAGAGGCAGAAAACTGGCTTCAAAAACACGGTTGCAATTTTTGATCAAATTGAGTTTTACACATTCCAAATGAAAAAGTGAAAAGAATTAAAAAAGTAAATTTATATTAGTTTTCCTTTAATTTTGTGACGAAGCGTTTGTGTTAATTTTGTACGTAATTAGGTCTGCTGAAGAAAGCTTCTTATCAGGCCTGCTGAAGAACGGAACGCAGAAGGCCTTGGCTGGCTAGGACATCTTGTGTAAAAAATGTATGAGTATGGAATGGGGTGACTGTGAAATAAGGGCTTCCAAAAGGCCTGCTTACTACTTCTTTTTACCGCTGGGTTAGGATTGCCTTATTTTATTGCTAATAAAAAACACGTTTTTGATATTTTTGCGCGTTCGTATGTGTCTTTGTACAATTAAGGATTTTGAAAACTTAAAATAACCCAGAAGACACAGGAATACACCTTATGTATTGCCAAACGTATTGGCTGGGTGAAAAATATTATTGCGGCAATAATCGATTTCGTATTGCGGAAGATACTTCCTTCGGGATAAAACATGTCTCGATGGCAATACTTCTAAAGGAATCTTCCAAATGAAAAGCTAGAAATACCGCGAGAAAATAGGAAGATATCGCCAAAGTATCATTGGGATGAAAGAAGATATTGCACTTAGAAAAATTTTCATTTATGTAAAAATAAGCACAGTTCTTGTACCCTCCACCACAACAACTTGTGAAGAGGGTATACTAAGTTTGTCATTCCGTGTGAAACTTTTTTATTATTCATCTCAGACCTCTTAAAGTAAAGTATTTTATCAAAGTTATTTACGGGAATACAAAATTTATCATTAATACGATTTCTGTATGACGTGCTAAATTCCCAATTTTACATATTTGATAAATACACTGAAATTTGTTGTTGAGGGAAAGCTAGCTTCTATGCGCATTTCACTGGTTGCTTAGGCCAGCTCATCAGGAAACCTTTTCCTAAGATTTTAGAAAAGCTAAAAATATTATACGAATAAAACCCTAAAGCGAATAAGAATTTTAAACACTCAAGGTCTTACTCGTAAGTAACAATATCAAAGCTCAAACAAAACACCAACAATAAACAGTGAGTTTATCTTTTCTTACATCCCGTATTCCCGTAAATAACTTTGATAATATACTCGCATGTGCCCGTGCAGAAAACTGAATTGGCAAATTGGTTTTTTTTGTTGTTTTCTTACGAAGACAATAGAATGAAACAATTTGTTTTTTAATTTTGTTTTTTCTTTTTACCCACTTATAACTACAATTCGAGTCGGAAAGAACCCAACCAATTGTAGAGGGATGTAAGAAAAGATAAACTCACTGTTTATTGTTGGTGTTTTGTTTGAGCTTTGATATTGTTACTTACGAGTAAGACCTTGAGTGCTTAAAATTCTTATTCGCTTTATGGTTTTATTCGTATAATATTTTTAGCTTTTCTAAAATCTTAGGAAAAGGTTTCCTGATGAGCTGGCCTAAGCAACCAGTGAAATGCGCATAGAAGCTAGCTTTCCCTCAACAATAAATTTCAGTGTATTTATCAAATATGTAAAATTGGGAATTTAGCACGTCATACAGAAATCGTATTAAAGTATTTATATTCTGGCTCCTTGAGTAATTCTAAGTCGATTTAGCCATGTCCGTCTGTTGAAAACACGCTCACTTTCGAAAAACTCAAAAGAAACGAACAAACTTGGTGTCAAATTGGTTGTAGTTAGCCTAAGCAGTTTGAGATTGAAATCCAGCAAAATCGGTTCAGTAGGGTCAGAGCTATGAATCAAAATTTGGAACCACCACTTTAAAAAATTGATAATTTTGCAACAAAAACTAACATAAATGGTGGAACAATGCACGGAATGATATAAGACTTTGCAGATGTTCGTTTTATTCGACTGGAAATCGTGAAGATCGGTCCATAATTTACCCTAGGCCTCATATAAACCCTACTCCCGGAAACAGTTTAGTACGCCTAAAACCGTAATTTATAATGGTATCAAAATAAAATTGAATAATTCACAGCTTTATAGGACTAGAAATAGCACTAAAAAATTTCGTGATGATCGGTCCATAACTTACCATAGACCCAATATAAAGCCCTCTCTGGTAAATTAATTAAATAAGCCTTAAGTCGTAGCAGCTATGTTTATTGTGGTAAAATGTCTTCCAACTTAGTTTCTTATGGCCAGAAAAAATGTCATGCAATTTTTTGATATACAGTCCATAATTTACCTTAGATCTCACATTTTGCAGCCCTCTGAAATTCACTGTAAACGTTAAAACTAATTTTACCACTGTATTGGAATTTATGTTTTTTAATACCAGAAATACCTCAGCGGAAATCATTTCATTCAATCATTATATTTTACTCAATCAAAATTTCTAAAAAGAAAAGCATAAGCAACTTTTATAGTAGGCCATTAATTTAATATAGGTCTAAGCCGCAACCAATTTAATGCTGATGTCTGTTTTTATAAAGTTAAATCAATAATAAGTAGACATCATATAGATATCACTCCTGAAATATTCCAATTGTCGGTGGAGGGTATCAAAGATTCGGCACAGCCGAATATATCACTCTAACTTGTTTATTTCAAATTAAATTGGTAAATCTATACATATGAATTATACTTATAAAAAATATAATTTATAATTAAAATAAAATAAAATAAAATAATATAAATATTTAGTTTCCATATTTTTGAAAAAACCTCCCAGTCCTTTAAAATTGCATCCAGGGTTGATAAATATCTTGACTTAATTGAAAAGGAAACAAATTATATTTTAAGAGATCTATACAATTTAAATATTCACCTTTTGCAGAATATTTTGAGATCTTATTTCTTAGATTAAATAATTTGATAAATTTTTATTTTCTTTTATTTATTTCAATTTGGGGATGTTGCTAATTTATTGAACATTCCATTTGCTTGCAGGGAAATAAAATAAAAATTAACCATTCGGTAAATCTTCATAAAATTGGTGCTGATCTTGTGGTAAAGTTGATTTAAAAAATTGCAGGTATTCATACCTTCTGTCACCACTAGTTGTGAATGAGGGTATACTAAGTTTTTAATACCGTGTGAAACTTTTTAATTATTCATCTCAGACTCCACAAAGGATATATATTCTGGCTCCCTAAGAAATTCTAAGTCGATTTAGCCATGTCTGTTTGTCCATGTGTCCATCTGTTGAAAACACGCTCACTTTCGAAAAACTTAAAGGAAAAGCCAATGTTGATTGCAAATTGTTTTTAGTTATCCTTAAGTTTCGTACAGGCAGTGGTAGATCTTACAATGTTGTCATTAAAATTGCCTAGAAATGTCTGGCAACTGTATGAACATTGTAAGCTCATTTTCATTTGGCAGATATGTTAAATTAATGCATCTGACAATGGCACCATTTTCAGAAAAATTACAACATTGTTAGATCCGACCACCGTCTGTATGAAGCTTAAGCAGCTTGGGATTAAAATCCAGGAAAATAATATTGTTTAATTTCGTGAAGATCGGTGTATAATATACCATTTACAAATTATATTAATGTAATAAAACTTCGTACGTCACAGTCTTATAGGACTAGAAATCACGCTGTAAAAATTTTTGAAGATCAGTCGGTCTTCATTACCGTCATCTAACACAAACAAAATTATCGATACAAATTGTAAGTATTTTCGTTATCTATGGAGTCCAACAGAACCGAATTGTTATACAAAAACCCTTAAAATATAATTTACCTTAACTTTTACATCACCATGTAATTTTTCAAAAGATAATTGTAATTTAAGATATATGATTATTGAACAGAAACTTGAGTAAATCTTGTAAAACGGCATGATTCTATACTAGCAACGAAAAAAATGTTATTTATTTCATATGACCCTTCAACTATACTTTGAACAAAATAAAACTACTCCAAAGCTTCATAGAGTGCCTGTCAATACAAATACGAACAATTTTGTTCAAATCATGTTCAAACAAATTATTTTTCTATTTGATAAACAGGTCACGTTGCTAAACATTTTACGTGTGAAAAGTTACTGTGTGTGAAAAGTTTCTGTATTTTTGAATTGTTTGTTTATTATTTACAAAATTATTTTGAAATATTTTTTTTTTTGGTCAATGACCATCATTATCAAAGGATTACACAATTTAGTGACGCAGTGCACATAACTTTTTCTGCATTTAAAGCACAGTAATTTATTATAGAGTAATATTATCAGAAATCAATATTTATTGTTTCCTTAATAAATTCAGTTTAGCGCCACGACCATTTATTTATTTATTCAGGCAACATAAAAACCATTTTAATTTAAATAAAAAACACTAAGCAGTACGAAGGTAAACAGTACCGGAAGATGTGGAATGAATAACAATTGCCTACGGAATCTTTTTGGAAAGAAGTGTGAATAAATTTCAAAGAGAAGAAATAAAAATTCCTTTTTAAATCAATGCTGATTTTAACGCATAAAAAAAGTGTCGTATTGAAATGTTTCCAACTGGCAGCGGCTAGAAAAATTCTTAAGCCAGTCAGGAAGCCGGAGGCGGCTAGAAAACTTATATAAGAAATATTTCTACAACATTTTTAAAATGATTAAAATAAAACATAATTTTGTATCTTGAAGTATATTTATATTTTATAAAATTTATAAAACTATTTCATAGTGATTAATTTATTTGATATACATATGATTAAACTAATAGATGAAAAATATAAATTTGTTCATGTGCATGCTGGGACCCAAACTCGACATACTCGTCATCGTCGACCTCGTCAGATTCATTATTGTCGTCTTTGCTATTTGCTCCTTCTGGTGACACTTTCGGCAAAATTAGTAGCTCTGCTGCTAATTTTGGAAGGAGTTGTATTTTTATACCCAAACCAAATTAGTGGAAAGGGTATTATGCGTTTGTTCTGATGTATTTAACGCTTACAAACTTTAATCCTAGACCTACCTTTATGTATACCGATCAACTCAGAATCATTTTTTAAATCGATCTAACGATGTCCGTCCGTCCACCTGGCTGTCTGGCTGATTGCCTCTCCATTTAACGTTTGCTTAAAGTACAGGTTGCAATTTTAAAGACATTTAATGAAATTTGGTGCGTACATTTCAATAAAGGACGAACCCTTTTGAAAATGGTGAGCATCGTTCTATAATTTCACTAAGCCTGTGTCTATAAACTATCTTATTATGTTGGTCCATATATGACCAAAGCTCCCATACAAATACCTCTGCCGAAAAAAATTTAAGTGCCATTACTTCCTTATTAATGTTAGCATTGATATTAAATTTGGCAAAGATTACTTTTAAAATAGCTTCTATGTCATGGCAATATTTTAAAGAGAAAAAATCTCATTTGGATGTATTTTGCCAATTCAACACAAAGAACTTTAAAATCATAAAATAATTTTGTTTTTTCAGGTCCATGATTGCCCATGAGACTTGAAAATATGGCTCTTAATCCTGTGGTGAAGAGTATCATATGGTGGGGATAAACCGACTATAGTTTCGTACCGAAGGAAAACGGAAGTATATAAGTTTGTAATTTCATTTATAATTTCTACAATATTGATTTTAGAACCTGTAAAAGATATGTATTCTGGGTGCTTATCAGCATCGAAGTTGCTTTCACGATGTGCCTCTGTCCATGTGTATGATGCAATGGGTTTTGCCAAGGCCCTAAAAATTATAGGAACTAGGGTGTTATATATTTATGTCACACAAACTCCGCTCAAGTTTGTTTAAATTCATAAATTACTGAGATGTGAGGAAAAAACCACGACTGCCTCTAAGTTGTATTATAAAATCTCATGTTGTTGTTGGTATATATAAACGTGATGATCCTGTGCCTGTTGTGAATGTTATAAGTACTCCGTGTTCATCTACACTTACTAATACTAATACGCCGTTGAGTTATGCTGTAGTAGCCTCAAATCAACCTGACCCTGCTATTAATACTGGTCAAATCAACAATTATACGATAAGAGCTGTTCCTCCTAAAAAAACCATTTTTATTTCTCGTTTAGCTTCGGAAACTACTGCTGAAGCAGTGGATTCTTACGTAAAATCTAAGGTGGGTCCAAACGCAGATATTTCAACATATAAGTTTGTTTTTTCTCAACCAAGATCGATAACATCTTTTAAAGTAACTGTTTCTGCTGATCTTTTTGAACGTATACTTGACCCAAATTTTTGGCCAGAAAATACTTTGGTTCGTGAATATAAATACAGGGAAAATCCAAGATCAATTAATTTTGGCCGTCTTCCTCCACACGTTTTAAATGTTCCAAAAAACTAAGAGCTTTCACTGGTGATAACATTTCATTAGTGTACCAGAATGTCTGTGGATTGAGAACTAAACTGTCTGATTTGTATATAAAAAGTTTTAGCATTAATCATCACGTAATCGTTTTTACTGAAACTTGGCTAAACAATACCTTTTTGGATACTGAAATACTTTCTAATAAATTTAACATTTTTAGACGTGACCGTGGTACCTTAACGAATGGTGGCGGTGTTCTTATTGCGGTCTCCAGTATTTTACCATCTGAGGTGTTATTAATTGATTCTTCACCCAACATCGAATTTATCGCTGTATTAATCAAACTTCAAAGCAAAAAAATATTTATCACTTGTTCTTATATCCCTCCATCATCCCCTCAGTCTTTATATGATACACATGGAGAAGCTATTAAATTTGTTCTTCGTGATGCTAATCCGGATGACTCAGTTATTGTTCTTGGTGATTTCAATTTACCTTCAATAGCCTGGAAATTTTTACCTGATGATAAATATTTTGTTCCGTCTAATTCAAATAATAAGTGTGATGAGCTTTTCAATATTTTACATGATATGAGTCTTTTTCAAATTAACGGTATACTTAATAATAATTTTAAATTATTGGATTTAATATTTACCAATGAAACTGAGGAGTGTTACATAAACCGAATAAACCCAATTTCTACTCCTGAAGACCGATATCATCCTACCATTGAAATTAATATATCCGTTCCATCTGGACTTGTAAATAAATGTTCTAAAAATATTGATAAATGTTACTGTTTCACGCAATCAAACTACTTAATGTTAAATGAACTTCTAAATAGTACGAACTGGAAAAACCTATTAACTTGTCCCTCGAACACAACTGCTGCTATTGATCATATGACTGATGCCTTCTACAACACGATGTATTCAATTATGGACTTATGTATTCCGAAACGAATTACCAAAATATTATCCGGGCCTCCTTGGAACACCAAGCAACTGGCTAATGTTAAAAATAAAAAAAATAAAGATTTCAAAAAGTACAAACTATCTAGTTCTCTTGTTGATCATGGAAATACTGTATTAGTCGCGCTGAATATATTACTCTGAATAAATCATGTTACTCAAACTATTTGATCAAAATGAAAAATAGCTTTAAACATAATCCAACATCATTTTACAAATTTGTTAACTCTAAGAGGAAAACAACTGGCTTTCCGGCTATAATGAAATTTCAGCATAATGAATCCAGTGATGATGCTATTATAAGTAATTTGTTTGCATACTTTTTCTCAACTACATATTCGGACGCAATTTTTGATGATTCAAACATTTATCCATATACACTTACCGCTAATCAAACAATTAATATTCCGTTGTTTGATGTTTCAACAGTTTCTCATGGATTAAGAAAGCTTAAATTTTCCTACAAAAGTGGACCTGATAAAATTCCTAGTGTCATCTTAATTAAATGTGCAGATGTTTTAGCTATTCCATTAACACTTATGTTTAATACATCAATAAAATATGGGTATTTTCCAAATAAATGGAAAGATTCCTTCATTATTCCGCTATTCAAATCTGGGAACAAGTCCGACATTACAAATTACCGAGGTATTGCCAAATTAAGTATTATACCAAAATTGTTTGAAAAACTTATAACGGATCACTTATGTCATCAAGTCAACACTTTAATTTCTCCCTTCCAACACGGTTTTCAAAAACGATGTTCAACTTCAACAAATTTATTACAACTTACTACAATAGTCAATCGCGGGTTTCTTCAAAGAAAACAAACAGATGTAGTTTATACAGACTTCAGCAAAGCTTTTGATACACGGAGAGAATTGTGTGCAGAAATTATGCGCTATGGGCACAACTTATGCACAAATTGTTCACGAAAAACGACCAAGAACAGTTGTTCATAATCTATGCACACTTGTTCATAACTTAAGTTCAGCACAATGAGCATGTTTTATGAATAACTGGGCGTAGGTTATGAACATCATTTTCATAGATTGTGAACAACTGGGAAAAGACTATGAACAACTGTGCATAGGTTATGAACAACATTTTCATAGATTGTGAACAAGTAGGAAACATTTTACACCTCCTGAAAATATTAAAGAAACAAAATTTCATTTTATTTTCAAATGTCTTTATTTCAAATTACAAGCGCTTTTTAACTAATATTATATATACACATATTAAAATAAAATAAATCTTATATTTCAGTATTAACATGTTTATTTTATATAATTTATAAAGTAATTAATTTTTTTACATTTCTATAAAATTCTTATCATAAAACATAGTCTAGTGCTTAATATTGGATGAAGCTCAACGGGTTAAGGAAATTCAATTTCTGTAATAGATTTTAATACATAATTTTAAATTAAAATATAAATTAATACCTTCTAAATTTGCAGAAAACATATAGTCACTTCTTTGTTGACCTGTAAAGTTTTCCATATTTAGCACTTCAATGGAAGTTTTTCTGCAAAACACAAACAAAAGTAAACAAAATCAGCTGAAGCAGAACTCCATAAATAGTCCGTCAAGCAACTACCCAGTCAGAAAAACAATTGGCTGTATCAGTTATCTTTGTTCTGTGATAAATATTTGATAATAACTCCATACTTACCTCTGGTTTTCTTAATTTGCACAATTATATATTTCTAAATAATATTCACTTCAATTCACTTCAACTACTGTCGCTTCTAAATACAACCGGCGCTCTTGACACAAGGAACATAATATTGTTCATAATCTAAGCATAAATGCGCACAACTTATGAACAAGATACACACATATCAAAATGTTTGGCAAAATCCATGCACATGTAGGCATAACTCATGAACAATAAGTGTTAATAGTCGTTCATGCACAATGTTCATATATTATGATCAATTGTGTTTAATTTTCAAATAATTAAGCTATGAACAATGTTCACAAACTGTGCATATTTTTTGTGTATAACTTATGCACAATTTCAATAGATTGTGCAGAATTTATGATTATTAGGCATAATTTATGCGCAAAGTTGCATATTCAAAAATGTACCTAATCATTTTATAGTTATGAACAGCTTGTGCATAAATAATGCACAACAGTTTTCTCCGTGTAAAGTCAATCATAAACTTCTTATAAAGAAATTACATTTGATGGGATTTGCTAATATTAGCTTAATGTGGATTAACTCATATTTAACAAATAGAAAGCAAAGAGTACTTTTCAACAATGAATCTTCGAAAAATATAAACGTATCATCCGGGGTACCACAGGGCAGTCACCTTGGACCGCTTTTATTTTCCTTGTTTATAAACGATTTACCACAAGTTATTCAGTTTTCAAGTATTTTAATGTATGCTGATGATGTGAAAATTTTCTTGAGTATTAGTGAATACTCCAACCATGTTTTACTTCAAAATGACTTAGATTCGTTTTACAAATGGTGTAATTCAAATTTAATGGAGCTGAATCTAAAAAAGTGCAAATATATGCGTTTTGTCCGAAAGCGACCGATATCTGTAAATTATATGCTGGGCAATTATCAACTAGAAAAAGTGGATAGCTTTTTAGATCTTGGTGTTTTATTGGATCCTAAACTAAGTTTCATTAATCATATAACAATTATGGTAAACAAAGCCAGAGGAGTTCTTGGTTTTATAAAACGGTGGGCTAAAGAATTCAATGACCCTTATGTAACTAAAACTTTATACACATCACTTGTGAGACCTATTTTGGAGTATGCTTCCATTATTTGGGACCCTATGTACCAAATTTATATCGACAGGATTGAATCTGTGCAAAAACAATTCCTGTTGTTCTGTCTTCGAAGTTTAAATTTCAACCCATTATGTCTTCCATCATATACCAGCAGGCTCGCCCTTGTTAAGCTGCCAACCTTAAAAAGCCGACGATCTATGTTAAATGTCTCGTTTCTATTGAATATTATTAACGGTGATGTTTGTTCTGGTTTTCTGATCAACAATATTTCGTTCAACATTCCTCAACGACCAACACGATACTTCTCACCATTATCCGTTCAATTTTTTAGAGCTAATTATGCAAACGCTGATCCTCTCAGGAGAATGTGTATTCAATTTAATGAACTGTATAGATTTATAGATTTTTCTTTAAATACTAATGTAACTAAAAGTAAAATAATAATTTTTTTTAATTCATAATTATTTATTTTATGTGAGTAATTAACATTTGTGTTGTATAAATAGTCTGTAAGGATGAATTCCATAGACTAATAAATTAAATAAATAAATAAATATACCCTTAATCGAAGGATCTTAGACTCTATAAGGCTTATATAATCTGGATCCTTATGAGTAGCTTAGTTGATTTTACGATGTCCGGATATCCGCGTGTCCGTTGGAAAGAGATTTCGAACGACCCCAGATACGATAAAAACTAGATGGTTATAT
Source organism: Pollenia griseotomentosa (assembly GCA_963931875.1). Taxonomy (NCBI): domain Eukaryota; kingdom Metazoa; phylum Arthropoda; class Insecta; order Diptera; family Polleniidae; genus Pollenia; species Pollenia griseotomentosa. The sequence continues at coordinate 132,807,484 of OZ007562.1, forward strand.
ATTTTAGTCACATAGTCCCGAAAAGTTTGCTATTGAATTGCAGCTAGATCGGTCTACAAATGGCGAAATATGACTGCCTCAAATTTTTCCCATAAATCCCTTGTTGTTGGTTTTTGTGTACATATAGTGTACGGCAACAGCTAAAATTTCCAAATTAGATACAAGCATCTGAGTTATCAATACACATGGCACATAATAGACTTTTCTATATCTAAAGAACGGTATTTATAAAACTTTCAGTTCTTATCGCACCATGGTGAAGTGTATTTTGGATTCGTCATAGCCAAATATAGTACTTTTATTTGCATCTTTTTTTAATTAGCTTTTTCTTAAAATAATTAGATTTGAGGTTAGTTGGAACCTATTAAGTATAACCGGATTTAAATCCGTCCGGCTACATTTGCGTGAAAAGTGTTCTTGTTTCGAGCTTATTGGACTTCGTCTGAAAGCTTACCAATCTGCAATATAGTGCGCGAAATGATTTCTGGGCCATGTATTAAAAACTTGTGCACGGAAGGAGGAATGTTAATCCACGCATACTTCTTTACAAAAATTCGACCAGTTGTCTATGAAAATTCTCCGGCGGTTTTGCCATTAATCAAATTGCCGGATCCCTGTTTTGGTTGGTCTGTAATAAATCCAGGTTTATTTCTAAATTCCGTTTGAATTCAAATCTTATTTTTATTAATTTTTTTATCGGAATCGGTTCTAGCTTGCCATTTTTTTATTGGCAATTTATACGAAAAATGAAAAACAAATTCAAAAACACGAATTCAGCCATGCAATATGGATAGACGGAGCTCCAATGTATATGTTCTGACCCCCTCCGCGATGATTCTTTCAACAAGATTAAATTATTTACTCGAGGACCTACATAAGTAGCATCGCTGGATTGATGTTGCGTCTGTGAGTGCGTTTCGAAATTTTCAATTTGTTAAAAGAAGCTTTTTTTAGTCTTAACAATGGTCAAATTAATAAGGGGTATGCAAACTGCCAGCTGATTTTTTTCAGAGACGCCAAAATATGTCTAAAAACTGAGTTTTTCCCGAAAATCGAAAAATTCATATTGCAAGTACGGAAAAACAATGAGAGGTATTGACATAATTTTTCATGTTTATATTCCCTTTTACATCCTCAATAGATCCCAATGTGGTGATCAAAAAATTCGGAAATTAATTTAACAAAACTCTTAAAAATTTGAAAATGGAGTTTTGAAACTGCCGTTAAAAAATATTTTTTTTCTCATACCTGCGAAAAGGTTAACGGTATTATACGAAGACAAAAAAAAAAACAAGTAAAAACGGGAATATTTAGGATAAAAATTAGCTCTTATTGAAATATTTCCTAAAAAAATTTAAATTTTCTTGCTACATTTCTTGTTCAAGTGTCCTGAGACCCGTTAATGGTCTGGGGAAATTTTAATAACTCTAATATTTTTCAACCAAATTTTGTCTTTTATAACTCATTAGAACGATAATGACGTACTCACTTTGATTCTTTTACATTTAATTGCAATAGGAATTATTTAATGGCAAAATATTTTGAATAACTGAAAAAAAATTGATTTTCTCCCTTGCTAATCCAGTGCTATTGCGGCGCCAGTTAGTGTTATCCTATTATCATAATATTTTACACAACTTATATCTTTAATACATGAAATAATTCTAAGTGGTGGCGGTCTGTACCTTGACATTGTTTTTCGCCCATACAATCTTCAAGCACTCTAATGTAGATACATACATATGTACATATACATACATATTAATAGGCAAGTTGATTTCTTTTGATCCCTTTTACGCAAGCTCTAAGCATTGGATTTTAAAAAATGATACATCATTTTTGGCAAAGGCATACTTATACATTGAAACAACTCACATACATGTGAGCAACAACAATGTAAGCCAATAAATGCAAAACAGTTTATACCATTTGTGTACAAATTTAATTTATTAGTTTATGCTATTAAAGTAAAAAAGAACAACAACATCAGTGATGGAAAATCAAGTACTATGGTACTATTTGCAGACCTTTTCTTCATAAATACCACAGTAGCCCGACGCCAGTTTTAGTATTCTCTTCTTGTTATGCTTCCTTTTTAAGAAATCCAGTGTTGCACAAAAATCTTTTTTAACATAGGCAACATCTCCTACGTGCCGTGTCAATAACATACAGTTTATTGTTCTTTTTTCGTTCATGTTTGATATGGAGTCTGCTTTCAATAAGTAAAAATTAATAAATTTCTAGAAAGAATATGTATGTATGTACTTACATCGCACAGAAAACAATACCTATGTCAAATTAACATGGCGCAATGTTGATTGTATCATCGTAAGTTTCTACAAAAGTACGAACTTTACTTAAAATTATCATTGTTTCATATTATTTTTAAATGAAAAATGTTAAAATAATATTGTTGAGTATTGAATCCATGAAATCCTGTTTTACATGTTTTGTGTGGAAACACCATCAACACTACAAGAAGAAAATAATCTTTTTTTATTTTCATGCTTACAATAATTTATAAAAAGAAGAAAAATTCCCGTATTCTTTTTGTTATAATTAAAAAAAAAAATTTAATTTTAGAAACAGAATGATGAAGAAAACATACCGGGCCCAATCTGCTGGTGTCTTTTAATTGTGAGTGCTGCTCTCTCTCTATTCGACGATCATACTTGGTATGTGAGAAAGGTATGCCACCATATTCATGAAATAGCAATTCTGACATACTCAGAACAAATTTAATTTAAATTTTTACAGGCCAACGATAGCGATATCTTCTGACCAAGAAATCGCTATCGTGCGCATTTTTAAAATGTTTTATTAGGGAATATGAAACTCTGCCAGAATTATGGAATATAAAAAGTGGTATATACCATAAAAGACATTTAAAGCAAAAAGTTATTGAAAACTTTTAGAAGAATTAAAAACAAATGAATCGGAAGCAACAATTGAAGTAGCAAGGAAAAAAATAAATACATAGCTTTGTAGTACGCCAATAACTCATCAATTACGAAATCATGAACTAATTCACACGCCATCATTTAGACAACCTTCACTTTTCAATGTTTGTTTCGTAATGATAGTCTAAATGTTAGACTCTAACAGCAAAATGCTCTCTCTCAACATACAAAATATGTCATACCAAGATTGACCGTATTAGAGTCTCTAAACAAATACATATGTTATCTCTAAAGCTTCTTTTCACTATTATTTTACACTCAAATTAAATTGATTCTAAATCAAATTCACGTTATTTCAACTTGAAATAGCTTTCATTCAACGTAATTGATTCATTGTATTATTTCAATATCAATGTCATTTTGCTCTTACTTTAATGGAGTGTTAAATTAGCATGACTAAATTTTTTTTTAAATTATTGTAAAATCATGTTAAATTAACATGAAGAAACTATGTAGCAAAATTACTACCGAAAAATTTAAAATCAATTCCGTTTGCGACGATTTTACAAATATTTTTATTTAAAAATATATATATTTTTAGTTGTTTAACCAAAACTTTATATTTTTTATATTAAAATGAATTAATTTAATATTTTTTTTGCTTTTTTTAAAAAATATTTTTTAACCTATTTTTTATGTTTTATAAAAGGTACCAAAATGTTGTATAGAGTACTCTTTTTTGGTCAGTACCATCTCGATTTTTCCATCACTGAACAACATTAAATTGGACCACTGTAGAAAATAAAAAAAAGTCAGACAATTTAAAATATTTTGTTTTCTTTTATAAAGAGTGTGTGTGAAACGGTAGCAAAGAAAATTTTTGACACTGTTGAGGTGAATAAAATTTCACTAGCCATGGGGGCTAGTATAAAGGGTGTGTGTGAAACGGTAGCAAAGCACTCATGAAAGTAAAATTTTGACACTTTTGCGGTGAATAAAATTTCACTTGCCTTTGGGGCTAGTATAAATTTTGACATAAACATAGAAATTCTTGGCAATTTTTTATTCACCACAGAACTTTGCTATCATTTCATATTACTCACCTACTGGTTTTTACTGGGATTTTACTAGAAAAGTAAACGAACGCACATATTGCCATTGTATTGTATTTATTAAAATAATATTACTTGGTATTACTTTAAATTAATGAGTTATTGGTGGCTCTTAGCTTAGATTTGATTTTGTATGTGTATTCATTACCTAATTAACGAAATTTATAATAATGTGAAATAATATAATTTTTAAATTAAATTGACAATGTTATATAGTCGTTCTTGACCCGAATTCCATCTAAGTAACTTCATAAAAAGATGCTTAAAAAAACTTTATTCCGGATTGAATTTCGTATGGGGGCTATGTAAATAAAGGACTGTTTCTCACTGTTTTTAATAGCCTCCATTTTTATTAAGCACAACGCATAACACTCCAGCCAACTTTTGTAAGTGCAGGTACAAAATCAGCAACTCCTCCAAAATGAAAACTAATGGGTCGTTAACAAATAGCAACACAACTGAAGTTGCCAGCAGTGAAATTTGGCAACGCGGCTCATGTTACAACATAAAATTTTTTTGTTTATTTCATATTTTAACATGATCGGCGTTGCCTCGTCATCCGTAATTATACTCTATATAATAAAAATGAAATGTTGTGTGTTGCTGATCGTATAATGGTCCAACTTAGGTTTTTACGGAATGAAAATTTTGCCTCGCCCACTTTTTTCGATTTACCTAAAACCAGAAAACGGCTCCATCGATTTGACTAATTTTTTTTTCAAATGTTCGTAATAATCCATTTTAAGTTTACATCGAAAGAAACATTTTCTACGCCTACTTTTACGCCCACTTTTTCTATTTATTTGACCGATTTGGGCGATTTTTTTTTTAAATTATCGCCATGGTCCAACTTAGGTTTTTACGGAAAGCAAATATTGGCCCGCCCACTTTTTTCGATTTACCTAAAATCAGAAAACGGCTCCATCGATCATTAGTAATCAGCTACCGAGCGAGGCCAGCTAGTTGTGTAATAAATGTAAATATTGATCATGGGCAATCACAAAATGTGGCTTAGGCTTCATGTATAAGTTCATTGTACCCAATATTGTTCAGACTCAACATGTTAATACTTTAAATTCTTTCGTCTTTATTTAATTTACGGAACGGATTTATATGGGAACTTAGGTCAAATCCAGACGTTGCAGTACAAAATCCACAAAGTAGCTGCTATATAAGTTATCGTTTCGTAATTTACTATTAATATCAACATTTTTAAGATAGATGTGCCATTAAAAGTTTTTTCAGGAGTAAAGATTTAGTCAAATGTACCGATTTCAATAAAACTTGGTAGGATGATTAAGGTTGCAACAAAATATTATAAAATTGTATGCTAAATAAAATTGTATGCTATTCAAACTTTTTATTATGTTAAAAATTATGACGGATTCTGATAGGATATTATAACAAATACTTGATTAAAACTTTTTTCTTTAGTTTTACTCAAATGTGAGGTTAAGATTTCCTTAACTTTGCTTGAAATAATTCTCTTTAGCTTATCTAGCATGGCAAATAATTTTAGTTATTTGGTTTTCACTTTTACTAGCCAATCATAATGCAATATGTTTATTGTGGGTCACACCTTAACGTCAAGTTTTTGCCCAAATTAATTTGACATTTGTTTTAGTGTTTGACAGATTTAAACATCGAGCCGTACTTCTTTGAAAATTAGGACAGCCAAGCAAATCACGTGAATGATGTTTGCTATCGCGAGATAATAGCGGACTACTTGTGGCCAGAAATAGGGGATATGGATCTGGATTATATCTGGTTCCGACAGTATGCTGCCACTTGCCACACAGCCAACAAAACAACTGCTCTTTTTCGCGAGAAGTTCAATGGCCTTGTTATCTCTAGCGTTTAAAAAACTGCAGTCAGGGTAGAAAAACTGTAATTTCTTCCACTTCTTCATTTGTCACTGGCCATAAAAAAATTGATGCTTTTACTTCTAATTCATCAAGTGTAAACAGTCACTGTCATTTTAACTCAAAAGGCGAAAGTTGTACAAAAATTTTCGTTTTTTGTTTGACAGTTTTTGGTTTCGACTGAAGTTTTTTAAACCCTGATAATCTCACGTCGTGGCAATGTTTATTGGCCGGTACGATCGTTTTATTTGACACCGTTGGACTTCTATTTTCTGTGAGCCAAGAACAACTCAAGAGCTAAATGATGAGATAGCTTGGCACATTACAGACATTGAACCTCAATTATGTCCCAGAGTCATTGAAAACATGGACAATCGGATTGAGGAATGCCACCGAAGCCGTGGCAAGCAATTGGCCGATATTTTGTTTCACACGTAAAAGTCATAGATCCTTCTATCATAATAAAAAATATTAATTAAATTCTCTGAAAACTGTTTGTTTTATTTGCAATTGACTTCTTACGTTTTGGTTGGACCACCTTTTATTTTATCTCAAAATTATACGTTTTTAAACATCAGTTATTTAAAATAGATTCTTTTTGCTGGTTTAAGTATTCTCGAAAACATAAAATTTAAGATTTAGAGCCTATTTTTTGGCTCGAGATTAAAGTTACTTTAATTCTATAATTAGCTAAACTGATAATTAATAGTGTTACCATACTGAGCACAAATAAATGGCAAAATTTTTTTGAAAATTTAAACTTTTACAGTCTAATTCATAAAAATTTCCTGTTTCAGCTTTAATGCTTACAATAGTTATCAAACACTTTTTGTTTTATAAACCATTAATAAAAAGTATAATTTATAAACGCTTAATAGAAGTTGATTTACAATTAAAAGTTTATATTACTTTTGCAGTTTTATGTTGGCAGCAACATGTTATTTTAATTGTAATTTTTGTAATAGTGATTAGTAGGGCAACCAAAAAAAAGCAAATGCTTATTTTTTGGTTTACAAGATAGAAAGATTTTTTATTTTGGCAATATCGGCTTTTTTTTAGTTATTTTTGCGATATCGGCTTTTTTTACTTATTTTGCCATTTTAAGATAATTTTTCATTTTTTTTAATACGAAAAAAAAACTTATTTAATAAAATTTTGCAAAAATCGTTAATATTATTTTTTTTATGTGCAACTTTTTTTTTTATAACTACTAAAAAATCAACCATTTCTGTGCTGTAACAACACTGGTAAAAAAAATCGTTCAACGTTATGGTAATATTTTGTGCTTCCCTTGAACAATATCATCCCAAAAACCTATATTATCTCTGTATGTTATTGTACCTACACTAAAGAGTGGAGGGGGTATTATGCATTTGTGCTGATGTGAGAAACACCTTAAATTATTGGTCCTAAAGTATACCGATCAACTCAGAATCACTTTCCGAGTCGATCTAACGATGTCCGTCCGGCTGACTGGATGTCCATTTAACCTCGTGCGCAAAGTGCAGGTCGCAATTTTAAAGATAATTTAATGAAATTTGGTACGTGTGTTCTAATTGTCACAAGGGCGAATCGGCCCAAACATAGCCCCCATACAAGCTGCTATCCGGAAGTGGGTCTTTGTGCCCACTATCAAACCAATTTTAATGCAATTTAAGACATATGTAGATAGATCCATATTTATATGGAGACGAAGGGTATGCATTTTTTAAAAAATAGGACCACGAGGGGAGATTTAACCGATTTTAATGAAATTTAAAACATAGATAGATCCCTATTCATATAGCCTTACACTCTTGAAACTTGTTTTTAAATACTGTCGTGTTGGGTATCATACGATCGGGCTTGACCGACTATACTTTCTTACTTGATTTTTATGCAACTCTGTCTTAGCGGTACTGTAACGTACTTTTTATAGTGTTGTGTATAATTTTTATGTGTTTATGTTTTTAGTATTAAGCCTTTTTATCAACTTTTTTTATTATTTGCTTGTTTAAGTTCTTTTCTCTCGAAAATTCCATAGCTGTATTCTTACGATCAAAATCCTATCTCTGTAACGTCTTTTACCATCATACTTTGTAACGTCTTATTTCTTTTTAAAAATAGTTTTTGTATAAAGTAACGTCTGTTAGCTCCCCTTCTCTCAGTTTTTGGTATCGTAACGTCTTATTTTTTGGCTTTTTTAATATAGTTTTAGCTATTAAGAATTTCTCTGTATATCAAATAATGTTAATTTCTGCAAATTTTGGTGTTTTACTCGAAGTTGTAACAAAATTGGAAGCAAAAAATCTTTCATTGGTTTTCTAAGTGAACATAGTTGTGGACCGTAAGAAAAATATCCCGTGTTCCAGGTGATATAGAAGTCGAAGTTAATACAAAATTAAAATCAGTTTTATTAAAAAATTAAGGATTTTCGGTATTAAAAGATATTGGAGATATTTTGGGAGGCAAGCGGAAATATGAGTCCAATCGCATAAAATATACTTCAGAGCAAATATTCAATTTTAGATATGCTCCCTTAACATCTGTAGACGTAGGAAGAACTTTTTCTATGTACAAGAACTTGCTGCCTCCGAACAGACATAGTTTTATTTTCGAAAATTAATTGCATCAACTTATAATTTACTATAAAACGTATTAAACGAATTAAGTGGAAAATAAACAAGTTTAAATTGCTTTTTTTAATTTTAGCAGCTTATTTTCATGTTTTTAAACGCTTTTTTTAAGAGCTTAAAACTGTTTTTTTTATGGCTTTTTTTTTTTGGTTGCCCTAGTGATTAGGATTGCTTCCTCTATAAGAGATGAAGGCATTTTAATTTTTCTATTGCCCCAGCGAGCTAAGGCACGAGCCACTCTGGCTGAAATTCTATACACTGTTGCTTGAGAGAACCCATGAAGATCGGCCGCACCATCCTAAATCTACAAACTGTTTTTTTTAACTTCAATTTAATTTTATATTAGCGCTTTTTTGTTAATTGCTCAAATTAGTTTTTAAATTTAATAAATTATAAATTTAATTTCGTCGGGTGGTTTCTGATAGGCACATTTTTACAAAAATTTAGTTTTAAATCAATTCTATATTTTAATTTAATCCCTTTTTTGATATCTCGAATATATTAAGAGATATCGAGTTCTAGCATCGCCTGATATCCTTAAGTTTACAGTTCTCTAAACATTGTTTTGCTTCATTCGTCACTTTTGTGATATGAATCAAATTTTCGATGTAAAAGTTAAAATATTCAAAGTATGTAGAACAAAACATTTTTGTTCCGTGCGGCAAACCAGTAACTAACAGACAATACACTATGTGGTTTCTACTTTGTGTTTGCTTTAACAAATACTTTACCTATTTGAAAGACATTTTAAAATATAAGTGCAATGAATAGCAAAAAAAAGTTTGCACTATTTGAAATAAATCTTCATAGCTTTTTATATTTTATGCAAAAAGTTATAACGACTTTAAGTTGCAACAGAAAACATATCTCGCGACCCACGTTATTTTTAACAAAAAACATCTATCGAGCAGTTTATATTTAAAATTAATTCAAACATTAGTTATATTCTTTCTAAAAAAAAAATTTTTATGCGTATTAAACTTTTTTATTAAAATAAATAAGAAGACAAAAATTTTAAATTTTTCGTGCAATTATTAACAGTCATATTCATAAAAAGTTCTTATTTTAAGCTTATAGTATGTAATAACTATTAAACGCTTTTTGTCTTATAAACCTCTTATAAATATTTGTATTCATAAACGTACAATAACAGCTTTTTTACTATTAACTGTTTGCAGAGATTTTCTGTTTAAGTAAGGCAACTTTCTTTATATTTAGCTGCCATTTTATTGTTAGTGATGCACGAAACTTCTATTCGGTTTCCATGATAGGTATTCTGTATTTCAATTTTTTTGTAATTTTTTTTTAATTGTAGACCTTCAAAATTATTCTTATCTAATAAAACTACTTATTATTATTTTAGTTTCTGAACAAAATGTTTCCGAAAGGTATCATAAAAACTTTTGTTTGAACATTTTTTAAATATACGACAAGAAAGTAATCGAATAAAAAGTTTGTTTACTTTTTATTAACATCACTATTATTATGATTTGTTTATTTTATTTTTTTTTTATATTTTTGAACAATAATTTGTTGTTTTAAGCAAAAAAAAAAAAATACAACTAGTTGCAATAATTTAAAAAATAATTAAAGAGAATATCTGCATTTGCCCCTGAACATTTTTTTAAATACATAATTATCAATATAACTTTAAATTGGCTGTCTAAAATAAAAAAAAAATTAGTAAAATGTATTTAACATGTCCGTTGTAATAAATAAAACATTTTTGTCATTATTTCACAAAAATAATATCATAAAATGCAAACACCTTTTAAAATGTCATTTTATTTTTGGTTTAAAGAAGGGCAAATCCAACAATAAATTTTCTTACTTTATGAATGGTTTATTAAAGGTTCAATAGCCTATTTCTCGTTTATGAATACAACTTTAGCAATTTTTGCTTAAAAACGGTCAATTTATCATCAATAAATTTTTATGAATACGGCTGTAAAATTTTATTTTAACAAACATTGAAATATTACCTTATTAAACGTTTAAAGTAGGGTAAAGGCTACAATAAATATTTCAAATTTATGAAATGTTTACTAAACGTTAAATAAGCTATTAAACATTTATAAATACTCTTTTTTCGACTTTTGCTTATTAATGACTTATAGGCTGCAATGATGCGTTTATGGATTAGACTGTTAAAACATATGCATATTATTTTTAAAATTGTTGCTTATATTTTCAAAAGATTTTGTTATTCGTGCTTAATTCCCAGTTTTTATCATTGATAAAAACACTTGATAAAAACTGGGAATTAAGCACGAATAACAAAATCTTTTGAAATTAAAATTTTGTATTCCCAACATTGAAAGTTGCTTATATTTTTGCAACAGCTATTTACGTTAAACATGCGAATGTTGACAGTTTAAGTTTAGGTTTAAATCACCTCCATTGTCCGCTTAAACTAGCAAAAAAGTTAAAAAAATATAACTCTAAAAGTAAATACGGAGATTAAAGTTAATTTAATCGCTAATCTCTAACCCTAAAAGTGATTCTTAATAGTTTAATAGTAAATGTTGACCAGTAGCACAAAATTTCCACATTTTCTTTTACATTGATTGAATTTTTACTAAAACTTACGAAAAAAATAATAACTGTGGCCACCTATATTGAAGAAATACTTGTAAGCGAGGAGGTGACTAGAAAAGTTCTTTAAGAAATTTTGGTAGAGGCTTGAAAATGTCTCCGACCGGTGAAGTCAACGAAGATTTCTTTCCACAATTCCTGAAACCGAAAATAGCTAGATATTATCTTATAAGAATTTTATTAGCTCGCGGAGCCTAGAAAATTATTTATTGAAATTTCTTGAACTATTTTTTAACAAAAATTTTTTGGAATTTAGAAAGTGGCGGTCTTAAATTTCCTTAAAGAACATTCTCTGAGGACGCTTAGGCAGCTAAAAGATAGTCACTCAGAATTTTTTCACAACTGTTGACAATTAAGTAACGATAACAAAAACGCCTTTGGTTGTTTCCTCCTTTGCAAATTTTTGATAAATATTTACAACCATTTGTCTTGTTCAAAATGTTTTTTGTTTTGTTTTCTTTTAATCAAAAAAAAAAAAAAAAAAAAAAACATGGTTTGAGTTCGTTTTCATTCAAAAAATTCTCAAAAATTATGATTGCTAATCCTGTTCTTTTTTTATTTCTCCCTTAAGACAAATTTATAAATTTCTTTAAAAACTTATTTTGCAAATTTCACCATTAAATTCTTTAAAAATATTAAAGTCAAAAAATATTTCGACTGCGGTTTTTTAATATTGTCAGTATAAATAAGTTTAGCTTAATTTAATATTTATTATATTTTTTTTATGTTGAAATAAATACGATTTTAAAATTGTGGGTTATAATCCAACTAAAATATATGTATGTTTTCAAAAGTATTTGATTGCAGAAACGAAGAAATATAAAACAACTTGGTAAACAACATACGCATTTGGTATGGCATTTTGTCCCGAGGCGTATACTTGATATTTATGACGTTCAATTTTATTTTATAACGCATATACTCGCCGTTTAGTAAATAAGCTAAAAGGTTGCTATACATATTTATAATTCTTAGATCTAAGTAAATTTAAGTTAAATTTTAAGTAGCAACACTTTACTCTAGGAAAATTTTAAAACAAAATTTTTCAACAAATATCCATATAAACCTGTTTTAAACCTTAGATATTTTTTATGAATAAGGCCTTTAGTCTTTTATAAAAGAAATTTATAAATGTTTGTAAAAAAGCACTTAAGAACAAAACATAACGTAATTAAATTATTTTCTATTTATCCCGAAATTTGCAATTAAAACTTTACAAACGTAATTTTACCGGATCACACTGATACAAAATATTATAAAATGGCAAGTAAATTTTAAGATGACTGGATTGGTATATATCGTCAGCTCAATATTGCTTTGACCTGAGGTAGGTTTAGGGTATATATTTTGTTAATTCCCCCTTTCTAAATCCAAAACCTGTTTCGCGAAATTTTTCGTAGTTTCTGAGATGTTAAGCATTAATTTTGCTCCATATCCACAGTTTTGAAGTTTTTTTTAGTGTTGTTTTGCTCTACACGCCACTGTTTAGCGATTGCACCAACTTCTTCATATTAAAACGTACGAAATAAATTTCACTCTTGCTTTGCTTTATTGCCGTAAGAAAAAAAGTAGTTTAAGCAAAAGCATTGTAGAATTAATAATTGTAGGCAAAACGACTGCTGATTTTTTGTAGAGTTGTGTTTTGTTCATGTAATTGTTTTTGGTATCTTCATCATGTTATACACAAGCAAAGTGCGTGTTGTTTTTTAATTGTTGTATTTCTGCATTGATCTTATATTTGGATCATTAGCAAAATAAAATGTCAAGAAAAAATAGTTTTATACAAAAATTAACACGTGTTAATAAATAGTAAAAATTTCTAAAATTTATTAAAAATAGAAACTGGGAATTATCTCCTTTCGTAGGTTACTTTATATTATATTCAACATTTTTTATTTTTCGAATTTATTCTATGAGTTACATTTCAGTTATGTATTTTATAAAGCTTTTTTGTAATAAAAAATATAAAAATTGAACTGGTTTTGAAAAATAAAACCAAATTAAAGAAAAAAAATCGTCAATGTTGATTTCATTTGAACAAGTAGCTCAAAGCATAGCTATAAATATACGCATGCAGCAAAAAAGCTACTTTTTAAAAATATTTTTAGGAAAGTGGCGTATTCCCCATACGTACGTACAAAATAATAGTTTTCACTTTCAATAAAATACTATCAACTATAAAAAAAATCTATCGTATACATTTTGTGAAATCTTCATGTAAACTTCTTTGTCGATTTTCGCCACTCCGACTCTTTGGCATATGCGCCAAACTAATAATGAGCTGACGATATGTCTAAGAATATTTTCGTTGAATTCAAATAAAAATGTTTGGACAATTATTCTTCAAAAAAAATATTTTCAAGTTAGTAGAGTACTAGCTGTACCAAATTGTGAAAAATGTTCAGCAAGGTCAATTATTTATTTATTTTATAACACTATGCTAGTTGCATAATTAGACAAGCCAGGCACATGGCGTTTTAGCATAATTCGGGTACGCTGAATCCAATGGTACCCACCGTTTTTTTAGGTTAGCTCTTGTTTTCGAGATATACTGTTAAACGATTTAGTTTATTGAAATTACTAAACAAACCGAAATTCCGCAATAAAATTTCCTTTAAGAAAAATAAAATTATTTTAATATGAGCAGTCGTTTTAGAAACATATTTTTTTTTTTTTTTGGAAAAAAAAAATAATTTTTTTATCAAAATTTTTGTTTTTTAAAAATTCATAAAAAATTGGAAAATGCAGCTAGGCTTTTTGCAGACATAGAAAAAACGAAGCTGCAAACAAAACAAGCCATAAATGATTAAAATCTGTTACCAACTTTTGATTTTATTAATTTTTAAATAATTTAGGAATTTCATAAAACGCAATATATAAAAAGTGGAGATAAGGGGCAAGTATGTATCTAGAAAATGTTAAGGACAACCCTGCGGGAAATTTGTGTCAATTATTATTAAAGCACTTATCCCGTGACCAGTAAATACAATTTTATTATAAAACGTGATAGGTGAAAACAAGACATATCACTTAACTGGTGATAATGTGTTTGAAGTATATTACTCTGCAGGAGAGGCAATTGACGCAAAACTAGTCATGTGACTATATTTTATGCTGGTAGTGGCTGATTCTATCTGGTATTACCTTATATCGATCATATTTACATGGTTCACTCGGGACAATATCTGAAACAGCCATTATTTTAACCAAAATCTAATGTATCCGTTTAGGTTATTTTTGTGACCTGTCACAAAGTGTCAAAAAGGTGCCAATTAACCCCATCCTAGGACATCGCCATGTACAAGTGACAAGTCCCCTTCATATAAAGTGTTTGCACTAGAACCGGTCCCTTCCACTTTAGAACTGCCCCGTGATAAGTTTGGCTTAGTTCATTTTCCCCTAGGGAAAATACTAATTGAGGTCGGTCATACATTTTATCTTATGTATGAGAGTAGGTATGTTAGAAATAAATGATTGAGATGAAAAATAAAGTGGGGTTGGTCATACATTTGACCCATCTAGGGGCATCCTAGACCATACATACATGGCGGTTTAATAGAATTCTTAAATTTGGCCCCTGCAGTGCCTAGGATGCCTAGCTGCATTTTCCAATTTTTTATGAATTTTTAAAAAACAAAAATTTCAAAATTTTGATAAAAAAATTATTTATTTTTTCCAAAAAAAAATTATGTTTCTAAAACGACTGCTCATATTAAAAAATTTTACTTTTATTGCGGAATTTCGATTTTTTTTAGAAATTTCAATAAACTTAACCGTTTTTGAGTTACGCGAATATGTGTTGTGCAACCTCCTTTATTTAAGAAATAACGGTATATCTCGAAAACAAGAGCTAACCTAAAAAAACGGTGGGCACCATTGAATTCAGCGTACCCGAATTGTGCTAAAACGCCATGTGTCCGGCTTGTCTAAAAAAAGTGTCAATTTCGAGCACAGTGTGATAGCTACAAATACAATTACAAATTATATTCTAACTTAATTAACCGAGCAATAGTAGACTTCAAGCCCGTTGTAGTAAAACAGACCAGAGTCTATGGCGGGAATCAAACCCGCAACCCTCTGGTATTAATGTATCAGTGTTACCTATCTAGCGAGCTTGCACTGTTTGACGTTCTTAATATTTCAATGTATGCGATATTGTTTTGCGCATGTAAACAAAAACCATATGTATTTTACTAAAAAGTGATTTTTTAAACAAAAAATTAAAGTAAATATGGATGAAAAACTGTTACCGCTTGTGTTATTTATGTTTCTCCGAACTCGTTTAATATTAAGTTTAAGCTTTTTTTCATTTGCTTAAAATTTCACGTGAAATAAGTGCAGCTTATATTATTTCGTAGTTGTAAAAAAATGATGCCAGAAAAATTTAGTAACTTTGTCACAAATTGAACAGAGTACGACTCTGTCAACATAATTTCATGGAAAATCCGTACAATTTATCTTTTATATGAGTTGTGACAGTATTTAAAGAAATTTTTTTAATTTTAAATAATTTTTTTCTTAAATTTATAATAAATACATTTTCGTATTATTCGAATGTATATTCTAAGTCAAATTACAATTTTCAAAATCTTTTATACTTTAAAAGTCTTATTCCTTAAATATTCCTGTAAAATATTGAAGGAATAAAACTATTTAAGTAAAAAAGCTTTTGGAAATTGTAATTTGACTTCGAGTACACAGAAAAAAATAAAAATTGATTTCAATTAAAAAATTTGTGATATTAATTAAAAAATTAATTAAATTTGCACCAGTAAACAAATTAATAGTATCAATTAAACCAGTTAATAGTATTAATTAAACGTTTAATTTACTTGATTAAACGTTTAATTCACTTGATTAAATTTTTAATTAAAACGGATTATATTTTTGATTATTGCTTTAATTAGTGAAAAATTTTGGAGAAATTTTTCTATGTACACATTCGAATAATATGAAATTTATATAATAAATGTTACTCACCATTTCGTAAAGAAGCTTGCGCATAAAGTTTACATGGATAACCAGCTAGACTAACAGACATCGCTAGTTCAATCAAAAAGTGATTCTAAGTCGATCGGTATACTAATAGGTGGGTCTACAAACAATATTTGAAGCGGTTACAAACATCAGCACAAACTCAAAATACCTTCACGACTATTGTGGTGTAGGTATAAAAATACGCAACTTCAATAGAAATAATATGTTAGGCGTAGCGAAATTACTTAAATTTTACATACGATTTATTTAGTTTATTTGGAATGTCACATCTAAAAATCCCCTCCTCCTAGCTCATGTAAAACTTTCATTGTCATTAAATCAACTGAAAAACAAAAGTTTTTCCTCTTTACTTTTGTTATTGGGTGTAAATTTACTTATTTATAGCCTTCCATTGCGTTTAAAAAGTTTTTAAAAAAAATCTTCATGTAGAAAAATATCTTAGGGAAATTACCATAATCAATGAAAGTTTATTTAACTTTAGGCTTGACAAATTATTTCCGTCTTTGTTTGTATTTTTCCGCTTCACTGTAAAAAAAGCATTAGTATTTAATGACTTGAACCAATAAAAACCTGCACATACGAGCAGAAAGTTTGCAACATATTGGTTGTAAAACTTGATGCAAATTAAATAAAACGGTTATAGTATTTACAAAGATTGCTACAACTGCTTTTAACTTTTTTTAGAATGAATTGCTTTTTAATTACTTTGGAAAGTTTTTTTATGTGCAAAAAAATTAATTAAAAACCAAATTACTTGAACAGCTATAAAAATTGCTCAGAAAGCTTGAAAAAGACTTCAAAACTTGCAGGAAAGCAGCTAAAAGTAAAGACTTGAACAAAATTGACACAATGGCTCACATAATACTGAGACATCTTAATCAAAAATGTAATAACTAAAAATCTATATAAATTCTTTTGAACATGGCTAATTTTAGCACAAATTCTTCCAAAAAAGAAAAATATCTCAAGAAAATTTTTAACAACAAAGTTTGTTAAAAATAAAATTTTACTTCAACAAACTTTTTATTTGATTCAATGAAAAAATTGATTTAACTTTCAATTTGCAAAATAGCACTCAATAAAAACAGATTTAAGAATGAAATAATCAAATATTTCTTCATAATCACTAAAAAAATATTTGACAATACTTATCCATTTTTAATGCATATTTTAAAATGCCTATTAACTTATATGTAACTATAACTATAACTTATAGGTAACTATAATTCATGCTACTACCCAGCAGGAAAATATAATCAGTTGGAAAGATTTTAGAAAAGCTAAAAATATTATGCAAATAAAACCTTAAAGCAAATAAGAATTATAAACACTCAAAGTCTTAAGGCGACCGTACACGACATGTTTTTGTCATCTGACATGTCAAATTTCCCACTGCAAAATACATACATGTCGTGTGTTACCTTTTTAACTTTGCTTCTGTAAAAGTCAGACGCAAAGTCATCTGACAAAATTTCAATTAGAGCGTGCTCTATTTTCTTCTGACAACCCATCTGAAATCAGAAAGCTATGCCGGGAAGAAACCGGCAGCGGCGTCCACTATTGACGGAATTATTAGCCGGCTGAAGTTAATTTTTTACAATACCGAGATATGTTTGATCATCTTACCATTGAATAGAATTTATGTGAATATATATATAAAAACGGTTTTATTATCAAATCCTAAATTGGTATCTTTGAATTAAAAGAAAAAAATGTTAAGATGGCTGAACTATTTTACGGTGCAAATAAAACTTTTCATGGCGGCAGCAAGCTATTTTGAAACCGAGCACATCTTTGGTTTCTGCAATAACCCGGGGTCTCCACCTAACATAAAATGACTAACTTGCAGTTAGTGTTAAGTGGAGACTGCTCCAGTTAAAGTTTTAACTTGATTGTTATAACATTTCTTTTGAAAGTTCTTTTATAACATAAATTGACGTTTAAGTTTGACAGTACGCTATTTTGTAGTTGTTTTTCGACATCTTTAATTAATTTGTTAAAAGGGTTGTAAACTACACATAAAAAACTTTGCTTTTTGTGAATAATATAATATAATACAAACATTTAAGTATAAAATAACTTTAATTATTTTCCACAAACACACTTGACGCGTCAACGAATTGAAGATAATGAAAAGTTTTAACTCTAACTTCACTACGTGTACGCCACCATAAACATATAACCATTTTAACAGCAAGTCTTAACTTCATGTTTTAACTGCATTTCATGTTAGGTGGAGACTGGGTGTTACAATGCGAAAAAAACAGAGACAATGTCAGAAGCAAATTACATGTACGTTTGTGACCGAATATTATAAAGCTTATGTAAAACAGCGATTTTGACAGACATGCACAATTACATGTGACTTGAAAATTTGACATGTCAGATGACAAAAACATGTCGTCTATATGCTCCTTTACTTGTAACAATATCAAAACTTAAACAAAACACCAACAATAAGCAGTGAGTTGATCTTTTCTTACATTCCTCTACAAATGTTAGTATATATTTGATTGAACACAGAACATTGTAATAAATTATTTTAATGTTTACTGCGAATGAATTAAATAATTCTAAAAATATGAATAGTTGTCACGAACAGAATAAAAAACACGAATAATTGTTACGAACAGAAAAAATATATTCCTTCCAATGCATAATTATTGTATCAAAAAAATTACATTCTCGATTCCAATGAATGGATTTTTATTTTTTCGAAAATAATACATGAGTAATAAGTGTTGCCATAACTGTTTGATGAAAACTACAAAAAAAAAATCTGATAAAATATGCTAAATCGTAAAATGAAGAAAATATGCTAAAAATCTGATAAAATCATAACATAAAATTTGTAATAATTTCAATTTACTAAAAATATATTACATTTTTTTATAAAAAAAAACATGCTTAAAATTTGCTTAATTTTTATAAAAAATAAATATTATGCTTAAAATCTGCGAAATAAAATGGAATTTTAATATAATTATACACATTTCATTAAAAATTGTATTTAAAAAAAAGTAAGATATTTATCAAGGCGAATTCATACAAGGTGGACTTATTTTGAAAACGTTTACAACACTGTAAAATATTTTAACGTTGTGTCAAAAATTCAAACAAATTTTTCATTGTGTTTTTAATTTTAAATTGTGTGTTTTGAAATGTAATAACTTAAAAAAGTTTTAAATTTCATAATTTTAAGCGAAAATTATAGAATTTAGTAAAGATTCCCCAGAACCACCAGAACGTTATACCATTTTGACACAAGGTTAGTTTTCAGCTGTTGCTTACGTAGCAAGATAAGTTCACCTAGTGTTAATTCGCCTTGTTATTAATAATTCAAAACAATTAAGATGTTAAATGTTTGATTATGAAACTGTTTGAAAATATGTATAGTAAGTCTTTTCTAAACAAAATTTGATAAAAAAAACTGCTTTTCAAAAAAGTAAAAATATGCTAAAAAAAAATCTGCTTTTGGACAAGTAAATATGCTAGAAAGCTGTTAGCATATTTTTTCAAAAAAATATGCAATTTGCCAACTTAATCTACTAAATCTAACAGAAAATATGCTAAAATGAGAACACGGCTGGGTAGTAAGTGTACACGAACTCGAAAACTTCCAACGAAAGAGTGTAGAAAGAACATAAAATTTGAGAGAAAAAATTTAATGAAAATTTCTGATAGTAACATTTTTAATAGCAAGGATTATTTAACAACCTGTTTCATGTTTTTGTTTACAAAACAAGGATTATTTTCATAATTTTTAAATTAACTGAGTGAGAAATTATATTGAAAACAAAAACAAATTTTCGTTTTTTATTGTTGTTTTCAATATAATTTCTCACTCACTCACTTGTTTACGTTTTCTAAAAACAGGCAGTAAAAGTCTTTCAATAATATAAAATATTTATTTTTCTAAAATTTAAGAAGAATATTCTTGCGCAAATAGTTCAAAACAATTGAACTTATTAAGAAATTATCTCGTATCTTACAGCTGAATACTGTCGGTATGCCTAAATTGATAGTTCTTGCAGGTAAAGCGTTCATTTACATTTTAATCTTTTTTTTTTAGTAATTGTGCGAAAAATGTTGTAAATTTTAAATTTCCTCTCTCGTTGCAAGTTTCTGCTAGTAAATTAAATAAACAAACCTTATGTGTTACACAAAAAAACCTTTAGTCATCTTTGTTCGTTATGCAAACAAAACTTCGCTAATGATAATAATATGTAAAATGTAAATCTTCTAGCGTTCGCTGTAATATTTAATTCAAACCATTGAACCAATTCAGGATAAGCTTCATTAAGCAACCGATGTACTACAGCTCGCAAATAGTGCCTTGTTGACACCAAATTTGGCAAATTTTTTTATGACTTAAATAAGAAAAAATGATGGACGTTAACTTTTCTTTCCAGTATGCCATTTTAAAGTTATTAAAACCACAAGCCATGTAAATAAGGTATGCCACCTGTTGTAAGATGGCCAATATTATTTTTTCAGTTTTCCAATACTTATTTTTTATGCCTGTATTCATAAAAAAATTTTAAATTTAATAAAGGTTTTAAGAAAAAATTTACTATGAAATTTGTCCTTAATAAGCGTTTGTTAAATTTAATAATTGTTTATGAAAACGGGGGTTAGACCTAAAATATTTTAATACCTTAAGAAAACATTTATTTTTAGATAATACTCTTTTGTCTAGCAAACACACAAAATAAAGACAAATACATAAACTAATAATATACAAATGCACATGTCAATCTACAATATTCTCCTAAGAATTTTCTTTTCTCATTCTTTTCTTAAAAACTAAAAGTACATTGTCTTATTTGTTATAGTCAACATAAATAACTTATGGATACCTACATATATAAATATGGGCATATCGTTACAAAAAAGCAAAAGGCCCTAACTAAACAAAATTAAAAATCGACTTTTTCATTGATTCTAATGTATTGCACCAATTAGTTCTGGGAAACTATCGATAGTACGATGGTAATTAAAATATCGATAGGAAAAACATCAATATCGATTAGATCTTTTGCCGGACTTTTTCATTTCCCGCTCAATACAAATCGATGCAAAATATTACTTAATTTAATTTATTTGAACAAATAGCATTTCCTTTTGTATTTCTGTGGCAAAAAGGAAAAAGTGCTTAATGCCACCTAAAGATCTTCATGTTCAAAAGTACATATTTCAATTATTTTGTAGGATTTTTAGGAAGTTATAGCAATATGACTTTTTGTTTATCTTTTTTTAATGTGCAATAGCATTTGGAATAATAAAAATTTTCGATCTGTGACATGAGGTGTGTTAAGGAATAAAAACTTAAAAAACTATAACCGCAGAGAACTAATGGCATTATTAAATTCGGAGTAAATTTCCAAAAGCCACCTTTAAAGATTTAAATTGTTCTCCTATAAAACTAAACAAAAGACTTAAGCACTTATTGCCACAGAATTAATTCAAGGCTAACAGCATTTATATAAAACCAAATAAGTTAAATTATTCAAACAAGTTATTACAAAATATTTCTGTTAAAATAGGATTTTAGGATAGGATTCAGAAAAAGCATTTATAAAGAAGATTTCAATGAGAAAACACGTTTCCTATCTACGGACGTTTGCCTTTATAGCCAAAGAAACATTATGTAATCTCTAGGCAATTTCAGTTTTCTTAGCACTTCCTTCAAAATTTGTTCTTACAGAATCTAATCCGAAAATGTTTTTTTGCAGATGCTCTGCATATAAAATCATTTATTTTTTGAAGCAAGTGGGTACAAAATTTTTTTCGTTTTAAAAAAATAAATCTGTGTCTTTAAGGAAATTAAAATTTCTGTACATTTTTACTTTTCTTCTTTCGAAATTTCAGAGCATTAAACATTGCCTTACTTATCGGATATGAATTGACATCTCTTTGGCAAAAATGTCTTAAGTCAAAAGCTGTAGTTTTTCGTTATGTTAAATTGAAAAATATTTATTTGGTGTATTTGATACCCTTTTTCCTAAATGCAGATGATAGCGATTAGAAGCAGTTGTGCTAGACTTAAGTGATTTAAACCAAACAAAAGAGAGAGAAAAATTGAATTAAAGTCAAATAAAAACTCAAAATGAGTTTTTTTGACTTAAGAGCTTTTAACCTAATGGCTAAGATCTATTTCATGACACAACTTATTTACAATTATACATATCAGCAGTAAAGTTGCTGTAATTAAACAACAAAAAAAAAAATCCGGGGAGTTCCCGCACAAATTTCCCGGGATTTCTTTCTCAGAAAATGAGCGGGATTCCGGGATTTTTGACCCGTAAAAAAAACACTAATATCGATATTGCTATTTCAAATGCAGCTATGAAAATATATAACAACAGCTTTATCACACCAGATTTTTATGAAATATCAAAAACAACCAAAATTAACTCCGGAAATGTTCATGTTGTTGTTGTAAATATTGTAAAACTTTAACCATCTGCTTTTTTGTTATTAACTCAGCCGTTTAATATCTACTAATTCCATCCGTTTAAACATGAAAAATACTTATAACAGACTTTTTTTTTAAACTCGGAGAGAGTTTCATAACATTTTGATTCTACAAAGTTTGGAGGCGCTATTTTTTGTATACGTTTATATGGGAACTGAAAAGTCAAATGTTGTTCATGTTGTAAAAAAAAATGCAAATGTAATAGCGATCATTAGACAATACAATGAACGACCATTAGGGGAAAATTCCTCTTGACCGATTACCTTTTGGGTGGAGAATCAAAACCGATTTAGAACATTATCCTAAGTTGCAATAAATTTTCTTATAAATTTTCTTATATTTCTTATAGTCCCTGCTACTTCGGTTCCGATGAAATATTAAATAACAGGAGAAACTACCTTAAACCAAATAAGGTGGACATGCTTGTGTTTTTACAAAAAATTTAATTTTTTCATACTCAAGTACAAATATTCAGTCCATAGTAATATCGATAGTGAACTCTGAGCTATCGATTAATATCGATAGTAGAAAATACCGACAGTATCCCAATACTTGCACCAAAACAAATCGCCAAAATTAGCGATTTTATTAACAAACGGCACCATCTACAAAAGCGATCATATGATAAACGCTAAAAGACTTAAGTAGCCGTTTGCAAAATATGAAACATTAGCTGTGTTCGTTTACCCCAAAATTTGCAAAAATTTGTACAAATTTGTACTGGATTTTACTGAAATGCGTTCGCGTACACATAAATTTGCAAAAGATAGCATCTACTGAGAGAGTAAAGTGACAGTTGTCAGCAAAGAGCCTGCAAATTTTCACTGAACAAATTTTTGCCTGTAAAATTCAGTAGAAAACAAAAACATATAATTCAATATAGTAAACAAGCCAAAAATTGTAAAAAAAAAAAAAAAACATTTAAAAGAACAAAAACTGAATTAAAAGTGCAGCATGAACTAAACGCTAGTTTTCTAACAGGTATTTTTGAAAAGTAAATTAAATTTAATATAAATATCATTCCGTTAATATTTTAGAGATGAAAACCTAATAAATATATGAATACTTCTTACTGCATAATATTCAGGGTTCCGAATATCAAAAACCAAGTATTCATGTATTTTCGTATGTTATTTAACTAGAAACAAAATAAAAAATCATGTACAAACTAAACAAGTCTGAAAGCTTCCACAGAAGTTCAATTAATAAATACATTTGCAACGAATTTATAATTATTTAAATGCAATGCATCAAGTACCAAAAACACTGGGTAGTCTAAATACCACATATTTTACAACACT
This sequence comes from Pollenia griseotomentosa, assembly GCA_963931875.1. Classification (NCBI taxonomy): domain Eukaryota; kingdom Metazoa; phylum Arthropoda; class Insecta; order Diptera; family Polleniidae; genus Pollenia; species Pollenia griseotomentosa. The sequence goes on from OZ007562.1 coordinate 132,831,345, forward strand.
AAGCTTTTTAGCGGTCATATGTTTGAATTAACCTGCACGATTTTGCAATTTTTCCGTTCGTTTACTTTTTTGTGCAAGAGCCAGTTTTAAGAGTAAAATTTTCATATTGCTCCAAAATTTACTCACCTACTGGATTTTACTGGAAAAGTAAACAAACGCACCTATTGTCAATTGTCAAAACAATTGCTAGGTTTTACTGTCAAGCAATTCATTTATTAAAGAAAATGTAATTATAAACAGTTGAAGGCAATTTATAAGTTTATAATTTTAAATATGTAGTTTTTTCTTCTCTCTTATATTTTCAAAATGTCAGATAGGGCCTTCAGCATTTTAGGTATACATTTATGCCGCAAACTAGCAAGACAGACAATTTACAATGCATGTGTGTTCATATTTACAAATACATGTACAGTTGTAATACATATTTGTTTGGTATGGTTTGGTAAGAAAAAAAGAAATAAAAATTGCGGTGGTTCCAAGAATAAAAACAATTTTAAATAGTTCACAGTTTGTGCCTGTCCATTAGAGCTGTCAACCGATTAAAAATAATTCGATTAATCGATCAAACAAAAACAAACTCTTGTTCGAATAATTTTAAAATGGCGATTAATCGAAAATTTTTTTTTATTAAAAAATAAATTAATAATTAAGAAGACTAATTAGAAATAATAGCTAAGAAATTGATTTATTCTCATTCGCTTTCAGCGATTTTATACAAAAAGTAGGGAAGGTAAAAAATATTGTAGCTATAGCCCTGATTGTAATTAATCCCGATGTATAGAAAGCAAAAACCGAGTTGAGTATTTATAGTAATGTAATGTAATTTATGTTCTTATTAAACAAATCTTTGACAAACAATTGTAGCAGCTGTTTTCTTTTTAACTCCAACGTTAAACAATTTTCAAGAAATGGGATCTTTCACTCTCGGGTGAAAAACTTAGAAATAAAGAAAAAGCTAAAAAATAAAGAATGGATTTTTAGAAATCATATCATGAAAGAAGAAAATATTGGTTTTATATTTTTTTATATATATTTTTTAATTATATATATCTTTGCCATTTGCGTAATTCTATGTTCACATTTGGGTTATTGAACGCGTTTAAGCCAAATGTTGATTAACTTAATCAGAGCCGTTCACATTACATTTGAGATGACAGTTGTTTTAGAAAATAAAAAAACACAACAAACAAATTTATATTTCTTTAAAGTATTAAAAACGGATAAAACAAATTTAATAAAGTTATCAGAAGATAATTTTGAACATATAGATTAAACATATTAAACATAAACATATGATAGAATTGTGAAAATTTATGAATTATTTAAGGAAAAATAAAAATATTAAGAAGAAATCGTGGTCGGTTGTACACGTGAGGGGTACGTTCATCGTGACCTATTCTATATTATACTCAGTTTGATGTATGTAAAGAGGATGTGATTAATGAAGTGATTTAGTTGTAATCATGCCAATTTAAAGTGATTAACAAATCACTTCAATATATGGTTAATCATCTCGATTTTGATATGGTTAGAGCTTAATGAAGTGTGAATATAGTATAAGTGTCGCAATATTACCATTGAAAACGATGTAGTAGAAGATAATCCAACAACATCAAAAAATGCCGAACTTGTTCCAATGAAAAAATACATAAAGAGAGTTGTTCTATAGAAGAAATTGTACGCAGAAGTTTGGCTAAAGATGGAAGGTCTGCAAACGCCTTTCGAAAATCCAAAGTTGTATCGGATTATTTAAGAATTAAGGATTTTACGATTCCTTTAAGTAATACAACTATATGGAACTAAGATGAAAAGTTGTACGCATCAAAAAAAGAAGAAGTCATAGTGGATTTGAGGAAAAATAAAGAAGAAAATGGTAGATTTTCCATAGTTGTAAACTAATGGACGGATGTATCTTATTTAAAATATGTAATTTTTTTTTTACTCTCATCGATTAATCGAATAATTTTTTAGATTTAATCGTTTGATCGAACGAACAAAAACCATTATTTGAATTATTCGAACAAAGCTGAAAGGCGAATAATTGACAACTCTACTGTCCATCCAACTATTTATAACTTCTGAGCAGAGATATTATTACTACTCTATTACAAATGTATTAGTAGCTGTATATGCCAAAATAATTTTTTATATATTTTCAAAGAGAATCGATTCGTTTGTTTATTATCTTGATAAACAGAAAAAAGATACAATGAAAAAGTCTTTATAGTAAATAAATATCCTAAGGGAGATTAATGGAAGAATTAAAATTAAAAATGACAGATTGAGTGTTCGAAGCAGACGTGGAGAAACAAAAAAAACTTTTTAAATTGGAAAAATTAAACCAAAAGAAAAAAAAACTAAAGTTCAATTAAGGTCTAAAAAATTAAGCTTTATCAAAACTAAAACCTCATAAACTACAAAACCAAAAAACAAAATTCTATAAAACCTTATTATTTATTTCCTTTACAAAATTCTTTTGCGTTTCCTTAAATTTTTATTCAAACATTGATTCGGAGAAAACATTTAATTTAAATACTATTTTTGTTTTCATTTCGGAATCCATTAAACCATTAATATTAATTTATCATTGTACACCTTCTCACTGGAATGCAAACAAAATCCATCATTATTTTAATCTGATTATTTTTCAAAGGATTATACTCCTTTATATTCTTATTTATTGTATTTTCGTTCTTCTATTTGAATGAAAATCATGTTTAACTCTTTGATTAATGTTCAATCACAACATGTTTAATTAGCTTATTAGAAAAATTAATAAATCGTAGCATAAGTCAAACAAACTCAAAGAGATTTTGCCTTTTTGATATAAACAAACAATTTAACAAACAAATCCAAAAACATAAAACAAAAAACTTTTCATCTTTTTTGTGCCATTTGCCATTTAGGACTACATCAATTATTTATGTTAAATAAAAATTTTTTCAGCCTCATTAGTCAGACACAAAGATATATTGTCTAAAGGCCACATGCCAGTTGCCGGACTTCAGTTCACTTAGTTGACACTGCAGCAGTCAGGCTGCCGGTGGCGGTCTAAAAATAAGTTTGACTTTTCGCAATGGGTTGATAAAACAAAAAGAGAGAATAACAATCCTACACGCAGAGAAAACAGATTTTTAAATATGATCACCTCCAACAAAACTGTTTGTAGCGAGATTTTCTTAAAACATATTATAGTTAACTAAACCACATTCTTGCTACCGGCAACCATATTATGGTTAACTAAGTCCTCCATCAAGAAGCCACAACCATATTATGTTTGTCTCTAAACATGTTATGGTAAAATATGACAACAATTTGTTTTTAAATTAACAATAGTATTTTCCTCTTTTCTAAGAACAACATGCTATGGTTGAAAAACAGCCATGCTTCTTTAAGTTTTAAGCAAATTTCTTTCTTTTTATTAACCATAACATGTTCGGAGGCAACCATAATATGGCTGTGGCTTCTTAATGGAGGACTAATTTAACCAACATATGTTTTTTGCTTATTAAGCCATAATGTGTTAAAAATGTTTCGTTAAAAATATTCTTTTTTTTAGTATTCTTGGAGATGACCATGTTAAAAAATGTTTTTACTCTGGGTGTATTTACTTGAAATAGTTAAAAAAAAGACATAAAAAAAGAGTGTTTTTTTAGGTTCCCCTTTTTGTTGAGAATGTTTTGATTTTAAATCATTATCAAACGTTTGTCGTTTGAGAAAACGATTGATTTCAAATCATTTTCAATTGGAAATCAAAGTTCCGTGTTTGTTGGGTAGTGAAAGTAACCATAACATCTTTAAGCAGTTATGGTTAAGTAGTTGTAGGAGACCATATCGCAAAATTTGTTTTCCTTACGTGCAATAACTTGAAATTTTTATCTCGTCAAAGAAAAATTGACATTTTCATGCAATAATATTTTACGACTTTCGACGAAAATTTTAGAGACAAAAGTGCATCGATAAAATTGATTTAACATCAGCTTTGGCCACACAGAAAAAAATAATTTTAATATTTGAATACGAAAACCGCATATTTGATTACAAAAATTTTTGAATTTTCTGCGATGACGGGTTTTGCGGTATTGATAAAAAAGTTTGTATGTATAATTGTTAAATTTTTAGTCAACAACCAAGTTTATTGAGTCAATAAAAAAAATTGTTTCTCAAAATAATTTTTTTCAACAAAATGTTTACTTGTTTGTTAAAATAAATTGTTGAAAATGTTGAATAAATCAAACAAAATGTTAATCGAATCTTTATTTTTTTATTTATTAATGATGGTGTCATAAATTTTTAATTTTTATATTTTTATAAAAACACTAAAATTTATTATGCGGGGATAAGTAAGTTCCTATGCGCATTTCACTGGTTTCTTAGGCCAGATCATCAGGAAACCTTTTCCAAAGACTTTGGCATAACTAAAAATATTATTCCAAAAAAAACTGTAAAACAAATGAGAATTATGAGCTATTTAAAAATGGACAAGAGTTGTTAAAATACTTTCTTTACTTTGATTCAAATATTTTTTTTAATTGAATATAAAGAAATATTTAATTATTTTATTATTAAATATGTTTTATTGAGTGCTATTTTGCAAAGTGTTAATTTGATAAATGTTTTCTTTGAATCAAACAAAAAGTTTATTGACCTAAAATTTTATTTTTAACAAACTGTGTTGTTAAAAATTCTCTTAAGATATTTTTTTCTGTGCATTGTAAAGCGCTGGTATGAAGATTTTAATCGTCGCCGTAGAACCCATTAGTAACAGTGTGTGTAATTTTTTAAGTCATGGAAAAATAAGCATATACGGACAACTCTACGTGATAAAAGACTAAACAAAAAGACCCGGGTCTCCCAGTTTCGCCCAAAGTCATGCACTCTTTTTTATGGGCCCCCAAAGATCGGTGTCACTTTTGCAAACAAGTGATCATTTTCTCAGGCTCATATCTTGCAAACCGTTGAGAATTTTGATTTACCCTCTAAGATCTTAGGTAAATTTTTGTAGTTGATTGTTTCTTAGAATTTTTACCGGTTTGCAAACTATGGACCTGAACAGGAGAAAAAAGGTAAAAAAATCGAATTTTTTAAAGTTTTTTGCGATTTTGATCTTGAAGATGAAGTTTTTTTGATTTTATATGTTCACATATGTTCTTTATGGCAAGAGCTACAACTTTGTCTTTGAGGGTAAATCAAAACTCCGAACGGTTTGCAAGATATGAGCCTGAGAAAATGATCCCTTTTTTGCAAAATTACACCGAGGCCCCAAATCTTTGGGGGCCCATAAAAAAAGCGCATTACTTTGGGCAAAACTGGGAGACACGGGTCTTTTTTTTTTTTTTGGTCTTTCATCACGCAGAATTGTCGCTATATGGTTATTTTTTTCGTGTTGAACTGTGTAATGCAGGGTAATAAACCTTTGTCACACTAAACTTTCTACCAAACTCTACTCTCTGTCTGGACATCCCTTTATGTACACACAGGGCTAGAAGTTAGAGAACATCGACAATAACTTAATATTTAATTTTACTACAACTACATTTTCACCACAAGAATAATATTAATTTTTATCGCGCTCAACCCTAGTTTAATGGGTGTGAAATACGTTTTTCATTTAATTGTGGAATATTTTTAATGCTTACTTACATGTAGTTAAAGAAAATAAAAAATTTGGGATGATGTTGGCCCACTTAGAGAGTGCTTATTACATATATAAAAAACATTCAATATTTTATAACAAAACACATTATTTAACATGCCTGCTTTAAAAAAAAGCCTAAACAAATTGTCAACCATTATTTTCTTAGAGAAAAGAGTAAAGCAAAACACATCATGGAAAAAAGGACACAATATAAAAAAGTCTCCTGTCAAATGCGACAACAAAATAAGTACTTTTTCGACATAAAAGAAAAACAAAAAATTTAACAAAAAGCATTGAAAAAGATAAGGAAATTATAGGAAGACAAACACTTTAAAAAAGCAGACAAAAAGAAAACACTCCAACTAAATATGTATATTCTAATAAACTGAAAATTGTGTACTACAACCCAATTAAAGCGAATTTAATGTGACAGCGTTAAGTAATTTAAAATGGCCCTTATTTGTTTGTATGTTTGTTTTCTTTATTTAATTGATTTTTTTTTCTATTGTAGTGAACTTTATTTTTTTTCGCAAAGCACATAACAACTTAATTAATTGATAGAATTATTAAAAGCAAATTTTCCTTTGCTGCTATTGTATTAAGCGCTAATTGTTTTGTGTTGCCGGGAATAAAGAAATTTTTTTTAAAAGCATCTTTACTAAAATTAATTAGGGTCGAGTACTTTATTAAGGTTAATGCCCCAAAGTCGTTTATTTATGAATTTCTTTAAATAGCAAATCTAAAAAGAAACAAAATTTCCTATAAGGATGATTTTTTTTTTTTTGGAAATTCTTTTTCGTGTCCATTCAAAGTATGCTAAAATCTATTATTTGTGTGTTCGTGTGCTATATGCGGCCAAAACGCTTACGCAATCGTTATAAAATTTGGTCCACTTATTCTGTGCACCTCCGGGTAAAAAGTGTTAAGTCGTGTAAGAATGCCCATGGACCACAAAGTGTCATAATATCCATAGACATAATGTCTTTTTTTAAAAATGTCATAAAATGCATGTTCAGAATGTCATTTGGTCATGGACGTTATGACCATGTTTATGTTTGGTGTGTTACACTTAATTAACATGAGGGCTTTTACGACGTCGTATTTTCTTCTTTTCAACTTTTAAAAATACCTTGCGTTCATACCATGATTTTTGGTTGCATGTCTTTTATTTACTTACAGTAGGGCCTTTATTATTTGTAATTCGGCAGCATCAACTTACCGGAAAATAAGAAAATTTGTTTGCATTGATTAAAATTTTTTTTGCATCTATTACTTCTATTATCCGGCATTGCCTCTGTTATCCGAAACTATAAACAAATTATCCTTTTTTTCGTTTACTTTTGAACAATCAAAAAGAAATTATATAAACGAAGAAAGAGAATTTCCCAACGTACTGGAAGCAAAATAACTTTTTTATTTAAATATTTTCATAATAATACGTTATTTTTTACATAAAACACACAAAAACAAAAAATTATAATGTAGAATGCTGCTGGTACCGTCTGTTACCGATAATCGTGGTCCCACTGTGTTTTTAACTAAGCACCTTAAACTAAGAAAAAGAATAAAACATAACAAGATGAAGTTAAAAGAGAAATATAAAAAAATGGCATGAAAGACACAAACCGAGTATTTTTATTTACTCCTCTTTCTACTCTACACCGTTCATGTGAATTGAGTATTATAATCAACTAATTGTTGGTTTCATTATTGTTTCAATATTATAAGAAATTAATAATTTGGGATAGTATTAAAATCACCAAAAATTTTCTGAATCTCAAATCCCGATTTTTGAAATCCTTAATATAAAAATTCTGATATTAAATTCCGAGGAAAGCCGGTGTTTGTTATTCCATATATATATAAATATTAGAGCGACTCACCAAAAAAAGTGCAAAATGAACCTTGGACTTTTTTAAGATGACATTTTAAATATTTCGGCTCCAGCTTTGACCTCTCGTGAGCTGGACCATTTTGAAAAAGGGTCTATTTTTGCATGTTTTGTTAATTTGAGAATCTGTTTCCTTACCAACATATACAAATTGGATATCATATGAAAGATTTTTTTAAGGCGCGTCCAATTGTATATACAGTTTGTCCAAGGATGATCACCCATGTCCTTTTTTTTAAGGATTTTTTGTAAAAAAAAACGGTTTTTGAATTTTTTTGTTCGGGGTTGTTTGTAATAAAAATGCCAAATTAACATATTTTAATCTTAAGTCGATTTAATTAAATACGTGCCTCAGCTTTTTTTGAAATTCGTGCTAGTTCGCGTTTTGACGAAAATGCAATGGGGTAATAACCCTTCGTTTAAAATAGGGCAATATGGATATCAAATTTTTTTCTTTTGCCAAGTACATCATCTTTGTATGTAAATAATTTAGATTTTTGCAAATTAGATGCATTTTACACGGTGCTCTGGAATATATATAAATGCAATTTTGTAGTAACTCTAATATGATAGCGGATTTAGTTTCTACATCATGTATGGATGAAAATAGGATTAAAGAAGAAAAAAAGAAATGATCCAAGAGTTTTTGGTGGCATATTTTTTTCGCAAATTAAAAAAATTTAAGTCGGGGATCATTTCTTTTTTTCTTTCTTTAGTCCTATTTTCATCCATACATGAAACAAACCTTTCTTACGATACCAAGTTTGTATATGTTGGTAAAGAAACAGATTCTCAAATTAACAAAACATGAAAAAAAAACCTTTTTCAAAATGGTCCAGCTCACGAGAGGTGAAAGCTGGAGCCGAAATATTTAAAATGTCATCTTAAAAAAGTCCAAGGTTCATTTTTAGGAATTTTTCTTCCATACAACTTGAGTCGCTTTAATATATTTATATATATATGTATATATATCCTTAATTTATCTTAAAATAATATGAATACAAAAAATGTTAAATAAAATATTTAAATAAAATGTTCACGGAGAACACAGGGCGTCAACAAATTCTCTCCATCTATTTATATCTCTGGCAAGTAGATTAATCTCGTTCCATGTAAGACGAGCAGAAATTATGTGGCTGACCAGGCTGAGGTTGACCTTGAGGGTTCCAGTCTAATGAAGTATTGAGAAAGAAATATAGAAGATAAACAATTTACGCCCGGCCGAAGGCCGTCTACACAGAGAAGGAGAAAGGTAATAATGCTTCTAAATTGGGCAAAATATTTACATACATAAGTAGACATTGGATGTTAACAAAAGAAATTTTTACTTATGACCGCAGGTGTCCTAAACTGTGTAATATTGTCGAACCGAGAAGTTCATTATTTGTGTCATGCAAACATTTAAAAATTTGCTTATATCACAGAAATTTTGTGTATTGACAACCTATTTATGTGTACGAAATTTGTATACTTTTTCCCCTACCGGTTTACAAAAATATATTTTTTGTGCCACGCCTACTTCTCAAAAACCGTCCATTTTTACACATATACAGCCTGTATTGAAAGCCCAGCTAAGAGTTTCAAATTTGGAATTTTTTCTCTTACCTTTTTCTAGACATAAATAAATCTATTTTTACGCCCACTTCTATACTCCCGCCCACATTTTGGTCGAATGTTCTCTCTTAGTCACCAAGATGTTTTTATCTGATTTGGAAGCTTTTGCTCTTGCCGTTAGCCAGATATACAGACATATATAATGTCTTTGAAGTGGAAGTGAAGTGCCACGTCCACTTCTTCAATCCCGCCTAAGTTTTGTTGGATAAACATTGATAACCAAGGTGCTTGAACCTAATTTTGGCTCTTGCCGTTCTTTAGATAAACAAAAAAAATTAAAAAAACAACAATAACAGAGGATTTATGGGAAAAATTAGTAGTTTTTTGGTCATATCTCAGCCATTTGTTTAAAGAATCGGGCTAAGTTTCAGCAGCAAACAAGGCCCCATCATATGTGGGGTCTTTGGATCACCCATCTTAATGGACAGGCGAACATCATTAAATTAACTTTATAAGGACCCAGACTATATTTACTTGCTTTATAGAGCCTTAGATCAATATTGTGGAAATTACAAGAGGAATGACAAACTTATATTCACCCTTTTAACACACAGAGAAAAAACATGGTTGAAGTATGGTTAAAAAAAAGCCTATTAGGGTCCGTGCAATGGCAACAAATAAACTTTTGTTGTTTTTATACCCTTCACCACAGGTGGAAAAGGGTATATATAAGTTTGTCATTCCGTTTGTAATTTCTACAATATTGATCTTAGACCCTATAAAGTATATATATTCTGGGTCCTTACGAGGAGAGAAGTTGATTAAACGATATCCGTCCGTCCGTCTGTCCGTCTTACGTTTGATATGTGTTTTCCGGAGACTGCAGACATGATAGCGGCTAGATTGTTTTATATTTATGTCACATATAGTCCACCATTTCTTGCTATTGAAATTCAGCCAGATCGGTCCAACAATGGCTGAGATATGACCAAAAAACCACGACTGCCTCTAATTACAAACTATTTTGGTGAATATAGGCCACCTATTATGGTTCACAACTCAAATATATAGTTGATTTATAATTTTGGTATTATGGTTTACAACTCTGCTTTATTGTGGTGAACTAAAACATCAAAAATAATTACAACTCAACTGTGTTAAGTTGTGAACTGTAAACTGATCATATTTACTTTTAATGATATTCATAAAACGTTCCTTCATGGACCAGTTGTCTAGGGGGTTTGATAAGGTTAGAAACTGTGAGTCCCTGGTTCGAATCTTGTTTTTTCAAAAAGAAAATTTTTTTAATTTTTTTATGTTCTGAAACGATTTAAAAAAATATTTACCAGTTTTAACTTTTTAATTTATAATGAAGTTTTAGGTATTGTATATATGTATGTTTATGTAGAAATTATTTAGGTTTTGTCTAGTTGCTCTGTATCCTGCTCGCACAATGGTGAAGGGTATATAAGATTCGGCACAGCCGAATATAGCACTCTTACTTGTTAAATTTACTTTTGTTTCTTTATAACAATTAAGTGTTAACCTCTCTTTGAACTTTAAATAGGGTTGAATTAAACAATATAATGCTTTAATAAAATAAAGCTACAACCATACACCTAAACATAACCATGTTATTGTCATGGCAACCATATTATGGTTTAATTCACCCATCCAAAAGCTATAACCATATTATTGTTGTCTCCAAACATGTTTTGGTCAATTATAACAATAATATGTTTGAAATTATAATATTTTAAAATATTGTATTTTTAATTTTTAATTTTAAATAATATGTTTAAAAAGCAACAACATTAGGTCGTTTGCTCTGTACAATAGTGGAATGCTTCTTAATTACATACTTGCTTGTTTTGCTTAAAATTCTAATTCATTTTATTTTAATTATTGATTAAAATACAAAAATTTACGTAGTAGTATTAATTTAAAACTGAAAGAGTACTTTTCAAGGTCTTCAAAGGCTGGAGAATGATTTATAGGATGGCTTATAATGGGTGATTTTTTAAGAGCTATAGGAAAGTTTTAAAAAAAAACACATAAAATTCAGAAAAATTCATGAAATCTTTATTTGAATCGATAGTACGGTCCATATAATTTAATGTTTGAAGATTATTTCATGCAAATGTTGACCGTGACTGCGCCTCAAATTGTCCTTCCGCTTAGTCCAATTTTGGCATACTCTTTCCAACATTTCAGCCGGTATCTCATGAATAAATGCTTCAATGTTGTCTTCCAATGCGTCAATTGAAGGGGCATGTGTGTATAGACATGAGCTTTCACATAGCCCCATAAAAAATTGTCTAAAGGCGTTAAATTTCACGATCTAGGCGGCCAATTGACCGGTCCCGAACGTGAAATAAATGTTCACCGAACTCGCCTTTTAATAAGTCCATTGTTAAGCGTGCTGTGTGGCATGTGGCACCGTCTTGTTGAAACCACATGTCATGCAAGTCAAGCTCTTGCATTTTGGGCAAAAAAAAGTTGGATATCATCTCACGGTAGCGCTCACCATTCACAGTTACGTTACGATTCGCATCATCTTTGAAGAAGTACGGTCCAATGATGCCACCAGCCCATAAACCGCACCAAACTGTGACTTTTTCTGGATGCTTCTGGCTGATCTTCACTCCAAAATCGACAATTCTGCTTATTAACGTACCCATTGAGCCAAAAATGAGCTTCGTCGCTTAACACAATTTTTCGATAAAAAAGTGGATCGCATATTGATAATAAAATTCAATAATTTGCAAGCGTTGTTCGTTTGTAAGACGATTCAAGGTTAAATTATAGACCAAACTGAAGATGTTTGACAGTGAAACAAAACACGAAACGTGCGTCAGCTGTTTAAACCAGTGTTGCCAAAAAGATAATAGCTAAAAAATCACCCGATATAAGTGAAATAAATTATAGCTTGACACTTATAAATTAAAATTAAAGCTTGACACGAAGGGCAACAGATGAGTGCAAGTTAAACTCTCTTTTTGGTTTAAAATGTGTTTAAACCAGCAAATTTATAATTCAGTAAATATTTAAACCATCTCTTAACGCATAAAATTAGGCGTTAAAACTACCAATGCAAACCATATGAATTTGACAACATTTATTGTAGTGCTGCCACATTATTATTTTTTGCACTACATAAATATAATGTATGGGGCACTGATTTACAGCTGTTTAGTTTAAACTACATATAAATTTAAGTTTGGTTCAACTAAACTAACGTTTAAACATTCATTGATTTATTAGTAGGGTATTCATTCGGTTAACCGTCAATCGGTAAACCGATTAATTACTACCCGATTAGCTGATCGGTTAATTTAAAATTGGATCTCTTCGATTAACTACTTAACTGGTTAATTTCAGTCGAATAACCGATTATCCGATGTAACAAAATTTTTAATTTTTTGTAGTATTAAACCATATTTTTTGTGTTTTTTTAGTTCCAAAATGTCAGTTGCAAAGCATCTCGCTTTTTTAAATTTCACAATGTTATCTGTACCAAAGTTCACCAAAAAAGTTGTTTGAAATATTTTTTCATTCAATATATTTCCATCTCGAAATACATTCTTAAAATGCAGTACAAAAATAGAAATTAAGGAATTCGAAAATGAACTTTTTTGCAGAGTGTTCGGTGCTGAGCTTTGCCAGGATGAGTTAGATGTTGACCTGACAACAGTTAAAACTCTTTTTAAAAAATTTTTAAAAATTAAAACTGTTGGCAGAAAACTGTTGACAGAAATTTCGTTCGATATCGAATGCCGTAATTTGCCTCCAGGACTCTAATGGCGTAATGGAAGATTTTATATGTTTAGAGAAATCCAGGAAAAGGACTGAGAAATTGGATATTCTGTATTATGGGTTGCTTTCTATTTTTCCAACATCTACGATAAGTAAAAGAATTTTTTCCAAGTCAAAATATATCAAAACTAAAGAAAAGAGTCTAATCGACTTCTAAACATTTTAACTAAATTATTTTTCTAAAAGATTATTTTATAAGATCGCCTTAAACTATTGAAATTACTTACAGTTTTTTTTTTTATTAAGTACATAATATGTATTAATTAAAAAATATAAATGTATTACGTAGTTAAAAATTATTTTTTTGTTTGCTCGTTTTAGTTCAAAAATTGTTATGTTATTGTTTTTTTTTTTTAACTAATAAGCTCCAAATAATAAATAATTCTTCATTTTTATTTATTGAAATTACTTAATTTACTAAAAATAAACTTTATTAATCGGATAAGCGATCAATAACAAAATTTACCGATTATTATCCGATTAAACCAAAACCTCGATTAAATAATCGAACTATTAACCGATTAAAGCAAAAGCCCCATACAATTTTTTTTATTGAATCTTTCTTTTTGAAAATTACAATATGTATTCAAAGCTTTTTCCTAATTCTTATTTGTATTTGTTAGCCATTACCAATGTAACCGCTAATTAATTGCATTCAAGTGTAAAAAAAAGCCTACTAGGCTCAAAGTGTCGGATCTTTTCAGCCTCCGGTGACCTTCGAACTTTATTAGATCCCGAGCGAGGTAGTTGGGATGGAACATTAGTTTACCTATGTATTTGACTGAATACTTTTTAATTTCTTCCTGGATGGTAGCGATGTTAAGATCTCTGTGGATAATGTCATTACGTATATACCATGGGGCGCAGAATTTTGTTGTCTAAGGATAAATTTGAGTTTCGACCGATTAGCCAATGTAGTTGAGCTGCTTTAAGTTTCATAGCCGTTATTTTCGCTTCAATATGACGAGACATGGGTTTCTAGCGGAACAGTGATTTAATTTATGTTTACAGCTGGGCACGTTTGTCTTCTGAGCGTGAAAGTTAAGGGAGCACATTTAGCCGGGTTAACCTTTATTTTCCATTTTTCTAGCCAGGTCTCTAGTTCATTGATGTGGGACTGTTAATGCTGCGATGCAACTTTTGGGTCCTGATTAACACTGATAAATGCTGTCTCGTCTGCAAACGTAGAAGTATGTCTGCTCGGGCTTGTTGGCATATCAGCTATATATATTATATACAGTAACGGCCCTAATATGCTGCCTTGAGGGACACCAGCAGATATTTTCTTGATGGTGGAGTATTTGTTTCTTGATCTTACCATGAATGTTCTGCCAGTTAAATAGCTCTCAAGGAGTTTGTGAGTGTTTTGTGGAAGCATTCGTGTTATTTTAACGAGCAGCCCATCATGCCAAACTTTGTCGAATGCTTGGGAAATGTCTATTAACAGTGCTGAGCAATATTCCTTTCTCTCAAACGGTGATCTAATTTGGGTAACAATTCTATGCACTTGTTCGATTGTACCATGCCTTGCTCGGAATCCGAACTGATGATCCGGAATGATTGCGTGTTCATTAAGGTAGGGAGTTATACTTAAAAGGAATATTTTTTCGAACAGCTTTGATAATATTGATAGTAGGCTGATTGGTCTGTACGACGTAATTTGACTAGCGTCTTTTCCTGACTTAGAAATCATAACAATTGTAGAGGTCTTCCAAGAGGATGGGAAGTAGCCAACTCGTAATATCGCATTAAAGATGAGCTGCAAGATTTTTGAAGCAGACTTAGGTAAGTTTCTTCTCATTGAGCCTGTGATGCGGTCAGGACCGGGAGATTTTTTTATGTTGACATTTTCTATCGCTGATTTTACTTGAGTTAATTTAAATTTTATTGGATCGTTAACTGTATCAGGAATAATTGGACGACAGGAACAAGTATGAGCATCATGGAGCGTGAACACTTTCTTCAAGTGGCTTGCAAAGGCGTTTATTTTTCCATTTGTGTTTTTAGCCCAGGTACGGTTTTCCAGTATTAGTTGAGATTCGTGGGTTATAGGGCATTGCATATGTCTTACAGCCTTCCATAAGCTGTAATTGGAGTTTTTTGTGTCATTTAGGCTGTTTAGATAGCCTTCTATTGCAAAGTCTTGTTTCTGTCTCAGTTTGTTGCGAAGAGTTGCCTGGCATAACCGCAGTTGGGCCTTGATGGTTGGGGAACGATTATTTTGCCATTGTCTTCTCAACTTCTTTTTTTCCCTGACAAGGGTCTCTATATCCACAGATGTGAATTGCGGACCACGCTTTGTTGTACGCTTGATTGGGGTTGCATTTCTTGCAGCAGAATCCAAGACATCTGTAAGTCGGTCGACAGCTGTTTGGATGTCAGATGAATTTTTTAAAGAAATGCTCTGAGATAGATGAGAGCTCACATACATTTTATACTTCAACCAATTTGTGTTTTTGTTTGGATAGGAAATAAAGTTTTCAGCTGCGTTATCAAAGTTGCCTTTTAGAATAAGGATTAAAGGTGAATGATCAGACGATAAATCGTGTGAGGAACTAATTAGTAATTGATCGCGCTTGATGTTTTTAATTACGGCAAAGTCGATAGGGTCTGGTAGCTTGTTGAAGTCAGTGGGCCAATAGGTAAGTTTTCCAATCGATACGACATCAAGATTTTTTGCAGTGACGGTGTTATATAGCTGGTTACCTCTAGGACTCATAAGTCTGGAGCCCCAATACGTATGCTTAGCGTTGTAGTCGCCTGCTGCAACGAATTTTTGTCCCAATGTGGAGAAGAAGTTTAGAAATTTATTCTGTGCAATTTTATGTCTAGGGGGACAATATACGGATGATAACGTGATTTTAAAATCTGTAAGATTTATAGATGTAGCCTGGATACAATCTTCCTTGTTCTCAGGCATTGGAAAGTGTCTGACTTGTTTGTGCACAATTATGGCTGTGCCACCGCTCGGATGTTTTGTGTCGTATGTGAGGTACCCATTTACCCTAAAGCAGTTTTTTTTAGAGTAAAGTGGGTTTCAGAGACGAGAAGCACGTCGATTTCGTTCATTTGAAGAAAATGTGCTATTTCGTGTTTATGTTGGGAGAGCCCAGCCCGTTTGCGTTCCAGAAACTTATTTTTAAGTGGTTAATTTTTTATTTAGTAAAACTTGCAGGAGCATGTTTTGGTTTCGCATCATTTTCTAAAACATGTTCTGCATAGTGGCCATGAAGTTGTTCATAATTTGAACTAGATTTTCAATTGAGCCCGATATGTCTGCAGAAGGTATTTGTGGAGATTCCTTAAGAACATTAACGTATGAAAGTTGGTTTGCGTTAGCTACTTTCGCAGGATTATGTCCGTGGGAGTTTTCTTTCAGAACTTGGGCATATGAGTGGTTTTGTTTGTTGGTTTGTATAGAGTTAGCATAAAAGCCCGCGGGAAAGCTGGACGCATAAGGTGGACGATATTGGGAGTGCGCATATTTTTAGATTTGCTCAGGTTCTTTTAAGTGCAAGAATACTCTACAACCCCTATAGTTAGCTGTGTGATTTTCGCTACAGTTACTGCATTTCCTTACCTTTGGGTCAACTTTGGAGTGATTACATTCCGAAGTTTTATGAGCGTCACCACAAACCACACATACGTGAGGTAGCTTGCAATACGATTTTGTATGCCCGTATTCCTGACAATTGGTGCACTGAGTGGGACCCTTGCGTTTTAATGGCTCCTCTTCTGTTATTCTCCTACTTAGGAGGTATTTCAAGTTGTAAATAGGATGAACCGAATTTTTTGATTTTAGGAGCGATGAATCGAAAGCTATCTCGATACGGTGCATTGGTTGATGAACTTTGTTCCTGTTCAAAATATTGTGAACAGATCTCACCTCACACCCTTCCAACTCTAAGGCAGATCTTATTTCCTCTGTGGGAACGGAACTATCTATACCTTTTATGACGACAGTCAAACCCTTAGCACTTTTTAGTTGATACGTATAGCAACTTTTCTTTGCTGCATCGAGGTGTTTTGAGATGATACGAAAGTTCATTTCAGTATGCGTTTGGATCTTGGTCTCTTGGATTTGCCTTCGTCGTATTGAAACGAAATAAAAATTATTTTTGCCCACAAGTTCGGACAACATGTTTACTATAGTATTAGATGTTTGCTCTAACAGGTAGATGGGTGGAGGTTTGGCTTCTTTAATTACTGCTACATTAGCTGATTCTGCTTCTTCGTCGTCGTCGTAAGCGACAAATTTCATACAAAATTTATCTATCTTCTATCTATATATCGTCGTTCGTAAATTATTGTGTTCTACAACATATGTAAAATATAACCATATAGATACAATAATTCACGAACGACGATATATCTATATATATAAAAATGAAAAATGTTTGTATGTGTGTTTGTTTGTTTGTTTGTTTGTTTGTTTGTTGGCTTATAGACTCCTAAACTACTGAACCGATTTTCCTGAAATTTTTACAGATACATCACGTGAGCCCTAAAAATAAAATAGGCTACTTATTTTTTCGATAGGGGCAGGGGAATTGGTATCCCCCATAGGATGCCAATATTAATTATCGCATATATTAAGATCCGCTGCACGCATTATGCAGAACTTTTGGTAGTAAGATCTTCTGAGCCCCAAAATTAAAATAAAATAGCAGCGGGGGAAGTGGAATCCCCCATAGGACGCCAATGTTTAACATCGCATATCTAAAGAACTGTAATAGTGAGAATGTTCAAACTTTCTAGAAGTCACTCTTATGGTATACAACACTTTTGAAAATAACAATAAAGCCGGTAGGCGCAGGGGGGGAAATACCTCCCATAGGATGCATATATTAAATATCGCTCAACTGAAGAACTATTAAAGGGAGAGTCTTCAAACATGGTTACAGCTACTACTATGGTAAACTATAAATTTCAATATAAAAATGGGCGGGGTAGACAGAGGAGGAGCAGTACCCCTCATAGATAGCAATATTAATAAGAGCCGCTGCAAGCAATTTGTTGAACTTTTGGAAGTAGGATGTTCTGAGCCCCAAAATTTAAACACAATAGCAGCGGGGGAAGTGTTACCCCCCATAGGACGCCAATGTTTAATATCGGATATCTTAAAAACTATTAAAGTTAGAATGTTCAAACTTTGTAGAAGTCACACTTATGGTATACTACACTTTTGAAAATAAAAATAAAGCGGGAAGGCGCAGGGGGGAAATACCTTCCATAGGATGCATATATTAAATATCTCTCAACTCAAGAACTATTAAAGGGAGAGTCTTCAAACGTGGTTAAAGCTACTATTATGGCAGACTTTAAATTTCAGTATAGAAATGGACAGAGGAGGAGCAGTACCCCTCATAGATAGAAATATAATTTAGAGCCGCTGCACTCTTTTTATTAAACTTTTTGTAGTATGATCTTCTGAACCCCAAAATTGAAATAAAATAGCAGCGGGGAAATGTTACCCCCCATAGGACGCCAATGTTTAATATCACATATCTTAAGAACTGTTATAGTAAGAATGTTCAAACTTAGTAGAAGTCACTCCTATGGTATACTACACTTTTGAAAATAAAAATAAAGCGGGAAGGCGCAGGGGGGAAAACCTTCCATAGGATGCATATATTAAATATCTCTCAACTGAAGAAGTGGTTTAAGCAGTGTAGCGAAGCGCACCGGGTTAAGCTAGTTAAAATTAAAAATGTTTGTCTGTTTGTATGTTGGCTTGTAGACTCCTAAACAACCAAACCGATTTTCCTGAAATTTTTACAGTAACATCGAAAATAAAATAGGCTACTTATTTTTTCGATTGGGGCAGGGGAAGTGATACCCCCATATGATGCCAAAATTAAGTACCGCATTTCTTAAGAGCAACTGCACCCATTTGCTTTCACTTTTTACAGTGGAAATTCTGAACCGCGAAATTGAAATAAGATATCAGCAGGGAAAGTGGTATCCCCAAAAGGACGCCAATGTTAAATATCGCATGTCTTAAGAACTGTTAAAGTGGGAATGATCAAACTTGCTCGGAGTTACCCTTATAGTTAACTACACTTTTGAAAAAAATTATTAATAATTAATACTTCCCAAAGGATGCATATATTTAATATCGCGTAACTAAAGAACTATTATAGCTAGAGTCTACCAACGTGGTAAAATCCACTATTATAGTAGATTTAAAATTTTAAATTAAAAATGGACGGGGTTACGAAATACTAAATTCCGAATATCTGAAGACAAAAGTCTTCAAGCTTTGCAGGACAAACTCTACATATTTTAAAATAAAAATTAAGGGCGTAGGTGCAGGGGGAGCAATTAGTACTATATAAATGAAAAAGCTTATCTTTGTTTGTTCCCTTTAGACTCCTTTACTACTGAACCTATTTTGCTGTAATTTTCACAGTAATTTTCTGATAACCAGGCGCTTAACCTAGGATTTTTTTAATTCTCAAGTGAGCATGGAACCTCCCTTGTACTATAACAGTGAAAGTATTCCACTTTTGTAAAAATAGCTAAGATAATAATACACAAAATATTTTAAAAAGTAGGTTTAATGGAAAAAGTAGGCATGTCATCTTCCATACGAATACACTTTAAATTTCTGTATATTTGTAGAACGGTTACTGTTAAAGCATTTAAATTTAGTAAAATATGCTTTGTTATCAATACACGAGATCTGTTTTCTCTCTCCTGTAAAATTTAATTTTTAGCGCTTACGTTACTTTCGCGGTTAGGCTTCGATATATAAATATCATATAGAGCCCTCTCCTGAAATATTCAAACTGTCGGTAGAGGGTATCAAAGATTCGGCACAGCCGAATATAGCACTGTTACTTTTTAATTCTAACTTTTGCAATAAAAGTTCGTTACAAATAAGTGATAAAAACTAAGCAAACCCCAACACAAACCAAAAGAAACGTCTGCACAAATTAGACGACAGTAGCACTACAACTTTATAAAAATGGCTTTAAACAAAAAAGGCTCTGTTCTCCACAAAAAGAACAACATAAAACCTGATTACACACTTGTGCACGCTAAAAGTCACTTTGAGTGAAAGGAATAAAAACGAAATTCACTTTCTATGTAACCGCACAATATTCGTTATTGTCTCTTTTTAATAACTTTCAACCAAAAATAAATAAAAGCGTCGAATAAACTTTGTGATTTTCTTTATTTTAACTGCCAAATAAAACCTTCAAATGTTGCTTACTTGCTTTTAAAACTGTCAATCTTGGCATAGTAAAGTAGGAAATTGTAAAAAAAACCAAAAAAAGTGGAAATTCCTAAACAAAAATTTTTTAAAAATCATGTCGTTACTTCTGCGAGCTTTAGCTACTCAGTCCTTCGTGTGGCATTGATATTGAAAATTTGATTAGTTTTTTGACATCACGATGAAAAGAAGGGTTGAAGTGAAACAGCAAGGCAATAAAACTTTGCTGACATTTCGTTACAAACATTGTCAGCTTTTTAAACTGGAAATAAAATTGTAAATCAACCAAAAATTTAATGGATTTTATGTGCAGAGTAGGGGTTTTGTGGAAGATTTTTGTTTGAGGTTTACCTTTAAATTGAACAAAAAATAAAATGTAGTGAACTTTTTTGAATAAACTTGTATGAAAATTGTAGACTATTTCCGGAAATACAAATACGTGGGAAGGGATTTGTAATTTGTAAATTATTATGTTGGTTATTCTGCTTATAAGTAAAATTCACACTATAAAATTGTTTCTTATATGTTAGGTACCAGTCAAAATCTTTAAAAAGCTTTGTCACTTAAATTATTAATTTATAAGAATTAAAATTATATATAAGTAATTTATACTTTTAATTTGTAAACCTGCCTGAGTGCTATTTTATTCTCATGCAAAAAAAAATATCTTGTTTAATACGATTTTACTCCAAAAAAAAAACTAAGGAAACTTGTAAGCAATTACGTTTGACACTTAAAACCGCACTGAAAGAATTTTCTTCACAATACCAATGAATTTTGACATTAATCCCATGAAAAATTGCATTAAAAAGGAACCTGTGCAACGCTTCGTTGGATCAATGAAATCTGTTTCATTCAAATGTTTTAATGAAACCTTACATTAGATATATGAATATTGTTCATTGGATAAATTAAATATATTTATTAGATAAAATGATTTTATTTCATAATATTCATGAAAATATTCATTAATTTGATGATAAAATTACAAGATTTTAATGACACAATTTCGTGGTATAAAATAATTTCATTATTAAAATGGTAAAATTGCTTTACCTAAGTAATGAAATAGATTCATTGTAAATGTTACTAAGAAGCAATAAAAAAATTGTTTTTTTCTGTTTTAGTTTTTTTTTTTTTTTTGTTTTTATCATAATATATATAATAAGTACCAGGTATGTTCATTAGAGAGTGTGGTCATTTTTTACCCATGTAATGTCAAATTAATTTATTTGATTTTTGACGCTTGTTTTAATTTGTTTTCCTTATTTTCTTCTATTTGTGTTGTAAAAATAGTGACATCTCTGCACACGACAGTAATGGCAGACAAGTGAACGTGAACTGAGTCGCTAGTGCAAATGCGTATATTATAATAATTATTATTATTTTATACTAAAATGTCAAAATACATTGAATTTGACCGCGGCACACCTGTATCCAGCTCACGGCACACCAGTGTGCCACGGCAGTAGTTTTAAGACTTCTCCTTTGTAATGCAAAGCTGGGTTATATGGTCCTGCCATAGGACATCGCAACGTTAAATATACCATGTTTTTTTATACATTGGGGTTACAAACTTGCATCGTTGGAAGCTCCATGTTTATAGGGATTTATCATTGTAAATGGCTTTAAGACAGCCTTATTTCTCAGATTAGTGATTCTTAAAGCTGACGAAAAATCTCTTTTAATTTACATATAATAAATCATTTTTTTTATTGGTAACACAATTTAAGGCTTTTGCTTATTTTTATTAATCCACGCACAAAAATAATAACACAAAAAGCTCAATATTTTTTTAATATTTTTTGAAACTTGCTCGATTTTCAACAAAAACTGCACCATATTCATAAATTTTTTATTGTATGTATGTATGTATTGTTTCAATTGCTGTTATATTTTTTTAGAAAATTTTATATACCAATGATATTGCATGAACGATGAGGTCAAAGTTATTAAAAATAAATTGTTTAAGCTTTGATATTATTACAAGTAAAACTGGGGTTTATAATTCTTATTCGCTTAACAGTTTTATTGTGAAGTTTCCTGACGATCTGGCCTAAGCAACCAGTGAAATGCGCATAGGAATAGCTTATCCCTTCAACAATAAATTTCATTTTATCAATAATTTGTTTTTATTTTTGTTTTTTCTTTTCCCACTTACAACTACATTTAGCGTATACAAAAAATCAACCAATTGTAGCCGGGACTGTAAGAAAAGATAAACTCACTGTTTATTGTTGTTGTTTTTGTTTAAGCTTTGATATTCACCCCTATCGTGAATAATTTTTCTTCTTTTCACATATTTGCGATCATGAACAGCTTCCGTTAAAAAATGTAATTCAAAGGAGAATAATAACGTGAAAAAATGTTCACGGGAATAAATTCCCCTTAACGTGAAAAGTTTTTTCCCTCGTAATTTGTTCACATTTTCCTTAGATTGACTCACTTTATTTTTGCTTGGGAATAGAACGTGTATGTTAGTAGTTCCTCCTATAAATCGAATATTAAGGGCTAGATCCGTTAATAAGGCACAAACCGATATATTGGACAACAAAATGCAAAACATCAGGTTGATTGCCGCCGGATCTGTGAAAGACGTGGTGGCAGAATTTTGGAAAATATTTTACTACATAAAATGTATAAAGTGCAAAAAACTAACGTTGTAATCCACTTATCCCTCCAATACTAATCATTAAGATTTATTTTTTTAACTTTCCTTTAAAATATATACGTGTATATTTTAACAAAAATTTTAATGATTTTTAATTTTCTTCTAATTTTCTTCTTTTTTACATTCACTGGAACTGATAGCATGAAAAATTTTTCACATGAGATTCACGATTGCTTTTTTCCCTTCGAGGGGAATGAAAATTTCATGGGAACAAAAATTCCACTTGTTATTCACGATAAGGGTGATTGTTACTAGTGAAACTATGGCTTATAATTTTTATTCGCTTAACAGTTTTATTTGTTAATACCTTATTCCAAAATCTTTGGATGAAGTTTCCTGACGATCTGGCCTAAGCAACCAGTGAAATGCGCATAGGAATAGCTTATTCCATCAACACTTAATTTCAGTTTATCAATAGTATGAAATGGGAATTTAGCACATTAAAACGAAACCTTGTTAATTAATTTTTTTGAATCCCAAGAAAAACTTTGAAATATGCTTACTTCTCGGCACTCCTGCAGTCTAAAGGCTAGATTACACTTTTATACTTCGTATTAATACATGCCAAAAACTCAAGTAATATGACAAAGTGTGATAGTGAGTGTGAATGCAATGTGTCACGAAAATGTCAAGTGAAAAAAGTTTGACATCCCATACGACTTCATCGTTTTTTTTTTTAAATTTCTAAACAATAATATTTTAATAATATTTTTAGAATAATATTATTTTATAATATTTTTTTTTAAATAAAAAAACATTGATTCTGGCTGCAATACACCTCTGTGCACTGTAATTAGGCACTTAAAAATCATAAATCCAATTATAAGGGCTAGTTACGGTTGCAAATTTTATAGACAAGCGTTTTTTCATATTTGTCGTAGTTTAATTGTACACTTAAAGAAATTCATGTCTTTTATACAAAAAAAGAAATGAGCTGACGATTTGACCATAGCTCCAATACAAAACAGATTGTAATGCCATAATTTTCTTATAATTGTTGTTATTAACATTAAAAATATGTTTTGACAAAATGTTGTCCTAATAAGTCCAAAATTAAACATAGGCTCTATATAAACCTCCATCCTAAAATCTCATATAGATGAAGATATCTAAATAATATACGGCACAAAAATTTTGTAAGACCAAACAGCGGCAAATAAAAAGCTTTAAAATAAAAATTATTGAATAAAATTGAAAAAATTAACAAAATTAAATAATTTTTTAATGGCGAAAAAACTACATATGTAAAAAAATGTTCCTGTGTTCTGTTTTTAGCAAAGAGTTGCCGCGGTAAGTAGGATTCAAGATGTTACAAAATACATTTTTCTTAAGTAAATAGGTAATTTATTTAAAACGGGTATAACATAAGAGCCTATGTCGCGAATTATGCATTGCAAGCATGGCGTATCTATATAAATAGATCAATTTTCGAGAGTGCACAAGTTTGGGGTCAGTGGACAATCATGGACCCGCAAAAATAAAATTATGTAATGAATTTAAGATTTATATACAACTAATTTGTGCCGAATAATTTACCGACATCGAAATCTTTATGAGATTTTTTCGTATTGAAGTGATTGTAGCAAGTAACCTAGAATCAATTCTTGGCCTACCAAGACAAAATTTTGACACGACATACATTTTTAAGATTATTATGACATTAAAAGATATTAACAGAAGTGGTATTTGTATAAGAGCTTTGGTAAAATATTGATCGGTTACAATAACATTTGGTAAGGTGATAATAGATTGTCTATGGGCACAAGGACACTTCTCCAGAAATAAGTTTTTAGGCTATGTGAAATTATTGATCGATTCTTTCCACCTCTTATGACAATAAAAACGTAAACACCAAATTTCATTAATATCAGGTGCGTTCTAGGTATCGACTCGTATTGAAAACGAAAAATTTTTTGAATCCGCATAATTCAGAAATTGGTGTTCTGAAATCCGCATGTTTTTGTGTATTCGAAGTTCTTGTTAAAAAAAAAAGATTTAATGATATTTTCTTTGATAGTGCCTTGTAAAATAGGTGACTACGGTTTTTATATGGGGCTATCTTAATAATGGTGACGATTGCCGAAAAGATCAACAAAAATACGCGAAATTTGCAAAAATAGAGATCATGTTTCATATTTCAAACAAGCCTTAAAATTAATTAAAAGTCCCTAAAACTATAAGGAATGGCAAAAATTCGATAAAAATGGCTAAATTAGCGGATATTTGCAAAAATTTGCCAATGGCAGCATGATAGCAAAGTTTAATATTTATTAAAAATCGTTAAAGCTGCAAACAATTGCATCTACAGTACTTTTCGTTTATAGTCACTACCGCTTATAGTCACATTAGCGATATAGTCCATTTTATCTGTTTATTTTGCCGCTGTATGTTAATTTAATATAAAGTATTAACGTTATAGTCCATTTAGCGATAAAAGCACATTTGCCATCAAAGGGATAATTAAAGCCAATTAATGGCGTTATAGTCACATTACCAGTATTTACCAAGTTCTTTTTAGTTCTCGAAACCCAGTCCATTCAAAGATAGAAAGAATTAAATTGTTTAATTTTGATTTACTCGTAAAAAATTAGTTTCTGCCTTTGGTATCAGATATCAAATATCTTGTTATTATTTCAACTATTTTAAATACAGTATGCAACTCTGTTGCAAAGCAATAAGTCTGATGTCTGTGTAATTTATATGAATTTTTTATTTTCTATAATCGCATAACTAGATTATATTCGAATTCGGTTATATGCCTCATAGTGGCATATATTTCAATAAGTCTTATAGTCACATTAGCGCTATAGTGCACCTTTTGTCTGCAACTAAAGGATGTGACTATAAGCGAAAAGTACTGTATCGCGAAAATTCACGAAAAATTGCAAACTTGGAAACAAACCCAAAAATTTATTGAGATGGCTAAATGGTTAAAAAACAATATGTCGGAAAAAAACAAAAAAAAAGCGAAAATTCGCAAAAAATTTTAATATTTCAAACAAGCCATAACATTAATTTAAAGTCCCTATAAGGAATGGCAAAAATTCTGTAAAAAATTTTAAATCAGTGGAAATTTGCAAAATTTCGCAATGTTTGTGTGAAAATACATATTGTTTTCATTTAATTGAATAAAAAGAACATTTTAAATTAAAAACCAAAATGATGTCTTTGCTAAAAATGTTCTCACATAAAAGTATAAAAGTCGATTCGTTTCACTAACCCCTTACTACTCTAATTGAAACGAATAAAAACATGTGGAGGTGAATTGCAGAACACAAAAAATGCTGAAGTAATCCACTTTTGAGTAAATTCGGAATCTAGAACACACCAGATTATCTCAAAAATTGCGACATGTGCTTTGCGAATAAGGTTAACATGGACAGCTGGCCGCACGGAAAGACATTGTTACATCGATTAAGAAAAGGATGCTGACGAAAAATTAAAATTTTAGTGGCAAGTTCATTCAAGTTCTTCCAAGCAGTTTGGATTGAAATTCAGATCTTTTGGTTCAGTAGAGAAGAGTTATGGACCGAAATGTGAAACAACCTCCCGAAAAAATCGATATTTCTGTTACAAAAACCAACATAATTGGTGGCGGAATGCACCTTTTATCGTTAAATTTTGCACTAACTCAATTTATATGCCTAGAAATCATATAACTAAATTTCGTGAAGATCGGTCTATAATTTACAATAGATCCACTGTCTAAAAACACTTAATTGATTGCGTCTAAAACCGTATGCTTTAGTTTCATAATTTAGTTTAAATTAGTTGTATAAGAGATTGAAATTTCTTCGCCAAATTGCCCTTATCCCTTTATTTGTTAACTTAATCCTCTTTACTTCTAAAACTGCTGTTCTCGCTCTTCTATACCATAAAACCATAAAGTTTCAATATTTTGCATCAAAATGTTAATTTTTAGTTTTAATAAAAACTAATTTTATTGATTTAATTTTTTATTTTTGACAATTTGTTCAAATATTTATTTTTAGGCAAATATTTTTATATGTGAACACAGGGCAAACATGTTTTCCCATTTTTTATTTGATGCTATTTAATATCTATTTGAACAAACAAAAATGGGCAAATAAATGTGCGCAGTGTGACCAGCAAATAAAATTTTTATTTTTTTAAACAAATTTTTTAAAAACGTCGGCAAACAAAATTTGACAATTGTTTGCCATATGTGACCGTACCTTTACTTGTTTTTATTGAAAATAAAAAAATAATAAAATGCACTTCATACAAAGTTATGACAAGCAAAAGTTTTCTGTTGCTTGGAATAAATATTTTTTTTCTTAATATTTCCAAGGCCGAAGTCCCAAGCAAAAGGATTAAAAAAGATTTGGAAAAAAAATTTGTTTTAAAAGTTATTAAATATTAGCTAATTAGAACTTGTCACTAATTAATTGCATAGTGCAAAATAAAAAAATTATACATTGTTACAAACTTAGCAACTCTGTTCACTACTTTCTCATTTCTTTCTATTTTTTTTTTTTTTGCTTCCAAACAGCATCTTGAAAATTTTCACTTTCCCATCTCACTGCTTGCTGCTTTATAACCAACCAATTTAGTTCGAGTTAAGAAATATGCCCTTAAAGCATTTGGCTTTAAGAAACTTTTCAGTAGGAAGCATTTGGGAGAAAGTATTTTGGTATCAAAAGAAAGAAACAAAAGTTAACGGGTAAATAAAAGTCTTAAGAACTGCTCAGAAGCAGAAAAAAAAATTATTTTTTGGAAGTAGTTTCCCACTGGTGGCAATTATGTATATTGTCCTTGAATCTGCACGTAAATTGTTTTTCTTTTTTTTCTTTTTTGTAGCTGTAGTTTAAAAGAGGTTCAGTTGGAAGAAAATATATATAAGTTTTTGTTTCTTTTACATTTGGTTTTTGTGTTGTATTTTTATATGAATAACGAAGCTAAGAAGAAAATATTAAACAAACCTTTCTTAAATAATAAAACTTATATAATAAAATAAAACAAATAAAAGCTACAAAAAACTTCTTAAATTTTCTTGATGTTATTGTTTTATTTTTTTGTTGTTATATGTAAATATTGTTTATGTTGGTAGAGTAGGTCAAATAAGGTTCTAATTGGGCGTATTTAAACGGTAGAAAATTAACTTTAAAAAATACAAAAGATTTCGTTATTCGTGCTTAATTCCCAGTTTTTATTCTTGATAAAAACACTTGAAATTTATTGTTGATGGGATGGGAAGAGATAAACTCACTGTTTATTGTTGATGTTTTTGTTTAAACTTTGATATTGTTACAAGTAGAGCTGTTGCTTATGATATACGCTTAACAGTTTTATTTGGTTTAATATATTTAGTTTTTCTAAAATCTTTATGGATGAAGTTTCCTGATGATCAGGCCTAAGCAACCAGTAAAATGCGCATAGGAATAGCTTATCCCATCAACAATAAATTTCAAGTGTTTTTATCAAGAACAAAAACTGGGAATTAAGCACGAATAACGAAATCTTTTGAATTAAAATTTTGTATTCCCAAAAATTACTTTTGATTTTAAAAAAATACTTTTTCATACATTTATTCAACACGTTAACAAATAAGTTACCTTATTTGAAACTGATGGATTTTGAATAGACACCACCATCAGTTACAATGAAAGTACAAAAAATTTCAAAACTCTTTTTCACAGTCACAATACAGTCTTTACTAAGAACAATGATTTTGATTTTAAATTGTTCCAAGTCATTTAAGCTGTTAGCTAAAATGAAAGAGAGTTATAAAACATAATGTGGATAAACCTCCCATTAAAACCAACGCAAAGTTAACTATTCAGCAAGTATCTAAACAAATTGTAAAACAAAAATATGATCTCAACACGAAAATTCTGAATTTCAGAATCTTAAATGTTAAACAAAAACAAATTCTCAAAAATTCATTTTTGTATCCAAAATATCCAAAAAAATGTACAGTTGTAGTTGTAAAAATCGGTTGATTGATAGCATGGATAGACCTTCGGGCGGCCGTAAGAATTTTCTCCTCTATGGTATAACAAATACCTGCTTCGCTAAATAAAGCTTCTAAGTTCGGGATTGGATATCGATATCCTTAAATTTAGGATTTCAAAACTCGACACTATACAGTAAGGAATTTTAAAATCTGAAAATTCTGGATTTTGATACTATCCCATTTCAGATAACATTTTTTGACTTTTTTTAGGGCTAGCACCCAGGCGATGACCCCTACTTATGCAATGCATTGAATTGGAAATAAGAAAATTGGTTATGGAAAGGAGGATTGAGTGAGTACTGCTTGTGGACATTCAAATTAAACTTAATCACGTTAAAAGTGAGAGGGAAAACTTCAGCAGAAGGATTATTACCCAAACGTACAGTCCGGCCAAACGAATATTCTCTATAATGCGCTGTACGATGCAGCGGCATATCTTAAACTGAATAACGCTGTTTTGAGGAAAATCGTGTACTACGAACAACCGCACGAGTTCCGGGAACTGACCCCTAATTTCATCAGAACACATCCGATTATAGTAACGATAAAACAGGCAATGGTGCTCAAGGTAGTCAAAAGAATTGGATCCCTTACTGTAAACAATGAGAAGCTTCGTCCTCTGCTGCACGCGGTCGTGAAACACACCAAAATCTACTTTGACGCGCACACTCACACATGAGTTTGTGAAAAAATGTACATGTATTGATGCATTTTTAGTTTTTACCAGGCATACAGAGTTTATAAAAATGTTTAAAATTTTAAATTCCTTGTAATTGAAAAAACAAAAAACCATCATTGTTCATTTCGTATAAAATCCAACATAGAAGAAAATTATCGTCAAAAAGCAAAAAAAAAAATTATTTTTTGTTTTGTGCAAACATTTTAATAACAAATTTAGCAAAAAAAAAAAAAACTGCAAAATTGTTTCAACAAGTGAAATAATAATAACAAGGGAAACTTTAAATATGCAATTGCATGTTTTTTCTTGTGCGACCAATGAAGGCAGAAGCAGTTTATTTATCCGTTTAAAACCTCTTTATGAATTTTGGCATCCATTTTTAGTGCATATTTTTGCATATTTTACCGTTTGCATCATTTTTTTAAATAATTTAGTTAAAAGTTTATAAGGCATATTTTGCTTTTTTGAGGCATATTTTGATAAATATAAAATTTTTTTAGAAGTCTACAATAGCTTTCGAAGCAAATAATTTTTTTTTTTTTTTTTTTTTTTTTTTTGCAAAATTCTGGCTTTTCTGTTTTTAATATCTATCTGTATATCCAACGTGTTGCTTCAATTTCGGTGTCTACATTTAACTTTTACTCTTAAATTGTAAGACAAAGCAGGTTGTCATTAAAAATAAATCTTACCTTAAACTTTAAAATTTAATATAAATATAAGCAAAAATTAAGGGAAAAGCAATTGTATACGTTTTGGACCAATCTTTTAGTATACCGATACTCAGAATCACTTTTTAATGTTATTTAACGATGTCCGTCTGGCTGGTTGTCTGATCATGTTAACGCTGTGCGCAAAGTAAAAGTTGCAATCTTGTAGATAATTTGATCAAAATTGGTAAATTTATTTTTAATTATTTAACTTTTTTCCAAAT
This sequence comes from Pollenia griseotomentosa, assembly GCA_963931875.1. Taxonomy (NCBI): domain Eukaryota; kingdom Metazoa; phylum Arthropoda; class Insecta; order Diptera; family Polleniidae; genus Pollenia; species Pollenia griseotomentosa. Next base: position 132,861,721 of record OZ007562.1, read on the forward strand.
TAGACTCTTTGTGTACGTGAACCATCTAATTATGTTGGTATTCAGATTAAATTCTCCCCCAAAAATATTATACTGCAAATTCCAGTCTTTCTGAATCGGTTTACATTTGCCCAAAGCTCCTATTGTAGTATGTTTCACTTTTCTGTACTTTTAAAACTTAATTCCTTTCCAAGTTTATCTTGGGAGCAAGATTATAACTTGGAATTTAATTAGTTAATAAAACAATTTCTGTCTTGATTTTCAAAACTATAATTATTTATTGATTAATTCTTATTCTAAATTTACATTTCTTATATACTAATTTCTTAGGGTTAGTTTGAGTGAACAAAAATCACTCAATGCTTATTACTACTCATTTTTTAAATATTGGAATAACTTACTTCTTAATACATTTATGTTTGTGTGAAGTCCAAGTGCAATAGCCGAATTTGTGCTGACTATTTTTAATAAGCAACAGAATGGTTTGCACACGAACATACATGAATTTAAAAAGTGCAGTTATAAACAAAGTGTGTTGACACATGTAGAATCAAATTTCTTTATTGCAGTTCAATACACTGCGTTAATGTAAACAATTTAATATTATGTGTGTAAACAACTTTATGCACTCAACTTGATTATAGTAGGTATACTACACTGTCTATAAATAGCTTTACCTTCCTTTTAAATGTTAACATTAATAAACCATTTAGGGAACGTCCCTAAAATCCCTTTAAGCCAAAAAATCTCTTAAAAATATCCGGCACAAATAACTCTTATTTGAATTTTAAATTCCTAACATAATTCTGTTTTTGTGTAAAAGCTATGGTGTTTGGGCTTTACCGATTATAATTTTAGGATTGTTTTTTTTTTGGAACTGTTATTAAATTGTTGAATATTTTGTTTTCCAATTATCAATTTTTGAATTTTTTGGGGCATATTTTCAAGCCGTTACTGCATATTTAATGCGCATAAAAAGTGTTTTTAGAGCATATTTCTGGTTTTCTGATAATCGCATTTGGTATCTTAATTCAATTTAAATTTTTTTGCATTTGTGTACATTTTTTCTCTCAGAAAGATGTTGAATAACTATAGCACCACTAGATGTGGTGTAGTGATGTTACGAATATTCGTATTCGTGTACGCCAAATTCAATCGAATATTTTGCAAATACTTTTCAAAAAAAAAAAAATAAAAGAGTAAAAAACATACATAAAATAACACAAACAATATTAACTTATAATAATTTTTATTAAAAAAAGAACCATCGTCCTTTAAGCAAAATAAACAATCTTATTTAAGTAAAGTAAAATACAGACAAACATAAGAAGTATTGTGCCCCATTTAAAAAATTTACGAAAATAACTTAAGTTAATTTTGAAGCAAATGTCTAATGAGTGCCTCTGTAGCTGGTAGTGAGCTAGTCTATCAGCGCCGGGGTTGCGGGTTCGATTCCCGCCTAAGACTCTGGTTTCCTGCAGACAAGCGAAGAGCTTTGCGGGATTAGCTTAGGGAATTAAAAAAAAAAATAAAAAAAGGCGAACTATACAGTCTCTTAAGGTGTAGAATTTGTGGCTTTATTTTGTAGCCTTAATGGACTTCAGTGAACAATCCAAATGCTACACAAAAGATCTTTTGTATCGCTGTGTTCTTGGCCTTTACATAATAATCCAGTTCATCAGGAAACCTTTACCTAAAAACTTAAGAAAAAATAAAGATATTAGATATGCAAATAAAACTGTAGAGCATTGATGTCAAATTTATTTAATTTCATAACAATTGAGCTATGAAATTGAATAGCCAAAAAATCACATACATTCTTAAGCTGTGTTCACATTGTGTGTATTTGTCATATGGAATGTCACTTTTCTACAAACATGTAATTTCATGTGTATGTCAAAATTTATGTTTTACATATGGTTTGTAATTTACACGTTCACATGTTGGTATGTAAGGTACACTTGACATAACCTATCAAAAAAAAAAAAAAACAATCTTAAAACAGCTGAGTGTATAAAAATTTAATTTGTGCTAAAAAAATTTTATTTTAATATGGAACGAAAGGTTGATCAAATAGTCATCATCTGCTCCGGCCCCACTTCTTTTTTCTTTTGCTTTTGCAATTTCTCGGCTATATTGACCGCGCAAGTATGTTATTTTATTCTGGAAATATATTGCATTACATTTGTTACAAACAACAATTGCCCAATGCCTTACCTTAACTTCATTAGGCCCAATAGATGAATTGAAAATGTTTAACTTGTCAGCCATATCATTGAGCGCTGCGTACCATGTGGTAGAACTTATTCCGCGGGTTATACAAGCATTCCTTCTCTTGCCACATATCTATTAACTGTAGAACCGATTCTTTACACCAGTCCAACTGGAAAAACATAAAAATAAATATGGAAATTGTCATAAAAAAAATACATATGTACTTACTTTTGTTAATTCCTTTTCAATTTTTCTCTCCATTTTCAATAATAAAATTGGTTATTTTTTATTTACTATTATAATTATTAAGAATTAAGCACGACAAACAAAATCTTGTAAATTGATTATAATTTATATTTATTAAAATTTCAATTAATTTTTGCCGCCACAAAATTTTGTTAATAAAAAACAGCTGATGTCAGATGGTTTGTCACTTGAAAATAGAACTCATTCTAAATAAAAAATGTCATGTGTACTGCACACAGAGAAATAACACATGATATTGTTTGGAGGCGTTCAGACGATATGTACAAATTTAACATGTGAAAAAGTGTCATTCCACATGACAAATACACATAATGTGAACACAGCTTTACTCTCTTTCATTCAGTCGTCGCTTTGTAAGCGACGATTATACAAGTGTAGCGGTTGTATTGTTTGTTTTTTCTTTTATTACCCAACAGGCCTTAACCACCAAAAGAAAAATGATATGCAAAAAATATTTTTTTTTACGATAAAAAGAAAAATCATTTAATTTTCAATATCTTTTTGTGTTTAAATTTAAAAAAAAAAGTTATAACGCTTTAAAGAAAAAAAAAACTAAATGTTTATTATTTTTTTTTTTCTATAACTTTTAAATTTAACAACTAAGAACAAAAATTTGTTTGAGAGAGTTTTATATAATATTTTTATCTATATAAAAGCTTTGAACAAAATTGTCTTATTTCTTATAGTTTTCGATATAATTTAAGAAAAATACTCGCACACATATTTTCCAGATAACGGGCTGTCGCTGCCACCCTCGACCTTGTAAAAGACAATTTAAGCCCATGATCATACGTGTAATTAAAAAACAAAATAACTTTTTTAACAAGTTCATTCTCCAGTTCAGTTATGTCTAGCTTAAGGAATGGTTAGTTTGGTAATTCAACTTTTTTTTACTTTTTTTACTCACAAATACAACTAGAATTTTATTTTTGACATCAATGCTGTATAGTGAATGAGAACTACAAACACTCCAAATTTTATTTGCAACGATATCGAGGCTTAAACCGTTACCAACAATAAACAGTGAGTTTATTTTTTCTTACATTCCCCCCTACAATTGGTTACAAGTAGTGTTACAGTTTTTTTACAATTTATAATTACACTGTGCTAGTAGAAAAAACAGACAAGCTGGGCACCTGGCGTTTTAATCTAATTCAGGTACAATGAATCTAGTGGTGCTAGCCGTTTTTTGAGCAAAGCTCTGGTTTTTGAAATATACCGTTATTTCGAAAATGGAGGAGGTTGCATAACATATGCTCGCGTAACTCAAAAGCGCTTAGGCAAATTGAAAAAACTAAAAAAATCGCCCCTAGTGGGATTATATGTATTACCGACCTCAATCAAGTTTTTATCCCTAACATTTTCTCGGGACACACTTGCCCCTTATCACCACTTCTTAGGGGGCTCCAATACAAATATTGCGTTTTATGAAATTCTTAAATAAATTAAAATATTTCGACTTTTGTAAATAAAATCAAAAGTTGCTAACAGATTCTAATCATTTATGGCTTGTTTTGTTTGCAGCTTCGTTTTTTATATGTCTGAAATTAGAAGCATAGCTGCATTTTCCAATTTTTTATGAACTTATAAAACACAACAATTTGGAAATTTTGATAAAAAAAATTATTTTTTTCCAAAAAAAAAAAATATGTTTCTAAAACGACTGGTAATATTGTAACGAAAGTAACTTTAGTTAAGAATTAGTTGTAATTATTGGTTAAGAATTTGTTATAATTGTTGGTTATCTTGTATTTATTAGTTATCTTGTATTCATAAGTAATTTTATTAGTTTACATCGTTTTTGTTATAATTTAGTACACTTCAATCCCAATGTGCAGAAAGCCCTAGAAATGACCGTTAAAAAAGCTTCAGTATAAGAGGTAAAATTATGTAAACATAAGTGCTACCATAAATCAAATTAAAGTGTGGTGAATAGAAAAGCCTCGAACCTTCGAAAAACATTTCGAATGTTCTAGACAACCAAATTGCAGTATAAATACTAGCGGCGAGTAGCAGAACAAATTCATTCTAAGTTCAGACTTTGTCAATAACGTATAACGCTGAGAAAATTAAATGTTGGTTGTGAATAAAAGCTATAAATTACGGTTGTTAAAAAGGCTTAGTACTAAATAGAGTTGAGTAAATTGTAAACAGTGCTTAAAGTGTTTGTGTTTTATTTATTTTATTAAAGTTGCAATAAAGAACTCGAAACGGTTTATTATAAAGGAAATAAACCAAAACGTTATTGAAAGGCAGTAACGTAACAATATTAAAAAAAAAATTATTTTTCTTAAAATAAATTTTATTGCGGAATTTCGGTGTTTTAAGTTATTTCAATTAGCTAAAGCGTTTTTGAGTTACGCGAACATATGTTGTGCAACCTCCTCCATTTTCGAAATAACGGAATATCTCGAAAACCAGAGCTAACCTGAAAAAACGGCTAGCACCACTGGATTTAGCCAACTAGGCTCAAACGCCAAGTGCTTGTCTAAAAAAAGTGTCAATTTCTAGCACAGTGTTATCAACGCAAGATTTTTTCAATTAAGTTTTAAATATCGAGTAGCGCTAAAGTTCAGATTAGATACTCGTATTAGCATTTGTATTCGGCGAATATTGGCGCAGATAATCGTATTCCCGAATATTAAAAAATAAAATTCGTTGCATCACTACATTTCAAATTTTGAAATATAAGAAGAATCGAGTTATTTAATAAACTTTGCTATAAGACGTATGAGTATTAAAATAAACTATCATACGTCATGGTGTACAGTATGTATCTTATATCTATTTTTGTGTATTTTTTTATACTCACCGGGAAACCCCCATCAATAAATCTTTGGAGATCGTTTAAAGCTTAAACCAACATGTATATTCTAAGCTCTTGAGAAACTTTAAGCCGATTTAGCGAGCCGTACATTTAAAGCAGGAGAGTTTGCAAAAAAAAAACTCAAAAAAAGAAAATTTCGTATGCATAATAAAATAAGGCATTACTCTACCTAAACTCTATATAAATATACCCCCGCAATAAGGCTTTTGGCCACATAGCTGCCATGCTTAATGAGCTAAAGCAAGAAAATTAAAAAGGCACGATTTTTTCCCAAGAACGCTGTAATTTTCGCAATATCATGATTAATGCTGTGAAAAAAATTTAGATCTGAATTGTTGGAAGTTTACAGCCTGTTATCAAAAGGTGCTATTATTCATAAAATAACACCTCTCAGATTTACAGGAGGCGTTATAAGGTTAAGATAATAAGTTTTTTAGAATATTTTATATATGTATTTTAAGCAAGAACAATATTTTTGTTATTTTCTATAAAAATTTTTATATGGGTCTATTTTAAAGTACCATTTGAATTATTAAACTATATAGTAAATAAGCGATATGTTCTGAACCTCGAAACTGCGCTATATCAATTTAATTTTTACATAGCTGTAATACATATCTGTGGCATTTTGACAAAACATCTTAAGTCAAATTTAAAAAGTTGAAACAAATGTTGTTCAACATACGAATATTCATTCAAAAACATTTTTGTTTACGTTCTTAAAAATTTTGTGTTATAAATGAAATTCTTCTTTAATTTTGATTTATTTTATTATTTAATAAAGATTATCTTTTCACTGAGTTTTTTTAAAACTCTTGCCAAAGATTTTCTACACAAAAAAGTTTGACATAAAAATTTTCTTTTTAAAAACAATTTCTTATTTATGAAAATAAACCAACTGAGTCCATCATTTTGCCAAATTCCCATATAAAAGTAATCAATAAATAAAAGTTCGCGACGTAACGGACACACTGAATGAGTTAAAATAAAGTAATATTTTACTTTGGCTCTTTACAAAGCAGTCATTAGGAGCCAAAATTTTTTCTAAATACGTTGTTTATACAAGAATGAGCCAAATTAGTCTCTTAAATCTAGTCCACATACAAATATGATAAACATTAATGATTCAGTGGCTCTTCTCCTTAGAGGCACTGCAGCACTCATCCAATCAGAAGAGCGTTAAACAGATACATATGTGAACAGAAACGAGAATGACGAAATTTTTTTGTTTGAAACTGGCAGGACATAAAATAAAGTATAAGGATAAGATTTGATTAATTATTGTTAGATCATATTTTACATATGAAGATTAATTAAATAAATATTGAGACATAAAAAATTTACAATTCAGCAAGGAAGATTTTTACTTATAATAAACAAGTTGGAGTGCTTCATTCTGCTGTGCCGAATCTTTAATATCCTCCACCGAATATCTATTTATTTTTAATTTATCTTTAAAAAAACAGACGTCAGCTTTAAAATTGGTTGCGGTTTAAACCTACTTATATTAAATTATTGACCGACAATCAGAAAGTTTTATGTTTTTTTTTAGCAATTTCAACTAGCTTAAATAAAATATCATGATTCGTAACAGTTTAAGGCTAACTTAAATGATTTTCCGGAAGAGAATTTTTATTGCAGCCATGGTAAGCTATGGACCAACCATCCTAAAATTCTGCAGAGTGAGTTCTGCTATTAAAAAACATCAATTTGAATAAATTTCAATACAACGGTAAAATTAGTTTTAGCGTTTACAGTGAATTTCAGAAGGCTTCTAAATATGGGATCTAAGGTTAATTATGGACCGAATATCACAAAATTGCATGACATTTTTTCTGGCCAAATGAAGCTAATTTAGAACAAATTTTACCGCAATATCTATAACTGCTACGGTTTAAGACGGCTGTAAATTATTTTAATTATGAACCGATCATTACGAAATTTATTAGTGTGATTTCTAATCCTGTCAAACTATGAAGTATAAAATTTTATTCTGATAGCATTATTTATTACGGTTTAGGGCGTACAAACTATTTTCCGGGAGTAGGGTTTATATCGGGCCTATGATAAATTATGAACCGATCTTTACCAAATTTCACACTGTGATTTCTCGTGAAATAAAACAAAATTAAAATCGTATATCATTCCGTGTAATATTCCGCCATTTATGTTATTTTTTGTAAAAAAAAATATCAATTTTTTAGGATGGTGGTTCCACATTTTAATTCTTAGCTCTGATACTACTAAACCGATTTTGCTGGATTTCAATCCTTAATTGATTAGGATAACTACAAGCAATTTAACACCCAGTTTTTTTATTTCTTTTGAGTTTTTCGAAAGTGATCGTGTTTTCAACAGACGAACAGACGGATAGACAGACGGAAAGTGCTAAGTCGACTTGAAATTTTTCAAGAAGCCAGAATATATATCGTCATCTTAAAGACGAAATAACCTATCTGCAGTTTTCAAAAGTTTACAGGAGAGGGGAAAAGCCTTATAAAATTGGAACTAATTAAAATATTGAAACGAAAATTACATATTTTGATTGAAATGAAACCAGAAATATATATCGGTTGAGAAAAGTTGATTTTTCTTAACACAGCTTATGTTATGCCACTTAGATTATTTGGAATTGTAAAAATCTGAAACCAAATAACCTATCTGCAGTACTAATAAGTATGAATAAATAACAATTTCTTTATACATATGAATATTATATACATTAAATAAGAACAGTTATAGTTTCTTTTACTGGTTTAAGCAAAAAAAGTACTAAATGTTTGGTTAAATTATGAAACAGAATTAAACTCTTATCGTGATTTTTGATGATTTATTTTTCTCTTTTTAGTGCGTAACTGTCATCTTGGTACAAAAACTTTGTCATTTGTAATATTACATGTACAAAATTTTGCACACATATGCGTTGTGGTATAGCGAATAAAAATCCATAAAAAACTCAATTTCGAAATTTTTGCAGATAGGTTATTAGGTCTTAAAGATGACTTATAATCCTTTTTCTCTTCGACCTTTTTTTATTAAATATTGGACTTTTATAAATTTTTCAAGCTAAAGGTCTCTTTTTTATAAAATGAATTTAAATATTTATTTCGATATATCGATTTCCCTTCCATAAACCTATTTATTTTTATTCAATAAATGTCTATAAATCTGAGCTAAGAACTTAAATTTAAAATTAATCCTTTTCTCAAATGGAACATTATTTATCTGCAACATTTCTAACATATATCTACGTTTCTTAAGAAACGTTTATGGAAGGGATAATTATAAATAGGTTTTTTTGTAAATTAAATTTCAGATGGCATAGCTCAGTTGGTAAAAATTTATTAAGGGAAAATAACTATTGACGGGAAGGGATATTAGAATAGGTTTTAGGCTTTGAATATATTTAAAGTTTTATTTTTTCCTTTTTGTTTGTTTGTTTGTCTTTTTGTTTAAAGTTTGTAGAATGGAATTTTTAAATGTATTATGATAATTTTGTTAATTGAAATTTCAAAATTGATTTTTCCATTTTAGTAAATTATAATCCTTTTTCTTCGACCTTTTTTATTAAATATCGAATAAAAACATTTTAATTAATTTTTTAAAAAAGAGACCTTAAGCTTAAATAATTTAATAAAGTATAAAATTTTTCCATTTTTTATTTTTCCATTTATTGTCAAACACAATTTTGTAATTTTTTTTATTTAAAAAATTTCCTGAAGAAGATTTCCAACGGAAATCGAAATATCGAAATAAATATTAAAATTAATTTTATAAAAAAGAGACCTTAAGCTTGAAAAATGTATTAAAGTCTAATATTTAAGATGACGATATATGGGGTCTGAGATGAATAATAAAAAATTTTAATTTTCAACTAATTGTGGTGTAGGGTATAAACAAATTAAAGTTTTTTTTGGATTTTGTATTCTTTATTCAAATTTTTCTAACAAAAGATAACAAAATATATAAAGAAGCATATAAGTAAAAAAATTGTTGAAAAATAATAACCAAATTAAGTACTTTAAAATTACTCTCTAGCTCTCTAGTATTCATAAATTTAGCAAACGTTTATTAAGGAAATTTTTCATAGAAAATTTGTTTTGTAAACCTTTATTGAATTTAAAATATTTTTATGAATACTGCAGTAAAAATTTCAGCAAATCGAAATTTCTCATAAAATTCTTTGGGTGTTTTAAAGTTTTTTTATAAACATTTTTTTATTTACTTTTAATTTTCACGCATAAGTCTTTTTTAAGATTGTCATAAAATTGTTTGGGTGTTTAAAAGTTTTTCTTTAGAAATATTCTTTTTTATTTACTTTTAATTTCCAAACTTGAGTTTCACATCGACCCAAACACCCTCATTTTTACCCATATGTACATGAATTATGTTTCGTGTAAACCTCAATTATCCCATAAACTCTATCTTATCATACTGGTTATATTCTTCTTTTATTTCTCTCCTGTTGTTTCTTCACTTAAAATAGTGTTTATTCCATATTCAGTAACATGGGAACGAGAGCATCTGTCATTATGGACACTAAAAGATAAACGAGTTACACAATGTTCCCAGATAAGGAAAGAAAAACAACAATAGCAAACAAATACTTCAAGTGATAGGCAAAGTAAATACTGTCCCATTTGTAAAGGGTGGCGCATAATTTATTAATAAATTTCTTAGTATTTTTCTCCGCTTTAAGGTTGTTATTATTGATATTTTCATATTATTTCAAATGTATGTACATTCTGCTGGTAACTAATAGGTGTATAAAATTTTATACCTAAATTCTATTTATTGATATTTTTATTTAAGTTTGGTAAAGTCCTCGTTCCAGAGTATTTCCCCACTTAAATCTTATCGGATATTAACCCTTCGCTAATGGATAGTTCTTGGATTATTAGCACACATCTTTTCCTTTAGATTACAAAGAGAAATATTTCGGAAGCCGCTTACTTGAGAAAACTTGGTAGCCAGTAAAAATCAGAACATAACAATATCGATGGCCAAAAAAACCACTATATTGTATGCATATCGCTTGGAGTTACATAAGCAAAAGTGCTCTTTCTTACTCTCTCTATATGTTAAAATCAGTGTAATATGTATCTCAAACTTAACGAAGTTAAAGCAAAATATATTTTTTTTTCTAAATGTGTAAAAAAGGTACATTTTGAAACTTTAATCGCATTTGGCAAAGTTCGATTTTCGCAATCAAGGAGCGATATCTATATTTGCATGTTTACGTTTAAACTTGTAAATCAGTTAAAACTGATATGAGAACCGATATAATTTATGGAAAATTTGGTCTTTCCAACTGTCTGTGGTAAAAGTTTTTGAGTTTTTTTTAATAATTTTTTGCGCCTGAACAAAGTTTACATAATTTTGAACTACACAAAAGGCTTCCTGCAACCGTATTCTGTAATTAGCTTAGCTAAAGTTAAGTCGCGATCGCTGAAATGCCTTAGAGAATGCAAAATTTAAAGTTTTAACGATGACATTAAAAGCTAAAATTGCGGCGAATTAAATTTGTCTGAAATTGCCAAATTTAGCAATGCACGTTACAGAATTACATTCGTAGCAAAATCGTCGCTAAATCAACTTTATAGATAGAGATTTAGCTTTAGCGAATTACAAAACCTGCCACTCTACACAAGAGGTCACCACAGGTACCCCCTGCAGCTTAAAATAAAATGTTCGAATACTCGATGCATTTTGAGCTGGAAAGAAGAGTTCGATATAACTAGTGTGTCTGAATATTGAAATCACTGCTTACAAAAAAATATACTATAAATTTCTCAAGTTACATAATTAAAAAAAAATTAAAAAAAATTATATATGAATCAAAGCATTATTTATGCGTAACCCTGTATTTCCATCAAAATGTTCCGAACAATTTAATCTTAATACTAAATACAAAATATTTAAACTTTGTGGAAACTAAAGAAAAACTTTACTGGGAAATGCAAAAAAAAATATGATTTTGAAATTATTTTTGAAGTATTTGGTTGTAAACAAACTTGAACTTGGGACACACTTCAAAGTGAGATTAAATTAGAGTGTTTGCAGAAAGATGTGGTTACACATTTTAAGACTTTCTTTGTTACAAGATTTATATGCGATTCATAATGACTCATTTGAATTGAAAAAAATGTGTTGCAGAAAGATGTTTGTAAAAAGAAGCAAACTTTTTTAATAAGACATTTTGTATTGCACAATACAAGCAGAGAAAATACATTTTTCGATATGGTCACCTCCAACAAATCTTATTTAAACGTAAAATTTTTAAACATAATATGGTTACTGTAACCATATGATTGTCATCTGTAAGCATATTATGATTTAGTTTGTTCTCCATCAATAAACCACGACCATATAATTCTTTACATGTTACGGTAACAATAAATATGGTTTAAAATTAACAATAATATTTTTCTCTTAAACAAAAGCAACATGTTATGGTTAAAAAACAATTATACTCTTATTAATGGAAACATTATAAATGTATTATTAACCAAAACATGTTTGGATTCAAACATAATAAGGTTGTGGCTTCTTAATGGATGACTTATGTAATCATAACATGGTTGCCGTTTACAGCAATAATTTGAAAGTAACAATAATATGTTTAAACATTTTAAGTTAATCGTAGTTGAAAATGGGGTTTCTCTGCGTGTAGGTTCAAACCAGATTTATAATTAAATTTTTAATATTTTTTTTTTTTTTTTTTAACAACTTCAGTAATCGTTTTAATACTCATCTACACATTTGTTTTTGACTATCTACCCTTGATTATTTCCCCTTAAATATTAACTAGTTTCCACTTAAATAACTTTCTCTATTAAACAAGAAAATTTACTTTTAATTACTTGTAATTTCTTCTAATAAACTTAAATTTCAAAGTTTCTTCACTTTCTTTCAATTTATAATGAAATTCAAATTATTAATTTACCAAACTTAATTAAATTATTCCACCAGTCTTAGTTTCCTTACCATTTGTCTCTGGGCCTTGAAGATTATCTTAATAGCTTGACGATTATAGTTCAAATTGTTTTCCTCTCATGCTTTACCAGGCCTTGAACACAAAATTTCCAATGCCTGTTTTCTAAAAGCTACTTTAGTAATCATTTTCATTTCAAATATATACAGCTGCCAGCTAGGATAAATACACACATACAAGCATACTGGCAGTAGATTTATTTAGTTTTCTAGTAAGTTTGTATAAGTGTGTGTTGAGGAATAATTAACCAAGATCCTTACGTTTGAACAAATATACAAATAATGCATTTAACTCTTCTACTTAAAAATGTTGTGTTTTCTGAAGAATGCTACAAAAAGCTTCTCCCATAAATGCAGGAAATTTTCCCTAAAAAGTTAAACAATTTTTTATCAAACTTCTTATTAACAACAGAATTTTCTTCATATACGTTTTTTCAAAAAGATTTTATTAAAATAGAAAAAGATTTATGAAAAAAGATTATATGGAATCTAGAAATTATGAAGCAATTTTTTTTAAAAACACTTCACAGCATTATAATTCGTTGCGGTTTTAGGCATATTAAAGTCCAACAGTCCACTAGCACAATTTATGTGTAGCCTTTGTTGAATCATGGGACGATCTTTAATAAATTTGGTATTGTGATTAATGTGATACTTATGGAGCTACGACATAAGAATTATTGATTTAGGTTTAAGGCATATACGCACCAGTATACTTAAGTATTTTCCAAGAGCGAATTTTATTTGAGTTCTTTGTTAAATTATGGCCTGATTTTGAGAAAATGAACAGGCCCATCGATTTTGAGACTTTGTTCGTTTAACTCAAGTGTAAAACCAAAACAATATTTTATATATTTTTTTTAATGTTAGTTAAGCGAACGAAGTCTTCGTTTGGAAATAGATGAATGGGCAGAAAGAAGTATGAGTTCTAGCTCTATAAAACTATAAATGTTTTAGAAAGGTTGTTTCACATATGGGTCTATGATTATGTTTCTACTGAACCGATTTGGTACAATTTGACAACCAAATTGTTCTTTTGTATTTAAAATTTCGAAAATAAGCGTGTTTTAAACAGACGGACAGACACACGGACATGGATGAATCGGCTTAGATGTACTCAAAGAACCATAATATACATATTGTCGCGTTTCTTCCCTAACCACTTAAACACAATTTTCCCATAATTGACTTTCTTGTTTTGGTGTGGTAGAAAATAACATTTACCACCCAATTGCATTCTTATCTTGACAACTGTGTATGAAAAAAAAACTAAAGCCATTGCGAAAACTTCGTAGTTACCACACAAAGTGAATTTTGTATGCAAAATTGAATGGTTTTTCATATTTAAAGCTGAAAATGTTAAAGTCTTACCCATCAATATTTTTATCTTCGAGGTTTTCAAAAAAGTGTGGAAAGTATCAGACCAATCAGAGCATAATTGGTGCGGCGCACAGAGGGATTTGTCCATACAATGTTTGGCAAAAAATATAAGGAGCGCTCGTAGAATGTTAAAATTTTGCTCTGAGCCTTTATTTAGCTCAATTAAGAAAAATATAAAGTTTCATCAAAATTGGCCACGCCCTCCACCCAGCGCCCATAGAACCCAAAATTTTTTTTTGGCCCAAAGTTTTTGAAATTTTGCCCTGAGCCTTTATTTAGCTCAATTAAGAAAAATATAAAGTTTCATCAAAATTGGCCACGCCCTCCACCCACCGCCCATAGAACCCAAAATTTTTTTTTGGCCCAAAGTTTTTGAAAATTTGCTCTGAGCCTTTATTTAGCTCAATTAAGAAAAATATAAAGTTTCATCAAAATTGGCCACGCCCTCCACCCACCGCCCATGGAACCCAAAATTTTTTTTTGGCCCAAAGTTTTTGAAATTTTGCTCTGAGCCTTTATTTAGCTCAATTAAGAAAAATATAAAGTTTCATCGAAATTGGCCACGCCCTCTACCCACCGCCTATAGAACCCAAAGTTTGTGAGATTCGGCCCAACGTTTAAAAAAGTGACTAAGAAATCGCTTTTGAACTGATGTTTTCACAATTTGAATTTCTTTAATAGTAAGCACCATGTTTTTTGTTTTTATGAAATCAGTTAATAAATCCACATTATTATTGCAATTTATAAGTTCCTTGCACAATTCACTATATGAAACACAAAATGAACCCATTTTAAATATTAGTTACGTTTAATAATTTTCTTAAACTTTTTTTGGCAAATATTATTATTTCAAATAATCATATTTTTGTTTTGTTTTTCTTTTTTTGTTATGCACTTTTTCGATATTGCTGTCAATCAGTTATTAAAAAGTAAAAGTAAAAGTAAAAGCCTAAAAGTATACAAAACCTTTTATTGTAAATATGCATTGCAGTTTACGTGAGTTTTATCACAAAATTTATAAGTTTGTTCAGCGATCGCAAAAAGTCGCAGAATTTTTTTACATAAAATGAAAGAAAACATTCCAAACTTTCATTTAGTAGTATTACCAACACGGAGGTAGACCGAGCTAACTTATTTTTTTTCTAATGAAAACTGCAAATGCTAAATTTTTTGGAGTCATTTTGATTTGCTGAGATCTCTTAAACTATATATATAATTTAAATATTTTTTCTTTCCTATTAAATTTAAAATACTATATTTTAATACAAATGCTCTAAAACTATTGGTAGTTGAACCATATTTATTGTATAAACAACTGAAATGTAGTAAAATTTTCATAAGTTTTCGTTGCATAATATTTAGATAACTTTAACACACTCTTTTTTATACAAAATTTTATTTTTTTCGAAAACAAATCATGGTTTTCTACTAATGAAACAGTTCTTTACAGAATTGCATCATTAGATTTCTAAAAAATAACTGTAAAAAAATAGACTTTTTGCCAAAAAAATACCACTGTGCGGCGTCAGGTCTTCAAAATAAGTAACTTCGGTATAAACGACACTTTTCATCGAGCAACTCAAAATCTATTTATCTTATACAGGTCAAATATCCCTCAAGCCCCCATTATTTTAATAAAACGCAACTTGCTTTCTGTATGCTAAAGCTCTGTCTCTATAGCTAAACATGGCTCCCCTATAAAAAAGAAATTTGGCCTGAAATTCTTTTTCGAGCCCTAAGAGGTTAACGAGTGTCCATAGGGGGCTAATTTTTAAGACCGACCGCCACTATTTTTATATAACCATCATTTCGTGCAAAGCTCTAGCTCTGCTCCTCAAAGTAGTTTCCATACAAACCGTACACAAAAAAAAAAAATGATCAAAATTAAAATTTTGTGAAAATCACTTTATTTCAAATCAAGTGAATTTTAATCACATGTGCCTCTTAAAATTACACTTGTGATATGGTGGGGTTACGTTTTTGAGTTATTCGGTATGATTTTTAATTACAGTACACAGATAAACATAAAAACGGTGTGTTGTTTAGAACACCACAAAATCACACGTGTGATTTTAAAAGCACGTGATTTGCAGGGCATGCCTGATTAATTAAAAAATTAATTGAATTTGCACCGGTGAACAAATTAATAATATCAATTAAACGTTTAATTCACTTGATTAAACGCTCAAGTCACTTGATTAAGTTTTTAATTAAAACTGGTTTTATTTTAAAATAATTCTTAATTGGTAAACATTTTTTGGAGAGTTTTTCCTGTCTCCACCCTTTTCACAACTAGCTGTAGAGTGTATAAAAATCAATTTTTTTTTAATTTTCTACAAAAACAAAGTCATATTTGATTTTTGAAATTGAAAATCTTTTGCATAATTTCCTATGACTTTTAAAAATAAGTCTAAGAAAAAATCAGGTGCATTAAGATGTCTATGAGTACCAACTTTAAGGGAAAGTTTTATTGCTTCACCTCTGACACAACAGGCCTGGCTATACGACCAGTTGCAACATCTTGTCAAACTACAGAGTTTTTTGTGTAGCTTTGTAAAGAAAAATTTTCCTTTTTTTTCAAATTAACGCCCGACAATGCAACTTGATAAAACTGCACACTAGACTGTTATTTGCGCTGGATGTAATTTCACTTCATGAAGCGTCTGTTGATTAGAGCCTCTCCATATTCGAAAATTTTGTCGTTTGAAAATGCTATTTAAATCAAAATGGGCATAAAAAATACAGTTGCATACATATGTTTTCGTCCTTAGCTGCTATTTAAATTATCTTCTACCGAAACTCCCAGCGAGAAGGATATTTTGCTGAATTCCGTTGAAATCCTAATGCCATATTCTCTGTTCTGCTACTTACTGAAACTAACAAGCTCCTGGCTGAAACTGTAGAATCAACCTGTATGGCAACATCTAAACTAAATCCATATTGAGAGACCCATGCGTCAGAAACATCGTGTGCAATTGGTTTACATAGAGAAAATATATAAGGATTTTTTTGTAACATCGTTAGCCATTCCTAACAAATTAGCAAACTTTCCTATAAAATTGCAATTCTGGGCAAAATGTATCGCCAAATTTGCATTTTGTATAAAGGAATTAGTATCATAATTATTTATTTTATTCATGAATTCATTTAACATTTAGCGCAATTAATAATAATTGTGTGCACAATTTTAAAATATTCGTGTTTGTTGTAATTATTTGAACTTGTATACCTACACAACAAATGCGGAGAGGGTATTACGTGCTTGTGCTGATGTGAGTAGCATCTTTAAATATTGGTCATAGTCCTTTTGTTCCTTTTCTTGCATCGATCTAACAATGTCCGTCCGTCCAGCTGACTGGCTGCCTGCGCTTGTAAGCCTAGTCCGCAAAGTACAGGTCGCAATGTTGAAGATAATTTAATGAATTCTTATACACAGGCTCCATCCAATTCACAATCACAAGGACCAAGGCTATTGAAAATGTTGAGAATCAGTCCATCATAAAATCTTTAAACCTAAAAACTATCTTATTATGTTGGTATTTAGATAAAGTTTGCATTGAACTTATTTAACTGCAATTAAAATCATTTTTTAAATTTTATTGCAATCGGCCAATATTTGAACACAGCTGCCATACAAATATTACTTCCAAAAAAACCTTAAATGCCATAACTTATTAATAAATGTTGGTATCGACATAAAATTTATCGACGGTAACTTTGACGATAAACAGAAAGAAAAAAACTCGCACTTAATTTAAATTTTATTCCAGCTTGAACTTTTCGTTGGTTGTACCACTCTGAAAGTAAAATTACAAAGGAAGCGTATTATTCTCATAGAGCAAATTAACGCATTGCGCAGGTTTACAGAATTCAACTGTTTAATGTTACGTCACATTAAAATGTTATACAAATGTTTGTTTGCTTGTGTTTCTATATTTTAGCTGTGCTTATATGCTGATGTGACGTAGATGCGCAGAAACATTTCATTTTTAAAAGCTAAATGCGTCATCTTGGTTTCTTTGTATCATGTCATAGAACCTATTAGTCTATGTGTGGGTAATTACTCACACTGGGTGTCAATTTTACTACCAAGGGTAGAGCATGTGTAATTTATTTTAGGTGTAGATCAGGTGCAATTTTTTATTTATACCATTTTAGATAATTGTACGGCCTTCCTCTTAGTTTTCTATAAATACTGGTATTATAGTTATTAAAAACCCGAAGTTAATTTATGAAAGGTGTGCAAACTAAAAAATAATCTGATTAAAATAAAAACGGTTAAAAATTTTAGTTGTATTTTGGCATCTTTAAATGCTCTAGTTGAGAGAATTCTTAGCACCCCTTAGCAATTGTAAAACTGATATGAGAAACAGACTGTATGTAGTCTGAAAACATTACAGGATTTTTATTTATAAAATAAGGAAAGAAAATTAAAATTTTGCATCTATAAGATTTGGTTTGTTGTGCAGAATTCTCAATTTATTCTAGGATAAGAAAGTTCCTGTGAGCATTTTACTAGTTGCTTAGGCCAGATCATTAGGAAACCTTTTTTCACAGACTTTGGAAAAGCTTAAGATATTATGCAAATAAAACTGCAGGGTAGTTAAGTTTAAAAAAAAAAATACTGAAGAGAGTGTAGACGACCAATTTACGTAAGTGTGGCTAAGTTTTAAAACATTTTAATACTTTGCAGTCAAAGACAAAAATGTATCATAAAGTTTAACGATGCACAGTTTCCTTATTGTATACGCATAATAATTCAGTGAAATATTTGTTTGAAAAAATCAGTGTTTTTTCAATAAAAGAATGCAAATAAAAAGTTTGCATATGCGAATTTGTTTGTAGGACCGATTTCAGACAAAACATGTTTTGATTCTACAAATTTTTTGTTTGAATTGGAAAAATAATTTTTTCTGTGCAACAACAATAACACTACAAGAAGAAAAAAATAAACATTATTTGTATGTGTAAAAAGTGAAATAAAAAGCAATAATTCCCGATTTCTATTTGTTAAAATTATTAAGTTAAATAGGTATATTAAATATAAAGTGGAATGATTACACACAATATCGAGCCTGCTGCTGGTGTCTTATTATTAAGGGGGAATACAAAAAAGGAAAAAAAAAATATGTGTAACGGGTTAGTTGATAATAATACTTTCTCTCGCTCTCTTCAGTTCTCTGGGGTAAGTGTTTAGGCAAAAATCAATCTTACTTTCGGATTGTTTCAAGTACAAATTCGGAATTAGATTAACTTTAGAAGTTCTTGAATCTTGCGCACAGTTTAAGATTAATTTTTACCTCACTTTTACTTAACCCAACCCAGTTTACGGATTGTTTAAGGGAATCCGTACTTGAAGCAAGCATTCTGTCCTTGATTTGGTTTTTCTCTTTAGTGTAACTACTATGCCGTGTGAAATTTCGTGCTGGTAGGTCCGCAATTGAATATAGATTCCTTATCAACTACCTCCCTTAAATCACGTTAAGGCAAACAAATCGCAAGGAATATGAAAGAAATTTCACATGAATCTAAGCCTCATAACATTTTTTTGTTCTCACGGATTTGTTTATAAATATTGTGGTGTAGGGTATTATATGGTTGGGCTTAGCCGACTCTACATGCTTTCTTACTTGTTTATTTACCATTCAACGCCCTTTTGCATTGTGTTTTAATTACAAATGCAAATTTACACATTAAATTTGAAAGGTGCTCGCTTTGCTCTCTTTTGTCTTCCATGGACTGAAATTATTACAGATTAAATGATAAAAATACAATCGCTAGTTGGCAAGTGACTGGTTTATTATTTGATTGGGCTTAAATGACCATATTAGGTGGTTTTAGTGGCATTTTGTGTTTTTATTTATAGCATTAGATTAAATTGAAATTTGTTATTGTATCTGCTTTCAGAAAGCCAAAAGCCACAACAGTATACGAAATTTACGCAAAAAGATAAATTTACTAATTAAGTTTTAGGAGCAATGACACTGGAAAAATTAGATTAATAGCCTTAAGAGTATATTTTGAAAGCAAAACAAAACGATTTTCATTAACGAAATAAGCCGATTTGTTATTAATGATGGATTAAAAAATGGGATAAAGAAGAAACAAGAAAATAATTTTATATAGATATAGCAATTTATTAATTGTTCTTTATTTAAAGGTGAGTTTTATTTCTTGTAAAAAAATTCTTAAAATTCTTGAAATTTCCAATTAGCTAGACTTTAATTTACTTCCCTTATTGTCGAACCTTAATTATTTACTAACCTTTTACATTATATACCAATGCATATGTGTAAATCTTCAAAAATTTCTTAAAACTCTCGTTTGCAAGTCAGTTTTTTGGACTTTTTTTTAGCATTTTTAATTTGTTTGCAAAAAATTTTACACAACTATTGCATGTTGTATAAAGTATACAGGTAAAAACTCAAAGTACTTTTGCAAAAACTATTAACTGCGGTTCAACATTTGCTTCTTCTATACCAAAAAAGTATCATGCAGTCAGAAATCATGACTTTGTAAGGAAGTGCCATGACATTCAAGAATATTTATTTTTTGGTCACTTTAGTATAAATAATGACTGAATGTTCTTATATTAAAGCGTCTTGTCATATTTGGAAGTTAAAGAAAATTATTACTTTAAGAAGGATTTAAATAAAAACATAACCTTGGGAATTTTTCAAACAAATATGTACATACAAAAACAAACTCATGCATTCATGTATGAATTTCTACAGAGCACATGACTGCAAAAACACAAAAATACTGAAAAGTGAGACTAAACCAAAAAAATGAAACACGTACAAATACACAATTTATTAAAAAAAAAAAACGAACAAATTGTTTATGCAAACCCAGCGAGCAAATCTACTTGAAAAACATTAAATAAAATTATTCCATAGTCAAAATGTGTTTCAAATACAAAACAAGTATTAAAGTATAGTCGGTAAAAACGTCATTAATTTCCTCTCAACCGATGGACTGTATTCAGTGGTAGATTTGCACCGGGAGTTTGCTTCAAAAATAGCAACCAAAACTTGTAAAAAGAGAGAAAGATAGGAAGAAAAAGGTGAAGGTTCCCACAAAAAGCTGGGTCTCTAAATAAAAACACTTTCCTTATTAATTTTAACACGTTATAAAACTTGGTTTATTAAAACTTTTAAATTCAAATATTTCCACGATCTAGAAAAGCTATTTGTACACTATGGCGGTTACACCCAGAATAATAAAAAATTCTTCTAGACCCACTTCATTTTCTCAAAATTAAAATATAAAAAAATTTAACGAAAATACATAAAAAATTGAAATATGACCTTACAATAAACCATTTGATGACAGTGGCGCCTCACGGTGTCAAAGTTCATCTAAAATAGACCCCAGGACTGGAAACACCGCTGCCTTCACTTTAGACGTAAACAGTCGGTCAAACTCGGCAATATCATACCGTACACCATAGTATTAACAAACTTTTAAGACTGTTCATTGCTTGTGATTCATTAGACCTGCCAAAATAAAACTATATTATGAGGTTTAGCTTCAGAGTACTGAATATTTTGGAATGTCTTTCAAAAAGAAATGTATACCTTCTAGAAGGTTGGATATCATAGGAAGCGAATCTTTTAGAAAGGAGTATAGACTCCTTCAAAAAGGCCTTATATTTACATACTGCTGGGAAGCATTCAAACTTTTTACTTACACACATGCAGAGCACATAAATAATTTTTTTTCCAATTACACAAAGTTAATTAAAGCATAAATAAAATAAAAGCATCATCCGCTTATTCGACATTTTTTCAAATATTTCGACTATATAAATCTTTTACATATATTAATCGGCACAGGCAAACTAGTTAATGTAAACCGAACCTCAATGAGGAGAAAAAAATATCAAAACGAGGATATACGGGAAATTAAATTTCTTTCTTTTACTTTTCCATGCTGCATGGGATAATTTTTGAATTTTCTACAATATGGAACTTAAAAACATAATCAGGTATATGATGGAAAACGATTTTGAAAAAAATACGATTTGAAAACGATAATGTCGTTTTCAGTATCTTTAAAATTTGATTTCCAATAAATTTCCTCTGTTTTCTTGTATATATTCTTTTAAATTCTTTATTATATATGTTAATTGAACTGTGTTTTGAACAAGAAATTAAGACTTTACTTCAGAAATGGATTTAAAAATCGGTCGAAATTCATCACACCTGCTTAAAACGATCATTTTGAAAAGGATCGTTTTTCATCACATACCTGAATATTATAGGAGCAGGGTCCTGAGAGAATGAGCGCATATAAGATAAAAAATGTTGGTACTTTTGTTGTTTTTCATCTGGTACTTTTTGAATTTATGTAAATATTCGACCTATAAAGATAAAATTAAACATGCATGGTTCTGAGTGAATAAGAAAATTAAGGGGGAGCTTTTTGGTACTTTTTCGTTCAACATCTGGTACTTTGATTAATTTTCTTTAATATTGGACATAGAAACATAAAATTAAACATGCAATGTACTGAGTGGATGAGTCTTTCTGATACTTTTTTGGTTTTTCAATTTGTTTTGACGAGTTAGAGAGAGATAGCAATTACTTACTGGCGGGAACCATGTAAATTAAACACTTCGATATATATTTCAAAACTGTGTAATGTTATGTGTTTATTGAACCCTTATTTTCAGATTTTATATAAATGCATATAACAAATTTTAGGTTAGGGTTATAGGTATTAAATTCAATTAGGTTTATGTTAATTTCAGGTTATTTTATAAGTATTAGTAAGTATAGTTTAAGTATTTTAAGTTTTTAAGTATTTTTTAGCACATAGGGTAATATGTATGTTTAAGTATTTAAGGTAAATAAACAAAAGGTGGTTAATCACTTTATATTTACACAATGGTTTTGGAGTTTAGTAATAAATTAAACACTTTTAATTTACGAGGCTTATGTCTTCTCTTTTATTTATTTTATTTGTTTTCTCACTAGGTTTTTTATTATTTTTTAGTTGATGCTTTCAGCTTGCACGGTATTTTCTTCTAGGGGATTATTCTGAGAGTGGTTTTTAGTTTAGTAGCTGCAGTTAAACAAGCAGCTGTTAGTGGGGGCGTTGATGATATCGCCAGAGTTGGGGCTATAGCCTTTTGTTCACAGATGTGAACACAATTAATATTTTTTATATTGAACTCACAAAATTTAATTAACTTACGTGAAAGGTAACATGTGAGCCGGCGGCTTGTCCCTCTCAAAATCAATCCAATAAGACGGCAAATATAAATGCTGGAATATATACTTAGATGTACTATGTTTTCTTTATATTTAAACAACCCAATAAAAAATGGAGCTTCCAACGAAGCAGGTTTGTAAGGGAGAAACGTAAAAGTATCGCCTACCATATCGCTTACGGAAGGCATGAATTTTATATGGCGAGTTCTCACTTTAAAGAAATACATTTTTGTAACGATCAATCTAACACACGGAATGTTTTTTTACGGTTATTTTTTAGTATTCTCCCTTACAAACCTGCTTCGTAGTAAGGCCACTTGAATTTTTTTTTTTTATAAAAGTTGTATAGAATTCTTTCACTTACTTTACTGGAAAATTAATGTTAATCCCGTTAAATGTGCCCACATTACATTTACCCTCAGAAAACATGACTGCACCCCAATTAAAATTAATAACGTACAAATTCCTCAACAGAATCATGTTAAATATCTAGGAATACACCTAGATCGGCGACTCACGTGGAGCAGACACATTGAGTCAAAAATAACTCAAATCAAATTGAAGACCGTTCAACTAATGTGGCTCTTAAACTCTAGATCCACCCTTAGTTTGGAATATAAAGTTCTTATATACAACACAATAATAAAACCAATTTGGTCCTATGGAATCCAACTCTGGGGAACAGCATGCGCTACAAATATTGAAAAACTACAAAGAAGACAATCGAAGATTTTGAGAATAATTACTGGAGCTCCCTGGTACGTAAGGAATGCTAACCTTCACAAGGACTTAAGTATTTCTACCGTCATCACAGTAGCTCGGGAGAGCTGTATTAAATATGTTAATAAGCTGTTAGTGCATCCAAATTCCTTATCTCAAAACTTACTTTCTAGCGATGGACATAGGCGTCTAAAAAGAAAAGACACGCTAGATCTGGCAACACTATAATAAACAATGCATTACCTCCTCCCACATCTAATTGGTAACTTGCATTGGCACGTTACCTCATAGATAATTTAGAATTTTAAGATTTGAAAAACTTATTGTCAATTTCAGTTAAGAAAAGATTCAATAAATAAAATATGGAAAAAAAAAAAAACTTACTTTACTGAAACTCTGAATGTCTTATTGCGTAGCGCATAATGTTGCGCTTATTTTTTTAGAAGTACCATTCGTGCTTCGCAAAATGATAAAATTTTTTATTGGGAAAATTATAGGCAAACACTAGGATTTTAAATCAAACACTAGGATTTCAAATCCAACACCAGACTAAATTAGTTTGATATTTTAAATTTTAATTTTTTTTAGAATCAACTTGGATTTAAGAATAGCTCTTGATTTAAGTGTGATAACATAATACATAAATTTTAAATTTTCCAAATAAATCGTGTATTTTAGAGACCCCATATGTTAAGCTTGCATAATTTTTCAGGAAAGACAAAAAAAAAAGTGTTCAAACAAATACAATTTTTCTTAACTAGATTTATTTTATTAAGCTAAATTTAGTTGCTGTTATAAAAATAATATACAAAGGGAAAAAGACGGTAGCAATGTATAAAAATGAGTATGAGGGGAAAATGCAAGCACTTGAAGCAGACAAAACACCTACAGAATTTCAAGAGCAGACCCAACTGAAAAACTTCAGAAACAAAGCAATACAATTATTTCTGATCTCTGCAAAAACAGTTTGAATTATATAGGACAAAAACGTAATACACAAGGAAGGAACACCCTTACGACCTATTGTGTCGTCAGTTCAGTTACCATATTACCATTTGTTATCATAATATCGAAATACGTGGGTAATGTTCTTAAAGTCATCATTACTGACAAATACAACGGTAAAAATTCCATACGGGTAAAAGAGCAACAATACTGAAATAATGATATCGTTTGACATAATTTCGCTTTTCACGAACATCCCAATTCAGACGGCAATAAACACAATCATTAAAAAATGAAATACTATTAAAATAACACAAAGATGTCCAGCTCACAATTTTTAAGAATACTCAAATTTTGTCCATATGACAATTATGATTTTATGTTTGGTATAAATATGTAGGCATACCCAAGCCTTAGAATACAACAACAAATTAATAAAACAATGAATTTGAAGGAAAACACGAACAACATGAATGCGAGTTATGTTGTTGCCATCTCTTAAGCTGTGATATATTAAAAGTTTAAATTAATATGTATTAAAATATTTAAATTAAAACGGCAAAGTTTTTAATCATTTTTTTAATTAAAATTAAGAATAGCATTAATTGAAAAAAAAAATATTCACAATTTCTATGAATCTATGAATTGGGTATAAATTTCGTGATAAGACACAATTTTTAATTTTTTCTGGGTATAATAAATCCAAGAAAAGCCTTTTGATTAACTTATTTACAAGCCTCCAAATGTATGGCTTAACAAAAACCGTTAGTTTAGTGCTGGCAATCACGTATGCTTCAGAGACCACATTATTCAGAGACACTCAGGAATGTCTCCGATAGCTTAAAGTGGACTTTAACCGGTCCTTTAAAAAGTGTTCCATTATTAAAACATTACTTTAACCTTAAGTGAGCGATAAAGTAAATTAAGGTTTCTACCTGGTAGGCAAAAGTAAAGTTGTAATAATGGAACACTTTTTATACGGTCGATAAAATCCTACCTTTAGCTATCGGTAAGTTGTGAAAACGGGCCTTATTCATTTTAAATACTTGGAAAATTATTCAGAAATTTCAATGTCAGCAGGCGACACTGAACGAATCGAAATTAATTTTTTAGTGTTGTAAAGCATTTATATGAATTCTTAAAACACTGAAAAAAATTTTCGACTAAAAACATTTGAAATAAAATTGCTTTCGAATCGCAAAAGTATTCGATCACGGCTGCCAGAAGGGGACAGGGGGCTACTGATGTAAATTTCAATATTAAAACATTTAAATTTTTGCTTGTTGGGACATTTATAATGTTACTCACGCACACAGAAAATAATATAGCAAATATTTACATATCTTTTTGTTTTGAAGTACATTTTTGTGCTTTAATGTACCAATATTATGTACCTTTCGTGCCACTAAAAAGGTACTAAAAAATGCTTAAATATATATTTTTCGGAGAACTTAAAAACCTAGATTAAAAGTTTAAAAAATAAGCTCTTAGAAACTAACACATCTCGTTTCTAGTTTTAAAATAAATTAAACGTAAAAATATTATGTATTCTTAAAGCCCTTATGACACTACATTTTTAATGCATTGTTCAAGTTTTGGTGAACAGTACAAATATAATGTAATAGAAAAATTTACCAAGTGCAAAGAGTTCAGCTGTATTAAGATAAATGGCAAACCGTCAAAAATTTTACTAAAGTTATCGATAAAAAATGAAGTTATGTCAAAAAAAAATGTAAAATTGTTTAACTTAAAATTGACATTTCAAGCTTGAAATATTAAAAGTGTCGCTGAATCAGCGGTTTATGGGCAAATTCAGCGATTTACCGCTTTTTGTTTTTAGGTTTCTCATAAACAAAAAGTTGGCAAGATTTAATAAAATAAACAAAACAGGGATGGCTAAGTTGTTTCAATTGTACTTTTTTGTTGATACTTTTTAAACTAAGATTTATAATACCCTTTTTGTTGTGTTTTTTATGAACATAAATAAAATTAATTTCAACTAAAAGTACAATTAGGGTAAAAAAGTAAAATTTTTAAAGGTTGTTGGTACAATTTTAAAAATTCTCAGCGCCATCCCTGAAACAAAACCATATTAAGAGAAAAAAAAACTAAAAAACTTTGTTAACATTTTTTATAGTTTGCTCTTTCTAACGTTTACTGTTTCTTTCTATCAATTCTATATCAATAAATGAATGAAAAATGTAGTGTCATAAGGGCTTAAGCCATTTACATTAAAGTACATTTGTTTTATTTTCTGATTACAGTTGCCCCAAATTTAGTACCAACTTCTGCATGCCCGTCTCAAATTATTTTTTACAAGCAGCAACGACCAAGAAGCTAAATTAACACTTACAAAAGCTTTACAACAACAAACATTAAAAAATAACTATAATAAAAAAAAACAACAACAAAAAATAACTCCAGTCAAAACAAAACTACAAATATCAAACAGAAAAAAAATATTGTGAAGCAGAACAGCTGACGCACAAAAACAGCTGAAGTCATAAAGATTTAAATACAAGAGAGAAAAAAAATTATTACAAAAAAGGAAATTAAGAGTGCAGTGCTTGCACATGCTCTGTTTGAATAGAATACACATGCTGCTGAGATGTCGTTGACTTGTAAATCGTTTTCCCTAATAATTTTCATCTAATGAAAAGTAATAAACAGTTTGTATTTTTGCCGGCTTGTTTTTTATGTCTCTTTCGTTGGTTAAATTGCTAATAAAAATGTAAATAATAAATTTTACCACGAATTTCATTCAAATACCCTCTTTTGGTATATAAAAATATTGATAAGCGAATGAAAGCAAAAGTAATTGTTCTTTGTTGTATGAAGAGGATGTACTACAAGAGAAAACAATGTGTTATGGTTTTAATATCCTGTTTGTAATATATTATGAATTATTAATTAATATCTTTTACATATTAATAAATCTTTTGATAAGCGTATCAACATAAAAGTTATTTTTCCAAAAAATAAATAAACATTTATTTATTATAAAAATATTTTAGTTTTACAGAAGGTAATAAAACGAAATTTAATGAAAAGCTGTTTAATGCACCCTTATGAATCCTTTATAACTTTTTAATAACAGGGGTGCTTAACTTTAACAGAGAGGCAGAATCTTCTGTCAAGTTGGTAGCTTTCGTTTCAGCAAAGCAAGCAAGTTAAGGCCCAACCATAGTGTGCTTAAGTTGGCTTAAGCAAATGTGCGAATACATGTTAATTATATGAGCAAACCATATTGAACTTAAAGAAAATTTTTGCTAAGTTTAATGAAACTTTCATTTGCTTAAGCAAGTTGCGATATAATCGCACTTTCCGTACGGAATCAAATGTTTTTTTATTTTGTTGTTGTTTTTTTAATACATTTGAGAGACTTTTTGTTCATTTTTGACAGTAGGTTAAACAAGGCTATGCATATTATGGTTAGGCCTTTAGTCAAATGCATTGACCAACTGTAGAACATAAAACACGGATAATAGTGTTAGTTTTAAAAAAGATCTTCTTAAAATATAAAAACGCTTGTTCCGCTGGACCGATTGACACCAAACTTGGACAGTAAGCTAGTTAAGTCTAGAACCCGAATAAGATGCCGATAAAATTTTGACCAGGTAAATAGTGATGGAGTCAAGTTATTAACAAAGTTCTCCACTATTTAAATGTTGTCTATTTGAAAAATCAAGGGCAGTGCCGAGACCAAATAGCTGGTACACAGAAAAAATTATTTTTACAATTCAAACAAAAAATTTGTTGAATCAAATCATTTTTTAATAAGGTTTCGTTTTAATGTGCTACATTCCCATTTCATACTATTGATAAACTAAAAATTTATTGTTGATGGGATAAGCTATTCCTATGCGCATTTCACTGGTTGCTTAGGCCAGATCGTCAGGAAACTTCATCCAAAGATTTTAGAAAAACTAAAAATATTACACATATAGAACTGTTAAGCGAATAAGAATTATCAGCCACAGTTTAACTTGTAACAATATCAAAGCTTAAACCAAAACAACAACAATAAACAGTGAGTTTATCTTTTCTTACATTTTTTGTCTGAAATC
Organism: Pollenia griseotomentosa; assembly: GCA_963931875.1. Taxonomy (NCBI): domain Eukaryota; kingdom Metazoa; phylum Arthropoda; class Insecta; order Diptera; family Polleniidae; genus Pollenia; species Pollenia griseotomentosa. Next base: position 132,890,331 of record OZ007562.1, read on the forward strand.
GTTCCTATAAACAAATTTGCATATTCAAACAATTTATTTGCATTTTGTTTATTACAAAAAAATACTGATTTTTTCAAACAAATAGTTTAACTGAACCAAACAAAACGTTTACTGAAATTCATATAAATTTCAAACAAATAATTTTGCTGAATTAAACAAAAAAGTTTTTGCACAAGCAATGACGCGCGCACAAGCAAGCACTGTAGGGGAAGATGAAGGCAGAGCAGAGCAGAGCGGCGGCTGGCTTTGAGACACATTTTTTTGTTGGCATAAATGTTTTTCTTCATCACTCACTGTTGCTGTATCCTTAGCTTGGCTAAAGAAGAAGAAATTTAACCAAAAACGGCAGCAGACCGACTCGATATGTTTTTCGTCATCATTCTATTTTTGTATTTAACTAACCAGTTTCAAAAATTTAATACGGGATTTTGTTTTTATTCTTTTCTACCAACACAGAAAAAATTAAAGATTTTCTCTAATCACTAATTTTATACCAAATTCATAGAATCAAGCAACCCATTTGTTGATTTTGCACCTATTACCAAAATGATTATATTGATTACTAAAAATTGTAAGAATTTAATATTTTGAATATTTTTTTTTTTTTTTCAATAAATGATAATTTTAATTTTAATTAAAAGAAAAATATCAAAAAAATTTGCCGTTTCAAACCAAGGTATATTTACACAAGGTAAACTCGTTGGCCCATATGTTTGTCAGCTGTTTACCCATAGTTGGAACCACAACGTCAAATTGCGTGTATATGAGCCAAAATTTGTACATGTGTGCGTTAAATTGTTTTTGTTTTATATGAAGACAATTTTGACAACATGGTTCCTTTTATAGAGCAAAATGTCTACACTCCCAAATGAGTCTACCTTGTGTAAATATACCTTGTTTCAAACAATGTGTTGATTGATTTTGACAATTTCCAACAACAATTTCACAAGTTTAAATTATTTTATTTTAAACGAAATAATTTTTTGTTATTTGACTATTATTTTAATTCAAAATTTATTTCAAAACAACTAAAATGTTAATTAAATCAAAACTATGTTTTAAATTTTCGTTCAACAAAAAAAAATAATTGATTCAATTATTACATTAATTAAGTTTCAATACTTTTTAAATATTTTTTTTAATTGATAAAAAACTAGTAATAATTTTTTCTGTGAACTTTGAAACCAACCAAAAATTTATTTTGTTTCTTGTAATGTTGTTGTTTACAAAGAGTGGGACGTTTTTTTTTAGCTGCTATTATTTTTGGTTTTTTTTACTACAAACCTTGTCACGCTATTTTATCATCTTTCTTATTGTTGTACTTTTTTAACGCGCCCGAAAAAGACTGTATGTGTTTTTTGTTGTTGTTCTTATATTTCACATAAAGAAGTGTTGCTTACGATCAAATAAAAAAATGCAAAAAAAAACGACAACATAAAAAAGCGTTAAATATTTCATACAAAATTATGAAAACTTGAACCCAATAACGCGTTTATTATATTTTTGAATAGTTGTCAACATTTTTGTTGGTTAAATATAAATCAAACAAAAATATTAATTGAATTTTTGTAGAAATTAAAAAAAAATTCAAACAAACGCTTGTTTGAAAATAATTTTTTCTGTGTATATTTATAATTTTGAATACCTTTACCTGTATCTGAAAATGATTAATCCTAATATTGTCCCAGCCAACCATATTTAAATTTTTAAGGAAGGTAAACATTTTATCGTTAAATAAAAATAAAAGTTTTTATGTGATGAAAGTAAATTTAAAAGCGATAGTAGGTAATTAAATATAGTGGTTTGTTTTTCTGCTTAATTTTTCTGTGAAATTTTAAAAATTAGAAATTCCTTGACGGCCTTTTGCAAAAAAGATGCGAAAAATGTATTATTTGAGTTTTTGTCAAGAACAAAAATTTTCATTTATGCAATAAAAACTTTATTTATTAATATTATTTAATGGAATTCTACAGCCGAATAGCTTTTTCAATGCCTAAAACAATCCAACCAAAATTTAAAAAAATAATGCCACAATTCCCAAAAAACTTCCGTAAAGGTGTTTGTTAGTTTTTTTGGAAACATTTTCTTTACCAAGTACGGGTCTCAGGACTCCCATTACACAATTAAAATTAGTATAATTGGCTCATGCTAAAAACAAAATAATTAAATACTGGAGAAAATTCAAACAATCTAGTTCATCCTTCGATTATCTAACATTCTCGACTTGGAGCTCTGACTACTATAGAAGTATATGACCATTATGTTACAAATACAATAAAATAAAATTATAGGCGCAATCCAAAATCGTTTTTTGAATTTGTTAACGCTAAGATGGCCTACAGTTACTTTTCTCTTGTCAATATAATAATATAAGCTCCTTGATGTCGAATATTAGGCATAATTAAAAGAACCTTCCAACTGGTGAAAAAAAGAATTGAAGTATAGCCGGACATGCCCGACCATTTGAAAACCTCAGTATATAAAAACAATTTTTGCTAGTGTAACTCATTTGCGACCCATAGCCAATCATGGACCCGCCTTAACAAAATTATTTATTTTTCATTATTGATATAAAAGTTCTTTGTGCGGAATATTATTTAAATATCTTCATCTATATGAGATTTTAGGATGGGGTTCGCATAAATGTAACCTATGGTTAATTTTGGACGTAACAGGACAACATTTTGTCATGACATAGCAGCTAAAAAAGTTAAAATATTTTCACCATTTTTTTTTTTTTTTTTTTAATTCCAACATTTATTAGGAAGTTATGGCATTAAAAGCTTATTTCAGGAGTAGTGTTTGAATGAAAGCTATGGTCAAATATGGACCGACTCCAACAAAATTTTTTAAGATAATTTTGATCGCAATAAAATATGTTTGGAATAAATTTTATCGAAGTACCAACATATTAAGATGGCTTATGTGCACAAAACCCCTATTCCGCAAAGAATCTTGTATGGGGGCTATGTGAAATTACGCACCGATTTCCCCATTTTCAAAAGGCTTGGTCCTTGCGCCAGTCAGCCGGACGGACATCATCAATTCGACTCAGAAAGTGATTCTGAGTTAAGGTGTTACAAACATCAGCACAAATACATAACACCCTCTCCACTATGGGTGGTGGCTTTAACGTTATCTCTGAAACCACTAGCCAAATTAAAAAACAATGTAAGCACGGCTTAGAGATAATATTGTTGCCGAGTTTCATATTTTTTAACTGAATATGGTGAACCGTTTTCAAGTTATTCCAAAATATGTACTGAAAGTACATTAATTTTGGACATAACGGTCGAAAAGTCGAGCTGAAAGTGAAAAATGGAGATAAGATTTGTAGCTGCCACCTCAAATTAAAAAAAAATTGCAATAAAGTTCCAGGCCAATTTTTGTCATTCACCTATACGTATGAGCATTGTTCGCAATTGGCAAAATTACTCATACGTAATTTCGTACGACACATTTCTGTTATGTTTAGTGCAGTATATAAGCAATATTTACCATATTCAGACGCCCCGTTAGGCTGGTTGGTAATGAACTAGTCTATCAGTGCGAGGGTTACGGGTTCAATTCACGCCAAGACTCACGTCTGTTTCACTACAACATTCTGAATGGGTACTAAACTTCACAAAAATATTCAAACATTATTGTTTAATGGAAGCAACAATCACAGTCTAAAGTTTTTAAATTATCGTCTTATAATAATGGTCTGAGAAAGTCAAAATGGGTGAGTTCCAAAACATCAAAACACATTGCAGTGAGGCGGTTTTGATACTGTTTCGATACAAAGTAACGTTCTGTTTTGTTAACTTCGTGAAAAATATATGAGTATAAATTCCTTCAGGAAACGATAACTCAAACGCGAGTTCCCTTTACATTCGTTTCAATGTGACTAATTTCCAATGAGTTTCAGTCTCTCAAAGGAGTCTATGGCATAAACTCAAATGTAACTTAAAACTAACTGGAAGCTGAAATTTCGTTGCGGTTGCGTTCACCGTCTGTTTTGGGCCTTAGACATAATTTGGACCGAACTAAAGAATCAGATAAAATTAAATGAAATGCATTTATTGAATACTTGATGCTTTGGGTCTTGGCGACTGTTAGAATAACGTTAAGATAACGAAGCCAAACATGCAGTACGTTCAGTAACGATGTGGTTGCTTTTTTATGCACCAATGCAATTTAATTCACTCCGCAATCACCTGACTTGAACCCTATCGAGCACTTTTGGAATCTTTTAAGCAGAACGCAAAAATAACGATCCGAACAAGAATGAACGCAAAATTGCTTTGGGAGGAGCCTGAAAGGAAATACGTCCAGATTCTACAAAAGATTTAGTACACTTAATGCCCAGAAGACTGCATGACGTGATTGATGCGAACGGAGGTCCAACGATAAAAAAAAGTCTTATATGTGTCTAGAATGTACAAATACTTTATGAATTTTGCTTTCGTTTTTTTAATGTATTGATTTTTTTTTATGGAATAACCCAGCGGTAAATATTGAAAATACCGCAAGTCGCAGGCCTTTTTGAAGGGTTCTATACTCCTTACTATAAGATTCGCTTTGCATGATATCCTGCCTTCAGATGTATGCCCTCTAGAAGGTAGACACTTCTTTTTAAAAGACCTTCTAAATTATTCAGTACACATTCGCTACTCCCTTCTTTGAGAAGGGAGAAAGGAAGTTGTTCGCTTTTAATTTTTTTTTTTTTTACTGACCTTCCTAACTACCTTCTTTGGGAAGGGATCGATGTTGTTATTAAAGGAAGTGTTGAAGGCCTTGAGCCCAATGACAAACTGTGTAAAATATAAATAGTATGGAATGCGGCGAGAAGTTGCTTATGACTGCTTGTGACTGCTAAATAAATAAGGATACGCATATGCAATATATGCGATGTGTGAATAGTTAAGTCCTTACCTGTTTGTAAACTTTCGATTAATGTTTAGGCTATGGGCCAAAAATGTTGAAAAAAAATTACAAAAACTTAATATTTTTCGACATTTGGGCCATTTTAAGGCACTTCATGCAGTAAGTCGGATTAGTTTGTTTAACGCTTTTTTCTCCTTGTCCAGAGCTACAACAATGCCGAAAACCGGAAAACAAAACTCCCATTTGTTTCCGAGATATAGCCGTGAGAAAAATATTCTTTTAAAAATTTAACCAAACCAAATGGGGTTTTATTAGTTTCAAAAAGTCCTTCGAGAAATTACCTACGAAAACGAGTTTGCACTCGACGACTTCAAAAAACTTCCACAATGCAATATATAAAAATATATAATAAACAGTAAATAAATGCTTAAAATGAGTGTCGTGTGCAGTGTTCGAAAATAAACAGAACATTTTTTAGCGTTCGGCTCACACACCCAGGAACGATATCTATTTTTTTAGTGTTTGTGTATACAAACACAACCGTTAATACCGTTCGCAACTATTTTCAAGAAAGATCCGAACATTATATAGTGTTCTGTTCTTCGTTAAAAAACAGAACAGTTGTAGTGATAATGTAGACAAACGTTATCAGCCCAATTATGAATAAAAATTTCCCGGGAGTTTTTTTTCCCCTTTTCCCATTTTTACAGTTGAAATTACGTAGGAAAAATGGGAGAAGGGAGAAAACTCCCGAGGAATTTAAGTTCATTATTGCCATGTATATTTTAATGTTCTATAATGTTTCTTTTTTTATTGATAAAGAAATGAACAAACAAAAAATTCTAGCAATGGCCGCAGCATATGTTTTGTTTGTGTAAAATTATTTTGCTGGCTTTTTTTTTCTTTTTCGTATGTGTATTTTGTTTTTGTAGAAAATGTTTTGTTTTTTTACCAGCCACATGGGCGCTAAGCACAACAGAAACGAACGAACTTAATGAGCTGAACCGAACACAATGAAGTTTGTGTTTAAAAAAAACCGAACGGAATTAAATGTTCTCATCAGTGTTCGAAAATAAACAGAACATTATTTAGAGTTCGGCTTACACACGCAGGAACGATATCTATTTTTTTAGAGTTTGTGTACAAGAACACAGTATTACAGTACTATTTTTATGTTCGGAAGATGATAAACAAAGAAATGCTATTTTTTAATGATTTACTACACAAACTCTTTTAGCGTTTGTTTTGTCACAAATCTCCCAAACCGAACACTAAACAACGATATTTAGTGTTTATTTTCGAACACTGGTTCTCATCTTTTTGTTGATTTGGATAAGAGCAGTATTATTTTTGTGTTCGAAAGATAACAAACAGGGAAACGTTATTTTTTTTAATGATTAACTACACAAACCCTATTAGCGATTATTTATTAGACAAGTCATTTGCTATACTACATTATACCAAACATATCTCATTTATGTGAATTCAATGTGGATCTTATGTTAAACTTAACAGATAAACAAATTTGTTTTCTCTTTCAGAGAAAAAAGAGAATTTGTATTAACAAATCAGCTGTCAACGATACTCTTACGCGACCTTATAAATCAAAAACTGTTGCATTTTTTACTGTCTTGTATACACACTGTTGCCGCAAACTGTTTTCAAGAAACAAACAAAAAACATTTACTGTTATCATCATTTCACTTTTATGTAACATTCTTCAACATGTGTTTGTTTTGTGAGCTCCTTTTTTTAGGATACACAGATCCAGGCTGCTCTGTAAAATTTTATTTTGCTCTTGTATTTTTGTTTTAGTGTTCACTTTCACTTGCTTTATTTTCTGTTTTTGTGTTGCCAGTGAAATTCTATAAACAGTGGCGTTTAAACGTGTATAAATGAATTTAGCGGACCACAAAAAAATACAGACAATTTTTAAAGAAAAAAAATTGTTTTTCGTTAAATTTTCATAAATTTTTTTTGCTGAAGCAAAGAAACAGTTACTGAAAAAAAGTGCTAACGGAAGCAGAAAAAAAAATAATTGATATGAAATTATAATAAAATTTACATAATGATAAAAATGGAATACTTAAGTGAAAAAAATAAGGGGCAAAATTTCTATCCTGTAATATTAAGGCAGTTTCAAATTGAACCTTAAAATTTTTACTACTTTAAAAACAAAATATACCAAAAAAGAAAAATTAAATCAAAACCATTTAAAACAACTTTATCATAAAAAATGTGTATTTGAACGTGTGTGCGTGTGTGCGTGTGTGCTTAAGTGTATATGTACAACAAAATATTTTAAGCCACAAAAATGCTTTTGTAATAATCTCAACCATTTTACGATGGTCAACAAATTTGTTTATGCTCGTGTTATTTTAATCCGTTAAAAACCTTGTTCACCATTATTACTTTTCCCTTTATTTTGTATTTTACGAGGTGTGTATAAAATTTTTGACAAGGGTCCAAAAATTTTTAAATTAAGTCAATTCTATCCATGTGATGTTAAAAAAGAATAATAAAAAAAATGTAAAAAAGAAACAAACTATTACATTTATTATATTTTTGTTCAAATCATTGCATGTGAATGTCTTTGAGTAACACTGTGTGAGTATTTATACATTTGTGCAGAAGAGTAAGCTTAATTCAGGATTTACTACTGTGTGAAAAGGAATCTAATCGTTATAAAAGTATTTATGTAAGTATTATTAATGATAACATTATGGGGTTTCACTTAAAAACCTCTTCTTTTAGTTTCTTAAAGTCTTATTACTAAATAAAAAATTTTATGTAACAAAAGGTTTTTAAAATGTTTTTGAATTTTTGAAGAAAATTTTCTAGAGTATACAAAAACTTGCAAAGGTAATTTTGTAATGTTTTTATAGGTCGAAATGTTATTTATTAGACACATTGCATACTCTTCCACAAGCTTAAAAACAATCGATCAATTTTATAAAAAAAAATTCGTTTTGAGATATAAAACTTTATATTTTTTCTAAAGTTACAAAAAATTAATCGACCTCAAACAATTGGTTACTTACTTAACTGTCTACTACAAGTTATTAATGTTTAAAATTGGAATCAAAAGAATGTTTACTTATTTAAGTTTTTATAAAGCTGAGTGCAACACTTGAACTTATCGAGCGCCAACCTCCGTCGCACAGTAGTCCCAAAGAAAAATTTAGCGCGAAAAATTCATAGCTATTAAAAATGTTTGCGAACAAATGACTTTGTATGGCACGATCCCTTGCCAAAAATGGCCGGAATCGATTAAGTGCGTGTAGCACTTTCCATATAAAATAAGCTGGCATAAAATCTCTAAGTTAATTTGGTAAGCACTGACATTCATATACGGTGATTTGTGTTTAAATATTTCAGCATTATGTATGTTATATGTAAGAAAACTGTCATTCATTGCATGATCTCGTTCCTGTTTTCGCACCACGAAGTTCTTTCGAACAATGTGCAAAATCAGGGCTGTGGAGTCGTCAAAAAATAGTTCTTACTTCGACTCCGACACCAGCCGCTGAATTTTTTTTAAGTCCGACTACGACTTCGACTCTTTAACTCTTTTTTTTTAATGTTAAATACAATTTGGTTTAAAGATTGATGTGTGACTATTGACTGCCAGCAGCCGTCGATGGCTGCGAGTGTTAAACGACAAACCCCTCTGAAGAGATTGAGTGGTTGCAATCGAGACATGTAGGGGTAACCTGTCCGTAAAAGCCTGGATTCAAGCCCAGCAGCAGTTAACAATGAAAAATTTTCAATAAATTTTAATTAATATAATTATAAGTGTTGATCGACCTTTTTTGATTACTCTCAATAGTTTATATAGTTTCCTATATGCAGGCTTTCAAGGTCATTAATTTAATGTAAATAAAAGATTATTTATTTCATTCTCAATAAAATCCGACGTTTCGTTGGTATTCTTTCCAACTTCTTCAGGGATTGAGTTTTTATTAAAATCTGGCAACATTGTAAAAACAAAAATTAAAAAGTAGTCAATAATAACAATAATTATAATCTTAATTTTTGACAAATTAACTTACAATAATCTTTTTCGTCAGTTTACATCATTTATAAATTATATCACAGTATTTTGTATAGGTGGACAACACAACACAAAACTTAAATTATTAAAATAAATGTATGTAAATTTAAAAAATTATCACAGAAAATTTGTCCTTTTTTGATCACAGTTGTTATTATTACTAAAGTATTGCAATGGTGTAGTTTGCATTTGTATTGTCTTTGTCTTCTTTTGTGTTTATTGCACTTGTCGATTTTTGTTGTATTCTTAAGCTCTCCAACGTGTATCTCTTATTTTCCCTTTTCTCTTTATCTAAAATTCTTACTTTTTCAAAGTTTGGCTTGTGTCCGTTTTCAATGCAGTGTTGTGCAAGTGCAGTTGATTGTTTTCCTCTTTTTATATCAGCTTTATGTTCGTCTATTCTCACGCCTAAATTTCTCTTTGTTGTACCAATGTAGATTTTTCCACACTCCTCATTATCACCGCCGTCACATTCAATTTGATAAACAACATCACCTTGATCCCTACACTCAATCTTTGTTTTTGTTTGTGTAAATAAATTCTGTATTGTCTTGTTTGATTTATGCGCGAATATTATTTGTTGGTCCTTTATTATCTCTCTCAGTTTGTTGTTCTCAGTTAATCTTGGAATAAACGGTAGACTATAGTATTTGGCGTTGCCAGATGTGTCATTTTTGTTTTTTTCCCCTGATGAAATATTATTTTTGACTTTAGTCAGTAATGAATTGATCAACCCCTTTGGAAAATTGTTTTTCATTAAAATATCCTTTATTCTTGTCATATTCTTAAATTGAAATTTTACGTTGCTTATTTTTATAACTTTGTCAATTAGATTCATTGCTGTATTTATCTTCTGTTTCATGGGTTGTGTTGAGTGGAAATTCATCAAGCGTCCAGAAGCAATTGGTTTCATATACCAATCTGTTATTATTTTGCCATTTTGTCGGAATATCTTCATATCCAGATATGGTATTGCATTGTCCTTCTCCCTCTCTAGAGTAAATTTCAGTTTGCTATGATATGAGTTAAATGTTTTCAATATTATGTCTTCGTCTTTATATTTTATTATGGCAAACAAATCATCCACATACTTTGTGATCAGTCTTATTCGTATATTGTTCATTTGTAGTTCTTCGATGCATTGTTCCATTAAGTGGTCCAATATAATGTCGGCTACAGTCGGTGATAATGGGTTGCCCATTGGCATACCGTATGTCTGTTGGTATAATTTGCCATCATGCATAAAATAATTATTATCATTTAAGCAGAATTTAAGTATTTTTAGAAATTGTGTCCTTGGTATTTTAGTGTGATTTTGTAGCACATTCCATTTTGTCATGATATTACTTATCGCTAGGTGTATAGGTATGTTTGTAAATAACGATACCACGTCCAATGAAACAAGAATCTCATCTTCGTCCAATGTAAGTATATCCAGTTTTGTCTTTAGTTCTAACGAGTTTTTTATGTTAAATTTGTCGAGTATAATGTTTTTTAATATATTCCCAATATATTTTGATAACCCATAGCAGGGTACTCCTACCGATGATGATATTGGACGAAGTGGGTTACTAGGTTTATGGATTTTCGGAAGTCCATACAGTCGGGGCGCCGTTGCGGCATTTGATGTCAATATTTTCTTATCATATCCACTTATATATTCTTTTTTATATAAGTCTATAATAATTTTGTTGTTTGTCCTTTGTAATTTTTGTGTTGGATCAATCAACATACGTTTGTAAGTGTGTTTATCCTCCAGCAATTTGTTCATTCCATCGTTATAATCCTTTTTGTACATTAAAACTGTTTTGTTTCCCTTGTCTGCCTTTGTTATGACTATTTCATTCTTATATTGTCCTAAAAATCGTTTTGTATCTTCATAGATGCCTAGTATGAATTTTTCCCTACCATCATTTTTTATTGTCCTTTTGTGGGTCATAATTCGGTTTGCTATCCTTGATCGAGTAATATCTTTTTCTCTATCATCCGTGAGAGTTTGTACCCACTGTTCTAAATCTGCTATTAATCCGATCGTACAAAAGTTTTTATTGTTGATTGGTAAAGCAAACTTTGAACCGAGAGAAAGAAGCCATTTACTATCATCAGGAATATTTATTGCTGTATTATTGACAAACCAATCGGAATTGAATGTAAGGTTATATTTCGCCAATTTTTCTTTCTTCAAATTTTCAATTTTGAACAAATGTGATTTTTTATTCTCCATTGTGATCTTCATATATCTAGATTTTTGTCTCGTCATAAAGTCTTCAAATTCCCTCTTACCTATGGACTGTGCAATCAGATGTCTCATTTTCCCTATCTCGCTCTTCAAATCATTTAAATTATAATTTGTCTCTTTTATCTCCAAATTCAGTATCTTCATATGAAATTTACGTTCAACCTTATCTAGTTCCCGTGATATCTTAGTGGATGTAAATAACTGTCTCGTGATCTTCGTCGTGTTTTCCAAATGTTTTGGTATGAGACTCCTCTTTCTGCAGGTTAAGAGATATTTAAGTCTCTCAGTTTATTTACATTAAATTAATGACCTTGAAAGCCTGCATATAGGAAACTATATAAACTATTGAGAGAAATTTTAATTAATTTTCATGTTGTAAAATTCCTTCTTCATAAAAATGGTTTAATGAAAACTAAATTTGATGAACTGCAGCCTAATTAAAATATCAAAATTTGGATTAAAAACCATGAATAGTTCAACAAAAAAACCACAATACTAATTATTTTTATAATATTGCATCGCAAATTTCGAACAATTTTTAGAAATTTTTTTTAAATTTTTGTGGGTACTTCGACTCCGACTTCAATTCTGGTACAAAAATCTCCACTCCGACTCGACAACCCTGTGCGAAATGCTGGAGTAAAGTGCAAAATAGTTGTCTTTAATAAAACAATTTATGTATTTTACGAATAATTTTTGTAAATTGCATTCAAATAATTATATTTTCGTAAAATAATTTAAATATATCGAGCCCTTACCGTAAAAAAAGTTTAAGCGACAAAAGCAAAATTTTATAGGAGAAGGTTTCTAAATTTTATTTCATTAAAATATTGTATGAAGGTTGTCGCTTAAGCTAAAATTGTTTATGCAATAAAATCATAACAGTACCTGATGTGACCATGTAATTTTATTTATTAAAAAATACGAAAATTGAAATGATGTTGCTTAAGATATTTATGATATATTGCGGTTATGATATATATAGTATTCTTAAAAAATAATTTTTATTAAATAGAAACTGGGAATTATCTCCTTTCGTAGGTTACTTTATATTATATTACATTCTGCTGGTGTCTAATATTTGTAAATTTTTCTGTACATACAATATACTTCATTGCTATCCAATGGATAGCTAAGGTAAAATGTAACAAGAAAATACAATATAATAGTCTGGTAGTGTATAAAAGTCATTCCTAGAAATTTAAGGAATAGAACTATTACAAAAAAGCTTTATAAAATACATAACTGAAATGTAACTCATAGAATAAATTCGAAAAATAAAAAATGTTGAATATAATAATTTTTATTTTTATTATTTTATTTACATATATATCCTTTATAAACCGTTTTGAGACCGATATTAAGACATATGGGGTATCCAGTTATGGGGAACGGCTAGCAATTCCCGTATCGGAAATTCTTTGAACCAAGACCGGAACGCCGTGGTATAAAGGAAATAAGAACATCTATAGGGATTTAGAAATTGCTCTGGTAAAAGATGAATTTGGTATAGAACTGGAAAATCATGTAAATCCGAAAAATGCATCTATGCTGTTAATTTTGTCTACAAAAATAGAAAACAAAGTTCCAAACAAAACATGCTATAAATGATTTAAATCTGTTTACAACTACTGATATAAGGAAAAAAAGTATCAAGATCGAGCACGGTATCAGATCTACTAGTGGTGGTAGTGGATAGAAAAAGCAACTCGAAATGAAAATACCCAATATTTGATATCTAATCGTAAAAGACTATCAGTATAATTGTTAGTATATTTTATCGCTCATTTGCTGCATCGTCGTCATAACTAAAAAAATTAAGTTTTGGAGATAGTAAAGCAGAATTGCTCGCATGTTTTTCTTAATATTATGCATAAAATTCATCTTTATCAGCCATATTCATAAAAAGTTCTTATTTTAAGCTTATAGTATGTAATAACTATTAAACGCTTTTTGTCTTATAAACCTCTTATAAAAATTTGTATTCATAAACGTACAATAACAGCTTTTTTACTATTAACTGTTTGCAGCGATTTTCTGTTTAAGTATGGCAACTTTCTTTATATTTGGCTGCCATTTTATTGTTAGTGATGTATGAAACTTCTTTGCGGTTTACATGATATTCTATATGTATTTAAATTTTTTATATAATTTTTTTTTCATTGTAGACCTTCAAAATTATTCTTATCAAATAAAACTACATATTATTTTAGTTTCTGAACAAAATGTTTCCGAAAGGTATCATAAAAACTCTTGTTTGAACCTTTCTTTAATATACGATAAGAAAGTAGTCGAACAAAAAGTTTGTTTACTTTTTATTAACATCACTATTATTATGATTTGTTTATTTTTTTTTTTGTATTTTTGAACAGTAATTTGTTGTTTTAAACAAAAAAAAAACAGCTAGTTGCAATAATTTAATAAATAATTAAGGAGAATATCTGCATTTGCCCCTGAACATATTCATTTTAATCATATAAATTTTTTTTTAATAATTATCAATATAACTTTTAATTGGCTGTCTAAAATAAAAAAAAATAGTAAAATGTATTTTACATGTCCGTTGTAATAAATAAAACATTTTTGTCATTATTTTTCAACATATTTCACAAAAATATCATAAAATGCAAACACCTTTTAAAATGTCATTTTATTTTTGGTTTAAAGAAGGACAAATCGAATAATAAATTTTCTTACTTTATGAATAATTAATTAAAGGTTCAATAGACTATTTTTCGTTTATGAATACAACTTTAGCAATTTTTGCTTAAAAACGGTCAATTAATCATCAGTTTAAGTTTTTATGAATACGGCTGTATATCTTTTATACTTTCTCCGTTTGTAGAGAATGTGTTGTTTTTTTTTCTAAATGGTTAGAGCAAATTAAAAGATTTATGCTCTTTTATTTCGAAATTTACGTATTTTGAGTTATGACGACGTTGCAGCAAAAGAACGATATGTATATCCATAATAATAATTCTATTTTCGCACATACACAGCTTTAAAGACGGCAACAATTTCTATCATACTCCAAACACTTTTTCGAAAATGCCAATAAAACTGTGAACACCATGAATATTCGTACACAATTGCTTTGGAATTCACAATAGAATCCAACATGTTATCGGCAAAAGTCGAAAATATTTACATAACAACAAAAATTCCCAGCAGGCATAAAATAATGATTTGTAACTCGTGGTTGACTCTGTGTTTTTTTTGCAATTATAATTTTTATTTATGTTTCGTATATTTCTTGATAAATATCTTTGAAAGTATGAAGCCAAAGTTTTTTTTTTATTATTCTTAAATATATGTAGTACATATTTGATAATAAAGTTATTTAAAACTCTTAAGTTTCAACAGGACTATAGATTTCAAAGAAATGAAGAAATTCTTGGAAAGTATGAAATCATTAAAAAAACTTTTAATGTATCGCTTGTAAATTATAAAAAGGTCTTTGAGGTTGTTACCATATAAATCTAAAGAATTTTAATTAAAACTAAAATGGGCTTCTCACTTCTCCTTCTTCTTCTTTTGGTATTGCAATGTGTGTGTTTTTTTAAATCAGTTTCAATTAAGAATTCGTGACATTTACATTTTTAACAGATTTATTGAACATTTTCATTTAAGTAAAATCCAAGAGGTTTGGTTATTTTGTGTTTTCTTTAAAACAACAGAGAAAAAAACGAACGTTTAATGGAATTTATGGTTTGAGCAGATGCAGAACTGATTTTGTAATTAGCAGTGCTATAAAGGAATATAATCGATTTAATTGCAATTACATGATTTCAGTTTAATGACTGCTTATTTTATATTTCATTTCATAAATTAAATACAATCAAATCACGACTATTAAAACGATTGAAACAATTCTTTGAAATCAATTAAAGGGGTTCATAAAAAAAACGCAACAATTCCACTTTTTAAGTTTAGTGTTTTTTTACTGAACAATATTTAACATACTTAATCCTTGTTGTCTTTGTTTTAAAAACTTTTTTACTTTGAAGCGGATTAAAACGCATCTATTTCACATACAAACTTGTGCATTGTACTGGCTTAAATTCATCTTCTTTTGTTCATTTATCCAAAATTGTAAAAGTAGAATTGTTCCGTTTTATTATAGAGCTTTTCAATTTATTAACTAATTGATTTCAATCAAATTTGATTGTATTTAATTTAACTGCAATTCAATCTAGTAATTGGAATCAAAACTAAATCAGAATCAAATTTTCTTTCTTCAATTGAAACACATTCTTCTAGTAATAAAGGTGACTCTGATAATTTTAAATTGCCAAAAATGTAAAGTTTTGTTAACAAGGTTTCTAAAATTTAATACTAAGTTTATACACAGAAAGCAAAACACTCGGGATAAATAAAGTTTTTAACTACTTTAGGTACGAGTCGTACTAAAAAATGTACGTACGAATCATGGTAGAATAAGCACAAGGTATAGTCATTAAAAACTTTGTTCTCAAGAGAGAAATTAAGGAAACAATTTAAAACAAGCGTCAAAAATCAAATAAATTAATTTGACATTAGATGGGTGAATAAAGACAACTCTCTCTAATTAACCTTCGTTGTACTTATTCTGCCATGAGTAAAACGTTTTTCAAATAATACTAAATTGGATTACTTACGAAAACCAATCCCAGAATTTCTTAAAATAATTATAAATCAAGTAAAAAAAGGTTAAACTTTTCGTTGATCTAAGAGTAAAACTTTTAAGTGAGCGTTTTAATCTCATATAACTTATAAGTCTCATCTCTTAGCTCTGCATTTTAAATGCGTGCATGCGCGTGTGTTTGTCAAAGTTTGATTGTTGAAACTACAACAACACCACACAAGTAGGCTAAAAAAAAGAATTGCTTTTTTGTGTAGAAACAACAAAAACAACAGTACAAGAAACAAAAAACATACATTATTTCCATGCTTAAAAAGTAAAATAAAAAGCAAAAGTTCCCATTTAGTTTATATTTAGCTAAATACATAAAATTTTTAAGGTAGAAACCATGTCTGGCATGATACTGCTATTTTATAATTCTGTAAATTCTGAAAGGTGTAAAACGGGTAAGTAAATCAATCATAATAATATTCTCCTTCTGTCTCTAAATCATTCTAAATTCACTTTCGGATTATATCAAGTACGAACTCGGCATTCAATCAACTAAATAATATTTAAATCGAGCTCATTTCAAGGAATACGAATTCGGGATTAAATATGGATTAGTTAAGTATTTCTTACTTGAATAATCCGTACTTGAATCCATTTTTCTGTAGTTGATTTAATCCATACTTAAAGTACTACTGATAAAGCTTTGGATTGATTTAAGTACGGATAGATTGATTTTTCTTTTCAGTCTATTATTTCGTTGGACTTTCTCTACAGTTGTGATTATAGGGAAATTGATTGAAATCGCATGGTTTTAACAAATATGTAATCACAATCGAATTGATTGCAATTAAATGAATTACATTCAATGATTTACGCCAAAAAAAAAAGTTCGAAAGTATAGTCGGTCAAGCTCGACCACATGAGACCCATTGAAAATTTTCGGAAGGGTACCCTATTTGGAACACGTCGGCAATAATAGACCTGCCACAACAATATTATGCTATGAGATTCATGTAAAACTTCTTATTCCGAATATAATTAAGATATCTTCATCTTTGGCAGATGTGTTCGCTTTTAAGTGAATTTGAGAAAGGGGATTTAATTTGAAACATTTTGTCATTAAAGACAGATTTTCACCATTTTCAAGCGTCTTTACTCTTGTGCCAATCAAAACCTATGTACCAAATTTCAACAAATTATTTTCCAAATTAGGACATGTAATATGCGCAAAAAGTTTTAATGGACAGCCAGCTGGACGGACGGACATCGTAAGATCCATTCAAAAAGTGACTCTAACTCGATCGGTATACTAGTAAGCGGGTCTTTGACCAGTATTTTAATCATCACAACCATCTCCACTAATGTGGTGTGGGTATAAAAATGATTGCAATCATAAAATTTTGCAATTTTGACAAGATTTCATTTAAAAATCTGAAAGCATTTAAAAATCAAAGTATGAAATCCGATTAAATAAAATTATTTTGATTTCAATGCCAATTAATTGCAGCTTTTTAAAGCACTGCTAATTAGTTTTATTTTTTATTTAACGAGCATTTTATTCGAGGCTTGTACTTCGTAATACGAGTAACGAAAAACCATCAATTCATTTTGCTTTAATTTTATTTACTTCATTAAAGAATAAAAATGAGAACCTTTTAAGGGTGCAAAATTATTTTCAATGACTCTTGTTGGCATAATTTAAATAATTTATTGTGGTCTATAAATAATATAATAAATCACTTGCTAAAGAAAAAACAACACAGAGATTTGTATATTGTATAATAAACCAATATGTGAAATCTTCGGGTTGAATTGGGGCCACACACACAAGATTTATTGTGTAGTAAAATCGTTTTACAGATTTTTTTATGAAATCATTTGTGTTCCGTTTTGGACTATTTTATTTTATATTTTATAGAACGTCAAAAGCTATTAAAATTAAGTTTTACGGATCAATTTGTATTCTTTTACCTTTTTGCCAACATACTTAATCATAGTTTGAAATAGTTTTTGTGATATCAAGGTACAACAAAATTTTAAGTATTTTATTCATGTTTTATTTTATTTTTAAACCCTAAAATGACCAAGGTGGTTTTAACCGTACATTAAAAACTTCATAACAAATAAGAGATGTGAGTACTTAACCTTGCGGAGAGAGATCCGTAGATGTCGTAAGAGATGACAACCTCTTGGCGTTACGGAGATATAGTTTAGTACGTTCTTTGTAAAAATATTTAACTTTTTTTTTTAAAAGCATATTCAATATCAAAGTAATTTTTGGGAATACAAAATTTTACATGATTTTGTTAGTCAGGCTTAATTCTTAATTTTTATTATTGATAAAAACACTGAAATTTATTGAAGAAGGGATAAGCTATTCCTACGCGCATTTCACTGGTTGCTTAGGCAATATGTTAGGTGTCTATACGATATGCCGAAAATACCAAATTTTTCGAATTCAACATATGTCAGTAAGTGATATTTTAACATATAAGTTGGCATATAATCTTTGTGTCTACACGATATGTTGATTTTCGTATGTTGATATGCATGGCATGTTTGCAACATGTTGATCTACACAAATTTGCGATAAAAAATTTCAAAACAAGATACTTTCAGTTTATCAGGAATAAAACAGGAATTAGTCCATGGATTTTCATGAAATAAAATTTGTTTTATTTCTAAAAACTGCAGCTTTACGATTAAGTACTTAAACTGGGAAGTATTTGTTGATTTAAATTTTTAATGAATGCAAATGCCTTAATTTGGGTACATTTGCCAAACTCACACTCGCACGCGATAAATAAAGTTTTTTATACATACTTACTTTAAGTACGAGTCGTACTCAAAAATTCCAGTACGAATAACACTTAAACGTACTTAAAACAATATTAAATGGGAAAGCTTTCGAAAATTAATCCCAGAATTTCTTAAAATAAGTACAAAATTCTTAAACCAAGTAAAAAAAAGATTAAACTTTTAGTACAACTCTGAGAGTTACAAAGTAAGCATTTAAATCTTATTTAACTTATCAAAGTTTGTTGCAGACACTACAACAACACCACACAAGTAGTTAAAAACGATTTTGTTATGTATGTGTAGAAACAACAAAAACAACGGAACAAGACAAAAACACATTAATTTCATGTTTAAAAAGTAAAATTGAGAACTCTTGCTTCTCATTTAGTTTATATTTTCAGTTATATATGTATCATGGGCGGTATAGCTCTAAAAACGCGTGCAGACTAAGCCCTGCCCAAGCACAGCTGTCAGCCTGATGGCGTACAGGCGGAAGCCCCATCATTAGTATACAATGCAATGGGCTGATAACCCGTTGTTTCTGAATTTTTTATTTATTCCCAGAGAATTGAATATCGAATCCAAAATTCGTTGACGACCCCATGCCTTGAAAACGGACAACGATTTGGTACATGAATGTGTAAACATTATATTATATATGTATGTACATTAAGCTTTTAAAGTAAAAATCATATCGGGAATGAAGCTGGTGTTTTATAATTGAAATTCTGTAAGGTGTAAAACGGGCATGTCAATCATAATAAAATTCTCCTTTTTATTGTACTATTTGTTTATTTCATGTACGAATTCGGGATTGAATAATTCTTGAATCAAGCGCGTTTTGAGATTTATGCAATCATAGTTTTTCTAAAATCAATCATATTTTCAAATTATTTTAAGTACGAACTCGGGTTTGAACATGGATAAGTAAAGTATTTTGCGATTGAAAATCCGGAATTGAATCAATCTTTCTGAAGTTGATTCAAGAAAATTTGTACTCACCGTACTATTAATACCGCTTTGGATTGATTTGAGTACGAGATTGTCAATTGTAAAACTTGTGTTCTGAATTATGGGGATTTTAGTGTAGTTTAAGAAATATTGCTGGGTATTTCCATGTCAAAACGACCAACAGTGGGACACGACCACTTTCGATTTTAATGAAATTTGGTGAGAAGGTTCCTTTTATCTTATAAGGAACATATATGTATGAACGAAAAAAATTTTTAAATTTTTCTTTCAAAAGTTATGTCATATTCAAAATGTCATAACATCGCTGAATTAGCCGAATGTGTTGAGCTTATTTCTTCAATATCTCGAAAACGCGCTGCAGGGGCCAAATTAAAGAAATTTATTAAACCGCCATATTTGTATGGTACAGCGCGTAGGATGGGTCAAATGTATGACCAACCCCACTTTATTTTTTATTGCGGAATTTCGGGTTTTTTTTAGTAATTTCAATTAGCTAAACCGTGTTTGAGTTACGCGAAAAAACGAAAACGGTTAGCACAACTGGATTCAGCGTGCCCGAATTAGGTCAAAACGCTTAGTGCCCGGCTTGTCTGTTTTTTTTTTTTTTTTTTTTTTTGTAACTAGCACAGTGTACTTATTGCTCAACTAGCACAGTGTACTTATTGCTCAAAATTACAATATTAAAATTCTATTTTAAGATTAATTTTTTAAGGTTGCGAAAGAAAAAAAAATCATATCCTAAAAAAGAAAAAACACCTCCATCAGTTTCAGGATTTTTAAAGAACGTTTTGAGGTATTATATAAAAAAAATCAGCCAAATAAAAAAAATAGTTGCAGATATTACATTTTTCCCAAAATTTTTCAATATATGGCTTGTAGCCCCAAGTATTCTCTTTAAAATTACATTAAAATCATCTTCGTGTGTAAAGTAGTTTTCAAGATATTGAAGAAATAAGCTCAACACATTCGAATAATTGGGCGATATTATTACATTTTGAATATGACATAACATTTGAAAGAAAAATTTTCAAAATTTTTTTCCTTCATATATGTTCCTTATAAGATTAAAGGAACCTTCTCACCAAATTTTATAAAAATCGGAAGGGGTTCTGTCCCACTCTTAATCGTTTTGACATGGAATTATCCTGTTGTAGTTTCAAATTTAAACGCAAAATATTTAAGTTCTCTTAATAGATAAAACCCATTTACGGAATAAATTTTCAGTTTAAGCCCCGTTTCGCGAAATTTATGATTACTTAAATGCCAATCCTCATTTGTTCATATAAAAAGATTTAGATTTAAAAAGTTTGTAAACAAAATTTTTAGTTTTAGAGTTTTTATTTGTTTGTTGTTCGAACCCTTTTATTCAAATTTTACTAAAGTGTATAATATATAAAGCAAAATATTATTCAAATACGGAAATTTTTTCCAAAACCTCTTAAAATTTTGTGGCTTTAAGAAATTTTATTAAATTAAACACCCAAAACTAACACACTTTAAATCCAATATGATATTTAACTTATTAAAACACTCTTCAACAAATATCCCCCAGCATTAACATTTACATTTGCGTACACATATGGTTTTATGTCATGGCTAAAAACCCAGCCCGCATATCGACAAACAACCAAATATTTATACAAAGGAAAAACCGTTTCACAAAAAGTAAAATCGCAATACTTATAAGTGGAAGAAAAGAAAAAAATACAGAACAACTTTTTACTTTTTTATATTTAAAGGAAACTTTTATAAGGGTAAATAAAAAATATAATTTAACTAAGAGATAAGTCATTCCTTTTTCTTTACGCTTCCACTTTTACTTGAAGGAAAACAAAAGACATACTCTAAGTAAAGAATAACTTTTGAAAACTCAACATCTTGAAAATAAGTTAAGCAAACATACACACACACTCGAACACATGCCTAAACAAATACTTACTCATGGTTTTATTTACATAAAGGATTAAAAAGGAATTCAAAAAAACAACATTCATAGTCTTCGTGTCTTCGTGTTGTATTAGAAAAATGAACTTAAGTCAAAAGTCTATTTAAAGTTGGTTGGATTTCTTTGGTGGTGTGAGGAATATTTAGTTTTAGAAACTTTTACTTTGGTAATGACCGAATTAATAAATGCCAGGCGTAAGTAAAACTTAAGTTGTCATTTGAACACGACACAATATTATTTAAAAGGACACTCCATACATGTTTCATTCGATATCTAAAGTTGGAAGACAACTTTGTACTTCAATGCACGAAAGCATTTAGTGTAAAGTGTTTAATGGAAGAAAAATATCCCGGAAGTATGAATGGCACAGAGTTGCGATTACCTGAAAGCCGTGGGAAATACACCTGTTAGAGATATTGATTAAAAAATTTATATTTTTTATTAATTCTCATCGGTCTTTGAAAAGTTAGACAATACTTTAATTTTTATATTTGAAACTATTTTACTTTTAACTAAGTTCAACTTGTAAGCTTAACAAAAACTTAAATAATAATAAGCAAGCATAACCAAATTCCAATGACAAACTTTAAATGCAACTAATTAAACTTTTATAAATTTATGCGCTGTTTCCAATTGACAGGGATTGCTTGTGTAGTAAAATTTATATAGAAAGCCTTCAGTTTTTTTAGTAAAGCTGGAACAACAGTAGCCTTAACTAAGTACGAGCTAAGTTTAAACCTTGAACTCTTAAGTTCAGCAAATTAATAACAATCAAAGTATTGTTACGTTTTTACTTAGCAAAAAAAAAAACCGTTAATGTTTCTTCACATTTATAATGAGCCTTTGAGTATTTTTTATATCAAGTCAAAATAAATACACGCATTACTCAGCATAACAAACTTTATTGCAATTTAATTTAATGTTCACAATATTTTGTTAGTAATGAACTGATCCGCTTAATGTTTCAAATCGGGTTTCTAATTTCCCGGACTTTTTGAATTAAACAATGATTTCATTAAATGAGTTCAAGACAAAAGTTTTTACTTCTTTAAAAGAATAAACACATATACACCAGTCTAAAAAAATTAGCTTTACTTATTCCACTGAAAACCAAATACAGTGCAATCTCCCTTAACGGACACTTCCCATAAGCGGACACCCCTATTAAACGGACATTGTTGCTAGGTCCCGGCAGCGCTCCATAAGAAAAGCATTGCAGTCGCTTTCCCTTGAACGGACGCTTCTCATGAGCGGACGCGGACATCCGCTAGATAAAAAAAATTCTCTTGGACGGACACTTAGCTTATTTTTTTCCGAATTTTTCATGTCATAATTTACAAATAAGCCTGCCAAGACTCTTTTAATTTGTTCGCTTTAACAACAGGGCACGGTTTATCATATTTACTACATCACATAACATAGTTAATTGTGGGTATGTTAAATACATATTTTCTCTCTTACATAATGTTTTCAATTTAACGTTTTTTCTACGATTTACGCTTCTGCTTCGGAGAGTTGACAATACTAATTCTTGCAATGTTTGTCGTGCATACGCATGGTGTACAAACCTATTTGACCAACAGCTTGTAATCTATGCAATTACTTATGCGATTTAGGGGATTCCCCAAATAATAATCGATGTGCGTTTGCTTATTGTACTTTGGAATGCATTGTTCATTCGTTTGTATACATTAGTGCGGTAAGACTTTTTAAAATGGATAAAAAGAGGCCTGTATTAACTATTAAGCAAAAAATAGAAGTGATTGAAGTGTACAACAAAGAAAAATTAAGCGTGAGAAATTTATCGAAGTACTCATAATACATTTTAAACTTTTATTACATATAGAACAACATTTAATGATTTTTTGTTATTAAACCCAATTGAATTGTTTATTTTTTATATTTTTTTTAATAAAAGTATGTTTCTTTAAATAAAAACAAACAATATAAGGCAAAGTTTTGTTGATTTAAATTTGTAGTTTTCTCTTGGCCGGACAGCCCCCTTGTGCGGACACATTTCAACGGTCCCTTCGGTGTCCGCTCATGGGAGATTCCACTGTAAATTGTTTAATTTTTTTTTTTTTTTTGATCACGAAGTATTAAAACTTATTAATATTTAGTAGTTATTATTAATAACAACTTGGTAAAATTAATTTTCTTTTAAGAAAACAATTTTAAGTATCATTAAAGGATTTAAAATCTCATCAGAGATTCTATTTCTAATCCTTGTTGATATGTATATTGCCTGCTACCGAAAACGTGCTCTCGCTCTCTACAGACGTTGGTTTTATAGTACGAAGCGCATCATACAAAGATTATAAATTTGTTGGCCTGTTACCCGTGACTTCATAGACGTCAAACTTTTTCCAGGCTTTTGTATTTTTTTTTACATTTATGTTTTTAGAACTTGTAGATGGTTCTGGTGTTGGTGATGGTGTATCGTGTTCATTTTCATTTTCTACTCCAACAAGCTTTTTAGACGTTTCATCCGCAATTAAAAATGCTGTTGATTTATTGGCGTAGGAAAAATTGTTCGATTTGTAGGTAGTTTTTAGTTATTTTAGTAAAGAATATATTTTTATTCATCGTTTTTGATTTTAACGATCCTAACAAATTTAAATTTAAAAAAATTTAATTTAAAATTCCCGAAAATTCCCGGAAAAAATTTCCCGGGATTAATTTATAAAAAATGTCCCGAAAATTCCCGGAAAAAAATTTAATTTATAAAAATTGTCCCGAACATTCCCGGGAAAAATTTTTCGGGATTAATTGTTAAAAAATGTCCCGGAATTCCCGGGAATTCTTACCCGCGTCGAAACTCTAGTTTCAAAAAAAAACAAAGCTAAAGCTATGGTCACACTTAACAAAAATTGGATATGTCACACGTAACCACTAGTTTTATTGAACAATTGTTTTATTTTGCATTAGCATTTACACATGCCACTGCCAGTTCGAAAAACTCAATACAGTCACGGCTTTTTATTTGGCGTAACATTTGCTTGCGAGGGAAAATTTGGCACTTGCATACCATTAGATGTCAAAACGAAGAACAATGTTACGCTGTTAAAAATTAAATGCAAATTTACTGGATTTTTGGTAAATTGTAATTAAAGTTTAAGCTTGTTATATATTTTATTATGATTAATTTTTTGAAATGCGCATTTAAAAAAGCCAATTTTTTTATTAAAGAGCATTAATCTTGTTAAAATAATGCAAATTATAATAAATATGAATTATTCCGCCAAAAATGTTCCTATATTATAAACTCGGTAACTCTTTTTTGTTTTCTGGTACTTTTTTTTAATTCAAGAAGTAACAAACTTTCCCAAATTGACGCTTCAACAATATTTTGAAAATGAACTCGCAGTGGTATGTGTAAACAGAAAAGCAAATGGTATGAGGATTCGACTATTTCGAACAATTTTTCTTTGATAATATGTATACAACAGTGGCATGCCACCACTTGCATGTGTAATGCAGCGTTATAGTTCACAACCGTTTTCTAGAGGCTACTTTTATATATTCAAGTCGGCTTTTAGGCGTAGCAAATATTTTTCCTGGAAATTACGTACAACGGAATCGAAATACAATTCTGCATTACAACTTTTAACAAATACGACTTGAAATAAAAACCTACAAGCTACTGTTACTTGTTTGTTATCTGTGTTGTAAGTGTGACTTGTTTACTTGTTTATCGCGTTTGTGTGTTTTTTTATTGTAGTTTTTTTATTTGTTTGTCGCGGTTGTGTGTAGTGTTGTTGGTTGTTATTTTACAACTCGCATTCCTGTCCGTTAAGTACAGTGTGGTACAAAAGTAATGCGACCACGGCTTAGAGTTTTTATTGTGTAAGAAAAATAACGTGATTTATACAACAAGCATTCGCTTATTATAAAATATGAGATACCTAACAGGGTGTGACCAAAATTGTCCTATAAGTCTTGTCTTCACACTAGTATACATTCGGCTGTGCCATATCTTGGATACCCTCCATCGACACTTAAAGTGTTTCAGGAATGGGCTATATTTATTTCAATATTTTTTATGGTTTTACGCGTACTAAAGAGTATTCCTAGAGTTGGCTGTACATGGAGCGTATGGTATTTTCAACAGACCGACAGACAGACGGACATGGCTTTATCGACTTTGAATTACTCAAGGAGCCAGAATATATATACTTTATGGGGTCTGAGATGAATAATAAAATAGTTTCGCACGGCATGACAAACTCATTCACCACTGGAGTGGTGGAGGGTATAAAAAAGAAATATTTTAATTGAAAATTTATTCACAAATAAAGTTTATTCTTATATTTCTAAAACTATTTGTTAGCACTTTGTCTTTAATACACGCCCAAGTTTACTATTATATATTTGATTTTATTGCTTATTAATGACAAAAGCGAAAGAAAAACTAAGTGAACAATAGTTTAATTAAAAAACTTTAAGTTGAAGAAGTAAGAATACTATATTCGGCTGTAACGAATCTATGGTATCCTCTACCAAGAACTAGAGCTGCATGCAAGTCTTTAAAAAATCCAACATTGTGGTCTGTTTTCACAACTTACTGATATCCTAAGGTAGGGTTTTATGGGCCGCATAAAAAATGTTGCATTATTATAACGTAACTTTAACCGAAAGAGAGCGGTCAGTTAAAGAAAGGTTCATCCTACCTGATAATTTAAAATAAAGCTGTAATAAGTTGTTATTAGAACGACCGATGAAGTCCTACTTTTAGCTGTTAATAAATTGTGGCAACTGGCCTTAGATTGCAAGTCAGTTAAAATCTAATGTGTGCCAAGTTTCATAAAAATATTTTGTTATCTTGTTTTGGATTTTGATGTATAAAAATGTTTATCAGGACTATGATTTGTATTGTTGATTATGGATTCATCATCGTGCAAGTTTTTTTTTTACTTAAAATTCAATATATTTTAACTACATCTGCCTTATGTAGGCCTAACAGTTAGTAATTTAGGAATTTTTAACTAAAAATTAGTGCCACTCCAGAAGAACATTAATGTTTACACAGTCTTCATCCTACCGTTCAGGAAGATCGGCCTTTTAAA
Organism: Pollenia griseotomentosa; assembly: GCA_963931875.1. Classification (NCBI taxonomy): domain Eukaryota; kingdom Metazoa; phylum Arthropoda; class Insecta; order Diptera; family Polleniidae; genus Pollenia; species Pollenia griseotomentosa. The sequence goes on from OZ007562.1 coordinate 132,916,887, forward strand.
GCCTTTGAAGCTAAGAAATGTGCCTTGCAAGCAGATTTGAAGGATTTTCTAGTTTTTAAATATTTTTTGCATGGACTTTTCGAAATTCATCTTTTACTAGTGAAATCTCTAATTCAATATGGAGTTCGCATTTCTATATATATAAAATTGCTACATTACAAACTGACTGATTCATCATCACACAGCCTAAACGCCTGTGTAATAAAAAGCCTGAAGCCTGAAAAAGACTTAATTTAAACCAGAGGATATTCTCTCGCCAAATCGATCCACTTAGAGGGGATTTTTGGAAATTCAAATATTTAAGGGATCAAAAAAGGGTAAAAACGTGTAAATTCGGATGCCTCATATCTCCGTAACTTAAATATATACAAAAAAAAATTAATATTTATCGTAGTTCATTAACTCAAAATTTTATTTTTCGAATTTATTCTATGAGCTAAATTTCAGTTATGTATTCTATAAAGCTTTTTTGTAATACCCAGCAAAAACTTTACTTACAATCCTACTTTTAATGACTTCAAGAATTCATTACTTTGTAGCCTTATTCGCCACTTTTTGGATTATTAGGATTATTGGATCATTATGGTCATAAAACATAGTTTTTTAATGCAAAAACTACACTGCCCCGGTAGAGGTTGCGGGATCAAATCCCGCCAGAGACAGAAAAAAAAAATAAAAAATAAAATAAAGTAAAATAGAATAGAATAAGAAAAAATAAAAATAAAATAATTAAAAAAAAAAAACAAAAAAAAAAAAATTAAAAAAAAATAAAAAAAATTTTACTTTATTGACTTTGTGTAACTATATATATTTATAAAAATTTTAAGTATAAAAAAAACATATTATTTTTTAGATTATAATAGGCTAAATTATAAAGGATTACTTTTGGGACATCTCGAACAAAAACAAGTACTTTTTCTAGTAGAAAAGTAAGTAGACGGCTCGTCAAATTCTCATTATTTTTCTGCTTACTTTGTAAGCAAAGTTTTTGCTGGGTAGTATTAAAGTCATTCCTTAAAATTTAAGGAATAGAATATCATAGAATAAATTCGAAAAATAAAATGTTGAATATAATATAAAGTAACCTACGAAAGGAAATAATTCCCAGTTTCTAGTAGTTCATTAATAATAAATAAGCGGGCAGGTAATTGGTACGTTTTTAAAATTTGGCTCTTTTGGGAAATCAACAGGAAAACCCTGTATTTGGGGACTCTTTCGATACCCCTTATATCTTTCAAGCCAATAAAGCTTCGTTCACAACAGGCAGCAACATTTTCACAAGTGTTCATAATAGAGCAACAATTTTTTTTTCGCTACCACACACATTTTAAATAAAGAAACCGTTTGCAAATTTTGCCCAGAGCAATGTTACGTATTTTTATTATTTGTTGGAACATTATGTTAAAATGTTCATTCAAAACTAAATAAAATTATTATAAACGTCATAAATAATTTCGTACAATTTGTTGGTGAACTCATCAAATTTATTGTTCATTAAATTATTTTTATGAAGAAAGGAATTTTACAGCATGAAATTAATAAAAATTTATTGAAAATGGTTCATTCTTGACTGACGCGGGAATCGAACCCAGGCTTTCAGGGACAGGTTACCCTTACATGTTTCAATTGCAACCACTCAATCTCTCCAGAGGATTTTGTCGTTTAACGCTCACAGCTATTGACATCAAACATCAATCTGTAAACCAAATTGTATTTAACCTTTAGTAGATCGAAATTTGCTCTTAAATCATCATCTATTTTATTTGATTCACATAAACAGTTCAACAAAATAACCACAATACTTATTATTGTTAAAAGCTAGGGCACGAGCTCTATGTTTAGCTTTGGCCTTCAAGTTTGAAAAATGAAAGGAAAATATATGAAATACTTTGGAAAGAAATAAGAAAAAAAACGAGATTGTAGCTCTGATTGTGAACAAAGCTCAAACGTAGAAAAAAAGTTATATCACCTTCGTATTTCTTCTTAAAAATGCATATAAAAATTTGGTACTTTTTCGAAATTCGAACGATTAAAGTTTGAAATTCGTACCTACAATATTAAAATGTCTGATTCTTCAATTGTAAGAAAAAAATTATAAAAAAGGGGAAATACGGGAAATTAAATTTTTTTCTTTTACTTTTCCGTTTTAGATGTGGCGTTGTTTTTAAATTTCCTATGATATTGAACATTTTTTTCCATTACCCCCTTTGTGGGCATTTGGCTTCCACAAAGCATCTCCAACTTCCACGATTTGTTGCAATTGTTTTAGCGTCTTCCCATGTTAGATTTCACTGTCCTTGTTCTTGCAGTATCCGTCCATTCAGTATTGTTAATTTGCCTTCTATCAGTTTCGTTAATCGGTTGTTGTTCCAGCTAAGTAGAAGATTGGTATGCTGCAGCAGGACCAGGTTTCTCAAAGCAACAAGTTACAAATCTACAAGTAAAATATATTTGAAACAAAAATTGTAAAATTGCTGATTTTTTAACGTATTTAACTTGTAGATTTGTAACTTGTAGTTTTGAGAAACAGGACCCGGGTCGTAGCAGGTAATATTGTAAAATTGCAATGTCATAATTCTTTGAATATCGATACGTCTAGTGTTATTTTGCCTTGATAGGTGGCGGTGCGGCTAGTGATTAAAGTGCTTACCTAAAAACCACGCACCCAAGGTTCGATCCCTGGCACAGGACGAAAAATTTTCCTCAGGGGTTTCAAGTTTTCAAAATTAAGTGTCTTCAATCCCTCTCCAAACAATCCATCCAAAAAGTCCTCTGACGATCACTCCCCTTGGGAAAGAGTATTACATACATACACCGAGGGCGTTGTTTCTATTCAACGACAGATGGCCCTCCAATTATCCTAGGACCTGCTGCAGCAGATTACTCAACTTCTTAGCTGGAACAGCAACCGATTATCGAATATATAACAAGGTATGATATTAAACTTAGAAACGTAAAAATATAGGTAAAGGGCCCTGATTGAGTGAGAACCTATAAGACGGAAAATTATGGTATTTTTTTGTCAAAAGCTAAAACATAAACTTTGGCATATAAATATGTCCACGTAAGAAAGAGACGCGCTAACGAAAAAGCGGGTAACATGCTTATTTCTTAAAAACTACGACGCTCCGGTCATGCTTCTAATAATTTTCAATTGTGCACTCTGTATAAGCTTGATACTGGAGTTTCCCATAATTGGATATCATATCGCTCATTTGCTGCAAGACCGGCATAACTCAAAAAATGAAATTTTGGATGATAGAGATGCAGAATTGTTCGCTTTGTTTTTGTGTATTAAATTCATCTTTATATCTTTTATACTTTCCCAGTTTGAAGAGATTGTGTCTTCCTTTTTTCTAAGTAGTTAGAGCAAATCAAAAACTTTAAATGCGTTAATCTCTAAATGGATTTTTTTGAGTTATGCCGGTCTTGCAGCAAATGAGCGATGTGTCCAAGCCGGTTTAAAAAAAGGGACTTTTTGAACTTTATAGTTCAGGCTCAGTTTTAATTTCTTCCCAATTGTCAGGAAAGATGGAACTATATTTTTTTTGTCGTATAGATCGAGTATATGCAAATTTTTTGTCACCCATTTTATGGACATTTAACGTATTTTGTCACATTCTTCTGGTGTGACAAATGTGGACGCGTCAAATTCGTTTGACCTAAAATTACACTACATTGACAACATACATTAAATTTGTTAATGATTTAGCATTGGTTTTTAATAGTAAGCACTGTTTACCCAGAATATAAATATTCAATTTTGTTTTGAGGTTGATCCAAGTTTGGATCCATAACGCTTTTCCTGCAAAATAAATGTTACTGGATTTTAATCGGCTACAGCTTTGTCTTTGATTAATATTTCTTGATGCTACATACGGAATGTCAATGATAATATACTCCAATTAACCTTACAGTTTTCACAGACTGTGAGAAACACTTACTTAATTACAATACTGACTAGTTTTTTTACAGCAATACCAAAGAGTTGCCTTCCCACTTCCTCTCAACTGTTATGGGGAAAACGGCAGCTACATTTGTAATTGTATTATTTTTATACCGCGTTTCAAATTTAATAAAAATTAACCCATTAAAGCGTCATTGTCAGCCACACCAGCTACCGATATGTTGTAAAATTGTATTTGTTTTGGTTAGATGGTATAATATTGTCAATAAGTATAATAGATAATGGCATTATTACACTTACGATTGCCTTTTATTAATAGATTAACAATTATCTTTATAAAAATTCAATATCTAATCAAATGTTTGTCAGATACTTTTAAAGCAATTTGTGCTAATAGAATAAAAATAGGAATCAATAGCAATAAAATGTAATAAAAGTTTATCACTTGTTGGCATTGGTAGAATACACACACATCTGGTTTAGTAATTGGAGTATAATGATAATAATGAGAGAGCTTTTGCACATCAAATATATTTATTTTATTGCTATTTATAAGAAGGCAACAAGACCATTTAAGCTTTTAGCTATAAGAATTATTAATAGATGCATGAGAGGTATAGAAGTAAATGCTACAATCTTCATTTTTCATGAACTAATCTAATCTGGTGTATTCTTTTCGTAAGTTTAATTTAATTTATATATGGGCATTTCCCTAGAATGGTCTACCAGGATGAAAAAATAAAATGTTGATAATCATCGTCTTTTATTGTTTATTATTATAAAAAAAGTCTATGTTGTTATAAAAGAATGGCTTCATAGCATGTCTCAGCTGTTTTACTCGAAGAAATTGCACTGGAAACTGGAAAATTTTATATTTTCTTATATTTTCTACTTCTAAACACATTTTTATATGCTTATTTTACATGCAAACATATGTTATGTTTACACTCTTTCTTCATAATCTTTTCATTACAATCAATTGTAAATTGAGTATTTAGTTGTTTGTTAAGGAAATTTGAAGACATTAATGGGAAACTGCATGGTGATAATAATAAAAAAACATATGGAAAAATCGTACGTTCGCGACCCGTACGTTCGCGACCGGTACATAAGCCAATTAAACAAAAACCAAAAGAGATATTTTTTTTGGTAAATATTGCATGGAGACCTACATTAATACACTTTTAAAATAAATTAATCACTTTTGAATATTCCGTTCCATTACGCAGATTTTTACATTTAACTACTGTCAGCCAAAGTTGACTTCTATTTTGCGTACGTTCGCGACCACATGTTTATAACTCTTATTATGAAAACTTAAACTCGATGAAATCCATCCTTTGCACTAAACATACATCTACCCAAATGCTATTGAATCGCAAGAAAAAATGCTAGGAAAAGTTTTGTTTTCTATATTATTTGTACATCAAAAGCGTACGAACGTACGTTCGCGACCCCAGGAAATGCCCATATTCCTTAAATTTTACATATATATTGTCAATAGCGGAGTATCGTGTTACCAGATATGTGTTTTTATTAAATAATTGCTGAAACTAGGCAAAATGGAGATTACAGGATTTGTTTTTGTAGCCCTTGATATTTTATTGGAAATTTTGTCAAAAAAATTGGTATTGGTAGAAAAAGTTTCAGAAAAACAAATTAGCTTTTTTTATTGGAAATTTTAAATTTTAACAAAATTTTTGCAAAAAACATTTTTTTTTATTTTTAAAAAAATTTTCCAAAAAAATTCTACTTAATAGAAATTTCGCAAAAGAAAAATTAACTATTAAGAGAAAAATTTTGCAAAAAAAATACACTCAAAATATTATGTAGCCCAATTCAAATACTAAAACTTATTTAAAAAACGGATCATTTACATTTCATTTCAAATTAATGAATTTTACACAGAGACCCGAAAACTTTTTATTTCAATATTATATAAATATCTTTGTTGATTAAAATTTATTTTCATTTATTTTCAAATACAAATATCCACCATCAAGGCGAATTTATACAAGGTGGTCTTGACTTGCTACGGAAGCAACAGCTGAAAACTAACCTTGTGTCAAAATGATATGCTGTTACTTTTGTTGTCTTTTATATTTACATGTTTGTATGTTAGTGCACAGCTAATTTGTTTACTACAGTGTTGTATTATTTTGACACAACGTTAAAGTAGTTTACAGTGTTGTATCCGTTTTCAAAATAAGACCACCTTGTATGAATTCGCCTTGTCCACCATGATGAAAAAATAAAAATTCTCAAACGATAAATATCAAAAAAAAAAAATGTCAAATAATTATTTTCTTGAAAATTTTTAAATTTTAAATCAACATGTTTTTCTAAGCAAAAAATTCTTATATAAAGCAACTAAAATTCGCAAATAATAGCAAAACCCCAATCGTTTTTAACACAACCCAAAAAAGAGAAATTATTTTCGTTTTTGTTTCATGAATGGATGTGTTTTCTAATTTCTAATATTAATAAACCGATAAAAATGTACCGAATTGTTTTTATTGTTCGTTCGAAACAAAACGGTTTTCGTTGAAACTATTATTTACTTCAAAGGGGTTTGTTTATCTTATCTTATAAAGCAAATTTGTATCTAAACGTTTTATGTATACTATTTGAATATTTGTTGTCAATAAATTGCATACAGTAAAGATACCTACACTCACAATATTCTGTACGTAAAATTAACTGAGATTTTAATGTAAATAATTAGTGGAGCTCAAGGTCAGTTTTTTTATTTTTTTATTTATTTAAAAAATGTTTTCAATATTTCGAGATCCACTGGATCTCATCTTCAGGGTAAAGAGGAACAATAATAAAAAACACGTCTCACACGGTTTTACATTTAAAACTGCACTGTACACTGTACACTGTAAAACCGTGTGAGACGTGTTTTTTATTATTGTTCCTCTTTACCCTGAAGATGAGATCCAGTGGATCTCGAAATATTGGAAACATTTTTTAAATAAATAAAAAAATAAAAAAACTGACCTTGAGCTCCACTAATTATTTACATTAAAATTACAACAAAAGGTCGAACAACACACATATTGAATATAAACTGAGATTGTTATATAAAATAAATGAACATTCAGTTAAAACCGGTCTACTTATTTTTCAACGAAAATTTCATTTAATTTTTCCTGTCAAAAATTCAACTCCATGTTCCGTAAACACAAATGAATTTTCAGCTATTTTATATAAATTAACTGTCAAAAATATCTAAATACAAAATAATTGTCGGAAATCGTAATGACCATTTTCTTCTTCAAATATTACTCAAAATAATTTTTCTGTTTTTGATAGAAAATACTTACAATTGCATAAATTTGCAATTTTAAATGCACAAGATCGTTAATTTGGCTTTTGTCAATATTTCTTTTGATGCTGTAGCAGTTGAGCGATATTAGATACAATACTCTCAAACTTTAAAAAGCCTTTAAACGTAACACACAATGATATTGTCGCTCAATGTTGACTCTCATAGTTCCATAAGACTAAAAATCACATTGCCGAATTTTCCCATTTCACATACAAATTTTCGGCAATTTTTGCAATTAAATAAGATTAAAGCAGGGACCGTAACAGTTATTCCTTTTTTCATAAAAGTCAGATGAAAACAGTTATTTTTTGATTTTTACTTTTTTGAACAAAAATAACAGTTATTTCTTCATTTTTATTTTTTTAAACAAAAATAACTGTTATTTTTTGAACAAAAATAACAGTAATTTTTAAATTTTTATTTTTTTTTTTGAGCAAAAATAAAAGTTATTCTTTAAAGAAATGTTCGTGTAATAAAAATTTAAATGACTTTAAATATTTATTTCAATGTGCATAAGAACTCGCAATGATGATTACTCATTAAAATAAATATTTAAAGTCAACTAAATTATTATTACACGTACATTTCTTTAAGAAATAACTTTTATTTTTGCTCAAAACAAATTAAAATCAAAAAATAACTGTTATTTTTGATCGAAAAAAATAAAAATCCAAAAATAACAGTTATTTTTGTTCAAAAAAATAAAAAATAAAAAAATAACTCTTAATTTTGATCGAAAAAATAAAAATCTAAATTTTAAAAATCTATATATTTTATCATAGACAAGTTCATAAGGATCAATATGCTATACTTGAATCAGTTTTTCGACATTTACTTTTATATGCTTTTTTTGGTTTTAAACTTCGAATATAACCGTTATTTTCGGTCCCTGGATTAAAGTCAATTTGAATTAAAAATTTAATCAATTGAATTAAAGGTTTACCTACTTATATCAACAACATTACTGCAGAAAATTAAATCAATTTTATCTTTTTCTTGGGATTCAAAAATTTAATTAACAAGGTTTCGTTTAAATGTGCTACATTCCCATTTCATACTATTGATAAACTGAAATTTATTGTTGAAGGGATAAGCTATTCTTATGCGCATTTCACTGGTTGCTTAGGCCAGATCGTCAGGAAACTTCATCCAAAGATTTTAGAAAAACTAAAGATATTACACATATAAAACTGTTAAGCGAAAAAGAACTATAAGCCACAGTTTTACTTGTAACAATATCAAAGCTTAAACAAAAACAACAACAATAAACAGTGAGTTTATCTTTTCTTATTTCTTAATTTTAATTTGTTTCTGTATTAGCTTTATATGGCTAGAATAACACCATGCAACTTTTTGATAATCAGTTTAAATTTCACCATAAATCTCATATAAAGCGCCATTTTAAAATGCCTTAAAACGTATTAGCCGCTAACAAATTACAATACTGTATTAAAATATGGTTGAATTCGGTTTTTCTAACACTTAATATCACTCTTGTGAATTTTGTGATGTTCGGTCCATAAATATATATAACCCCTCCTTTAAATCACTATGATACGAAACGAATACTTTTTTGAAATTAGGTTTTTTTAAGTTATATTAAGATTAAATTAATAAATCTTTGTAATAATCGTCCGATTATATAATTTATGATAGATCCCATACACAAAGCCTTTTGAGATATTTAACCTCTAGGTGGAGGTTATCAAAGTTTCTGCACCGCCGAATAAAGCACTTTGGCTTGTTTTCAGTATTGCAAATTTAGCCGTTTTTCATCTTGTTTAAATCGGATAAATGATGCTATAATAATTAAATAATTTAGAATTTTTCTAAATTCATATATACAAGCGTGGTGTAAAAGTAGCCCTTTTGAATTTTTTGGTTTTCAAAAATTTTAGTCATGTTTATCTCATAAGTAGTTATAAAAAATTGTTGGGTATAAAGAAAATCATATTTTATTGCCAATTTCATTGTAAAAAAATATTAATTTTTTGACTATTTGGATTTATACTTGTAAGTTTTTTTTATTTAGCAACTTTTGGTCACAAAGAATTTTAAACATTGAACGACGATCTATTTTTTAACATTTTAAAATATTTATTTCTGTATATTTGGTTGTAACAAATTGATCCCTTATTTATAATTTTATTAAATATTGTCAATGGCGGTGAGGGTTAAGCGGCACACCCCTCTGAAGAAAATGTGTGGTTACAATTGAAACATGTAAGGGCAACCTGTAGTGGAATTCTCTAACTTTTAACGATTAACGTTAACCTTAATTTTACTGGCACAGTTTATTGCTTACGGTAACAATACAACAATTTAGTAACTCAATTTTGACTAAATAGTTAAAAATGTCAATCAAGTGGCATCTTTGTTAATTAATTAGTATATTTAACGAACACTGTCATCGAGTGCAAACTACTTCTCGTGTGGAACGACTTAAAGTACATTCGAAACTAACAAAACCCATTTAGTTTTTGCTAATCTAGCGAAAATTGCAAAAAATTCGGAAAATTTGCAAAAAATTTTTAATATTTCAAACAAGCCATAAAATTGATTAAAAGTCGCTAAAACTATAAGAAATTGCAAAAATTCGGTAAAAATTGTGAAATTAGCGGAAATTCGCAAAAATTTTCAAACAGCGGCCATTTATTAAAAATCGTTATAGCTCTAAAGAACCACAGGAAAATATCGCGAACATGGCTAAAATTCGCAAAAAATTGCGAACTTGGAAAAAAACGTAAAATTTATTTGAAATCGCTAAGTCCCTTAAAAACGAATTGTCGAACAAACCTTAAAATTGATTAAAAGTCCCTTAAACTATAAGCAATAGCAAAAATTCGGTAAAAATTGCTAAATTAGGGAAAATTCGCAAAAATTTGCTAACAGCGGCATGATTGGAAAGGGTACCACTTATTTTTTGTGTAGAAAAGAAAACACTATAAGTTATTTCCATAAGCTGTATCTAAAATGTAATATTTTTAATGATTTTTATAAATTCCCTTAAATTTTGCAATATGTATGTAAATAATGTGAATTTTAAAAATTTTAATGTTAATGTGGCTTTTATTTGCCAAAATTTTTGTTTTTTTTTTTTGTTTTTTCTTTTTTGAAAAATAACTACGAATTTCAAAGTAAACAATAACGTTTACATAGCAGTAAACGTTATTGTTAAAAAAGTTACTGAATAAATTTTCCTTAACTTTGCTGTAAAATATTTTTAACAATTTAAATTATGTTAAAATTGAATAGAGAATTAGCCAGATTAAAATATTAAAATTTGGATTAAACACCAAAACAGTTCGATAAAATAACCACAATACTAATTATAATATTAAGGGTTTTCATGATATCGCATAAAAGTCTCGCAAACTGTGTAAACTGTGCATTTTTAAGCCCTCGCAAATGAACTGTCAAAAATTTTATGAGAATTAATTAACAGTATAATTTAATTGTCGAGCTTGGTACATATTGCATTCAGAAACTGTAATCAGAACACTACAAGCTACATTTTTTTGATATAAATTTGCCCTCTAACTCTTCTGGAAAAGACACATTCTTTTATGCAATTTTTTTGAAAAAAGCAAAAATCACCTTTAAATCGCGAAAATATTTGACATGGAATTCAACTTTATTTTCAAATTTTAGAAATAAGCAAAAACTTAAAAGGTGGTTTAAGGGTTAATATAATTAAAATATAATACAAAAAGTATTGAGCGGATTTGTTTGTACCTACAGATATGCACATAAAATAAATTGAAATGTGTGTACCAAATTTCTTATTTAACACGTTAACAATCCACAGCCCACATATGGGCTGTGAACGGAAAGTGCCTGCAGTTCACAACCCATATGTGGGCTGTTCAGCCATACAATTTGCAAAAACTTAGAATTGTGAACGTTGAGAGAACATCGTTTATTTGACTTGGACTTCACAGGATAGACCATAAAAAAAAATATGTGCTGGGACATGGAGGAAGTCGGGGTTTACACAAAATGCACCGATTATTAAAAAAAAAACGGAAGGGCAAGGCATTCCTCAGTCTCTGCTCTGGACTGTTAACGTGTTAATACATTTTCCTTTTGGCTCTAGGCGATTCAACATGGTTATCAAACAATTTCCAACGTATTTCAGCTATAAGACAATGTTTACTTTTCCCCTTATAGCGCTTTTCAATAGGCGCACATGTTAGATAAAATCGTTTGCCATGTTTATTAGATTCTGTGGCCAACTGACGTTCAAAATAATCCATATCATATTTTAAAAAATGAATTTTTGTTAACATATCAACACCATTTTTTTTGAAAGGAACTCAGCATGATGTCGACATATTTTCGGGCAATAGGAGAACGGTTTTTACCTGGAACATTATAAATAACATCGTTTACAGTATAACGTTAGAGCTAAGAGCAAAATATGTTTTACCTTTGTTTTTGATTGGCTTTTCTTAGCTTTGGTTTTGTTTTAACATAATTTTTCTGCGATATATTATCGACATGTTGGCATAAGAAAATAAACTACCTTTTAAGTTGTTGCTTATTTCTGGTATTAAACTTGAATATTTCAACTGCATACATCCCTGTTTTAAAGGTAATTTTTATTTTTTTTAACAAAAATTGCAAAAAGGACCCACTTTCAGAAGAGTTGGAGTGTTAATTTACACCAAAAAAATGTTGCTTGTAATGTTCTGAAAAAATCTTCTGAATAAACTTTATACCAAAAACCTAAGTATCATACGATCTTCTACGTCTTTTTTACTGCACAAGGGTGCAACTTTAACTAGGCCGTAAAATGAGTTTCAGATGTAAACTTTTAAAACGCCGATATCCTTTTTTAGGCCCCTCTAAAAGAATCAGTGGCATCTTTTCATTAAACGCTTTTAAATTCGAATGATTTGTCTCTCAAAATATTTCCGCAAATAAATACACTCACACATTCACCGAAATATCAGTTTTACAGCAAATAAAAAAAAACCGCTATAATTATTCTCGTATTTCAAAAGTTTACAACTACACATATTTGCTCTCAGTCGCTGCCTCTGCTCTAATTATTATTTTATGGCCTTGTGAAATTTTTTACTGTTGCTTTTGTTGTTCTTGATAATTAAAAAAAAAAACCGCAAAAAAGAAATAAATATTCAGCAAAAATGTGATGAGCAGCAACAACAAGTGGTTTCTGCTCATACTTGTTGTTAAAGAGCTTCTTATGTGCATGTGTTTTGCTTTGTGAATGAGTGTTGCAAACATTGATATAAAAGGGTACATATGTATGTATAAGTTCGTCATTTCATTTTTAATTTCTACAAAAATTATCCTACACACAATAAAGTAAATATATTCTGGGTCCTTATGAATAGCGAAGTTGACTAAATGATGACCATCTTTCAGTGTTTCCGTTGAAATGGGTTTTCCGAAGGCCCGGATACGATGGCGACTAGGTAGTTATATACTTACATATGTCACATCTAATCCGGAGTCGTTTGATCGAGATATGGGCTAAGAAATGGGTTAAAAACCACGGCTGCCTCTAATTTCACTCACGAATCCGTTATTGTTGTTGTTGTTCTATGTACGTTACACGCATTTTCGATGTCTATGCAGCTGTCAAAAAAGTAGAATCTGTGTAGTTATATGTAACAAGTTGCATGCACAAGCGCGTAGGAGGCATTGAGGCGTTGAATCCAAAAAGTACTTTATACTTTTGTAAGCGTCACAAGCAGAGTTGGAACAAATCAGCTGGTTTTGACAAATGAAATTTAATTTTTACTTGTGGTGATGCCGCATAAATAGCGTTGCATGCAACTAAAAACATAGAACGCACAGAAGGTATTAAAATCATGCAATGCGTAGAGGCGAAAACGCGTGGTGTGGACCTCCAGCTTTAGAAATAAGGAAAGAGTATCTTAGTCATCAACAGAAAACATCCTGCAAAATTTAAGCGGGAGTGTAGAAAAGAGGTTTGAGGCTCTATGCTTCTTATAGGAACAACAGGAACATACACAAAGAGCGGTAGGGGAAAAATTCTCAAAATTGGTACACATAACAGGGTTATCAATACACAACCTCTTTAAAAAGTTTCCGTTTTAAAGAAGTAGTCGGACTTTAAAGTGATTTTTGTGGAGTGGGGAGTTTCTTTAATAGTTATACAATATTACAGTGTAAGAGATTATTAATATGTAAAACTGATTTTAATAAGATTTTAAAAAAAACAAAATGAATTTAAATTCATGGTACAACTAATTAATTTTTTAAACAAAAAATAACACTGTTTTTTATTAATATTTAAAATTAATATTAATAATAATTTTGTTTAAAAAACAAAGTATTCTCAACTTTTGCGGAGATAATTTTGCAACTCTGTTTAAAGCAGACCTGCAATAAAAAATCATCTCTCAGATTTAAATGAACTCATTTGACAACTTAAGTATTTCGGTGTCATGTTCTTAAATTTTGAGTGTAACATTTATTTGCGCCAGTAAACAAGCGGATCTGCGTCTCTATAAAAATTAAAAAATCTAAGGCGTTGGATCCACAGAGGATCATCCTTCTCCAAATTTACTTTGAGATTTTCACAAACGCTCCAAAGGTTAGTTCTTGTAGGCTTATCCGAACTATTGCTAGGTGTAGGGTTGACCGTGACTTCAACACTTTTAGAATGCAGAGTCATGTTAAATAGCTCAATAAAACGTTTTTCGATATATTCGAGACCTAACCGCGAAAATAGCGCAAGCGCCAAAAATTAAATTTTACAGGAGAGACTTTTTTTAATTTTTTTTTTTCATATAATTTCGCTTATGATAAAATTGTTCTTGCAATAAAATCGTAACGGTACCTTATGCGACCATGATATTCCAAAAAAGTTATTTATTAAAAAAAAAACGAAAATTGAAAATGTATTGTCTGTGAAATGTTCTAGCTTTAAATCGAAGGTAAAGAATTGTAGAAAACAATAGAATTATATATTCTTTAAACACTCACATCTTTCATCAATTTTCGGGACTCTGCATTGCATCTCAGTTTATTCATCAATTGTATTTTCAAATAATGTTCAAAGACTGTTTACTAGCGAAAAAGCGTCAGAAAATGAAGCAGTGTCTTCTCTTATGGATTTTGTAGTCCCTTCGAAGTAACCCAATAGTTGTAGCGAAGGGATTTTTATTTTTACCGAAATCATTACAAATAAGCAGAAAATTCTTCTGCAGTTCTAGCAGCGTTCCATGCGTTTATGCATCATCCAAAAAGTCGTAGTGTAAAATGGTTACACAGAAAACGCGTAATATGCATATACGTATCGAAAGTTTGATGTAGGATTACTTTCTACAGAAAAGAAACATACGCATAAAATGCGTGGTGGGGACCGCTCTCCACCTTCAAAATTAAAAGAAACAAATTTTTATTCTGTTTGATGTTTTGCTCTTAGTTGTTGTGCAAAAAATAAGCATCGAAAATTAAATAGTTTGTTCAAAAACAAAACTATGAAAAAAGTATTAAAGTATCGACAGTAAAAAATAGCTGTCATGCAAAAAAATTAAAGTATGTAAAGACGAGCTCGAGAAGATAAAAATTCTTGATATTGAAAATTTTCTTGAAATATTTGATATTTTATTTTTATGTTTACTCACTTAGCAAGAGATAATTGGAATTCGGCTCAACCCGTAGTGAAGCTTGGCCATTTGTGTTTTAAACCACTTCGTAATAGTAAAAAAAGTCCAATTGCTATGGGCGCCATCTTATTCCTTAAGCATATTTGTATGGACATTAAGAAATAATAGGTCGGCTTAGATGATTTTTAAAACCAAACAAATTTCATATAAAGAGAGTATTTGAGCTTAATCCCAATAACAAATTGAGCTTCCAACGAAGCAGGTTCGTAAGGGAGAAATGTAAGAGTTTCGCTTACCATCTCGCTTACGGAAGACATAAATTTTATATGGTGAGTTCTTACTTTGAAGCAATACATATTTTTTTTTTTTTTTTTAATTTTCTAAGCTAATCCCGCGAAGCTCTATGCTTGTCTGCAAGAAAGAAACCAGAATCCCTGGCGGGAATCGAACCCGCAACCTCGGCGCTGATAGACTAGCTCGCTACCAGCTAGTCTACACAACAAGCGCGTTATTCAACGCATATAAAAACTGGTGAGTGCAGCTATCTGAATATTTTGTAACAGTTATTTTTTAGTATTCTTACTAACCTGCTTCGTAGTAGGGGAATTTCGTGGCACTTGAAATGTTATTTTTTTATACGACTTGTTAAGAGTACGTTCACTCACTTTAATGCATCTCTGTATGTCCTTTTGCGAAGCGCATAATTGTGCGCTTATTTTTTTAATATACCATTAGTTATTCGCAAATTTTTTTTTAATAATGCATTTTTATTTACAATCTATCCATTTAGGGATGATAAGCAAATTGGATACAACAAAGAATTTCATTAGTTGTTAGGATGTTATATATCTAGCTTGATTTTTACAGACTCCATTATATATAAAATCCCCCAAAAAGAGGGTGTAGAGATCATTTAAACGATATTGCATCTTTTGGCGTTACATCCTCCCGGGAGAATTAGGTCTAGATCATTCCTGGGATTCGTAAGGTGACAATTTTATTTTAAATGGCTAAGCTGTCAACAGAATGTGTATCATAGAAAAGCCGTCGAAAGATAGCGAAAGACTTACCTTTTGCGTTTTATAGTCGTACTTTCATGGAGTTCTTCGGACCAGAGATATGGTAGCGAGCTTGAGGAACATGACAGTTTACTGTTGTATCAACGTGAGTACCACACCGGTCCGACTATTGGTTGAGGTCTCCGCTAGAATGGTTTTCAAAAAAATGCTTCCTAAGCCTCGAGCACTCGGTAGATTGTCTTGTCCTTTTTTATAGTATACTTTCGGAGAGCACGTAGTGGCTGTGGTAAAACCCAAATGGCAGGTTATACGGCCTCGAGCACTAGGTAGATTGTCTTGTCCTTTTTTATAGTTATACTTTCGGAGAGCACGTAGTGGCTGTGGTAAAACCCAAATGGCAAGTTATACGGCGTGTCATTATTCATAGGGCAGCCCATGTGGAGTGGTACGAAAAATGATTCTCGCATACACAGGGACACATGGAACATATCTTTACCAAAAACCTCCCGTACAAGAGCATTATAGATTTCTTTCCAAATTAAATACAAGGATCTTGTTAATCAGTACACAACATGCGGCAAAATGTAGGCGAGATTGTAGAAGTGGGCGTTGCACAAAAAAAAAATTATTTATATCTAAAGGGCGGAATTTATAAAACTTACTGTTCATATCGTACCATGGTAAAGGGTATATAATCTATCACTCTTACTTGTTGTTTGCAAGGTTGTATTCAATGAAAAAGATGTTGCATAGACTTTAGCAAAAAAAAATTTTTTTTATTGCTGAATTGATTGTACTTCAGTTTTTTTTTCAATTTTGTGTTAAAGTGTTTTTAGATGTTAGTTCGTTCATGTTACTTGCAATGCTTTACATGTTTAGGAGCGATAATGGGCAGATATTTAATTATTCTGAATGTTATATCTTTTAACATTCGTGTTCGTGACACTGAAACTAATTTATATTGAGACACAAGGAATACTATCGTTTCTACACAAATTGAATATCAAGCTTTTTAACACTGCATACAATGAGAACCATGTTAAAGAAGCAATTCTTTCATTCAATCAATCAGTTGTTCTATTATCAATCCATCCGACCAATACACACATACATATATTCTTCAATGGAAATTTTATTTGAATGTTTTATTTGCATTAGCTTCAATGTAAACAAAATGTAAATAAAATTTAATACTCTTTAAGATTGCGAGATTTGAAATAAAAAGTTCTAATGGCAGTTTTTGCCATTAAAAATGAGAAAAATTTTTTCCTAATAATTTATTTTTATATCAAACTTGCAAAAAATATTACACATATTTTAGGATATCGTGCAAAATTCACATTTTATAGCAAATTTTGCAAATATTTAAATTATTTTAGGAGATTCTCCAAAAATCTACATTTAATATGAAATTTTGCAAAACTACTTTAAAGAGGAAGTTCTGCAAAAATTTACTTTCAATAAGAGATTTTGAAAAAATTTACATTTTATAGCCAATTTTTTAAAAAAAATTTTAATGGGGAATTTTTCCAAAATTTACTTTTTTTAGAAATTTTGCAAAAAAAAAATACTTTTCAAACGATATTTTGCAAGAATTTATCGTTTAAAGGAAATTTTGCAAAAACTTTTTTTATAGGAAATTCTTCAAGAATTAACATTTTATAGAAAATTTTGTCAAAACTTACTTTTATAGGAAACAAGGTTAAGCTAGTGCGCTTTGCTACCCCCTTCGAAATAAAATTGGTAAACATTTGTTAAAATCTCGTGTATAGCTAACAAAGCATCAAGCACTAATTTAGTACATTTAAATGCTTTTACAGTAACCGTTCTACAGATATACAGACATTTCAAGTTGTAGAACTCCAAATATGTGGAAATCTTTGTTGTAATTGTATGGGACCCACTTGAGAATAAAAAATACTAATAGCCTATGTTGAGCGCCAGGTAATCAGAAAATTACTGTGAAAATTTTAGGAAAATAGGTTCAGTAGTTTAGGAGTCGATAGGACACAAACAAAGATAAGCTTTTTCATACATAACTTATTTCGCCCCCTACATCCACGCCCTTAATTATTAATTTAAAAGGTGTAGTTTACCATAAGAGTGGGTCCTGCAAAGCTTGAAGACTTTTGTCTTCAGATTTTCGGTATTTTATATTATCGTCCGTTAACCCCGCCCATTTTTATTTTAAAATTTAAAATTTACCATAATAGTGTTTTTAACGACGTTTGAAGACTCAAGCTATAATAGTTTTTCAGTAACGCGATATTTAATATATGCATCCTATGGGAGGTAGTGCTCCTTCTGCGCCTACCACCTTAATTATTTTCAAAGGTGTAGTTAACTATAAGAGGGACTACTACCAAGTTTGAACATTCTAACTATAACAGCTTTTAAGATATGCGATATTTAACATTGGCGTCCTATGGGGGAAATAGTACCTGCTGATATCTTATTTCAATTTTGCGGCTTAGAAGATCCTACTGCAAAAAGTTAAAGAAAATTGGTGAAGCGGCTCTTAAGCGATGCTAAATTTTGGCATCCTATGGGCGGTACCAGTTCCTCTGTCCCTATCGAAAAATAGGTAGACTTTCAAAATTTCAGAAAAATCGGTTTGGTTGTTTAGCAGTCTACCCAGCTAGCATTTTCAATCGTCTAGGAGTCTACTAGGAATCTCATAGAGAGCTTTTTTGATCGTCGACAAGCTCATTTTTTAATTGTAGACGATTCCTCGCACGGGAGAAACTGTTACACGTGCTGATTCGTATGAGAGATTCTTCCATAACGCAGCGAAAGACGCTTAAATTAATCGTAAAGGGAATCGTTTATGATGTATGTATGTAGAGATTATGTAACGAGTCTTTCAAAAAGCATGCCAGGAGTCGTATAAAACTCATGTTAGGATTATTTTACAGCTCGTGATATGCTCAGCCGTATAACTGAGCTACCTTAAAAGGGGCTTCAAGCGTCTTTTGGCTGTTTTCCGACTCGAATTGTTGTTGTAAATGGGTAAAAAAAAAACAAAAATTTTAAAAAATCGCTTCATTTTATTGTTTTCTTAAGAAAACAAGAAAAAAGCACAATTTGCCATTTCAGTTTTTTATACCCTTCACTACAATTAGTTGTGAAGAGGTTAAACTAAGTTTGTCATTCCGTGTGAAACTGTTTTACTATACATCTCAGACCCCATAAAGTATATACATTCTTGCTCCTTGAGTAATTCTAAGTCGATGTAGCCATGTCCGTCTGTCCGTCTGTCTGTCCGTCTGACCGTCTGACTCTCTGTGAAAACATGCTTACTTTCGAAAAACTCAAAACAAATGAACAAACTTGGTGTCAAATTGCTTTTAGTTATCCTAAGCAGTTTGGGATTGAAGTCCAGCAAAATCTATTCAGTAGGATCAGAGCTATGAATCAAAATTTGGAACCACCACCCTAAAAAATTTATAATTTTGTAGCAAAAACTAACATAAATGGTGGAACAATGCACAGAATGATATAAGTTTTCGCAAAAGTTCGTTTTATTTGCCTGGAAATCACACTGTAAAATTTCGTAAAGATCGGTCAATAATTAACCCTAGGCCCCATATAAGCCCTATTCCCGGAAAACAGTTTAGTACGCCTAAAACCATAATTAATAATGCTATCATAACAAAATTTAGAACATCACAGTTTTATAGGACTAGAAATGACAATGTTAAATTTCGTGAAGATCGGTGGTTAATTTGCCTAGGCCCCATATAAACCCAACTCCCGTAAAACAGTTTAGTACGCCTAAGACCGTAATTAATAATGTATCAGAATAAAATTTAATACTTCACAATTTTATAGGACTAAAAATTGCGTGATGATCGTTCCATAATTTACTATAGGCCCTATATATATAAAGCCCACTCTGGTAAATTTATTTAATACGCCTAAAACCGTACCAGATATATTTATTGTGGTAAAATTTCTTCCAACTTAGTTTCATATGGCCAGAAAAAATGTGATGCAATTTTGTGATATACGGTCCATAATTTACCTTAGATCCCATATTTAGCAGCCTTCTGAAGTTCACTGTAAAAGCTTAAACTAATTTTACCGCTGTTTTGAAATTTATTCAAATTTATGTTTTTTAATACCAGAAATCACTTTGCAGAATTTTGGGATGATTGGTTGGTTCATAACTTACCGTGGCTCCAATATAAATTCTCCTCCTGAAGATCATATAAGTTCGGCTTAAACTGTTACGAATCGTGATATTTTACTCAAGCTAATTAAAATTGCTAAAAAAAAGCATAAAACTTTTCGATTGTCGGTCAATAATTTAATATATGTCCAAACCGCAACCAATTGTAATGCTGATGTCTGTTTTTATAAAGTTAAATTTATAATAAATAGATATCATGTAGAAATCACTCCTGAAATAATTGAACTGTCGGTGGAGGGTAACAAAGATTCGGCACCGCCGAATGTAGCACTCTAACTTGGTTTTGTACGGGCTCCTGCAAATTTATTATCAAAGCTAATTACGAGAATACAAAATTTATTATTAATACGATTTCTCTATGACGTGCTAAACTCCCAATTTTTATTTTTGATAAATACACTGAAATTGCTATTAATTGAAGTTTGAGATGAGCTGAAAAACGTTTTTTCGTATTATTTTTTTCTTCCTTAAAGTAAATTCATTATTTTTATAACTTAACAAAACATAATTAAACAAAAGACTTTTTGTATCTGTTTTGAATATGATAACGAAATCTCTTGAAATAAAAATTAAACATCAACAAAAAAAAAAAACTCAAGAATATCATATACTGATTTAAGTTTAACTAATATTCTAATTTCATTGTTTAATAAAAGATAAACAATGCTGAGTATGAAAAAAAGCATGAACTAGAAGAAAGATTGACAGCTGAGGACTACGGAAAAATGTTAATTTTGTACAGTTTCCATGCTTAGATTTGTCTCAAAACGCAATAAAACGAATCCTCTTTGGGGCAGCAACAACAAATATTTAATGAGTTTTTTTTTAAATTTATTCTCTTGTTGTTTCTTTTACTAATGAAAAACAGGGCGGTGCGCAAAATGACCCCAGGAAATGTGGCCCCAAAAAATGAAAAATCACCCCAAACATTTTTACACAAATTATATAAAATTTTATGTAAAAGTTTCTAGGGATAGTATAAAAACCCCGAATTCTTAAACCAAAGTGGAGAAAATCCTTGCCGGTTATGAAGAGATGCTTTAGTTAACGAAGCTGAGAAGTTTAACTGAGCAAAGCCAGTGTTCGTTATACCATAGAGGAAAAAATCCTTACGCCCGGCCGAAGACCGGCTATATAGAGAAGCTTTAGTCAGCCAAGCCAGTGTTCGTTATACCATAGAGGAAAAAATCCGGCCGAAAGCCCAACCATGCTATCAATCGTACGGTTTTTAAAACCAAAATTGTATAATTATTCGGATTTTGAAACCGGGATTCTAAATTTGGGATTTTTAGTTTCGGGGATATGAACCCCACCCAAAGTTTTTAATATAACTTTTCATAATGAAGAACTACCCCAAATTAAGGGTCATATTTCATTTTGTTTTTAGTGCCATTTTTCATTTTTTTGGGGTAATTTTTCATTAAAAAAATGGTGTCATATCGCATTATGTAAAATAGCCCCAAATTGAAGGTCAATTTTCATTTATTTTTTTGGGCCATATTTCCTGGGGCCATATTTCGCAGCACCGAATAACAGTGAATTGCCTTTTATAATGGAAATACAGTGAACTTTTTTTATTGCTTTATTATAAAAATATTTCAAAAGTGTGTGTGAATATAAAAAGCATGCATTTGAATAATATTGAATAATGTTTGTTTTTAATGAAGTCAACGAAACAGCTGTACATACAAAAATAAAGAATTTTTTATTTGAATATTTAAATAAACATAAAATAGGCTTTTAAAAAAAAAGTAACATTAAATTTGATATCTTTTGGAATTACTTAAAATTTGGAAAAAAAACAGAAGCAAAGAACAGAAGTAAATAAAAATTTTAAATTATTTGTTAACAACATTTTATTTTCTGTATAGTTTTTGTAAGATGTCTGTAAGCATATCAAATTTCATACTAAATGTTCATCTTGTATTGGCTTCATTGTAATAAATAGTCAAAAAAATGGATGGACAGATATTTTATGTCGTCTTAAAATTCCACTTAAGCCAAGAGTATTTAAATTTCTCAAGTTGTTCGTTTTTATTAGTTCCGTAACAAAGTTAGAATAAAAATGAATAATTTTCATCAAACGTTTATAATGCTTATTATGGCTCCTAAAAGAGTACTTTAAATTACAATGACGGCCATAAGTTGAGTGCTCATGTTGCTATACCTACATATAGGGTTTTTTCCCGGGAATTCCCGGGGTTTTTTTATTTGTTTCCCGTTTTCCCGGGATTTTTCTTGCGGGATCCCGGGAAATAAAAAATTCCTCATAATTTCAGAAAATAGCTGTTTATACTTTGAAATTTAGTTTTCTATTCTCTAAAAATTAGCATCTGTGGATGGGTTGTGGATTAGGACAATTGGAAGAAGTGAGTACATGTATTTAAATCAATGTCACCTGATGCAATAAATCTACTAAAAGCAGAATGGGCAGTGCAACAGTTGATAATTATTACATTTAGTGAAGTGAAGAGTTAATAAAGTACATTAATTCAAAATAAGATGCAGGCAGTAAAGTTTCATTGTCCATGAACAAGTCTTAAAAATAGGAGATACCTAAACATATCGCTCCTTTATTGCAACATAGTCATATCTACAAAAACAAACAATCTTGGCAAAGATATATTTTGCTATAACTTCGGTTCAGTTTGAGATATAATACGAGAAGGTATGAAGGAAAACTTTGCTAAAGTTACTTAAAATTTTGAGATACGACTATGATGCAATGAAGGAGCGATATGTTTAATAGGTGATAAACACAAATTTTCAATTTCAATTTGTGTTGGTTTATATACCCGTGAAGTGCGGGGAAACCGAAATAAAATAACATTTTGGAAACTCGTGTAAGATACTACAACATACAACTTGAAAAACACATTGTCCTAAAGATTACAAATGGACCTATGGAAATGAAAAGGTTTGTAAGAAGCAGTCCGGTTGATACTATTTTTGCATCAACCTTGACACACATTTGACTGATATAGACGTTGTTTATAAAAAACAAAAAATTTGCTTCTGATTGTGAATCCGAGGCACGCTGCAACGGTTCACTTTTAACTATTTGTCCAACCTCGGTATAAAATTAACGAAATTTTTCGAAAACATGATAATTAGTAAATAAAATCAGGAATATACTTTTTGACGACTTACCAAGCGCTTTGAGTGTGTCAGAAGGTTATTTCCTAAGCCGTTAAAAAATGTTATATATTTCTTTAAAATATTTTATCTATTTTATTAATTAACTTTCTGATCTCATATCTTGAGTACCTCAATTTTTATTTTGTTTTTATTATTGTTTTATGAATTAAATTGTTATGTTTATGTTATCTTTTTATCTTGTATCCATAGCATAATAATACTGAATAAAAGAATAACAATAGGGAATAAAGGCGTAAGGTGATAAAATTCCAAGTTCCTATTTCAATCTTCAATTAATTTTTTAGTATTGAACCATTTCTTTTACTTTCTTGGTAAACAAGTTCCCTTACGTTTTTTTATAAAAGTTTTTTTCATTAATTAATAACAAAATTTACTTTATATAATTTATATTGAGCGGGATCCCGGGAAAAAAACTCTACCTACATATAAACAGAGCAGTTTTTTATTTTAAAGTTATAAGCGAAAAAGGCACCTATCCTGCTTATGGGTTGCTATAACAAAAAAAACAATTGTTTCGTTTTTATTTTTGCTTTTATTAATTAATTAATTTTTCGTAGAATTCGGCTTGTAACTTTTCAAAAACATGGTTGAAGTACTGTTTTTTATAGACATGCTTAACCACCAACAAATTAAAAGTTATTTAAAATAAAAGTGGGAGAAAATATCAAATAATAAATATAATTCCTATAATTTTTTTAAAACCAAAGTTCATAAAAAATCTACATATCGATGGCTTAACTTAAAAAAGGCCTAACTAGATTTTTTTTTTTTTGTTTGTTTACAGGGGAAGAAAAAACTGATTAAAATCCGTAAAATTTTCGATAACACAATTTATATTGCAATTTTTAATAAAAATATCTAACAAATGTTTTAAAAATGTTAAATCAAGATACATGTGGCATTGGCTACCAGTATAAACAAAAAGAGCAATTTAAAAAAAAAATCGAGTTAGGCCTTTTTTACATTTAGCCATCGATATGAATTTTGTTGGTTCCTTGCAAGGTATATTTACACAAGATATACTCATTTGGGAGTGTAGACATGCTGCTCTATAAAAAGAACCGAGTTGTCAAAATTGTCTTCATATAAAACAAAAACAATTTAACTCACACATGTACTAATTTTGGCTCATAAACATTTGACGTTTGGGTTCCAACTAGGGCTAAACAGCTGACAAACATATGGGCCAACGAGTTTGCCTTGTGTAAATATACCTTGGTTCCTTGTTTTGTTTTATTGAAATTAACATTTTATTTCATAAACTTATTCCATTGTTGTGTTTTTATTTATTCGAATTAAAACCGATTTAACAGTTATTTTTGAAATTCTTAACCGAAACCCGGTTTTTTAAAATAGCAACTATTCGGAATATTCGAAAACCTTTTTGAAAAAGTCGAATAATCGATCTCCCTATGCAGTACCTTTCAAATGGTTAAATAAAGCAAGAAAATTATTCTCTAAAAATTTCAAATCGATATTTTAAATACTGCATTGTCAATTTCGAAGCATTTTTTTTGGAAAAATGTATTTTGGACTTCAAGAAGAATTCTTGGCAAAAAGTACGAAAAAAAAACAGAAGTATGTTGGAGCATGTAAATCAATTAAAATAGATAATCATTCAAAGCAAATTTCGATCTACCAAAGTGTTGGCTGTGAGTGTTAATCGGCCAAACCATTTGAAGAGATTAAGTGGTTGCAATTGAAACATGTAACCTCTCCGTAAAAGCCTGGGTTCGATCCCGCTGCAGTTAAAAATGAAAAATTATCAATAAATGTAAACTAATGTTGTAAAAATTATTTTCTTTATTAAAATAATTTAATGAACTTTAGCCTTATTAATATATCAAAAATTTAGATTAAAAACCATAAACAGTTCAACAAAATAACCACAATACTAATTATTGGAAAATATTATTTTTAAATTTTTTATACCGAAAAATTTTGGAGTCGGATTCGCTAGTTTTTGTGGATACTTCGACTTCGACTCCGACTCCTAAACAAAACTCAACTCCAACTCTTCTACTCCGACTACGACTGCACAGCCCTGCTGCTAGCAAATGAAATTTTTGACTGTCACTTTAGTTCGATAGTGTTTGCCCCAATTAATGCTCGGAACACAATGGAGTCGTAGATCGTACGAACGTTGGACGTAACGCCGTAATTTTTTTTTAAACACGCTTCAGTTACCCACAACCACAGAATACCACATAACTGTCACGAGACGGAAGATTTTGCTTTTTTTTGTCTCTTTTTAAGAAAGCTGCCCTTTTTCATTTCTCTTTGCATCATCTTTTATGCCGCAATACAATTAACACAGATTTATTTAGTTGAGATTTATTTGCAAAGCTTTTGTAAAAATTAACTTTTAAGTTTACCACAACACAAGTAAATAATATTTAAGTAAATAAATAACATTTTAAAACAAAAAATATTAATAAATACATTTTTTTTGCACAAAACACAACGTTTTAATGCATTTTTTAACGTGGTCTGTGTTTTGTTATTTTTGTTTTGATCATGCCATTTGTGTTGATTGTTGCTGCCTGTTTTTACACATTGCCAATTCACTACCAAAAAAAGCTTTCTGTCTTTTTCTTCGAAAGCTGCCCTCGCAACTGATTTGGGCCTTTTTCACACGTCACTTTTTACAGTTCTGTGGTATTCTGTGCCCACAATGCCGTCGTAAACGTACATACATATATTGTTTTCTTTTAAAAATAATATTTAAAAATTTCAAATTTATTCAATTTGTTGCTCATTTTTATGTCCTTTTATTTTGTTATCAAATATTCAATTCAATGAAAACACAAAAAAATTTTTTTTTATTTTTTTTCTATGACAATACGGTCATAACTGGCTTTTACGTTTTCGCCAGCTTTTGTGTGTATTTGTATTCAAATTATGCGTTTTATTTTGACAACGTATCTTTCGTATGCAACTACGTTCATACGGTGATATTGTGTTCCTACGGTAAAACATAACAAAATTCTTTTCCAGTTTTTTTCTTTTTAAGGCAAATAAAAAACAACAGAGATAAGAAAGCACCAATAAAAAAGTCGTACATAAAAAATAAAATAATATATTTATGAGAATTTATATGAACATATACATACATATTATGTACATAATATAATATAATATAAAAAATAAATTACTCGGTTGTATTAATTTTATGTATTCAACACAAATTAAAATAGAATGTCAAAATATCACATATCAAAATTCATAAAACCCATAATTTCTGTATTATTTTTACCATCTGGCCATGATTCAGTTTTTATTTCAAGTTCTGAGGTTTTATTCTAATGTTTTATAAACTTCATTGATATTAATGTAAAACTTTACATTATCTGGTAGTTGAAATGTTTTCTCGTTTTTACCCATTCTCTAATATCGAGGGCTTGCATTCAAATAGAGCTATCTGCAATTTTTTCGAAAATAAGTTTTTGGTAGCAATGTGTTTATTGGCTAAATCGTCATCTTTTATTTTAGATAAAAAAGAAATTATTATCAAAACGATTTTTTAAAATTTTTTTTTTTTTAAACATTTTTTGTTGTGCTATCTAACACACACGTTGTTTTGTTGGTAAAAAGATTATGTACTCACATAAATTTCTAAACATTTATATGCACGTTGAAATTTGTGATTAATCAACAAAATTGATTACCTACAGCGTTTTGCAATCTAAAGAGATGAGGCCGATCTTATAAAAGGTTTGTCGTTAAGAATCTTCACAGTTATAATTGTAAACAAAACTTCACTCCAGATTCCAAGAATGAACATGTTTACCATAATGAAGAAAACGGTTCTGCAATATTTACGATTTTCAACGGTTTAGAGTCCAAACACAATGTTTGCGGTGCGGTGCGGTGCGATTTATCGTTGCGAGAGAGAAAAATAAACATAATTCAACGGAAGACGGCGACGGAAATAGTTGTCATTTTTTGCTTAAATTTTCGTGTTTCTTAATATTTTACTTAAACGAAAAAAACGGGTTATCCGTTTAGTGGTTTTAAAACCGCCGGTCTGGCAATGCTGTCAGCTGTTAAATATCTGTCATCTGAGTTGTCACTTATTTAGTAAAAGGCTTGCAATTTACAAATACGGATCAAAACGCATAAGAATAGTATATGCTTTCAAAAAAATGAATGGTTCAAACTTAAGTGTGCCACGAGCATTACGGGGTGATTAAATTCGTCAAAATCGACAGACTGTGCAAGGAATTGGCAACATTAAAAAAAAATTAAAAGATTCGAATCGTTACAGATTCGCTCAGGCCTGCGCATCATTGCAATGTGCGCACTTTCGAAATATAACTTCTGTTAGCAAGTTACCATTACCGTCAACTCAGAGTACTATGGCCTGGAGTTGAAGATAATGAACTGGAAGATATGTTTAAATAAAACGTTGCTACGAACCACACAGCACGACCGGTCTGGGCTTTATTGCACGGGAAGTTTCCAGAACTTGTTGTTTTACGTTTTGGCAACGTCGATTAACCACCAAGATCATGGGGTTAAACCAGAGCTGTGGAGTCGGAGTTGAAATTTTTGTACCAGAGTCAAAAACTCCAAATTTGTTCGGCTTAAAAAATGTTCTAATACTTTTCAAAATAAAAAAAAAATTTTTTTTAAAAATTTTGAAATAAGAAAATAAGGACCAGTCTATTTTGCATATGTAAATAACTATTTTATCTATAGCTCAATGTGCCACGTGTTTGAATTCAAATATCAATTTGAAATTTTAACAAAATCATTTTCTTGCTATATTTAACCACAAAAAGAGTTTAAAGTCAAATAAGGACCAGCCTCGTATACATTAAGCATCAATATTATAGTCTGAGTCGGGGTTGCAGTCGGAGTCGCAGTCGTACTTAAAAAATTTCAGCGGATGGAGTCAAAATCGGAGTTAGAACTATTTTATCGTTTAAGTTTCTTTGTGGGGCTACGTCAAAGACCGTGCATTTGAAAACCAACATTCGTCAAGTTATCGCCGAGATACCGCCCGAAATCAACCAATCCAAATGAGGTCATTTCAATGACATTATATTTCATACCTAATGGCAAGTTCCAAGCATTTAAATGAAATAAACGTTTTACCGAAATCATAGCTTGATGTGTATTTTATTTAACTTTACTTTTGAAACCGATAAGTGGGTAACACTGTATTTTTAATATTGCTTTCTTTAAAAAACTAATATATTAATAAAAATTCGTGCTGCTTAAAATAAAGTTTCAATTAGTTTTTAACACAGAAAAAATTATCAGAAGTATTTTATCAATTAACAAAATTGTTTAAAAAGTATTTCAATTTAATTAATGTGATCATTGAATCAATTAACATAATTAAAAATATAATTTTGATTTAATTACACAGAAAAAATTAAAAATTGTATATTTTCACTTAATTCATAGAATCAAGCAAACAATTTGTTGATTTTGCACCTATTACCAAAATGATTAAATTGATTACTACAAATTGTAAAAAATTTGATATTGTGAATTTTTTTTTTTCAATAAATTATATTTTTAATTTTAATTAAAAAATTTATCAAAATACTTTGCCGTTTTAAACAATGTGTTAATAAAACGGGTTCACAAATTTTTAACTTTTTGCCATAACCTTAAAAATGAGATGTTTTCTAGGATAAATCGGGGCTGCTGATCACGAATATGGCATTCAATTATTTATCTCAAGAAGCGTTTTCGAGATATACGCGAAAATCGTGTTTTTAAGGTATTTCAAAAAATTTCGATAACTGTTCAACTGAATTGTACAAGATTCTACGATATCTCTGAATCTGCAGGGCAAATTTAAAAACAATGTAAGCACGGCTTAAAGATAATATTGTTGCCGAGTTTCGGTTTTTTTTTTTTACTGAATATGGGCAACCGTTTTTAAGTTATTCCAATATATGTAGTGAAAGTGCCTTAATTTTGAACAAAACGGTATATCTCGAAAACTAGAGCTGATTGAGAAAATTGGAGATAAGATTTGAAATCAGCGACCTCAAATTAGTAAAAATTTGCAATTAAATTCCAGACCACAAACTTACTGTTCCGCAGTGTAATTGTAGTAGCATTCTTAAAATACATTTTAAAAAAAAAATTTTAATTTTTTTTATTGCCTTACTGGAGCGCATTAAAATTGTGAATTTTGAAAAAACTAGTTTAAAGTCCTGTAACTCAGTAAATCTTTATCCGATCGACACAGTTTGGATATGTTCTGAAAGAGAAAAAAGATATATATGCAAAATGTTAAATCTTGTACAATTCAGTTGAACAGTTCTTAAGATTTTTGGAAATATCTAAAACAACTGCAGAAAAACACGATTTTCGCGTATATCTAGAAAACGGTTCTTGGGAAAAATAAATGAATGCCATATTTGTGATCAGCAGCCCCGATTTATCTTAGAAAATATCTAATTTTTGAGGTTAATTTTTTTTTTTTTTTTTTTTTGATTAAATTAAATATATACTCAGGTTTTGACAAGTTTCAAGAAAAATTCTACAAGTTTAAATTATTTTATTGTTAAAGGAAAAGTCGTTTTAGATATTTTGTAATATTATCAAAAAGTAATTTCAATTTTTGGGAATACAAAATTTTAATTTCAAAAGATTTTGTTATTCGTGCTTAATTCCCAGTTTTTATTATTGATAAAAACACTTGAAATTTATTGTTGATGGGATAAGCTATTCCTATGCGCATTTCACTGGTTGCTTAGGCCAGATCATCAGGAAACTTCATCCATAAAGATTTTGGAAAAACTAAAGATATTAAACCAAATAAAACTGTTAAGCGTATGAGACTTAAAGCAACAGTTCTACTTGTAACAATATCAAAGTTTAAACAAAACACATCAACAATAAACAGTGGGTTTATCTCATCTTACATTCCCCACTACAATTAGTTGAAATTCTCTCAACATTAACTGTAGTTGTAAGTAGGTTAAGAAAAACAAAATAAAAACAAACAACAACTTACAAAAGATGTTGTCAATTAAGTGTTTTTTAGACCGTGCACTTGTCTGTTTATTATCAAAAAGTAATTTCAATTTTTGGGAATACAAAATTTTAATTTCAAAAGATTTTGTTATTCGTGCTTAATTCCCAGTTTTTATTATTGATAAAAACACTTGAAATTTATTGTTGATGGGATAAGCTATTCCTATGCGCATTTCACTGGTTGCTTAGGCCAGATCATCAGGAAACTTCATCCATAAAGATTTTGGAAAAACTAAAGATATTAAACCAAATAAAACTGTTAAGCGTATGAGACTTAAAGCAACAGTTCTACTTGTAACAATATCAAAGTTTAAACAAAACACATCAACAATAAACAGTGGGTTTATCTCATCTTACATTCCCCACTACAATTAGTTGAAATTCTCTCAACATTAACTGTAGTTGTAAGTAGGTTAAGAAAAACAAAATAAAAACAAACAACAACTTACAAAAGATGTTGTCAATTAAGTGTTTTTTAGACCGTGCACTTGTCTGTTTATTATCAAAAAGTAATTTCAATTTTTGGGAATACAAAATTTTAATTTCAAAAGATTTTGTTATTCGTGCTTAATTCCCAGTTTTTATTATTGATAAAAACACTTGAAATTTATTGTTGATGGGATAAGCTATTCCTATGCGCATTTCACTGGTTGCTTAGGCCAGATCATCAGGAAACTTCATCCATAAAGATTTTGGAAAAACTAAAGATATTAAACCAAATAAAACTGTTAAGCGTATGAGACTTAAAGCAACAGTTCTACTTGTAACAATATCAAAGTTTAAACAAAACACATCAACAATAAACAGTGGGTTTATCTCATCTTACATTCCCCACTACAATTAGTTGAAATTCTCTCAACATTAACTGTAGTTGTAAGTAGGTTAAGAAAAACAAAATAAAAACAAACAACAACTTACAAAAGATGTTGTCAATTAAGTGTTTTTTAGACCGTGCACTTGTCTGTTTATTATCAAAAAGTAATTTCAATTTTTGGGAATACAAAATTTTAATTTCAAAAGATTTTGTTATTCGTGCTTAATTCCCAGTTTTTATTATTGATAAAAACACTTGAAATTTATTGTTGATGGGATAAGCTATTCCTATGCGCATTTCACTGGTTGCTTAGGCCAGATCATCAGGAAACTTCATCCATAAAGATTTTGGAAAAACTAAAGATATTAAACCAAATAAAACTGTTAAGCGTATGAGACTTAAAGCAACAGTTCTACTTGTAACAATATCAAAGTTTAAACAAAACACATCAACAATAAACAGTGGGTTTATCTCATCTTACATTCCCCACTACAATTAGTTGAAATTCTCTCAACATTAACTGTAGTTGTAAGTAGGTTAAGAAAAACAAAATAAAAACAAACAACAACTTACAAAAGATGTTGTCAATTAAGTGTTTTTTAGACCGTGCACTTGTCTGTTTATTATCAAAAAGTAATTTCAATTTTTGGGAATACAAAATTTTAATTTCAAAAGATTTTGTTATTCGTGCTTAATTCCCAGTTTTTATTATTGATAAAAACACTTGAAATTTATTGTTGATGGGATAAGCTATTCCTATGCGCATTTCACTGGTTGCTTAGGCCAGATCATCAGGAAACTTCATCCATAAAGATTTTGGAAAAACTAAAGATATTAAACCAAATAAAACTGTTAAGCGTATGAGACTTAAAGCAACAGTTCTACTTGTAACAATATCAAAGTTTAAACAAAACACATCAACAATAAACAGTGGGTTTATCTCATCTTACATTCCCCACTACAATTAGTTGAAATTCTCTCAACATTAACTGTAGTTGTAAGTAGGTTAAGAAAAACAAAATAAAAACAAACAACAACTTACAAAAGATGTTGTCAATTAAGTGTTTTTTAGACCGTGCACTTGTCTGTTTATTATCAAAAAGTAATTTCAATTTTTGGGAATACAAAATTTTAATTTCAAAAGATTTCATACGCCTAACAGTTTTATTTGGTTTAATATCTTTAGTTTTTCCAAAATCTTTATGGATGAAGTTTCCTGATGATCTGGCCTAAGCAACCAGTGAAATGCGCATAGGAATAGCTTATCCCATCAACAATAAATTTCAAGTGTTTTTATCAATAATAAAAACTGGGAATTAAGCACGAATAACAAAATCTTTTGAAATTAAAATTTTGTATTCCCAAAAATTGAAATTACTTTTTGATAATAAACAGACAAGTGCACGGTCTAAAAAACACTTAATTGACAACATCTTTTGTAAGTTGTTGTTTGTTTTTATTTTGTTTTTCTTAACCTACTTACAACTACAGTTAATGTTGAGAGAATTTCAACTAATTGTAGTGGGGAATGTAAGATGAGATAAACCCACTGTTTATTGTTGATGTGTTTTGTTTAAACTTTGATATTGTTACAAGTAGAACTGTTGCTTTAAGTCTCATACGCTTAACAGTTTTATTTGGTTTAATATCTTTAGTTTTTCCAAAATCTTTATGGATGAAGTTTCCTGATGATCTGGCCTAAGCAACCAGTGAAATGCGCATAGGAATAGCTTATCCCATCAACAATAAATTTCAAGTGTTTTTATCAATAATAAAAACTGGGAATTAAGCACGAATAACAAAATCTTTTGAAATTAAAATTTTGTATTCCCAAAAATTGAAATTACTTTTTGATAATAAACAGACAAGTGCACGGTCTAAAAAACACTTAATTGACAACATCTTTTGTAAGTTGTTGTTTGTTTTTATTTTGTTTTTCTTAACCTACTTACAACTACAGTTAATGTTGAGAGAATTTCAACTAATTGTAGTGGGGAATGTAAGATGAGATAAACCCACTGTTTATTGTTGATGTGTTTTGTTTAAACTTTGATATTGTTACAAGTAGAACTGTTGCTTTAAGTCTCATACGCTTAACAGTTTTATTTGGTTTAATATCTTTAGTTTTTCCAAAATCTTTATGGATGAAGTTTCCTGATGATCTGGCCTAAGCAACCAGTGAAATGCGCATAGGAATAGCTTATCCCATCAACAATAAATTTCAAGTGTTTTTATCAATAATAAAAACTGGGAATTAAGCACGAATAACAAAATCTTTTGAAATTAAAATTTTGTATTCCCAAAAATTGAAATTACTTTTTGATAATAAACAGACAAGTGCACGGTCTAAAAAACACTTAATTGACAACATCTTTTGTAAGTTGTTGTTTGTTTTTATTTTGTTTTTCTTAACCTACTTACAACTACAGTTAATGTTGAGAGAATTTCAACTAATTGTAGTGGGGAATGTAAGATGAGATAAACCCACTGTTTATTGTTGATGTGTTTTGTTTAAACTTTGATATTGTTACAAGTAGAACTGTTGCTTTAAGTCTCATACGCTTAACAGTTTTATTTGGTTTAATATCTTTAGTTTTTCCAAAATCTTTATGGATGAAGTTTCCTGATGATCTGGCCTAAGCAACCAGTGAAATGCGCATAGGAATAGCTTATCCCATCAACAATAAATTTCAAGTGTTTTTATCAATAATAAAAACTGGGAATTAAGCACGAATAACAAAATCTTTTGAAATTAAAATTTTGTATTCCCAAAAATTGAAATTACTTTTTGATAATAAACAGACAAGTGCACGGTCTAAAAAACACTTAATTGACAACATCTTTTGTAAGTTGTTGTTTGTTTTTATTTTGTTTTTCTTAACCTACTTACAACTACAGTTAATGTTGAGAGAATTTCAACTAATTGTAGTGGGGAATGTAAGATGAGATAAACCCACTGTTTATTGTTGATGTGTTTTGTTTAAACTTTGATATTGTTACAAGTAGAACTGTTGCTTTAAGTCTCATACGCTTAACAGTTTTATTTGGTTTAATATCTTTAGTTTTTCCAAAATCTTTATGGATGAAGTTTCCTGATGATCTGGCCTAAGCAACCAGTGAAATGCGCATAGGAATAGCTTATCCCATCAACAATAAATTTCAAGTGTTTTTATCAATAATAAAAACTGGGAATTAAGCACGAATAACAAAATCTTTTGAAATTAAAATTTTGTATTCCCAAAAATTGAAATTACTTTTTGATA
This sequence comes from Pollenia griseotomentosa, assembly GCA_963931875.1. Lineage (NCBI taxonomy): Eukaryota > Metazoa > Arthropoda > Insecta > Diptera > Polleniidae > Pollenia > Pollenia griseotomentosa. The sequence continues at coordinate 132,951,187 of OZ007562.1, forward strand.
ATAAACAGACAAGTGCACGGTCTAAAAAACACTTAATTGACAACATCTTTTGTAAGTTGTTGTTTGTTTTTATTTTGTTTTTCTTAACCTACTTACAACTACAGTTAATGTTGAGAGAATTTCAACTAATTGTAGTGGGGAATGTAAGATGAGATAAACCCACTGTTTATTGTTGATGTGTTTTGTTTAAACTTTGATATTGTTACAAGTAGAACTGTTGCTTTAAGTCTCATACGCTTAACAGTTTTATTTGGTTTAATATCTTTAGTTTTTCCAAAATCTTTATGGATGAAGTTTCCTGATGATCTGGCCTAAGCAACCAGTGAAATGCGCATAGGAATAGCTTATCCCATCAACAATAAATTTCAAGTGTTTTTATCAATAATAAAAACTGGGAATTAAGCACGAATAACAAAATCTTTTGAAATTAAAATTTTGTATTCCCAAAAATTGAAATTACTTTTTGATAATAAACAGACAAGTGCACGGTCTAAAAAACACTTAATTGACAACATCTTTTGTAAGTTGTTGTTTGTTTTTATTTTGTTTTTCTTAACCTACTTACAACTACAGTTAATGTTGAGAGAATTTCAACTAATTGTAGTGGGGAATGTAAGATGAGATAAACCCACTGTTTATTGTTGATGTGTTTTGTTTAAACTTTGATATTGTTACAAGTAGAACTGTTGCTTTAAGTCTCATACGCTTAACAGTTTTATTTGGTTTAATATCTTTAGTTTTTCCAAAATCTTTATGGATGAAGTTTCCTGATGATCTGGCCTAAGCAACCAGTGAAATGCGCATAGGAATAGCTTATCCCATCAACAATAAATTTCAAGTGTTTTTATCAATAATAAAAACTGGGAATTAAGCACGAATAACAAAATCTTTTGAAATTAATATTTTGTAATATGCTTAATATTTTTATAAATTGTCATATTATTCGAATGTGTATTCTAAGTCAAATTACAATCTAAGTCAAATTACAATCTTTAAAAGCTTTTATACTTTAATAGGCTTATTCCTTCAATATTTTCCAGGAATATACAAACGAAAAATTCTGATAGTGCATAGAACATAATCCTGGAAAATATTGAAGGAATAAGCCTATTAAAGTATGAAAGCTCTTGAGGATTGTAATTTGACTTACACAGAAAAAATGAAAAACCAACTTCAATTAACGTATTTGTTAGAAATTTGTACTATTAATTAAATTCTTTACTGATTTTCCGCCTGCAAACAAATTGATCATATCAATTAAGGCATTTGTAAGTTTGAGCTTTTCTTGCTGTTCAGTTTCAATCAATAGGTTTAATTGAAATTTGACCACCAGTAAAAAAGGCTATATAAAACGTAAACACAAATCAAAATATTTTTTTCAATCAACACAGTTAACTGAGACAATTAAAAAATTGTTTGAGAATTTAAGATATTTTGAAGTTTGTGTGTATGTTTTCATATTGTCAAATAAACACACAAATATTATAATTTTTGTTTTCAATTAAGGCAAATTAATTGGAACAATTAAAAAAATTGTTTAAAACAGCATTATAGAATTAATTGAAAAAATTTTGGTGAAAATTTTTTCTGTGTAGAATACACATACGAATAATATGACAATTTATATAATAAATGCTACTCACCATGAGAAATAAATTTCCAGATTCTACTTAATATTTTTATTAAAAATTTATCTCAAAAGAAGTTAAGCACTTATAAACATATCAATGGTTTTCTTCCGCAACCACGTAACTCGATTTTTTCCGATTTTTTGTTTTAACCAGAAAAGTAATCGGTAAATACCGCCTTACAATTTTGCAATTTTTTGGTTTGGCGGAATATCGGAACTTTTCCTAATTCGTTCATTATAAAAGAATATATAGCCAAAAGTTTTAAATATTTGGTAAACAAAAGTATTTTGTTTCTCCTGAAAGGTAGTTGTTTTTAAGTTACGAGGTTGCGGAAGAAAACTATCGATATCCGGTTAAGAATTTTGGACTAATTTTTTGCACTTAAGTGCGTTAAACTTCTGTATTTAAATACGAATGCGATAAAATTTTAAACGCAATATTTGCTTAAATCAGCTCAAAAATCCAACGAAGAATCAATATTATGCCAATGCATAATGTGAGTCATTTGCCATCTTTTTGTTATACGAGATAAAATTTCGGCACTGAACTAAAAATGTTTTCTGAAAATGGAATAAATATTTCTGATATTTATTTTGCGTAAAATTTTAACATAAGAACGCAATCTGCCCAGCAACTCTTTTTTTGTAAATTTGCAGCAGTTTTTTGATGCCTCTCTCTTTTCACAAGCTTCGAAGCCAATTTTTGTCACCTTGAACTCAAAGAAGTCATAGTTAAGCCATGTCGTTCTAATTTTATCGAACAAATTAAAATCGAGGCTATCAAAACTTCTAATCATCTGTGGAACATGCAGATACTTTAATATAAAATCAGAACGAATATTTTTTTTAGCTTAAAAAAATGCTTTTATCAGGTGGTATATGAAAATTTTGAGTTGATAAATTAATTCCTTAAAATAAATAAATTGTTTTCTACAAAGCTCTCATCTAGTAGTCTGACTACCTGCCCCTACTTTAAAAAACACTAGAACCCGTCAAACACAAAACAATCTTAGCGCTATGAGAACTTGAGGGGAAATTATGGTTAATTGTATTTTTTCTACTTTTAACATTCCGACTTTTGCTACTTATTGTCCAAAAAGATTTATATTTCATCTCCAGTTACAGAAGCTAAAAAAATTTATTTATTTATTTAATTTTATTTATTAAGACGTCTCTTAGCTTCAGTTTATGTGGTAGGGGAAATATCCTGTTAAGTTGCTCTTAATAATTCTAAAAAAAAAATGTTTGTGTCTGACACCGATGAATAAAAATGTTTTTTTTTATCAAAAGTAATTTTTGGGAATAAAAAATTTTTTTTTTTTTTTTAACTTTACCTGTCTTTTAGAAATAATTTTCTTCCCACCCTCTTCAAAACATTGAAATCAATCACCAGAGGTGGTTTCCTAAGCACATTATATGAACATTCGCAAAAATAAGATGACTTCCGGCATTATTTTTCAGAATAAATATTCCAGAAAAAAACACTCTACCTCATGCAACTTTAGTTTTCAAATTTTACTTGTTTATTTTAGTAATCATTTTCTTAAAAATACCACAAAATTAAGATTTTTGTAAAAATTTCTGCGTATTTTTGATGCGCGATTGAAAGGTCTTAGAATTTGTTTTTTTTTTAAATGTAATTGTTCGAAAGAAAGAATTCTTTCGCACATCGGAAAAAGGATATTAGAAAACTTAACGAGTTCGCAAACCTTTTCTGCAACAAATTTTATCTGGCAACTTTGGTCATTATATAATCTTAATTTGTCGCCTAAAGGTCGATTCACCCATGCGTTCCGAACAATATTTTTGACCGGACAATAATTTTTTTACAGAGAGTGTTCTGCAGAACGATTCACCCATCTCGGAAAATTTGCCCGGACAAACAAAGCTACCATATGGTTTACAGATGTAAACGATTATACAAAGTGGCAGCACAGTTAGCAAACTATTAGTTTTTTTTTATAAAAGTGTGTTAAAGAAAATGGACGAAAGAAGAAAATTAATTTTATTATTTTTAATTGAATTCCATAAAACCCATTTACTAGCAAAAAAAAATTTATCAAAAAATGTAGAAAGTAAAAAGAATAGCAGTAAGAAAAATATTACAGAAAAGAAGAACAAACGGTGTTTTCCACACACTTGTTCCTGACAATGAAATCCTTGCAATTTTAGGGCCTGATTTGCGTGGTATACCTATTCGTAAACCAGAGCATATTACGCCGGCAGAAAAGTTGTCCTTAACATTAAGGTAAAGCTGCTTTGTAGCGTCTTCGTAGACTTTTCCATAATATTTGACATTCACTTCCTACAAGTGGAATTTTTGTTCCCATGAAATTTTCATTCCCCTCGAAGGGAAAAAAGCAATCGTGAATCTCATGTGAAAAATTTTTCATGCTATCTGTTCCAGTGAATGTAAAAAAGAAGAAAATTAGAAAAAATTAAAAATCATTGAAATTTTTGTTTATAAATATACATGTATATATTTTAAATGAAAGTTAAATTAATAAATCTAAATAATTAGTATTGGAGCGATAGGTTGATAACAACGTTAGTTTAATGCACTTTTTAAATTTTATGTAGTAAAATATTTTCCAAAATTCTGCCACCACGTCTTTCACAAATCCGGCGGCAATCAACCTGTTGTTTTCCATTTTGTTGACCAATATATCGGTTTGTGCCTTATTAACGAAAATAGCCCTTAATATTCGATTTATAGGAGGAACTACTAACATACACGTTCTATTCACTAGCAAAAATAAAGTGAGAAAATCTAAGGGAAATGTGAACAAATTACGAGGGAAAAAACTTTTCACGATAAGCGGAATTAATTCCCGTGAACATTTTTCACGTTATTATTCTCCTTTGAATTAAATTTTTTCATGGGAGCTGTTCATGATCGCAAATATGTGAAAAGGGGAAAAATTACGAGGGAAAAATTATTCACGATAGTGGTGATTAAAATTTACCAATTAAAATTTACTTACGACCAATTCCAATAGATTTTTCTATTTCCGTCCATATATTTTGTGTAAGGTAAGTATTTTTATATCTTCCTGGTTTTTTTATTTCTTCTAATTCAGGGCAATATTTTCATAACATCCGTCTTTAGTTTAATTTTTTTTTTAATTATTCAGCACAAAACGAAAAATGTAATATGTGGCAGCTCAATTCAACTTTTATGTACAAATTGAAAAAAAGTGGCATCTCAGTTCATTTTGTTCGGCACAAGAATTAAAATTAAACCAATTCAAGAAAAAACGTTCCGAACAAAATCTTTGCTCTCTCTCTCAAAAGTAAAACGTCAAACTCAATATAAAAAAAATTTTGTCCGGACAAAAATTTTGTTCGGAACGCATGGGTGAATCGAGCTTAAGTGTACTCTTTCAAATATAAAGATTGTTTATTAATATGTAGAGTATGATTACCATTTAATTTAAATATAATCAAACAATAGGGAAGGCCAATGAGAATGATTTTTGTGAAGATTCCATGAAAATAATGTCTCAGAAACACTTCGTATATATTTCCCAAGGATCTGCAAAAGAAATAGTTTTTAGCGTTTTATTGAAATTTGCAAATATAACGAAAAACAAGTAAGAGCGCTATATAAGGCTATGCCGAATCTTTAATACCATTTACCATACCACTCAAACACTAACTGACATTGTCCAACAGACTTGATAAAAAATAACAGGAAATCATGTACACAGAAAACATTCTCCAAAATGTTTCACCAATTAAAGCATTAATCAAATATAAAATAAGTTTTAATTAAAAATTTAATCAAGTGAATTGAACATTAAATCAAGTGAATTAATCGTTTGATCCAGTGAATTCAACGTCTAATGGATGGTATTAATTTGTTTACTAGTTCAAATTTAATTAATATTTTAATTTATATAACAAGTTTTTTAATTAAAATCAATTTTTATTTTATTCTGTGTACGTAGTTTTTTGTTATGTGTAAAAAAGCAAAAAAAAAACAACAGGTGATTTTATGACGAAAATTAAAAGCAATCGTGGTTCTAAGTCCTTTTAGACCGATCTGTCTTAATTTCAATAGCCAACTTTAACGGAGTATATTTGATGACATAAAAATAAAAGGAACTGCACTGAAAAGAAAAATACTCCATCCTTATTTAAATCAAGCCAAAGCGGTATTAATAGTAATCAAGTACGGATTATTCAAGTGCCCCGTACTTAAAATAATCCGAAACCGGTATTCACTAAAGTAAAAGTGAGATAAAAATTTATCTTAAGCTGTGCGCTTGATTCAAGAATATCTTAGTTTGTTTTAATCCAAATTTTTGTGCCGTCTTACGCTCGCAGCCATAGACAAAAAAATTACTTTGGACTTCAAGAAAAATTCTTGAAAAAAGTACGAAAAAACAGAAGTAAGGAAAAACATGTTAAATCAATTAAAACGGATAATAATTCAAAAAAGCCAATTTCGATCTACCAAAGGTTAAAATACAATTTGGTTTAAGGATTGATGTTTGACTATTGACGTCAGCAGTCGTCGATGGCTGCGAGTGTAAGATGGCAAATCCATCTATGGAGATCGAGTGGTTGCGATCGAAACATGTCATGGTAACCTGCCGGCCAGCGTTCGAGCCCCGGCCACGGTCAAGAATGAAAGATTATCAAACACAAATTTAATTAATTCTCATGTTGTGCAAATTCTTTTCTTCATAAAAATAATTTAATGAAAATTAAATTGGATGAACTTAAGCCTAATTAAAAATATTAAAAACTTGGATTAAAAACCATAAATAGCTCAACCAAATAGTTACAATACTAATTTAGTTAGTTTTATTCCAAGTACGTATTTTAAATAATCCAAAAGTAAGATAAGATTCATTCTTACCTAAACACTTAACCCAGTGAACCGCAGAGAGATTATTTTTATTTACTTACCCGTTTACACATATTTTGTTTCACCTTGTTGCCCCTTTGTTTACAGAAGAACTCCCAATTTAAAGTCACCAGAAGCTTGTCCGATATGGTTTTTGTAATCATTCTTCTTTGAAAGTTTCATGTATTAAAGTAAATAATTTTAACAAATAGAAATCGGGAATTTTTTCTTCTTATATTACTTTTTTAACATGAAAATTATGCATATTTTTGTTCTTGTAGTGTTGTTGTTGTTGCTACAACAAACTCTAAAAAAGTTAAGCTGAAGGTCCACACCACACGTTTTCGCCTCCATACATATCCGGTTAGATGCTGCGTTTTGTTTTTGCGGCATCACCCCACGCAAATATATAAATTTTTATCTGTCAAGACAATGAAATATGGACTGCTTTTCAACCATCGGTGCAAAAATAAAACAAAATAAAGGGTGCAAGCATAATGCACGATGTTAATTGTGTCAAGTTCTTTGTCCAACTTAATGTGACAAATCTTTGTTTCAGTGTTTGACAAATTCAACCATGGAGAGGTATACAATTGAGCAAGGCGCTAAGATTGGTGAAGCCTTTTACAAAAATGGGCGGCCAAATCAAAATGCATTTCGTCCACTTCGTGATTTTTTGGTCTGCATAATCGAACAAATGTGTCCACAATCGGGAGAACTGTGCACAAATTTCAGCAAACCGGCTCTGTAGGAAATGTGAAAATACCTGTTTACCGGTTTATGGGCTGGCGGCATAATCGGGCCGTACTTTTTCGAAAATGAGGTCGGCCAAGCAGTTACCGTGAATGGTGTTCGCTATCGCGAGATGATAACGTAGTTCTTGTGGCCAGAAATTGAGGATATGGACCTGGCCGATATATTGTTCCAACAGAATGATCCCACTTGCCAAACACCCAACGAAACCATGGCTCTTTTGCGCGAGAAATTCAATAGCCGTATTATCTTAGTTTGTGGCGATGTTAATTGGCCGTCACGAACATGTGATTTGACACCATTGGTCTTCTTGATTTATGGATAGTTTAAAGTAAAAGGGTACGCTAATAAGCCAAGAGCAATTCAAGAATTCAAGAAAGGATGAGATAATTCGGCACATTAACGACATTAAACCTCAATTATGTCACAGAGTTATGCCACCGAAGTTGTGACGAGCATTTGGCCGATACTTTGTTGACACATAATTGTCATAGATCTGTTTATCCTTATAAAAAATAATCAGATCATTCTCTGAAAACTTTTTGTTTTTTTTACAATCAACATCGTTCAATAAACTGATAACAGAAGGGAACAAATTTGAGTTGTTTTTGTGCGGTCTGGAATTTTATTGCAAATTTGTACTAATTTGAGGTTGCTGATTTCAAATCAAATCTTAATTTTTCTCTACTAGCTCTACTTTTCGAGATATATTGTTATGTTAAAAATTAAGGCACTTCCACTACACATATTAGAATAACCAAAAAAAAAACGGGTGACCATATTGCATTGCATTGTTGCATTGATTTGCATTGTTTTTAAATATGCCCTGTAGTTTCAGATTTTTATACAAAAACAAAAAAAACGTTCATGACACACACGTATTTAAAATGTTATTTTTGTATGGAAATCGATAGTCAGTTTTCTTAGTAAATTGTGACTAAAATCAAAACTTGTGCACCGGTTTCAATGAAATAAACCTTTTTTAGACCAAAACTGTGATTTTTGTCGCATTTTTTTTATGAATTTCTGAGGAACAAAAAATTTGTTTTTTTTTTTTTAAATTTTCCTTTATTGAAAAATTCAACAATATCTCTGAAACTACAGAGCAAATTTAAAAACAATGTAAACACGGCTTAAGGATAAAGTTTCGGATTTATTTCTGAATATGGTCAACAGTTTTCAATTTATTCCAATATATATCGTGAAAGTGCATTAATTTTGGACATCACGGTATATCTCGAAAAGTAGAGCTGATAGAGAAAAATTGAGATTAGATTTGAAATCAGCAACCTCAAATTAGTAAAAATTTGCAATAAAATTGCAGACCGCAAAATGACTGTTCCGCAGCGTCATAAATTGATTTGTAAATTTTTTGAATAATCCACACATAAGAAAATATAAAATTTTTGTCACTTTTCTGAAATTTAAATCAAAAATCTTTTATTTATAAGACAATAGAAGCTCTCGAAAGTGAAAATCCGTTTAATAGAGAACTACGTTCCGTTAAAAATATCATCAAACATGTAATAGGGCCTTAGCTACAATATTTTTATGGCTGCAGGTACGCTATTAATTTAATCATAGATAATGGTAGCTACTTTTTAATGGAAGGTCATTAATTGACACCAATTCAAACTTTTTAGGCGAATTTGAATACAAATATCGATTAAAGGCGATAGGAGCCAAGAAACCTAGACTGTTGTTTCTTTCAAATTAAATGTATGCTAAAGAAAATAAACACAAAGGGGTTTCAAAAGACTTTGCGTAGGGTGCCTCAAAATATGAAAAACCCCATTAAAGTAGCTTAATATCTATAACTTTAAGTTGTGTATTTAAGCATATCGGTATTTCCACAGGAGAGTCTTCTTTTTTATGGTACGACACCAACCATTTTAAATTGTTTTTTCAAAGAATAATTTTTCTATGATTTAATTGTTTTGTATTTTGCTGTTAAGCGCAATTAAGTGAAGGAGAGGAAAATTTTTAACATTGGCGTAACGGGATACTTCTGTGGAAGAACCCATATGTATATTTACTTTTATTTTTTTATTATTTAATTAAAAGTTTTTATTACTGCAAATGTGTCAGTTCATATTTTATTCCGCATACATATTTTATTCCTACAATTGTTCTATCTATTACAGATACGTAAACGTTTTGTAAGATATTATGCTAACAGGATAACGTTAACTGTCGGCGCAACGTCGTTGAAGTTTAAAGGTACATTTACAAGGGAAAAAATATATTTTTTCCAGTTTTTGTAAAAATGTTGCCACTAAATAATTAGTTTTACAATTAAATGTAAAAAAATCGAAATGTGTACATACTAATCGTTCAAATGAGATATAAAAAACAACAAGTTTAGTCAAAAAATGTTCAAGTTATTAAAATTTCCCCAGCCCATTAACGTGTCTTAGGCCACTTGAACAAGAAATATAGCAACATATTTAACATATTTTCAGAACTATTTCAATAGGAAATAATTTGTACTTAAAATATACCCGTAAACCTATTCGCAGGTACGACCAAGAAAAATGATTAATTTAAAGGCAATTTCAAAACTCCATTTTCAAGTTTTTGAAAATTTTGTTTAACAAATTTTAGAATTGTTTGATCATCACATTGAGATTTATTAAGGCAATAATAGGGAAGAAAAATATGAAAAAATTAAGTCAATTCTTTACATGGTTTTTCCGTGCCTGTGAATAAATTTTGCGATTTTCGGGAAAAATTTTTTTTGGCCATATTTGGCGGCATTGAATTTTAATTACAACTTACGCTGAATATTTTAGTCCAGATAATTTCAAATATGCTCTTAAGGTATTACTAAAATCGGGAAACATTAACCCTAAAATCATAGAGGTCAATTGTCAAAATTTTACATATTTGGAATTTGTAAAGGAACGCTAGCAAAATATTGTATATTTTTGTGCCGATTTGTATGAAACTGAAAAAAAAATGTACCCTTAAGTCATTCAAAGACAAAACAGTGCAAAAAATGTAAGCTAACCCTTAACTGCACTTGGGGTCAATTTGCCCAAAACTTTTTACAATTTGCCTGATAATTTGTAAATACTTTCTTAAATTTAATGAAGGTATTTTTTAAGAAGTCTTTAGTTTTTTAAAATAAAACGCAAAATATATTTAATTAATGTTTTGTTACGTATTTCAAATACATATTTCATAAATATTTACATGTTAATGTACCAAATATATTTCATGTGTAAAAAGAAATATGAATTTTTTTTAAACTTGCTCCTTTTTTTGAAAGTAAAAAAAAATATACTCCGGTAATAACGAACTTCGCTTATAATAACAAAAATTATCAGGTCACGCGGAGTTCTTTATATCTGAACTCTAGTGTACATCGTACTGGCTTAATGCCCGTTATTTCTACAAAAAGAAATCTAGCTGTGTAAATAAATCTATGGTGTAAAAGCTGCCATATTTTAAAAGAAAACTGAAGGTTAAAGCACGTAGGCCAAATAAACATGGAAAAAGGTAAATATAACTGTTAGGTATGAACACGAGCAGCTTTCTTTTTGTAGAAATTACGGGCATTAATTATTTTTTTTTTTTTTTTCATTTATCCAAAAAATAGTTTAAGTGGAATTTTTGTGCCTTTGTAGTGCTTAATTTATGTGTTCATATTTTTATATATTGACATATTTATGAGTTCAATTTTTCAGGAACCTTTTTGGCTGTGCCTAAAATGCTTGAAAGTATTTGACAAACAACAATTCAGTTATCTTTATTGTTTGAGTGATGAGAAAGATAAAAGGTATGTGCTTTTGTGGAAAGAAAAAAGCTTCACGTGTACAACAAAAAGTTATTCGATGCTGACCTCTACTAATCAACTTATGCATCAAAATAAAAAATTGTTCTTTTTTATTTAGTACATCGCTCTAAAGTAAAGTCGTAATGAAAAAAGAATCATAGATATATTTCTATCACAAACCCATACAAAACCCGCAATAAAGAGCCCGAAAAAAACTTTCTTATCACTGTTCCTTAAGCTATGTTCACACCGATTTAATATTTGACGTCCTACACATTACCTCTTGCTCTTGCAAAACGTTTGGCTGGATCAAACATCATTAAACAGTTTCTTAATAACATTATACAATTATCTTCTTACACATAAAGTTAAGTGAATCAATAGAAATTGATAAAAATATAATTAAAGTTTGATCAATTTACTGGTCACGTTATTTTTTTTACAAATATTTGTTAGGTCTGAACATACCTTTATTCGCTAGTAGTTTTATTTATTGGCTAATTTTTCAGTAAATATCAAACAAACTTACAAAACTTTAACGACTTTATTTTACATTTCTTAAGATTTCATTTTGTTTTGCAATTTTAGTGGTCATAAAAATATTTCACAATATGTTTTTTATAACCCAAATAAATTGTGCGAGAAATTAACGCAGGGACCAAATTAATAGTCCATAATGAAACGGAAAAAGAAAAAGGAAAAGGAAACGAAAATAAAATAAAAACAGCGGCCAAAGGCAACAATTCTTGGCTACGACTTGTTTAAAATGTTCTTTTTGTTGTATTAATTATGGTTAAATGTTTAAACTTTAAGTAGCACCATTGAGACCAACAGCAGCAACATTTTATTATTATTTATTTCCTTTAACCGTTTTTTTTTTATTAAAAAACAACGCATGAAAACTTGACTCATAAAATGGAATCCTAAAACAAAAATTTCATCTTAAAAAAACAACTCTTAACTTGTTTTACTTTCTTTTTGCTCTCTTCATATGATTGATTGTGTCACTTCTGTTTATTACTAAATGTTGTCATAAACGTAAATCATAACAAAAACACATTTACAAACGGAGAAAGTGTATATGTATGGGTATGTTGTTGGAAATATAAACACTTGTTGTACAGGGTGGCGCAGAATGAGCTATATGGTTTAAATTGTTAATAACCTTTTTTATTTTAAGAAATCTGCGTTTGTGATTTTGTTGGGCCAGCATGTGCAGGCATTTATTTATGAAACTTTTATAATAAAAAATGCACTTATAATTTTTCAGTTTTCGTTCTCATATCGACCGACCCCTTTTGTGAAATGATCGTTAGCGCCAAAACACGAATTTAACAGACGAAGGTTTTTTTCTTATTATTTTAAGATTAATCCGAAATATAAAAAACGTTTTTGTGCACGTAATTCGTTGTTCAATACTGGACATTAAGTAAAAAATTTTCGATTATTTTTTGTTAGGACCAGCACTCAGGGGCTGGCCTCTACTAATGCATTGCATTGTGTTAAAACTAGGAAATGAGGTTATGGAATGGAGAAAAAATGGAGTTGTGCTTGTGGAGATTCGACTTTAACTTACTTATGTTGAAATACTTCAGCAGTAAGGTTATTCCACCGGCCAAAAAATGAATTTTCCCTGTAATGCGTTGTACAATACACCGGCAAATCGACCACAAAATGATGGGCTCTTGAGGTAAAACGAGTATTATGAACGAACGTACGAGTTTCGGGAACCAGATCCCTAATTTCTTCAGAACACATCCCTTTGTGATAACGATAAACCAAGCAAATACAACCGGCATTGTGGCGTTGCACAAGGGATAGAGTCAATAGAATTGGATACCCTTTTGTCACGAATGAGAAACTTCGCCCTCTCATGCACGAGATCGAGAATCTTTAAAACTGACTTTGAAGCAACGGCCCAGCCCGCACATAAGAGTTGTACTCCATTCTCGGTCGCATAGAGCTAAGGAAATAAAAAAAAAAAAAAAAAAAAAAAGAATCACTTGAACTGATTCCTCAATAATTATATCATCCATATATACAAAATCGAATACGCTTGGTCTATTATCAAATAAATACGAATGGCAAAATTGCTGTCATTTGCTAAAGAGAATGAAAGGAGCCTTGCGGCATCCCTAAATGAATATTGAGCTCGTTTAACGAAACCCCGTTCATAACAACTCATATAGTGCGAAAAAGCACGATATAAATCAAGAGAAATTGTCGCCGGCACCAATTGCAATAAGTTTCGACAAGAGTGCAACGTGGCAGACTCTGTCAAGCGCCTTGCAAATGTATAAAGCAATTACATTACTTTCGCCAAAATGGTGAAAGGAACGGCACCATTTTTCCGATAACAGTGCCAATAAGTCTCCAGTTGAGCGTCCTCTACAGAAGCCATACTGACAGTCGTGTTAAGTAGAAAGTTTGACTCTAAACATTTGACAAGATGGTGATTTATCATACTCTCGATTACTTTGAAAAGTGTCGAACAAATTGCAATTGGGTGGTAATTTTCATGTTCAAATTAATTCATTAAGACCCGAATAATCTTACAAGGGACGTCCCAAAATGAACGCATTCAAATGCAAGTCATTATTTTTTTACCTACATACATCCAGAAAGAAGAAGTTATAGAAGTAGCTATAGAGGTAGTTACAGAAGAAAGCTACTAAATAATAAGTGAAGGAAACCATTCATTTTAAAAAAGTAAGCGATGTTTTTACTGGGTATGGAGGCACTCCTGTAGTGGAACTCTCTAACTTTTAACGATTAACGTTAACGTTATTTTTACCGGCACAATTTATAGCTTACGGTAACAATAAAGCAATTCAGTAACTCAATTTTAACAACAAAGCTAAAAATTTCAATCAAGTGGCATCTTTCTTAATTAATTAGTATATTTAACGAACACTATCATCGAGTGCAAACTACTTTTTGAGTGGAACGACTTAAAGTACTTTCGAAACTAACAAAACACCATTTAGGGTTTGCTAATCTAGCGAAAATTGCAAAAAATTCGGAAAATTTGCAAAAATAGCGAAAATTTTTAAATTTTCAAACAAGCCATAACATTGATTAAAAGTCGCTAAAACTATAAGGAATTGCAAAAATTCGGTAAAAATTGTGAAATTAGCGGAAATTCGCAAAAATTTGCAAACAGCGGCCATTTATTAAAAATCGTTATAGCTCTAAAGAACCACAGGAAAAAATCGCTTACATCTCGAACATGGCTAAAATTCGCGAAAAATTGCGAACTTGGAAAAAAACGTAAAATTTATTTGAAATCGCTAAATCCCTTAAAAACGAATTGTCGGAATATATAAATTTATTTTTTGCAAAAATAGCGAAAATTCGCTTGATTGTTTTATATTTCGAACAAACCATAAAATTGATTAAAAGTCCCTTAAACTATAAGGAATAGCAAAAATTCGGTAAAAATTGCTAAATGAGGGAAAATTCGCAAAAATTTGCTAACAGCGGCATGATTGGAAAGTCTACCACTTATTTTTTGTGTAGAAAAGAAAACACTATAAGTTATTTCCATAAGCTGTATCTAAAATGTAATATTTTTAATGATTTTTATAAATTCCCTTAAATTTTGCAATATGTATGTAAATAACGTGAATTTTAAAAATTTTAATGTTAATGTGGCTTTTATTTGCCAAAATTTTTGTTTTTTTTTTTTTTGTTTTTTTTCTTTTTTGAAAAATAACATCGAATTTCAAAGTAAACAATAAAAAATATTTTGCCGTTAAGATAACTTAAATACCTGACGTTAAGATAGAACATAGCAGTAAACGTTATTGTTAAAAAAGTTACTGAATAAATTTTACGTTAACTTTGCTGTAAAATATTTTTAACAATTTAAATTATGTAAAAATTGAATTGAGAATTAGCCAGATTAAAATGAGTTGGAATTCACAGGACAGACCATAAAAAAAAAATATGTGCTGGGACATGGAGGAAGTCGGGGTTTACACAAAATGCACCGATTATTAAAAAAAAAAAGAACGGAAGTGCAAGGCATTCCTCAGTCTCTGCTCTGGACTGTTAACGTGTTAATACATTTTCCTTTTGGCTCTAGGCGATTCAACATGGTTATTAACCAATTTCCAACGTATTTCAGCTATAAGACAATGTTTACTTTTCCCCTTATAGCGCTTTTCAATAGGCGCACATGTTTGATAAAATCGTTTGCCATTTATTTGATTCTGTGGCCAACTGACGTTCAAAATAATCCGTATGATATTTCAAAAAATGAATTTTTGTTAACATATCAACACCATTTTTTTTGAAAGGAACTCAGCATGATGTCGACATATTTTCGAGCAATAGGAGAACGGTTTTTACCTGGAACATTATAAATAACATCCTTTACAGTATAACGTTAGAGCTAAGAGCAAAATATGTTTTACCTTTGTTTTTGATTGGCTTTTCTTAGCCTTGGTTTTGTTTTAAAATAATTTTTCTGCGATATATTATCAACATGTTGGCATAAGAAAATAAACTACATTTTAAGTTGTTGCTTATTTCCGGTATTAAACTTGAATATTTCAACTACATACATCCCTGTTTTAAAGGTAATTTTATTTTTTTAACAAAAATTGCAAAAAGGACCCACTTTCAGAAGAGTTATGGCCGTTTTCTCCTTACATGATTATCTTTTTTCCCAACGAAAAACTGCACATTAAAGAAATTCGGTTTTCTCAATGTCTCATTTGCTTCTATCCTGTCGCAAAACTAACCGGCACTCATCTGCCAATTATTTATTTTCCTTTTATTTGCCGTACAGATAAATTCAATCAGCTGACTCCCAACTTTTACATGTATTTTGAGAGGTGTTGCCAACTGAAAACAATGTTTTTTGTCGAAATTGAGAAACCCAAAATTGTTAACAGACAGTTTATCGGTCTAATAAATTTATATCGACATTAAGTAACAGACAGTTTGTCGGTATATTGAGAAAATGGCCATTAGAGTGTTAATTTACACCAAAAAAATGTTGCTTGTAATGTTCTGAAAAAATCTTCTGAATACACTTTATACCAAAAACCTAAGTATCATACGATCTTCTACGTCTTCTTTACTGCACAAGGGTGCAACTTTAACTAAGCCGTAAAGTGAGTTTCAGACGCAGACTTTTAAAACCGATATCTTTTTTTAGGCCCCTCTAAAAGAATCAGTGGCATCTTTTCATTAAACGCTTTTAAATTCGAATGATTTGTCTCTCAAAATATTTTCGCAAATAAATACACTCACACATTCACCGAAATATCAGTTTTACAGCAAATAAAAAAAGCCGCCATAATTATTCTCCAATTTCAAAAGTTTACAAATCACACATTTTCTCTCAGTCGCTGCCTCTACTCTAATTATTATTTTATGGCCTTGTGAAATTTTTTACTGTTGTGTTTTTTTTATATATTGTTACGAAAGAAACTTTAGTTAAGAATTAGTTGTAATTATTAGTTAAGAATTAGTTGAATTTATTAGTTATCTTGTATTTATTAGTTGTCTTGTATTCATAAGTAATTTTACTAGTTTACATTGTTATTAAAAATTGTTATAATTTAGTACACTTCAATCCCAATGTGCAGAAAGACCTAGAAATGACCGTTAAAAAAGCTTCAGTATAAGAGGTAAAATTATGTAAACATTAGCGCTGCCATACATCAAATTAAAGTGTGGTGAATAAGTAAAGCCTCGAACCTTCGAAAAACATTTCGAATGTTCTAGACAACCAAATTGATGTATAAATACTATCGGCGTCTAGCGTAATTAAATCATTCTAAGTTCAGACTTTGTCAATAACGTATAACGCGGAAGGAATTATAGTTGGTAATAAATAAAAGCTATAAATTACGGTTTGTTAGAGTGACTTTGTTCTAAATAAAATTATGTAAATTGTAAACAGTGTTTACAGTGTTTGTGTTTGTGTTTTATTTATTTTATTAAAGTTGCAATAAAGAACTCGAAACGGTTTATTATAAAGGAAATAAACCAAAACGTTATTGAAAGGCAGTAACGTAACAATATTATTAACAATTTGGTAATTAAAAAACACGGTTAGGTCCATAAAATTCTAATTTGTTTAAAAATGTGGATATGTTATGGTGGATTTCACACACGAGTTTAGTATTCTCGTTTTTATCCTCAAAGAAATTAGTGTTGACCGCCATATTCTGCTCAATTGGCCACATTGCTTTGTTTAATCTGCTTCCTATGACGTCTTCAACTCCTTCGTCGGATGACATCATACAATCTAGGTCGCAGAAGGACGTTATAAACTGTATACAAGTATTTTAAGTCATTATGATTGCCTGTTGACTTTTTCCATGTTCAGTTTAAGCCCGCTGCGCTTGCAGTGCACTTACTTGGGTGCAATTATCACTCATATATTGCTCTTGGATTCATCGTAGTACAGACCCTGAAGTTTAGCTTATTGACGTAACCATTTAATTGATAATTGTCAAATCGTAAATTCAGTCTGGATTTTGCTCTGCTATTTCCCGGAAACGATTGGCATAGTCAAACCGTTAAACTCGATTTTGTAGTTAATTATATTAAATTTCCCAAGTCTTTTTTAAAAAATGTTAAAAAAAAAACTATAAAGAACTAAATTCATATCGTCGGTTTAATATGCAAACCTGCTAAATCCACTTTTAGAATAAATTGAGATTTTGGTGCATGTAGTATTTCTTCAATTTGAGTCTTGAAGTGTGTTAAACCAACCATATTTTTGGTTTTTCTCTCAAGCTGCACATATGAAATGTAAAATTTACTGAAAGGAAGTTAGCAGGTTTGCATATTAAGCCGACGATATACATCATTTTGCTCCACCTTGTAAATGCCTTGTAGCAAGTTATAAAATTACAAGTTGTGTTTACCAAAACGGAGGAAGGGAAACTTTGCAGGAAAAATATAGATTATATAAAAAATTCTTTATGACACTTTTTTTTAACTTATGTGTACATGTGTTTTATTCTATAAGTGTTTAGGAAATATAAAAAGTAACGTTAGAAAAAATAAATAAAAGCAACTAGTATAAATCGCCTTAAATATATATCTGTGGCATTTTGACAAAACATCTTAAGTCAAATGTAAAAAGTTGAAACAAATGTTGTTAATCAAACGAATTTTTACTCAAAAAACATTTTTGCGTACGTTTTTAAAATTTTGAATTATTTAAGAAATTTTTCTTTAATTTTGGTTCATTTTATTTTTTGACAAAAATGCCTTTTTCACCGAGTTTTTTTCAAAAACTTTTTTGCTATCTTATCTCGACTTAAGATGTTTTGGCAAAATGCCACAGATATCATTTCGTAGAGATACATAAAGCTGTCCATAAAAAATAAATGGTTATTGCTTTTTGTATCCACCATCGAAAAGAGGGCAGGCATATTGATTAAGTCATTTATTTTGTTTTGGCCCTTAGAAAATACTAGGATACAGAATCTTACCTTTTGCTGTTTTTTAAGTTCAAATTTTGTCTATATTGTTTAAGCTTATTGAAAATACTTCTCCGAAACTTTTAACAAATTAAGTTGTAAGCAAATGTAGCTGAAATCACACACATTTATTTCAGTTAAGATATCTTCTGAAATAACCTTTTTTGTTTCCGCGCCGTTCACCACTAGTGGTGAATGAGGTATGCCATTCCTTTGAAACTTTTTAAATGTTCATCTAAGACCACAGAAAGTATATATTAATGGTAATTATAAGACGACTTATAAGACCATGTGCATCTGTCTTTCCGTCTGTCGGTTGTCTATCTGTCCGTCGCACTTACCTCCGAAAGACTTAACACTCAATATTGCTTCAATATTTTTTAACAATTCAAAAATTTTTTTTGAAGTTTTGGTCAAAAAATACATACCTCTGGGCATTTTATTAAAGTTAAATTTTTTTATTGCTTTAGAAAACTGGAAATCGTACTGCCAAACTTCGTGAAGATCGGTCTGTAATTAACCATATGCCCCATATTGACAGCTTAATTCCTAAACGTGCTAAGTCGACTAAACATATTTTTAATTTGTTTTTGAATTGAATTTAAATTCTGTCAAATTTTCGGTTCCTCCAGTCCAAAGTAATGCACAAAAAAGTAATTTAGCATACAACTAAATGTTGTATCGCCTGTAAGCTTTAAGAGCTTATCCTGCAAAACTCACTTTTTCGACTTAGCATATTTTGGAATTGATCTGTCGATATAAAGCCCACTCTCGAAAATCGCTTAAGTACGCTTAAAACTGAAACGAATAATGATATTGGAGAAAATTTAATCTTTGATAGTTTTAGTAGACTATAAATCACACCAACAAATTTTATTTATTTATTTGTGTGAGCTTCTACAACAAAATTTAAGTTTTAAAAATAGCAGAAGTATGCAATTAATAAAAAAATAATTACTAAAAAGAATAATAATTGAAAAATAGCAAAAGTATAAAATTAATTAAAAATAAATATTGAAAAGAAAAATAATTAAAAAATGGCAGAAGTATACAATTAGTAAAAAATAATAACTAAAAAAAAAAAATAATCTATATATAAATCGGCTAAGGCAAAACAGTTAAGAACACTTTCCTCCTCTGAATGTCAACCGATTTGAAAAAAACACACACCATTTGAAAGATATTTATTTGCAGAAGTGCACAATATATATTTTATTAAAATCTGTTCAATATTTTCGGTGTAATAAGCGTTCAAATTAGCTACTAACACATATGTACAAAATACAAAATTAGTTTTATTCAATTATCAAATAATAAAAAATAGGGTGCTTGATTATTCGACATTTTTAAGAAACCGGTTTTCGATTATATCGACTATATAAATACGGGAAATTAAATTTCTTTATTTTACTTTTCCGTGCTGCATGTGGTGATTTATTTAAGTTAGAAACCTAATATTTAAGGTTCAGGGTCCTGAGTGAATTAAAACTTTTAAGATGAAAAATGAATAAGAACATGTAAGGGGAGCTTTTTGGTACTTTTTCGTTCAACATCTGGTTTTTTGATTAATTTTCGTTAATATTAGACAATGAAAAAATAATTAAAATGCAATGTACTGAGTGGAGTACAATTTACAAAGGAGATTTTATGATAGTTTTTTGTTTTTCAATTGATTTTTTCTGATATTTTTTATAGTAGAAGAAAGAATATGAACAAGAGGTTAGTCCCTTGCCAAATCGATCCACTAATTTGGAAAAAATTAATGCTCAAAACATGTTAATTCATATATACTTAGATGTAGTATCTTCATATGAACCTAAAAATTTATGGTCGAATTTTGACCACTAGGCGAACTCTCGTAATAATAATTGAAATAATAATGATATGTTAAATTGGGTGTAGAGTCTAGATGTGTTTATATCGGAAATATTCGGAAAAAATTAAAGTTACGTTCGAGACTAAAACTGAAAAATGTTTCTCTTAAAATCTAATGCGTTTCTTGCTGCCGTAATGTGTGATGGGATAGTATTCCAGAGACGTATAGTAGGTACAAAGAACTGCCATTCCGATAATAGTGTTTAATATCTCATTGGTATTATTGCTTTGTTCATTTCAGACCGGTTGAAATTGAGACGATTATACGAAGAGGGTTGATGAGTGTTGATTATTTTGTGGATTAGTTGTTACGTTTTTATTTTCATAAGGTCATCGAGAGGGACCCCGCATATTTGCCTGGAGTAGAAACTGATGTGTTGACGATTCCCATAGGATTTAAGGCCAAAGACGTATCTTGTAATATTGTTAAATGTCACTTTTAGCCTCGATCTGCTTTTTGCATCACAATTTGGAAATATTTCACAGGCATATATTCACTTAGGAATCAAGTATGTTTTTTGCCAAAAGCAGTCAGATCCTAAATGGAGTGCAAAATTGTGTTGGCCACAGGTTATTAAAATGTGGTCTGACCAAGTTAACATGTCATTGAACGTAATACCCAAGTTTTTTGAATATAGTTCCATAACTTACCATAGATCCCAAACAAAGCCCACTTTCCGAAAATGACTTAAAAAAAAAATAATGATATATCAGAAAAATTTTGGCAAAGTTTTATAAGAAATCACACTGCCATATTATATATAAGGATCGGTCATAATTCTCTATAGACCACATATAAAGTTCACTTAAATATTCAAATTCTAAGTGGAGGGAATCAAAGATTGGTTAAAGCTGAAAATAGCAGATTTATTTTTTTTTCAGCCTTATTACGCTTTTAAATCAGTAATTGTTTAAGCGCTGGTTTAGTTGAACCACGAAGAACGATAACACTAGCCAAAAATTTTTTCCTAGGGTAATTTGGTGGGCTGAATTCGAATCTGTTATTGGTTTTTCTCTAACATGTCAGGTTTTTAAGATACAAAAAAATGTTTTTATTCGTTTCTTACATAAAAAATCACTAATTTATTTAAAATCAATGAATTTTCAAAAGTGAATGGCGTTATTTGAACGTCGTTTGTATTTTGTTGGTTGGCTTTCACGTATAAGAGTCTAGCAATAGTCTCGCAGTAAGCTTTTGTCTTAAAATCCTTGATAAATTATTTCAATTTCCCCTTGTTTACGTTCACTGCACCCTGTTTTTTTTTTTTTTTTTTTTTTTTTTGTAAAAAACTCTAAATGCGAATGAAGAATATGCAAAACATTGTCGGTGTCCACGGTTTATCCAAGTTTCTGACTGCAAAACCAAAATAATGTAAATATGCATATTTTAAAGATTCTAATATTGCATATCCTTTTTTCCAACCAAGTATTCACCACACACAAAGCAAAAATAGCTTCAATCAGCAACACACGATCTCCCTGACATGCTTAAACGTTACTATTATGAAGATCTAGAATGGATGTGGGATTCAGTCAAATTAATAATTGTGAAATTGTTTTGTCAGTATTGCCTGCTTTACAGTATTGCCAGCGTGCGTTAAAAATAAAATAGACGTGATAGTCCAATTTTTATGCCAGATTCGAGTTCAGCGCACTCAGATTCGTTTAAAAACATGCTTCGTTTCTGCAGTCAATTTTTTTCCAAATTTGCAGACCAGTGAACTTGTTGTTAAATTCATATGGCCTATATGTTTATATGTTTACTGATTGTTAGATTTGTCGGTATAAACACATTTTAAATCAAAAATAGAGCGTACTTGCTCTGATTTATTAGCCCTAATTCGTTTTTTGTAGTAGATTAAAGAACACAGGTTGTGTGTTACTTTGATCTAAAAAAAAAATCTTTTAAGAATTTTTCACGTTAAAATTATATTTAAAGATGTATATAGGATTCCATGTTAATATGACCACTAACGAGAACGTGTATGTACAACATTTTGATTAACAACTGAAGACAATTTTAAAGCAGATAGCTAGGGAAATCCCCAAGTTATTATGCAGTTGAATCAAAATTGATTTTGATTTAAGCACTGTGTAGGTAGATAGAAACCGTTAAAAATACAATTATAAGTTGTTCATATTTTAAAGCTTTTGCACAAGTTCATATTTTAGAGTAGTCAAAGGAAGAAAATAAGTGTTCATATTTTGGGGTGTTCATATTATCGCGAGTGCACTGTAATTAACATGTGCAGAAAAACTGTTACTAAATTACCCTTTAAGAAGAGTCGTCACATTATTTTGCAGAAAAAATGAACTATAATGAAATATGAGGCGAATTCAAAAGAGTGTTATGCTAAGTAAACAGCAGAAAATTGTTTTGGGGTATAAATTGTCAAGTTTTGTTATGAAAACTACAATTTTTTATGTAAAAAAAGGTTTTTGCTTACAAACAAAATTGTTCATGTTTCTTCGTAGAATTATAGGATTGCATGTTTACCATGGCAAATAACAACAAAAGAAACTTTGCGTATGCAAAAGTGAAAGAAAGTTTAAAAGCAAAGTGAGAAGAGTTTTTCAAAGTAAATGTTGCCTGTAAGAAAAGCGCCTTAAATGACTGAAACTTTAAGAAGAGTCGTCACATTATTTTGCAGAAAAAATGAACTATAATGAAATATGAGGCGAATTCAAAAGAGTGTTATGCTAAGTAAACAGCAGAAAATTGTTTTGGGGTATAAGTTGTCAAGTTTTGTTATGAAAACTACAATTTTTTATGTAAAAAAAGGTTTTTGCTTACAAACAAAATTGTTCATGTTTCTTCGTAGAATTATAGGATTGCATGTTTACCATGGCAAATAACAACAAAAGAAACCTTGCGTATGCAAAAGTGAAAGAAAGTTTAAAAGCAAAGTGAGAAGAGTTTTTCAAAGTAAATGTTGCCTGTAAGAAAAGCGCCTTAAATGACTGAAACTTTAACTTTTTGTTTGCGTTAATTTTTCTTTGTTAAAGAGTTTTCTTCAAAGAAACGCTTCTGTTGCACTAGAGATTGATTTGTTAGTATAAAATTGTGTTACTTAAGTTAACAAGAACGGCAAACAACAAACTTGCAACACCAACAATAGCAAAATTTTGCGACAGTCTTGCTTAGAATCAAAAATCAATTTTATTTTACGTTCCTCTGAACACAAAATTCGCTTTTTATATCAACTTGTTGTTGTTTTTGCAGTTATTTTTGTTTTAAAAGCACACAATGTCTTTTATTTTGTTGCTCCCCTGTTTCCTTTTTATTTAATTTTTTTATTTTTTTTTTTGTATTTTTTCTTTAAAACAAGGAGAAAAACAGTTACCGTTTATATTTCTTAAATGCATAAATGCGTTTGTTTGTGTCATTAAGTGTTTTTTCTTGATGTTTTGTGAGATGTTTTTTAATTTTTTTTTTCTTCTCCGCTTTAGATTAAATAGAATATTTTCTTTAAAACATTTTTTTTAGCCAGTATTTTTTGGCATCCGGTCTATTTAACAAAATTGTTTAATTGCTTTGAAAAAAATTTAATTTTTCAATATGTCTCTTTTGTGTTTGCATGATGATTTATTTAAAAAAAAAAATAAAAAAAAAACTGAATAGGGGTGGAAAAGAAAACAGCAAGGAAATAAATTGTGAAAGAAAAACAAAAGCCCTTAAATGATAAATCGCTTAACATAAATCGTTTTAATTGTATCATAAGATATTCAGTTGTGATAAACATTGAAATATTAACTTGCAAAGACAAGCAAAAGTCATTAAGACGGGTTTAGGTGGCTAGAAAATGTATGTCGTAAAGCATAAAATTAAGTTCTTACGACGCGTATAAGTAATATTAAATTTTGAGTATTGCTCATACGCAAAATGATGTGATTTCGTACACTGCACAGTGGCTCAGAAGTTAATTTCCTTGAAAAACTTTAAATTTTTTGCAAATCGATGATTGCATGGCATTCAATAGTAAACATAATACAAGAAAGGAAGCCAAAAAATTTGGCCAAAACAAAGACATGGAAGGTGTTCAATTGTGGTCGACGACTGGACAGATATTTCATACAAAAAATATGTTTATATTAATTTATTACGATTTATTACTATTGTACTCAACAAAATCGTTTGAAATATACATTTAACCCTCCGATGAGTGAGAAGGTCCCTAGGGACCTTTTTGCCTTTTCAAACTGAAATTACTCCTACTTCGGCCACTACAAAATTTTTTTATTGTTTCAACACATAATTTACTTGTTCTGAACACAAAGACCTAAACTCAAAGACATTAGGGGTGATGATAAAAACAAAAAATTTTAAGAAAAAATTCTAAGAACAAAAATACTAAGAACAACAAATACCAAGAACAATATACTAAGAACAAAAAATTCTAAGAACTGGTTTATTGCTAGTAGTATAAAATTAGAATATTGTGCCTTTCCTTGAAAGCAATAAAGTTCATTTATTGTAGAATTTAGTTATAAACAATAAAAACAAAAAAAATTAAAAAAAAAAGTTTTTATATGAAAAAGACATGATTTACAAAAAAGGTCCGTAGGGACCTTTTCACACGGCCGTGAAGTTCAGAACTGTCACTCATCGGAGGGTTAATCATTGCTAAGAGGTTTTGTTTGTTACTTTTCAAAAATTTGTGGTAATCAAACTGATGATTAAGAATTAGTAACAATTAAATACTAAATTGGGAGAAAATCTCAAAAACTAAATTTAAGAAATGCCTTAAAATTTGCAAAACCAAACCTCTTTAAAAAGTCTATGTCTTAACAATGTATTTGGTTGGTTCCTTATCAAAGTGAATTGCTTTGTTTTTATTCAAATAAACTTTTTTATGTTTTTAATACATAATTTTATTTCTATTTTTATTTATTAAATTCTAAACCGAAACCCGTTTTATTAAAAATAGCAACTATTCGGAGCAACCGACATCCGGTTTTTGAAAAATAGTCGAAAAATCGATCTCTCTAACAATGACTTCTTTATCGAACGAATCATCAATCATAGACGAACAAATCCCATATACATACATGTTGATATTTAATTAATATTTTACACAACGAACTCTTACATAAATCTTTGCCATGTGTACCAAAAAGGGTACAAGATCGAAAATGTGTCTTTATACATTTTAAGTTACTTTTAGTAACGTTGTCTCATACAAAGTAAAGTAAAAGTCGTTTTTCTCTAGATTTTTCTGTTTAGCTTCGTTCACAAAAGGCAGCAAAATTTTCACTGGTGTTCAAAATACAGCAACAATTTTTTTTTTCACAAACTCACACATTTTGCATTAAGAAACCGTTTGCAAATTTTGCCCTCAAAAATATTACTTACGTATTTATTATTATTTTTTGAAACATTTTGTTAAAATTTTCATTAAAAACTATATAAATATATTATAGACGTCATTTTCCATTTCATACAAATTGTTGCTGAAGTAGAAGTAGACTCAACTTAAAAAAAAAAAAACTTACGTTACATTTTTGTTCAAAAAATGATAGGAAAATATATGAAACACTTTGGGAAGAAAGAAGATAGATGAAATTTGGTACTTTTTTAATATTCATTTCAGACCCCATAAAGTATATATATTTTGGCTCAATGAGTAATTCTAAATCGATTTAGCCATATCTGTCTGTCTGTCTGTCTGTCCGTCTGTTATAAAAAACGCTCACTTTCGAAAAACTCAAAAGAAAAGAACAATGTTGGTGTGAAAGGGCTTCTATTTATCATAAGCTGTTTGGCATTGAAATCCAGCAAAATCGGTTTAGTAGCATGAGAGCTATGAGTCTAATGGTGTTTTCTTTTCTACAAAAAAATGTGACATTTTATAATAGTGATCCATTGGAGTCTATAGAGCATGCTGAGCAGTTAGCCCACATGTACGATGTTGATCTGGACTAAATATTTTTTTAATATGAAATTAAAACTTATTTTATTAAATTTTTCTCTGTCTTAAAAATTTGTTTTTTTACTTTTGACAGAAAATTCAGTTTATAATTAGTTTAGTACTCACAATAAACAACGGGGACATATAGCTTTTTTTGGTTGTGAATACCAAATAATTATATTGTCATTTGTTGTACACGAATTGAAACTATACTAACAATCAATAATTAGCTGCAAAAAAATTATTGATTGTAATGGCCAATATTCAGTATTGTGCAGCATTTAATTTGGTTGTGATTGACACTATTCGTACTAATTTTGAGTATTAAATGATATTAATTATCATAACTAGGGATGCGATTTCCATGCAAATGCATGTTTTTTGTCGATAGTCTAAGAACGATGTCGACCAATTATCTATCCGAATCATTAAATTTGCGTTAAAAATGGCATCGATTTGTTTTTGCATATTGCTGCATATTTTGGTGAAAATGTATATTTTTTTTTGCATATTTTGGTTTTAAATGCATATTTTTGCATATTTTTAAAATTTTTGAGTGACATATTTTTTAAATTAAATTCAAAATAACCACAATACTAATTATTGTTAAAGCTAAGGCACGAGCTCTATGTATTCATTTGTCCTTCAAGTTGTGCTGAAAAAGGTCAACAAGAAAAAGAAAGACAAAAAAATGAAAAAACAAAAAAATGTACTTTGGACTTCAAGAAAAATTCTTGACAAAAGTACGAAAAAACAGAAGTAAGGAAGAACATGTAAAATCAATTAAAATGGATAATCATTCAAAAAAGCAAACTTCGATCTACCAAAGGTTAAAATACAATTTGGTTTAAGGATTGATGTTTGACTATTGACGTCAGCAGTCGTCGATGGCTGCGAGTGTAAAACGGCAAATCCATCTGAGGAGATCGAGTGGTTGCGATCGAAACATGTCATGGTAACCTGCCGGCCCGGGTTCGAGCCCCAGCCACGGTCAAGAATGAAAGATTATCAATAACAATTTTAATTAATTTTCATGTTGTAAAATTCCTTTCTTCATAAAAATAATTTAATGAAAATTAAATTTAATGAACTTAAGCCTAATTAAAATTATTAAAAATTTGGATTAAAAACCATAAATAGTTCAACAAAATAACCACAATACTAATTATTTTTTAAATTTTCATATTATAAAAAAAGTTTCTTCAAAAATTTTAAAATTGTATAAAAAAAAAATTTCCAAAATAAAAATTTTTTTAAGCAATAAATAACTTTTTTTGGTGCTCTGCTTAAAATACAAGTTTTCGACAAAAGATCTTTAAATTTTTAACCGATACAGCACCTTACATGATTAAGGCTGCCAATTGGCTTAAAATAATTGATCCAAAACGGTTACATGTTACTTGCTAGGCACACGGGTTACATCGAGTTGCAAAGAAAATAAGAAGCCAATTCGATTATATTGATTTATTGATTTTTTTTTTTTTTGCAAAAAATATGGGATTTCAAACAATAAAACAAATTTCAACTATTTTTGATCTAGAATCGAATGTGACATCTGAATTAGAAAATTAATATTCTCCAAATGAATTGGCATCCTCCAAGTATGCTTCAACTACGGTTGACGTTGAGATAGAATTGTTCATGTACAAAAGCTTTTTAACAGACAAAGGTTTACTTTCGATGATATAAAAAAGTATTTATTTGATTATGCAAACAAAAATTAAAATTATTTAGTTATTTAAATTAAGTTTTAAAAAATATAATACCTATGAATAACAATGGAATAAAAACAACAATAGAATTTTTTATTTTTTTGTTTTAAATAAAATTAAAAAAGCAAACGCTTTTTTAGTGAAAATGTTTAAGTTTTTAGTGCATATTTTTTATATTTTTAATGCATATTTTGGAGTTTTTAGTGCATATTTTATGCGCATATTTTTGATTTTTTAGTGCATGAAAATCGCATCCCTAATCTTAACTAATAAAATAATTGAAAGAATCCTAATTCAGTTATACGTTTTATTATTCATTTGTATTAAAAATCAGTTATAGTTACACATTTTTAATAGTTGCAATAATATATTATATTACTTGATCAATATTTTACTACTGCAAACGATTTCCAAACAATTTGTTTTCTGTGTGTACTTATACTATGATAGACATATGTTAACAAGTGGTTGGGCTTGAAAGACTATACTTTCTTGAAGATTACAGATTTTATAGACAGCACAATGCCAAAAAACTATCACGAAAAAATATGAATAAAGATCTATTTAATTTGCGCTCATCTCTAGCAGTCGAAATCAATCGAAAGTAGAACATCGGAACTTAAACGAAGAAGCAAAAGGGCTGTTAGCGGACAGAAATTATACAGAACTTAATATAAAATTTTTACTGGCAATTTTCTAATCGAATGAATACAAATTATGATTTGCTTTTATAATTTAACCAGTTTCTGGATTGAATATTGTTTGACTTTTTTATTAGTAAACCAGATTCATAAGACAAAAAAAAACCCGCATTTTCATTCTAATTGCAAAAAAAAAAAAAAAAATTTAAACTTAAATGTACTTTGGACTTCAAGAAAAATTCTTGACAAAAGTACGAGAAAACAGAAGTAAGGAAGAACATGTAAAATCAATTGAAAATGGATAATCATTCAAAAAAGCAAACTTCGATCTACCAAAGGTTAAAATACAATTTGGTTTAAGGATTGATGTTTGACTATTGACGTCAGCAGCCGTCGATGGCTGCGAGTGTAAAACGGCAAATCCATCTGAGGAGATCGAGTGGTTGCGATCGAAACATGTCATGGTAACCTGCCGGCCTGGGTTCGAGCCCCGGCCACGGTCAATAATGAAAGATTATCAATAGCAATTTTAATTAATTTTCATGTTGTAAAATTCCTTTCTTCATAAAAATAATTTAATGAAAATTAAATTTAATGAACTTAAGCCTAATTAAAATTATTAAAAATTTGGATTAAAAACCATAAATAGTTCAACAAAATAACCACAATACTAATTATTTAAACTTTAACTTTAAATTTGTTTTTGGTTTTAATGTAAATTAATTCAATAATTTTTGCGCCTAACATCCAAAAACCGTAGCTTATTTTAAATAAAATATCGATGGCTTCATTTAAAAAAGGGGCAACTCAATTTTTTTCAACAAAGCGTTTTTTGTTTATTATTGTTGAAAAATGCCAAATGAACATTTCTTTAAAAAGATGCAAGAAATTGTATACTTTTAAATAATCTTAAACTATTTTCTTAAAAATTACATTTAAACTTTTTTGTACCCTTCACCACCACAAGTGTAGCGATTGAGGGTAAACTAAACTAACACAACTGAAGTTTCCGTTCAGTTGCCATCCGTAATCGACCCATTAGTTTGTCATTCCGTGCAAACCTTTTTTATTATTCATCTCTGACCCCATAAAGTAAATATATTCTAGCTTCTTGAGTCGACTCGGTCATCTCCTTCTGTCTTTTGCTAACACGCTCACAAGTTGTACACAGATTTTTATCATTTATGGCTTGATTTGTTTGAAACTTTGTTTTCTAAAAGCATAGCTGCACTTTGCAATTTCTTATGAATTTTTGAAAAACAAAAAATCGAAATTTTGCTAAGAAATATTTTTTTTTTTTTTTGTTTTTGCCAAAAAAAATTTGTATGAGTTTATTCAATAAACTTAACTGCTTTTGAGTTACGCGATTATATGTTGTGCAGCCTCCTCCATTTTCGAAATAACGGCATATCTCGAAAACAAGAGCTAACCTAAAAAAATGTTAGCAACACTGGACTCACCGTTCCCGAATAAATTTCAAACGCAAGTTTTTTCAACTAGCACAGTATTATCGGTGGAGGGTATCAAAGATTCGGTACAGACTAAATTTTATTTGTATTATCCTCAATTCTACGGATTTTTTTAGTTTTTTGCTTCCCCTGTAAACTAAGAAAAATTGAGTTATTAACTTAAA
Organism: Pollenia griseotomentosa; assembly: GCA_963931875.1. NCBI lineage: Eukaryota > Metazoa > Arthropoda > Insecta > Diptera > Polleniidae > Pollenia > Pollenia griseotomentosa. The sequence continues at coordinate 132,981,424 of OZ007562.1, forward strand.
CATTTTTCTTTTTTTTCGAGTTCTCATTACATCCAAAAAACACATTTATTATGTGCGGCTTTCAGGTCAAAGGCGATTGATTGTGTAATAAAATGTATATGAAAAGCACTCAGTTTTTATTACACAATCAATCATCTGTGAACTAGAAACCGCACATTTATTTTCAATAAAATAATCACTGCTTGTTTTTAGATGACGAACGTAAAACTTGTTCGTTTTATTTTTTTTTTCGTCCTTTATATTTATTTAAAAGAACTTTTTTTGAGCTCGAGGTCTCCTTTTATAATTTTTATTTTAAAATAATTTATTAAATATGTGAACTCACAACTAGACGATGTTAACACAACATACTTACTAATAGTTATTTTTCTGTTTTTTTTTTTTTTTTTAATAATTACGTTAATAATTTGTTCAATATTATAGACCAGAAGATGCTTTTCAATAAAAACCGAAATTAAATAAATTTTTATAAATCTAAATAAAAAAAATTGGTAAACTTCGGTTTATTTACAAAATTCTGGCAAAAATGTTACCTGTTTTCTGTCCATTAAGCTTATTTTAATTGAATTAAATGTGTTATTTTAAAGAACACCGATAAAAATTTGAAAAAAATCTCGATTTGATTAGCAATAGATATTGTACCAGTTTTAAATTATATTACATTCAAGTTGTGTTCTAAGCTTTCTCAAAAAAACTGCCCATCTTTTACTAATTTCCATTTTTGTTTTACATGAGTTTCTTTTTAATATTTTTTAATATAAACTTTTTCTTATTAATAAGATTTCTGTATGACGTGCCAAATTCCCAATTTTTCATTTTGATAAATACACTGAAATTTATTGGTGAGGAAAAGCTAGCTTCTATGCGCATTTCACTGGTTGCTTAGGCCAGATCGATAGGAAACCTTTTCCAAAGATTTTAGAAAAGGTTAAAATATTATACAAATAAAACCTTAAAGCGAAGTCAACATGCTGAATTTTTAAGTTTTATGAAATTGCAAAAGTTTACCTTATGTATCAATTACATCTTCTCTTTTCTTCTTTTCAGGCTCTTGGCTGAAGTGAAACTATAAAAACTTTTTTACGCTCCAAATATTTAATGTTTTCTCCTTCGACTAAAATATGCAACATGTCTCTGAATACTTCCCAAATAATTTACTGTGATAAAAATATTGATGATTTTCATACAAAGTAAGTAAGCAAATTTATGAAATGAATAAATACAATAGTAGAGCTCAGTAATTGGTGCAAATGGTCTTGCAAGAGAACAAATTCAAAATATCGTAGCTCTTTTGTCAAATTCAACAGTAAAATAAGTAGAGCTTTCGTGAGATTTCATAAAAGAATTACGATATTTTTGCATTTGCCCTTACGCAACACCATTTTCAGCAATCACTGAACTCCGCTAATAGAAAATTTGAAGAATGCAAGCCGACCACCCACCATGAGGGAATAATTTATTCCAAAACAATTATGTCTCAAGATGTTTTTTGTCATTTTATAACTATAAAAATTGTACTATAAAACTTGTTTATTGATATTTTAAATACTTATGCCTGTATTTATAAAAAATTTTGTAAGGTTTACAAAACAAATTTTGTATGAAAATTCTTCTTAATAAACGTTTGTTAAATTTAATAATCTTTTATAAATACGGGGGCTTACGTCTCGGCGGGCCGAATTCGCAAACTATTAATAAATTCAACAAACGTTTGAAAAGTAAAATTTTAAAAATTTCTTATATAGAATGATCTAAGAAACATCAAATTATATTAATCTTTAACAATTTTGATATCAAATTAAAAAACATAGTAACAAAATTTTTAAATCGATAACAATATTTCTTAAAGAAACTTAAATCGATAACGAGACTTCGAAAAGAAAATCAAATTGCAAAAAATGTTATCGAAAACAAATTTTTCTTTTGAAAATGTTATCAATAATAAATTTTTCTACAGACATGTTGTCGATAACAAATTTTTCAATAACTTTTTTCGATAACAAATTTTTCTTAGGTAAATCTAGACTACACCAAAATATTCTATAGAAAATCTAGACGGTAACAAAACTTTTTATAGAAAATCCAGTTGATAACAAAACTTTACGTGAAAAATCCAGTCGATAGCAAAATTTTCTCAAGTAAACAATATTTTGTTTTGAAATTCTAGTCGATCACAACATTTTCTTTAGAAAATCTAGTCGGTCACAAAATTTTCTTTTGAAAATCTAGTAGATAGCTAAATTTTCTATAGAAAATCTCGTCGATAACAAAATTTTCCATAGAAAATTTTTTATACTCTAAATTTAAATCGAGTCGACAACAAAATTTTCTATAAGAAATCGAGTCGGCAACAAAATGTTCTATAGAAAATCAAGTCGACAACAAAATTTTCTATAAAAAATCGAGTCGACAAAAATATTTTCTATAGAAAATCGAGTCGACAATAACATTTTCTATAGAAAATCTATTCGATAAAAAAACTCTCCATAGAAAATCTAGTCGATAACAAAATTCTCTTAAAAAAAATTTAGTCGATAAAAACTTTCTATAGAAATTTAGTCGACTGCAAATTTTTTGTAGAAAATCTACTGCCGTATTCATAAAAATATTTTTGAAAATAAAAATGAAATTTAATAAACGCTTATGAATACGGGGGCTAGTCTATAACGAAATTATCTATAGAAAATCCAGTCGATAATAATCTTTCAATAGAACAGCCAGTCGAAAGCAAAATTTTCAATTGAAAATATGGTCGATAACAAGATTTTCTAGAAAATCAAGTCGATGACAAAGCTTTCTACAGAAAATCTAGTCGATAACAAAATTTTCTCTAGAAAATCTAGTCGATAAGAAGATTTTCTTTACAAAATCTAGTCGATAACAATATTTTCTATAGAAAATCTAGTCGATAAGAAGATTTCCATAGAAAATCTACTCAATAACGAAATTTTCTACAGAAAAGCTAGTCGATAGCAAAATGTTCTTTAGAAAATCTAGTCGATAAGAAGATTTTTTATATATTTTTAATACCTTGCACAAATGTACGTATGTGTCATTTATTATAACAGTGAATTATTTCCATGTAATTAAATTTCGAGAAAACGAGCCTTACTTCACTCTTATAGAGAAAATTTTGAAGTTTTACTTCCGCGAGTAAACAAGTTTTGGTGCAAATATTGCAGTTGCTTCACTGTTACTACGAAAGATATGACTAAATGTGATACTATTCCACAAAAATATGTATTTATTAAAAATATGGAGTTGCACCACTTTTACAATAAACGACACATATTTAACTGATATATATTTTTAAATGCATACATAAAATACATTATTTAACTGTTTTATCTTGCTTCTTTATTTTGCACTATTTTGATTACAGCTATAAACGTATACATGGCTACCTCTCGCTCTCAGTCTGTCTCTTGGGTACTTTAGCAAACACTCTTAATATTATTGTACTAACACGTCGCGAATTGCGTACTCCAACAAACGCCATACTCACTGGGTTGGCAGTGGCAGATTTGGCTGTTATGCTGGAATACATACCGTATGCTGTGCATGACTACATTTTAACTGAACGATGGCCACGTGAGGAGCAACTCAATTATACGTGGGCTTGTTATATTAAGTTTCACGCCATCTATGCCCAACTCTTGCACACCATCTCCATTTGGCTGACAGTTATGCTGGCGGTGTGGCGTTATGTGGCTGTAACGTATCCACAAGTGTCTAGAGAGTGGTGTGGCATGCGTAACACTGTGCTTACAATCATTTTAGCTTATGTTTTATGTGGGGTGGTGGTGACACCCTGGTTGTATTTAGTCAGTTCAGTAGCTCAGTTCGAGGAAGTGGTGAATGTCAACGGCAAGGTATTGCACTCGAAGCCGTTGAGTGAATACATTTTAAATTATCAAGCCAAACACGATTATGCCAATTTCTCAAAATTCAGCACTTTTAATGGAAGTAGCAGTGGTGGCAGCCTAAGTGATAACGTATCTAGTAGCGATGGTAGCAGCAATGACACAACTGTGGAGCGCAATATAACTGTATACCGTTTGTATCACAGTGACCTGGCCTTACGCAACAATGCACTACGTTTGGGCACTCTACTTATTTATTCGGTGCTTATAAAACTCATACCATGCATTGCCTTGACTATCCTTTCGTTACGTTTAATATCGGCGCTTTTAGAGGTCAAAAGACGCAGACAAATGTTGCGAAATCAATTATTAAAAGCTGAAGAGAAATCTGCTCAATCTACAACAATGAATACTTTGGTGCCACCCTCCTCCGCCGCAGATGGTAGCCAAGCGAATATGGTGATTTCCTCCTTTGCGATACGCAAGAAAATCGATAAAGCAAAACAGACAGATCGTACAACACAAATGCTTTTGGCTGTCCTGCTGCTGTTTCTCATCACTGAATTTCCTCAGGGAATTATGGGTCTGCTAAACACCATATTGGGTGAAGCGTTCTTCATGCAGTGTTATCTTAAATTAAGTAAGTAGACAGAAAATTGATAAATGTTTAAGAAGTTGTGTTAACAGATTTTTATTTAGAGTATCATGTGTTTATGTACTACATTATTATCGAACACACTTACCAGTTGATTTACATTTAAAATAATGGCGGTGAAAAGCTCTAAGAAAGTTATTTAACTATTCACCAGACAAAAAGTTTAAATTTTTTATGAAAAACTTTTTCGATAACAACATTTTTAACGAACAATGATTTCAGTAATAAGGTTTTCCTGAGAAATTCTATTGATAACAATATTTTTTTAGAAAATACTATAGATAACAAGAGTATATATTGAGAGTGCTATCGATTATTGTCTATAGAAAATATTTCAATAATGATACTTTCTAAAAAAAAAAAAATACACAATTTTCTGTCGTTTACCAAAATTTCATTAGAAAATGTAATCGAATATGATTTTTATGGCGAATTTTTTTTTAAAAACAAAACTTTCTAAATAAGTTGTATATGGAAAGTGATATCGATAACAAGATTTCTTTAGAATGCGCTATTGTTAACCAAATTTTTTTTTAGAAAATGTTATCGATAACATGATTTTTAATAAAATTCGACTAATTAATTCTACATTAAAGATCTAGGAGATCGCAACAACTTTTTTATAAAATCCAGTCGATAACAATATTTATATCGTTTATTAAAAAAAGAAAAAATTTGGAGGCTTCAAACAAGTGTTCGAAAATAAACACCAAATGTCGCTCCTTAGTGTTCGATTCTGTAGATTTGTGGAAAACACAAACGCTTAAAGTGTTTGTATAGAAAATCTTAAAAAAAAATAACGTTTCCCTGTTTGTTATCCTTCAAACACAAAAATAATACTGTTCTTATCCAACTCAACAAAAAGATGAGAACATATGATTCCGTTCGGTTTTTTTTTAACCACAAACTTCATTTTGTTCGGTTCAGCTCATTAATGTTCGTTCGTTTCTGTTGTGCGTAGCGCCCTTTTGGCTGGTAAAAAAACCAAACATTTTTTACAAAAACAAAATACACAAACGAAAAAAGAACAAAAAGTCAGCAAAATAATTTTACACAAACAAAACATATACACAATCAGGGCTGGGCAGTATTTGAAATACATGTATTTGAAATACGTATTTAAAATACAAATACGTATTTTGTATTTGTATTTTAAATACATGACGTGCAAGTATTTTGTATTTTGTATTTTAAATACATATCCAGCAAGTATTTTGTATTTTGTATTTTAAATACATACAATAAATATAAGTAGTTTGTATTTTGTATTTTAAATACATAAAAAAATGGGAGTATTTTGTATTTTAAAAACATAGTTTATAAAATATATTCTGTCAGTTTATTGATGGTTGATTGCATTTTAATCTACCAAAATATAACAAAATATGGTGTCACTTTTCATCTTTCGTGAAAAAAGTTTCCGCACCGAAAGCGTTGAAGTTTTGTTTTTATTTTTTATTTTCATCATTAAATCAGTGGCTCTTGTCTTAAATAAGTTCGTTTTTGTTTAAATTCATATATAATCTTCAACATTAAACCATTTTTCATAAGTCTAATGCAAAATCAAAAGGGTTTCAATTTCCAAAAATAAAATTTACACATAATATGGAGTTTTAGGAATCGCTTACGGTGCGGAAACTTTTTTCACCAAATCAGCTTAAAAAACAGTTTTTATTATCAGAACAAAATTCCCCACATGGCGCTGGAGTGGTATTTTGCACTCAAAAAAAAGTTATAACCTTAATGTACATGACGTGGAAGTATTTTGTATTTTGTATTTTAAATACATAACCTGAAAGTATTTTGTATTTTGTATTTTAAATACATGACCAGCAAGTATTTTGTATTTTGTATTTTAAATACCGCAAACCATGTATTTTGCCCAACACTGTACACAATACACACAGAACTTGTTCGTGCAATGATCGATGCTAAAATTTTTTGTTTATTTATTTCTTTACAATGTAAAAAAAGAAAAACATTAAAGAACATTAAAATATAATGTTTGTCTACAGTATGACTTTAACCCTAAAAAGATAACGTTATTTTTTTGTACTGAAAAGATAACGACACGTCTGAAAGACGTACGCTTGTTTCTATCCTTTAAAGAATATCACCAAAAATAATATTGATCAATTTTATTGTTGAAAATATTGTTGAAATTATAATAAAAATAAAATTAAAAATAAAATTCAATTAGCATTATCAAAAATTAAAGAGTTTTTATAAAGGACTTCAGTTCGGTTCTAAAAACTTAAATAAATATTTTCTTTGTACTTTGTGTAGATAATATTATCTGTATTAACTTATATAAACAAAAAATAATAATTTGAATAACATTATGTGCAAGATTTACAAATTTAAGTTTTGTAGTCGCCACATACAGGTATACCGCATTTGACACATACCATTTTGGACAAAAGTTTAATTTCTGATGGACAGAAGCCACCGTATTATCTCTTTTTTGATTTAAGCTATTCTCCACTACAACCTTTATCAAAGCCCAGTAAAAACTTTGCCTACAAAATAATGTGTTAGGTAATTAGGAAAAAGTAAAAATACTACTTCCAATTCTACTGAAGGAACCAGTGAATTTTACTATGGATGTCCCAAAATAAACGCTTTTTAATGTAAGTCATTATTTTCTACCTACATACATTTGAAAAAAAGGTTGTTATAGAACTAATTATGGTAGTTATATAGAAGAAAGCTACTAAATAATGAGTGAAAGAAGCTATTCATTTTAAAAAAAGTTGGCGTCTGGTCAAATTTGTTCAATGTTGTTGGTCAAAGTTTTCGAAAAAACAGGAATTTATAGCCTTACAATTGAACAATTTCCGAAATTAATTTGTTAATAAAAAATATCGAAGCATGAAATTGGGTCGTACAGTGATTTGCATTCCCGAGTTGGTCCTCTTGCCGTACGATATATATTCATTGAAGAAATTTGGCCATCACTTTGACCCTTCGATGTAGCCGACTTACTTTTACTTATTAAAGTGGGTCGAGATATCGTAATATCGCAGATATCGGAAGAAGTAGTAAAATGTTCCGGTTCTTCAGGATTTTCCTGAAGACGTCAGGCGCAAGGACGTCAAAAGCTCATCTTCTACATCACTTTGAAGACTATCCTCCAATAATTCATCTTCCGATTCGCTCACATTTTCCAGTGAAACCGAGTCCTCCAACACCTTTGCAACAGAGCGCCAATTTCTGCGTTTATTTCTCAAAAGATATATAACTGACAACATAAAAACTGACACCACCAACTAGGTGCTGCTTACAACTGAGATAATTGAACGTGAGAAAGTTGTATGTGAAAGTAAGAGCACAAAATTGAAAAAGCGTACGTCTCGCAGACGTTTCTTATCTTTCTAGGGTTAATTGTTCTATTTTTTAACGAAGAACAGAACACTGTATAATATATAAACAAATAGATATCGTTTCTTAATGTGTGAGCCGAGCACTAAACAATGTTCTGTTTACTTTCGAACACTGCCTTAAACTTTACAAAAAAGCAATGAAGAATCAATTTGCATTAGCTGGAGAAAAGTTACCCCCCTGGAGAAAAGTTATACCCTTTTTATCGCTTATTGATAGAATTGCAAATGTATGGGTATAAAAACACTATCGAAATGGTCTTTCCAGATGCTGGTAAATATTTATGTCGCATATACCCCGTTAAAGTTTGCTATTGAAATTGAACAAGATCGATCCACAAATTGCTGAGCTATTCGGAAAATTCACGAATGCCTCTTATTTTTCCCAATAATCTCTACCTGCTGTTGTTGTTTTTTGTAGTTTATTTGTAGAACGGAAAGAGCCAAAGTTATCAACTTAGAAACAAGCATTTTGGTTAATAATACACAACATCTGACAAAATGTTGGCGCGATTGGAGGAATGTCCGTGGAATTAAATATATTTATTAATGTATATCTTAAGGACAGTAAGTGAAAAATTGTCTAAACCTTGTACACATACTTATACACATATGTCCAAAATTTGTACACATAGCTGGGTTATCAATACAAAAAATCTTTCGAAAAATGGGTGTTATTCGATAAGTGGCATGGCACCTCCCATATAATAACAGTATAAGTTGCAGAATTTAGCACAAAAATCTTCGATACCAATATAAGACATCAGAAAAGTGGGCGGGCTTGGAAAAATGAGCACCGTACCAAAAATGTATTTGTATCACATGTGGTCCGGAATAGTTTGCTATTTAAATTCATCCCGATCGGTCTACAATAAGCACGACTGCCTCTTATGTTTACCCATAACCGTTGGAACACAATTGAACCGTATGAACGTAGTAGAGTTCGACGTAGATACGTTGTCAAAATAAAAAGAATAATATTTTATGCAAAGGCATACAATTGATGGAGTGAACGTAAGCGCGTATCTACGTCGTACGTCGACTAATTCTATATCGTACGCAGGCTACGACCGTATTGACATCGAAAAAGAAAAATTTTTAATATAAAATTAAACTATTTTTGTGTCTTCAAATTGAATATTTGATAACAAATTAAAAAGACATAAAAATGAACAACAAATTGAATAAATTTAAAGCTTTAAAAAACAAAAATACGTTTACGACGGCATTGTGGGTAAATAAAGCGTGTCTGACGACCCATTTGTTTTCCTAGCATACATTTCTAATTTTTGTTCAAAAAATGAAAGGAAAATATATATACATAATACTTTGGAAAGAAAGAAGAAAAAACGAAATTGTTTCTCAAATTGTGAATGAAGCATAAACCTTTTTGTTTTTTTAATCTTTTTAGTCTGCTTTTACACACATAAACTTTTTCTAAAACAAGTCTCTTCAATACTATTTTTCAACCGCTCGTTTGTTTACACTCAGACAGTCTGTGTTCAATTATTTAATATGGCGCCATAATGAGAATGGCATAACAAAAGAGAATTGAAGTAACTTTTTTTCTTTCCTCTATCTCCAATAAACTCCTAAATGCTTGAAAAAAAATTGATGTGTGGAAAAGCACACTTAGACCGATTAATACACTTAATTCTCACGGGGGCTTTTACAACGTTGCTTTTCGACGTCTCTTTTCGTTTGCTGCGAACGGTATAGAGAAGAAAGAGGGCTAAACAACATGATTCGGTTTTTTTTTATGTCGTTTTTATATTTCTCTTTAAACTTCTTCTTGTTATCAAAGTTATTTTTTGGAATACAAAATTTATTATTAATAAGATTTCTGTATGACGTGCTAAATTCCCAATTTTTTCATATTGGATAAATACACTGAAATTTATTTTTGAGGAAAATCTAGCTTCTATGCGCATTTCACTGGTTGCTTAGGCCAGATCGTCAGGAAACCCTTTTCCAAAGATTTTAGAAAAGCTAAAAATATTATACAAATAAAACCCTAAAGCGAATAAGAATTATAAACACTCAAAGTCTCACTTGTTACTATATCAAAGCTTAAACAAAAAACCCACAATGAACAGTGAGTTTATGTTTTCTTACATTCCCCTACAATTGGTCGGCTTTTTTCCGACTCGAATTATAGTTGTAAGTGGGTAACAAGAAAAAACAATGTTATGTTTTCTTCTTTTTCTTACTTTGAAGTGTCAGGTTGGGAATACAGTGAGACCTCGATTATTCTTAATAGATGGGACCGGCAGCATTCTGGATTATAAATTTTTTTTTTTTTTTTTTTTGTTTTGTTTTGTGGGAAATTCTCTTTTTTCGTTTACCAAAAAAAAATGTTTTTTTTGATTGTTCAAAAGTAAACGAAAAAAAGGATAATTTATTTATAATTTCGGATAATAGAGGTAATCGTTGCAAAAAATTTTAATCAATGCAAAAAACTTGTTTTTTAATCCGGTTAATTGATGCTGCCGGTTAATCGAATTACGGATAATCAAGGCCCTACTCTAAATAAAAAACATATGCAATCAAAAATCATCATATGAACGCAAATGGATTTTGGAAAAAACACCTTTTTTTCTTCCTGAAATAATGGTTTAGGCTCAATAGCGCCCAAATGAGATAACGAGTACCAAATATTTAAAATACGCCAAATCTTTCTTTTATTTCACCTGATCTTTATACAAATGTTCCTCCGATTTTAGGGATTTGGTACGATAGGGTCCATACAAAAAAGCTATGTTGAGAAAAATTGATCTTAAAATTCTCTAAATATGATATTTGTTTGGTTTTAAAAATAAGCGAAATCAACCTTAAGTTTTACATAGCGCACCCGGCTTTTTTTTTTTTTGCTATACAACTCAATAGAATTTCTAAATGGGATGCCATTCTGATTCCTGTTATTACATGATACGACATGACTTAACAATTAGTCTTATACAACAAAAAATTTTTGTTGTTTCGGTGTTACTATGTGAAAATCCCTCAATATTTTTCCTTTCACTTTTGGAAATACAAGAACCTTGTTTACTAAACAATTATCTTTAATATATTTAAGAACTTAACACCGTATTTCCAAATTAAACACAAAATGATCAACTGACAAATAGAATAAATGTGGAAAACAGAAACACAAATAATTAATTTGTCTCCATAACCGTCTCTTGCGTAATGAAATACATATTAAAACAATTGAGAATAAAACTAATTATAAGCAATTTTCCGGTACTTTAATCAAACTGACAACACAATAGTTTTTATGTTAAAGAAAATTGCAAACTTGCTTGTTTTGCTTCAAAAACAAACAAAGCATACATTAATAAGGATAAGAGATCGATAATGGTTGTACATACACATTATTAGGAGGGCTCATCAAATTAATCGATTATTGAAATACCAGTGCTATTTTTTTTTTTACTAAGTTGCAATGAAAATGTTCTGGTGAAAGCTTGATTTAGTTAATAAACACTTATACCCTTTGAACACTTGTATACATTTCGGAGGAACGCATGGAAAATGTTGAAAATGTGAAATACGCATTCACACTTGAAACATTTAACATCTACCATTAATAAAAAATGTCACCATTTCTGAAAAAAAACTTTTATTTTTTTTAAATACTTTTTTTCTACGAAAGTGCCAACATTTTAAAAGATAACACCAATATGTATTTCTCATTCATTTTGTTTAATAATTTTAGCAAAATTAAGCAAAATAAGGCTTGCAAAAAAGGAAAAACTTGAGAAATGGTAACGCTGCTTTTAAAGCAACTACCATTTTGTCAGTGATGCCACAATAATAATAGAATTTATTGCCACTTTTCTATTGATGACACTAAAAGAATCGAAAAATGTAAAAGGGAACAAAATGAGATAGTAACATTTTGTAAAGATGTTGAAAGATTTTGATTTTTAGCCCAATGTATTTCTTATGGGAAAATTCTAACATCTTCGCAAAGGCTATTACGGTCTAATTCATAAAAATTTTATGTTTCAGCTTTAATGCTTACAATAGTTTGTTTTAAAAAACATTAACAAAAAGTCTAATTTATAAACGCTTAATAGGAGTGGATTAACTATTAAAAGTTTATATTCACCCCTATTCTGCATTTCGATTACGTCTCCGCATTCAGTTCCGTTACGATCGAAAATTGGTATTCTGTAAAAAAACGGAATCGAAAGAATAAGAAGAAGATAATAATGTTTACAAAATCAATTGTATCAATGTGGAATGTGGAAATGAAACAGCAGAATAAGCAAGTCTGTTATCATTTTCATAAACAAGGGTCAAATTTAATAAAACAAGTTCTGTGTATAATAAAGTAAATTGTTTATAAATTTAATAAAAGAAAAATATTGAAATATAATAAAAAAAGAAAAAGGTAAAAATAAGTTTTGCATTAATATATAAGTGTGTATAATCTAGTGAAGCTGAAATTAACTAAAAAAAAGTAGAAAATAAAAGTGTTGTGGTTAAATACATATGTAAAGACAAAATGTTAATAAAAACTGTTTGTAAAGAAATAATTTAGTGAGTTGCATTTTTATTTAAAATTTAAGGACAAATGGAGTCTATTGCAGCTTTAGCCGTCATTAAATTTGCCAGTTTTTCGTATTGCTCCGGTGTTGTTGTTTTGGACCTGCATTCATACATAACAAAACACTCATATTCCAGTACAAAAAATAACAATTTAAAACAAAAAAATTATAATAATAATTTGTATTTAAATCGTTTTTGAATTTTTTAATTTTTTACTTACATTTTTTCACTTTTGTACTTAAAAAAACAAAAATAGAAAAAACCTCCGTTAACAAAAAAACAACTGAGAGAAACGGAGCTCCGATCGTAATGCAGAATACATACAATCGAAAGAAACTGAGCGGAATCGAAACGCAGAATACCAAAATTGCCAGACGGAGAAAATTTCGATTCGAATCGAAACTCAGAATAGGGGTGATTACTTTTGTATTTTTATGTTGGCAACAACATGTTATTTTAATTGTAATTTTTGTAATAGTGATGCATACAAGTAGGGATGAAACAATACGAGTAAATACAAGTATCATACCTTCATCTCGAATTGTAAGTGAATTTCTGTTTTGTTTTCAATTTAAAATGAATTTCTGTTTTTTAAAACGTAATATTTTAAATAATTTTATGTTTTTTTTTTGTTAATAAAATACATACTATTGAAATAGAAGCGAAATGTGTAAATCATTTATTAGCAATATCAAATTTTTACTGTTTAAACTCTGTAGGTTCCAAAAGAGATTATACAGCTTAATGTTTAATGAATAATTTAACCAATTTTTATTATACATAACGTAGATGTTTTGAAAATAAAACCTCCAATATCATTTTCTTCAATAGCAGTGCTGTGAAGTACTGCTAGGGCGACAATCAATGTTTTTCCTTTTGCCAGATAAACCGTCAACCCATCTAACAAGCAACGAAATCGTTGCTTCCAAACCCTGAAGCATCTTTTAACAGAGTTTCTAGTGCCCATCTGTGCAGCATTATATTTGTACTCCTTTTTATTCTGTGGTTTGGATAGTGGGGTGAATAAATAGGTCTGCGGCTTAAATCCTGAGTCTCCCAACAATTTACCTTTGAACTCTCCGCTTTCAAGTTTGATAATTGACTCATTTAAAATACGGCAGTAATGATTGGTAATTTTGTTTTTCTAAAATATAATTTACCTGAACATGCAGGGTATAGTAACCCTTTCAGTTTATATAATATTGGGCTAAATTCCCGCCTGTTTTTTTGATACGTATGTGCGTTCCAATAACGTCTGGGAAATTTTTAAACGTCTTAAATTCTCTCATTAGGATTGCTTCCTCTATAAGAGATGAAGGCATTTTAGTTTTTTAATTGCCCCAGCGAGCTAAGGCATGAGCCACTCTGGCTGAAATTCTACACACTGTTGCTAGAGAGTACCCATGAAGATCGGCCGCATCATCCTAAATCTACAAATTGTTTTTTTTAACTTCAATTTAATTTGTTATTAGCGCTTTTTTGCTAATTGCTTAAATTAGTTTCTAAATATATAAAATTATAAATTTAATTTCGCCGGGTGGTTTCTGGTAGGCACATTTTTACAAAAATTTAGTTTTAAATCCATTCTATATAATAATTATGGCGCCCTTTTTTATCATTTAATACCTTTTTTGATATCTCGAATTTATTAAGTGATACCGAGTTCTTGCATTGCCTGATTATCATTAATTTTATATTTCTCTAAACATTGTTTTGCTTCATTCGTCACTTTTTGTGCTATGAATCAAATTTTCGATGCAAAAGTTAAAATATTCAAAGCATGTATAACAAAGCATTTTTGTTCCCTGGGGCAAACCAGTATCCAACACACGGTACACTATGTGGTTTCTACTTTGTGTTTGCTTTAACAAATACTTTACCTATTTGAAAGACATTTTAAAATATAAGTGTAATGAATGGTAAACAAAATGTTTCCATTATTTGAAAACAATCTTCATAGCTTTTTATATTTTATGCAAAAAGTTATAACGAATTTAAGTTGCAACAGAAAACATATCTCACGACCCACGTTATTTTTAACAAAAAAAATCTATCGAGCAGTTTATATTTAAAATTAATTCAAACATTAGTTATCGTTTTTCTAGAAAAAATGTGTATGCGTATTAACCCTCTAGTGCCCAAGAGTGCCTCAAGGCATGCTTTACAAAATTTCTACTGACGTCCAATATATAAATAATTTATATAAATTTTTATTTTCTTACAATTGCTTAAAGATCTAGAAAAATAGTTGTAGAAGCGTCGAAAGCTCTAAAAGCATTGTAAACAATCTCGAACACAATGCTTTTGTTTAAAATGCAAACTTCAGTTATGCTGCTCAAATAATAAAATTGTTTTTTTTTTTTTTTTTGATTATCACAAACAACACCGAATATTTTTAATTTGTTTCATTACTTTATATTTTCAATACAAACTAACAAACCGAATTCACAAAAATTAAATGTGTTTTTATTACTAGATGCCTAAGGGTGCCTCAAGGAACTCCTTGATGTTTTCTCACCTGGAACGTAAACTACTCATTGTACGGGCTTAAAAATATTTTTTTTGAAGACAGGGGCCCAAAAATACCTTAATAAATTATTTTCATACTATATTCCCATTTATTCTGAAACTTGGCATTAGAGGGTTAAACTTTTTTATTAAAATAAATAAGAAGACAAAAAAGTTTAATTTTTCGTGCAATTATTGAAATTTTATTTTAACAAACATTGAAATATCACTTTATTAAACGCTTAAAGTAGGGTAAAGTCTACAATAAATTTTTAAAATTTATGAAATGTTTATTTAACGTTTAATAAGCTATTAAACATTTATAAATACTCTTTTTTCGACTTTTGCTTATTAATGACTTATAAAGCTGCAATGATGCGTTTATGAATTAGACTGTTATTAATGTTGGGCCAGTCTAATACTTAACATTTCCACTTGTGACGACAAAAGTCGCTCCCCTCGTTTTTGCCGAACATAGTATTATTAGTTAGTGATAAGGTGAATTGTTCTTTTTAAGTTATTTTGTTTATTTTTATTATTATTAGTAATTAATAAGTTGAATTGGTCGTTTAGTTATTTTGTTCATTTTTTATTTGTCTTGTTATATGAAATATATGATTTGTCGTTTACTGGTAATTATTTAAATGTAACGGAAGAATAGAGCAGTAGAGGCACCTAGCGTAAATTTAGGGAACATGCCGACTGAGAAAACACAACCCTGAGGGTGTAGTGGTGAAAGCTGTGAACAGCCGGTTGATAGTGGTGAGTTGAGTTCGGCACTATATAAAGGGGTGTGTTTTCATGAAATGAGTCAGTCGGCTAGTAGCTAGCAAACGGGTAAGAACTACCATTGGCGAGGAGATTACATCTCCCCAACTGATTTTTCTTACGTGCAGGCTTGAATAGTCAACTGGTGCGAGAAGTAGTGAAGCAAGAGGTTACACTTCTACTTTTACTGCCGCGATCACACAACCGAAGCGACCTTCGAGCGTGTATCTTTCTTTGCCAGTGGACGATTTAAGTAGGTCAGTGTTAGTGGTGGTCAGGGAGATTACATTTCCCCAAAGCCCACCGCTAGCTCCGAACGCAGCGTGCATCTATTGCCTAGCCTTGTATAGCTGTCTATAATTGTATTTCTGTACCATTTTGTATATAAATAAAGTATACGGTTTATAACGTTGTGAACTATAAGTCTTTCGTTTGCGGTGGACAACTAAAACGACACTGGCCCGATGAGCGGCCCCAGCACCCAGCAAAATAGTGTCGTTACAATGGCGCCCGAGCAGGGACACGAGAGTGTCCCAACCACCAGGATGCTGAAGACTTCATGGGTCTATTACCTTAAACGGGAGGAGCTGCTGAAGTATCTGAGCCAATTTGAGCAAGATGCTACAGGTACCGTGGAGGAGCTGAGGAAGAAGTTCGTCAAATTCTTGGCAACGGAGCATGACGAGAATCAACTCAAGAAATTGCTAGAGCTGCAGTCGACCCATGAGACAATGAGCGATAGTACCCCGGTATCACCCGTCCCACGCTTACAAGTGCCGTCGGCAACCACCACCAAATCGCCGGTGAAAAATGAAGGCATCCTCAGGCAGGTGAACCCACCTCCGGCAAGCGACACTCCAAGAACCACCGCTGAAAGGCAATTTCTCATGGTGGAGGTCGTACGCAAATGGGGAGTAAAATACGATGGTAGTAAGGACCCGTTAGCCTTCATAGAACGTGTAGAGGAGCAAGCTGAAATGTACGGGGTAGATCTCGATGAAATGCTGCGAGTGATGCCCGAATTTTTCCAAGGGAAAGCATTAGTTTGGTTTCGAAATAAAAACAAGCAGTGGGGAAAGTGGGCGCCGTTCAAGGCAGATTTTTATAAATTCTTTCTCCATTGCCGTTACTTTGAGAAACTGGAAGATGAAATAAGAAAACGAACACAACGTCCCCGAGAAACTTTTAAGGACTATGTCCTTGCGTTACAAGAGCTTATGCGGCACACGGGCATGACGGAAGAACAGAAGCTAGAGAGAATTTTTCGTAATGCACAACCAGACTATCAGTGGTACATTAAAAGAAAGGATTTTGCCACCTTAGACAACCTCATCCAACTCGCCGATGACTTGGAAAGCATACCCACAACGTCCCATCATCGGATGGTGGCCCATCTCAACCTAGGGAAATACGAGACAAAAGGTGACTACAACTCCAGGCCCAAGAATAAAACTAGCCTCAGCTGGGACGAAGATAAAATAAAAGCAACAGTACTGATAAAAAAATAAATTGGTCAATACCATCATCGACACTGGAGCCACCATGAGCTTTATCACCCCGAAACAGATACGCCAAATATGTGAGACGCCTGCATACGTGCCGGTAAACATAGATGTGTTCTTGGCGGATGGGTCCCACAAGCACATAACGGAGGCAATAAAAGTGATGATAACCTTGGGGAATGTGACGGCAGACTGCAATCTACTGGTGATGCGCGAGGCTACCGAAGATCTCGTACTCGGGGTAGATTTCTTACGGAAGTTTAATACCACCCTCACCTGTGCCGGTCTTGAGATAAATTGCTCTCACTGGAAGACTTCCCATCGCAACGCCCCTAAAAAGGTAAGAAAACCTGGGGAAACCCCCCAAGGACTAAATCCACCAAACAGCGTCGCAAAGATTTTGTCGGTCAGTTCCGTCGAGGCCCAACAACAGCAAATCACTCAGTTTCTAGAGGAGGAGCTGCCGAGGTTCAAGGAAATAAAAGGGCTTGCAACTATTGCTACACACAAAATTGTTATGAAAGATGACAGACCAATTAAATTGCGGTACGGCCAACGGAACCCAGCGATGCAGGCCATCATCGATGAAGAGGTAAATAAACTCATTGCTAACGGTTGCATCGAGCCCTCATGCAGTCCCTATAGTTTCCCCATTACATTGGTCAAGAAAAAAAACGGCACCTGGCGTACCTGCATGGATTTCCGACAACTGAATCTCCGATCAGTTCCCGATGCCTATCCCCTCCCGCGAATAGACGCTATCCTGACTAGACTACGAAACGCCCGATTCATCAGCAGCCTAGATCTAAAAGACGGGTACTGGCAGATTCCCATGGAAGAAACCAGTAAGAAATACACTGCGTTTGCGGTTACAGGCCGTGGGTTGTATCAATGGCGGGTTATGCCCTTCGGACTACATTCCGCGCCGGCTACGTTTCAACGAGCATTAGACAGTGTAATAGGGGCTGATATGGAACCCCACGCCTTCGCCTACTTAGATGACATCATTGTTGTTGGTACCACCTTCAATGAGCATATGGAGAACTTGAAGGAAGTATTTCGACGTCTACGAGCGCCAAATCTGAGAATTAATGTCGACAAGTGCGAATTTTTTAAAACGGAAACAAAATATCTGGGACACCTCGTCACCGAAGAAGGAATTAAAACCGATCCAGAGAAAATATCGGCCATTTCTCAAATACCTGCCCCGAAGAACCTAAAAGAAATTCGGCGGTTTCTTGGCGCTGCCTCGTGGTACCGAAGGTTCGTACCTGAGTTCGCAACAATTGCTCAACCGCTGACACAGCTACTGAAGAAAGGGAAGCACTGGAAGTGGGGCGAGGCCCAGCGGAACGCATTTAATCTATTGAAGGAGAAGTTGACGACCGCGCCCGTATTGGCATGCCCAGACTTTACCAAAACTTTTGTCCTGCAAACTGACGCAAGCAATGAGGGATTAGGGGTGGTGCTAACGCAGAATTTAGATGATTCGGAAAAGGTTATTGCCTACGCCAGTCGACACCTGAATGGCGCGGAAATAAATTATTCTGCCACGGAAAAGGAGTGCTTAGCTATTGTGTGGGGTATTCGAAAAATGAGGCACTATCTGGAGGGGTATGAGTTCGTGGTCGTCACGGATCATCTGGCTCTGAAATGGTTGAACTCGATTGACTCACCCACCGGCAGATTGGCAAGATGGGCCTTAGAGTTACAGCAGTACCAGTTTTCCGTCAAATACCGAAAAGGGAAGCAGAACCTTGTAGCTGATGCCTTGTCCCGACAACCCTGTGAAACCAGCAATCTCTTGACGGCAAGACCAGCTAGTGCGTGTAAATGGTTACAGACTCGATTGAATGAAGTACGGGAGCGGCCGCAAGATTTCCCGGACTACTCCATCGTTGATGGACAACTGTATCGTCATTTTTCTCATGAGCTAAACAATGACGATTGCACCCCGTGGAAATTGTGTGTTGCCACCCCATTCAGAGAAAAGGTGTTAAAAGAAACCCACGATAACGCGGCCGGCGGCCATCTAGGGATCCGGAAAACCATTAATAAAGTCGCAAATCGTTACTATTGGCCAGGCATGTTTCGGGACATAAGTAAATATGTCCGCGGATGTGAAAGTTGCCAGCGGTATAAGGTATCGCAACAATTACCCGCAGGAGAGATGCTTACCCGTATTCCGGACGAACCCTGGGCAACTGTGTGCGCTGATTTTGTGGGGCCATTGCCCAGAACCAAGCATGGCCATACGATGCTACTTGTCTTCTTCGACAAATTTACTAAGTGGTGCGAACTAGTACCCCTGAGAAAAGCCACAGCCGAGGGTGTGGTGAAAGCGTTCCGCGAGCGTATTCTGGCACGATATGGAGTGCCCAAGGTACTCATCACTGATAATGGTACACAATTTACATCACGGGTGCTCACGAAGTTCCTGGCAGACATGGGTGTACGTCAGCAGTTCACCGCCCCATACACACCCCAGGAAAACCCCACCGAAAGGGCAAACCGAACCATTAAGACTATCATCGCGCAGTTTACAGGAGAGCAACACAACACTTGGGATGCGTTTTTACCTGAAATAATGTTGGCCATAAATACCAGCGTATCGGAGACAACAACATATTCACCTGCTTTTCTTACTCAGGGCAGGGAACCACGGCTCCCAAAGGCCCTTTATGATGAAGTCACCTTGGGAACAGGAGCGAGAAACCCTAACGCAGAGGAGCGGGGCACCGAGTTAAAGGAAATATTCAAAATTGTAAGAAGAAATCTAGGAAAGGCTGCCCAGAAGCAACAGCGCCACTACAATTTGCGGAGGCGTAACTGGAAACCACAAATCGGGGATCAAGTCCTTGTTCGACAACATCCCTTGTCCAGCGCGGTTAATAATTTTGCAGCCAAGTTGGCACCAAAGTACGGGGGGCCTTACGTCATCCAGGGGTTTGTGTCCCCCGTTATCGTAGCCATTCGCGGTCAACAAAAGAACGATTTGCGCACGGCGCACCTGAGCGATATAAAAACTTATCAACCCCGTGGTAGCCAATTTTAATTAATGGGGTCTTTTTCTTTTTATTTCTATAGATAACTCGAGCACACCACCAGCATACAGTCGCGAGGAAGATGAGTGCCGAAAGAAGGAAGTTTGAAAAGTCAAAAGCTAAGTTCAGACGAAGTATGGAGCAGGAGCGATCGAAGGTGCGACGAACCGTCTTTCTGGACGAGGATGATAGACCGAGTTGCAGCAAAAATTGCCGGCCGGGTGCCAGAAAGCAACCAAAAGCCACTCCCCGTCCGAGACCGAAGAAGGTATACTCGCCGCCGAAGCCGACCCAGCGAACCAGGAAAACCTGCTATTATCGGATGTCCACCCAGCAAAGAGACGACCGCCAAGATTTCACACCCAATGTCGATGTTCCCAGCTGTGAAGATGAGACGCAGATGAGAGAGGGTACAGCCGCATCAGAGAAACCAGGGCAGCAACACTCCGACGTCATCACCATTAGTGACGAAGAATTGCCCGAGGCCCCTCCGTTCGATAATGAAGAAACCAACTTTGTGGACCTGGGAGCCCTCTTTCAAACAGAGGACGAATTTTTGATAGAAGATATATACCGGAGTTTTTTTGGTTTTCAAGATACCACCATGGAGGTACGGCCGCCATCGCCACCGTCACATTGGCCGCCCAGGTCACCCCCGTCTCTGGACTCCGACAATGAGGAGTACCGACCACCTACACCAAAGCCCAGGAAAGGTCTGGGTTCCTGGGAAGTCAAAGAGACCCAGTATCGCTACATGGGGTATCAATGTTTCGAGAAAACATTAAAAGTAAGACTGTTAGTCCCAGTTACATCGCACTGTCAACCGATTCTGGAGATTGGGAACGGGAAAACTGA
Source organism: Pollenia griseotomentosa (assembly GCA_963931875.1). Lineage (NCBI taxonomy): Eukaryota > Metazoa > Arthropoda > Insecta > Diptera > Polleniidae > Pollenia > Pollenia griseotomentosa. Next base: position 133,002,556 of record OZ007562.1, read on the forward strand.
AGACGTCAGCGACCGTCCACGAAGAGTTGTAGTGCGTCACGAGTCGCCACTGCAGGAGGTACGTCACGAAGGGGAAGATAAACCAGCAACGCCCGGCCGAGGATGGTGTATTGCATTCCCTGGCCAAACAACAAGCGCGGGCCGCACACCTGAATCTTCGCACACCAAACCGCCGTCTGAATCGTCACCCCCAGCAACCTCCTCAACAGGCACATCTTCCACATCACCGTCATCAGCGACTTCATCTTCAAGCTCGGACTCGGGTGCAAGCGTGGCAGTATCACCTCCGGTAACCCCGGTGCACGCGGGGCAATTACGTCCGGCCGCTCCAGTCTATGCTTCCCCAAATACTAGCGTCACTCCGCCATCACCCACAAAGTATACTAGCGCTACTCCGCCATCACCCACAAAGTTCAGCCTAACCCCACCTATGCCTACCAGCCCAAGGGAGATCTCCATCACGCAGTGCTCAGCCGAGCTGCGGGATCGAATCCAGGAGGGTAACAGCAAGCGCAAACCACACCAGCAGCTGCGGGTATTAGAAGTTGTAGATGGGCAGAAATTCCGAGTAGTGATCGCACGCAGCGGTAAGCTACGGGTGGTATGGATGAGGCCATGATCTCACTAGCGGACGGGGAGGGTAATGTGACGACAAAAGTCGCTCCCCTCGTTTTTGCCGAACATAGTATTATTAGTTAGTGATAAGGTGAATTGTTCTTTTTAAGTTATTTTGTTTATTTTTATTATTATTAGTAATTAATAAGTTGAATTGGTCGTTTAGTTATTTTGTTCATTTTTTATTTGTCTTGTTATATGAAATATATGATTTGTCGTTTACTGGTAATTATTTAAATGTAACGGAAGAATAGAGCAGTAGAGGCACCTAGCGTAAATTTAGGGAACATGCCGACTGAGAAAACACAACCCTGAGGGTGTAGTGGTGAAAGCTGTGAACAGCCGGTTGATAGTGGTGAGTTGAGTTCGGCACTATATAAAGGGGTGTGTTTTCATGAAATGAGTCAGTCGGCTAGTAGCTAGCAAACGGGTAAGAACTACCATTGGCGAGGAGATTACATCTCCCCAACTGATTTTTCTTACGTGCAGGCTTGAATAGTCAACTGGTGCGAGAAGTAGTGAAGCAAGAGGTTACACTTCTACTTTTACTGCCGCGATCACACAACCGAAGCGACCTTCGAGCGTGTATCTTTCTTTGCCAGTGGACGATTTAAGTAGGTCAGTGTTAGTGGTGGTCAGGGAGATTACATTTCCCCAAAGCCCACCGCTAGCTCCGAACGCAGCGTGCATCTATTGCCTAGCCTTGTATAGCTGTCTATAATTGTATTTCTGTACCATTTTGTATATAAATAAAGTATACGGTTTATAACGTTGTGAACTATAAGTCTTTCGTTTGCGGTGGACAACTAAAACGACACTGGCCCGATGAGCGGCCCCAGCACCCAGCAAAATAGTGTCGTTACACACTGGTCTTGTAGTTGTGTTAGTACGTACGTACATACAAATCTGTCTCCATTTATTTAAACCAGACGTCAATTAATGATAAAAGACGATGACTACATCTAGTTATAGAGATTCTAATCAACCCGTGGGGATATTTTTTATAGTATTTATCAAAACACTGGATATTATTTATACTCCTTGTGTATATATTAAATTTTTTTCTGCGATGTATTGTAAATATGTTGGAAGAAGACCTTTTTATGTAGTAAAATGTCATTGCTGTTTATAAAAGTCGACATAAAAAGCAAAATTAAGATTCAGCTCCAGATAATCTATTGTAACAATCACCAAGGGAAATTAATAAAAGATTAAAGATTAAAAATCCAAAAGATTTTAAGAATATATGAATTTTTTTCATAAATTTTAATGTATGTACAGGGTAACGCATAAGTAACGTTATGATTTAATAAGTGAAAAAATTTTTGGTTTACGTTTTTTTGTTTAACTAAAAAAATTTAATGTTTTTTAAACTAAATTTGTGAACAGAAAATTGAAAGTTTGCCAATAAATTTTTTGCATTCTTAATAAATTTATTTGGGATTTTACCTCAATGTTCGCGTAAATAAACAAAATTGTAGAATATGGGGCACCTAAAATCCAAGTAAATTATTATTATTTGTTTTATCATATTTTTCGAACGATGAACTAGTTGCGGATAATGTGAACGGCACTCAATACGGGACAATGATTGAAAATTTTGTAAGGCCCGAGATAAAAAAAAAAAAAACAATGCAGAATTGTGGTTCTAGCAAGCAGCTCATACAGCTCCTTTAGCTATGGCTCTCATGGTCGATAGTTTTAGCGATCGAATAATATCCCTATTTTCTGATTTTAGCTGGCCACCGCGTTCGCCTGATTTTTTCTTTGGGGTTACCTTAAGAGTAAGGTGTATGTCAATAAGCCAGCTTAACAGCTGGGACCAAAAATCCTGAGAAAAGTTATGTAATATGCTCTGGCAAGATTATGTCAGGTCGAAGCAAACCATGGGCACCATTTGCAAGATATTATCTGTAAAACATAATGTGAGCATATTTCCAAACAATAATCTTAATATAAATAATTGCCAACGTTTAATAAAAATCAGAAAAAAAGCAGTTATTCGTGAAATAGATCATAACGTTATTTATGCGTTACCCTGTAGCTATAAAAAATTCATTTAAGTTTAAAGAATACTGTTGTAAGTTAAAGTTCTATACTTTGCAAAAAATTCGTTTACTTTGCAAATTGCTTGTTAATAGATTTTTGCAGTAAAAGGCACTTAAAAGCATACGAAGCCGAAGGCAAGCATTTCTATCACAGGCAAACAATTAAAGACAAACATTAAAGAAACTCATTACAAGGGAGTAAAGGTACGTTCAGACTGATAAAATATTTGGTAGCAAACATCAAATATTTCATTAACGTAGTCTGAACACAAAATAAATTTACTAAATTATTAACTTTATTAAATTCTCAAGTTGCCGTGGTGGGGACGTGTTTGATACTTTCATGTCGCTCTCCAAGACGCACGGAAATTTTAAACGTAATCCTACTTTATGCGTTTGATGCGCATATGCACTCCACACGTGTGCTGTGTGTAGGCTTGCCAGATTCGAGTTCGCGAAATTCTTGCACAGAAAAAATTATTGCTAAAATATTTTCAAACAAACGCTTGTTTGAACATTTTTTTAATTTCTACAAATTCTTTTACTGTTTTAATTAATATTTCTGTTTGATTTTTATTTTAACAACAAAAATGTTGACAACTATTCAAAAATATAATATACCCATTATTGGTTTCAAGTTTTAATAATTTTGTATGAAATATTTAACGCTTTTTAATGTTGTCTTTATTTTGGAATTTTTGTATTTGATCGTGAGCAACACTTTTTTATGTGAAATATATGAACAACAACAAAAAAACCCTTGCAGTCTATTTTTGTACGCCTTAAAAGAGTACAACAATAAGAAAGATGATAAAATAACGTGACGAGGTTTGTAGTAAAAAAATACAAAAACAATAGTAGGTAAAAAAAAACATTTTACTCCCTGCAGATAACGAGACTAGTCCATACATGTATGTAAAGAGTAGTGCATAAAGGAGTAAGAGTACTCCAAAACTACACCAAATATATGGTTAAAGGGATGTCGATATAACATTACGATGCCCTAGGAGTGGACCATATAACCCAGTTTTGCATTCCAACTGAGTACACAGAAAGAAAAATACTCGGAATAAATCAAGTTTTTTATGTTTACTTTAAGTACGAGTCGTACTCAAAAATTCAAGTACGAATAACACTAAAAAGTTTTCAAAACAATCCTAAATGGGATTACTTTCGAAAATCAATCCCGGAATTTCTTGTGTTGAACCTTCCGGCTTACGCATGTTTTGATTAACTATACAATACACATTGAAAAAGGTCTGGCCGGACTCATGTGTACCACGAAGGGTTAAACAAGTAAATTTGAATTCTTGCTTCTCATTTAGTTTATATTTTTGGTTAAATATTTATTTTTATTTATTATTTATATATTAATAGATTTTTTGTATGTACATATTTAATTCATTTACAATGGCCCATAATCATAGTCAAACGCTAAAGTCGGTTCTTTTTAAAAACAACTTTAAAATAAAAACACTATTTTAATTATTTTGGTACTATAGTCAAAATTAAAGTATGTTTTATATTGAACCGACTTTAACTGGGTGCCACCTCAAATGTAGAAAATTGTTTCATACAACTTACAACAAAATATAAGCAAGGGGCAACTCTAAGCAGCTGACATTGAAAATTAATATATAAAAAAACACTGCATATCTTGCGGAGTTGAAAATTTTTAACACGCAATATGAATTTATGTAAAAAGCAACAACAAAATTACAAAATATTTTGGATTCGTTTTTGCTTTCAATGTAATTTTTGGCGTTGAGTTTTACACAATTAGGGCCTATACAATGTATTTTGAGTTTCTTTCCATAAAATTTTTCCTCCAAATCATTAATAATTGCAAAATATCGGCCAATATCTTGTAACATAATCATTTTTAACTTTTTGCAAGTACTTTTTTTTATTGGCAAAAAACAGCTGATGCTGTTGTTAAATGAGTTAAAAACAACTTCAGCTGGTTTTAAAATTAACGTCGGTTTTAACGTGTAAACTATGCTTTAACATGTCTATAGTAGATCAAAAGCATATTTTTAAGAAAAGTTTACTTTAGAACTCTTAAAGTATGCTTTGTTTATGACTATAGTTATGGGCCAATATGCACGGAGAAAACTGTTGTGCATTATTTATGCACAAGCTGTTCATAACTATAAAATGATTAGGTACATTTTTGAATATGCAACTTTGCGCATAAATTATGCCTAATAATCATAAATTCTGCACAATCTATTGAAATTGTGCATAAGTTATACACAAAAAATGTGCACAGTTTGTGAACATTGTTCATAGCTTAATTATTTGAAAATTAAACACAATTGATCATAATATATGAACATTGTGCATGAACGACTATTAACACTTATTGTTCATGAGTTATGCCTACTTGTGCATGGATTTTGCCCAACATTTTGATATGTGTGTATCTTGTTCATAAGTTGTGCGCATTTATGCATAGATTATGAACAATATTATGTTCCTTGTGTCAAGAGCGCCGGTTGTGTTTAGAAGCGACAGTAGTTGAAGTGAATTGAAGTGAATATTTTTTAGAAATATATAATTGCGCAAATCAAGAAAACCAGAGGTAAGTATTGAGTTATTATCAAATATTTATCACAGAACAAAGATAACTGATACAGCCAATTGTTTTTCTGACTGGGTAGTTGCTTGACGAACTATTTATGGAGTTCTGCTTCAGCTGATTTTGTTTACTTTTTGTTTGTGTTTTGCAGAAAAACTTCCATTGAAGTGCTAAATATGGAAAACTTCGCAGGTCAACAAAGACGTGAATATACTTATGTTTTCTACAAATTTAGAAGGTATTAATTTATATTTTAATTTAATTTGCTGTTATTTCTGTATATTGAATTTCCTAATTGAATTTCCTAAACCCTTTGAGCTTCATCCAATATTAAGCACTAGACTATGTTTTATGATAAGAATTTTATAGATATGTAAAAAAATTAATTACTTTATAAATTATATAAAATAAACATATTAATACTGAAGTATAAGATTTATTTTATTTTAATATGTTTAAATATAATATTAGTTATAAAGTGCTTGTACCAAGGTATATTTACACAAGGTAAACTCGTTGGCTCATATGTTTGTCAGCTGTTTACCCCTAGTTGGAGCCAAAACGTCAAATTGCGTGTATATGAGCCAAAATTTGTACATGTGTGCGTTAAATTGTTTTTGTTTTATATGAAGACAATTTTGACAAATTGGCTCCATTTATAGAGCAGCATGTCTACACTCCCAAATGAGTCTACCTTGTGTAAATATACCTTGGCTTGTACTTTGAAATAAAGACATTTGAAAATAAAATGAAAATTTGTTTCTTTAATATTTGCAGGAGGTGTAAAATATTTCCTACTTGTTCACAATCTATGAAAATGTTGTTCATAACATATGCACAGTTGTTCATAGTCTTTTCCCAGTTGTTCACAATCTATGAAAATGTTGTTCATAACCTATGCACAGTTGTACATAGTCTTTTCCCAGTTGTTCACAATCTATGAAAATGATGTTCATAACCTACGCCCAGTTATTCATAAAACATGCTCATAGTGCTGAACTTAAGTTATGAACAAGTGTGCATAGATTATGAACAACTGTTCTTGGTCGTTTTTCGTGAACAATTTCTGCATAAGTTGTGCCCATAGCGCATAATTCCTGCACATAATTCTCTCCGTGTGTTTAATATCTAAATCTATATATGGCATAACATTTTGTTGTAAGCCAGATTGGCACAATTCTAGGAAAAAAATATTGATTTTATATAATTTTTAATAAAAATAACAAGATAAATTATAAGTTAATATTCTCATGGAAAATTAAAAAACAAATTCATTTAAAATAAATCTTCTATATTTTAAACAAACTTCTATATATTTATAAATGGAGAAAAAGTTTAAACCATTTAGTATACATATAACTTCATTCAAATTTAGTATGGTTTTACCAAAATGTTGCATTCTAAATTCTTTGTACAATAAATAAAGTGAATTTTTGGTTAAATATGTACATAAGATTTCTAAAGTTAAAACCATATCGGGCATGATGTTGGTGTTTTATCATTCTGTAAGGTGTAATACGGGTAAGTAAATCAATCATAATAACTTGTTCTTTCTAATTTCTTTCTTGGTTTTTTCAAGCACGAATTCGGGATAAAATCAACTTTATAGTACTTGAATCAAGAGCATTTTGAGATTGATTCAATCTTAGTTTTACTTAAATCAATCTCATTTTCGAATGATTCCAAGTACGAAATCGGGATTGAATATGGATAATTTAAATATTTTGCGATTAAAAACCCGTACTTGAATCAATCTTTCTGTACTTGATTCAAGAAAATCCGCACTCACCGTACTATTAATACCGCTTCGGATTGATTTGAGTACATATGGATTGGTTTTTCTTTTGAGTGTAGTCTTAAAACTTCTCCATGTTCATACATACTGTACTAGTGTACTAGTTTTGAAACTACTGCATGGTATACTCCCGAGGATTAGCTTTAACTTCGTTGTCGTTTCACTACAAACTCTTTTTAACAATGAGATGGTCAATGCTGGCATAACATTGAACCAGTCCAGGGAGTAGTCCATTTCTATCAAAAATTTTTTCAAAGCTTTGCTAAAAAGAGGATACCTTAAAACCATTTTTCCCAACGTTTTTATTTATTTTTTTAAATTATTATTCATTCTTATATATTATTTTATATATTAAACAACTTCTTACTCTTAGGCCACAAGCTTAACAATATCTTAAAATTATAGTGCTTGTGTACTATTTATTTTTATTTTAAGTTGTATTATTAATATTTAAGAACCCTTGCCTTTCTGGTAATCAGACGATTTTGTTTTCTTGTTTAAGTTAAAAATAGTTTGTCGAAAAATAATAAGCATTGTGGTTACTTTTGTTGAACTGTTTATGTGAAGAAACATCATCAATAAATTTTAATTAATTTCATGTTGTAAAAGTCCTTTCTTCATAAAAATAATTTAATGAAAATTATATTTGATGAACTTTAGCCTAATTAAAAATATCAAAGTTTGTCGAATAAGTTAAAAAGAAATCACAGTTTCGCTCTATAATTGGCAAAAACAAAGTAATATTTTGCTTGCGTATTTGTTTTGTAACCTTTCAAGAGAACAAGAGAAAATATACTGTATATTGCACAATGAATTTATTCCTGTCTATTAAAGTCACTGAAGCACAATTGTACCCTATGTACAAAATATGTGCTGTTTCTGCAAATAGTCAGCCTGTTAGAGCAGCGTTTAAAAAAGGGAATAAGATCGTTGTATTCTAAATTTTTATTTTGAAATCAAAGAGCGTGCTCTTAAGGTCGATTCACACATGCGTTCCGAACAATATTTTTGACCGGACAATAATTTTTTTACAGAGAGTGTTCTGCAGAACGATTCACCCATCTCCGAAAATTTGTCCGGACAAACAAAACTACCATATGGTTTACAGATGTAAACGATTATACAAATGAACGAAAGAAGAAACTTAATTTTATTATTTTTAATTGAATTCCATAAAACCCATTTAATAACAAACAAAATTTATCAAAAAATGTTGAAAGTAAAAAGAATAGCAGTAAGAAAAATATTACAGAAAAGAAGAACAAACGGTGTTTTCCACACACTTGTTCCTGAGATGCGCCTTCATGACGTGGAATCGTTTATAAATTTTCACCGTATGGACCCCAATACGTTCAATGAAATCCGTGCAATTTTAGGGCCTGATTTGCGTGGTATACCTATTCGTAAACAAGAGCATATTACGCCGGCAGAAAAGTTGTCCTTAACATAAAGGTAAAGATGCTTTGTAGCGTCTTCGCAGACTTTTCCATAATATTTGACATTCACTTCCTACAATAATTGGTAAATATTATGTTAAAAAATATTAAAATTTACCATTTAAGATTTACTTACGACCAATTCCAATATATTTTGTTTAAGTTAAGTATTTTTATATGAACGATTGCCCATATCATAAACACATTCTCTTCCTGGTTTTTTTATTTCTTCAATTAGTTTCAGGGCAATATTTTCTTTAACATCCATCTTTTGTTTAATTTTTTTTTTAATTATTCAGCACAAAATGAAAAATGTAATATGTGGCAGCTCAATTCAACTTTTATATACAAATTGAAAAAAAGTGGCATCTTAGTTCATTTTGTTCGGCACAAGAATTAAAATTAAACCAATTCAAGAAAAAACGTGCCGAACAAAATCTTTGCTCTCTCTCTCAAAAGTAAAACGTCAAACTCAATATAAAAAAAATTTAGTCCGGACAAAAATTTTGTTCGGAACGCATGGGTGAATCGAGCTTTACACTTATGTAAAATAAATCAATACATAATCCAAATTTTGATATTTTTAATTAGGCTAAAGTTCATCAAATTTAATTTTCATTAAATTATTTTTATGAAGAGAGGAATTTTATAACATGAAATTAATTAAAATTTATTGATAATTTTTCAAGTTGAGCTGAAAAAGGTCAACAAGGAAAAGACAAAAGAATTAACTACAAAAAAAAAACAGAAAAATGTACTTTGGACTGCAAGAAGAATACTTGGCAAAAAGTATGAAAAACCAGAAGTAGGGAAGAACATGTAAATCAATTAAAATAGATAATCATTCAAAGCAAATTTCGATCTACCAAAGGTTAAAATACAATTTGGTTCAAAGATTGATGTTTGACTATTGACTACCAGCAGTCGTCGATGCCTGCGAGTGTTAAACAGCAAAACCCCTCTGAAGCGATTGAGTGGTTGCAGTCGAAACATGTTAGGGCAAACTGTCTGTAAAAGCCTGGGTTCGAGCCCAGCGGCAGCCAAGAATAAAAAATTATCAATAAATTTTAATTAATTTCATGTTGTAAAATTCCTTTCTTCATAAAAATAATTTAACGAAAATTAAATTTGATGAACTTTAGCCTAATTAAAAATATCAAAATTTGGATTAAAACCCATAAACAGTTCAACAAAAAAACCACAATGCTAATAAATCAATAATATTTTACTGGGTTTTAATAAAGACAACGCCACAACATATTTATCCTATTGTAAGGAGATATGAGAGGAAAAAATTTTTATGACCCACCCTAATATTCAAACTGTTACGAAAACCGTTTTCGATTCAAGCAGTGTTTGTAGTGTTGAGCAGCATAGAGGGTAAACAAGTGCTAATGCGTGATTCTGTTTCAAAGCAGCAACTTGGTGTTTTCATTTATTTAGATTTGAATAAAAGAAACGTAGTTTCGATAAGTTTTTATACAAATACACTCAAACATTTTGCTTTCTTTTTGTTTTTTTCGTATGTGCATTTTGATTTTGTAAAAAATTTTTGTGTTTTCCACAAATCTACCGAATCGAACACTAAGGAGCGATATTTAGTGTTTATTTTCGACCACTGTACACAACCATTTGGGTTCTTTAAAAAAAATTTTAAAATGTTTGCATTTTTTAAGTGCTATCTCAATAATTTCGAGCAGATATAAAACAGCTCTCGCACAAGATCAGTTCCATTTTTTTGATTATATGCTCTTCAGCATATTAATGTTATAAGGTTATACGTGTTCACCACCTCAAGATATGAGTTTGAACATTGGCAATTTGGCGAAACTATTCTGCCGGCGTTATTGCTTGTGTGTGCGTAGGTTAAAGTGACGAAAACGAAGTTTTCGTGGTCGTTAGAGATTTGATTTGTGAAATTGTTTATGTAAAATAAGAAGATTGTGATAAATTTTGAGTTATAACTGCTTATTATTTAGTTTGCGATATGTTCTCTTACTTTAAGTATTGAAAATAGTTTATCCCTCTTCATCTTGTTCCGTAGAATTTTTTATTTAAATATACATATTTGGTGCTTTCAGGCGCGGATCCAGCTTGATCCCTAGGAGGGGGGGGATTTTTTATGATACAAAAAAGTAAAAAAAATTTTTTTTTAAAGCTTATTAAAAACTTATCAAAAGTAATTTTTGGGAATACAAAATTTTCATTTAAAAGATTTTGTTATTCGTGCTTAATTCCCAGTTTTTATTCTTGATAAAAACACTTGAAATTTATTGTTGATGGGATAAGCTATTCCTATGCACATTTCACTGGTTGCTTAGGCCAGATCATCAGGAAACTTCATCCATAAAGATTTTGGAAAAACTAAAGATATTAAACCAAATAAAACTGTTAAGCGTAAAAGAATCATAAGCAACAGCTCTACTTGTAACAATATCAAAGTTAAAACAAAAACATCAACAATAAACAGTGAGTTTATCTCTTCTTACATTCCCCACTACAATTGATTGGAATTCTTCCAACATTAATTGTAGTTGTAAGTAGGTTAAGAAAAAACAAAATGCAAAAAACAACTTACAAAAGCATGTTGCCAGGTAGTTTTTTTAGGCCGTGCACCTGCCAGTTTATTATCAAAAGTAATTAAATTGTTTATTAAAAACAATATGTGTATATTATATTAAAAAAAACTCAACAATAAGGTTAAATAAAATATAAGATCAGTTAAATATAAATTAATCTTTTTTAACAAGCAATTTATGATTTCCTTGTGAGGCAAATTTAGATAAAACAGTGTATCTTCCGTCATTGTTGATCTGAGTCTTGTTTTTATTCGACGAAGGGTAGAAAATGACCTCTCGTTGAAACGAAAATTTGAAATATTTTTTTAGATTTGGGCAGACCATCACAGTTTATTAAAGCATCTACAAAGTTATCTAATAGATTTTCAGATATTTTCCATGTTTTTTGCCAATGCAACAGTTCAGGCTCAAGTTTAGATGCTAGTAGGTGTTTATCTCTTTTATCAAACATAATCAGCTCATCAGCTAGTTGTGGTTTTAAAAGTTTTGTATCTGTATATAACTTGATTACACTTTGAGGTAGAAGTTTAGATATGTTCCATACATTTAGGATATTTATTGGGAAAGGTGTTTTGAGATATTCTAAAATAAATTTAATAAGAGGAATGTAACCTACAACTCGGTAGTAATCTTCAACATTTTGGATGTGATTATTTCGTTAAAATCTTGTCTTTTCGATTGGAACCTCGATTTGAACGCAAATAACTTTAACTTTTATAAAAATCGCTTTAAATTGTTCTTCGGCTTTATTTCTTTTCTCTCCAAGGCTCATGATTAATGTTTTGACAAGGCTTGATCCTTTTTGAAGATCTACATCGTGCTTTTGTAAAATGATACTAAGCGGCCCTGTTGCAATAAGTATCACACTTAAAATTTATATTCCGCAAATAAATTCAAAAGTACTAATTGAGTTCTTTAATAAATTTAATGAGTCGTGACGGTCCACCCATCTTGTCTCGCATAATGTAGAGAGTTTGGCTCCCAAATACTTTGCTAAAACTGCGTTTGGCTTGGGATGATTATATTTAAAAAATTTTGTCGTTTTTTTAACGTATAATACAACTTTTTGTATTAATGGCACTTTATTGCTTTTAGAAATTGAGGTGTTTGATTTATGGGAATAGCAAAGCGTTTGTTTTGGCATTTGTCGCGGTTTCCAGAATTTTTTAACATCTCCATTTTCTGCTGACATCAGAGAACACCCATCTGTTCCAACTCCTACACAATTTTTTAGGTCAAGACCAAAATTTGTCAAAGCTTTAAGAACTGTTGATAAGTTTGCCTTCGCATCAATTGACACATTAACGTTATCAATATCCTTTGAAGCCTTTTCAAATGCGTTTACAAAAAAGCCAATAAATTCTTCCCTAACAACTTTTTGTTGTATGTTGAAATATCTTAAATATAGGGAAATCTGGCTTTTCCCCGACAAATCCATGCTTTCGTTAAAAATTATCGAAAAGTATTTTGATTCATATAACACATATATTCATAAATATTGCATATACTAAGGCTTATTAATAATTCAACCGCACGCATTATCAGTTCAAACGTTTAGTCCTTGGATATAGATGCCACCTGCTGGGATTGAATGTAGAATAAAAGGTATTTGAATACAGTAAACAAGATGTTTCATTGGAAATATCTAATAAGCATCTATTAGGATTAAGATTTGGATACTTATTGAAAATTTTGATAGAGATTTAATAAAAAAAACATAAAAAAAACTTGGTGGGATTTACAAAAATGTTGTACATCTAAAAAAAATATTATTATTGGGAGTTCTTCAAGGGCCGATGTTGATTTTGAATAAAGAACAAACTATTTAGGAAATTATTGTAATTTTATTTTATTATGATAAATTGGTATTACTCAATTATGTATGGAACAAAATATCGGCCAAATGGGCGCCGCGACCACGGCGGCACACCTCCATCCGATGGTCCAAATTTTCGATGACCCTGAGGCATAATGGAGGTTCTATGCCGTTAATGTGCCGAATTATCTCATCCTTTAGCTCTTGAATTGTTGCTGGCTTATCGACGTACACCTTTTCTTTCAAATAACCCCAAAGAAAAAAGTCCAACGGTGTCAAATCACATGATCTTGGCGGCCAATTGACATCGCCATTACGTGAGATAACACGGCCATTGAATTTGTTGCGCAAAAGAGCCATTGTTTCGTTAGCTGTGTGGCAAGTGGCACCGTCCTGCTGAAACCACATATCGTCCACATCCATATCTTCCAATTCGGGCCATAAAAAGTTCGTTATCATCTCACGATAGCGAACACCATTCACAGTAACTGCCTGACCGGCCTCATTTTGGAAAAAATACGGCCCGATGATGCCGCCAGCCCATAAACCGCACCAAACAGTCACTCTTTGTGGGTGCATTGGTTTTTCGACAATCACTCTTGGATTCTCATTCGCCCAAATGCGGCAATTCTGCTTATTGACTAATCCACTGGGGTGAAAAGGTACCTCATCACAAATTACGAAGTGCACGATATGCATTTTGATTTGAACGCCCATTTTCATAATAAGTCTGGATAACTTTAACACGTTTTTGGATTGTGTATCTCTCCATGGTTCAAATTGAGTAAGTCTGAAATAGAGAAATATCAAATAAAATTCGGAAAAAAACTTGGCGTTTAGGTGTGGTTCACATTCAACATCGGCCCTTACAATTTAACCACCCTTTATTATCGAAATAAACAAAACATATTTGTATAATTAAGGGTGGTTGAATTTCCCCCCTGAATCCGCGCCTGGGTGTCTTAAATATAAATCTTTTCTTTGAAATATTTAAAAACATTTTTAAAAATTTAAATTGAAATTTAATCCCCCAAACAAATCTTCTTTCAACAGTTTTTAGTAACTTAATAAAACGGAATTGTAAATCAACCAAACGTCTTTTAAATGTCTCAAATACAAAGTCAGAAGTTCCTAACAGTATTTGCCGAAAAGAAATCTTATTAATTCTTTACAAAACAAAATACAACATACTGTTGCCAACAACTCATACGAATTATTCCTTAGAAACAATATGATTTTATGTATTTAGAACAATTTCATTTAGAGATCCACAATAAGAATAACAACATCAAAATAAAAAGTTAATATTTATTCAAAAATTAAATTTAATTTATCCCCTTATAGTACTTAGTCCCAGTTACTTTATGCTTTGTTAAGTTTCTTAAGTATTAAGGAAATCCTTAACATCATCATCGGCTTTTGCTACACCAACCTTTAAAGAGGAATGTGGGTGAAAATAGAAACTGTAACACATATTCCTTAACATATATTTATTGCTTTTAAATTCTTTTTACTCCTTTTTTTATTTAATAAAATACTTTTTCTTTACTTGCCATTGCAGGTGATCTAATGGACGTGCTGGCTTTACTTAATTCCAGCATCAACTTTATACTCTACTGTTCCATGAGTCGCCAGTTTCGACAAACATTTGTACTACTGTTTTGCCCACGTCACTTAAGCAGATGTTTGCTATCACATCGTCATCATCACTATTGTCGTCCACATCCACATGACCCATATGGACAGAATTGTCAAAATCAACAGCACAACAATTATCGCCAGCGTCACTGTAATAACGACGTTCCAAATAATCGTCGTCATCCTGACTGTGCTGGTCATAATCAAGAAATGCCTTTGCAAGAGGACAATTTCACAGTTATAAATGGCCTTTTGGCAACTGATAATCGCAGTAAGAGCGCATATATCGAGCAATGGTTTCAAACGACAACACAAGTGACACAAGTGTAGCATGAGGAGTCAAGTCAAGGCAATGACAGCGATAATGACATATTTAATTTAACTGTAACAGAAACGGTAACTGTTACAGATTATGAACCAGAATCAGAACATCAGTAGGAAACAAATACTATAAATGATACAGAAATGTTTCCATTGTAACGGTAAATGTATTTTATGGTACTGAAAATGGTTAAGAGAACGATTGTGTAAGAGTATGAGTGTAATGAGTATAATTTACATCCTTTATATGTATGTATAGTGACATTTATCTATGTGTTAGTGCCACAAGTATCTGTGAGTCTGTTTCTTTGTGTAAATTTTTTATAGTTGGTTTTTTTTTTTTGTAAATAAAAGAGGTCTGAAACTAAATCTAATGAAAAAAGGTGCCAAATATTTTGTTGTTTTTTGTTTTACTTGCGAAAGTCACCCAGTTTCTTGTATTATATATTAAGTTAATATTTGGAACAAATTTGCTTTTCAACACGTTTACCGTTTTTAGAGATTTTTGCTCAATTGCACCCTTCACCAAAAGTTAAGGGCTAAATATAAGTTCGACATTTCGTTCGTAATTTTTACAATATTGATTTGAGACACTATAAAGTATATATATCCTTGGTTCTTATGAGGAACGAAGTTGATTTAACTATGTCCGTCTGTCCAATGACCCCAGATATGAAAGAGACTAACTAGTTTTATGGGCAATTCCACGCATAAGTCTATCATCAATGGAAAAAATTAATATCTGATTTTGGTAGTAAAAATACTTAAGTATGGTGGCAACATTATGTTACTTTTAAGTTTTTATAGTGGCAACAATTTTTTGAAAAAATTTGATATTTTTTTAAAAAATTTGATATTTTTTTAAAAAATTAGAATTAAAAGAAATAAATTTTTTAAGTTTTTGAAACATTTATATTTCTTATTTCTAAAAAGGGTTTGTTTTGAATTATTTTAGTTTCAATGTTGGTTTCTAACTTATTATTAGTGATTTCGTTTAGGTGGTGTTTATATTCAAAAATAGCATTTTAACGAGTTCATTAATAACAATTTTGTATCTTTCAAATAATTTTAGAATTCCTATTTTATGCGATGTGATTTCAATTCTAACGCTTCATGTAAAAATACTGACTTTTATACTACAAAAAGTGAGTGTAGTGTCGGTCACGTTTTGAGCTGTAGTGTCGGTCACAATATATTTTACTAATAAATATTTTTTTAAATAACGTACCGCTTTTATTTCAGCATTTTATAGTAGTTTGTTTCTTGAACTTTCGATAAAAACACAAATTAAAGTTATTACGAAAGTGCAGAGGAAGATTATTGAAGTTTAAAGACACTCTCGAAAACGACTTCCTTTGTATGTAGTGTCAGTCACGTTTATATTTTACTTAATAAATGATATTTCAAAATATCAATGGTTGTAATTTTTTCTCAATCGGATAATGGTTGAAACTGCTACATAGCCATTTTTAAATTAATTCTAAAAAAATATTACTAATCGTAATATAATACAAAACGCAAATTGTGTAAAATGTAGAATCAATCACATATGGAATTGCCAATATATTTATGCCACAAATAGGCTGTAATTATTTTCTATTAAAATTCAAATGTCACAAATAGGCTGGAATTATTGCTATTAAAATCCATAAATGGTTACTTTTTTATTAGTTTTTTTTCCAGTATATCTTGAGAACGGCAACAGCCAAAGATTCCAAATTAGGTACAAGCATCTAGGTTATAAATACACAACATCGACAAAATGTGGGTGGGATTGCTATGACTTGTACCAAACGCCTTTTCAATATACATATTCAAAAATTTCAATACCCGAAATTTTCAAAATCCGTTTTACATACAATACCAGATGTTTTGGTCTTAGAAGACCCCGAGTGAAATTTGATGCAGAAAATATTCGTTAGCCATTTTAACCCTTAAAAGTGCCGTTTTAGTATACTTTTGTGTGAGAGTTGGAAAAAGGACAAAAACGACCCCTTGAAATGAGAGTTAGAGGTTTAATAAATTCTAAGAAATTCTACTGAAGACATCTGATATTATTTAGTATATTTGTTTGACTTATACCAAACGCCTTTTCCAAAAATTCAAAAACTTTAAGCGCCCATATTTCGGAAAACCGAGCTAATTTTTCAAAATCCTTTGGCAGATTTGCTCTACTAGTAGTCGTCATTCATTTGCAATTGTTAACGCTGGTTTTTTTTTTTTTGTTGCACAGTGAATATAATTTAAACTTGTAGAATTGTTGTTGGGAATTATTAAAACCTGAGCTATATTTAATTAAATCAATTAACACATTCTTTGAAATGGCAAAGTTTTTTGATTATTTTTTTATTAAAACTAAAAATATCATTTGTTGAAAAAAAAATTCACAATTTTTGGTGGAAAATCAACAATTTGTTTGCTTGATTCTATGAATTTGGTGATTAGAGACAATTTTTAAATGTGGGCGGGAGTAGAGATGTAGGCGTGGCAAGAAATAGATTTATTTATATCTAAAGAGCTTTAAGAAAAAAATTGTTAAAATTTCGTAAACATGGCTGGGCTATCAATACACAACCCCTCTTAAAATATGGAGGGGATTGGAGAAGTGGGCGTGTTACCTACCGTTCTAACCCATTATGATTTCTGTATATCTGGACAAGGGCAAGAGCCAAAGCATTTCGATTATCAACACACAATAACCGACAAAATGTTGGCGGGTTTGGAGAAGCGGGCGTGTCACAAGCACGATTTATTTATATCAAAATAACGGTATTTATATAACTTTCTGTTCTGATTGCTCCATGGTGAAGGGGATACAAAATTCGGCATAGCCGAATATAACATAAGAAACTCTTTCCTAATTTTAAGTTAAACTCATTCAAATCAATTGCATTTTCGAAAAAATTCTAACTTTCTGTTAAACAACTTCGAACGATAATGTTTTCATAGAAAACCTCTTTGAATATACTTCGTTTAAAAACTATCTTCCATATACAATGCTATACGAACGAAAACGTTTGAAATTGTTGAACAGGCTGTTAAGATTATTTGATTTTATGAATTGAAAATTAAATCTGTTGCGTTTTTGTATTTTTTTTTTTTCATCAATTTTTCATTTAAACCGCATAGAAAATTTGATTTAATTGAGATTATGTAAAATTTGTTTTGAAATCTTTAAAAGTTAAGAGGAGATCTTTCTGTATTCTTAAACAACAAATACAAATTGGTTATCATTTAATTACTATTTTGTTTGGCAGCAAAATCCTTGCATGTCCTTATAAATGTTAATGTATGTATGTCTAATTTTCAATGTCTGCAAAAATCTTATTAAATAAGAGATATCTAAAATACAATAAACTTAATAACTCTCTTTAAAAACAGATTTTCTTTAAATATGAAAATTTTTGTTCATAATGAATAATTCTAATATATTTATCTTTATTCCTTTCTCTGTATTTAATCCATTAGTTTTCATTTTAAATATCAAAACATTAAATGTACCATTTGTTAAAAATTTATTATACATTCTATTGTATTTCATTTAAATAAATAATTCTCTTCCTCACCTACTTCTTCCTTTATGTCCTTTAGAACACAACAGTTGCCACTAATTTCTCTGATTTGTCAGGATGTGTATTTTTGTTTAGCAGCATGTGAATGACTGTTAACAATGAAAAAGTGCGAATGCTAAGAAAAACAGAAACAAGAGATTTGTAAGGATAATAAATTGGTATGCGGAATTTCAAAAATTAAGGAACCCATCAGGCATAGTATTCATGAAAATCAATATTGTTGTATAGAAAAGTAAATAGGTATAGAAAAATAATGGATAAAAACAGTGTTTAAGTGCCAAATTACAAGGAAATTTAAAGCGGAAATCTGTTTATCTCGCTAGAATGTTGTATAAAAAAGTATGATAAAGTTTTATTCAAGAAAATTTATTTTTAATAATATAGGGTGGCCCAAAAGAAACGAATGGGCTTAAGCAGTTTCAAATTTCATTGTTCATAAAGTCAATTGAATTTTGTTACCACATTTTATCAATGAATGATGAATTGAGACTTAGCAAGTGGTTATAAATGTCAATCGGATTACTTAGAGGTAAAACATGGTCGAATAATTTAATGTGCTACAAACTTAAGCACGAATGTACAATTTTCTCCTTACAAATAGTCATGGTGGAATAAGCAGGTGGCATCGTTACGGCAACAAATACAACATTATAACAAAAATGCAAATTACATAACCGTTTACGTCAAAAATACATTAAACAAAAATCAAAGCGTGCCGCTGAACGTGATAAAATAAATAAACTTTTAGCCAATTTTTATTTAATTATGGTCAATATCTTATCAAAATTATCAAAAACTTTAATAAAAAACAAAAATCACAGCACAAAACGTAGACTTTTTGTAAACATAAACAAAACTTTGACATAAACCTAGACAAACAATGCAAGAGCAAAAAATCGTCATCTGGCGTAGTGCTGCCACCTGTTTATTTCACCATGCAAATAGTGGCAAAAGATATTAATATAGAGCATATTATATAACCTGTTTCCGACTATGCAATTTAACTCTGCAACAATATTCGAATTTCTTTTGGTGTCCCTTGAAGAACTCGTACATTTTCAGACGTTACGCTTTTTTGTTGCAAGTCACAAGCTTTTTTTACGTTTAACTATTCAATTCAAATTAAAATAATAAATTTCAAAAATGTATACGAAATAAATTCAAGGTGAAGCCATCAAATTATTGCTTGATTTACCATTTCGTGCTACATTGTTAACCCCGCACGCGTCTCTACTCCCATCGTCACCAATCTTCTGTTTTATTCCTATGCGACATATCGCATGGTGTAAAACTGGACATAAACATTTGATAAGAAGCATATTGAAGTTGTCATGATTAACTGAAGTCTATTAGAAGCAGTGTTGCCAAAACTTGGTGACCAAAAATGGCTAAATTTACGGAAAAACTGGCTACTAATTTAAAGTTACGATCAATTTTTTACATAAGAATAAACGTAAATTAATTTTTTAGCATTTCAAAATCAATAAATGCAATTCCATTATTGATCATCTTATAGGAATCACTCGTGCCTGTTAGTTTTTAATATGTTGAAGGTAAACCATAATCTTGACAATACCCTACAATAGGGACCAGTCCAAACACGCGTGTAAAGAGTAGTCCACAAGGGACTAGGACTAGTCCAAAAGTAACCCAAACGTATTTAAAAAAACATGGTCTATTTAAAATTACGATGTCCTAGGGCAGGACCATACAACCCAGCTTTGAACTACAAAGGAGTAGTCTTAAAACTACTGCATGGTATACTGAAGAGGATTAGTTTTAAAGTCGTTTAAAAACGAAAGCATGTCGTTAAAAAACGAAGACATGTCGTCGCACTACAAACACTTTTTAACAATGACATGGTCCATGCTTGCATTACATCGGACCAGTCCATGGAGTAGTCCATTTTATCAAAATGGATCAGGTGGTCTAAAATTATTTGCAGGGTATTTACCAAACCTATTGAGTCAAAATATACAATAAAAAACAATTAAAAAAGTTTAGTCGGTCAAATCCGACTATATGATACCCTACACCACATTAGAAATTTTAGTAAACTATCTCTAAAATTGCGTCTTGCAGTTTGCGCACAAGGTTAACATGGATAGCCAGCCGGACGGACATCGTTAATTGGACTCAGAAAGTAATACTGAGTCGATCGGTTTACTTTATTTTAAGGTATTACAAGCATCAGCACAAATGCATGTTACCCTCTCCACTATTGTGGTTATGGCAGCGTTTGAAAACTGCAGTAAATGTATAAAAACTGTAATTTCTTCCAATTCTTCATTTGTCATTGCCCATAAAAGAAACTGTTCTTTTTACTTCTAATTCATTAAATGAAACAGTCGCTGTCAAACCAACTCAAACCAACGAAATGTTGTACACACATTTTCGTTTTTTGTTCGACAGTTTTTGGTTTCGACTGCAGTTTTTTAAACCCTGGCTGTGGGTATAAATATTTTATTGTTTTGGTAAAAATATTTTCCCAATCGATAAAATCGAATTAACGGTTTTTCAAATTACTTTAAGCGATGTTTACTGGGCTAAACACCCTCTCTACTTCAGCAGTTTACCATGGAAGTGAGAGCAACTTTATAGTAAATTCTGTGTTGATCCACTTTATAAATTTAATAGTTAGTTAGTTAGTTGTTCTTTATTTTTTCAAAAATACAAAAAATACAATAAGTACTATAATTCTATAATTAATTTGAAAAAGAACTTACGACTATGACATATTGTCGTCAGTCGAGTGATTTAGAAATTTAATATTGACAAACTGTTCCTTTATTTTGAAAGATGTTTTATCGTCATCCTTTAAAGCGATTTTCAACAAAGTTGTGATTTAAATTAAATGCGTTTTAATTGTTAAAAAAATTAATTTTTTTTTAAAAAATTTCTATAAGAAAAGAAAAATTTTAATTTAAAAGAAAAAACCGGAAAAAAATGTTATGGCTAAATAAGTTAAAAAATGGCTAATGGCAAAATTGATTTTTTAATGGCTAAACAAGGTGAAAAATGGCTTAATCTAGCCACTAAATGGATAAATTGGCAACACTGATTAAAAGTAGCTATAATAATTATAATTATTGATTTTTTTCGACATATTTTTCATAAATCAGGAGACTTAAACAAGGGCTTTCCATAAACGTTTTCCTATTTTTCTTTCTTTTTTTAATATATTCTAGTGTTTTATATAATATTTTACATTTCTTAAAATTTTCCTTAAAAAATTTATCACATATTGATTAAATTAAAATTTTTTCTAATTCTATCAAATATAAAAAAAAAAATTTTTAAATGCCGGGTTGTGGGTTAATTTTGGCCTGTCCCTTATGGTAAAATACTTTTCAGTATTAGTTTTTTAGCGTGCTATTGTGTGGGAATCCCTGTCTAAAACAAAACTGTATAAAATTATCTAATTTAAATTATTTGAACATAAACAAATTACAATCCATGGGATCTATTAAATAAGTTAATAAACGAATGACTCTCAATACAAACGTACATTTTGTATAGTTTTTTTTTTAACTTTTACAATTTAATTATTAGAAGGATCTTGAAACAAAATTATATTTTTTTGTATTGAGCGTTACTTTTGCTTTCGCGATTGTTTTTGGAATGATTTTTACGAAGAGAATAGTCAACAAAAAGTGAGTATAAAGTTTGAAAGCACTATAATTATATTTTGCCACTAAAAATCATTTCTCTAAAAAAAATTTAAGATAATCGTAGGTAGGAATTAAGAGTTATGACCACTTTTTTAATTTTGACCTGGGATCCCACGAAAAAGTTAAAAATGAGCATTTAAAGACATGATTCCGTCCGAAAATATATACACTGATAGAAAAGGCGTCATATCGCTAATGTATTTTGACATCAGTACTATGACAAGTGTCTTCGTTTTTGACCCCATGACACTTGTCATCATTGTGATGTCAACCAAAGTGTCATCAGGGTCAAAATGAAATTGTGTCATCAATGGGATGACACATCGGCATCACAGAAATGACGAAAATGTCCTCAGTGCAATGACGCAGTAACATCGGAGAAATGACAAATTAGCATCAATTTAATGACAGTTTGTCATTAAGTCAAAGTCATTGGAATTGACTTAAGTCAAAGTGAGAGAATATTATTATTTACTTACCCGTTGCAAATGTTTGTTTCACGTTTGTTGAATTACGACCTTTGTTTACAGCAGAACTCTCAATAATAAGACACCAGCACCATGCCTCATATGGTTTTCGTAATCATTCTACTTTAAAAATTTCATGTATTTAACTAAATAATTTAAAAAAATAGAATATAGGAATTTTTGCTTCTTATAATACATTTTAATCATGAAAATAATGTTAATAATATACAAAATGTGGCATCGAATTGATGTCACTATAGTCATAAAATAGATGACACTTAAAATATGACAAAATTGTACGAAGACGTTAGTCATTGGATTGATGTTACTTTTTGCATTATTGATGCCATTTGTAGTAACCTTGATGTCACAATTCTTATGTAAGGGCATCATCAATATGAAGATGCATTTTTCTATGAGTGTACATGATTAAATATCCGGCCAAATCATCTTTCAAGTAAAACAAAAAAAAATTAAAAAAGCAAAATTTATCATAATCGGCGTGCAATTTGTATGTTAATACCATCATTTATAATGGCACTAAGAGCTATAATCGGAAGTAGTATTTGTATGGGAGCTAAGGTTAAATATGGACCGATTCCAATAAAATTTAGTAGGATGATTTACATAGATTGAAATAAAATAAGTAGACCTAATAGAAATATCAACATAATAAAATGGTTAATGGGCCCAAAGACTCTATTTCGGAAAGAATCTTGTATGGGAGCTATGTGAAATGTTATTGAATTATCTAAAAAATTGCCAACTTTACTTTTTTAACAAAGTTTTAGGGAACGGACATCGTTAGATCGATTCAAAAAGTGATTCTAACTCGATCGGTATACTATTAGGTGTTACAAAGATCACCACAAACGCATTATACCCTCTACACTATTGTGTTGTGTGTATAACAAGATGTAATCGTTCCAGCAAAGAAATTAGTTTTAATAAAAAAATGAAAAAAAAATCATAAAAATAAAAAAAAAAAAACATTTTAGTAATCCGCTTCAATTAAAAATATATCGTTTTTGTGTCTTTGCTGGTGTTAAGTTTTTTTGAATTCCTAAAGTTAACAGATGAATTACACTACGTGACAGTTTTTTGATTAAATGTATCTGACACCTTATCAAAACTGCAAAAAATCATAAAATTGTTCATTAAGTTTGAACTTTTGTCGACTGTTAAGGCTCAGTTAGTCTTTACTTTCTGTTCTGTTACGAATCAGCTGATTTGTTTTTGTTATTAAAAAACCTGTGAAATTGATTAGTTTTTCTGTTCTGTTGCGGTTCAGTTTGTTAAAATCAAAAACTTGTTGAGTAATTGTAAGTGACAGCAAAATAAATATTAAAAAATACATTTTTATATTGAAATAAACTATTTTTTGATTTTAGGAATTCATAAAATTTAATTTCTTCAAATTTATGTGCATTAAAGTTATTGAAATAAAACAATGGACAGTGCAAAACTAATAAGTTTGTCATAAATGGCTGATAAGTTTCTACAGAAAAAGTAACTATTACAATTTCGTAACAGAACGGCACGGAACAGAACAGAAACAGAAAGTAAAAACTAACTGAGCCTTAACTCTGTCATTCCTTGCTAATCTTGATAAACGACCCTTGGTTATTTTAGTAATTTTATTATCTTTCATTAAAAAAAAAGAAATACATAACCTGTCTAATAGTTTTTTAAGTATTTGCATTTAAGTGACATCATCTTTTTAAAAACACAAGTAACGGTTATTTTGGAATATCTCGACTGTTCTACTTCTGATAATTCTGTTTTTATATTCGCATTCTGCAGGCAATTGTTCATTAAGATTAGGTGTCAGATACATTTGGTCAAAAAACAATAACGAAGTATTATTTAAAAAATATTACAATATACTTTTTTGAAAATAGAATTTTAATACAGAATCGTTTGACAGACAGCCTATTTTAAATTTTATTTAAGTAGAGTCCTGTCAATGATAAAACACGTTCCTCTTCCTACGGATGTTGGCCTTATAGTCATAAGAGCATTATATTATCCTGGAGACTTTAAGTTTTTTCACCACATCCTTCAAGTTTTATTTTTAGAGAAATTTAAGTTAAACCGAATAAGGGTTTTTTAACTAATTGCTGCATTTAAAATTTCCTCAAATATTTATTTTTCACTCTTGTCAACATGTCTTACAGAAATAGTATTCACTGCATTATCAGAATCCAACCCAAAAAGTCCTTTACGCACCATCTCTGCATATGAAATCAAAGAGTTGTTTGAAGTTGTTAAGTTGGAACAACTTGTTTGGTCGTTATACAATAAATTTGGTTTTTAAAAAAAATAAAGAGTGTGTACATTTTCCTTCTCGAAATTCCAGAGGATCAGACAATGCCTTACTTATCGGATTTAAATTTACATTAAGCTGTTGACATCAGCAGAAAAATTATCATATTTAAATAAAAATAACCTGGAAATTCCACAAAAAATTTTCCATGGTTTTTCCAAAATAACGTGCGGAATCCTGAAATCTTTTCCCGGAAAATGCAGGATGAAAAACACTAGTTTTAACCGGTGTGCTGGTTGCTCAGTTAAGAGCGCGGTATAAATTGGTCTATTTCTGTAGGTACATCTGTAGTTCTTTAGGATGAAATTTACCACCAAACTGTACAACAAAGAGGGAACTATTGTCGAATTTGAATTGCCGCTAATTCTTTGGTTGTCTTTATCCTGCATATTGACGAAAACATTACTGCTTTTGTGCTGATGTGTGTAATACATGGAAATATTGGTTGCAGATGCACCTCTTAGATACCGATTGTATCCATGTACACCTTGTGCGAAAAGTACAGGTTGCGTTTCTTAAGATAATTTGAGGAAATTTAATACTTCTGTGCGTGATATATGGTGGAAGTCGGCCCTTAAGTCTACAAACAATCTAAATATTACAAGTTAATTTGGCCCAGAAATATTTTATTTCAAATTATATCGCCCTTCTCAAAATTTATTATTTAAATCGGTCCATATTTGACCCCAGCTCCTACACAAATATAATTCCCGGAATAAGCTTTCAATACCATAACTTTTATATTAAGGTTGATATTGATATAGAATTTAGCAATAATTTTTATATTAGCTTAGACGTCGTGTCAAGTTTTTGTGATTGTAGGTCCAGAATTGACCACCAGTCTCACCAGTCTCATATAAATCCTGCCCCTAAAACTACAATAAGACCGACAAAATTCCTACTGCTATTGATCTCAAGATGATAATTGGCAAAAATAATATTTTTATATATCTTAACTTCATAGTAGAATAATGTTCAAATGGATCCAAAAATTACCATGGGTCTGTAAATACTAAAGTGTTGGGCATCGTGTGGTCTGGCTTCATCGGCTATACTTTCTTTAATGCCTTTATTCTAATTAATTAATTATTTTGTTGCCCATTTTTAAGTTTTAAAGTCTCTTTACAACATTCTGTAAAATAACATTTAAGCCCTTCCGTTTCTGTTAAGCCCCTCTCTACGAACGTACTATAAATGTAACTGCCCTGCAAATAATTTTGGACCACCTGATCCATTTTGATAAAATGGACTACTCCATGGATTGGTCCGATGTAATGCAAGCATGGACCATGTCATTGTTAAAAATTGTTTGTAGTGAGACGACATGTCTTCGTTTTTTAACGACATGCTTTCGTTTTTAAACGACTTTAAAACTAATCCTTTTGAGTATACCATGGAGTAGTTTTAAAACTACTCCTTTGTATTCCAAAGCTGGGTTATATGGTCCTGCCCTAGGACATCGTAATGTTAAAAAGACCATGTTTTATCCATACGTTTGGGTTACTTTTGGACTAGTCCTAGTCCCTTGTGTGCTACTCTTTACACGCGTGTTTAGACTGGTCCTATTATTTGCAGGGTGTGAATACATATTTAGAATATAAAATATATAATAGATGTGTGTATATATAAACGTTAATAGAAGACCAATTTGTGTGTAAAAAAAGGACAAATATTTATTTTGGAAACTGTTAAGAATGTATTAAAACTAATTTTTACTAATTAGTTATTTGAAAAATGAAATAAGGTCGTAAAATGACAGAATTATATTTGGCCAACAAAATCAAAATTCATTTGAATAATTAAATAAGTCACGATATAGATATTTTATGTGTAATAAATATTTATTAAAAAAAACCAATTAAAAATATTTTACAAATTATTTTAACAAAATGTATTTTTAAGTTGTGTAACTATTTGTATTTTAACTAAAAGAAATATTGTCATAATTTGTATCACAAAGATAAGAATTATCTTGAAATCTATTAAATAAAAATCAAAACTGTCTGTTATATCCTCAAAATATATTTAAGTTTATAAAAATAATAATTAGTGTTGTGGTTATTTTGTGGAACTGTTAACGGTCTTCAATCCAAATTTTGATATTTTTAATTATGCTAAAGTTCATCAAATTTAATATTTATTTAATTATTTTTATGAAAAAAGGAATTTTAGAACATGAAACTAATTTAAATTTATTGATAAGTTTTCATTCTTTACTAAGCTGGGAACCGAACCCAGGTTTTCACGGACAGGTAACCCTTACATGTTTCGAAAAAACAGAAGAACTCAAAGAATTCTGATGAGAGAATGTGGTGCTTTTTGAAACATGTAAATTCAACCCAGGTTCGAGCCCCAGCTCAGCCAAGAAAATTATCAATAAATTTTAGTAAAAAAAATTTCATGTTGTAAGATTCTTTCCTTCTGTAAAAATAATTTAATGAAAATTAAATTTAATGAACTCGAGCCTAACTAAAAAAATATCAAAAAACTAAAAGCTAAAAATCACAATTATTCTTAAAATATTTATTGTTTAAAAATAAAATAATTTTCCAAAATAAAATTAAACTTTTAGTGTAAATATATAATGTAAACGTATATTCCTGTTTTAAAAACAACAAATTTTCATAGAAAAAAATTAAAAAAAAAAAAAAAATTAAAAAAATTTGAATCTTAAGATCAATGGAATTGTAAACTAATATTAAAAAAAAAAAACTATTGTAGAATTTACTATAAGTTTAAGAAAAATATATATTTTGTTTTTATTTGACCTTGTTTAATTAAATAACTGTTTATTTTTTATTTAAGCTCTAGGTCTTTTTAATATTTAATTATTTATTATCAATATTTCGCTAACCTTTGGTTAGCATCGTCAGGAAATTTAATTATAAAATTTTTATATAAATAACAAAAAAACAATAACAAAATTATGAAAAATATAAACCTAATTCAAAAACCATATTTGCAATAAAAAATATTTTGACTTAAAGAAAAATTCTTATAACATATAACATTTTTGAACTATACTTATTTTATTAGGACAACATATATACATATAAAACTTCATCTCTTAATAACTAAATTCCTATAACTACTAGCTATATTTTCTGTGGCTGCTTTGAAATTCATTCTTTGTGTTGTTGGTGTATTAATTATGTGTAACATTTCTAATATACCCTGCAAATAAAATTAGACCACCTGATCCATTTTAATAAAATGGACTACTCCATGGACTCGTCCGATGTAATGCAAGCATGGACCATGTTATTTTTAAAAAGTGTTTGTAGTGAGACGACATGTCTTCGTTTTTTAACGACATGCTTTCGTTTTTAAACGAATTCAAAACTAATCCTCTTGAGTATACCATGGAGTAGTTTTAAAACTACTCCATAGTAGTCCAAAGGTGGGTTATATGGTCCTCCCCTAGGACATCGCAATGTTAAATAGACCATGTTTTTTGCATACGTTTGGGTTACTTTTGGACTTGTCCTGGTCTCTTGTGGGCTACTCTTTACACGCGTGTTTGGACTGGTCCTATTATTTGCAGGGTAAATCTGCGTTTGTAGTTTGTTTAACACTGATGCATTTTCAAAATTTGGTTAAGCCACTATGACACTACATTTTTTATTCATTAATTGATATAGAATTGATAGAAAGAAACAGTAAATGTTAGAAAGAGCGAAAATATACAAAATGTAAACATAAAAAACACCACAAAAAGGTATTATAAATCTTAGTTTAAAAAGTATCAACAAAAAAGTACAATTGAAACAACTTAGCCATCCCTGTTTTGTTTATTTTATTAAATGTTGCCAACTTTTTGTTTATGAGAAACCTAAAAACAAAAAGCGGTAAATCGCTGAATTTGCCCATAAACCGCTGATTCAGCAACACTTTTTATATTTCAAGCTTGAAATGTCAATTTTAAGTTAAACAATTTTACATTTTTTTTGACATAACTTCATTTTTTATCGATAACTTTAGTAAAATTTTTGACAGTTTGCCATTTATCTTAATACAGCTTAACTCTTTGAACTTGGAAAATTTTTTTATTACATTATATTTGTACTGTTCACCAAAACTTGAACAATGCATTAAAAAATGTAGTGTCATAAGGGCTTTAGTGATTTAGTTCATAACAATGATGAGATAATGCTGTTTTTTAGAGTTTATGTTTCTATGTTTTTGATCTGATCTATGTCGTGCAACTCTAGTCCTTCATTAATTTTTCGTTGTACCTATATAAACCTTGTCGCAATTCTCATTATCATTTCCATTACAAGGAATTTTGTAGATAATGTTCGACATATCCCACTTATTAGTCCTGTCCTTAGTCCTGCTATATAAACTATTCAATGTGTTGTAATACCTATGTGCCACTCTATATTTGTTTCTGTCAAAGATCTTCGATCCTTTAATCCTTTCCGATATGTTAGATATATACGTTAACGATTTGTATATTCTAGGTTCCATTGTAACTCCCGAATTATCGTTATTTCCCTCCTTACATTGATCAATTAATCAATAAATCAGTTTCCTTGGAAAATTGTTGTCCTTTAGTATATTCTTAATTCTAGTAATGTTCCTCCTATGAAAATTTTTGTCACTAATCGTCAGTACTCTATTAATTAAATGTCTAGCAGTATTTATAATTACCTTCTTACTATGTTTAGAATAAAAGTTTATAGTTAGGAAATTTTTTCAGTTTATATGAATTGTTATATTTTATTTTTGTTATAATGTTTTGTGAAATTATTTTATGACAAATTTTTTTCATAATTTTGTTATTGTTTTTTTGTTATGTATATTAAAATTTTATAATTAAATTTCCTGACGATGCTAACCAAAGGTTAGCGAAATATTGATAATAAATAATTAAATATTAAAAAGACCTAGAGCTCAAATAAAAAATAAACAGTTAGCTATTTAAGAAAAATATTTCAAACTAAAAAAGAAAAATTAATTAAATTTTAATAATTGCTGACTTCAAAAAAAAGAACTTTCTTTTACTTTCATTAAATTAAACCTACGATTAATTTCACAGAGTTCGGTTAAAACTAACTGTTACTTTAAATTCTAGTTTACAATATAATTTTGAAAGTTATTTCTGAGAGTTTAGTACAACTAAACTTTGTGAAATTAGGCGTTAATACAGGTAACATATTATATTCCTAAGTTCCATTCCTCCATTTTTTACTTGGTCTTATAAAACTTTACAAAAACATTTTGCTAACGTTATTAATGTTTGCATTAAAGTCACAACACGTGTCACATATATTAAAGAGATTTTTTCTGATCATAGTCATTTTTGAGAACGAGACCTGTAGAGGACTTATAACACTTCTTAGCATCTAAAAAATATCTGACCCGCACAGAAAGATCAACACTCAAGATAAATTAAGTTTTTTTATTTACTGAATATAAGTACGAGTCGTTTTTAAAACTTCAAACACTAAAACGTACTTAAAACAATCCTAAATGGGATTACTTTCGAAAATCAAGCCTGGAGTTTCTTAAAAAAAGTATAAAATTTTTAAATCAAGTAAAAAAAAGATTGTACTTTACAAAGTGAGGGCTTTAATCTCATTTAATTTATCAAAGTTTGTTGCAAACACTACAACAACACCACAAAAGTAGTTAAAAAGCTATTTGCTTGTTGTGTGTAGAAACAACAAAAACAACAGAACAAGTCGAAAATACATTATTTTCATGTTTAACACATTGAGTGCCAAGCGGTTTTGACGAAAACCTTCCCAGGAGGCCAATCAGTTTTTGTGTTATTTACATTTTATACATTTTTCACTTTATAAAACCTCAAAAAATCATCCTAGACCCATGAATGCTTTTGCAAAAATTTTCAGTAAAGAGTTCTTTATTTAAAAATCACAACAAATTTCACTCAGTGTCGTCTATAAATGACCGACAGGCTCTAAATAAAATAAGAAAAAAAATCACTGTCGTACGGAAACGTACGACGTGGCACCCCACGACGACTTAGGTGTCGTGCGGAAACGTACGACGTTGCACTCAATGTGTTAAAAAGTAAAATTGGGAACTCTTGCTTCTCATTTAGTTTATATCGGGAATAATGCTGGTGTTTTAAGCTGGAGGTCCACACTACGCGTTATGCTAGGAACACAACTGGAAAGAACGACGAATTTCGCCCTACGACGAATAACTAACAGCTTTACTAATTGAGAACGTTGTTTGCTGTTTGTGCAAAAATTCGTCGTTCGTCCCAGTTGTGTTCCTAGCATTACACGCATGTTCGCTGTCTACGCAGCTGTCAAAAAAGAAGAATCTGTGTAGGTATATGTAACAAGTTACATGCACAAAAGCGTAGGACGCATTGAGGCGTCGAATGCGAAAAGTAGGTTTACTTTCTACTTTTGTAACCGTCACAAGCAGCGTTCGAAAAAATCAGCTGGTTTTGAGAATTGAAATATAATTTTTACTTGTGGTGATGCCGCATAAAAACGTTGAATGTATCTTAAAATATAGAACGCATGGAAGTTATAAAAATCATACAATGCGTAGAGGCGAAATCGCGTGGTGTGGACCTCCAGCTTTAGAATTGAAATTCTGTAAGGTGTAAAACGGGTAAGAAAACCAATCATAATAAAATTCTCCTTCTAATTAAACTTTTGGTTTATTTCAAGTACGAGTTCGGGATTGAAACAACTTTATTATTCTTAAATCAAGCGCATGTTAAGATTGATTCAATCTAAGTTTTACTTAAATCAATCCCATCTTCGGATTATTTCATGTACGAATTGGATATGAATAAGACAAGAATTTCGCGATTGAAAATCCGTACTTGAATCAATCTTTCTGTACTTGATTCAAGAAAATCCGTACTAACGGCTGGATTGATTTTTCTTTTGAGTGTAGCAATGCAAAGCACTTAGTGGCCGTATTTTGTAATTCGCTAAAGTTAAATCTCTATCGCTAAAAATCTATAAATTTGATTTAACGATTTTTGGCTACGAATGCAATACTGTAAGGTGCATTGCTAAGTTTGGCAATGCCATTAAATTTAAATTTGCCGCAATTTTAGCTTTTATTGTTATCGTTAAAATGTTCAAATTTTGTATTCTCTAAGGCATTTAGTGATAGAGATTTAGCTTTACCTAAGCGAATTACAGAAAACGGCTGCAGGTCTGCTATTTAAATGTTTCAAATATCTTCCTGCGATAAAGTTTTTGGATAAGTAATAAAAAAATTAGATCAACTAAGAGTTCTTAAATAAGTTTTCTTTTACTTAAGATTAATTTGGTGTTGAGAATGGTCATAATTGCTCATCTGCTTAGTATCTTTGAACAAAAGGACAGTTAGAAAATAAGATGCATATTTTATAATTTATTGTTTATAGTTTAAAAAATAATTTATTAAA
Organism: Pollenia griseotomentosa; assembly: GCA_963931875.1. NCBI lineage: Eukaryota > Metazoa > Arthropoda > Insecta > Diptera > Polleniidae > Pollenia > Pollenia griseotomentosa. The sequence continues at coordinate 133,034,811 of OZ007562.1, forward strand.
TATCCCAATAAAACTTTTTTTCATTTTGCGAAGCACTAATGGTACATTTAAAAAAATAAGCTAGCAATTATGCTCTACGCAATAAGACATACAAAAATGCAGTAAGGTAAGTGAAAGAACTCTTAACAACTTTTATTAAAAAAATAACATTTCAAGTGCCATGGCATTCCCTTACTGCGAAGCAGGTTTGTAAGGGAGAAATAACTGTATCAACACATTCTGTGTGTAAAGCTGATCGTTACATCCAACAATTTTTTTATGCGCTGAATAATGTGCTTTATGTGTCAAAAATTTATTGCTTCAAAGTGGGAACTCGCCATATAAAATTCATGTCTTCCGTAAGCGAGATGGTAAGCGAAACTTTTATGTTTCACCCTTACAAACCTGCTTCCTTGGAAGCTCCAATTTTTATTGGGGTACTAAATATTTCCTAAAATGTTTTAGGCAATTTTAATTAAAATTAGCTATTGTAACATACTGTGCAACATTGAGGAATTTTTAAATTTTGTATTTATCTTTTCTCTTGTCCAGCTAAAGTCACCATTAAGAAAGGGAAACATTTGGAAAAGAAACATTTAGGCCCGTTTTCACAACTCACCGATAGCTTAAAGTAGACTTTAACCGGCCTTATAAAAAGTGTTCCGTTATTTAAACTTTACTTTAAGATTAAGTGACCGATTAAGGAAATTAAGGTACATCCTTCCTGTTAGGTAAAAGTAAAGTTTTAATAATGGAACACTTTGAATACGGCCAATAAAATCCTACCTTTAGCTATCGGTAAGTTGTGAAAACGGGCCTTAGTCTGGTAGCATATTACGGGTGGGGAAGAGAGTATGGTTTTTGTGCTCGGTACTTGGCGGCACGCTCTGTTCACATTTTCTTGGTTGACATTTACTTTGCTTGTGACAAAAATCAACAATAATAACAGAATGTTGCCGAAAACATGTTCGTCTGTGTGACCGCGAATGAAAAAATAAAACAAAATCCAGATGTTTTTCTTCCGACAAAGCTATTTCAATGGTTGCTGAAGATGGTAACCATTCTTTTTGCGTCAATATTCGAACAATTTATTAAATGCGCCATTCCAAAATGGCAAAATTATCATTAAAAGAAATAAATTAATAATTTTATAATTTAAATGTCAACTCAAAACAAATCCACACTTACTGAAGTGTTGATCATTCGATGTAGGCTGGCATTCATTTACCACATTGTATGTCTATTATAGTCAGGGTGTATCTTAAACCAAGTTATTGCTACTGGTATTATAAGATGAGCTAATGGTAAAGGTGACCATTTACTTGGCATTGAAACAATCGAGGCATAACCGTTAATTAGTGGAGCGGCAGCAGTGCTTAAAAAATAAGGACAAATAAATTTGTTTTTTTTTAATAAAACAGAAATTCAAGGAAAGAAAAACGAAATTCAAAATTCAAATAAATCGATTTTGTAAGGGACATCACACTTTGTAGGAAAGTTGAGCGCATCGTTTTACAGTTACTTTTAGTTATTTTTAATATTTTTTTTATTCTTTGTTTAAATCACTTTAAATTTAACTGAAGTGTGCACACCCGTATTGAAAGTTTCTAACATTATGGTTCTGTTTTCTTTCAACTGATTATGATCAAATAAAAAATTTATTAAATAAAACTTATAAAAACAAACTCAAGTAAACTGCAAGTTAAAATACAAAAATATATACATATACATATGTATATGCATATATTAACCAGACAACTCATGATTACAAATATACAACATAATTTTGTTAACTTACGTTCCATTAACTTTTGAGTTCTTAACCCCGACATTGTCAACAGCATGTCAACTGTAAATTTTCGGTCGTAATATAAATACCATTGGCCTTCAAGTCTAAGAAATATTTGGCGCATTTATAATAAACTCCTGAATATTGTGAAATATCTATGTTGGGAACAAGTGCCAAATGCCAGATGACACAACTTGAGCCTGGGCAGTGGCGCTGAAAATAGCCAATCACCAATAAAGAATACAATTTTTGTTATAGCTATTTTTATTGTTGTTTCCTTTTTTTTAGTTTTCCATCTTTTACAAAACGAAATCTTATGAAATTCTTAAGATTTTGTAAAAACACAAATACTTAAAATAATGTAAATGAACAAACAACATGACCTTAAAAAATGTTTAGTTAGTAGTGGATTCTTTTGTCAAACGTCATGTTTGCATGAAAAAAATGGGTTTTTTCCAGTGTTCTTTAAAATTTTTTAAGCCAATTTTTTTAATGACATGACAACTAAATAAAAAAAAACACATTTCATTGTTTTGTAGGGTTTAAACTACAGTGCAACTTTGACAATTTGGGGACATATAGTTTTTGGCTCGGTCGGATTGTCGAGTTGTCCGGACTATAGCAGTGAAAATTTTTGAAATAATCTGGGTGAATAAACTCTTGAGAAAACTTTGTCACCACATCATTTAGGCCCGTTTTCACGACTTAACGATAGCTAAATGTAGGAAGTTATCGAAGAGAAAATGAGTTTTTAATTATCATAAGTTCCCTTTAATCTAAAAGTAAAGGATAAGCTAAAGAGGGGAACGTTCTACCTTTAACTTTTGTCGTAACCCTGCAGATAACGAGACTAGTCAATACATGCAAGTAAAGAGTAGTCCATAAAGGAGTAGGAGTACTCCAAAACTACTCCAAATATATGGGTAAAAGGTGGTCCATTTAACATTACGATGTCCTAGGAGGGGACCATATAACCCACCGAAGTAGTCCCTAAACTACTCCATGGAGTGCTTAAGTGGGTTAGTTTTAAAAGTACTCCATTTCATTACAGTATGGAGTACACTAAAGCGGTTGTTTAAGCATTTTTCATTTTTTACTAATCGCCTTTTATGGCGTGCCCTGTAGTATATTATTGCTATTATTAAATATATTTACTTGGTATTTTTAATTTGTTTACCTTTTTTTCACAAATTTCACAAACTTTCACTTTTAAATAAACAATTAATAATGGACACCATCAGGGCTACCAATGTGTAATAGTGTAAACTATAGAAAAGTATACATTATGCAGCTGTTGGCAGCACTGCATGTTAATTTCTTATAACATGGTCCATATTACAGTAGATTGGACGATGTTGTAAGTAATCCATTTAAGCCACAATGGACCACGTAGTCCAATATTATCTGTAGGGAAGGTTTAGATTTGAGATTGCCATATTATATTCACATATTATTTATATATGGCAACTCCAATTATACGTATATTTTGTAAATGTAAAAAAAGTACGTAGTTGCCAGTTCGTAATTTTATTTTGGCAAAAATAATCGGTATTTTCTTTAGTATTGTCACATTTTCAAAAATTTTAAGTTTATACAAAAGTTGTGAAAACGAAAAAAAGTTGAAGATAACTTTATTCCTCACTAGTGCTAAAGGTACCATTAACTATTTCGAACTTTATAGGTTCGATAAATGCCATGCATTAACTTAAATTTATCCAACCAGCCTTAGCTCTCTGAAAAATCGTTCTAGTCTTTCATCTTTTCTGCTTTTTCATAACTTTTCTATTTAATAAAAAAAGAAGAGTTTTAAACCATTTTAACAAGGTTTAATACATTTGTTTGGTTTAAATATTGTCGGATCCATTGGGGTATTCCAAATAAATTGTTTGATCTTCTCCTTATTTTTTATGTCGCAAGTCGTTGATTGAAGAATATAAAATAGCATGTGAGGTAAAAACGGTTACACAACGGCATTTAATTTTTGTTCTTGCATATAAAAAATTTGTCTGCATAGTAGAGGTAAAAATTGTTCGAAATGTAGAAGCGTTCGAATTATTGGAATGACCGGACTTGCGCATGTCTAGTTCAGTTCTAGTTCAGTTCTAGTTTAGTTCTAATTCAGTTCTAGTTCTAGTTCAGTTCTAGTTCAGTTCTAGCTCAGTTCTAGTTCAGTTCTAGTTCAGTTCTAGTTCAGTTCTAGTTCAGTTCTAGTTCAGTTCTAGTTCAGTTCTAGTTCAGTTCTAGTTCAGTTCTAGTTCAGCTCTAGTACAGTTCAAGTTCAGTTCTAGTTCAGTTCTAGTTTAGTTCTAGTTCAGTTCTAGTTCAGTTCTAGTTCAGTTCTAGTTCAGTTCTAGTTCAGCTCTAGTACAGTTCAAGTTCAGTTCTAGTTCAGTTCTAGTTTAGTTCTAGTTCAGTTCTAGTTCAGTTCTAGTTCAGTTCTAGTTCAGTTCTAGTTAAGTTCTAGTTCAGTTCTAGTTCAGTTCTAGTTCAGTTCTAGTTCAGTTCTAGTTCAGTTCTAGTTTAGTTCTAGTTCAGTTCTAGTTCAGTTCTAATTCAGTTCTAGCTTAGTTCTAGTTCAGTTCTAGTTCAGTTCTAATTCAGTTCTAGTTAAGTTCTAGTTCAGTTCTAGTTCAGTTCTAGTTTAGTTCAGTTCTAGTTCAGTTCTAGTTCAGTTCTAGCTCAGTTCTAGCTCAGTTCTAGCTCAGTTCTACTTCAGTTCAAGTTCAGTTCTAGTTCAGTTCCAGTTCAGTTCTAGGATAGTTCTAGTTCAGTTCTAGGTTAGTTCTAGTTCAGTTCTAGTTCAGTTCTAGTTCAGCTCTACAATACAATTATTCACCGGTCAGTAATTAAGTAAAAGTTTTGCTAAAAAAAATTTTGTTTTAAGAGATAAAAAAAATATTTGTTTTACCCACAACACAATAGTGGAGACGCATACTTCTCGTTTGCACCATAAAATATTAGCCTTTGACCCACCTTAAAGTATACCGGTCAACTCAGAATCACTTACGGAGTCGATCTAATGACCTCCGACCGGCTGGTAAGCTGGCAGGCTAACCATCTATTCACGTATGCACAAAGTTTAAGTCGCAGTTTTGGCTAAAAAGCGACCAAGTATAGGTTATAGACCTTATTGAGTATATATTAAATCAATTTTAAAAAGTTCGGAAACACCCTCAAATTTCGTAGTTATTCCGAAAAAATCATTTTCTGGTAGGTTCGAATACTTTAGCTTTAACAAATATGGATTAATAGACCGAGTCGACCTCCATGCAAAAAAAAATGTGCCAGTCACCTAGAAGAATGAAAGATATGTCAATGAAGTTTCTAAAACAGAAAATATTTTGTTTGCCACGCCCCCAAATACAGCCCTTTTGGTTTTTTATATGTAGCGTTGCCATTTAAAGTCCGATCTCATCAAATCGCATATTGTTGTTCATGGCTTAACAGTGGCTTATTCCGATTTCCGGAATAGAGTCTTTGAGCCCGTTAACCATATACTAAATTACCAATTTTTATTGGAATCAGTCCATATTTGACCACAGCTCCCATACATATATTCCTCCCGAAAATAACCTTATGCCTTAATTACCATAACAACCCTTTAACGTTGGTATTGAAATAACAATTGCCAAAAATAATTATGACGATAGATAGATAGATGCTTATTCCTAAACGTCCTTTGAGGCAAACAAATCTAATATATTTAGATGAAGATATCTAAATAATATTCAGCAAAAAGAGCTTTTACATGAATCTTAACCTCATAACATGATTTTGTTCAGGCCGATCCACTCTTGAAAATTTGTTTTTAAATATTGTTGTATAGGGTGTCATATGGTCGGGCTTGACCGACCATAATTTCTTATTTGTTTTTATGTTCCATTAATAACAAACAACATTAGCAAAACATGCTGTTTTAATAAATATATAAAACAATCGTTTAATTAGTAACGGACATGTAGTTAATTAGCCACAAGATGATGCTCTGCATTCCTCAGCCGTGCGCAGGCTGCACGTGACACACAGACATGTCTAAGCGATTTCTGATTACTTGTGTAATTTAATACAAAAGAAAATTCGACTATAAAAAAGAATTAATAAATATATAAAAGGTAAAAACTCAAAGGATTAGAAGGATTATATAGCAAGTAACTCCGACTATAGTTTGTATAAAATAACTTAAATATTTAACAATAACAAAAAACAATAAAAAAAAATTTTACTTTAATATTAGTCGCTAAATTACACTATGCTACATAGGAAAAATGCAAGACCTTTCAGAAGCAATTTTTCGTTGCTGGAGTTTAAAGATTGCGGAAAAGTTTTTAACAATTTCATGAAGGTACACCACAATAATGCAGAGGGTAATTTGCTAATGTGTGTAACACATAATTATACACAAAATTATTGTGCTGGACCCACTTTCTAAGTCGATCTAATGATGGCTGTCCGTCCGGCTGAATGTCTAATTGTCTCAACATGTAACCTTGTGCACAAAGTACAGGTCTTAATTTTTAATACAATTTGATGAAATTTGATATATAGGTTTTAGTTGCCGTAAGTTGTCATGCAAACTTCTTTTCGGAATCGTCCCATAGAAAAATTACTCCCGGAAAAAGCGTTTAATGCCATAACTTCCTATGTAAACATATCATTTACCTCATAACATAATTTTTTTTGGCCGGTCCACGATTGCCCAAAGATCCCAAATGGGGAACACTCTCAAAATGTTGTCTTCTTAAACTGTGGTATAGAGTATCAAATGTTCGTGCTTGATCGACTTTGATATCTTGCTTGCTTTTAATGGTTTTTTGCCATCTATTTTATTTACTTTTTTTTAATTTTTGCATTTTGTTTACAAATTGAAAATTAATGCTCGTCAACAAAAAAAAACCTTTAACTTTATTCTTTTTTAAAACACACAAAATAATTTTTCGCCAATTTATCTAAAAAAAAACACTTATGTGTGTTGTCATAGTATGACTTTCAACAGCAAATATTTATGAAAATAAAAATCCCTTTTTAAATAAATGTAAATTTTAAGCAAATGTCATGTCCAACACATACAACATTCCTACACTCACACACTCTAGTACATACAATACATTAAATCGAGTAAAATTTACAAATAAAGACCATTTACCATGACAAGGAGTAAATATTTAGATACATGCAAACAAATAGAAAAGTTTTTAAATACAGCAGATACACAATGTACTATGGAGTTTGTACAAATTTAAACGCCTTAATATTTGTAGCATTAAACAAGTTAAAGGCGGATTTTCGTTTTTTTTTTTTTTTTTTTTTTTTTTGCTGAACAAGTAAAATGACAAACATTGATATAATGACATATGTACATGTTTCATTCAATTAACAAATATTTAATAAATAATTGGATTGAAAGAGGCAATAAGATAAGCGCCAATTAAACCGATTTTATTGAAATATTTTTATTTGTGCAGCTCTCAGGCCTAATTAAATATTTGAGTTGTAGAAATGCTTTTTTCTGAATTTTTATTTTGTGGTCAAATGATAAATTTTTTTTTTTTTTTTTTGCAATACATTATTTTCTCAAATCCAGAAAATAATTTATCCCTTCTTTCTTTTGTGCTCGATTCCCTTGGCCCATAAAGTATCATTTTCTGCAGATCTTTAAATTTTTCTATTACATTTTTTTTAATAACTTTTGTGTTAATTAAAATGTTATCTAGAGTAATGATTATAATAGGAGTAAATTCTCAAAAATGACCTTAAAAGCTTAAAATTTCGCTCCTACAAAACAAACAAAAAATTGACTTAAGCACTTTTTCCTTCTTGCCATAGAATAAAATCTGTGGCATTTTGACAAAACATCTAAAGTCGAATTTAAAAAGTTGAAAAAAAATATTGTTAATCATACGAATTTTCATTCAAAAATCCTTTTTGTTTACGTTTTTAAAATTTTGTATTATAAACTGAATTTTTCTTAAATTGTGGTTTATTTTGTTATTTGATAAAAATGATTTTTTCACCAAGTTTTTTTTAAAAACTTTTTTGCTATCTTATCTCGACTTAATGCTAAGTTCACACTTAGGTTTTTAAACGCGTTAAAGCAAAATGTTGATTAAGCTAATCAAAACCGTTCACATTACATTTGAGATGATTAAGATGACAGATGATGAAAAGAAACACAACAAACAAATTTATATGTCTTTAAAGCAGGGTAGGTATCTCCTCGCAAAGAATTCTTTTTTTTTTATCTTTCCCTCTTCGTTTCGCGAAAAGAAGAGATTTGTTGTTTTTGTTTCGTTTCTATAAACGAAGTCGAGAAACTGCTGTGTTTTCTTTCGTTGATATTTGTGCTGAAATAAAAAACCATTCGTTTGGCTGAAAAAGAAGGAAACGAAATGGAGAGAAGAAGCAAACAAAATTGTTTCTTCTTTCTAAGTCGAAGGAAAAAAATAGAGGGAAATAAAAGAAGGAAAAAACTTTGTTCATTGAAATTTGTTTTAATGAATGTCTATGTAATAAATTGATTTCGTTTTGGTAAATTATTAGGGAATTTTTCTTATTCTGTATTTACTAAACCAAGTCTTTGCTTTTAATTTTACTTCATAACAATATAATTTCAATAAAAAACAGAAAAAGAATTCTTTATTTTTTCCTTCCTTCCATTCGATATTTCGATTTCATTTTTCTTTTCTAATTTTATTCTCCTTCAGTTTGTTTCCTTCTATATCATTCCTCTTCGTTCTGCTAAACGAAGAGAAGCATTTGTGTTTGCTTCGGCAAACACAAAAGAAGGAAACAACAACAATATTTTCTTCTTTCTCGCGATAATGATAATCGAAAAGTTTTGTACAAAAAAACCTTCGCGAGAAAGAAAGAAAAAAGAAATTCATTTACCTACTCTGCTTTAAAGTATTAAAAATGGATAAAAACACTTTTATAAAGTTATTAGAAGATTATTTTAATGATGAAATTGTGAAAATTTATGAATTATTGAAAAAAAAAAATAAAAACATTAAGCAGAAATCTTGGCCGGTTGTACACGATCATGTTGGCGATTCTACATTTGAGGTATGTTCAGTGGATTCTATGTGATTTATGAAGTGATTTAGTTGTAATCATGTCAATTTGAAGTGATTAACAAATCACTTCAATGTATGGGTAATCATCTCGATTTTGAAGTGATTAGAGCTTAATCACGTTCGAACTGCTTAAACGCGTTTAAGAAGCCAAATGTGAACATACTATAAGATGTTTTGTCAAAATGCCACAGAAATGTATACAACAGGGCTGTTAAATAACACTGTGTGATATTTTTCAAGTCATGAAAAAATAACCATATACGGACAACTCTACGTGATAAAAGACCAAAAAAAAAGACCCGTGTCTCCCAGTTTTGCCCAAAGTCATGCACTCATTGCCCGAAAATTCGATTTTTGTACCTTTTTCCCCCTCTTCAGGTCCATAGGTAGCAAATCGTTAAAAATTCAAGGAAACAATCAACTACAAAAATGTACATAAGATCTCAGTAAACAACTTTTTAGAACATATAAACTTCCTGGAAATGATTCTTAACACCGTGTAGGTAGCTTCGGGGGAAAAAAGGTACAAAAATCAAATTTTCGGGCAATTTTTCACTTTGGCGGCTACCTAAACGGTGCTAAGAATCATTCCTAGGAAGTTCATATGTTCTAAAAAGTTGTTTACTGAGATCTCAGGTAAATTTCTGTAGTTGATTGTTTCCTTGAATTTTTAGCGGTTTGCTACCTATGGACCTAAACAGGGGAAAAAAAGGTAAAAAAATCGAATTTTCTTAAAGTTTTTTTCTATTTTGATCTTGAAGATGAAGTTATTTTGATTTTATATGTTCACAATTTTTGTTCTTTATGGTAAGAGCTACAAGGGTAAATCAAAATTCCGAACGGTTTGCAAGATATGAGCCTGAGAAAATGTTCACTTTTTTGCAAAAATTACACCGAGGCTCCAAATCTTTGGGGGCCCATAAAAAAAGTGCATGACTTTGGGCAAAACTGGGAGACACAAATCTTTTTTTTTTTTGTCTTCTATCACGTAGAGTTGTCCGTATTTGGTTACTTTTTCATGTCAGTAATAAAATTTTATTAAGGGATTTCATGATATCGCTTAAAATTGCCATTTGTGCAAATGGGCAAACTTGCGAGACTCGTTTCATGAAGAACCGTTTTAATTTTTGTGTAATTTTAAACAATTAATGTCAGTTTGTTAGAAACGTCAATACAAAAATAAATTAAAACTGAAAATTCAAAAATTTTAAATTAAAAATTGAAATTTGTGATTAATATGTGAAATTTGTTTTTAAAAATGCACAAAGAAAGCCAAAAGATTAATTTGCTCAAATAATTGCTAGAATTTAATCTTCGTGATTTATAAACACTTGGATTTTTAATTGAAAACGACGGTTAAGCACTTAAAGATATGTTTGTATAAATGCACAACTGAACAGCGCAAGTTTACAAGTCAAAATTGTTGGGCAAATATACGAAGTTTGTGTAAATTAATGCTCAAACAATTTTTGACAGTTTATTTGCACAGATTGCGAGACTTTTAAGCGAAATCATGAAAACCCTATTTGATTTTAAATGTATAATAATAACGATTATTAAAAAAAATAATCTTTTTTCCATTTATTTATTTATTAAATCTTTACTTGATATTTGCGAACTTACAATAATTAATTAATTACACAGAAAGAAAAACACTCGGGATAAAGCAAGTTTTTTAGGATTACTTTAAGTACGAGTTGTACTCAAAAATTTTAGTATGAATAATACTTAAACGTACTCAAATCAATCCTCATGGGATGACTTTCGAAAATCAATCCCGGAATTTCTTTTAAACTTTTGGTTGTGTTTAGCCCTCCGGCTTACGCATGGTTTGATTATCTATACACATTGAAAAAAGTCTGGGCAGACTCATGTGTACCACGAAGGGTTAAAAAGTAAATTTGAACTCTTGCTTCTCATTTAGTTTATGTTTTTGGTTCAATATGTAGATAAGATGTTTTATCATTCTCTAAGGTGTAATACGGGTAAGTAAATCAATCATAAAAACTTTTTCTTTCTAGTTCACTTTTTGTTTTTTTCAAGCACGATTTAGGATAAAATCAACTTTATAATACTTGAATTAAACGCATTTTTAAATTGATTCAATCTTAGTTTTACATAAACCAATCTCATTATCGCATTATTTTTAGTACGAATTCGGATTAAAACAATTTTATAATTCTTGAATCAAGCGCATTTTGAGATTGATTCAATCTTTGTTTTACTTAAATTAATCTCATTTTCGGAGTATTTCAAGTACGAAATCGGGATTGAATATGGATAATTTAAGTATTTTGCGATTGAAAATCCGTACTTAATCTTTCAATCTTTCTGTACTTGATTCAAGAAACTCCGAACTCACCGTACTATTAATACCGCTTCGGATTGATTTGAGTACGGATGGATTGGTTTTTCTTTTGAGTGTATTAAATCCAGGCTTGCCAGTTTAGCACTTTTAGTGCTAGATTTAGCACATTATTTTCTGAATTGGCACTAAGAATTTTGAAAAAAGTGCTAAGTGCACATTTTAATAATTATTTAGCATTTTTAGCACTTTTTTTAGATCCCAAAACCGCTTAAAAACTCACATAATCAATTCAAGTAAAATATCAATTCTTTACTGTATCAAGAAAAATGCATACATATTTAGCGTATAACTTTTTACAATTTTTGCAAATAGGAAAAATTGCATACCATAATTGAATAGAGCATATTTTTTTTAAATCACATAAAAGTTATCTCATCAAATGCAATTACTTTTTTTATAAGATCTGATAGCTACATATTTGATTTATCATTACATTTTAATAAATTTTATTTGTGAAAAAATTTTTAAAAAACTGATATAAGTGTGACATGCTATACTTTTATGAATTTGTCAAAGCTTTTTAAAACCTTTAAAAATTATTATTTTCACAAGTAGAATCTAGGAATTTTTATTTCTCATGGTGAGTACCATTCATAAATTTTTTTTACAATTTACTTCATTGGTAGCCAAAGAATAGCTAAAGTAAGGCTCGTAACAGAAATATACAAACGAAAATTCTGATAGTGCATGGAAAATATTCCTGGAAAAAATTTAAGGAATAAGACTATTAAATTATAAAAGCTTTTGAGGATTGTAATTTGACTTAGAATACACATTCGAATATACTTATACTCCGGAATATACTTCCGGAATATCAAATGCAATTATTTGCTATTTGTAAATTTGTATGTGATGCGTAGAGCAAAATCTGGTTTTCTGATCATAAATAATTTCGCCACACTACAAAAATCATTGTCCGGCTTTAGAGAAGCAAATGAATGTTTTCTCATACATTGGGACAAAACCCATCAGCTATTCAGAGAGTTCAGCGAGGCAACCTGCTGTTGGCCCAAAGGAGTATTGGATAGACCTTGCTGCGAACTAGAATGAAAACAGAACTATCATGTTCAGTTATACGCAAAAAAAGAAGAAGAAGTGCAAAATTAGACAACGTTTGTTGTCGGTTCATCTGAAAAGTACCAAAATGCGGAAGCTGAAAATGACATAATTGAAATTTTAAACATTATTTAAATTTAAGCATTATTTAAAATATAATGTAACTTCCATGCGGGAAATTTGTGTCAATTGGTCCAACGGACTGGTCCTGGGAGTTGTGAAAATAGAACAGGTACAAAAAGAAAGTGAACCAGTGTTACTTGAATTTAATTCTAGGACTTGTGATATTGGAATCATACAACATTGTATTGAAATAATACTACATTGTAGTAACTGTCACTAAACACGTCCATTGAGAATAGATGTGTGACTGGTCATATGGTGTCAATTGACCCCCTCCAATGACAACCCCATGTAAAAGTGATAGGACTTATCCATAGAAAGTGTTAAAACTAGAACCGGTCTCTACCACCAAAGACCTATCACGGGACTACTTTGGTGTCAGTTCGCTTCCCTCTAGGGATATAATAAGTGTTTATATTAAGCAAAATTATGTTTATAAAAATCAATGTTACAAAAGTAGCACTTTTGTTTTTCACTGTAGAACATTTTAGCACTTTTTTTGGCGATTTAGCACTTTTAATTTTAATTCTTCTGGCAAGCCTGATTAAAACTGACACGTTATCATTAAAACTCTGCATGAAACTTAATAATGATGTTCGTGAAACCTTGTAATTGTAATTTTGTATTCGCTTCGTTTGTATTCAGTAAGATGATAACTATGACATAAAAGCAACAAACAATCGATATTTAAAAGACGAGTAGGATGATGTAAGTTTGTTTACTTATACAAGATAATAGGAACATTAACAACTGTGAAACAAAACAACCATTGAATAAATGTCGAATAAGTTCATGAAAAAACACATTGATTTGAAAGTCAGTGTGCAAGTTGAAAGAAAAGAAAAACATTCAGAAAAGATAAAAAAAAAACAAAAACAACCATGAAGAGTAAACAATTAAATTCGACTTTTTTTTCAATGTAAATTTTCAAACTTCAAAAAAAAAATGAATTTTATTTCCAAAAACATTCAAATTGTTTTACATATTACATACATTATTGTAAAAATATCAAAACAAAATTACATAAATTTACTAAAGTGGCAACATTGCTATTGTGTATTTATAAAAAAAAAGGAGAGAGAGAGTGAAAACTGTAAAAGCGAAGTCCTTTCAATGAGCAACCTCTTTGTGTTTGCCATATAAAACGAAATGTGTTTACTATTAGGATGAATAAAACAAACGTTTCTTCAGTAAACTCAATCTTGTTTGAACACGAACTTCATTGAATAAACATTTAAATGTGTTTATGGATGAAGTAGTTCATGCAGCCATTTTATTAATTAATACTTAATGCCACACAAAAAATTACTGGTAATATTTATAACCATAATTAATAATTTATTGTAATCGCAATCTTACATCTGTGGTACACAAAAATTGAATTAAACGTTTAATCAAGTAAACTAAACGTTAAATTGATAATATTAATTTGATTACTGGTGAACATTTAATAAATGTTTTAATTAATATCACAAATTTTTTTATTGAAAACAATTTGAATTTTTTTCTGTGTGTCTATATATTTTTTCTAGTGACAAAACAACGAAGCATTTATTAAAAATTTGGTTGACAATTGAAAAAAATGTATTTACTAAACGAATGATAAACAAAATCTTTATACCCAGGAAAAATGCTTCAAAATGTTTCACCAATTAAAGCATTAATCAAAACTTAAATCTGTTTGAATAAAAAAGTTAATCAAGTGAATTAAACGTTTAATTGATAATATTAGCTGTTAATTTTTAAATAATATCGCAAATTTTTTATTTGATATCAATTTTTATTTTTTCTGTGTAGAAAACAGCGTCTAAAGAACTGCAGTCAAAGTAAAAAACTGCCAATTCTTCTACTTTTCTATTTGTCATTGGCCAAAAAAAAAACAAATGCTTTTACTTCTGATTCATTAAATAATGGGTAGTCCATTTGGCTGTTTCAAAAGTAAACGTAAATAAAACATATATAAAATATTTTTTTTCATGATATTTCTTTTTTATTATAAAGTTTGAACGTTGACATTATGTGTGAAACACTATATCATTTAAATGACCACCACGCGAAGTGTTGCAAGCATTTATTCTTTTGAGGTAATGTTGGACGACTTTTTGACACATATTGGGCGGTATCTAAGCCATATCTTGACGAATGTGGGTTTTTAAGTGCTCAAGAGTTAAAGGTTTATCTGCATAAACACGGTCTTTCGCGTAGCCCCACAAGAAAAAGTCTAATGGTGTCAAATCGCATGTTCTTGGTGGCCAGTTGATGTCGCCACGACGAGAAATTACACGGCCAGGAAATGTCTCTTGCAATAAAGCCATATTCGATCGAGTTGTGCGGCATGTGACACCGTCTTGTTGAAACCACTTATTCTCCAAGTCGTGTCCTAACAGTCTTAATTCCTGAGAACGACGAGGAATCGACACATCCGGGTCTTCGGCAACACTTTCACTTACAGCAGCGATATTTTCAGCGGAACAAGCAAAACGATGTTGCACTGGCCTTACAATATCTGTAACCGCTCCAGTCTCTTCAAATTTCTTCACCATTTTGCCAATTGCTTACGTAGTTGGACGATTATGTAAACCATAATCTCCTCTTAAAGCACGATATGTTGCTGTGCCAGAATCACCATATTTGTAGTATGCTTGCAACACTTCGCGTGGTGGTCATTTAAATGATATAGTGTTTCACACATAATGTCAACGTTCAAACTTTATAATAAAAAAGATATATCATGAAAAAAATATTTTGTATGTGTTTTATTTACGTTTACTCTTGAAACCGCAAAATGGATAACCCGTTATAAACAGTCGCTGTCAAACCAACTCGAAAATCGAAAAGTTGTGCACAAATTTTGAGGCTTCCCATTTATAGTATGAGTGACTGTTTACATATCGAAAATAGTAACTTCTGCAAATGTAAACCGATTTTAAATATATTTTTATTCTTGATAAAAAGTTAAGAAGCTTAAAATTTGTAAATATTTTTTTTCTTATTTACGTCATTTAAGTCACTGTGCACAAGAGTGTATAAATTTGTACAGTTTATGTACCTTAATAACAAACAATTTTTATTGTTACATATGAAAAAAACAACAACAACAAATATGTTAAGACCAACGTAAAAAATCTATTCACAGCATTATTGTTTGTAATCGGTAAATAGTTGCCATAAAAATAAAATTACCAAAAACGTTAACAAAACAAAAAATTCCAATTATTGTTATGTTTTGATTTGTAAATACAATAAAAAATAGAACCAAATAAAACTACAATATTTCACATTTTGTGTTAAAAAATAGAATTTATTTTATGCTGACTTGCCAATTCAAAAGATAGTTAAAAAACGAACAAAAATTCAAAACAAATTTTTTGTTATAAAAATAACAAATTGCCAAATAATTTGTTATTAAAATGTAACTGACAATATTTTTTTGTTCTTGTTTGCTTGTCAGCTATTTTTTGGAGTAGTTTTTTTTCGGAGTAAATTTAAAGGAAATAAAAACGTTTAATAAAAGCAACAATATTAATAGAATTGGCACAGGGTTGACGGTTTCTAAACTGAAATAGCATGAACAAAATAACAGCACAGTATAACGTTTCTTTGTACAGGGTAAACAAAAATAAGGATATTTCAATTGTCCTAGATAAATAAATTTTTTCTCAAAGCTAGTGTGTGAAAAACTAAAAGAAGTACAAGTTGCAAAATACCCTTCACTATTTTCGGTTATTTATATAAAAATTTCTAGTGCTAAGCCTGTGGGTAAATCACGCCTCTATTACAACAACCTTTTAAAATGATTTTAACAGCCAATCCCACGATGTCACACGTTTTTTTTCTATGCGAACGTTAACGTGTGACATCGTGGGATTGGCTGTTAATTTTCTTTGACGATTTTCTTTGGAGAAGTTCTCCATGGGCCATATGGTCAAATTTGGACCCATTTTTTCTAATTTCTGCCGTGATTAGAGTGTCACGCTAAGTAACGTTATAATATTATATGTGAATAGTTATTTTTATTTTAGCTTATTTTTGTCGTTTGTATTATAAATGATAAAAATTTTGGAAATTAAAGATGAGAAGAAACGCCAAATAAGCTAGAGGCTTATTTTCATCGCAATGGTCACGTTTAATATCAGGGGAACCCTAAGTCCAAAATAAATTGCATTAAATGCACATAACAAAAGTATAATTTTAAGCACTTTAAAAGTTTTGAAGGGCATACATGAATGTGTGTGTATTGTTAAAGATGAGCCACACACCATACACAAGATATTCATGCAAAATTTCACTCGAATGATTACAAACGTAGGCAATGATGCGTGTTCGCACACTGTTACTATTTTGTATGAATTACAAACAATTGCAGCGCTAAGTGCAGAAAGTTAACTATTTAAAAACATTCATTTTGAGATAATCAGTCTAGTTAATTAAACAGGGTGGCGCAAAATGAGCTGTATGGTTTGTATGGTTTATTACTTTTTTTTTATGCGATTATTTTAATTTTTTTTTTAAATACAGTAAAACAGTAATGATATCATGTAAGTGATATCCATTCTCTGCTTCGCACATACGTGCTCTTTATAGCATATTTTCCATAAATTTTTGCAAAATTTTGCGGGTCATTATTTTGGTTCGATTGTATATTTTTCACTATTAATTTCCCAAGCCTTCTTTACAAAATGCTGAAAAAAGATAAGAAAAAATAATGATTAAAATAGTTATAAAGAATTCAAACCATGTAGCTCATTCTGCGCCACCCTGTTGATAATACCCTGCAAATAATATTGGACCACCTGATCCATTTTGATCAAATGGACTACTCCATGGACTGGTCCGATGTAATGCAAGCATGGACCATGTCATTATTAAAAAAGTGTTTATAGTGAGACGATATGTCTTCGTTTTTTAACGAAGTTGTTTCGTTTTTAAACGATTCAAAAGTAATCCTCCTGAGTATACCATGGAGTAGTTTTAAAACTACTTCTTTGCAGTCCAAAGCTGGGTTATATGGTCCTGCCCTAGGACATCGATATGTTAAATAGACCATGTTTTTTCCATACGTTTGGGTTACTTTTGGACTAGTCCAAGTCCCTTGTGGGCTACTCTTTACACGCGTGTTTGGACTGGTAATAAATGCAAGTTTTATGTTCTGATCTCGTAGATGGTCAACAGACTTTTATTTGAAATTGTCTGAGATGACATCTTTAACACTAGTTTCTTATCAATACTCAAATATGGTACATGCAGTAAACCCCTTTCTACACTCAAAAGCATTTAAATTAAAAGAATACGTCATCGCCGATGAAACAAATATTTCTTACTGCCTAGTATTCTTAAACTAAATAAAGCTAGATACTTAAGTACATAACATAAAAGAATATTTTAATTTTTTAATTTATTTTAAGACATTTAAGATGTTAATTTTGACGCCAATTGGATCAGTGCAATCAATATTCGTATAAACATTGTTCAATTCTGAGCTGTTTAGGGTATTCAATTAATCGCGCGAAATTAATCGAACAATTTAATATTATTAGGTTATTCGAATAATGTTAATTTTGTCTAGTTTTGTCTAAATTATATTTTTTAACATACAAATTTTACTAAAGAAGTAACAACAATTTAACAAAAATTGCTTCATATAATATGAGGAAAACTTTTTAAATAAAAATGTTGAAATGTTTATGTTTCAAACGATTTCCTTTTTTTGTCTTGGTAAAACTTGATTTAGAAAAGATTCTTTCACTTATTGTTGACCTTAAAGAAATTGAAAGTAAAGAGTTATAAAGCATATCCAATTTCTCTGTTCTTTTTCTCGTCTTTTCTAAAAATTAGTAGTCTTCCATTATACCACTTGAATTTTTTTTTGATTTTTCAACTATTTGAATAATCTTGTTAAAATCTGGTAGAAGGTTGTTTTCTTTCGTCTAAACAGATCATCTTCTTCATCTCAATAATCGTGGTAATAGTCTGTACAAAGCATTCTTAAAAATTAATTATTCCCAAACTCTTTGGTTTCAGTATTTGTACTAAATTTTTAATTATTGTTACTCGAAGGAAATGTTCCTGAGTTAAGAAACAATAAAAGGGAATTTAAAACGTACCGGCTTTTTTTTACTTAAAAGAAAAATACTAATACAGTGGAAAAACATATTTTCGATTAATCGATTAATCAACATAAATTATTCGAATTATTCGTTAATCGAAAATAAGCAATTTAAAATTATTCGAACAGTAAATTGCCCAAAATTATTCGATTAATCGAACAACGGTTAATCGTTTAAATAACCTACAGCTTATTCTGCGGATTGGATCAAAATTTGCGTAATTGAATCGAAAGTATTGATGTCTAAGGGGAATATAATTTCTGGAAGGACGAATTAATAACTCAACTTTAAGAAGTAGGAATTCTGAAACAATATCACCGTTTAACAAATTCACAATGAAGGAGATGTTGATATAGTATATCCTCCGATTTTTTAAGGCTGAAAGATTAATTAGTTTTAAACGGTTTTCATACGAAGGTTATATTAATACAAGATTCGTTTCATAAGTATTCACAAGTATTTTAATACTAATAAAAATCCAAATAAAAAGTTTTTTCGAGCTCGAGGCCAATTATTTGTAAAAAATATGTACATTGTTTATTAAGTTATTTTTTCCAATATTTCGATATCCTTCGGATATCATTATCAAGGAATGAGTTACAAATATATTTGCAAGAGACGTATTACTATCTCCACATTTAATATTAAATAATTGGAACAAATAACTTAATAAACAATATACATATTTTTTAAAAATAATTGGCCTCGAGCTCGAAAAAACTTTTTATTTTAATTTCCCTTCACTATTTGTTTCTAACATACCTACCCGCTATCTCCATTGCTTAAGGGGCTCCCATACAAAATGTTCAATACAGACTAGAAATACATTGAAGATAAAGTCCCATTACTGCCCAGGAGTCGACCCCAGGGGGATAATGAGTGCCCCGGAAGGCTAGCTGGTAGTCAGCTAGTCTAACAGGGCCGGGGTTGTGGGTTCGATTCCCGCCAGATACTCTGATTTCTTTCCTGCAGACAAGCGTAGAGCTTCGCGGTATTTTAATCATTTATGGCTTGTTTTGTTAGCAATTTAGTTTTTTATATGTCTGCACAGAAAGAAAACCACTCGGTATAAATCAAGTTCTTTATGATAACTTTAAGTACGAGTCGTATTCAAAAATTCAGGTACGAATAACACTACTTTCGAAAATCAATTCCGGAGTTTCTTGAAATAAGTATAAAATTCATAAATCAAGTAAAAAAAGATTAAGCTTTTCGTTGTGTTTAACCCTCCGGCTTACGCATGGTTTGATTATCTATACACATTGAAAAAAAGTCTGGGCAGACTCATGTGTACCACGAAGGGTTAACAAGTAAATTTGAACTCTTGCTTCTCATTTAGTTTATATTTTTGGTTAAATATGTTCATAAGATTTCTAAAGTTAAAACCATATCGGGCATGATGATGGTGTTTTATCATTCTGTAAGGTGTAATACGGGTAAGTAAATCAATCATAATAACTTTTTCTTTCTAATTCCTTTTTTCGATTTTTTTCAAGCTCGAATTCGGGATAAAATCAACCTAATAATACTTGAATCAAGCGCAGTTTTACTAAAATCAATCTTATTTTCGCATTATTTTAAGTACGAATTCGGATTAAAACAATTTTATAATCCTTGAATCAAGCGCATATTGAGATGGATTCAATATTTGTTTAACTTAACTCAATCTAATTTTCGGATATTTCAAGTACGAAATCGGGATGGAATATGGATAATTTAAGTATTTTGCGATTGAAAATCCGTACTTAAATCAATCTTTCTGTACTTGATTCAAGAAAATCCGTACTCACAGAACTTTTAATATCGCTATGAATTGATTTGAGTACGGATGGATTGATTTTTCTTTTGAGTGTGGGAAAAATTAAAAGCATAGCAGCATTTTCCAATTTTTTATGATTTTTTAACAAAAAAATTAAATTGGGCCAAAAAAAATTATGTTTTTAAAACGACTGCGCATATGTTGCTTAAAGTGAATTTTATTGCGAAATTTCGTTTTTTTTTTTGTTTTGTTTGTTCAATAAACTAAACCGTTTTTGAGTTACGCGAATATATGTTGTGCAACCTCCTCCATTTTCGAAATATATATCTTGAAAACAAGAGCTCACTTTAAAAAACAGTTAGCAACACTGGATTTAGCGTACCCGAATTAGGTGCCCAGCATGTCTCAAAAAAGTGTCAAATTCTAGCACAGTGTTATTATCCCGTATAAGCCCCCTTCCTAAATTATTTTAAAAATTTAATAATCACAGTTGTCAGATTAGGGGATTTATCCCCAAGCTTGAGATTTTCTTTTGGAAACGTGGATAAAAACTTGATTTGAGGTTTTGGGATTTTGTTTAAATTTGAAGGATTTTTAGTTTTATTCATATAATTAAAATTTTTTTTATTTTTTTTTAACAATAACAAAACAATGTTTTATATTAAACTTTATGTTAAGTAAGTCATTAACTAAATAATGGCATTAACGGGTAATTATTAAAATCGTTTTGTCAAAAAAAATAGGTTTTTTATGTCTAAAAAGTTTATTGCAACAACAGTTTAAGTATTTCCCACCAAATTTCATAACTTTTTAGACTTACAAAAATTGGGACTTCCCAATCATACCTTGATTTTGAGCATATTTAACCAGTTTTAGGTCAGGGACCGCAAATAATTTTTTTTTAAATATGAAAAAACCTAGCACCTCTTAAATTGGCCTTATTACTTCGTCGTTAATATGACGTTTACAGTCCTGTTCTGAAAATTACGTGCTCTGAATATCACATCTGTATTTTTGCGGTGTTCTGAAAATCACAATGTTTTTGTGTTTCCCGGTGTCCGTTAAGCAATTCATACCGAAAAACACAAGAACAGAGCAACACAATATAACACGTGTGATTTTAAAAGGCCGTGTGATTTTTAAGCAATTCATTTGAATTAAAGTAATTTTCAGAACACACAATAGTGGACAATTTAAGTGTTGTGAGTAGGGATGCGATTTCCATGCAACTGCATGTCGACTAGTTATCTTTCCAAATCATTAAATTTGCGTTAAAATGGCATCGATTTGTTTTTGCATATTGTTGCATATTATGGTGAAAATGCATATTTAAGATTTAAATGCATATTTTTGCATATTTAGATATTGCATATTTATTATAAAAAAAGTTCTTAAAAAAAATTTTAAATACACAGAAAAAAACTTTTCAAAAACAATTTTAAATCTTCTGCTATATAATAAAAATTAAATGTTGTGTGTTGCTTTACCGATTTGGACAATTTTTTCTTACAGAATGATCGCCATGGTCCAACTTAGGTTTGTACGGAAAGAAAATTTTGCCCCGCCCACTTTCTTCGATTTACCTAAAATCAGAAAACGGCTCGATCGATTTGACTAATTTTTGCTTTCAAATGTTCGTATTTATCCATTTTAAGTTTTCATCGAAAGGCCTACTTTTACGCCCACTTTTTCTATTAAGTGCATAACTTGAGAACGGCTGGACCGATTTGGACGATTTTTTCTTTCTAATGATTGCCATGGTCCAACATAGGTTTTTACGATAAGAAAATTTTGGCCCGCTCACTTTTACGACTACTTTTTCGATTTACCTAAAATCAGAAAACAGCTCCATCCATCATTAGTAATCAGCTAACGAGCGAAGCCGGGGCGGCAAGCTCGTCAATAAATAAATTATTTTGGAACTTTGCTTTAAATACAACCCCTTTAAGATTTCGACAAAAGATCATTCTATTTTAAACCCATGCAGTAGCATGAATGGTTCAGGCTTCTAATAGGTTTAAAAAAAAATATCGAAAAATGTTACAATATACTTGCTTGGCACATGGGTTATTCCGCGTTGCAGAGCAAATTAGAAGCCAATTCGATAATATTGCAATTTCAATGAAATGTATTCCTTGATTCCCCTTCCACCGCAGCCTGGTGGCCTGCCTAAATGCTTCAGAATTCTATTCAAAACTTTTAAATAATTTAAGACTGTTAGAAGCTCTTCTAACCGATACCGATGATTATACAATTAAAAAAGTAAAAGAAATATTAATTTTTAATAACATCAGAAGTAAATTAGCATTTGTATTTTCCAATTACGGATTTATTGGTGAAACAATAACAAATTAGGAGAGATTTAGTTTATTTAATACTCAAGTCAAAATAATTGTTTTGCAGAAAGTTAAATTAATAATGTGGAAGAAAGAATAGCCCGAAAAATATCAAAAAACCAAAACGTTTTGCAAAAAAAATTAAGGATTTCAAAAAATAAATTTCAAATATTTTTGTGATCTGGAACCAAAGTGGGATCTGAAAATGAATTTTTTCAAATTGCATTTTCATTCTTTAAGTACAAGACAAAGTTTAACTTTTAATAAAACAGTACTTACATATTTAATCAAACAAACAAAAATTTAAATTAGCTTTTTAAGATTTTTAAATAACAATAAGCTGATTTTTTTATTTTTTTGTTTTTAGTAAAATCAAAAAAACGATTTTTTGTGGACATTTTTTAAAGTTTTTAGTGCGCCTTAAAATAGTGGTCCTAGCTAGACCCACCTTAAAGTATACCGATCTACTCAGAATCACTTTCTGAGTCGAACTAACGATGTCCGTCCGGCTGGCTGGCAGGCTGGCTGGCTGGCTGGCTGTCCATGTAACCTTGTGCGCAAAGTACAGGTCGACACTTTGGAGATAACTTGATAAAATTTGGGTCATAGGTTCTTATTGGCACAAGGACCAAGCCTATTGAAAATGGGCCAAATCGTAGAACCACAAGGGAAGATAGGGGGAAATTTCTTCCTCTCAGAAACTATCAAACCGATTTTAATGAAATTTAAAACATGGATAGATCCATATCTATATGGACACATAAACTATACAGTTTTAAAAAAATAGGACCACAAGGGGTGATAAGGGCAATTTTTGTCTCTCAAACCGATTTTAATGAAATTTAAAACATAGATAGATCCATATCTATATGGACACATAAGCTATACAGTTTTAAAAAATATAGGACCACAAGGGGAGAAAGGGGCAATTTTTGCCTCTCAAACTGATTTTAATGAAATTTAAAACATAGGTAGATCCATATCTATATGGACACATAAGCTATACAGTTTTTCAAAAATAGGACCACAAGGGGATGTAGGGGGCAATTTCTGCCTCTCACAAACTTTCAACCCGATTTTAATGAAGTTTTTAAACATAGAGAAATCCATATTTATATGGACACATAAGCATGATGTGTTTTTAAGTACTGTGGTGCTGGGTATCATATGGTCGGGCTTGATTGACTATACTTTCTTACTTGTTTTTTAGTGTTTTTTGCATGAAAACCTCATCCCTAGTTATGAATTACAACAACTATAAAAAATTTTTACTGTTCTATTATATGATGTTTCACAAATTGATCGATTTGATCACATTTTCAAAATATTTATACTGAGGTAGATGGCTTAAAATATGCCCAAATTTCTTATTTTTTCAATTTTTTTCCAAATATCTGAGAATAAAATGCAATGATTTAGAGCTTTTTTAAATTGAAATTCGCAAAACAAAAAATGTGGCGCTCCACCCTATTAAACACGCAATATTTATTGATTAAAATAACAAAAAGAATTATAAAATGTAAATTTTTTATATGTTTTCCAAATTTTAATGAATTTTAATTAAAATATAATACTTGCCTCCAATACTCTTTTATGATAAAAATTAATTAAATCAAACTTCTTTACTTTAACGACTTTTCAAAAATTCAAACAATTCATAATTTTCTCAAAGATATTCAAATATCAAAGAAATTTATTTTCTTTGCTTCCCTTTATCATGAAGTACTTAAATGAATTCAATTCTAAAGAAAAGAAGCTGGATTTAAAAATGACTTAATTTTAATAAATTTATTATATTTATAGACAAAAATTCTTAAGTAGGATCAATTCTAAAATGTAAATTTTAAATTTGACTTGCAAAATTTTAATATGGTGTAATTAAAATTTAATACTTCCTTCCAATACTCTTGCATAGCACATCAAAGTAATCAAGTGAATATTTTGTTGACTTAATAGAAATTCAACAGATTTCATTTTCTCAAGAAGATAAAAATATCACAGAAATAAGTTTTTTGCATCTCCTTCCCAGAAACTAAGTATGTACTTAAAAATATTGAATACAAAAAAAAAAAAAAATATCTATTGATAAATAATTAAAATGAAATAATGTCAATCACTTGTAGATTATAATTCATTAAAAAGAATTAAATAACAACAACAACAACAACAACAAGAAAATTCTTCCATTTCTGAAGTGTTGACAATAACGATGACAGAAATAATTTCTGAACAAATAAAATATTGAAGAGCTTTCTGATTTGTATATTTTGGTTTGAGATTTTTAATTAATATCATGAACAAATTGATTTATTAAAGTGAAAAAGTATTTATTGAACTTAAGACAAAGTAAAGACTCTTGAATGGTATAAATATAAATTTAATAGGATATTTAGTAACTAAACGAACTTTGTATTATGTTTTAAGCTAATTGCAATTAAAATGTAAACGCTCGTACATGACGAGCTTTTAATATTCTTTGAATATTTATCATACGTCAGAGTAGTCAATATTAATTCAAGGGAGTTTTTTAGATGGTTGGAATTTCCGATAGGGATAACTGTAAAACTAGCTGTCATAACAATGAAGTGTGTCTGATTTTTTTCTGTATACTTTGGCAAATCGCCATGCAATGATGTACACCAGACTAACGTTTACAAATCATTTAAATTTATTTTCAAAATTCAAGCTCTGTTCTTTAGATCTGACGCCAAACTATTGGGTATTTTTGGAATATATGTTCTCTATATGGTATGAGAATAAAATTAATGTTTAGGTTTTACTATTTTTATATCCTTTTAGAATTTTCAGGACACGCACAATTGATGCATCTCGTTAAAATTTTTAGCTAAAACGCATTTTTATTGAATTAAATGACTTTAATTGGTTTGAAACATTAAAATGTATAATTTATTTTTTGGTTAAAACATGCCCACTTCAATATTTGATAAAGATTTCCACTTTTGTAATCGAAAACACAACTTACTTCTGCCACTCACTTTAAAAATACTGAAATGTGACGTAAGAATTTCGCAATAATTCAAGTAACGTTAAAGTGATTAGCGGAATAATGTGAGGAACAAACATAGATAACTACCAGCGCAATCGATTGGTCAAATAGAAGAAAAATATTGTAACCGAAACCCACCCGCACAATCGATGCATCACGGTCTGAAAGGAATATAGCTCTTAGTCAAGCTTACAGTGTGCATCTGAGCAGCTAAAACGCAATGCTATGGATCGATTTAGGACTACATTTACTCTTTAGGATGATATTCGCTCAGTTCAAGCCCGTACCGTTCGTACAGAAGAAGCCATTGCCGCTATTTAACGAAAGTGTGACAGAGGACTCGAATTAAACGATCCTTCGCCGTTCTCAGCCACTCGGTCTCTGTCCACCCACTACTTGGAAACTTTTGAGGTAAGATCTTGGCTTATATTCATAAAAGACCCAACTGGTGCAAGAATTACAGCCAGCGGACCATCAATTTCGTCGTGTGTTCGGTGAATGGGCTGTTAATCAGCTGGAAGTTAAACTAGATTTTTATTGTCAAATTACTGCAGCGTTGGGAAGCAGGATGGCATTCATAAAGCGCAGTCGCGAAGGCTATATGCTTTAAATTATTTTTAAACATTAAATGTCATGAAGCCGTCGAAGAGGGAAATCATCACAAACCTGGCGCCTGGTTTAATCAAAATTGAATCGGCCCTTCAAGACAAGAACTGGAACGAAATAATAACACTTGCAAACAACAAACTAGAATGGAATAAATTTTTTTTATTTTATACATTCCCTGCAAACAACTGGAAGATATCCCCTAAGGCAATAGTTAAGTAATATCCCCAAATTGTCATCTAAAAGAAAATAATCAAAGTAATTTTTTATTTTCTTCCTTTTATAATTTTTGAGAAAATTACGCAATATAAACAGAAAAAAATAATTTATAATGCATATGTACGTCATAAAAAAAATAAAAATTAATCAAATTATTAAATCTAAGAAATTAGTTCTCAAAATAGTTTGCAAAAGGTAAATATTTAAATGAAATAAATCTGTTGAATATGAATCTGTTTTGTTTTGTTTACAATTAAGTCAAGATATTTCTCAACCCTGGATGCAATTTTAAAGGAGTGGGAGGTTTTTTTCAAAAATATGGTGAAGACTTAATATTTATATTATTTTTGATTATATGTATTATATAATTTTACTTTATTTTAATTATAATTTATATTATTTATAATTATTGTTTATATGTAATAATTACCAATTTAATTTTAAATGAAAAGCTGGTCTAATTTGTACATAAAAGAAAATTTTTCAAAATGCAAAGTCTTTTTTTATCACCTCAATGATATTTTGGCGATATCCTCCTATTATGGGATTTTATTTGGGATTATACCCAGCAAACACAGAAATACACCTTATGTTTTGCCAAACGTATTTCCTGGATGAAAAATATTGTTGCGGCAATAATCGATTTCGTATTGCGGAAGATACTTCCTTCGGGAAGAAACGTGTCTCGATGGCAATACTCCTAAGCAATACGAAAGCGATACTTCTAGATGATAAGCTAGCAATATCGCCAGATAACCTTTTATAAGAAAATAGGAGGATATCGCCAAAATGACGTACATATGTATTATAAATTATTTTTTTTTCTGTTTATATTGCGTAATTTTCTCAAAAATTATAAAAGGAAGAAAATAAAAAATTACTTTGATTATTTTCTTTTAGATGACAATTTAGGGATATTGCTAAACTATTGCCTTAGGGGATATCTTCCATTTGTTTGCAGGGACCTTTTGTGGAATATTTTAAAGATTAATTTTTAAGTTTTAATAGTTTGATTAATTTAATTTTTATTTTTTTTTTTGACGTATTAAAAAAATTTTAGTATGCTTCTTTAAGTTATATAATTCGTATGGAATTCTTAAGCAATTTAAGTGGATATACGGTATACAAAAATCTGTCAGAAGATGTATTTCAGCATAGCATTTTAGTTTTGATATCTAAGTAGTTAAAATTTATTTTATCTCCAGTTTCAAATGAATCACTACAAAGTATTGAAAATATTGTCTGATGGTATATTAAAATATGAGCTTAAATTTTTGATTTTTAGTCCTTCGAAATACGCGTATCCATTTCTATTCCATATCGTTATAATTTTTATTTTATTGTTGTTCACCATACAACTGTTATCTGGTTCATAAATGGAAACATAAACATCTCGAAATTTCACACTTGTTATGAAACTATTCACCGTTTTTCCGAACAACATTTTACATCTATTTTGCTTTGTGAATAAATTTAGACTTTTTTCAATTTGGCGATTATACAACTGAACTACAACATGATTACACTTTTTCACAGATTTTTTAATTTTTTTTAAGTGATTTTCAAATTTGAAAGCACTTATTGTTTCCAACGATCCATGCAATTTAGCATCTTCATTAATATGTAGAAGGTAGTGAAAACTACATGTAAGTAAGGAAATGCTGTATAAGTTTTGTGTTTCTTCAACAAAACTATGCAATAAACTTTTAGAACACTAATTTTTATTTGTGCAATCTTCACTGTTAAGCAATATTCTTGTGGCTAATGACAGTTTTAGAAAATGAATGTTTCGGTCTGGCGTTAGTATATCCTTTAACGCAAAAGGTCCAGTATATAAGAGAAACTGTCAAATTCGGTGGCCTTCCATCTATCTAGCTCATTAAGTAGCCTGGGTTTTCTGGCAAATTCTCTTGTAATACACTTTCTTAAGGAGTATAATTTATCTGATAGGATCTTTATCTGACCTCGTACTTTTGTGCAACTTTTAAGGAGAGTTCTCGTAACACAAAGGCATATAATGTGCATGTAATCTTATGCAAATTGATTTACAAGGTCAATGTTAAGTCTCTCTATTGTTGTAGGAATTAAAACATTGTGATGTAATAGCTGTGCATCTAAATGTCTCATTTGTTCTCAGTCGTGCGTTTTCACCTGGTGAAAAAACAAGCCTATGGTTTATATGCTCACCTTTTTGTTCACACCTTAAGCATGAATAATAGCCAATGTGTCCTTTTAACCCGAGAATAAATGACCTTGCAGGGGCGTCCATTATGAAACACCTC
Source organism: Pollenia griseotomentosa (assembly GCA_963931875.1). Classification (NCBI taxonomy): domain Eukaryota; kingdom Metazoa; phylum Arthropoda; class Insecta; order Diptera; family Polleniidae; genus Pollenia; species Pollenia griseotomentosa. The sequence continues at coordinate 133,063,512 of OZ007562.1, forward strand.
GTTTGAATATTGTATACTCGATAATTAAACGAAAGGGTAGTAAAAACTCTTTTGCACATTCTGGCTTCGAGTAGCCTTCAAAAAAACACCAACTAGTACAACATCTTCTTCACACGCAAAGAAAAAACATGGTTGTGGTAAACATATTCCAAGAGCAACATATTATGATAAGAATTATGATTGTAGTCACCATATTAAGATTATTATTGAAACATATTATGACTCAATATACTCGTAATATGTCATCATAATATTTTTCCCTTAATCATATTATTATTCTGTTAATCATACTGAGTTAAGAAGTAATCAAATTATTGTCATGTTAATCATAATAAGCTAATAAATTAATCATATTATTGTCATGTTAATCATAATAAGCTAATAAGTAATCATATTATCATCATGTTAATCATAATAAATTTAGAAGCAATCATATTATGATACAGCACCTTTCATAGCTGTCATAAAAATACAAAATAAATTTAAATATTTTTGAATCGATTTTTTATTTTGTGGCTTTTTACAATTTTTCTTAATGTTAATCAAATAGCGGAGTTCAATATAAGGCTTGCAAAAGAGCAAATAAAAAATCTGTGTGTCCATTTTTTTGATTTTAAGATGTTGATGCCATATTGCCTAATTTTGAACGCTCTTTATATTTTTTTGAAAAAAGATGGATCAATTCCGTTTTGTAACGTAATGACAAAGTTTAAAATGTGCAATACCTAGCCCATAGTTTGATCTAGAATGGGTTTTCGACTTTCCTGAACAATTTGTTTTAAGACATACGCGGTTGCCCATGAAAACCACAGAAATATCGTAGCACTTTTATAAAATATAACGAAATCTCTGTGTGTTTTGTTGTTGGATTTTACAAAAAAACTATGATATTTTGCATTTGCACTATTACATCACTAATACTTGAATGAACTCCGCTAATATTTTAATTTTTTAATTTCTTTAAACTTATTTTTTTTATGGAGTTTTATCTTTTAATTGTTAAACCGCTCACAAATAAAAAAACGACACAACTTCTTCAAAATTATTTTACAAATGGCGCTAACATAATATGATTAGAGTAAAAATAGTTTGATTGCATCTTTAACATAATATGATAAATGTATAGAAAGTTATCATGTTATGGCTATTAAATATCATGATATGGTTGTGAGAAATATAATATGTTTAGAAAGTTATCATAATTAAGTTGTAAGAAAAATAATTATTTTTCGGTCAACAATACTCAAATTCATAATTGCGATAAACATTGATATGTTTACAGTAACTATAATATTGTTGATATTAAATAAAAATAACAATTATTTGTGTACGACAACAATATATTGTTACATTAAACATAGTGTTGTTGCCGTAACCATGCCCAACCATATTTTTTCTCTGCGTGCAGTAACAACATTACACAATATAGGCCACACTTGTTTATTTGAGCTTTTTGATAGAGGATGGCCATCTAGATTAAAATCTAGTTGCACTAAGTCATCATCATAGCCACTATTTACAATAATATCTGTGATAGCATCCTTTAAGCCGTAATGTATATATGTACCAGATCCCATTTCAGTTGCACATACATCTCTTGGTGTCTGTTTGAGTGTTCTCACGTCTTTTGGTACTGGAACGTCTATACTTTTTAGCATATCCAACAATTCATTCATAGTATTATTGCTGATGGAATGTTTAATGGACCAACTACTTAGCTTACCTCTAATGCGCTCAAACTTTTCCAAAGGAACTTCTTATTCTCCATCGTTTTCATCAGAATCACTCAAAAATAATAAATTGCTATGAACTTGATCTTGCTGTAAAGTCAAACAAACATTAACTTGATTTACGCCACTTAAGTAAAATATTTCTTCATTTTTCGTAAAAATTTCGTCCATAAATTTGAAGCTTGCCTTTTGCTTAGTTCCCTAATAGCTTTAAAATTTATTATCGAGGAGATTACGCTTTTTTTTATATATTAATATTTTTAATATTTTATATTTTAATAATTGATTAAAATTTGTTCTGTCTCAAAAACTATAAAAAGAAAGAAAATACAAAATTACTTTGATTATTTTCTTCTAGATGACAATTTGGGGACATTGCTAAACTATTGCCTTAAGGGATATCTTCTATTTGTTTGCAGGGATACTGTCAATATACATAAATTTTTATAGTATCCTTCAAATCGAATTTTAAACGTCTGGCCTATCAAAATCTAGTTTTCCTTTGACCCCACTGAGTACTTAGTTTGCATAAGTTACGTAATAACAATATTCGATTTTGTTATTAAATATTACTCAAACGCATAAATACTTTTAATATCTGGGAACTTAATTTTAATCAAGTCTAGTGTTTTTTCTTCTGACTAAAGACTAACTGCCGTATTACAAAAGAAATAAAATAAGTTTGAAATGTGTTTTAAGACAAAATTTTCGTATAAAACTTTCTTAAAATACAATTCAAATCCATATTAATTTTGTATGAATACGGCAGTAAATTTACTACGTATGAGTAATATTTAATTTTGTTATTCATATCACGCATACGCCACAACACAGTTTCCTTTTATTTGGTTTTAGTGTTTAAAACTTAAATTATAGTCCTATCGCTATAAAATTCTAGTATTGCGCCATCCTGGCAGGATAAAATATTTGCATACGATTCGTATAAGTACTATTTAACTTTGTTACTTAATAGCACTCATATGTCACGGCCCAAATACATACTGACAAAATGTACATAAACATCGTTGAAAGCAAAATAATTATGCAATTCTTAGCAGGAATTCCGTTTAAATTCTTTTACATTACCTTTACTCAGATAAAAAACAAAAAAAACCTACACATTTTCTGGAATATTGTTAAATCTCGCTGTTAAATATTCATAGAAAAATTTACGTATGTTAGCATAAATTAATTGGAAGCAATTATCACAGGATTTCGTTATAAGAGATGACAAAATAGACAACAAAAAATATGCAAAAGTAGGTTAAATGTAAAATATTTAACACAGATTAAATCAATAATAATCATACGCCATCATGAAAAACTGAATTACGGTTAATGTTAAACTTGTTTAATGCGTAATTGTAAAGATTATAAATACAGTTTAATAAACAAAAGTCAACTTTAAGTATTAATTTCGTGACATTTTTTTTAAGTTTTACATCAATGACAAATTGATTTTTACTTTAGAAAAGCAAACAAACACTCAAAAGTTACTTCTTATGAATGTGCCTTGCCCAATATTGAAATTGTATAACAACAAATAGTCAGAAACGATTCTAAGCTAAAAACTTCGAATAATTTTATCAAAATTCATGATACTTTCAATAAGCGATCGTTTAAGATTCCATAAAGTTCCCGTTTGAGGAGAGTTACGCTAGAATGAAATCTATGTCTCTTAATGACTACATCAAATGCTAGAGGCAAGAAAAAAATCAATAAAATTTTAAACAACGTTGTATTAGGCATTGCCAAATCTTTGATACCCTCCACCGAGCATAAGAATATTTCAAGAATACTTATTAAATTGAATCTCAAAATTATGAAGCCGTGTTAACGAAAACTGACCTCAAACTATTTTAATTTGTTAAGGCTTAAGGCGTAGTAAAGTCTTCTCCAGTAGTAGGCTTTTTACTAACGATCCTCACGAAATTTGGCTGTGTGATATCCAGCCTTATGAAACTATGACTAACCAAATCGTACTAAAATAGGGTTCTCTTTGACTCTTTTAGGCGTACTAAAATGTTTTTCGAGACTGGGCTTTGTATGGGGCCTATGGCAAATTATGGGTTCATCTAGAAATCTAGTGTTATGATTTCTTTTCGAAGCGATTTTGTGCGAAATTCGATAATAATCGATGCATTCCGCCACGAATTTTTTTTAGTTTAGTTACAGAAATAGCAGTTTAAGTTTGATTGTTGCACTGAATAGACAGTCGTGGATCTTAAATACAAACTGCTTGAGAAAAGTGGAAACAATTCAACACCGTAATTGTTCTTTTCTTTAAAGTCGTTCGTAATTGAGTATTATTTCAGCAGACGGACAAATGCCATGGCTAAAGCGACTTAAAATTACAGAAGGACCCAGAATATGAATACTTTATGTGGTTTGAGATGATTATACAGAAAAAATTAAAAATTTTCTCTAATCACCATATTCATAGAATGTATACCAAATTCATAGAATCAAGCATGATTATATTGATTACTTAAATTGTAAAAATTTAATATTTTGAATATTTCTTTTTAATAAATGATATTTGTAATTAAAAAAAATAATCAAAAAACTTTAAGTGCGACTTGTACTTAAAGTTTGTATAAAAAACTTAATTTATCCCGATTGTTTTTCTTTTTGTTTACTAATATTTTCTCTTAGGTCTAATGAGATTCTTGTGGAATAAGTATCCTTAAGAAAAACTTTTTTTATTTAACACAAATTGCCTTAAAAATGCCTTAAAAAAATATTTTTAAATTAAATGCTAAAATAAAAAACAGTCGACAGTTTTTTATAATTTTTACATAAAATAAAAACAAAATATTTCAGCATTTTATTCTTTTTTTTATAAACGCTCTTTCCTTTTCTATTTTTATTAAGGACCCTAAACGTTTTTTAAACGTCAATTATTTATTTATTTATTTATTTATTAAAAATTTATACTTATAACTAAATTATTAGTATAATAAAAGGAAGAGCTCTGGCATCGATGGCCTTAAGCTCAAACGTCAATTATAAAATTAACATATTTTGTTAAATATTCTTTGTTTTACTTTTTTGGAATTTCGTTATAAATATTTATTCTTTTATTTTCTAACGGTGACCCTTTTTTTTGTTGGTTTTTGCTATGAAATTGAAATCTAAATCACAGATTATTGTTGAAAGACCTTAAATAAGATTTTCATTGGGTATTTAATTTTTATTTTTTTTTTTTTTTTTTTTTTTTTTGCAAGAAGTTGAAATAAAAATGCCTTAAACCATAACAAATTTATTAACAGCATTATTGGAAATCTAATTAAATTAATATTAAAACTTATCAGGGCAAAAACTAATCGAAAACAACAGACCACTTCAGTGTACAAAATAACAAAAAAAAAAATTTTTTTTACAAATCAAAACAACCATTAAAATGGGTGAAAAGCAATGAAATGTTTGAGAGTTGAAAGTACGGTGTATTTTGTTTTTACCTCTTAAGTGTTTTTTAAACTTTGGAAAATAAATTTCTAAAAAAATCGATAAAATCTTAAAAAAAATCATTTTTTTATAAATGCAAAAAAAAAAAAGGAAAATAACAAGGTCTTAAAGAAGCCGTGAAAAAACCAATTTTACAGAATAAAAAAAAGCTTAAAAAAAGACCCCCGAAGATATAAGTTTTAACAAAATAATATCAATAATTTAAAAAAATATGAGCAAAATCGCCAAAATCGCTAGAAAAAAGATACAAAAATTGGCTCAAAAAACTAATTCGATAAAACAAAAACTTTTTCTAATTAATTGCATATTCGGGGAAAATGTATTATTGAAAACTATAAAAACACATAAAAGTTGAATAACAAACATTAAACCGGCTTACAATAAAAATTTAACTTGTTACACCCCGAAAAGAGTATTATTTGTTTCATAACGATTTCCAAAATATTTTGGGAAGAGTGCTTCCCGTTTGTGAGCTGGACAGAACTTTGATTAAACGCAGCAGTAAATTACCTTTTAAGCAGTGTTGCCAATGAAGAGTTCAGAAATAACCAGAGTTCAGAAAAATACACACACTGTATAAATAAATGTAAACAAAGACAGCTCAAAGCAACACAACATATTTGAATTATGTGTATATCTAAATTTTATACAGTTACGAACACAAACACGATTCTGTTGTGTTTTTGAATTATTAGTTGCGTACACTGGCATGTTTAGTTCTCGTATTGTATGATCGAAACGCACTTTTAACACATATGCACAAATGTAGCTACGCAGTAAAAGAATTTCTAAGAATATGACAAGAATAAAGAATATCTTAATGAAAAACAATTTTCCAAAGAGGTTGATCAATTCATTACTGACTAAAGGTAAAAATAATATTTCTTCAGGGGAAAAAAACAAAAATGACATATCTGGCAACGCCAAATACTACCGTTTATTCCAAGACTAACTGAGAACAACAGACTGAGAGAGATAATAAAAAACCAACAAATAATATTCGCGCATAAAGACAAAACATAATTAACTTACACAAAAAAAAAACCAAGATTGAGTGTAGGGATCAAAGTAATGTTGTTTAAGGCTATTTTTTACTATCTCACAAGTCTTACGTATTCCACATTACATTGTGACATAGAAATCTAAAGAGTTCTGTCGCGACTGTCAAAAAATCCAATTGAACATGACAGTTTGTGTTCACACCATCACACAAAGTAGAATCACTCACACATGAAATAAAATGCAACCCTGATCTAATGAAAAGTATTATTGTTTAGAAATTGTTCAACAAATGATGAAGTCGTATGGGATGTCAAACCTTTTTCATAATACTTGTCATTTTCGTGACACATTGCATTCACACTATCACACTTTGTCATATTACTTGAGTTTTTGTCATGTATTAATACAAAGTAAAATAATGTAATCCAGCCTTTAGTAAATTGAATGTGATGGCGGTGATAATGAGAAGTGTGGAAAAATCTACATACATACAACGGTACAACGAAGAGAAGTTTAGGCGTGAGAATAGACGAACATAAAGCTGATATAAAAAGAAGAAAACAATCAACTGCACTTGCACAACACTGCATTGAAAACGGACACAAGCCAAACTTTGAAAAAGTGAGAATTTTAGAAAAAGAGAAAAGGCAAAATAAGATTTACACGTTGGAGAGCTTAAGAATATAACAAAAATCGACAAGTGCAATAAATACAAAAGAAGACAAGGGCAATACAAATGCAAACTACACCATTGCAATACTTCAGTAATTATAACAACTGTGATCAAAAAAGGACAATTTTTCTGTGATAATTTTTAAATGTACATAAATTTTTTTTACAAAGTACTGTGATATAATTTATAAATGATGTAATCTGGCGAAAAAGATTATTGTAAGTTAATTTGTCAAAAATGAAGATTATAATTATTGTTATTTTTGACTACTTTTTATTTTTACAATGTTGCCAGATTTCAATAAAAGCTCAATCCATAAAGAAGTTGGAAAGAATGCCAACGAAACGTCGGATTTTATTAAGAATGAAATGAATAATCTTTTATTTACATTAAATGCATGACCTTGAAAGCCTGAATACATTAAATATGGCCCCAAAACTTTACATGAGACACAACAACACGCTATTTTGTTGTTGTTTTGGGGCTATTTTTAATTTTTTCGTTAGGGTATTCTTGCATTTTAAGTGTAATGAAAAATGACCCCAATATCAAGGAATGAAAAATAGACCTAAATTAAACCACAATTTTCACTTTGGCGCTATTTTTCGTTTACTAATAAAAAATGCAAATTTTAAGAAATGAAAAATCACCCCAAACTTTTTTACACAAATTACATAAAATTGTATGTAAAAGTTTCTAGGGATAGTATAAAAAAGCCGAATTCTTATACCAAAGTGGAGAAAATCCTTGCCGGTTATGCAGAGATGCTTGAGATAGCGAAGCCGGTATTTGTTATACCATAGAGGAAAAAATCCTTGCGCCCGGCCAAAGGCCGGCTTTTTAGAGAAGCTATACTGAGCGAAGCCAGTGTTCGTTATACCATAGAGAAGAAATTCCTTGCGCATGGCCGAAAGCCCAACCATGCTATCAATCTTGCGATTTTTAAGACCAAAACTGTATAATTATTCGAATTTTGAAATTGGGATTCTGAATTTGGGATTTTTAGTTTCGGGCATCTGAACTTTCTTTGTGTTCTTTTTGGGGTTAAAATTAATTATAAATTTAGAGGTGATTTTTCATAATGAAGAATACCCCCAAATTTAGGGTCATATTTCATTTTATTTTCAGGGTTATTTTTCATTTTTTGTGGTAATTTTTCATTCAAAAAATGGGGTTATATTGCATTTTGAAAAATAGCCCCAAATTTGGGTTAAATTTTCATTTATTTTTGGGGCCATATTTCGCAGCGCCATATAATCTCTTTAAAAAATTTGTGTTTTTTGAAGCATTGAAGAGAAATAGCGCATGATCGAGCGCTTCAAAAAAAGAGCTCTTTTGCAGCAGTAAATGATGAAAGATGCTATTTTAGTGCTTATTTATTTTGTTTAAGAAGGTTTAAAAGCGAAAAAAAATACAAAAAATATATATTATGGTTTTTTAAGTAAGCAAAAACGTTCCGATAGAATTTTTCTTTTGTTGGTGGCAACCGGTGCGCGATTTGACAAAAAGAATAAGTTTTTTTTCGATAAAGGTGTATTAAATTAACGTCAGAACAAAATCACAATAATGATTGGAAAAAAGCATTTAAACAAGACAAAACAAACAATTAATGAATACATTATTATAGTAAGCCCTTAAAAAATCACTTTAGGAAAGTGCGTTGTTTGCATGTTTTATGAGCTTAAAAGAAGCGCTAATTGTCAGCAGAAAATAGTCTTCCAAACTGGGAACAATCCAAACAAAATGCAAAATACATCCCATTAGCAGGTTTGCAGCGATTTTAAATCTGCTTCATTTTTTACTGGGTAAGGTCATACATTTTTATGCTCTATTCGACTGTGCTATACCATTTTTCTATTTGTAAAAAATAATATGCCTAATGGACACATGGTGTTGTGTTGTTCTTTCTGTGTATATGTTTTCAAAAATACTGCTTACTGTCTTCGTGATGAAGGCGTCTAGACAGTAATTAAGACAGTTAATTTAAAAAAAAAGTCGAACGTGATCCTTGCAGTGCACGTTTTAGCTACACGTGTTTTATATGAACGAATAGAACAATAAACAGAAAAAGAACTTAGATAATACTTACCTAAAACATAAAAAATCAAAGCAAAATATATATATTATTTTTATTTTGCAAAACAGTTGAGAAAGTGTGCATGTTTTAGGGAAAAAGTTCTTATGCCCTGCAAATAATAGGACTAGTCCAAACATGCGTGTAAAATGGTGCCCACAAGGGACTAGGACTAGTCCAAAGTGACCCAAACGTATGGAAAAAACATGGTCTATTTAACATTACGATGTCCTAGGGCAAGACCATATAACCCCATGAATCAAATAAACAAGATTGCGCATTGCGCAGCTCCGTTGTTTTTGTGTGTGACGAAGAAATAGAATTTTTGTATGTGCATTTGTGTTTGTCTTACATTTTTTACAACAAACACTCTTATATTTAGTCTATGATGACGTTGATGCGCAGTAGAATTTTTTTGTACGGCTGAGTGCGCAATCTTGTTTTTTTGATTCATGATATAACCCAGCTTTGGATTACAAAGCAGAAGTCTTAAAACTACTCCATTGTATACACAAGAGGATAAGTTTAAACTTTGCTTAAAAACGAAAACATGTCGCTAAAAAACGAAGACATGTCGTCTCACTACAAATACTTTTTAACAGTAACATGGTCCATGCTTGCATTACATCGGACCAGTCCATGGAGTAGTCCATTTAATCAAAATGGATTAGGTGGTCCAACATTATTTGCAGGGTTCTTATGCCCTGCAAATAATAGGACTAGTCCAAACACGCGTGTAAAATGTAGCCCACAAGGGACTAGGACTAGTCCAAAAGTGGCCCAAACGTATCGAAAAAACATGGTCTATTTAACGATGTCCTAGGGCAGGACCATTTAGCCCAGCTTTGAACTACAAAACTACTCCATGGTATACTCAAGAGGATTAGTTTTGAAGTCGTTTAAAAACGAAAACATGTCGTTAAAAAACGAAGACATGTCGTCTCACTATAAACACTTTTTTAACAATAACATGGTACATGCTTGCATTACATCGGACCAGTCCATGGAGTAGTCCATTTTGTCAAAATGGATCAGGCAGACCAATATTATTTGCAGGATGTATAGTGCATAGGCTTGCCAGATAACAGTTTGCAAAATTCTTGATATTCACTGAAAAAAATCTTAATTTTAAAAAGAATTATTGACAATTAAAAACTTCCTAAAATCATCTTTGATAAAAATAACTCAATTTTTAAAACGAGTTAAAAGCAAAAAAAATACAAGCAAATGAACTTATATGCTGCTTTTACAACACAAGTGATTTAACGTGTAGTAAAACTTATATGAAAAACACTAAAAAACTGAGTGCTTTTCATATAAATTCTATTTAACGTTCAATTACTTGTGTTTGGAAACTAGCACATTACTGTTTCCACCAAAAGTTTTTGTACTTTTTCGTTTTGAGTCCACTGTTTAACGTTGTAAATTCTTAATCAGCATCTCAGTGTTGTCAAATTATTAGAGTTGAATAAAGGAATAAGTTTTGATGGATTTTCAAATAAATACTCTTAAACAGCTTTGTTTAAGTAAAACTTAAAAAAAACTTAAAAAATAATTACGTGTTTTGGTTTGGCCTAAAAAATCTTGACAAAACATATTTTTCCTTGATTCTTGACGAGCAGTAAATCAAGAAAAATCAGGACCATCTGGCAAGCCTAATAGCTACACTCATGACTGGACTATCAAGTGTAAACGCTATGTAAGACGTTCGTTTGCTTGCCGTTTCCTATCTCCTTTGATGAAGTTTTAATTTCAGAATAGTTGCTAAGGTGACCAGTTATATATAGCATAGTTCCATGGTAGTACAGTAGGTTACCCCTTATTGTAAACTAAATCGATAGCAGCGGCGCGTAACACCTCTGCTAAGGGCTTGGTAGCCCTTAATTACAAAAGAACTGTTAGTCAAATATTTTTAAAATAAAGTGTGGTTAAATTTCAAGGGCCGATGTTTGAATAAAACTCAAACTATTTAGGAAATTATTGTAATTTTATTTTATTATGATATATTGGTATTACTCAATTATGTATGGAACAAAATATCGGCCAAATGGGCGCCGCGACCACGGCGGCACACCTCCATCCGATGGTCCAAATTTTCGATGACCCTGAGGCATAATGGAGGTTCTATGCCGTTAATGTGCCGAATTATCTCATCCTTTAGCTCTTGAATTGTTGCTGGCTTATCGACGTACACCTTTTCTTTCAAATTACCCCAAAGGAAAAAGTCCAACGGTGTCAAATCACATGATCTTGGCGGCCAATTGACATCGCCATTACGTGAGATAACACGGCCATTGAATTTGTTGCGCAAAAGAGCCATTGTTTCGTTAGCTGTGTGGCAAGTGGCACCGTCCTGCTGAAACCACATATCGTCCACATCCATATCTTCCAATTTGGGCCATAAAAAGTTCGTTATCATCTCACGATAGCGAACACCATTCACAGTAACTGCCTGACCGGCCTCATTTTGGAAAAATACGGCCCGATGATGCCGCCAGCCCATAAACCGCACCAAACAGTCACTCTTTGTGGGTGCATTGGTTTTTCGACAATCACTCTTGGATTATTATTCGCCCAAATGCGGAAATTCTGCTTATCGACAAATCCACTGAGGTGAAAATGTGCCTCATCACTGAAGATGATTTTCTTCGAAATTTATCATCCATTTTCATAATAAGTCTGGATAACTTTAACACGTTGTTGGATTGTGTATCTCTCCATGGTTCAAATTGAGTAAGTCTGAAATAGAGAAATGTCAAATAAAATTCGGAAAAAAACTTGGCGTTTAGGTGTGGTTCACATTCAACATCGGCCCTTACAATTTAACCACCCTTTATAAATTACAAGGAATCAATAAATTTACCCCAAATCATGGTATAAGCCACAACCTTTATGGATAAAAACTTTAACCGGTTTTTTTTTTAATAAATGTTCTCAAATTTTTCATTGCTACATTTGTTTGACATAAAAAATATACCTTTTTCCAAATCAATACAATTTGCCAACGACCTTTTTTGTAAATTGATATATTTTGCTTGTTTTTTATTAAATTGTATACAAATTTAAAAAAAAAAAAAAATACATACTTTTTTGTTGTTTGAAAAATAAAGATAAAAGAGGTGTTTCTATTATATTTAGTTTAACCTTATCTTTCTGTTTTTGAACCTTAAATTTATTAATGCTTTTTCTGTTTTGCTAAAAGCTTAAGCTTTGTAATATTTTGTTTAGAACATTGAAAAAATAAAAAAAATTTTTGTTCATTTTTATTCTCTCTAATTATTTGTCCAACTTTAACAAAAGAAGACGAAGAGAAAAAACAGAAAAAATTAAATACGAATACATTTTTATACAAAAGTTTTAATAGAAAATTCACACACGGATAAACATTTTCAAACGGATACAGTTTTTGTTTAAAAAAAAAAACCCCCAGAAATTCAGATTCCTGGGAAACCCAAAAAACAAAAGAATTACATTTTTCGGGAAACCCCAAGTTGGTAGTCCTTTATAAAAAACTTTAGTTAATCCCGTTCGTAGGCATTTAAAAACCCAGTACAGCCTTTCGAGCTCAAGTTCTGGTTTTTTGTATGCAAATTGAATAAACATTTTAAATGAAAATTTATTAGTATAATGAATTAATAAAAACACATCTTACTAAACGTTTAACTTTTTCTTATATTTTAGGAAGAACAACATTTATAATTTATGAAAATTCTCCCAAATGTGCCATTTTAACATTCTAAAAACCAATTGACATTCTACACCACAGTATATAAAGACAAATTTTGGAAAGTGTACCCTATTTGGGAGACCCATGATCAGTTATGGATCCGAAAAACAAAATTTTGGAAGGAGGTTAAGACTCCTATAAGAGCTACTTATGCCGAAAACTATCTCTATGAGATTTGTTTTCTCAAAGCAATTTTAGAGAGGGGGTTCATATTAGACCTACATTCGATTCTCGACCCACCAGTACAAAAGGTTTCCATTAGATATCAGCTATTATAAAAGTTTTTTGTTAATACCAGTGCTCGAAAATAAACCGAACATTATTTAGCTTACGGTATACACACCTGAACACGATATCTATTTTTTTAGTGTTTGTGTATTAGTACCGTTCATAAATATTTTCATGGAAGTAACAAATATGATGTATTGTTTTGTTTTTTGTTATAAAACAGTACAGCATTTATTATGTATTAAATACGAAAAAATTTTCACATAAAGATCAATTCTTTTAACTTTATCAAACTGTGCGTATAATCCGCACTTAAATAAATTGAAACAAGTAAGAAAGTATAATCGGTCAAGCCCGACCATATGACACCCTACATCACAGTATTTTAAAACAAATTTTCGAGAGCGATCTATCTATGTTTCATTAAAATTGGTTTGATAGTAGACACAAAGACACAGTTTGTATAGGGACTATATGTTATTATGGACCACCCCGTTTCCAATAGGCTTGGTCCTTGTGCCAATTAGACTATGTTCAAAACTTCAACAAATTATCTTCAAAATTGTGACCTGTACTTTGCGCACAAGGTTACATGTACAGACAGCCAGCCAGCCGGACAGACATCGTTAGATCGGCTCAGAAAGTGATTTTGAGTCGATCGGTATACTTTAGGCTGGGTCCAGGACCAATATTTTAAGGTGTTACACACATCAGCACAAATGCATAATACCCTCTTCACTATTGTTTTTGTTTACAGTACAATTGTAGTGGCTTTTTAGACATACACTATGTGTGAATTTGAATCGTGTCCTATTTTTGTAAACATTTTTTGTTGGCTTTTTTTCGTTAAAAACTCATATGTATTTTTCTTTTGAAAAAAAATTTCTCGTTGTCGTTACCAGCCAAAAGAGTGCTGAGCACAACTGAAACGAACGAAAATGAATATGTTGAGCCGGACACAAAGAAGTTTGTGGTTTTTTACGAAAAACAGAAAGCAATTTATAATGTGAACGAAGCTCGCAAAAAGATTAACTTTTTTTAAGGTATTTACTACATAAGCACTATTTGCGCTTGTGTTTTCCATATTTCTACCCTACGGAACACTAAAGTACGGTACATACTGTTTATTTTCGAACTCTTAATAATTCCAACATGTAAATATAAGGAAGTTATGGCACTGAAAGATGTTTTCGGGAGGTCTATTCATATGCGAGATTGGGTTAAATGTGGACCGATATTAAAAAAATTTGGTAACACGATTTATGTTGCAATAATACATTTTTGATATTGAATCTAAATACCAACATAACAAGATAGTTTATCGGCACAAAAGCTACTTCGGAAAGAAGTTTTTATGGAAGCCATGTGAAATTATGCTATTATGAACGAGTTTCAATAGACTTCTTCCTTATAAACATTAAGACTTACTTATTCATCAAACTGGCTTTAAATTTGCGACCTTTATCTAATTTGCCCAAAAGGTTGCATGGCCAACCAGCCGGCCAGATGGACGAATAGACATCGTTAGATCGACTCAGAAAGTGATTTTTCGTCGATCGGTATACTTTAAGTTGGGTCCAGGACCAATATTTTTTGCCGTTACACACATCTGCCCAAACGCATAAAATTCTCTTAAGTATTGTAAAGTGGTTAAAGATATCTATTCTTTTCATCAGATATTCAATGATATTTAAGCGTTAGTGTGTCTTTCCAGGCTAAAATTATTTTCAATTGTCCCAAAGCTTTTCCGCAATTTTGGGCAAAAAATTGTGTCAAAATTTCTTGAAATTATTCTCTCCGGATTTTCTTCACAAAAAAATTAAGTCCTAAACTTTTAGCACAAGGTCTACATGAGCAGCCAGGTTAGCAGATGGACATTGTTAAATTGACTCAGAAAGTGGTCTAACAAAATTTTGTACAGCATACAAGTTGGTTCATTTAAGTGTTTTAAAATTTGTCTATTTAATTCAATAAATTCTTAAATTTCCTAAACAAAGGTTATTTTATGAGTTAAATACGTTTTTAATTAAAATTTAAATGTTCAGTTAAAAAAAAATATTTCGTTTACATCTGCTTACAAAAATTTCTATTATTTTTTTAATGTTCTAAAAAGGTCAACTATAAACTACAAAATCTTTATTTGCTTTAAATTGAACATTTTCAAACTCTTAAGTCTGTCTTTCTTTACTAAAAATGTCAATGTTATGATGTGAAAATATTAAATTAAAATAAAACTTAAAAAACCCTTTTAAAAATACGTTTAAACATTTACAAAAGAGAGACAAACAAAAGGACAATTGCATTTCTGTTATACCAGCTTAACCCGGTGCGCTTCGTTTTCCCCATTGAAATTAAATTATAAAAAAAAACTTGTTAAAAAGGCCTCGTGTGATGGATGATATGTTCATACTCGGTTTTTTAAACGCATTAAAGCACCTAGAACGTGATTAAGCGCTTATTACATCATCGACATGATTAAAACGAAATCATTAAATTAATCACTTAGAATCCTCTGGACAACCTCAAACTGAGTATCGGTTACAATTAACGTACCTCTCACGTGTACGACTGACCACTAGGGATTCCAATACCGAAGGCCTTTCGGTATTTCGGTATTATTTTTGGAATATAAATATCTAAATACAAAGCACCATGAATAAAACAATCTTGCAATTATATTATATTATTCAATCCAATTTATTGTTTATTTAAAATATTTATTGAAAAAAAAAAAAGATATTTCATTTATACATATCGATTCCTTAACTCGATTTTTTTTAAAAAATAGCTTCTTTTGTTTATTCTGGTAGCTAATGTATCTAGATTTAAAATTTTTAAGGGGCTGTAGTACAACATATGTTGGATATTTTTATTAAAAATTGCATTATAAACTTTTTTATCTAAAATTTTACGGATTTTATTAAGTTTGTTTTTTCTTCCCCTGTAAACAAACAAAAAAATCAAGTAAGGTAGTTATTAAAAAAAATTAAATATGTTAATTTGGCATTAAAATTAAATTTAATATCGTTAGCGAAAATGCAAAAAGGCGTAATTAACAAAAACATAATTTTACAGAAGGAGCAAAAAACTTTATAAAATGAAAACTACAAACATGTCAGAAAACATGCATTGATAAGTCGTCCATGAAATTCTTTAAACAATTTTAAAAGGAAACCATTTCATTATATTTTGTTAAAAAAAATGGGTAACTACGTAATTTTTCATTTATAAAATAAAAACTCTTGTAGTTACGTCCTTTTGTTTTTTGGTAATAAAAGCGTAATTTTTGATCGCAGAAGTGTAAAACTTTGTCAAGACATGTAGTTCAATGGCATTCATAATAACCAATCAAAAACACGACTTTGATGTTTTTGTTAGTTACGCCTTTTTGCATTTTAGCTAACGATAAAATACATAGTAATTAATTCAGAGGTAAAGTACCAAAAGTTTTTTTAATTTCTTTTTGTGAATTACAAGAAAACATAAATTGTCGATGCTTTCATGCGAAAGACGTGATCTTTTTTTCGTGCAGATTAATCCTGCTGCAGAAAACGTATGCTCAGAATCGACACTTGTAGGACGAACGGTCATAAGGAAATTATAGACATGTTGCAAATATTTTCCTTTCATATTTTCAGAATCCTTTAAGTCAATTATGAAAAATTTATATTTCCATTTTTGGCGAATTTAAGCGGAATTCGAAACGAAGAAGCAAGTCTATGTCGATTTTTGACATTGAGTTTAGCGAAAAAGATCAAAATAAATCTGACAACGTTGCTAGCAACTATGACTGTATGACATTTAATTTCACTCACACTTAAGGTACGGTCGCATATGGCAAATATTTGATGAAAAACACGAAACTACTACGTTTGCTCATTATTTGTGTAATTTAACTTGTGTTCTATATTACATAACAGTTTAGTAATGCTGTAAAAGGCTTCCTTAATATAGTTTTTAATGAATGTGAATACATATTTAAAAAAAATATATATTTATTGGAATTAAATTAAATAAACTTAGTTTGTCTGTTGGTTTTTTCGTCATATGTTTGTCATATGTGAACGTACCTTTAGTCATTGTCCAGACTTGCAACTTTTGTTGCAGCAATTGAAGCCCAGCCCTGAATAACGTTTTAAGTTACAAAATAATTATTTTTCAGGAGATCAAAAAAACGTTTTTAACAGGCAAGATTATTAATTTTTTATTTTTTTTTTTTAGATTATTAAAAATAATGATAATAAAAATTTTTATGCAAAATATCAACAAATTTAAAATTTAATATTTAAATTACATGCAAATTTACAGTTTATAACTTTTTTTTTTAGTGGAAAAACGTTTCATATCCACAATCACGATGTCATTTAGAACGTTCTTCCACTACGCAAAGCATCATGACTGGTGGCTTTTAAAACGTTATACCACGTTTAAAACCATTTACTTTGTATCATTTTAAGTAACTTACAACGTTCTTTCACTAGCTGACTCTTTGTATGTCCTTTTTAAAGGCTTTAAGGTGCATAATTTTGGATGATTTGAGGTTTAAACAGTGTACAAGAGTAAAGTTAACGGTTATCTGCAAAAAAAAAACAGTTTTTGCAAAAAGCGGCTTTTACAGCGTTATTCGCGGCTGCGCTACAATTGTTTGGTTTAATTGTGTGCGAGGTGAGAAGATTGTGGAGGGGAACTCAGTTTAATGTACTTTGCTATTCTGTTTTGTAATTCTCACACTTTTCAACTTGAAGTTGGCTGTAGGTATATACATATATGTATGTATATTAGAGCGACTCAAGTTGTATGGAAGCTAAGTTCGTGCTCGATTTACCCTCCTAAAAATGAACCTTGGACTTTTTTAAGATGACATTTTAAATATTTCGGCTTCAGCTTTGACCTCTTGCGAGCTGGACCATTTTGAATAAGGGTCTATTTTTGCATGTTTTGTAAATTTGAGAATTTGGTTTTTAGGGCGCGTCCAACTGTACATACAATTTGTCGAGGGACGATCAGCCATGTACTTTTTTTAATGGTTTTCTGTAAAAAAAAAACGGTTTTTGAATATTTTGTTCGGAGTTTTTTGTCATAAAAATGCCAAATTAACATATTTTAATCTTTAGTCGATTAAAATAAATACGTGTCTCAGCTTTTTTTTGTAATTCGTGCTAGTTCGCGATTTGACAAAAATGCAATGGGGCGGTAACCGTTCGTTTTAAATAAGGCAATATGGGTATCAAATGTTTTCTTTTGACAATTACATCATCCTTGTATGCAAATAATTCAGATTTTTGCAAATAAGATGCATTTTACACTGTACTCTGGAATATATATAAATGCAATTTTGGGGTAACTCTAATATGATAGCGGATTTAGTTTCTAGATCATGTATGGATGAAAATAAGACTAAAGAAAGAAAAAAGAAATGATCCACGACTTTTTGGCGGCATATTTTTTTCGCAAATAAAAAAGAGTTATTAAAAAATATATCGCCAAAAAGTCGTGGCTCATTTCTTTTCATTTTTGGGCGTGCCCCATAGAGGTCAAAGTTCAAATTAATCAAAATTTATTTACGTAAAGTTTGGTTTATATAAAACAAAACTTCTTTGCAAGTGATTATGAAAGCTGAGGTTTTCAAGCTCGACGGTAGAAACATTTTTATATCTGTGGCATTTTGACAAAACATCTTAAGTCAAGATAAGAGAGCAAAAAAGGTTTAAAATAAAACTCAGTGAAAAAATCCTTTTTTTTTTAAATAAAATCACCCAAAATTAAGAAAAATTTCGTTTATAATAAAGAAAATTTTAAAAACGTAAATAAAAAAATAATTAGTATTGTGGTTATTTTGTTGAACTATTTATGGTTTTTTTAATCCAAATTTTTAATAATTTTAATTAGGCTTAAGTTCATTAAATTTAATTTTCATTAAATTATTTTTATGAAGAAAGGAATTTTACAACATGAAAATTAATTAAAATTGTTATTGATAATCTTTCATTCTTGACCGTGGCCGGGGCTCGAACCCTGGCCGGCAGGTTACCATGATATGTTTCGATCGCAACCACTCGATCTCCTCAGATGGATTTGCCGTTTTACAATCGCAGCCATCGACGACTGCTGACGTCAATAGTCAAACATCAATCCTTTATCCAAATTGTATTTAAACTTTTGGTAGATCGAAGTTTGCTTTTTTTTTTTGAATGATTATCCATTTTAATTGATTTTAAACGAAACATGTCATGGTAACCTGCCGGCCCGGGTTCGAGCCCCGGCCACGGTCAAGAATGAAAGATTATCAATAACAATTTTAATTAATTTTTATGTTGTAAAATTCCTTTCTTCATAAAAATAATTTAATGAAAATTAAATTTAATGAACTTAAGCCTAATTAAAATTATTAAAAATTTGGTAAATAAAAAAATATTTTTTCAATAAAAATTCGTAAGATTTACAACTTTTTTTCAACTTTTTAAATTTGACTTAAGATGTTTTGTGAAAATGCCACAGATATGTCTTTTAGGAAAAATTAACCCAGGGACCAAAATGTTCCTCAAAATTTTAGTTTTTAGATAAAACTTAACATTTAGTAAAGATAAAAATTGTAGTTTTTTTGCAATACTGAAGTAAACGAGAGAAGTACAACACGTTAAAATTATATGGAAATTAATGAAATTTACATTAAAGAATTTTACAAGAGATGTCTTAAAATGTTTTACAAATTGTGTTAAGTTTTGGGCTTTGTATGTTCCGACATATATTGTAAAATTCTATGGCCAACATTTCTGTAGAACATTTCATCCCCACCCTCCCCCTTTTTTCAAGAGCTTTTTTACGACTTGTTATAATAAAGCTAAAAAATAGTAGTAGTAGTAGCAGTAATTCTTTATTTTTTCAATAATTCAGTACAAACATTTTTATTTTTATATGTATGTATAATAAAAGAAATAAAATAAAAGAAAATTACGTACGGCGTTGACATTGTCGTTAGCCGGAAAAGTAGGCTTAATATAGAGATATAAAATGTTCTGTATAAACTTTTTTAATGATTAAATTCATTTATTAAAAAATTTCGATAAATTAAAGCGTTGGTAATATATCTTGCTAATGTTTTCCAATTATAAAGTTCACCATTTAGTAAATTAAAAAAATTTTCTTCTGGTATTGCTATGTTATGAAACTGTTGGAATCTGATGGAATTTAGAACAGGGCATCGGCATATAAAATGCTGAACTGATTCAATTTCTTTTGTATTGCACAAAGAGCATTCTTTATTGCTGCTTCTTGAGAACCTAGCGCCATTTAAATGTATTAAGTCACTTCGAGCTTTAAGAATCAATGTTACATAACTTTGGTCATGCAAAATCATAAAATAAAATTGTCCAGCTGTGTATCTTAGGTTTTTATAAAATGTTTGGCTTTGAGAGGCTCTCATGAGGCGTTCGTTATGATATTTAATTTCCAAAGCAGTGAGGAAATAGTTTTGATTTTCGATCCATTGGTGTGATGTTGTGCTCATTTGCCAATATATGTTGAACTTGTTTCCTAGTTCATTAATTCTCTTTGCCCAAAAGATGTTTTTTTCTAGAATTTTAAGGCTTAATTGATGAGTTAAACGCGATGAATTTAATTTAAAAAGTGTTACATATAAGTATTGTAAGTTTAATTTAAGGGTATAGAAATGACCGTCTTGCAAACCAGTCTCCAGCATTAAAACATAGTTTGGTGTGAAATTGGATAGTTTTAATATCCGTTTTATAAAATATCTCTGCAGCTTGTCCACATCTTTAAAGTGCATATTTCCCCATATTTGGGAACCATATGATTGTACAGAGCGGCTCACAGCTTCAAACAATTTGTATTTTGTTTTAAAAGATATATTTCTTTTGTTCAGAAATGAATTCCAAGTAGTATTTATACTAATTTTTGCTGCCGAATTTCTACTTTGTACATGTTTCGTGAATGCCATTCTTGGGGTTAAGATCATACCTAAGTAGTTATATTCGTTAACTATTTCTACAACTTCGCCTTTAAATAGCCATTTTTCACGACAAGATATTCTACCTCCATTTCTGAACACCATTATTTTAGACTTTGTTAGATTTACTTCAAGGTCCCATAAGTCACAATATTCTTTTAATCTTTCCATCATTTTCTGCAGCACTTCTATTTCATCTGCCAATATTACAATGTCATCTGCATACAAAAACAACCTAATATTCAACTCATCTATTACGATGCCTCCGCCTAAATGTTCGTGAAGGTCGTTTATGTAAAGGGAAAATAATAGGGGAGATAACAAGCACCCTTGCTTGACGCCTGAATATGTTTCAAATGGTTCAGAAAGTTCAGTTCCATTCCAAACAGTTGAGTATGTTCTTGAGTAGACACTGCATACAAAATTTACCATTTTTGTAGATACACCAAGACTATGTAGCTTAAACATAAGCGAGTGTCGAGAGATTTTGCAAAAGCTGCTTTAAAATCTACAAAAAAGGCAAAGACTTTTTTCTTTTCTTCCATTTTCAAATTTACAACAGCTGCCAAGTTATATATATTATCCATTGTAGAATAACATTTTCGAAATCCAGCTTGATATTCCGTGACGATATTATTCTGTTCAGTCCATTGATGTAAGCGATTGTTTATAATACCCATCATAATTTTCGCAACACAATTCATAAATGGAATTCCCCTATAATTGCAAGCTAAGTTGGGGTTGCCTTTTTTGAATATAGGAAAAATTACGCTTGATATAAATGTTTCGTGAACTTCCATTGAGTTGTATAAATAGTTATAGCATTTGGTTAATTCTTTCAACAATTCAATTGGAGCATTCTTATAAAATTCATAGGGTACTCTGTCTTCCCCCGGTGCTTTATTTATTTTGGCTTTATTTAGCACTTGAATAATTTCCAAGGAAGTTATGTCTCTATGAGAGGGAGTTAGAGGGCTAATATGTTACACAAAATTATTTGCCATAACATTTTATACAAAGTTGCTTAGCATACCCTACACCTCAGATGTAAAGAAAGCATATTCTTATATTCCGATATGCTGCTAGAACAGCCAAGGCTGGTAAACTTTAACCGCCTCTAAAATAAAATTCCGATGTAATCTTTCAAAGCGCCGACATATGTATATTTTTTATATTTTGTATATTTTATAAACAAACAAACGCGTTTTCATGTTTAAATATTTATATAAACATAGGGTTAAACCTTTCGCACTCTAAATCATTAACAGTCACAACTCAAAATTCACAAATGTTCAGGAGAGGTAAAAAAGCTTTTAAAAACTTGTTTGTAATTTTATTATTAACAGACGTAACGGTATTTTTCCAGATAAAGAAGACAGTGACGCAAACGAACTTTTCGTGGTCGATAGAGATTTGATTAATTAATTGAAAAATAAGCGATTTTGATAAATTTTTACATATTTCTAAAAATAATGCAAATATTAGATGTTGCTAACTAACACTTCTAACCTTCATCCAGAGACCAATGGGATACATTTTGAAACCTTATGAAGTAAGAAAAAATGATAAGAAAGCTCAAGGGATATAAAACAGAAAAATCATTTAGGACATTGCAGTCTGATGAAAAATAGTACTGTGATGTCGGTGGGTGTTTATTTATAATTTTTGACCACTTTTCATATTTGTAATTTAACTAATTAAAAAAAAAAAAAGCTGTCTAAAAATCTGCTTTACTCATTGCCCACTAATTTTAACACTCGCCATATAGTCTAGACTAAAATTTGCACGATTATTATAGTCGTGATCTCGATTAATCGCTCTGTTTTATCGTAATCAATGTTGCCAGAAGATTTTTTGAAAAATACCTACGCATATTAAAAAACAAACCGATTTTTCCCTACACGTTGAAAAAATTTTCCCTACAAAAATCCCTACGCGTTTTAGTCAGAAATATCAAAAAAACAATAGTTATAAAAGACTAATTTCATTCTCATATAAATAGTAAAGCTTTATTAACAAAAATAAGGAATAAAACTGAAAAAATGTATGTGCTTTTGATAAATTCAATGAAAACCCAGAGGTTTTTAAAAATAAATACATATCGCACTAGTTCCTTTAAAGAGAGTCAACTCAAATTTTTTCAATTTTCACTTTTTGCAAGAAATCGAGTGGTCATATCTACCCACTGTAAAAATCTAACATTATTTTCTCTAATTTTTCGCAAAAAATAAAATACAATTGTATCCCTCTTTTTGATATAAAAGTAGCCTCTCCAGAGTCAACTAAAGAGAAATATTTTGAGCTGTCCCCAAATGTAAGCTGAATTCATATCAGTTTTGTTTCAACTAAAGAGGAATATTTTAAGTTGTTGTAGTATTTATGTTACAACGGCTTACTTTGATGATGTTCTTTTTTGTCTCTTTTTAGTTGAAATAACACCACTATATAAATGAACAAATTGTACATAAAGGTGTAACAACTCCAAAAACTTGTTATTTTTCAATAATCCCTGAAACAATTTCAAACAGAACCACCGTTGTATACTTGTAACTTGTATTTCTTTACCATAATGTCATAATTGTTTTTAGCTTTCATTGTAAATACCTACAGAAAATTTGTAAATTTTGAGTGACCCCCTTAAGAGGAACCAGTGCGATATGTATAGTCTTTTGAACTAAACCTTTAAATGACAATTTTAATTTAATTCAGGTACAAACTCAACCGGTTATTTTAAAAATATTATATTTCTGCATTAGTGCAAACAAAATCCGAACCAGTGTCGATTAATTTGGAAATGCAACCTCGTCATTATATACATATTTTCATTTTTACTAATTTTATCCAAAACTTTTCAAATCCATGTTTCAAAATAAATTATTAACACAAATTTAGAAAAATTAATTTTATGCGGAAATCACTGAGGCATGTTAGATTGTAACGACAATAGTTCAAATTTGAACTTTTCTTTTTTTGTCCAAAAACATTTTCTGGACTTTAAAATATTATTAAAAATAAATTTTTTTAGCATTTTTTCGTATTTAATGCAATATGAGAAAAAAATACCTACATTTTGGGGAATATAAAAATTCCGTCCAATTTTCCCTACGCTCCTATTTTAGTATCAAAAAACCCTACATGTAGGGATTTTTCCCTACTTTTAGCAACACTGATCGTAATTGTAATCACCTAACATTTTACGCTAGAATGATTTAAATATTTTTGAACGGTTTTTGGAGTTGTGATTCAACTAACCTTAAAACTAAAGCTGAATGAACAACTGCTTTATTTATCGCCCACTATTTTCGCAAGTCTGCAAAAGGGATAAACCCTATTAAATAAAGAATTTATTTAAGATAGTTTATTTTTTTTTTTTGCAAAAATATTATACCCATTAAATAATATAAGATATGTATGTATTTAATTTTTTTTTTCTTTTCTAGTGTTTAAATATCAAAAATCCAAAAGATTCTACAAAAATACGAAAATCATAAAAAAGTTTTTATCCAGCTTAAGATTATTTTTATTTTCAATGTCGTTGCAAATATAAAAAGACAAAAACAAACAAATAAAAAAAAAAAATACTAATACTCAACTTCATAAGGACATAAATGAACTTATGTATGTATAAGTAAGTAGATTAAAACTCAAAACATCCTAGCGGTAAATACTAAAGGGACCGCAAGCGGCAGGCTCTTTTTTTAAGGGCCTCTATACTCTGTTCTACTAGATTCCTTTCTAATGATATCCTGCTTTCAGAAATATGCCTTCTGGGAGGGATAAGTTTCGTTGAGAAGGATAATCCAGAATATTCGTTACGTATTCGCTACTCCGATCTTTAAAGAAAGGAAAAACGAAGCTGATAAGTTTTTTTTTTAGTGAAGTTGCCTTGCGAAGAATCTGATAAAAGTGATATTTTGCTCTCTTTTTACGTATCAGCTGTATCAGGTGTCAAAACGAAGTTACTGTGTGCTTGCAGCACGCTAAGTACTGGGCGCACTACTACGTTAACCAACCAACGTATCAACTGCTAAATATTTTTTTATCTGTTTATTTTGATTGATAAAGCGAAAATTGTATCGTCATATACGACGTTTTTTATTACAATATAATAACAAAAGCATAAAGAAATTCTTTATGTTCCCTTTTAAAAGTCATTCATCTGAAAGTTTTTTATAGTGCCTGTAAAAACAAGGGAGTGTGGAAGAGCTTGCTCCCAATAACAACCTGTTAAAAAATAAATGACGATGAGGAGTGCTTGTGTCTGCTAAATATGGCCTTCTAGTAGGCCTCGTTACTTACTTTTTTACCGCTGATTTAATACATGACTATAGTTGATATATCAACACAATGACACATACACACGGTGGAAGACAACATAAAAACGAAGGGAACCAAGTTTTTTACAAATACAAATGTAGTCTAAAGGACCACAAGAGGGTTCTTTTTTTGCCAGTAATAAAATTAAAGGAGCATACATATAAAAACACGTTTTTAAAAATACAAAAATATTTTCGATATAATCATTTAAATAGAGGATTCACAATACATGACATCGATTCCTTACCAGAGCTAATGCTAAACATGTTCCATCGATTCTTATGATATGCTCAAACTTGGTTTTTTAAACGCATTTAAACAAAATGTTGATTAACTTAATCAAAGCCGTTCACATTACATTTGAGATAATTAAGATGACAGTTGATTAATAAATAAAACACAACAAACAAATTTAAATGTCTTTAATGTATAAAAAATGGATAAAAAAAATACTTTAATAAAGTTATCAGAAGATTAAACGTATTAATGATGAAATTGTAAAAATTTATCGATTATTTTTGGACGAAATAAAAACCTTAAGAAGAAAGCGTGATCAGTTGTACACGTGAGAGGTACGTTTATTGTTGCGAATCTACATCATTCTCAGCTTGAAGTATATTCAGAGGACTCTATGTGACTTATAAAATTATTTAGTTTTAATCGTGTCAGTTTGAAGTGATTAACAAATCACTTCAATGTATGGATAATCATCTTGATTTTGATGTGATTCGAGCTTTATCACGTTCGATATGCTTAAACGCGTTTAAAAACCTAAGTGTGAAAATAGCATTACGTTCTCTAGATGTTTTTCGCGTATCGAACTAAACTTAACTAAAAGATTCATTGTAAGTAGTTGGATTTATCCAAAAATAAAATTACTTAAAGCCAAGAGCCCAAGAAAGCTGATTTCCAATGTATAAAATAAAAGGTATTTTGCATTAAGTCATTATTGGTTGTGTAAAGTAGATCCATTCAAACAATTTGAAGCGCAATAAATCGTAGGTTAAATGCTTTGTATTTAGTGAGGGTTGTGAGCTGCGTTTTAAGCAAGTATTAAACGTAAATTATGACAACGCTGTGCCACATCTAACTACATTATTGAAAAACTTTTTGGAATATAACTTAAAAAGTTTCGTTTCAAATAATATTCTGTGGTAAATTAAGCAACTTCTGATATATACAGAAATAAAACTTATGCCAAATCATGCTGAAATTCTATTATTTAAAAAATGGAAATAATAATTCCAAATAATAATTAAAAACGCCGATTGCGTCTTGTAATGGTCCGGACGAAACGCCAATACGTTTCGTGGAGTGTGGACTGTATATAGGGGTGGATTAGGGCTACAGCTACAGAATACCAGCCAAGGATCCAAACACCTTGGTATATTCCCCGAGAGAACGCCGATTGCGTGGTCCGGGCGAAACGCCAATACGTTTCGTGGAGTGTATTGGGTGGCTTCGGGATTCAGCGCTAAAATATCAACCAAGTATCCAAGCAACTTGGTGGTATTATAAAGGCTAAAAAGAGAACTAGAAGAAGGCACAGATATTTAAAACGAAAGAAAAGCACCTTTAACCATATAAAAACACTTTCCCGTTTTTTCCAAACACGTTATAAACTTCCATTGATTTATTGCCAAAATACAAAGTTGGCACAATAGTTAATTAAACTACCAAAAAAAATTGAATTTACTAATTACATATATTAAACAAACCGAGTACAAAACAAACAGCCGTCCAATATGGCTTTCAAAAAACGACTCGACTTAGAACCAATTTTAAGTTACAACAATAAAAAAAACATAGAAATTAAGGAAAAATTTAAAATATAATACATGATGATAGTGGCGCCTCCCTTTGTCAATTTGTCTTAGGGCATATCGTCATTCAAAATAGAAACCAGGGATGGGAAATCTGCTACCTTCGGTTCAGACGTGAACAATAATAAGAAAGTGAAGATGATGCAGCATTCACATATCTATTGAAAAATCTTCATTTTGATTTTGTTGCTTTACTTAGCAACGTTTGTATTATTGGCAGTTGAACTCACACTCGATGTTCTTTCTATATATGATGCAAATACAAGCCGAAGCTCACTGCTTTTTCCCAATCTGGTGAATCGACTAAACTAGAGAAGTAATCGTACACTCACTCAAGAAAAATTAGTCCATTCGTACTCAAATCAATCCGAAGCGGTATAAATAGTACGGTGAGTACGGATTTTCTTGAATAAAGTACAGAAAAATTGATTCAAGTACGGGTTTTCATTCGCGAAATACTTAAATTATACATATTCAATCCCGATTTCGTACTTGAAATAATCCGAAAATGGGATTGATTCAAGTAAAACTAATATTAAATCAATCAAAATGCGCTTGAGTCAAGTATTATAAAGTTGATTTTATTCCGAATTTATGCTTGAAAACCCCAAAAAACAACAAACTTTGAAAAACCTACGCATATGCACGCAGCGTTGCCAGAAGATTTGGAAGGAATATCTTTATTTAGCGAAAAAAAAAATCTTATTTTGAAGAGAAAAATCTTAAATTGTATAACAAGGGAAAAAAGTAAAAATTATTTATAAGAAAGAACATACTTACATAAATACATAATTGCGGTATTTATACAAAATTAGATTGTAGGTTTAAATTGTGTTTTAAGTTATATTTTCCATAAAATTTTTTCTAAAAATACATTTTAAATTTATTTAAATTCTAATAAATAACATCCTAAAAGAGTCCATCTAAATAAAGAAGATTCATTGAAAGTAATTTAATGCTAAAAATAGAGATATATAATTTTTGGGCAAGATGATTTTAGTTGGGGAGGTATGAAGCTCATACATCATATGAAATCTTAATTTAATATTATTTTTTTTTTTGATAATGTTTTGAATCGAAGGCATTTTGAGAAAATTGCATTTAAAAAAAGTTCATTGGAAATATATGGATTTTCCTAAATATGTTTCTGATGGAAAAGTTATTAAAATAATGTTGGTACACCTTTTAAAAGATATTCTTAAGCACTTACACATATACTTTGTTAAAAAAGTATCATAAACATGGAATGTGGAATTTTCAAACAAAAAGCTTCTTAAATTCAATTAGTTTTACCTTTTAGTGCTAAATACATGAACATTTTTATTCTTTAATAAACTTTATAAACATACGTTTTTTCGCAAGTAATTATTTTTCATCAATATTTTCAAAATTAACAACCGCTAATTGTATGCCCAGATATAATGATTCATTTTTATGTATGCTAGAAAATGGGTACAAAAGTGTGCAAAACTAATAGACAACAAGCTGATACAAAACCTCATTGTTTTTAAAATTGATTGTTTAAAAAACTTTATAAAAATTATGTATGTTGTACAAACTTAAAGTAGAAAATCTTTTTTTCTAAAAATAAAAAATCTTTATTTGAGAAAAAAATCTTCAAATCAACAAATTTCTATCAAAATCTTTTATTCTATAATGGTCTTTAACTATTTAACTCAATTCCGTTAGTACTAAAAATTGAAAATAATTTGCATGTCTTTAAGCGTAAAATTATAACATATGTTAGAGAAAAATTTTAAATTTCGTATGCAAATTGTAAAAAAATGTACAGTGTAAATTCGATAATCCGGACTCCACTAATCCGGAATATTCGGTAATCCGGACAGAATTTTGCAGCTCATTGCATATTCTATAATCCGGATTGATTGCAACTCTATAATCCGGATTGAATAACACCCGTGTTTATTTATTTTTTTATTCAACTCACAGCATGCTTTGTAAAACGCAGTTAGATTAGTGTGATATGAGTATGTTTGCACATGCGTTTTTTTTTTGCTATGAATTATTATAATTTTTAATAAATACATACATGCGGTAATCCGGATAATTCGCTACTCCGGATTGGGGTCTGCAATCAATTATCCGGATTATCGAATTTTTACTGTAATTGTAAACTTAATTGTTTTTTTAAATAGCGAATTTTGCTAAATAAATAAATAATACTAATACTAATATTAATAAAATCCTCATTCTGGCAACGCTGTATGCACGCATAAAAGAATGCAATGATGAGAGATGAGACAAATAAGTTATATGAGATCAGCGTTGCCAGAAGTAGGGGAAAATCCCTACATGAAGGTATTTTTGATACTAAAATAGCAGCGTAGGGAAAATCGGACAGATTTTTTATAATCTCCAAAATGTAGGGATTTTTCGTCATATCGCAAAAAATGTTGAAAAATTTTATTTTCCCTAAAATAGCATAAAAAAAATTTCCAGTTTGTATGTTTATGTTTTTTCTAAAGCGGCTCATACACTTGCAATAAGATTGTTCAATTTTACGTATTGTACAATTATATCGCCAATGTGTATGTGATATTCGAATATATTGGCAACAATCAAAAGATTTTTGATTTTTATTGCACAACGAAAAGTAAGTGAAATGTGCTGGCAACATTGTACAATGCTGTTTATGTTATTACAATAGGTTATGTTTACCTTTTTATTGAATGAATGAGGACAAAATGGAAATAATATGGCGAATATCATGTACAATAACATTGCATAATATTAATATTAAGTTTGACATAACTTCATTTTTTATCGATAACTTTAGTAAAATTTTTGACAGTTTGCCATTTATCTTAATACAGCTTAACTCTTTGCACTTGGTAAATTTTTGTATTACATTATATTTGTACTGTTCACCAAAACTTGAACAATGCATTAAAAATGTAGTGTCATAAGGGCTTTAAGATATCATTCAATGATTTGATGATGAACGATTTAGTGCCTGTTTCTAAACGAGACACTTTTGCGCTCGCGGTCTAAAAACAGGCAGTTAATTGAATTTAATAAAAATTACATACATGTGTATTACTTTTTTTAGCTTCGTACTTATTTTTTGTTAAAGCTTTAATATTCTTAAATTTTTTTTTTTTTTTAACTAATGTTTTTTCTTCTAATTATTTTTATTATTTTTTTCTTCTATTTTAATGATGCGTAGGGATCTTTGTAGGGGACATTTTTTCAACATGTAGGGAAAAATAGGATTTTTGTTAGCATGTGTAGGTTTTTTTTCGAAAAATCCACTGGCAACACTGTATGAGATTAAAACCCCCACTTTGTTATTTTACTCTCACAGTGGCACTACCAACGAAAAGTTCAATCTTTTTTTACTTGATTTAAGAATTTTGTACTTATTTTAAGAAATTTCGGGATTGATTTTCGAAAGTTATCCCATTTAGGATTGTTATACCCACACCACAATAGTGGAGAGGGTATTATGCATTTGTGCTGATGTGTGTAACGCCTTAAAATATTGGTCCTAGACCCACCTTAAAGTATTCCGATCGACTCGGAATCACTTTCTGAGTCGAACTAGCGATGTCCGTTCGGCTGGCTGGCTGGCTGGCTGGCTGTCCATGTAACCTTGTGCGCAAAGTACAGGTCGCAATTTTGGAGATAATTTGATAAAATTTGGGACATAGGTTCTAATTGGCACAAGGACCAAGCCTATTGAAAATGGCCCGAATCGTAGGACCACGAGGGAAGATAGGGGGAAATTTCTTCCTCTCAGAAACTATCAAACCGATTTTAATGAAATTTAAAACATGGATAGATCCATATCTATATGGACGCATAAGCTATACAGTTTTAAAAAATATAGGACCACAAGGGGAGAAAGGGGCAATTTTTGCCTCTCAAACCGATTTTAATGAAATTTAAAACATAGATAGATCCATATCTATATGGACACATAAGCTATACAGTTTTTCAAAAATAGGACCACAAGGGGATGTAGGGGGCAATTTCTGCCTCTCACAAACTTTCAACCCGATTTTAATGAAGTTTTTAAACAAAGAGAAATCCATATTTATATGGACACATAAGCATGATGTGTTTTTAAGTACTGTGGTGCTGGGTATCATATGGTCGGGCTTGACCGACTATACTTTCTTACTTGTTTTAAGTACATTTTATTGTAGAACGTATTTGAAATTTTGAGTAAGACTCGTACTTAAAGTAAATATAACAAGCTTAATTTATCCTGAGTGTTTTTCTTTCTGTGTAGAAAGATGAAATTACGTATGCTGATACTTTATGTCTAAGCTAAGAAAAACTTTAAGTTGGGGAAAATTTGATGCAAGGATATGCCTACCTCGCAAACATCCTAAATTTATGTAATTTAATTAAAAACTACATTTTTTATAAGAATGTACCAAAAGTTGGTGTTTGTCTGTAAAATTTTTCATTCTAGCGCTATTGTTATTTATGCTGCATTCGGTGCAAAGACATGCCCAGCTCCACATACATATGCTTTCCTAGAGAAAACTTTAGTTAAGCTTCATTTACTATGAATAACAAGTTGTAAATTTTATTTTATTCGGTGCATACATTTCTATAAAATTGCGAAAATATAATGGGGTTACTAAGTAAAATCTAAGTTAAATAAAAGTGCTTCTATGGATTTTTTATTAGTTGTGGTACCAAACATCCTCCGAAGGGGCAACAATTGTTAAAAAAAAAAACTTTAAAATGTTTGTGAAATCTTGATCCACTATAACTCATTCATATTTTTATCCGATCTAAGTCAGTTTTTCGACGTGTAATAGCATTCGACGCATAACAGCATCCTTTAATAACCAATATAATTATTTTTAATTGAACTATCATTTGACACTGCATGGCGCTGAAATAGAAATATACACCAAAAAACACAAATTTACCTGTATCTGATAAATGTGAAGAGAAACATTTAAACAAAGTTTATATGGAGGGCTCATAGTTGAAACAATTCATAAAATATAATATATATAAAGGTATGTATTTCAAATCTGGTGCAAAAGAATCCGCAAAGTTTAACTCTATCCAGTTCTGTAATGGACTATATCAAAAACTGTTTAGTTCCTTAAGCAACGGTAAAAACCCCAAGAGAGTATTGGCTCCAGAAATTAATGGCAGTTCACGTACTCAAACTCAAAATTTATTTGAATTTTCATTTTTGACTTGGTTCGCTTCAGCTCTGAACACTCCATATTTTCGTCTAACTGATCAGTGTCATATCGCACACTGATCAATTTCTTTTAATAAATTAAACAATTGTCGCTGAGTGTTTGTAAAACACTGAAATTTATTTAAAATATAAAAACCTTAAGAACTAATTTTACAAATCTTAAACTAATTGTAAGGAAATAATAAAGGCCCAGTTAGGCGAACATTGCTGTACCCGTAATGTACCGCACCGTACTGTAAGCACGTTGGTGTACTTATAGAACATTTAAAAAAGCAATAGTATACATAAAACAAAACACACAGTGATGGGAATCAAAAATGTTTAAATGGTGACCGCTGTGCAGAAAAAGTACCAAGTGATTTAAATGGTATTAAAACAGTATTTTGTGTATGTAAAAAACATTAATAATTTATATTTATATTATGGATTTACAATAAACAAATTTGTATTTTAGCATATATATTTTTAGCATACATATATTGTATTGTGGTGTACGCACCAAACGAGGTTTTGTTACTATTTAAAGCCTTTTACTTGTTTCACATTTCCATTGTATGTGTATTTAATTTTTTTTTTATTTTTTACATCTAAACATAAATATATTTCTTTATATGGAAATATGTTGTATTTTAAGTTGTTTTGTCTCAATTCCATAGCTTTACTGAAAAAAGTTCAAAAAAAAGAGCAAAAATACCCACATTCAATTAAACATACAAGCAGCCCATCACTGCCTTACAACTGTCACGTAACAACGGCATAAAAATCTGTTTTATACAGATCGAGACGTTCCGTCAACGTGACATTTAAATTCAGTAAGCATTTACATTGTTTGCAAATAACAAAACGAACCAGACGTTCCGTTAGGGGACGTGGACGTGCTTTAGAGAACAAGATATATGAACATGATGTGAACCATTCTAAGCGTAAAAAAATTAAAATTTCGTTAAAAATCCGAAAAATATAGTCAATCAATAAGAGATAAAATGTTTCTAGTCAATTAAGTAAGTAGAACCTACAAACCAGAAGAAGGACACTAGTGCCGTGTGCACCCTGTGGTCACCATAGAAAGAGGTTGGCAACACCGAAGGGATTTTTTTTTCTGACAGCTGGATGTAAAATGATAAATATAAACAAAAACAAGGACCGGCATAAAAAAATGGTATAGGATATGTAAAGGCTGAATGACGAAATATGGCCAGGGAGCCCTATTGTCTGGCCGATGTTTCGTGGCCAGAGATAATGAAAATGTCGGCCTTTTTTGGTTTTGAATTCTTTAAGTGAAGGTGGAGTTTGTGGTAGGCGAGGCAGTAAAAAGAAAATTTTTATAAGACAACTTGACTATTAAAACTTGTTTTTTTATTAACTTTTTAATTAAGATATTACACTAAATTGTAAATTTAAATTCAAAATAAAGTATTGCAATACAATAACTTGAAAGCCCAAGAGCCGAGCAACACCATCGCCAACTCCATCCTACGAGGGAGAAGCCGAGTAGCACCGCCACTCCTGGGGTGCAGTGGTAAAGTGTTTTCCGACCAGGAAAGTGAATTAGAAACCCGTACCGCGAGTGACGTACAATTCATTCATTTTCCTTTTTTTATTCTATAAAGAAAAATTAATTATTTTTACTGAATAATTCAATTTGGAAGGAAATTATATGTAAAGAGTTAGGAAAAACTTGCGTGTGTGTGCCGTTCCCATCCCGCGTGAACCTTTGTTTACGCGTGCGCGCTTAACTAGCGAGAGCTCTCGCCGGCTAGAAGTAGTAATTTTAAAGATGGTAAAGTTTTCCTAAATTTATATATATAGTTTGCCCTATAAAATAAAATACAAAAAAAAATTTCAAATAAATTTAATAAGGAAAACACAACGAAAAGAAAAAAGAAAAGGTAAATTCAGTTTTTATAAAAAGAAAAAAAAATGAATCGTTAAAATAATTTTTGTGTAAGACCCGGAATTACGCGGACCATTGGACACGCTACGGACGGACAGGAAAACCCACCATTCCCTGCAGAGGAAATTTGAGATTTTTATGAAGTTACCTTAAAGGAAGTAGAAAAGCTCAACAACTCTCATTTTTAATCATTTATGTAAAGAAAATAAAGTTAAAATCAAAAATAAAATTACATAATTTGCATATAAATTAAATTAAAGTAAAATTAAAATTTTATAATTTGGACGTTAAATTTAAAATAAAATTAAAGCTTAATAATTTGAAGTTAAAATAAAATTAAAATTTAACTATTGGAATTGGGAATTGAAATATAATTAAAAATAATTAAATTTTAATAATTTGAATTAAAATAAAATCAAAAATTTAATCATTTTGAATTTAAATTAAGATAAAATTTTTAAAGCTAAGAATTAAAATTAAAGTTAAAAGCTTTTTTTGTTTTAACTGAAACATTTAATTTTTGTTGCTCATTTTATAAAAGTAAATGAAATTTATATAAGAGATTATTCAAAAAAACATGAAGTTTGTGAATTTAAAATAAATTTTATGACGTCTTATAATTAAATATGATGGAATAATTTAAATACCGGCAGTAATAAGGGAAAATCTTAATTTGCAGCGTACGTCTGGGACATCCCTAAGCCTGGATGTCATGGCGGGATCATCCATCCCGAGTTGGAGGGTTACTGCTGGCACTACACCAGCCAGCTTAATTGATCGTGGTATCATTCAATAGGAGATTAGAATTAACCTACTTGGCGCCCCTTTTTCCTTTTAAGTTGTTATGAAATGCTGATATGATTTTTGTGTGTGTGTGTGTATGGGTATTTAGGTACATAGTGGTAGCAAGAACCAGCACCATCCGGCGAGCTCCAAGCCCGCAAACGCGAGTTGCTTAGTGCTTAGTGTTGTTCGGAAACATCATAAACCACCACCGTACCACACACTTCACTAGTTAATTGACTTAGAATTTATTTAGGAATCGGAATATAATAAATGAATATTTGTTTGTGTTACATATGAAATGACAAACTTATGCTAGGAACACAACTGGGACGAACGACGAATGTTTGGCCGCGAATATTCGTCGCCAAAAATAAAATATATTTGTGTATATGAAAATACACACAATCATGGCGTCGGCGAACGACGAACAAATCAGTACCAGGTGACCATGTTTAATTTTAGTATTTTAGTATATAAAGTCACTTTTTTACTTTTATAATTGTTTTTTATTATTTTATCGCATTTAAAATAAATACACCAAGAAGATAACTATATGAATAGTTTTACATTATGTTTTTGTTAATGTTTTAAGTAATTTTTTTTTATATGGTCACACTATTTCTGTCTCTTTGCACAAACAGCAAAGAACTTTTTGAATTAGTAAAGCTGTGAGTTATTCGTCGTTATTGTGTTTCATACGACGAATTTACTCAGCAAATTTTTACTAACAAATTCGTCGTGTAGGGCGAAATTCGTCGCTCGTCCTAGTTGTGTTCCTTGCATTAGTGAGCAATCATTATATTATTAGGTTAGGATTAATATAAGAATTCTTTGTGCCAAATATCTTCCTGATATTTAGATTTATACGGGATTTTTTTATCCTTCATGTAACGATTTTTTATATTCCTGCAATAAATTTTGTCATTATTTTTGAGCCAACGTAACGCGTCATTCCCGCTACGAAAATCGTTTCATGAAGTTTAAATTCGTCATAAACATAATAATTTGTCATTATATTTTTTAAAAGTAACAACTATTAAATTTTGCGGGATATGCTGTTTAATAAATAAAAAATTTTTAAATTGTTGTAAAATTATTGCAGTTACTGATTGTGGGTTATTAAATTCGTTTTTCGTACTGTTAAAATTGAATAAAAATATAGTTGTTTTGCGAATAACTTTATTTTTTAACATTTATGTTTGTTATTCAAAAAAAAAAAAAAAAAAACTGCCAAAAAATAATGTTTTTATTTGAAATTAAATGCAAATGATCCGTTTTTTAAGGAATTTTAAGTTGCTTAAAACTTATTATATTTTTTTATTGTTTTAGGATCCCACAGTAAAAAAAAAGTTTATAATTGCTACGTAGTTTTACATGTTTATGCAATGTTAACCATATTATGGTTATTTATTTCAGCCATTTATTTTTTTTTTTTAAGTGCGTTTTGTGTTATCGTTATGTTATTTCGTTTGAAAGATTTTGTTCGTCGGGCTTAATTCCCAATTTTTATTCTTGATAAAAACACTGAAATTTATTATTGAAGGGATAAGCTATTCCTATGCGCATTTCACTGGATGTTTCGTTTGTTTTTCATTCCTGTTTCAAATCATATTTTAATTTTATAATTGACATTAATGGTGTTTTCTTTTCTACAAAAAATGTGACATTTTATTTAAAAAAAATTGCAATATGGTGTCTGTTTCTTAAAAATTTTGCTCCCAAAAAGGGTGGCTTATTTTATTCTAAAAAAACTCATCCTTTTCGGGAGCAAAATTTTTAGGAAACAGACACCAAATTGCAGTTTTTTAAAATAAAATGTCACATTTTTTGTAGAAAAGAAAACACCATAAGGTAAATTTAATGTTATTCATTTTCCAGCTCTCGACAGGCACCATCAACGTTCTTTCCGTTTTACGGATTTGTACTACTTCGTAAATTTTGTGTATTTCATTTAACCATTAAAGGATATAGAATTTTAAAATTGTATGCACTTTTTTTCTCCCGTTGTTTGTTTTTGAACCCTAAATGATTAATTACTTTATATAGATGACGAGATCCTTGTATTGACGACAGAAATTGTTATATATTTTATAAATTTTGTGTGCTTATATTAAACTAAGTCCATTTTGATTATGATAGTGAAAATTTAGTATAATAATAGTTACTATTTGTTAATTATTTTTATTTCTTATGCTTTTCTCTCTCTTGTTTGGTTGTTTAAGCGTTGCAAAGTGTACAAAACTAGTAGTAAAGATAATAAAGAACATTATTCTTATGTCTTATATATTATCATTTTCTTTTTGAGGCCATATTTCGCAGCGCCCTCCACGTATGGTGCTGTTTGTATAAAAAAGATTTTCGCAATACAAAAAAAATTTGTAACAACAAAACATACACACATATGGGTAATTCCATAGTCACATACGTGACAGTCGCACGCTTCAATGAGACAAAAACGAAAGCGTTAAAAATTTTTTTACTTCTTTTTGTTTTTGTGTGGAGCATGAAAAACTTTACATATGGTAAAAGAGAAAAAAATAATCAAACATGCCGCTCAGAAAATATAAGCAATTAAAGGCGGTGACGTGGCGTGACAAAAATAGAAGTTGGTTTTTTCCTTGTTAGTAAAAGTACAAAACTCTGCGAATTTTGTCGAAATATTTTGCAAATATTTTTCGTCCTAATTCCCAACATAATAAGTGATTTTTTTAATTTTTGGAATTGATAAAACTTTTCTTGATTATCCCCTACAGTCCGTTGTTTGGTTCGTGACGTTACGTGATGTAACGTGACATAGTTTACCATGCGATACTTGTACTCAATTTTGTTTTCAATAACTGTTTTTTTTTTAATTCATGAAAAACAACAGGTTATAAACTGTATTTGATAATTTTATTTTGTAAATTATATTATTATTATAAAAAATAGGGCCCTAATTCCTAAAGAAGACAACAAGGCAATTGAGAAAATTTCGTATGAAAAAAATATTCAAATTTAGCTCTTTTTCATACAAGTTTTTTTTATAATTGTCTTGCTGTCTACTTTGTGAATAGGGGCTGGATGATTTTTTGATTTAAATAATACTTTTTGTGGAATATGCAGTTAAAGCAATTTTTATTTCAAAATCTTCATTACACGAAATGTAATGTTTTTTTTTGTATTCCAGGAATATTTGGCACGTTATCCTTCGACTAAAGGTACAGAAAAACTTTCTATGTCCTCTGAGGAAATAAAAATTAAGTGTTTCCCAAAAATATGACTGAGCGCATTCGAAAAACGATAAGGCATTTTGCAATACAAGATTTTTTGTTTTTGTCATCTGCCAAACTTTTCTTTTTATAACGGCTCCAACCCCGTCAACTGCACCTTTACCGTGAGACGTTGCAAAGTAGTTCCACTCAATATTTTTACAACCAAATTTTATGAGGAAATCAGGCAAACTTCTGGAAACAAATTTGTTTTTAAACTGTGATCCACTTCCATCTGAAAATATATAAATATTTTGAAATTGGACGCATTCACTTTTTATCTGCTGTACAAGAGTTGTTAAGAAGCAACAAACATCAAACTTATTGTGAGTTAGTTTATCACTTATTATTGCATAAGATTTTGTGCCGCCACTAAGCCAGGCAACACACGTAAAAATCGTAACTTGACGGTAGGAAAACTGAGCGCTCTGAACTTCATTTTGACATATCAGGCGGTAATTCTCTGCAAAATCGATTTGTATTATTATGTTTCCGGCCCTAATGTCATTCTTCTTAGTTTCAAAATATTTTTGTTGTGCACGTTTTACGAAGAAATGGCGCTTGAATGATGGCAACATGGCATCTAATTCGCGTAAGAGATCAGATAATGGAGATGTTGTACACGTTAATGCTATTCGATCATCAACTTTTCGCCAATATTGCAATTTAACGACCTCATCCATACTTGCAAAATATTTTAAAGCAACTAAATCGCTTTTTATGTTCTTCACACAATTTTGACAATTATCTGTCATACAACTTTCTTGCTCGATATTACAACACGCCGATTTTAGGAAACTTTCGAAATTATCAGAAAACGATGTTATTATATTTTTACAGCTTTTTAAAAGAAAACCAAAATTAGAATGGTACTGGCAGACGCACATGTTATGTGCCATCTTACTTGAAATTTGAATGTGTTTTGGTCGAAACTGATAGAATAGAGATTTACCAACGTATTCGGGGTTCATCTCATTTTTATATAGCTCGTAAGCCTCTGAAATTGTCATAATCATGTAGCGTTTAGATACTACTTCTCCATTTATTATGTAAGTGTCCTTCCGTCCTGCAGCTTGAACACTAATTTCATCACGACTATAAAAGTTTCTAATTATTTGAATTTGGTTTTCCATTACCGAGTTCGATTCGATTTCTTTTTCCTCCGTAGATGAACCATATTTTTTATGCAATAAATCCACAATTTCTTTTTTTTTCTCCAAGTCTGCTGGTAAAGACCTTTCAGCTTTCTTCAAAGCTTTCCCTAATGTTTGCCTACAGTTGTACGCGTTACACGTTGCACTGATGTTCGCTTCTTGATTTTTCTTTTTTTCGCGATTTTTTTCTCTTCTTTCTTCTAATAATTTGTTATTATCTTTTGCTGTTTGCAAAAATTTTTTTCTATAATTTTGCGACCGTTCTTTAGCTTTTCGAAGGTTTGTTTGCAATCTAAGTGGGTCTTTTTTTAATTTTTCTGTATACCGGCGAGCTTTTTCTTTATTTTTCTCACGTAATAAATCCATCTACGTAAAATATATAATTAAAAAAAAACAACCACAATGCAAAATTCTTCACTTACGATAATTTATATCAGGTGACGAACGTGACGAAGTTTAAAGTTCTATAAAAATATAACAGTTTATGATATGGTCCAATTTAATGATTCAAAAAATTAATATCATTGAACTTGATTAACTTTAAAAGTTTGAAACACTTGCACCACCGACTCAGAAGAAATGGCAATTTATGATGTTTTGTGGTCACGAGTGTGACATTAAAATGTTAATGAAAACAAATTGAAAATTTACCGTTAACTGATCTTTATATTTGGATATTTTTATTTTTTGTTAATTTATTATTGTTGTAAGAATTGTTTATCAAAAAGAGTTTTCTCCCATCACCACTCTTAAGGAAGTAAATTATTAAGAGAAAAAACCATTTAAAACTCAAAAAAGGTGACCAAAGCACTTGCACAACTTTGAAGTCAAATAATTGGCAGCGGAAATAAAAATACGTTTCGGACTCTTCAGTTTAATAAATTTTAAGTGTTTTTCTTTAAAAAAACATTAAAAAAGAAACGGGGTTTCAACTTTTATTTTTTCACACGTGGTTGACATTTCTGTGGAAATAGCCATATGTAAGTTAAATTCTTAAAGATCAAAAAATGTAAATCCTTTTTAACTTATACACATCTCATTTCAATCTTTAATTTTTCAATAATTCTACGTTATATAAGCAAGACGAAAAAATGCCTTAATCAAACTACGTAAAGGCTAAATTGGCAACACTGACACTCATTCACTACTTGTAGTGATGGTTATAAAAATATTCTTTATTTTTTTTCTATTCAATTCTTTGTTTAGTCTGTGTTATATTTACTTTTGCCAACTTTTTTTTCCTAAAACAATAACTTTAAACATTTATTTTATTGTTTAAGACAAAGTATAATGTTTAAGTTATTTGGTGATTTAAAACTTTTCACAGAAGTCAATGGCAGACAAATATAGATTGTTATAAAAGATAAAACAATTGTTAACTTATTCAATTGTTTGATTTCTTATTGATTTGTTGTTTATAATAAAAACAAAAAACAATTCGATATATATTTTCAGTTAAGACTTTTATATAAACATTTTAGTTATTTATTGGGAAACGTTGCTAAAAAAAACAGAAATTTTTGTTACGACTTTGGACTTTAACCTTAAACAAATTTGTTTTTCCAAATAAACTTTTAAAAAAAGTTTTTGAAAAAAATTACTGCAGATAGTATGAAAATAAATGGGGCTTTTTGCTAAAGACTTATAACAATATAATTGCGAAATTTGTTTACTAATATAGAGGCCTAAAAACAGTCAAATCAAATAAAAACCATAAATACGTAGTATTTTTTAGTTAAGCTTCAAAATTTTTCCAATATTGTTTTTTTTTTTGTAGAAATTTTCTGAAGAAATTTGTTTTTTTGAAAAGGAATTAATACGAACTAGTATATTAAAGGCCTTATTCATAAATAAATAAATAATTTCAAAACTTAAATATTTTTTATGAATAACACAGCGCAAAACAAAAGACCAAAAAAAAAGACCCGTGTCTCCCAGTTTTGCCCAAAATCATGTACTGTTTACTGTTATGGGCCCCCAAAGAATTGGGGGCTTGGTGTCATTTTTGCAAATACGTGATAATTTTCTCAGGCTCATATCTTACAAACCGTTCGGAATTTTGATTTACCCTCTGAGACAAAGTTGTAGCTCTTGCCATTGCCAATTTTCGGGAAATATTTCACTTTTGCGGCTACATAAGCGCTACCTAAACGGTGTTAAGAATCATTCCTAGGAAGTTTATATGTTCTAAAAAGTTGTTAACTGAGATCTTATGTACAATTTTGTAGTTGGCTGTTTCCTTGAATTTTGAACGGTTTGCAACCTATGAACCTGAACAGGCGAAAAAAGACAAAAGAAAATCGAATTTTTTAAAATTTTTTTCGATTTTGATCTCGAAGATGAAGTTTTTTTGATTTTATATGTTCACAATTTTTGTTCTTAATGGCAAGAGCTACAACTTTGTCTCAGAGGGTAAATCAAAATTCCCACATTTGCAAGATATGAGCCTGAGAAAATGATCTCTTTTTTGCGAAAATTACACAGAGGCCCCAAATCTTTGGGGGCCATAAAAAAGTGCAAGACTTTGGGCAAAACTGGTCAACACTGGTTTTTTTTTTTTTTGGTCTTTCATCAAGAGTGGTGTCCTTATATTGTTTTTAATCCATGACTTAAAAAATTACACACAGTGTAAGAGGGTAAATATATAGCGTATGATTAATATTTTTGACATTAAAAAGCGTTATAAATAACGTAGCATATGATTAGGCATATGTGTATTTATTAATTTTCATGATTCAAAAAAATTAAATTTGTTTCACACAGTGCGACGCACAGAGGGATTTTGGTGGAATTTTTTGACCACTCAATTTCAAAAATTAATTGATGCATTTTGTAGAGAAATGTTTACAGATAATAAAAAGGGCATTTGCAGATTTTTAGAAAAAATTTATTTTATTTATAAAAACTGAAGTAAAGTCCATGCATTGTGCTAAGCAAAAATTTACTTATATTTTAACGCAATTCTGTGATCCATATATGCATAATTTTCCTGATAATACCATTTAACTTTAACATACTTGGCAAAATACGATTAAAGTCTTCAAAATGAACCCTTATATGCAAGTTTAATGAAATATATTTTGCTATAACTTCAGTTTAGCTTGAGACATAATACTAATTTTCTTTTTACATATAAAAAAGGTATGGCGGAACACTTTTGCCTAAGTAACTTTAAATTTTTGGTTTTTTGAGAAATTACTATGTTGCAATAAAACAGCATTTCTCCATAAATTAAAAGAAAAATTATGGGGCTATCATAGACCGTTAGTAGATATGCCAATATCTATAAGCCTCTAAGTACTTATATGTGACATATCCCCAAGCTATTCTCCCAGTAAATTGAAAAGTTTGAGTATCTTATTTTGAC
This sequence comes from Pollenia griseotomentosa, assembly GCA_963931875.1. Taxonomy (NCBI): domain Eukaryota; kingdom Metazoa; phylum Arthropoda; class Insecta; order Diptera; family Polleniidae; genus Pollenia; species Pollenia griseotomentosa. Next base: position 133,106,166 of record OZ007562.1, read on the forward strand.
TAGCAAAAATAGTAGGTAAATAACACTATGGAACATTTTTGGGGTTATTGTCTGGGGGGTGAGAAATTCCACGTCAGGGTGATGGTACTAGGTCAGTATAGTAAAACCCTCAAAGGGTTTGGCGTTCGTATGTGTCAGTTTTTTTTTATGACATTTTAAATTTTTTCCTTATCTTGATGTTTTTTTGTTTAACATAACTCGAGAACCACTTGTCCGATTTTGCTAAAACAAACTCAAAAAAATTTAGAATTACAATTTCTTTAATCCGTTCATATAACGTTTTTCTTTATAATCAACAGTTTTGCCGGTAAAAATAAATTTGTAGAGAAAAAAATATTTGTTTGCCTAAAAATAGGCAATATTTATTAAAATAAATAAAAATTAAAAATTAAAATAAAATATTTTTTTTTCTCCACAAATTTATTTTTACCGGCAAAACTGTTGATTATAAAGAAAAACGTTATATGAACGGATTAAAGAAATTGTAATTCTAAATTTTTTTGAGTTTGTTTTAGCAAAATCGGACAAGTGGTTCTCGAGTTATGTTAAACAAAAAAACATCAAGATAAGGAAAAAATTTAAAATGTCATAAAAAAAAACTGACACATACGAACGCCAAACCCTTTGAGGGTTTTACTATACTGACCTAGTACCATCACCCTGACTTGGAATTTCTCACCCCCCAGATTGGCTGTTGTACTGTGTAATAGGTAAATTAAAGCATCCTCGTTAAACCATTTTGTTCATAAACATGATACAAAACAGACATACTTAAACGCAAATACCGCTAATAACATCAATGCAACTTAATCCTTAAAAATAAATATAATTTAAACTTTAACATAGACTTGATGAAAACGACTAGATGAGAGTGGAAAAGAGAAAGTAAAAGATGCAGTGTAAGAGTGAGTGTATGTGTGTTTGGGTTAAAGAAAGTTTTCGCTTCTATAGTTTTTTAAAATATGTATGAAAATGTTTAACAGTGTGTTTTTTCTACAAACGAAGAGGAACTTTTTTGAATATTTATGTACATAAACCCGCTGGTTCATTTGATAGTGCTTCAAATTTTTTTATGAAGTTAAAAGAGTGGAGACAATTTCTTCTTTTCTATATTCGAGTTATATATAATGGGGTTTATTGATATTTATTTAAATGATATTTCTTTAAGACTTTTTTCTTTATTATTTAAACAAGACACTTTGGCCCTAATTGTGTAAAACGCAACGCCAAAAATTACATTGAAAACACCAACTAAGTCAAATTTTGTTGTTGCTTCCTTCGTTTTAAAATTTTTTCAACGCCACAAGATATGCAGCGTTTAAAATTTAAAAATTGAATACAAATTTGTGTAGAAAAGAACAACAAAATTACAACATTTTTAGACTTCTGTTTTGCTTTCAATTGGGGGATTCACAAGGTGTCATAAAGTCATAAGTCTTAAAACAATAACATGAAAAAATACGACTGTTGTGAACAACCCTTCATAAATTAATGTGCTATTTTGAATTTAAATCAGCTGATTTAAAACAAATATAAAAAATAAATATTTACCTAACATCAAAATATATTTTTTAATTCTAATCCATGAATTAATAAATTAAATTAGATCTTATCTGACTATTTTCCATTTTTTAGACGCAAATCACAAATAAATTTTATTTTGTTTGTTTACCAAACATCAGAGTCCTAAGCCAAAATAATTTGACGCCGCAAGCTTTTTGTTGCAAAAATTGCTAGCCGCAGGTTAAATTCGGATATTAGTCGGATAAAACTATGTCATCAACGGCGACGGCTACAGAAACTAATGCGGCTCGGCTCAGCCGCTCAGCGCAGGTCTCTTCTGATTAATTACGACAGCACAAAAAACATAGCAAGCAAAGTTCTATTAATTTAAGACACTTTTTATACACAAAGCAACAACAATATGTTTAAACCATTGTAAAATGTTAGAACATTATGACAATATAACATGATAGCACACCTTTTGAATACCCCAAATGTAGTTTTGCTATGCGTTTTACACATTAAGGGCCGTAGTTGATCAAAATTTGTTAATGGCACAGTGGACAGCTTCAAAAGGGTAAGAAAATATCTGTAATTTCTAAATATGAAACCTTAGTAGTATATAATAGAATAAGCTCGAATAATAATATCGATTCAAAATTTTCATTTTAAAGCATTCAAGTAAGATTTAAGATTTTTTTTGTTTCTTTTCTGCTTTTATCTGACTTTATTAGTTATCAGGTATGTGATGAAAATCGATCGATTTCAAAACGATTATTTGTGAAAGGTTTGATAAATTTCGAGTGGTTTTCAGGTCCATTTCTGAATTAAAGTGTTAATTTTATGCTAAAAATGCAGTTTAATTAACATATTTACAGCTCGATTAAAACAAACTATTACATTAACTTACAGTTAACAATATGTTTTTGAAAGCTATAAGTAGTAGTTAATTATAACTGAATTTTGTGAAACAATATAATATATAAAAGACTGACTAAATTAGAAATAAAAATTGCTTTCGAATCGAAAAAGTATTCGATCACGACTGCAAGAATAAGGCCCCCTGTTTATTTTTTTAAAAGTAATTTAAATTTTCCTCATTATTTTCATTTTATAGTTTTTAAAGCAATAGCGCTTTTATAAGTTTTCTTTCAAAAAATGCCCATTTCAAAGAATTCATTGTTTAACAAAAAAACTTTTCAAAGAATAAAAGTTTACTGAAATTATAATTGCTTCCGAGAACTACTGGATATAAAAGAAGTAGGTATAAATATCTATATTATGCATATAAACAAGGTGTTGCTTTCTTGTGTTAATATTAATACCTCAATAGTTTTTAAGCTACAGAAGAGTAGAATATAATTGAACCCTATCCTTTTTTTAAGCAAATAAATTACAATGACTTTGTTTACTTCAAACTTTAGTTCATAATTTTGAAAATGGCTTCAATCTTCTACAAAACATACCAATTCTTAATAAAAAAAAACTCATACTGGAAACCGAAAATACTGGACGAAGGATTACCAGACAATTGTGGCCGCGTATGGATGACAAGCTCACCATGCCTCTGATATCGATGACTAGAACAAATGTGTTAATGCGACATTTTCTCATAGGTAGGCATCTACAGCGTCTAGAGCCTGATATACTATGATTACTTCCTCAGCTTCGATGACAAAAATAAGAGAACCTAAAATACCTCCTCTATTACTATCCTGCATCAGCGAGAAGGCTACTGGGCGAAATGGGATCCGCCACTTTTGATAAGTTGTATGATATCTCTGGCATTGAATTGGAGTGAATTTTAAACTTTGTTAAAAATTCGTCTTGGTTCTACAGTGGGAGTTCTGTTTAAGAGTCTAAACACAATGTAACGATACTTTATTGCGGTGCGGTTTTTCATACACTAATAAAATTATTACAGTAACTGATTGTGGGTTATTAAATTCGTTTTCCGTACTGTTAAAATTTAATAAAAATATAGTTGTTTTACGAATAATTTTATTTTTTAACATTTATGTTTGTTATTCAAAAAACAAACTACCAAAAAATAATGTTTTTTCGTATTTATTTTGTTATGTAGTTTGATTTTTGTCGGTTAAAATATATTTTTTAAAAGTTAAAACTATTCAATTTTAAGGAATATGCAGTTTAATAAATAAAAAATTTAAAAATGAATGTAAAAATCATTTGTTTTAAATGAAATGTAAATGATCCGTTTTTTGAATGAATTTTAAGTTGTTTAAAATGAATTTTCGTTTGAATTTAACTACATAATATTTTGAGTGTACGATTTTAAAGTAAAAAACCGTAGTGCGGAACGGCTTAAAATTAAAATCTATTTTATTTTCATTGCGTAATTTCTTTCTCTGTCAACAAGGCGAATTTAATTCGCCTTGTCTCTCAATTTTTGATACTCGTTCTATTTTTGATGTTGCCATAGTTTTTGAATAATTGGCTATGTTCACAACATTATTGAAAACAAACAACATGATAAAAATTTTTGCACAAATAAATTAATAAAAATTTAAACAAAAATGACAACTATTTCCGTCGCCGTCTTCCGTTGTATTATGTTTATTTTTCTCTCCCGCAACGAGAAATTTCACCGCACCGCAAACATTGTGTTTAGACTCTAATAGTGTTTTATGGTATCACAACTAGAGTTTTTTTCCCCCCGGAAATATTTTTAAATTTCCCGGGATCCCCCTCCATATAAATAATACAAAGTAAATTTTGTTTTTAATTAATAAAAAAAAACTTTTATAAAAAAACGTAAGGGAACTTGTTTACAAAGAAAGTAAAAGAAATGGTTCAATACTAAAAAATTAATTGAAGATTGAAACAGGAACTTGGATTATTATTACCTCACGCCTTTATTCCCTATTATTATGCTTTTATTCAGTATTATTATGCTCTGGATACAAGATAAAAAGATAACATAGACATAACAATTAAATTCATAAAACAGTAATAACAAAATAAAAATTGAAGTACTCAAGATATGAGATCAAAAAGTTATTTAATAAAATAGATAAAATATTTTAAAGAAATATATAACATTTTTTAACGGCTTAGGAAATAACTTTCTGACACACTCAAAGCGCTTAGTAAGTCGTCAAAAAGTATATTCCTGATTTAATTTACTAGTTATCATGTTATTGAAAAATTTCGTTAATTTTTTACCGAGGTTGGACAAATAGTTAAAAGTGCACCGTTGCAGCGTGCTTCGGATTCACAATCAGAAGCAATTTTTTTGTTTTTTATAAACAACGTCTATATCAGTCAAATGTATGTCAAGGTTGATGCAAAAATAGAATCAACTGGACTGGTTCTTACAAACCTTTTCATTTCAATAGGTCCATTTGTAATCTTTAGGACAATGTGTTTTTCAAGTTGTATGTTGTAGTATCTTACACGAGTTTCCAAAATGTTATTTTATTTCGGTTTCCCCGCACTTCACGGGTATATAAACCAACACAAATTGAAATTGAAATTGAAAATTTGTGTTTATCACCTAATAAACATATCGCTCCTTCATTGCATCATAGTCATATCTCAAAATTTTAAGTAACTTTAGCAAAGTTTTCCTTCATACCTTCTCGTATTATATCTCAAACTGAACCGAAGTTAAAGCAAAATATATCTTTGCCAAGATCGTTTGTTTTTGTAGATATGACTATGTTGCAATAAGGGAGCGATATGTTTAGGCATCTCCTATTTTTAAGACTTGTTCATGGACAATGAAACTTTACTGCCTGCATCTTATTTTGAATTAATGTACTTTATTAACTCTTCACTTCACTAAATGTATAATTATCAACTGTTGCACTGCCCATTCTGCTTTTAGTAGATTTATTGCATCAGGAGACATTGATTTAAATACATGTACTCACTTCTTGTAATTGATCCAATCCACAACCATCCACAGATGCTAATTTTTAGAGAATAGAAAACTAAATTTGAAATTATGAGGAATTTTTTGAATTCCCGGGATCCCGCAAGAAAAATCCCGGAAATAAAATAATTGCAAAACCCTAACCACAACGGGCCAAGCGGTCGTAGTGTTTCAGCTTATTAGAGGTTGTAATTTCTACCTATCCTATGCATAACCTTTTTATTTATTTATTTAATAATTAATTTAATTTATTTAAAATATTTTTTTGATGTTAACTTTATACTCCATACAAAACGTTGTTCTCTAGAAGATCTCTAGAACCAGGGCCATATTTTGCCATAACTGCTACACGAATACTACTCCCAGAAATAGCTTGTATGGCCATAACTTTCTTACAAATGTTTGTAATGACATAAAAATTGCCGACAATAACTTTTACGATAGCTACTAAATATGTCAAGACAAAATGTTGTTCTGGTCCAAAACTAGGCGAACGTCCAATATAAACACCCTTTCCAAAATTACATAAAGGCAAACAAATCTCGTATGGATGAGAAGATATCTAAATTATATTTGGCACAAAGAAATGTTACATTAATCTTAAACATATAACATAATTTTGTTCTGGCGGGCCAATGATTACCCATGGGTCACAATAGGTTACACTTTCGAAAATGTATCTTAATATACTGTAGTGTGTAGGATATCTAATAAAAACGGGCTTGTCAGACTATACTTTCTTACTTGTAATGTTAATCATATATATTCACATAAAGAAAGATGTTATAGATTTTAATAAAAAGTATTTTAATTAAAAAAAAATTTTTTTCGCTGTTTTATAAAAAATGTTCGTTGAAAAATTTTCTTAAGTGTAGAACGTAATGTGTAATGAAAATTCTGCTTACGATGATGATAATGATGCTGAATATTATAAAGACCTTGTAAACTTTATTAAATCCTTGTAATTTAACTAAAAACATAAAAACTTCAAACATTTCCTGCATCGAAAATAGGAAAAAAGTTTATATTAAAGCAAAATAAACAAAGTTTAATACAAGATTTCTTTTTAATTATGATGAGATTAAAATTGAATTGTGTTTTTGGATACATTCAGACCACATTTCAATACGTGCAGATATACAAAACGTGTTTTAGCTTTAAATTTTATCCACAAAAAGTTTTGTATTTAAGGACATTTTTAAAGCTTCTTCTACTGAAATGATATTAATATTTTAGAGGAAAAAGGAAAATATTTTGTCTTTTTTTTAAATTTAAAGTAGTGATTTTTCCTGTGCCTACAGAAATGTATGTCAAGCTAACTTAAGATAATTTAAAACTTGTCTGATGTTGAAAATAAATGAATTAAATCAATGGGACTGTGGGCTAAAATAATAAATAAAACAAATTATTTTATAACAATGATTGTTTTATTGTTGAATTAAGTAAAAAGTTGTTTAACCATCGCTTACGAAAATGATTTTCGTCGGGTTTTGGTTTCTATTATGTAACTTTTTTTGTGTTTTTTTAAGAACTTGTAGTTTTGTGCGGTAATAAAGGCTACTGAATTGAGATCTCGGAGCCTTAAGATCAGCCTGAAGATCTACGGTAACAACGCACATAGGCGTTTGTTGCCAATCTAGCCGGACATTAGGAAAAAATTAAATAAAAGAAATGTAAAAATTTAAGTACGCAGCTCAGCAGACAACAAAGCATCTGCATCGTAAAGTGAATTTTCAAGTCTATTGCTTGAGATTTGTGGTTTTGGGACACTGTTAAAGTCAGGAAAGTTGATTAAATTGCATGCGTGTTCATTGAATTTTTACGGTTTTGGGAGGTTTACAATATATTTTTTTGTGGGTAAACGAATAAAGATTTTACATTGATTTTTCTGTGAAAGACTTTATTAACAGCTACTTATAAAAATTTTATTAGACATTTTTATGATAAAGAAATTTCACTTTTTTGTAAAAAAAATTAAAAGGTTTTTGAAAGTGCGTTTTGTTGTATCATTAAAAATGTTTAACATCACGATTAAAATTTTTAATCTCTACTTTTAAAGTCAAGAAAAAAACGATGCGCGTTGTTGCCCCATTTTTTTATGATTTTTTGAAAATTTCACCTTTGTCTGTTTTTGCTCATCTTGCATAGATACATATGATACAAACCCTTTCGTCAGGCATAAAATGTTTTGGTTGTACGTAGATGTTTTTTATTTAAATTATTACATCTAAGACTAATTACCTGTGTAAAAAAAGGAATGTGCGAAACAGTAAGTAACGGTTTTTTACCATCTGTCCGGCAGCTAAATGACGATATTTTATGGAGCAAAATAAATGTACCTGGTTTGCATAACTTTTAAAATTATAAACAACAAATTTAATATTTAAAAAAAAATCAAATCTGGGTTCCAGGTACTAAGCTTTTTTTACTATATATTGTGGTTATTGCATAAAATTGTTATCAGAACCAATTTGAAGCTTCGAGAGTAAAATGGAAAAAGTGTATACGAAATTAGAGTTATTCCAAAAAGTACAAGAATTAATGCTAAACTCGTTGAAGAGAAATTACAATTTTTAGTTAGAAAATTGTGCGAAATTGCAAAATGTCAAGGAGATAGTGACACATCAGTAGTAAATCAGTGCTTTAAGAATTTCAAATAATTTTTTAAAATATTTTAGCATTCAGCACTAAGAAAAAAGGATCGTTTAGTAAGCATGCATGCCAAATGGCTGGAAGGAACAGTGACAATACCTATATTGGAAGTTCGTCTTCAAAACGACAAGGCTAGAAATAAACATTTTCGGCTTTATAGGCAGAATTTAGCTAGAAAGTTTTCGAGGGTTCAGTGTGACAAAGATATTATAAATAGACTTTTGCTCAGTTCTGACCAAAAGTCATTACCCGTTACGAAAGAAGAAATTTCTTTTATGCTTCCACCTGTTCTTAGCTCTGAAGAGAATTCAGATTCGGAA